>CM056742.1:90059824-91309824 GCA_029851415.1 Eretmocerus hayati | reverse complement strand
CAGCCGACTCCAGGGACATCATTCGGGAACGTTTCAGAAACCTCTCAGCGGAAGTTTTGACGGGCCGATTCCAGGGACACCATTCGGAAACCTTTCAGAAACCCTTCACCGAAAGTTCTGACGAGCCGATTTCAGGGACACCTTTCGGAAACCTTTCAGAAACCTTTGAGCGAGAGTTTTGGCGGGCTAATTCCAGGTACACCTTTCGGAAACCTTTCAGAAACCCTCCACCGAAAGTTTTGGCGGGCCGATTCCTGGGACAGCTTTCGGAAACCCTTCAGAAACCCTTCACCGAAAGTTTTGATGAGCCGATCCCAGGGACACCTTCCGAGAACCTTTCAGATCATTCCACCGAAAGTTTTGACGAGCCGATTCCAGGGACACCATTCGGGAACGTTTCAGAAACCTCTCAGCGAAAGTTTTGACGGGCCGATTTCAGGGACACCATTCGGAAACCTTTCAGAAACCCTTCACCGAAAGTTTTGACGAGCCGATTTCAGGGACACCTTTCGGAAACCTCTCAGAAACCTTTCAGCGGGAGTTTTGGCGGGCCGATTCCAGGAACAGCTTTCGGAAACCTTTCAGAAACCTCAAAGCGGGAGTTTTGGCGGGCCGATTTCAGGGACACCTTTCGGAAAACTTTCAGAAACCTTCCAGAGGAAGTTTTGGCGGGCCGATTCCAGGGACAGCTTTCGGAAACCTTTCAGAAACCCTTCACCGAAAGTTTTGACGAGCCGATCCCAGGGACACCGTCCGGAAACCTTTCAGAAACCCTTCACCGAAAGTTTTGACGAACCGATTCCAGGTACACCTTCCGGAAACCTTTCAGAGACCCTTCACCGAAAGTTTCGACGAGCCGATCCCAGGGACACCTTTCAGAAACCCTTCACCGAAAGTTTTGACGAGCTGATTAGAGGGACACCTTTCGGGAACCTTTCAGATCATTCCACCGAATGTTTTGACGAGCCGATTTCAGGGACACCTTTCGGAAACCTTTCAGAAACCCTTCACCGAAAGTTTTGGCAGGTCGATTCCAGGGACACCTTCCGGCAACCTTTCAGAAACCTTTCAGCGAAAGTTTTGACCAGCCGATTCCAGGGACACATTTCGGGAACCTTTCAGAAACCCTTCACCGAAAGTTTTGACGAACCGATTCCAGGTACACCTTTCGGGAACCTTTCAGAAACCTTTCAGCGGATGTTTTGGCGGGCCGATCCCAGTGACACCTTTCGGAAACCTTCCAGATCCTTCCACCGAAAGAATTGACGAGCCGATTCAAGGGACACCTTCCGGAACACGTCAGATCATTCCACCGAAAGTTTTGACGAGCCGATTCCAGGGACACCATTCGGGAACGTTTCAGAAACCCGTCACCGAAAGTTTTGACGGGCCGATTCCAGGGACACCATTCGGAAACCTCTCAGAAACCTTTCAGCGAGAGTTTCGGCGGGCCGATTCCAGGGACACCTTTCGGAAACCTTCCAGAAACCCTCCACCGAAAGTTTTGACGAGCCGATTCCAGGGACACTTTTCCGGAACCTTTCAGCTACGTTCCACCAAGAGTTTTGACGAGCCGATTCCAGGGACACCTCTCGGAAACCTTTCAGAAGCCCTTCATCGAAAGTTTTGATGAGCCGATCCCAGGGACACCTTTCGGGAACCTTTCAGATCATTCCACCGAAAGTTTTGATAAGCCGATTCCAGGGACACCTTTCGGAAACCTTTCGGAAACCTTTCAGCGGAAGTTTTGGCGGGCCGATTCCAGGGACAGCTTTCGGAAACTTTTCAGAAACCCTTCACCGGAAGTTTTGACGAGCCGATCCCAGGGACACCTTCCGGAAACCTTTCAGAAACCCTTCACCGAAAGTTTTGACGAACCGATTCCAGGTACACCTTTCGGAAACCTTTCAGAAACCCTTCACCGAAAGTTTCGACGAGCCGATCCCAGGGACACCTTTTAGAAACCCTTCACCGAAAGATTCGACGAGCTGATTAGAGGGACACCTTCCGGGAACCTTTCAGAAACCCTTTACCGAAAGTTTTGACGAACCGATTCCAGGTACACCTTTCGGGAACCTTTCAGAAACCTTTCAGCGGATGTTTTGGCGGGCCGATTCCTGTGACACCTTTCGGAAACCTTTCAGATCCTTCCACCGAAAGTTTTGACGAGCCGATTCAAGAGACACCTTTCGGAAACCTTTCAGAAACCCTTCACCGAAAGTTTTGACGGGCCGATTCCAGGGACACCTCCCGGAAACCTTTCAGAAACCCGTCACCGAAAGTTTTGACGGGCCGATTCCAGGGACACCATTCGGAAACCTTTCAGAAACCCTTTACCGAAAGTTTTGACGAGCCGATTTCAGGGACACCTTTCGGAAACCTTTCAGAAACCTTTCAGTGAGAGTTTTGGCGGGCCGATTCCAGGGACACCTTTCGGAAACCTTCCAGAAACCCTCCACCGAAAGGTTTGACGAGCCGATTCCAGGGACACTTTTCCGGAACCTTCCAGGAACGTTCCACCAAGAGTTTTGACGAGCCGATTCCAGGGACACCTTTCGGAAACCTTTTAGAAACCCTTCACCGAAAGTTTTGGCGGGTCAATTCCAGGGACACCTTCCGGGAACCTTTCAGAAACCTTTCAGCGAAAGTTTTGACCAGCCGATTCCAGGGACACCTTTCGGGAACCTTTCAGAAACCCTTTACCGAAAGTTTTGACGAACCGATCCCAGGTACACCTTTCGGGAACCTTTCAGAAACCTTTCAGCGGATGTTTTGGCGGTCCGATTCCAGTGACACCTTTCGGAAACCTTCCAGATCCTTCCACCGAAAGATTTGACGAGCCGATTCAAGGGACACCTTTCGGAAACCTTTCAGATCATTCCACCGAAAGTTTTGACGAGCCGATTCCAGGGACACCATTCGGGAACGTTTCAGAAACCTCTCAGCGAAAGTTTTGACGGGCCGATTCCAGGGACACCATTCGGAAACCTTTCAGAAACCCTTCACCGAAAGTTTTGACGAGCCGATTTCAGGGACACCTTTCGGAAACCTTTCAGAAACCTTTCAGCGGGAGTTTTGGCGGGCCGATTCCAGTGACACCTTTCGGAAAACTTTCAGAAACCTTCCAGCGGAAGTTTTGGCGGGCCGATTCCAGGGACAGCTTTCGGAAACCTTTCAGAAACCTCAAAGCGGGAGTTTTGGCGGGCCGATTCCAGTGACACCTTTCGGAAAACTTTCAGAAACCTTCCAGCGGAAGTTTTCGCGGGCCGATTCCAGGGACAGCTTTCGGAAACCTTCCAGAAACCCTTCTTCGAAAGTTTTGACGAGCCGATCCCAGGGACACCGTCCGGAAACCTTTCAGAAACCCTTCACCGAAAGTTTTGACGAACCGATCCCAGGGACACCATTCGGAAACCTTTCAGAAACCCTTCACCGAAAGTTTTGACGAGCCGATTTCAGGGACACCTTTCGGAAACCTTTCAGAAACCTTTCAGCGGGAGTTTTGGCGGGCCGATTCCAGTGACACCTTTCGGAAAACTTTCAGAAACCTTCCAGCGGAAGTTTTGGCGGGCCGATTCCAGGGACAGCTTTCGGAAACCTTTCAGAAACCTCAAAGCGGGAGTTTTGGCGGGCCGATTCCAGTGACACCTTTCGGAAAACTTTCAGAAACCTTCCAGCGGAAGTTTTCGCGGGCCGATTCCAGGGACAGCTTTCGGAAACCTTCCAGAAACCCTTCACCGAAAGTTTTGACGAGCCGATCCCAGGGACACCGTCCGGGAACCTTTCAGAAACCCTTCACCGAAAGTTTTGACGAACTGATCCCAGGTACACCTTCCGGAAACCTTTCAGAAACCCTTCACCGAAAGTTTCGACGAGCCGATCCCGGGGACACCTTTCAGAAACCCTTCACCGAAAGTTTTGACGAGCCGATTCCAGGGACACCTTTCGAAAACCTTTCAGAAACCTTTCAGCGAGAGTTTTGGCGGGCCGATTCCAGGGACACCTTTCGGAAACCTTCCAGAGTCCTCCACCGGAAGTTTTGACGAGTCGATTCCAGGGACACTTTTCCGGAACCTTTCAGGAACGTTCCACCGAGAGTTTTGACGAGCCGATTCCAGGGACACCTTTCGGAAACCTTTCAGAAAACCTTCATTGAAAGTTTTGATGAGCCGATCCCAGGGACACCTTTCGGGAACCTTTCAGATCATTCCACCGAAAGTTTTGATAAGCCGATTCCAGGGACACCTTTCGGAAACCTTTCAGAAACCTTTCAGCGGGAGTTTTGGCGGGCCGATTCCAGTGACACCTTTCGGAAAACTTTCAGAAACCTTCCAGCGGAAGTTTTGGCGGGCCGATTCCAGGGACAGCTTTCGGAAACTTCTCAGAAACCCTTCACCGAAAGTTTTGACGAACCGATTCCAGGTACACCTTCCGGAAACCTTTCAGAAACCCTTCACCGAAAGTTTCGACGAGCCGATCCCAGGGAAACCTTTCAGAAACCCTTCACCGAAAGTTTTGACGAGCTGATTAGAGGGACACCTTTCGGGAAACTTTCAGATCATTCTACCGAATGTTTTGACGAGCCGATTCCAGGGACACCTTTCGGAAACCTTTAAGAAACCCTTCACCGAAAGTTTTGGCGGGTCAATTCCAGGGACACCTTCCGGGAACCTTTCAGAAACCTTTCAGCGAAAGTTTTGACCAGCCGATTCCAGGGACACCTTTCGGGAACCTTTCAGAAACCCTTTACCGAAAGTTTTGACGAACCGATCCCAGGTACACCTTTCGGGAACCTTTCAGAAACCTTTCAGCGGATGTTTTGGCGGGCCGATTCCAGTGACACCTTCCGGAAACCTTCCAGATCCTTCAACCGAAAGATTTGACGAGCCGATTCAAGGGACACCTTTCGGAAACCTTTCAGATCATTCCACCGAAAGTTTTGACGAGCCGATTCCAGGGACACCATTCGGGAACGTTTCAGAAACCTCTCACCGGAAGTTTTGACGGGCCGATTCCAGGGACACCATTCGGAAACCTTTCAGAAACCCTTCACCGAAAGTTTTGACGAGCCGATTTCAGGGACACCTTTCGGAAACCTTTCAGAAACCTTTCAGCGGGAGTTTTGACGGGCCGATTCCAGTGACACCTTTCGGAAAACTTTCAGAAACCTTCCAGCCGAAGTTTTGGCGGGCTGATTCCAGGGACAGCTTTCGGAAACCTTTCAGAAACCTCAAAGCGGGAGTTTTGGCGGGCCGATTCCAGTGACACCTTTCGGAAAACTTTCAGAAACCTTCCAGCGGAAGTTTTGGCGGGCCGATTCTAGGGACACCGTCCGGAAACCTTTCAGAAACCCTTCACCGAAAGTTTCGACGAGCCGATCCCAGGGACACCTTTCAGAAACCCTCCACCGGAAGTTTTGTCGAGCTGATTAGAGGGACACCTTTCGGGAACCTTTCAGATCATTCCACCGAATGTTTTGACGAGCCGATTTCAGGGACACCTTTCGGAAACCATTTAGAAACCCTTCGCCGAAAGTTTTGGCGGGTCAATTCCAGGGACGACTTCCGGGAACCTTTCAGAAACCTTTCAGCGAAAGTTTTGACCAGCCGATTCCAGGGACACCTTTCGGGAACCTTTCAGGAACCCTTTACCGAAAGTTTTGACGAACCGATTCCAGGTACACCTTTCGGGAACCTTTCAGAAACCTTTCACCGGATGTTTTGACGGGCCGATTCGAGTGACACCTCTCGGAAACCTTTTAGAAACCCTTCACCGAAAGTTTTGGCGGGTCAATTCCAGGGACACCTTTCGGAAACCTTTCAGATCATTCCACCGAAAGTTTTGACGAGCCGATTCCAGGGACAACATTCGGGAACGTTTCAGAAACCTCTCAGCGAAAGTTTAGACGGGCCGATTCCAGGGACACCTTTCGGAAACCTTTCAGAAACCTTTCAGCGGGAGTTTTCTCGGGCCGATTCCAGTGACACCTTTCGGAAAACTTTCAGAAACCTTCCAGCGGAAGTTTTGGCGGGCCGATTCCAGGGACAGCTTCCGGAAACCTTTCAGAAACCTTCCAGCGGAAGTTTTCGCGGGCCGAATCCAGGGACAGCTTTCGGAAACCTTCCAGAAACCCTTCACCGAAAGTTTTGACGAGCCGATCCCAGGGACACCGTCCGGAAACCTTTCAGAAACCCTTCACCGAAAGTTTTGACGAACCGATCCCAGGTACACCTTCCGGAAACCTTTCAGAACCCTTCACCGAAAGTTTCGACGAGCCGATCCCAGGGATACCTCTCAGAAACCCTTCACCGAAAGTTTTGACGAGCTGATTAGAGGGACACCTTTCGGGAACCTTTCAGATCATTCCACCGAATGTTTTGACGAGCCGATTCCAGGGACACCTTTCGGAAACCATTAAGAAACCCTTCGCCGAAAGTTTTGGCGTGTCAATTCCAGGGACACCTTCCGGGAACCTTTCAGAAACCTTTCAGCGAAAGTTTTGACCAGCCGATTCCAGGGACACCTTTCGGGAACCTTTCAGGAACCCTTTACCGAAAGTTTTGACGAACCGATTCCAGGTACACCTTCCGGGAACCTTTCAGAAACCCTTTACCGAAAGTTTTGACGAACCGATTCCAGGTACACCTTCCGGGAACCTTTCAGAAAACTCTCAGCGAAAGTTTTGACGGGCCGATTCCAGGGACACCATTCGGAAACCTTTCAGAAACCCTTCACCGAAAGTTTTGACGAGCCGATTTCAGGGACACCTTTCGGAAACCTTTCAGAAACCTTTCAGCGGGAGTTTTCTCGGGCCGATTCCAGTGACACCTTTCGGAAAACTTTCACAAACCTTCCAGCGGAAGTTTTGGCGGGCCGATTCCAGGGACAGCTTTCGGAAACCTTTCAGAAACCTCAAAGCGGGAGTTTTGGCGGGCCGATTCCAGGGACACCTTTCGGAAACCTTTCAGAAGCCCTTCATCGAAAGTTTTGATGAGCCGATCCCAGGGACACCTTTCGGGAACCTTTCAGATCATTCCACCGAAAGTTTTGATAAGCCGATTCCAGGGACACCTTTCGGAAACCTTTCGGAAACCTTTCAGCGGAAGTTTTGGCGGGCCGATTCCAGGGACAGCTTTCGGAAACTTTTCAGAAACCCTTCACCGAAAGTTTTGACGAGCCGATCCCAGGGACACCTTCCGGAAACCTTTCAGAAACCCTTCACCGAAAGTTTTGACGAACCGATTCCAGGTACACCTTTCGGAAACCTTTCAGAAACCCTTCACCGAAAGTTTCGACGAGCCGATCCCAGGGACACCTTTTAGAAACCCTTCACCGAAAGATTCGACGAGCTGATTAGAGGGACACCTTCCGGGAACCTTTCAGAAACCCTTTACCGAAAGTTTTGACGAACCGATTCCAGGTACACCTTTCGGGAACCTTTCAGAAACCTTTCAGCGGATGTTTTGGCGGGCCGATTCCTGTGACACCTTTCGGAAACCTTTCAGATCCTTCCACCGAAAGTTTTGACGAGCCGATTCAAGAGACACCTTTCGGAAACCTTTCAGAAACCCTTCACCGAAAGTTTTGACGGGCCGATTCCAGGGACACCTCCCGGAAACCTTTCAGAAACCCGTCACCGAAAGTTTTGACGGGCCGATTCCAGGGACACCATTCGGAAACCTTTCAGAAACCCTTTACCGAAAGTTTTGACGAGCCGATTTCAGGGACACCTTTCGGAAACCTTTCAGAAACCTTTCAGTGAGAGTTTTGGCGGGCCGATTCCAGGGACACCTTTCGGAAACCTTCCAGAAACCCTCCACCGAAAGGTTTGACGAGCCGATTCCAGGGACACTTTTCCGGAACCTTCCAGGAACGTTCCACCAAGAGTTTTGACGAGCCGATTCCAGGGACACCTTTCGGAAACCTTTTAGAAACCTTTCAGCGGGAGTTTTGGCGGGCCGATTCCAGTGACACCTTTCGGAAAACTTTCAGAAACCTTCCAGCGGAAGTTTTGGCGGGCCGATTCCAGGGACAGCTTTCGGAAACCTTTCAGAAACCTCAAAGCGGGAGTTTTGGCGGGCCGATTCCAGTGACACCTTTCGGAAAACTTTCAGAAACCTTCCAGCGGAAGTTTTCGCGGGCCGATTCCAGGGACAGCTTTCGGAAACCTTCCAGAAACCCTTCACCGAAAGTTTTGACGAGCCGATCCCAGGGACACCGTCCGGGAACCTTTCAGAAACCCTTCACCGAAAGTTTTGACGAACTGATCCCAGGTACACCTTCCGGAAACCTTTCAGAAACCCTTCACCGAAAGTTTCGACGAGCCGATCCCGGGGACACCTTTCAGAAACCCTTCACCGAAAGTTTTGACGAGCCGATTCCAGGGACACCTTTCGAAAACCTTTCAGAAACCTTTCAGCGAGAGTTTTGGCGGGCCGATTCCAGGGACACCTTTCGGAAACCTTCCAGAGTCCTCCACCGGAAGTTTTGACGAGTCGATTCCAGGGACACTTTTCCGGAACCTTTCAGGAACGTTCCACCGAGAGTTTTGACGAGCCGATTCCAGGGACACCTTTCGGAAACCTTTCAGAAAACCTTCATTGAAAGTTTTGATGAGCCGATCCCAGGGACACCTTTCGGGAACCTTTCAGATCATTCCACCGAAAGTTTTGATAAGCCGATTCCAGGGACACCTTTCGGAAACCTTTCAGAAACCTTTCAGCGGGAGTTTTGGCGGGCCGATTCCAGTGACACCTTTCGGAAAACTTTCAGAAACCTTCCAGCGGAAGTTTTGGCGGGCCGATTCCAGGGACAGCTTTCGGAAACTTCTCAGAAACCCTTCACCGAAAGTTTTGACGAACCGATTCCAGGTACACCTTCCGGAAACCTTTCAGAAACCCTTCACCGAAAGTTTCGACGAGCCGATCCCAGGGAAACCTTTCAGAAACCCTTCACCGAAAGTTTTGACGAGCTGATTAGAGGGACACCTTTCGGGAAACTTTCAGATCATTCTACCGAATGTTTTGACGAGCCGATTCCAGGGACACCTTTCGGAAACCTTTAAGAAACCCTTCACCGAAAGTTTTGGCGGGTCAATTCCAGGGACACCTTCCGGGAACCTTTCAGAAACCTTTCAGCGAAAGTTTTGACCAGCCGATTCCAGGGACACCGTCCGGAAACCTTTCAGAAACCCTTCACCGAAAGTTTTGACGAACCGATCCCAGGTACACCTTCCGGAAACCTTTCAGAAACCCTTCACCGAAAGTTTCGACGAGCCGATCCCAGGGACATCTTTCAGAAACCCTTCACCGAAAGTTTTGACGAGCTGATTAGAGGGACACCTTTCGGGAACCTTTCAGATCATTCCACCGAATGTTTTGACGAGCCGATTCCAGGGACACCTTTCGGAAACCATTAAGAAACCCTTCGCCGAAAGTTTTGGCGGGTCAATTCCAGGGACACCTTCCGGGAACCTTTCAGAAACCTTTCAGCGAAAGTTTTGACCAGCCGATTCCAGGGACACCTTTCGGGAACCTCTCAGGAACTCTTTACCGAAAGTTTTGACGAACCGATTCCAGGTACACCTTCCGGGAACCTTTCAGAAACCTTTCAGCGGATGTTTTGGCGGGCCGATTCCAGTGACACCTCTCGGAAACCTTCCAGATCCTTCCACCGAAAGTTTTGACGAGCCGATTCAAGGGACACCTTTCGGAAACCTTTCAGGAACCCTTCACCGAAAGTTTTGGGGGGCCGATTCCAGGGACACCTTTCGAGGACCTCTCAGAAACCTTTCATGGAAATTTTTCCGCGAGCCGATTCCAGGGACACCTCCCGGAAACCTTTCAGAAACCCGTCACCGAAAGTTTTGACGGGCCGATTCCAGGGACACCATTCGGAAACCTTTCAGAAACCCTTCACCGAAAGTTTTGACGAGCCGATTCCAGGGACATCATTCGGGAACGTTTCAGAAACCTCTCAGCGAAAGTTTTGACGGGCCGATTCCAGGGACACCATTCGGAAACCTTTCAGAAATCCTTCACCGAAAGTTTTGACGAGCCGATTTCAGGGACACCTTTCGGAAACCTTTCAGAAACCTTTGAGCGAGAGTTTTGGCGGGCCAATTCCAGAGACACCTTTCGGAAACCCTTCAGAAACCCTCCACCGAAAGTTTTGGCGGGCCGATTCCAGGGACAGCTTTCGGAAACCTTCCAGAAACCCTTCACCGAAAGTTTTGATGAGCCGATCCCAGGGACACCTTTCGAGAACCTTTCAGATCATTCCACCGGAAGTTTCGACGAGCCGATTCCAGGGACACCATTCGGGAACGTTTCAGAAACCTCTCAGCGGAAGTTTTGACGGGCCGATTCCAGGGACACCATTCGGAAACCTTTCAGAAACCCTTCACCGAAAGTTTTGACGAGCCGATTTCAGGGACACCTTTCGGGAACCTTTCAAAAACCTTTCAGCGGGAGTTTTGGCGTGCCGATTCCAGTGACACCTTTCGGAAAACTTTCAGAAACCTTCCAGCGGAAGTTTTGGCGGGCCGATTCCAGGAACAGCTTTCGGAAACCTTTCAGAAACCTCAAAGCGGGAGGTTTGGCGGGCCGATTCCAGTGACACCTTTCGGAAAACTTTCAGAAAGCTTCCAGCGGAAGTTTTGGCAGGCCGATTCCAGGGACAGCTTCCGGAAACCTTTCAGGACCCCTTTACCGAAAGTTTTGACGAACCGATTCCAGGTACACCTTTCGGGAACCTTTCAGGAACCTTTCAGCGGATGTTTTGGCGGGCCGATTCCAGTGACACCTCTCGGAAACCTTCCAGATCCTTCCACCGGAAGTTCAGACGAGCCGATTCAAGGGACACCTTTCGGAAACCTTTCAGGAACCCTTCACCGAAAGTTTTGGGGGGCCGATTCCAGGGACACCTTCCGGGAACCTTTCAGAAACCTTTCAGCGGAAGTTCTGACGAGCCGATTCCAGGGACACCTTCCGGAAACCTTTCAGAAACCCTTCACCGAAAGTTTCGACGAGCCGATCCCAGGGACACCTTTCAGAAACCCTCCACCGGAAGTTTTGTCGAGCTGATTAGAGGGACACCTTTCGGGAACCTTTCAGATCATTCCACCGAATGTTTTGACGAGCCGATTTCAGGGACACCTTTCGGAAACCATTTAGAAACCCTTCGCCGAAAGTTTTGGCGGGTCAATTCCAGGGACGACTTCCGGGAACCTTTCAGAAACCTTTCAGCGAAAGTTTTGACCAGCCGATTCCAGGGACACCTTTCGGGAACCTTTCAGGAACCCTTTACCGAAAGTTTTGACGAACCGATTCCAGGTACACCTTTCGGGAACCTTTCAGAAACCTTTCACCGGATGTTTTGACGGGCCGATTCGAGTGACACCTCTCGGAAACCTTTTAGAAACCCTTCACCGAAAGTTTTGGCGGGTCAATTCCAGGGACACCTTTCGGAAACCTTTCAGATCATTCCACCGAAAGTTTTGACGAGCCGATTCCAGGGACAACATTCGGGAACGTTTCAGAAACCTCTCAGCGAAAGTTTAGACGGGCCGATTCCAGGGACACCATTCGGAAACCTTTCAGAAACCCTTCACCGAAAGTTTTGACGAGCCGATTTCAGGGACACCTTTCGGAAACCTTTCAGAAACCTTTCAGCGGGAGTTTTCTCGGGCCGATTCCAGTGACACCTTTCGGAAACCTTTCAGAAACCCGTCACCGAAAGTTTTGACGGGCCGATTCCAGGGACACCATTCGGAAACCTTTCAGAAACCCTTTACCGAAAGTTTTGACGAGCCGATTTCAGGGACACCTTTCGGAAACCTTTCAGAAACCTTTCAGTGAGAGTTTTGGCGGGCCGATTCCAGGGACACCTTTCGGAAACCTTCCAGAAACCCTCCACCGAAAGGTTTGACGAGCCGATTCCAGGGACACTTTTCCGGAACCTTCCAGGAACGTTCCACCAAGAGTTTTGACGAGCCGATTCCAGGGACACCTTTCGGAAACCTTTTAGAAACCTTTCAGCGGGAGTTTTGGCGGGCCGATTCCAGTGACACCTTTCGGAAAACTTTCAGAAACCTTCCAGCGGAAGTTTTGGCGGGCCGATTCCAGGGACAGCTTTCGGAAACCTTTCAGAAACCTCAAAGCGGGAGTTTTGGCGGGCCGATTCCAGTGACACCTTTCGGAAAACTTTCAGAAACCTTCCAGCGGAAGTTTTCGCGGGCCGATTCCAGGGACAGCTTTCGGAAACCTTCCAGAAACCCTTCACCGAAAGTTTTGACGAGCCGATCCCAGGGACACCGTCCGGGAACCTTTCAGAAACCCTTCACCGAAAGTTTTGACGAACTGATCCCAGGTACACCTTCCGGAAACCTTTCAGAAACCCTTCACCGAAAGTTTCGACGAGCCGATCCCGGGGACACCTTTCAGAAACCCTTCACCGAAAGTTTTGACGAGCCGATTCCAGGGACACCTTTCGAAAACCTTTCAGAAACCTTTCAGCGAGAGTTTTGGCGGGCCGATTCCAGGGACACCTTTCGGAAACCTTCCAGAGTCCTCCACCGGAAGTTTTGACGAGTCGATTCCAGGGACACTTTTCCGGAACCTTTCAGGAACGTTCCACCGAGAGTTTTGACGAGCCGATTCCAGGGACACCTTTCGGAAACCTTTCAGAAAACCTTCATTGAAAGTTTTGATGAGCCGATCCCAGGGACACCTTTCGGGAACCTTTCAGATCATTCCACCGAAAGTTTTGATAAGCCGATTCCAGGGACACCTTTCGGAAACCTTTCAGAAACCTTTCAGCGGGAGTTTTGGCGGGCCGATTCCAGTGACACCTTTCGGAAAACTTTCAGAAACCTTCCAGCGGAAGTTTTGGCGGGCCGATTCCAGGGACAGCTTTCGGAAACTTCTCAGAAACCCTTCACCGAAAGTTTTGACGAACCGATTCCAGGTACACCTTCCGGAAACCTTTCAGAAACCCTTCACCGAAAGTTTCGACGAGCCGATCCCAGGGAAACCTTTCAGAAACCCTTCACCGAAAGTTTTGACGAGCTGATTAGAGGGACACCTTTCGGGAAACTTTCAGATCATTCTACCGAATGTTTTGACGAGCCGATTCCAGGGACACCTTTCGGAAACCTTTAAGAAACCCTTCACCGAAAGTTTTGGCGGGTCAATTCCAGGGACACCTTCCGGGAACCTTTCAGAAACCTTTCAGCGAAAGTTTTGACCAGCCGATTCCAGGGACACCGTCCGGAAACCTTTCAGAAACCCTTCACCGAAAGTTTTGACGAACCGATCCCAGGTACACCTTCCGGAAACCTTTCAGAAACCCTTCACCGAAAGTTTCGACGAGCCGATCCCAGGGACATCTTTCAGAAACCCTTCACCGAAAGTTTTGACGAGCTGATTAGAGGGACACCTTTCGGGAACCTTTCAGATCATTCCACCGAATGTTTTGACGAGCCGATTCCAGGGACACCTTTCGGAAACCATTAAGAAACCCTTCGCCGAAAGTTTTGGCGGGTCAATTCCAGGGACACCTTCCGGGAACCTTTCAGAAACCTTTCAGCGAAAGTTTTGACCAGCCGATTCCAGGGACACCTTTCGGGAACCTCTCAGGAACTCTTTACCGAAAGTTTTGACGAACCGATTCCAGGTACACCTTCCGGGAACCTTTCAGAAACCTTTCAGCGGATGTTTTGGCGGGCCGATTCCAGTGACACCTCTCGGAAACCTTCCAGATCCTTCCACCGAAAGTTTTGACGAGCCGATTCAAGGGACACCTTTCGGAAACCTTTCAGGAACCCTTCACCGAAAGTTTTGGGGGGCCGATTCCAGGGACACCTTTCGAGGACCTCTCAGAAACCTTTCATGGAAATTTTTCCGCGAGCCGATTCCAGGGACACCTCCCGGAAACCTTTCAGAAACCCGTCACCGAAAGTTTTGACGGGCCGATTCCAGGGACACCATTCGGAAACCTTTCAGAAACCCTTCACCGAAAGTTTTGACGAGCCGATTCCAGGGACATCATTCGGGAACGTTTCAGAAACCTCTCAGCGAAAGTTTTGACGGGCCGATTCCAGGGACACCATTCGGAAACCTTTCAGAAATCCTTCACCGAATGTTTTGACGAGCCGATTTCAGGGACACCTTTCGGAAACCTTTCAGAAACCTTTGAGCGAGAGTTTTGGCGGGCCAATTCCAGAGACACCTTTCGGAAACCCTTCAGAAACCCTCCACCGAAAGTTTTGGCGGGCCGATTCCAGGGACAGCTTTCGGAAACCTTCCAGAAACCCTTCACCGAAAGTTTTGATGAGCCGATCCCAGGGACACCTTTCGAGAACCTTTCAGATCATTCCACCGGAAGTTTCGACGAGCCGATTCCAGGGACACCATTCGGGAACGTTTCAGAAACCTCTCAGCGGAAGTTTTGACGGGCCGATTCCAGGGACACCATTCGGAAACCTTTCAGAAACCCTTCACCGAAAGTTTTGACGAGCCGATTTCAGGGACACCTTTCGGGAACCTTTCAAAAACCTTTCAGCGGGAGTTTTGGCGTGCCGATTCCAGTGACACCTTTCGGAAAACTTTCAGAAACCTTCCAGCGGAAGTTTTGGCGGGCCGATTCCAGGAACAGCTTTCGGAAACCTTTCAGAAACCTCAAAGCGGGAGGTTTGACGGGCCGATTCCAGGGACACCATTCGGAAACCTTTCAGAAACCCTTCACCGAAAGTTTTGACGAGCCGATTCCAGGGACATCATTCGGGAACGTTTCAGAAACCTCTCAGCGAAAGTTTTGACGGGCCGATTCCAGGGACACCATTCGGAAACCTTTCAGAAATCCTTCACCGAAAGTTTTGACGAGCCGATTTCAGGGACACCTTTCGGAAACCTTTCAGAAACCTTTGAGCGAGAGTTTTGGCGGGCCAATTCCAGAGACACCTTTCGGAAACCCTTCAGAAACCCTCCACCGAAAGTTTTGGCGGGCCGATTCCAGGGACAGCTTTCGGAAACCTTTCAGAAACCTTTCAGCGGAAGTTCTGACGAGCCGATTCCAGGGACACCTTCCGGAAACCTTTCAGAAACCCTTCACCGAAAGTTTCGACGAGCCGATCCCAGGGACACCTTTCAGAAACCCTCCACCGGAAGTTTTGTCGAGCTGATTAGAGGGACACCTTTCGGGAACCTTTCAGATCATTCCACCGAATGTTTTGACGAGCCGATTTCAGGGACACCTTTCGGAAACCATTTAGAAACCCTTCGCCGAAAGTTTTGGCGGGTCAATTCCAGGGACGACTTCCGGGAACCTTTCAGAAACCTTTCAGCGAAAGTTTTGACCAGCCGATTCCAGGGACACCTTTCGGGAACCTTTCAGGAACCCTTTACCGAAAGTTTTGACGAACCGATTCCAGGTACACCTTTCGGGAACCTTTCAGAAACCTTTCACCGGATGTTTTGACGGGCCGATTCGAGTGACACCTCTCGGAAACCTTTTAGAAACCCTTCACCGAAAGTTTTGGCGGGTCAATTCCAGGGACACCTTTCGGAAACCTTTCAGATCATTCCACCGAAAGTTTTGACGAGCCGATTCCAGGGACAACATTCGGGAACGTTTCAGAAACCTCTCAGCGAAAGTTTAGACGGGCCGATTCCAGGGACACCATTCGGAAACCTTTCAGAAACCCTTCACCGAAAGTTTTGACGAGCCGATTTCAGGGACACCTTTCGGAAACCTTTCAGAAACCTTTCAGCGGGAGTTTTCTCGGGCCGATTCCAGTGACACCTTTCGGAAAACTTTCAGAAACCTTCCAGCGGAAGTTTTGGCGGGCCGATTCCAGGGACAGCTTCCGGAAACCTTTCAGAAACCTTCCAGCGGAAGTTTTCGCGGGCCGAATCCAGGGACAGCTTTCGGAAACCTTCCAGAAACCCTTCACCGAAAGTTTTGACGAGCCGATCCCAGGGACACCGTCCGGAAACCTTTCAGAAACCCTTCACCGAAAGTTTTGACGAACCGATCCCAGGTACACCTTCCGGAAACCTTTCAGAACCCTTCACCGAAAGTTTCGACGAGCCGATCCCAGGGATACCTCTCAGAAACCCTTCACCGAAAGTTTTGACGAGCTGATTAGAGGGACACCTTTCGGGAACCTTTCAGATCATTCCACCGAATGTTTTGACGAGCCGATTCCAGGGACACCTTTCGGAAACCATTAAGAAACCCTTCGCCGAAAGTTTTGGCGGGTCAATTCCAGGGACACCTTCCGGGAACCTTTCAGAAACCTTTCAGCGAAAGTTTTGACCAGCCGATTCCAGGGACACCTTTCGGGAACCTTTCAGGAACCCTTTACCGAAAGTTTTGACGAACCGATTCCAGGTACACCTTCCGGGAACCTTTCAGAAACCCTTTACCGAAAGTTTTGACGAACCGATTCCAGGTACACCTTCCGGGAACCTTTCAGAAAACTCTCAGCGAAAGTTTTGACGGGCCGATTCCAGGGACACCATTCGGAAACCTTTCAGAAACCCTTCACAGAAAGTTTTGACGAGCCGATTTCAGGGACACCTTTCGGAAACCTTTCAGAAACCTTTCAGCGGGAGTTTTCTCGGGCCGATTCCAGTGACACCTTTCGGAAAACTTTCAGAAACCTTCCAGCGGAAGTTTTGGCGGGCCGATTCCAGGGACAGCTTTCGGAAACCTTTCAGAAACCTCAAAGCGGGAGTTTTGGCGGGCCGATTCCAGTGACACCTTTCGGAAAACTTTCAGAAACCTTCCAGCGGAAGTTTTCGCGGGCCGAATCCAGGGACAGCTTTCGGAAACCTTCCAGAAACCCTTCACCGAAAGTTTTGACGAGCCGATCCCAGGGACACCGTCCGGAAACCTTTCAGAAACCCTTCACCGAAAGTTTTGACGAACCGATCCCAGGTACACCTTCCGGAAACCTTTCAGAAACCCTTCACCGAAAGTTTCGACGAGCCGATCCCAGGGAC
The DNA here is from genome assembly GCA_029851415.1 of Eretmocerus hayati. Taxonomy (NCBI): domain Eukaryota; kingdom Metazoa; phylum Arthropoda; class Insecta; order Hymenoptera; family Aphelinidae; genus Eretmocerus; species Eretmocerus hayati. The sequence continues at coordinate 91,292,818 of CM056742.1, read as the reverse complement.
ATCTTTCAGAAACCCTTCACCGAAAGTTTTGACGAGCTGATTAGAGGGACACCTTTCGGGAACCTTTCAGATCATTCCACCGAATGTTTTGACGAGCCGATTCCAGGGACACCTTTCGGAAACCATTAAGAAACCCTTCGCCGAAAGTTTTGGCGGGTCAATTCCAGGGACACCTTCCGGGAACCTTTCAGAAACCTTTCAGCGAGAGTTTTGACCAGCCGATTCCAGGGACACCTTTCGGGAACCTCTCAGGAACTCTTTACCGAAAGTTTTGACGAACCGATTCCAGGTACACCTTCCGGGAACCTTTCAGAAACCTTTCAGCGGATGTTTTGGCGGGCCGATTCCAGTGACACCTCTCGGAAACCTTCCAGATCCTTCCACCGAAAGTTTTGACGAGCCGATTCAAGGGACACCTTTCGGAAACCTTTCAGGAACCCTTCACCGAAAGTTTTGGGGGGCCGATTCCAGGGACACCTTTCGAGGACCTCTCAGAAACCTTTCATGGAAATTTTTCCGCGAGCCGATTCCAGGGACACCTCCCGGAAACCTTTCAGAAACCCGTCACCGAAAGTTTTGACGGGCCGATTCCAGGGACACCATTCGGAAACCTTTCAGAAACCCTTCACCGAAAGTTTTGACGAGCCGATTCCAGGGACATCATTCGGGAACGTTTCAGAAACCTCTCAGCGAAAGTTTTGACGGGCCGATTCCAGGGACACCATTCGGAAACCTTTCAGAAATCCTTCACCGAAAGTTTTGACGAGCCGATTTCAGGGACACCTTTCGGAAACCTTTCAGAAACCTTTGAGCGAGAGTTTTGGCGGGCCAATTCCAGAGACACCTTTCGGAAACCCTTCAGAAACCCTCCACCGAAAGTTTTGGCGGGCCGATTCCAGGGACAGCTTTCGGAAACCTTCCAGAAACCCTTCACCGAAAGTTTTGATGAGCCGATCCCAGGGACACCTTTCGAGAACCTTTCAGATCATTCCACCGGAAGTTTCGACGAGCCGATTCCAGGGACACCATTCGGGAACGTTTCAGAAACCTCTCAGCGGAAGTTTTGACGGGCCGATTCCAGGGACACCATTCGGAAACCTTTCAGAAACCCTTCACCGAAAGTTTTGACGAGCCGATTTCAGGGACACCTTTCGGGAACCTTTCAAAAACCTTTCAGCGGGAGTTTTGGCGTGCCGATTCCAGTGACACCTTTCGGAAAACTTTCAGAAACCTTCCAGCGGAAGTTTTGGCGGGCCGATTCCAGGAACAGCTTTCGGAAACCTTTCAGAAACCTCAAAGCGGGAGGTTTGGCGGGCCGATTCCAGTGACACCTTTCGGAAAACTTTCAGAAAGCTTCCAGCGGAAGTTTTGGCAGGCCGATTCCAGGGACAGCTTCCGGAAACCTTTCAGGACCCCTTTACCGAAAGTTTTGACGAACCGATTCCAGGTACACATTTCGGGAACCTTTCAGGAACCTTTCAGCGGATGTTTTGGCGGGCCGATTCCAGTGACACCTCTCGGAAACCTTCCAGATCCTTCCACCGGAAGTTCAGACGAGCCGATTCAAGGGACACCTTTCGGAAACCTTTCAGGAACCCTTCACCGAAAGTTTTGGGGGGCCGATTCCAGGGACACCTTCCGGGAACCTTTCAGAAACCTTTCAGCGGAAGTTCTGACGAGCCGATTCCAGGGACACCTTCCGAGAACCTCTCAGAAATCCTTCACCGAAAGTTTTGACGAGCTGATTCCAGGGACACCTTTTGACGACCTCTCAGAAACCTTTCAGCGAAATTTTTCCGCGAGCCGATTCCAGGGACACCTCCCGGAAACCTTTCAGAAACCCGTCACCGAAAGTTTTGACGGGCCGATTCCAGGGACACCATTCGGAAACCTTTCAGAAACCCTTTACCGAAAGTTTTGACGAGCTGATTTCAGGGACACCTTTCGGAAACCTTTCAGAAACCTTTCAGCGAGAGTTTTGGCGGGCCGATTCCAGGGACACTTTCGGAAACCTTCCAGAGTCCTCCACCGGAAGTTTTGACGAGTCGATCCCAGGGACACCTTTCGAGAACCTTTCAGATCATTCCACCGGAAGTTTCGACGAGCCGATTCCAGGGACACCATTCGGGAACGTTTCAGAAACCTCTCAGCGGAAGTTTTGACGGGCCGATTCCAGGGACACCATTCGGAAACCTTTCAGAAACCCTTCACCGAAAGTTTTGACGAGACGATTTCAGGGACACCTTTCGGGAACCTTTCAAAAAACTTTCAGCGGGAGTTTTGGCGGGCCGATTCCAGTGACACCTTTCGGAAAACTTTCAGAAACCTTCCAGCGGAAGTTTTGGCGGGCCGATTCCAGGAACAGCTTTCGGAAACCTTTCAGAAACCTCAAAGCGGGAGGTTTGGCGGGCCGATTCCAGTGACACCTTTCGGAAAACTTTCAGAAAGCTTCCAGCGGAAGTTTTGGCAGGCCGATTCCAGGGACAGCTTTCGGAAACCTTTCAGGACCCCTTTACCGAAAGTTTTGACGAACCGATTCCAGGTACACCTTTCGGGAACCTTTCAGGAACCTTTCAGCGGATGTTTTGGCGGGCCGATTCCAGTGACACCTCTCGGAAACCTTCCAGATCCTTCCACCGGAAGTTCAGACGAGCCGATTCAAGGGACACCTTTCGGAAACCTTTCAGGAACCCTTCACCGAAAGTTTTGGGGGGCCGATTCCAGGGACACCTTCCGGGAACCTTTCAGAAACCTTTCAGCGGAAGTTCTGACGAGCCGATTCCAGGGACACCTTCCGAGAACCTCTCAGAAATCCTTCACCGAAAGTTTTGACGAGCTGATTCCAGGGACACCTTTTGACGACCTCTCAGAAACCTTTCAGCGAAATTTTTCCGCGAGCCGATTCCAGGGACACCTCCCGGAAACCTTTCAGAAACCCGTCACCGAAAGTTTTGACGGGCCGATTCCAGGGACACCATTCGGAAACCTTCCAGAAACCCTTTACCGAAAGTTTTGACGAGCCGATTTCAGGGACACCTTTCGGAAACCTTTCAGAAACCTTTCAGCGAGAGTTTTGGCGGGCCGATTCCAGGGACACTTTCGGAAACCTTCCAGAGTCCTCCACCGGAAGTTTTGACGAGTCGATTCCAGGGACACTTTTCCGGAACCTTTCAGGAACGTTCCACCGAGAGTTTTGACGAGCCGATTCCAGGGACACCTTCCGGAAACCTTTCAGAAAACCTTCATTGAAAGTTTTGATGAGCCGATCCCAGGGACACCTTTCGGGAACCTTTCAGATCATTCCACCGAAAGTTTTGATGAGCCGATTCCAGGGACACCTTTCGGAAACCTTTCAGAAACCTTTCAGCGGGAGTTTTGGCGGGCCGATTCCAGTGACACCTTTCGGAAAACTTTCAGAAACCTTCCAGCGGAAGTTTTGGCGGGCCGATTCCAGGGACAGCTTTCGGAAACTTCTCAAAAACCCTTCACCGAAAGTTTTGACGAACCGATTCCAGGTACACCTTCCGGAAACCTTTCAGAAACCCTTCACCGAAAGTTTCGACGAGCCGATCCCAGGGACACCTTTCAGAAACCCTTCACCGAAAGTTTTGACGAGCTGATTAGAGAGACACCTTTCGGGAACCTTTCAGATCATTCTACCGAATGTTTTGACGAGCCGATTCCAGGGACACCTTTCGGAAACCTTTAAGAAACCCTTCACCGAAAGTTTTGGCGGGTCAATTCCAGGGACACCTTCCGGGAACCTTTCAGAAACCTTTCAGCGAAAGTTTTGACCAGCCGATTCCAGGGACACCTTTCGGGAACCTTTCAGAAACCCTTTACCGAAAGTTTTGACGGACCGATCCCAGGTACACCTTTCGGGAACCTTTCAGAAACCTTTCAGCGGATGTTTTGGCGGGCCGATTCCAGTGACACCTTTCGGAAACCTTCCAGATCCTTCCACCGAAAGATTTGACGAGCCGATTCAAGGGACACCTTTCGGAAACCTTTCAGATCATTCCACCGAAAGTTTTGACGAGCCGATTCCAGGGACACCATTCGGGAACGTTTCAGAAACCTCTCAGCGGAAGTTTTGACGGGCCGATTCCAGGGACACCATTCGGAAACCTTTCAGAAACCCTTCACCGAAAGTTTTGACGAGCCGATTTCAGGGACACCTTCCGGAAACCTTTCAGAGACCTTTCAGCGGGAGTTTTGACGGGCCGATTCCAGTGACACCTTTCGGAAAACTCTCCGAAACCTTCCAGCGGAAGTTTTGGCGGGCTGATTCCAGGGACAGCTTTCGGAAACCTTTCAGAAACCTCAAAGCGGGAGTTTTGGCGGGCCGATTCCAGTGACACCTTTCGGAAAACTTTCAGAAACCTTCCAGCGGAAGTTTTGGCGGGCCGATTCCAGGAACAGCTTTCGGAAACCTTTCAGAAACCCTTCACCGAAAGTTTTGACGAGCCGATTCCAGGGAAACCGTCCGGAAACCTTTCAGAAACCCTTCACCGAAAGTTTCGACGAGCCGATCCCAGGGACACCTTTCAGAAACCCTTCACCGGAAGTTTTGTCGAGCTGATTAGAGGGACACCTTTCGGGAACCTTTCAGATCATCCCACCGAATGTTTTGACGAGCCGATTTCAGGGACACCTCTCGGAAACCATTTAGAAACCCTCCGCCGAAAGTTTTGGCGGGTCAATTCCAGGGACACCTTCCGGGAACCTTTCAGAAACCTTTCAGCGAAAGTTTTGACCAGCCGATTCCAGGGACACCTTTCGGGAACCTTTCAGGAACCCTTTACCGAAAGTTTTGACGAACCGATTCCGGTACACCTTTCGGGAACCTTTCAGAAACCTTTCAGCGGATGTTTTGACGGGCCGATTCCAGTGACACCTCTCGGAAACCTTTTAGAAACCCTTCACCGAAAGTTTTGGCGGGTCAATTCCAGGGACACCTTTCGGAAACCTTTCAGATCATTCCACCGAAAGTTTTGACGAGCCGATTCCAGGGACACCATTCGGGAACGTTTCAGAAACCTCTCAGCGAAAGTTTTGACGGGCCGATTCCAGGGACACCATTCGGAAACCTTTCAGAAACCCTTTACCGAAAGTTTTGACGAGCCGATTTCAGGGACACCTTTCGGAAACCTTTCAGAAACCTTTCAGCGGGAGTTTTCTCGGGCCGATTCCAGTGACACCTTTCGGAAAACTTTCAGAAACCTTCCAGCGGAAGTTTTGGCGGGCCGATTCCAGGGACAGCTTTCGGAAACCTTTCAGAAACCTCAAAGCGGGAGTTTTGGCGGGCCGATTCCAGTGACACCTTTCGGAAAACTTTCAGAAACCTTCCAGCGGAAGTTTTCGCGGGCCGATTCCAGGGACAGCTTTCGGAAACCTTCCAGAAACCCTTCACCGAAAGTTTTGACGAGCCGATCCCAGGGACACCGTCCGGAAACCTTTCAGAAACCCTTCACCGAAAGTTTTGACGAACCGATCCCAGGTACACCTTCCGGAAACCTTTCAGAAACCCTTCACCGAAAGTTTCGACGAGCCGATCCCAGGGACACCTTTCAGAAACCCTTCACCGAAAGTTTTGACGAGCTGATTAGAGGGACACCTTTCGGGAACCTTTCAGATCATTCCACCGAATGTTTTGACGAGCCGATTCCAGGGACACCTTTCGGAAACCATTGAGAAACCCCTCGCCGAGAGTTTTGGCGGGTCAATTCCAGGGACACCTTCCGGGAACCTTTCAGAAACCTTTCAGCGAAAGTTTTGACCAGCCGATTCCAGGGACACCTTTCGGGAACCTTTCAGGAACCCTTTACCAAAAGTTTTGACGAACCGATTCCAGGTACACCTTCCGGGAACCTTTCAGAAACCTTTCAGCGGATGTTTTGGCGGGCCGATTCCAGTGACACCTCTCGGAAACCTTCCAGATCCTTCCACCGAAAGTTTTGACGAGCCGATTCAAGGGACACCTTTCGGAAACCTTTCAGGAACCCTTCACCGAAAGTTTTGGGGGGCCGATTCCAGGGACACCTTTCGAGGACCTCTCAGAAACCTTTCATGGAAATTTTTCCGCGAGCCGATTCCAGGGACACCTCCCGGAAACCTTTCAGAAACCCGTCACCGAAAGTTTTGACGGGCCGATTCCAGGGACACCATTCGGAAACCTTTCAGAAACCCTTTACCGAAAGTTTTGACGAGCCGATTTCAGGGACACCTTTCGGAAACCTTTCAGAAACCTTTCAGCGAGAGTTTTGGCGGGCCGATTCCAGGGACACCTTTCGGAAACCTCCCAGGAACCCTCCACCGAAAGTTTTGACGAGCCGATTCCAGGGACACTTTTCCGGAACCTTCCAGGAACGTTCCACCAAGAGTTTTGACGAGCCGATTCCAGGGACACCTTTCGGGAACCTTTCAGAAACCCTTCATCGAAAGTTTCGATGAGCCGATCCCAGGGACACCTTTCGGAAACCTTTCAGATCATTCCACCGAAAGTTTTGATAAGCCGATTCCAGGGACACCATCCGGAAACCTTTCAGAAACCCTTCACCGAGAGTTTTGACGAGCCGATTTCAGGGACACCCTTCGGAAACCTTTCAGAAACCTTTCAGCGGGAGTTTTGGCGGGCCGATTCCAGTGACACCTTTCGGAAAACTTTCATAAACCTTCCAGCGGAAGTTTTGGCGGGTCAATTCCAGGGACAGCTTTCGGAAACCTTTCAGAAACCTCAAAGCGGGAGTTTTGGCGGGCCGATTCCAGTGACACCTCTCGGGAAACCTCTAGAAAGCTTCCAGCGGAAGTTTTGGCGGGCCGATTCCAGGGACAGCTTTCGGAAACCTTCCAGAAACCCTTCACCGAAAGTTTTGACGAGCCGATCCCAGGGACACCGTCCGGAAACCTTTCAGAAACCTTTCAGCGGGAGTTTTGGCGGGCCGATCCCAGTGACACCTTTCGGAAAACTTTCAGAAACCTCCCAGCGGAAGTTTTGGCGGGCCGATTCCAGGAACAGCTTTCGGAAACCTTTCAGAAACCTCAAAGCGGGAGTTTTGGCGGGCCGATTCCAGTGACACCTTTCGGAAAACTTCCAGAAACCTTCCAGCGGAAGTTTTGGCGGGCCGATTCCAGGGACAGCTTTCGGAAACCTTCCAGAAACCCTTCACCGGAAGTTTTGACGAGCCGATCCCAGGGACACCGTCCGGAAACCTTTCAGAAACCCTTCATCGAAAGTTTTGACGAACCGATTCCAGGTACACCTTCTGGAAACCTTTCAGAAACCCTTAACCGAAAGTTTCGACGAGCCGATCCCAGGGACACCTTTCAGAAACCCTTCACCGAAAGTTTTGATGAACCGATTCCAGGTACACCTTCCGGAAAATTTTCAGAAACCCTTCACCGGAAGTTTCGACGAGCCGATCCCAGGGACACCTTTCAGAGAACCTTCACCGAAAGTTTTGAGTAGCTGATCAGAGGGACACCTTTCGGGAACCTTTCAGATCATTCCACCAAATGTTTTGACGAGCCGATTCCAGGGACACCTTTCGGAAACCTTTTAGAAACCCTTTACCGGAAGTTTTGGCGGGTCAATTCCAGGGACACCTTAAGGGAACCTTTCAGAAACCTTTCAGCGAAAGTTTTGACGAACCGATTCCAGGTACACCTTTCGGGAACCTTTCAGAAACCTTTCAGCGGATGTTTTGGCGGGCCGATTCCAGTGACACCTTTCGGAAACCTTCCAGATCCTTCCACCGAAAGATTTGACGAGCCGATTCAAGGGACACCTTTCGGAACACGTCAGATCATTCCACCGAAAGTTTTGACGAGCCGATTCCAGGGACACCATTCGGGAACGTTTCAGAAACCTCTCAGCGAAAGTTTTGACGGGCCGATTCCAGGGACACCTCCCGGAAACCTTTCAGAAACCCGTCACCGAAAGTTTTGACGGGCCGATTCCAGGGACACCATTCGGAAACCTTTCAGAAACCCTTTACCGAAAGTTTCGACAAGCTGATTAGAGGGACACCTTTCGGGAACCTTTCAGATCATTCCACCGAAAGTTTTGATAAGCCGATTCCAGGGACACCTTCCGGAAACCTTTCAGAAACCTTCCAGCGAAAGTTTTGACGAGCCGATTTCAGGGACACCTTTCGGAAACCTTTCAGAAACCTTTCAGCGGGAGTTTTGGCGGGCCGATCCCAGTGACACCTTTCGGAAAACTTTCAGAAACCTTCCAGCGGAAGTTTTGGCGGGCCGATTCCAGGAACAGCTTTCGGAAACCTTTCAGAAACCTCAAAGCGGGAGTTTTGGCGGGCCGATTCCAGTGACACCTTTCGGAAAACTTTCAGAAACCTTCCAGCGGAAGTTTTGGCGGGCCGATTCCAGGGACAGCTTTCGGAAACCTTCCAGAAACCCTTCACCGGAAGTTTTGACGAGTCGATCCCAGGGACACCGTCCGGAAACCTTTCAGAAACCCTTCACCGAAAGTTTTGACGAACCGATTCCAGGTACACCTTCCGGAAACCTTTCAGAAACCCTTAACCGAAAGTTTCGACGAGCCGATCCCAGGGACACCTTTCAGAAACCCTTCACCGAAAGTTTTGATGAACCGATTCCAGGTACACCTTCCGGAAACCTTTCAGAAACCCTCCACCGGAAGTTTCGACGAGCCGATCCCAGGGACACCTTTCAGAAAACCTTCACCGAAAGTTTTGACGAGCTGATCAGAGGGACACCTTTCGGGAACCTTTCAGATCATTCCACCGAATGTTTTGACGAGCCGATTCGAGGGACACCTTTCGGAAACCTTTTAGAAACCCTTCACCGAAAGTTTTGGCGGGTCAATTCCAGGGACACCTTAAGGGAACCTTTCAGAAACCTTTCAGCGAAAGTTTTGACCAGCCGATTCCAGGGACACCTTTCGGGAACCTTTCAGAAACCCTTTACCGAAAATTTTGACGAACCGATTCCAGGTACACCTTTCGGGAACCTTCCAGATCCTTCCACCGAAAGATTTGACGAGCCGATTCAAGGGACACCTTTCGGGAACCTTTCAGATCATTCCACCGGAAGTTTTGACGAGCCGATTCCAGGGACACCATTCGGGAACGTTTCAGAAACCTCTCAGCGAAAGTTTTGACGGGCCGATTCCAGGGACACCATTCGGAAACCTTTCAGAAACCCTCCACCGAGAGTTTTGACGAGCCGATTTCAGGGACACCTTTCGGAAACCTTTCAGAAACCTTCCAGCGGGAGTTTTGGCGGGCCGATTCCAGTGACACCTTTCGGAAAACTTTCAGAAACCTTCCAGCGGAAGTTTTGGCGGGTCAATTCCAGGGACACCTTTCGGGAAACCTCCAGGAAGCTTCCAGCGGAAGTTTTGGCGGGCCGATTCCAGGGACAGCTTTCGGAAACCTTCCAGAAACCCTTCACCGAAAGTTTTGACGAGCCGATCCCAGGGACACCGTCCGGAAACCTTTCAGAAACCCTTTACCGAAAGTTTTGACGAACCGATTCTAGGTACACCTTCCGGAAACCTTTCAGAAACCCTTCACCGAAAGTTTCGACGAGCCGATCCCAGGGACACCTTTCAGAAACCCTTCACCGAGAGTTTTGACGAGCTGATTAGAGGGACACCTTTCGGGAACCTTTCAGATCATTCCACCGAATGTTTTGACGAGCCGATTCCAGGGACACTTTTCGGAAACCATTCAGAAAACCTCCGCCGAAAGTTTTGGCGGGTCAATTCCAGGGACACCTTCCGGGAACCTTTCAGAAACCTTTCAGCGAAAGTTTTGACCAGCCGATTCCAGGGACACCTTTCGGGAACCTTTCAGGAACCCTTTACCGAAAGTTTTGACGAACCGATTCCAGGTACACCTTTCGGGAACCTTTCAGAAACCTTTCAGCGGATGTTTTGGCGGGCCGATTCCAGTGACACCTCTCGGAAAAGTTCCAGATCCTTCCACCGAAAGTTTTGACGAGCCGATTCAAGGGACACCTTTCGGAAACCTTTCAGGAACCCTTCACCGAAACTTTTGGGGGGCCGATTCAAGGGACACCTTCCGGGAACCTTTCAGAAACCTTTCAGCGGAAGTTCTGACGAGCCGATTCCAGGGACACCTTCCGAGAACCTCTCAGAAATCCTTCACCGAAAGTTTTGACGAGCTGATTCCAGGGACGACTTTCGAGGACCTCTCAGAAACCTTTCAGCGGAATTTTCCCGCGAGCCGATTCCAGGGACACCTCCCGGAAACCTTTCAGAAACCCGTCACCGAGAGTTTTGACGGGCCGATTCCAGGGACACCTTTCGGAAACCTTCCGGAAACCCTCCACCGAAAGTTTTGACGAGCTGATTCCAGGGACACTTTTCCGGAACCTTTCAGGAACGTTCCACCAAGAGTTTTGACGAGCCGATTCCAGGGACACCTTTCGGGAACCTTTCAGAAACCCGTCACCGAAAGTTTTGACGGGCCGATTCCAGGGACACCATTCGGAAACCTTTCAGAAACCCTTTACCGAAAGTTTCGACAAGCTGATTAGAGGGACACCTTTCGGGAACCTTTCAGATCATTCCACCGAAAGTTTTGATAAGCCGATTCCAGGGACACCTTCCGGAAACCTTTCAGAAACCTTCCAGCGAAAGTTTTGACGAGCCGATTTCAGGGACACCTTTCGGAAACCTTTCAGAAACCTTTCAGCGGGAGTTTTGGCGGGCCGATCCCAGTGACACCTTTCGGAAAACTTCCAGAAACCCTTCACCGAAAGTTTTGACGAACCGATTCCAGGTACACCTTTCGGAAACCTTTCAGAAACCCTTCACCGAAAGTTTCGACGAGCCGATCCCAGGGACACCTTTCAGAAACCCTTCACCGAAAGTTTCGACGAGCTGATTAGAGGGACACCTTTCGGGAACCTTCCAGATCATTCCACCGAATGTTTTGACGAGCCGATCCCAGGGACACCTTTCGGAAACCTTTTAGAAACCCTTCACCGAAAGTTTTGGCGGGTCAATTCCAGGGACACCTTCCGGGAACCTTTCAGAAACCTTTCAGCGAAAGTTTTGACCAGCCGATTCCAGGGACACCTTTCGGGAACCTTCCAGAAACCCTTTACCGGAAGTTTTGACGAACCGATTCCAGGTACACCTTTCGGGAACCTTTCAGAAACCTTTCAGCGGATGTTTTGGCGGGCCGATTCCAGTGACACCTTTCGGAAACCTTTCAGATCCTTCCACCGAAAGTTTTGACGAGCCGATTCAAGAGACACCTTTCGGAAACCTTCCAGAAACCCTTCACCGAAAGTTTTGGGGGGGCCGATTCCAGGAACATCTTCCGGGAACCTTTCAGAAACCTTTCAGCGAAAGTTCTGACGAGCCGATTCCAGAGACACCTTCCGAGAACCTGTCAGAAATCCTTCACCGAAAGTTTTGATGAGCCAATCCCAGGGACACCTTTCGGGAACCTTTCAGATCATTCCACCGAAAGTTTTGATAAGCCGATTCCAGGGACACCTTTCGGAAACCTTTCAGAAACCCTTCACTGAAAGTTTTGGCGGGTCGATTCCAGGGACATCTCTCGGAAACCCTTCAGAAACCTTTCACCGAAAGTTTTGACGAGCCGATTCCAGGGACACCTTTCGGGAACCTTTCGGAATACTTTCAGCGGAAGTTTCGGCGAGCCGATTCCAGGGAGACCTTTCGAGAACCTCTCAGAAATCCTTCACCGAAAGTTTTGACGAGCTGATTCCAGGGACACCTTTCGAGGACCTCTCAGAAACCTTTCAGCGGAATTTTTCCGCGAGCCGGTTCCAGGGACACCTCCCGGAAACCTTTCAGAAACCCGTCACCGAGAGTTTTGACGGGCCGATTCCAGGGACACCTTTCGGAAACCTTCCAGAAACCCTCCACCGAAAGTTTTGACGAGCTGATTCCAGGGACACTTTTCCGGAACCTTTCAGGAACGTTCCACCAAGAGTTTTGACGAGCCGATTCCAGGGACACCTTTCGGGAACCTTTCAGAAACCCTTCATCGAAAGTTTCGATGAGCCGATCCCAGGGACACCTTTCGGAAACCTTTCAGATCATTCCACCGAAAGTTTTGATAAGCCGATTCCAGGGACACCTTTCGGAAACCTCTCAGAAACCTTTCAGCGGGAGTTTTGGCGGGCCGATTCCAGTTACACCTTTCGAAAAACTTTCAGAAACCTTCCAGCGGAAGTTTTGGCGGGCCGATTCCAGGGACAGCTTTCGGAAACTTTTCAGAAACCCTTCACCGGAAGTTTTGACGAGCCGATCGCAGGGACACCTTCCGGAAACCTTTCAGAAACCCTTCACCGGAAGTTTTGACGAACCGATTCCAGGTACACCTTTCGGAAACCTTTCAGAAACCCTTCACCGAAAGTTTCGACGAGCCGATCCCAGGGACACCTTTCAGAAACCCTTCACCGAAAGTTTCGACGAGCTGATTAGAGGGACACCTTTCGGGAACCTTCCAGATCATTCCACCGAATGTTTTGACGAGCCGATCCCAGGGACACCTTTCGGAAACCTTTTAGAAACCCTTCACCGAAAGTTTTGGCGGGTCAATTCCAGGGACACCTTCCGGGAACCTTTCAGAAACCTTTCAGCGAAAGTTTTGACCAGCCGATTCCAGGGACACCTTTCGGGAACCTTCCAGAAACCCTTTACCGGAAGTTTTGACGAACCGATTCCAGGTACACCTTTCGGGAACCTTTCAGAAACCTTTCAGCGGATGTTTTGGCGGGCCGATTCCAGTGACACCTTTCGGAAACCTTTCAGATCCTTCCACCGAAAGTTTTGACGAGCCGATTCAAGAGACACCTTTCGGAAACCTTCCAGAAACCCTTCACCGAAAGTTTTGGGGGGGCCGATTCCAGGAACATCTTCCCGGAACCTTTCAGAAACCTTTCAGCGAAAGTTCTGACGAGCCGATTCCAGGGACACCTTCCGAGAACCTGTCAGAAATCCTTCACCGAAAGTTTTGATGAGCCAATCCCAGGGACACCTTTCGGGAACCTTTCAGATCATTCCACCGAAAGTTTTGATAAGCCGATTGCAGGGACACCTTCCGGAAACCTTTCAGAAACCCTTCACTGAAAGTTTTGGCGGGTCGATTCCAGGGACATCTCTCGGAAACCCTTCAGAAACCTTTCACCGAAAGTTTTGACGAGCCGATTCCAGGGACACCTTTCGGGAACCTTTCGGAATACTTTTAGCCGAAGTTTTGGCGAGCCGATTCCAGGGAGACCTTTCGAGAACCTTTCCTAAAACCTTTCAGCGAGAGTTTTGGCGGGCCGATTCCAGGGACACCTTCCGGAAACCTTTCAGAAACCCTTCACCGAAAGTTTTGACCAGCCGACTCCAGGGACATCATTCGGGAACGTTTCAGAAACCTCTCAGCGGAAGTTCTGACGAGCCGATTTCAGGGACACCTTTCGGAAACCTTTCAGAAACCTTTGAGCGAGAGTTTTGGCGGGCTAATTCCAGGTACACCTTTCGGAAACCTTTCAGAAACCCTCCACCGAAAGTTTTGGCGGGCCGATTCCTGGGACAGCTTTCGGAAACCCTTCAGAAACCCTTCACCGAAAGTTTTGATGAGCCGATCCCAGGGACACCTTCCGAGAACCTTTCAGATCATTCCACCGAAAGTTTTGACGAGCCGATTCCAGGGACACCATTCGGGAACGTTTCAGAAACCTCTCAGCGAAAGTTTTGACGGGCCGATTTCAGGGACACCATTCGGAAACCTTTCAGAAACCCTTCACCGAAAGTTTTGACGAGCCGATTTCAGGGACACCTTTCGGAAACCTCTCAGAAACCTTTCAGCGGGAGTTTTGGCGGGCCGATTCCAGGAACAGCTTTCGGAAACCTTTCAGAAACCTCAAAGCGGGAGTTTTGGCGGGCCGATTTCAGGGACACCTTTCGGAAAACTTTCAGAAACCTTCCAGAGGAAGTTTTGGCGGGCCGATTCCAGGGACAGCTTTCGGAAACCTTTCAGAAACCCTTCACCGAAAGTTTTGACGAGCCGATCCCAGGGACACCGTCCGGAAACCTTTCAGAAACCCTTCACCGAAAGTTTTGACGAACCGATTCCAGGTACACCTTCCGGAAACCTTTCAGAGACCCTTCACCGAAAGTTTCGACGAGCCGATCCCAGGGACACCTTTCAGAAACCCTTCACCGAAAGTTTTGACGAGCTGATTAGAGGGACACCTTTCGGGAACCTTTCAGATCATTCCACCGAATGTTTTGACGAGCCGATTTCAGGGACACCTCTCGGAAACCATTTAGAAACCCTCCGCCGAAAGTTTTGGCGGGTCAATTCCAGGGACACCTTCCGGGAACCTTTCAGAAACCTTTCAGCGAAAGTTTTGACCAGCCGATTCCAGGGACACCTTTCGGGAACCTTTCAGGAACCCTTTACCGAAAGTTTTGACGAACCGATTCCGGTACACCTTTCGGGAACCTTTCAGAAACCTTTCAGCGGATGTTTTGACGGGCCGATTCCAGTGACACCTCTCGGAAACCTTTTAGAAACCCTTCACCGAAAGTTTTGGCGGGTCAATTCCAGGGACACCTTTCGGAAACCTTTCAGATCATTCCACCGAAAGTTTTGACGAGCCGATTCCAGGGACACCATTCGGGAACGTTTCAGAAACCTCTCAGCGAAAGTTTTGACGGGCCGATTCCAGGGACACCATTCGGAAACCTTTCAGAAACCCTTTACCGAAAGTTTTGACGAGCCGATTTCAGGGACACCTTTCGGAAACCTTTCAGAAACCTTTCAGCGGGAGTTTTCTCGGGCCGATTCCAGTGACACCTTTCGGAAAACTTTCAGAAACCTTCCAGCGGAAGTTTTGGCGGGCCGATTCCAGGGACAGCTTTCGGAAACCTTTCAGAAACCTCAAAGCGGGAGTTTTGGCGGGCCGATTCCAGTGACACCTTTCGGAAAACTTTCAGAAACCTTCCAGCGGAAGTTTTCGCGGGCCGATTCCAGGGACAGCTTTCGGAAACCTTCCAGAAACCCTTCACCGAAAGTTTTGACGAGCCGATCCCAGGGACACCGTCCGGAAACCTTTCAGAAACCCTTCACCGAAAGTTTTGACGAACCGATCCCAGGTACACCTTCCGGAAACCTTTCAGAAACCCTTCACCGAAAGTTTCGACGAGCCGATCCCAGGGACACCTTTCAGAAACCCTTCACCGAAAGTTTTGACGAGCTGATTAGAGGGACACCTTTCGGGAACCTTTCAGATCATTCCACCGAATGTTTTGACGAGCCGATTCCAGGGACACCTTTCGGAAACCATTGAGAAACCCCTCGCCGAGAGTTTTGGCGGGTCAATTCCAGGGACACCTTCCGGGAACCTTTCAGAAACCTTTCAGCGAAAGTTTTGACCAGCCGATTCCAGGGACACCTTTCGGGAACCTTTCAGGAACCCTTTACCAAAAGTTTTGACGAACCGATTCCAGGTACACCTTCCGGGAACCTTTCAGAAACCTTTCAGCGGATGTTTTGGCGGGCCGATTCCAGTGACACCTCTCGGAAACCTTCCAGATCCTTCCACCGAAAGTTTTGACGAGCCGATTCAAGGGACACCTTTCGGAAACCTTTCAGGAACCCTTCACCGAAAGTTTTGGGGGGCCGATTCCAGGGACACCTTTCGAGGACCTCTCAGAAACCTTTCATGGAAATTTTTCCGCGAGCCGATTCCAGGGACACCTCCCGGAAACCTTTCAGAAACCCGTCACCGAAAGTTTTGACGGGCCGATTCCAGGGACACCATTCGGAAACCTTTCAGAAACCCTTTACCGAAAGTTTTGACGAGCCGATTTCAGGGACACCTTTCGGAAACCTTTCAGAAACCTTTCAGCGAGAGTTTTGGCGGGCCGATTCCAGGGACACCTTTCGGAAACCTCCCAGGAACCCTCCACCGAAAGTTTTGACGAGCCGATTCCAGGGACACTTTTCCGGAACCTTCCAGGAACGTTCCACCAAGAGTTTTGACGAGCCGATTCCAGGGACACCTTTCGGGAACCTTTCAGAAACCCTTCATCGAAAGTTTCGATGAGCCGATCCCAGGGACACCTTTCGGAAACCTTTCAGATCATTCCACCGAAAGTTTTGATAAGCCGATTCCAGGGACACCATCCGGAAACCTTTCAGAAACCCTTCACCGAGAGTTTTGACGAGCCGATTTCAGGGACACCCTTCGGAAACCTTTCAGAAACCTTTCAGCGGGAGTTTTGGCGGGCCGATTCCAGTGACACCTTTCGGAAAACTTTCATAAACCTTCCAGCGGAAGTTTTGGCGGGTCAATTCCAGGGACAGCTTTCGGAAACCTTTCAGAAACCTCAAAGCGGGAGTTTTGGCGGGCCGATTCCAGTGACACCTCTCGGGAAACCTCTAGAAAGCTTCCAGCGGAAGTTTTGGCGGGCCGATTCCAGGGACAGCTTTCGGAAACCTTCCAGAAACCCTTCACCGAAAGTTTTGACGAGCCGATCCCAGGGACACCGTCCGGAAACCTTTCAGAAACCTTTCAGCGGGAGTTTTGGCGGGCCGATCCCAGTGACACCTTTCGGAAAACTTTCAGAAACCTCCCAGCGGAAGTTTTGGCGGGCCGATTCCAGGAACAGCTTTCGGAAACCTTTCAGAAACCTCAAAGCGGGAGTTTTGGCGGGCCGATTCCAGTGACACCTTCCGGAAAACTTCCAGAAACCTTCCAGCGGAAGTTTTGGCGGGCCGATTCCAGGGACAGCTTTCGGAAACCTTCCAGAAACCCTTCACCGGAAGTTTTGACGAGCCGATCCCAGGGACACCGTCCGGAAACCTTTCAGAAACCCTTCATCGAAAGTTTTGACGAACCGATTCCAGGTACACCTTCCGGAAACCTTTCAGAAACCCTTAACCGAAAGTTTCGACGAGCCGATCCCAGGGACACCTTTCAGAAACCCTTCACCGAAAGTTTTGATGAACCGATTCCAGGTACACCTTCCGGAAAATTTTCAGAAACCCTTCACCGGAAGTTTCGACGAGCCGATCCCAGGGACACCTTTCAGAGAACCTTCACCGAAAGTTTTGAGTAGCTGATCAGAGGGACACCTTTCGGGAACCTTTCAGATCATTCCACCAAATGTTTTGACGAGCCGATTCCAGGGACACCTTTCGGAAACCTTTTAGAAACCCTTTACCGGAAGTTTTGGCGGGTCAATTCCAGGGACACCTTAAGGGAACCTTTCAGAAACCTTTCAGCGAAAGTTTTGACGAACCGATTCCAGGTACACCTTTCGGGAACCTTTCAGAAACCTTTCAGCGGATGTTTTGGCGGGCCGATTCCAGTGACACCTTTCGGAAACCTTCCAGATCCTTCCACCGAAAGATTTGACGAGCCGATTCAAGGGACACCTTTCGGAACACGTCAGATCATTCCACCGAAAGTTTTGACGAGCCGATTCCAGGGACACCATTCGGGAACGTTTCAGAAACCTCTCAGCGAAAGTTTTGACGGGCCGATTCCAGGGACACCTCCCGGAAACCTTTCAGAAACCCGTCACCGAAAGTTTTGACGGGCCGATTCCAGGGACACCATTCGGAAACCTTTCAGAAACCCTTTACCGAAAGTTTCGACAAGCTGATTAGAGGGACACCTTTCGGGAACCTTTCAGATCATTCCACCGAAAGTTTTGATAAGCCGATTCCAGGGACACCTTCCGGAAACCTTTCAGAAACCTTCCAGCGAAAGTTTTGACGAGCCGATTTCAGGGACACCTTTCGGAAACCTTTCAGAAACCTTTCAGCGGGAGTTTTGGCGGGCCGATCCCAGTGACACCTTTCGGAAAACTTTCAGAAACCTTCCAGCGGAAGTTTTGGCGGGCCGATTCCAGGAACAGCTTTCGGAAACCTTTCAGAAACCTCAAAGCGGGAGTTTTGGCGGGCCGATTCCAGTGACACCTTTCGGAAAACTTTCAGAAACCTTCCAGCGGAAGTTTTGGCGGGCCGATTCCAGGGACAGCTTTCGGAAACCTTCCAGAAACCCTTCACCGGAAGTTTTGACGAGTCGATCCCAGGGACACCGTCCGGAAACCTTTCAGAAACCCTTCACCGAAAGTTTTGACGAACCGATTCCAGGTACACCTTCCGGAAACCTTTCAGAAACCCTTAACCGAAAGTTTCGACGAGCCGATCCCAGGGACACCTTTCAGAAACCCTTCACCGAAAGTTTTGATGAACCGATTCCAGGTACACCTTCCGGAAACCTTTCAGAAACCCTCCACCGGAAGTTTCGACGAGCCGATCCCAGGGACACCTTTCAGAAAACCTTCACCGAAAGTTTTGACGAGCTGATCAGAGGGACACCTTTCGGGAACCTTTCAGATCATTCCACCGAATGTTTTGACGAGCCGATTCGAGGGACACCTTTCGGAAACCTTTTAGAAACCCTTCACCGAAAGTTTTGGCGGGTCAATTCCAGGGACACCTTAAGGGAACCTTTCAGAAACCTTTCAGCGAAAGTTTTGACCAGCCGATTCCAGGGACACCTTTCGGGAACCTTTCAGAAACCCTTTACCGAAAATTTTGACGAACCGATTCCAGGTACACCTTTCGGGAACCTTCCAGATCCTTCCACCGAAAGATTTGACGAGCCGATTCAAGGGACACCTTTCGGGAACCTTTCAGATCATTCCACCGGAAGTTTTGACGAGCCGATTCCAGGGACACCATTCGGGAACGTTTCAGAAACCTCTCAGCGAAAGTTTTGACGGGCCGATTCCAGGGACACCATTCGGAAACCTTTCAGAAACCCTCCACCGAGAGTTTTGACGAGCCGATTTCAGGGACACCTTTCGGAAACCTTTCAGAAACCTTCCAGCGGGAGTTTTGGCGGGCCGATTCCAGTGACACCTTTCGGAAAACTTTCAGAAACCTTCCAGCGGAAGTTTTGGCGGGTCAATTCCAGGGACACCTTTCGGGAAACCTCCAGGAAGCTTCCAGCGGAAGTTTTGGCGGGCCGATTCCAGGGACAGCTTTCGGAAACCTTCCAGAAACCCTTCACCGAAAGTTTTGACGAGCCGATCCCAGGGACACCGTCCGGAAACCTTTCAGAAACCCTTTACCGAAAGTTTTGACGAACCGATTCTAGGTACACCTTCCGGAAACCTTTCAGAAACCCTTCACCGAAAGTTTCGACGAGCCGATCCCAGGGACACCTTTCAGAAACCCTTCACCGAGAGTTTTGACGAGCTGATTAGAGGGACACCTTTCGGGAACCTTTCAGATCATTCCACCGAATGTTTTGACGAGCCGATTCCAGGGACACTTTTCGGAAACCATTCAGAAAACCTCCGCCGAAAGTTTTGGCGGGTCAATTCCAGGGACACCTTCCGGGAACCTTTCAGAAACCTTTCAGCGAAAGTTTTGACCAGCCGATTCCAGGGACACCTTTCGGGAACCTTTCAGGAACCCTTTACCGAAAGTTTTGACGAACCGATTCCAGGTACACCTTTCGGGAACCTTTCAGAAACCTTTCAGCGGATGTTTTGGCGGGCCGATTCCAGTGACACCTCTCGGAAAAGTTCCAGATCCTTCCACCGAAAGTTTTGACGAGCCGATTCAAGGGACACCTTTCGGAAACCTTTCAGGAACCCTTCACCGAAACTTTTGGGGGGCCGATTCAAGGGACACCTTCCGGGAACCTTTCAGAAACCTTTCAGCGGAAGTTCTGACGAGCCGATTCCAGGGACACCTTCCGAGAACCTCTCAGAAATCCTTCACCGAAAGTTTTGACGAGCTGATTCCAGGGACGACTTTCGAGGACCTCTCAGAAACCTTTCAGCGGAATTTTCCCGCGAGCCGATTCCAGGGACACCTCCCGGAAACCTTTCAGAAACCCGTCACCGAGAGTTTTGACGGGCCGATTCCAGGGACACCTTTCGGAAACCTTCCGGAAACCCTCCACCGAAAGTTTTGACGAGCTGATTCCAGGGACACTTTTCCGGAACCTTTCAGGAACGTTCCACCAAGAGTTTTGACGAGCCGATTCCAGGGACACCTTTCGGGAACCTTTCAGAAACCCGTCACCGAAAGTTTTGACGGGCCGATTCCAGGGACACCATTCGGAAACCTTTCAGAAACCCTTTACCGAAAGTTTCGACAAGCTGATTAGAGGGACACCTTTCGGGAACCTTTCAGATCATTCCACCGAAAGTTTTGATAAGCCGATTCCAGGGACACCTTCCGGAAACCTTTCAGAAACCTTCCAGCGAAAGTTTTGACGAGCCGATTTCAGGGACACCTTTCGGAAACCTTTCAGAAACCTTTCAGCGGGAGTTTTGGCGGGCCGATCCCAGTGACACCTTTCGGAAAACTTCCAGAAACCCTTCACCGAAAGTTTTGACGAACCGATTCCAGGTACACCTTTCGGAAACCTTTCAGAAACCCTTCACCGAAAGTTTCGACGAGCCGATCCCAGGGACACCTTTCAGAAACCCTTCACCGAAAGTTTCGACGAGCTGATTAGAGGGACACCTTTCGGGAACCTTCCAGATCATTCCACCGAATGTTTTGACGAGCCGATCCCAGGGACACCTTTCGGAAACCTTTTAGAAACCCTTCACCGAAAGTTTTGGCGGGTCAATTCCAGGGACACCTTCCGGGAACCTTTCAGAAACCTTTCAGCGAAAGTTTTGACCAGCCGATTCCAGGGACACCTTTCGGGAACCTTCCAGAAACCCTTTACCGGAAGTTTTGACGAACCGATTCCAGGTACACCTTTCGGGAACCTTTCAGAAACCTTTCAGCGGATGTTTTGGCGGGCCGATTCCAGTGACACCTTTCGGAAACCTTTCAGATCCTTCCACCGAAAGTTTTGACGAGCCGATTCAAGAGACACCTTTCGGAAACCTTCCAGAAACCCTTCACCGAAAGTTTTGGGGGGGCCGATTCCAGGAACATCTTCCGGGAACCTTTCAGAAACCTTTCAGCGAAAGTTCTGACGAGCCGATTCCAGAGACACCTTCCGAGAACCTGTCAGAAATCCTTCACCGAAAGTTTTGATGAGCCAATCCCAGGGACACCTTTCGGGAACCTTTCAGATCATTCCACCGAAAGTTTTGATAAGCCGATTCCAGGGACACCTTTCGGAAACCTTTCAGAAACCCTTCACTGAAAGTTTTGGCGGGTCGATTCCAGGGACATCTCTCGGAAACCCTTCAGAAACCTTTCACCGAAAGTTTTGACGAGCCGATTCCAGGGACACCTTTCGGGAACCTTTCGGAATACTTTCAGCGGAAGTTTCGGCGAGCCGATTCCAGGGAGACCTTTCGAGAACCTCTCAGAAATCCTTCACCGAAAGTTTTGACGAGCTGATTCCAGGGACACCTTTCGAGGACCTCTCAGAAACCTTTCAGCGGAATTTTTCCGCGAGCCGGTTCCAGGGACACCTCCCGGAAACCTTTCAGAAACCCGTCACCGAGAGTTTTGACGGGCCGATTCCAGGGACACCTTTCGGAAACCTTCCAGAAACCCTCCACCGAAAGTTTTGACGAGCTGATTCCAGGGACACTTTTCCGGAACCTTTCAGGAACGTTCCACCAAGAGT
The DNA here is from genome assembly GCA_029851415.1 of Eretmocerus hayati. Taxonomy (NCBI): domain Eukaryota; kingdom Metazoa; phylum Arthropoda; class Insecta; order Hymenoptera; family Aphelinidae; genus Eretmocerus; species Eretmocerus hayati. The sequence continues at coordinate 91,271,197 of CM056742.1, read as the reverse complement.
TTTGACGAGCCGATTCCAGGGACACCTTTCGGGAACCTTTCAGAAACCCTTCATCGAAAGTTTCGATGAGCCGATCCCAGGGACACCTTTCGGAAACCTTTCAGATCATTCCACCGAAAGTTTTGATAAGCCGATTCCAGGGACACCTTTCGGAAACCTCTCAGAAACCTTTCAGCGGGAGTTTTGGCGGGCCGATTCCAGTTACACCTTTCGAAAAACTTTCAGAAACCTTCCAGCGGAAGTTTTGGCGGGCCGATTCCAGGGACAGCTTTCGGAAACTTTTCAGAAACCCTTCACCGGAAGTTTTGACGAGCCGATCGCAGGGACACCTTCCGGAAACCTTTCAGAAACCCTTCACCGGAAGTTTTGACGAACCGATTCCAGGTACACCTTTCGGAAACCTTTCAGAAACCCTTCACCGAAAGTTTCGACGAGCCGATCCCAGGGACACCTTTCAGAAACCCTTCACCGAAAGTTTCGACGAGCTGATTAGAGGGACACCTTTCGGGAACCTTCCAGATCATTCCACCGAATGTTTTGACGAGCCGATCCCAGGGACACCTTTCGGAAACCTTTTAGAAACCCTTCACCGAAAGTTTTGGCGGGTCAATTCCAGGGACACCTTCCGGGAACCTTTCAGAAACCTTTCAGCGAAAGTTTTGACCAGCCGATTCCAGGGACACCTTTCGGGAACCTTCCAGAAACCCTTTACCGGAAGTTTTGACGAACCGATTCCAGGTACACCTTTCGGGAACCTTTCAGAAACCTTTCAGCGGATGTTTTGGCGGGCCGATTCCAGTGACACCTTTCGGAAACCTTTCAGATCCTTCCACCGAAAGTTTTGACGAGCCGATTCAAGAGACACCTTTCGGAAACCTTCCAGAAACCCTTCACCGAAAGTTTTGGGGGGGCCGATTCCAGGAACATCTTCCGGGAACCTTTCAGAAACCTTTCAGCGAAAGTTCTGACGAGCCGATTCCAGGGACACCTTCCGAGAACCTGTCAGAAATCCTTCACCGAAAGTTTTGATGAGCCAATCCCAGGGACACCTTTCGGGAACCTTTCAGATCATTCCACCGAAAGTTTTGATAAGCCGATTGCAGGGACACCTTCCGGAAACCTTTCAGAAACCCTTCACTGAAAGTTTTGGCGGGTCGATTCCAGGGACATCTCTCGGAAACCCTTCAGAAACCTTTCACCGAAAGTTTTGACGAGCCGATTCCAGGGACACCTTTCGGGAACCTTTCGGAATACTTTTAGCCGAAGTTTTGGCGAGCCGATTCCAGGGAGACCTTTCGAGAACCTTTCCTAAAACCTTTCAGCGAGAGTTTTGGCGGGCCGATTCCAGGGACACCTTCCGGAAACCTTTCAGAAACCCTTCACCGAAAGTTTTGACCAGCCGACTCCAGGGACATCATTCGGGAACGTTTCAGAAACCTCTCAGCGGAAGTTTTGACGGGCCGATTCCAGGGACACCATTCGGAAACCTTTCAGAAACCCTTCACCGAAAGTTCTGACGAGCCGATTTCAGGGACACCTTTCGGAAACCTTTCAGAAACCTTTGAGCGAGAGTTTTGGCGGGCTAATTCCAGGTACACCTTTCGGAAACCTTTCAGAAACCCTCCACCGAAAGTTTTGGCGGGCCGATTCCTGGGACAGCTTTCGGAAACCCTTCAGAAACCCTTCACCGAAAGTTTTGATGAGCCGATCCCAGGGACACCTTCCGAGAACCTTTCAGATCATTCCACCGAAAGTTTTGACGAGCCGATTCCAGGGACACCATTCGGGAACGTTTCAGAAACCTCTCAGCGAAAGTTTTGACGGGCCGATTTCAGGGACACCATTCGGAAACCTTTCAGAAACCCTTCACCGAAAGTTTTGACGAGCCGATTTCAGGGACACCTTTCGGAAACCTCTCAGAAACCTTTCAGCGGGAGTTTTGGCGGGCCGATTCCAGGAACAGCTTTCGGAAACCTTTCAGAAACCTCAAAGCGGGAGTTTTGGCGGGCCGATTTCAGGGACACCTTTCGGAAAACTTTCAGAAACCTTCCAGAGGAAGTTTTGGCGGGCCGATTCCAGGGACAGCTTTCGGAAACCTTTCAGAAACCCTTCACCGAAAGTTTTGACGAGCCGATCCCAGGGACACCGTCCGGAAACCTTTCAGAAACCCTTCACCGAAAGTTTTGACGAACCGATTCCAGGTACACCTTCCGGAAACCTTTCAGAGACCCTTCACCGAAAGTTTCGACGAGCCGATCCCAGGGACACCTTTCAGAAACCCTTCACCGAAAGTTTTGACGAGCTGATTAGAGGGACACCTTTCGGGAACCTTTCAGATCATTCCACCGAATGTTTTGACGAGCCGATTTCAGGGACACCTTTCGGAAACCTTTCAGAAACCCTTCACCGAAAGTTTTGGCAGGTCGATTCCAGGGACACCTTCCGGCAACCTTTCAGAAACCTTTCAGCGAAAGTTTTGACCAGCCGATTCCAGGGACACATTTCGGGAACCTTTCAGAAACCCTTCACCGAAAGTTTTGACGAACCGATTCCAGGTACACCTTTCGGGAACCTTTCAGAAACCTTTCAGCGGATGTTTTGGCGGGCCGATCCCAGTGACACCTTTCGGAAACCTTCCAGATCCTTCCACCGAAAGAATTGACGAGCCGATTCAAGGGACACCTTCCGGAACACGTCAGATCATTCCACCGAAAGTTTTGACGAGCCGATTCCAGGGACACCATTCGGGAACGTTTCAGAAACCTCTCAGCGAAAGTTTTGACGGGCCGATTCCAGGGACACCTCCCGGAAACCTTTCAGAAACCCGTCACCGAAAGTTTTGACGGGCCGATTCCAGGGACACCATTCGGAAACCTTTCAGAAACCTTTCAGCGAGAGTTTTGGCGGGCCGATTCCAGGGACACCTTTCGGAAACCTTCCAGAAACCCTCCACCGAAAGTTTTGACGAGCCGATTCCAGGGACACTTTTCCGGAACCTTTCAGCTACGTTCCACCAAGAGTTTTGACGAGCCGATTCCAGGGACACCTTTCGGAAACCTTTCAGAAGCCCTTCATCGAAAGTTTTGATGAGCCGATCCCAGGGACACCTTTCGGGAACCTTTCAGATCATTCCACCGAAAGTTTTGATAAGCCGATTCCAGGGACACCTTTCGGAAACCTTTCGGAAACCTTTCAGCGGAAGTTTTGGCGGGCCGATTCCAGGGACAGCTTTCGGAAACTTTTCAGAAACCCTTCACCGAAAGTTTTGACGAGCCGATCCCAGGGACACCTTCCGGAAACCTTTCAGAAACCCTTCACCGAAAGTTTTGACGAACCGATTCCAGGTACACCTTTCGGAAACCTTTCAGAAACCCTTCACCGAAAGTTTCGACGAGCCGATCCCAGGGACACCTTTTAGAAACCCTTCACCGAAAGATTCGACGAGCTGATTAGAGGGACACCTTCCGGGAACCTTTCAGAAACCCTTTACCGAAAGTTTTGACGAACCGATTCCAGGTACACCTTTCGGGAACCTTTCAGAAACCTTTCAGCGGATGTTTTGGCGGGCCGATTCCTGTGACACCTTTCGGAAACCTTTCAGATCCTTCCACCGAAAGTTTTGACGAGCCGATTCAAGAGACACCTTTCGGAAACCTTCCAGAAACCCTTCACCGAAAGTTTTGACGGGCCGATTCCAGGGACACCTCCCGGAAACCTTTCAGAAACCCGTCACCGAAAGTTTTGACGGGCCGATTCCAGGGACACCATTCGGAAACCTTTCAGAAACCCTTTACCGAAAGTTTTGACGAGCCGATTTCAGGGACACCTTTCGGAAACCTTTCAGAAACCTTTCAGTGAGAGTTTTGGCGGGCCGATTCCAGGGACACCTTTCGGAAACCTTCCAGAAACCCTCCACCGAAAGTTTTGACGAGCCGATTCCAGGGACACTTTTCCGGAACCTTCCAGGAACGTTCCACCAAGAGTTTTGACGAGCCGATTCCAGGGACACCTTTCGGAAACCTTTCAGAAGCCCTTCATCGAAAGTTTTGATGAGCCGATCCCAGGGACACCTTTCGGGAACCTTTCAGATCATTCCACCGGAAGTTTTGATAAGCCGATTCCAGGGACACCTTTCGGAAACCTTTCGGAAACCTTTCAGCGGAAGTTTTGGCGGGCCGATTCCAGGGACAGCTTTCGGAAACTTTTCAGAAACCCTTCACCGAAAGTTTTGACGAGCCGATCCCAGGGACACCTTCTGGAAACCTTTCAGAAACCCTTCACCGAAAGTTTTGACGAACCGATTCCAGGTACACCTTTCGGAAACCTTTCAGAAACCCTTCACCGAAAGTTTCGACGAGCCGATCCCAGGGACACCTTTTAGAAACCCTTCACCGAAAGATTCGACGAGCTGATTAGAGGGACACCTTCCGGGAACCTTTCAGAAACCCTTTACCGAAAGTTTTGACGAACTGATTCCAGGTACACCTTTCGGGAACCTTTCAGAAACCTTTCAGCGGATGTTTTGGCGGGCCGATTCCTGTGACACCTTTCGGAAACCTTTCAGATCCTTCCACCGAAAGTTTTGACGAGCCGATTCAAGAGACACCTTTCGGAAACCTTTCAGAAACCCTTCACCGAAAGTTTTGGGGGGGGGGCCGATTCCAGGGACATCTTCCGGGAACCTTTCAGAAACCTTTCAGCGAAAGTTCTGACGAGCCGATTCCAGGGATACCTCCCGAGAACCTGTCAGAAATCCTTCACCGAAAGTTTTGATGAGCCAATCCCAGGGACACCTTTCGGGAACCTTTCAGATCATTCCACCGAAAGTTTTGAAAAGCCGATTCCAGGGACACCTTTCGGAAACCTTTCAGGAACCCTTCACTGAAAGTTTTGGCGGGTCGATTCCAGGGACATCTCTCGGAAACCTTTCAGAAACCTTTCACCGAAAGTTTTTACGAGCCGATTCCAGGGACACCTTTCAGGAACCTTCCAGAATACTTTCAGCGGAAGTTTTGGTGAGCCGATTCCAGGGAGACCTTTCGAGAACCTTCCAGAACTCTTTCAGCGAGAGTTTTGGCGGGCCGATTCCAGGGACACCTTTCGGAAACCTTTCAGAAACCCTTCACCGATAGTTTTGACGAGCCGATTCCAGGGACATCATTCGGGAACGTTTCAGAAACCTCTCAGCGAAAGTTTTGACGGGCCGATTCCAGGGACACCATTCGGAAACCTTTCAGAAACCCTTCACCGAAAGTTTTGACGAGCCGATTTCAGGGACACCTTTCGGAAACCTTTCAGAAACCTTTGAGCGAGAGTTTTGGCGGGCTAATTTCAGGGACACCTTTCGGAAACCTTTCAGAAACCCTCCACCGAAAGTTTTGGCGGGCCGATTCCAGGGACAGCTTTCGGAAACCTTTCAGAAACCCTTCACCGAAAGTTTTGATGAGCCGATCCCAGGGACACCTTTCGAGAACCTTTCAGATCATTCCACCGAAAGTTTTGACGAGCCGATTCCAGGGACACCATTCGGGAATGTTTCAGAAACCTCTCAGCGAAAGTTTTGACGGGCCGATTCCAGGGACACCTCCCGGAAACCTTTCAGAAACCCGTCACCGAAAGTTTTGACGGGCCGATTCCATGGACACCATTCGGAAACCTTTCAGAAACCCTTTACCGAAAGTTTTGACGAGCCGATTTCAGGGACACCTTTCGGAAACCTTTTAGAAACCTTTCAGCGGGAGTTTTGGCGGGCCGATTCCAGTGACACCTTCCGGAAAACTTTCAGAAACCTTCCAGCGGAAGTTTTGGCGGGCCGATTCCAGGGACAGCTTTCGGAAACTTTTCAGAAACCCTTCACCGAAAGTTTTGACGAGCCGATCCCAGGGACACCTTCCGGAAACCTTTCAGAAACCCTTCACCGAAAGTTTTGACGAACCGATTCCAGGTACACCTTTCGGAAACCTTTCAGAAACCCTTCACCGGAAGTTTCGACGAGCCGATCCCAGGGACACCTTTCAGAAACCCTTCACCGAAAGTTTCGACGAGCTGATTAGAGGGACACCTTTCGGGAACCTTTCAGATCATTCCACCGAATGTTTTGACGAGGCGATCCCAGGGACACCTTCCGGGAACCTTTCAGAAACCTTTCAGCGAAAGTTTTGACCAGCCGATTCCAGGGACACCTTTCGGGAACCTTTCAGAAACCTTTCAGCGGATGTTTTGGCGGGCCGATTCCAGTGACACCTTTCGGAAACCTTCCAGATCCTTCCACCGAAAGTTTTGACGAGCCGATTCAAGAGACACCTCTCGGAAACCTTTCAGAAACCCTTCACCGAAAGTTTTGGGGGGGCTGATTCCAGGGACATCTTCCGGGAACCTTTCAGAAACCTTTCAGCGAAAGTTCTGACGAGCCGATTCCAGGGACACCTTCCGAGAACCTTTCAGAAATCCTTCACCGAAAGTTTTGACGAGCTGATTCCAGGGACACCTTTCGAGGATCTCTCAGAAACCTTTCAGCGAAATTTTTCCGCGAGCCGATTCCAGGGACACCTCCCGGAAACCTTTCAGAAACCTTTCAGCGGATGTTTTGGCGGGCCGATTCCTGTGACACCTTTCGGAAACCTTTCAGATCCTTCCACCGAAAGTTTTGACGAGCCGATTCAAGAGACACCTTTCGGAAACCTTCCAGAAACCCTTCACCGAAAGTTTTGACGGGCCGATTCCAGGGACACCTCCCGGAAACCTTTCAGAAACCCGTCACCGAAAGTTTTGACGGGCCGATTCCAGGGACACCATTCGGAAACCTTTCAGAAACCCTTTACCGAAAGTTTTGACGAGCCGATTTCAGGGACACCTTTCGGAAACCTTTCAGAAACCTTTCAGTGAGAGTTTTGGCGGGCCGATTCCAGGGACACCTTTCGGAAACCTTCCAGAAACCCTCCACCGAAAGTTTTGACGAGCCGATTCCAGGGACACTTTTCCGGAACCTTCCAGGAACGTTCCACCAAGAGTTTTGACGAGCCGATTCCAGGGACACCTTTCGGAAACCTTTCAGAAGCCCTTCATCGAAAGTTTTGATGAGCCGATCCCAGGGACACCTTTCGGGAACCTTTCAGATCATTCCACCGGAAGTTTTGATAAGCCGATTCCAGGGACACCTTTCGGAAACCTTTCGGAAACCTTTCAGCGGAAGTTTTGGCGGGCCGATTCCAGGGACAGCTTTCGGAAACTTTTCAGAAACCCTTCACCGAAAGTTTTGACGAGCCGATCCCAGGGACACCTTCTGGAAACCTTTCAGAAACCCTTCACCGAAAGTTTTGACGAACCGATTCCAGGTACACCTTTCGGAAACCTTTCAGAAACCCTTCACCGAAAGTTTCGACGAGCCGATCCCAGGGACACCTTTTAGAAACCCTTCACCGAAAGATTCGACGAGCTGATTAGAGGGACACCTTCCGGGAACCTTTCAGAAACCCTTTACCGAAAGTTTTGACGAACCGATTCCAGGTACACCTTTCGGGAACCTTTCAGAAACCTTTCAGCGGATGTTTTGGCGGGCCGATTCCTGTGACACCTTTCGGAAACCTTTCAGATCCTTCCACCGAAAGTTTTGACGAGCCGATTCAAGAGACACCTTTCGGAAACCTTTCAGAAACCCTTCACCGAAAGTTTTGGGGGGGGGGCCGATTCCAGGGACATCTTCCGGGAACCTTTCAGAAACCTTTCAGCGAAAGTTCTGACGAGCCGATTCCAGGGATACCTCCCGAGAACCTGTCAGAAATCCTTCACCGAAAGTTTTGATGAGCCAATCCCAGGGACACCTTTCGGGAACCTTTCAGATCATTCCACCGAAAGTTTTGAAAAGCCGATTCCAGGGACACCTTTCGGAAACCTTTCAGGAACCCTTCACTGAAAGTTTTGGCGGGTCGATTCCAGGGACATCTCTCGGAAACCTTTCAGAAACCTTTCACCGAAAGTTTTTACGAGCCGATTCCAGGGACACCTTTCAGGAACCTTTCAGAATACTTTCAGCGGAAGTTTTGGTGAGCCGATTCCAGGGAGACCTTTCGAGAACCTTCCAGAACTCTTTCAGCGAGAGTTTTGGCGGGCCGATTCCAGGGACACCTTTCGGAAACCTTTCAGAAACCCTTCACCGATAGTTTTGACGAGCCGATTCCAGGGACATCATTCGGGAACGTTTCAGAAACCTCTCAGCGAAAGTTTTGACGGGCCGATTCCAGGGACACCATTCGGAAACCTTTCAGAAACCCTTCACCGAAAGTTTTGACGAGCCGATTTCAGGGACACCTTTCGGAAACCTTTCAGAAACCTTTGAGCGAGAGTTTTGGCGGGCTAATTTCAGGGACACCTTTCGGAAACCTTTCAGAAACCCTCCACCGAAAGTTTTGGCGGGCCGATTCCAGGGACAGCTTTCGGAAACCTTTCAGAAACCCTTCACCGAAAGTTTTGATGAGCCGATCCCAGGGACACCTTTCGAGAACCTTTCAGATCATTCCACCGAAAGTTTTGACGAGCCGATTCCAGGGACACCATTCGGGAATGTTTCAGAAACCTCTCAGCGAAAGTTTTGACGGGCCGATTCCAGGGACACCTCCCGGAAACCTTTCAGAAACCCGTCACCGAAAGTTTTGACGGGCCGATTCCATGGACACCATTCGGAAACCTTTCAGAAACCCTTTACCGAAAGTTTTGACGAGCCGATTTCAGGGACACCTTTCGGAAACCTTTTAGAAACCTTTCAGCGGGAGTTTTGGCGGGCCGATTCCAGTGACACCTTCCGGAAAACTTTCAGAAACCTTCCAGCGGAAGTTTTGGCGGGCCGATTCCAGGGACAGCTTTCGGAAACTTTTCAGAAACCCTTCACCGAAAGTTTTGACGAGCCGATCCCAGGGACACCTTCCGGAAACCTTTCAGAAACCCTTCACCGAAAGTTTTGACGAACCGATTCCAGGTACACCTTTCGGAAACCTTTCAGAAACCCTTCACCGGAAGTTTCGACGAGCCGATCCCAGGGACACCTTTCAGAAACCCTTCACCGAAAGTTTCGACGAGCTGATTAGAGGGACACCTTTCGGGAACCTTTCAGATCATTCCACCGAATGTTTTGACGAGGCGATCCCAGGGACACCTTCCGGGAACCTTTCAGAAACCTTTCAGCGAAAGTTTTGACCAGCCGATTCCAGGGACACCTTTCGGGAACCTTTCAGAAACCTTTCAGCGGATGTTTTGGCGGGCCGATTCCAGTGACACCTTTCGGAAACCTTCCAGATCCTTCCACCGAAAGTTTTGACGAGCCGATTCAAGAGACACCTCTCGGAAACCTTTCAGAAACCCTTCACCGAAAGTTTTGGGGGGGCTGATTCCAGGGACATCTTCCGGGAACCTTTCAGAAACCTTTCAGCGAAAGTTCTGACGAGCCGATTCCAGGGACACCTTCCGAGAACCTTTCAGAAATCCTTCACCGAAAGTTTTGACGAGCTGATTCCAGGGACACCTTTCGAGGATCTCTCAGAAACCTTTCAGCGAAATTTTTCCGCGAGCCGATTCCAGGGACACCTCCCGGAAACCTTTCAGAAACCCGTCACCGAAAGTTTTGACGTGCCGATTCCAGGGACACCTCCCGGAAACCTTTCAGAAACCCTTCAAGGCGGTGATGCTGTCAAGTCGATCGAATGTGCGGGGGGGGGGGGGTGCTAGGGTTGTACCAAGCCAGCCGACCTAGTTCTTGTAGCTCGGGTGAACTCCACCGGTTATTAATAAAGTATTGGGGCGTTGTCCCCGGTACTTCGATGACCTCCGGCAAATTTCTCGGCGAAGGAGGTGGTAGTGGCTGGTACACGGGAGCGGGTGAGCCTTGCGGTTCTGCCACAATCAGTAGAAAGGCACGTACGAATATGGAAACCCCTAGGGCTTCCTTCTCCTGATGAGAAAGTTCGCGGGCTATTGGTGCCATTTAATCTGAAAACAAAGGAATAATGAAGAATAATCATAAAGACATTCATGAATGAAGCATCGATTGACGCAGAGTATCAGGAGCCTATGAGTGAATAGGAGGCTCATCTACAGCGTAATCGGTCTCTCTCTCCTCCTTTCTTCCCTATGCTCCTTGTAGTTTTGTGAGCTCTCTTCGAGTGCTATACAGCGGGAATAAGAGAAGACAGAGACACCGATTTCGCTGTGACGAACCTCTTGTCCACTCCTGGACTCTTAGAGATTGAGAGACTCGAATGCAACTAAGTACTATGTATTTAATTTTGACTCGAATTCAGAGCAGTTGATAATGACGGATTGGAGATTTTATGACTATGTACTCACTTCAATTATTTCCTGAGGACGAGAAGACGATGTGTTTCAAGCAGCAGTCCTTGGTCGCAGAGCTGGTGTCTTCCGTGGCGTCCTGCATGCGTGGATCAAAGAGGCACTGTACTACAGGAAGAGGATCCTGGTTCACAGCGGCGTCGAGGAGACGATGAATTTCAGACAGGAGTCCTCGGTCACAGAGCTGGAGCACTTAGTAGCGTCCTTGGGATGATGCGTGGATCACAAGACACTAGTGCACTTTAGACTGTGAGACTGATCCCGAGTGCAGCTCGCGCATCGAATTATATAGACCTCATGGTTCACACCCCCGCTCGGGAAGCGTCACTATTTCGTATTCTGAGGACCAATCCGAAGCCGATTCGTGCCAACCGAAATCCTGTCATTTTGCTCAAAAATTGATCACTTATTCATTTCAGGGTTAGAGCGGGAAACCTTGATCTCCTGACTGAGATTTCCTCGCAGCTCCTAAGAAATATATCGCCGGGCATGTAGCAGACCTTCCCCAAGAAAAACCCACCATCGAGTCGAATCCTTGATCTTCAGTATCTTTGCCTTTTAAACCCAGTTTAAAAGTAGGAATTTTTCCGTTAAACTCATCAAAATGATTTAACCACATGCCTAGGGAGCATATGTGAGACCGATGCGATATTCTGTGACTGTAGGCTTTGAAGTAATCCACTTTGACTGCATCTAGAGGTTTTTTCTGGATGCATCAAAGGGTGTATCTTGAGAGTCAATCTTCAAAGGTGATTCGAGTTCACATGTATTAGGAGAAGTGCATCTTTCTATTATACTAGCGCCCGAAGGTTTGAACGTAACCCGATGCCACATAAAAAAGATGCATCATCCTACTTTCTGGGAAGCCGCTGGGTCATCTCAACGCTGTGGGCGGGTATACGCCGTCTCATAAAGCATGAAAATGAATAGAGAGGGGCCGATTCACACGTCACAGAGAAGCGCGTGGAGGGATTAAAAGGGACCATTGCATCGTGGCTTTCAACTTTCGCTCGATGTGCTTTTACTATTTCTGGATGTGAGAAGGGTCGAGCGCCGACTTTTTCTCGGTATGCGGGTGACCCTCCACGCACGAGAACAGTCTCATCCATTGTTACTTTCATCTGGGTCCAATACCCAACACCATGCACGATGCTATTAGTAGGCTAGTCAGATACTATAAGGGAGCAAACTTGCCTCCCAACACAGAGAAGATGGCTATAGGGGATCACGCTTGCTCCCTTTTATAGTATCTTACGCGTGTTGGGGAGCGAGTTTGCCTCCCAATACGTAAAGGGTGGCTATAGGGGGGGGGGGGGGCACGAGCTCACCTACTACTTAATGATGAGTAATCAAATTCAATATTCCAATTCTTTCAAATCAAATAGATCTCATCGAATGAATATCAATCCAAATTTGATTATTTACCGTCAACCAGGGTAACTTTGGAACAACCCATGAAAGAGTGGTTATCACGCATAGTTGGCTAGGCAGATAATCCTGAGACTTCAATGCCGATTTCTCCTACCTTGGGCGCGCATAAACAATATTTCGCATTGGCGTGAGGGCCTCCAACAGCTTTCAATCCGTTTATGAGCTGACTTGTTCAGAAGTATGTTTTCGACCTAGCAAAGAGTCTCTCAGAAAAAGTGGTCTGGTTCCGACTTTGGCAGGTCGAATCCAAGGTAGCGGAGCTACATTTCACTTGACTGTACACTTATCTGGACGAATCCATTATTACATTGGAGTATTTTCACGAAGTTTCAAATTTGTAGAGTAAAAACTGACAAATATGTTATTTTCTCCAGAAACTGGGGTAACTTCGGAACACTTCTCCATGTACTCTAAATTATATCTCAATTCCTGTATCATCATCAAATTCTACTTACTTGAGTAGTTGTTGATGGGAGCTTCAAAATGAACTAGAGAACGTCTCATTTCGACCCACGGAAGCCGAGTAATGCCAGTTTTTGTCAGAAACTGAATGTGGAGGTATTTTCCTCCTCGAGAGTTAGCCGTGGTGCAGACAGGGAGGTATGCTGAAGGTGTCTATGCTCGAATGCAGAAGTTGAATTCAACCAAATGGACTTTTACAATAAATCAATGGAAAGCTAAGACACTCAACTTTCGATTACTGATGTTGAAAATCGATTGCACGACTTATTTCATGAACTATTTGACGAATAAATAATGATAACAATTCCCTGGTAGAAAACTGAACATATTTTTCTGCCGTGAAAAAAGTTTCTGGCCAGAAATACAGCATCAAAAAATGTTCAGTAAAACTGGCCAGAAAATGGCCATGAACTGGCCATAAATTTGGGGGCCAAAGTGTTCAACCACTGTATGAGTGGTTTTCTGAATGGTTTTTGGTCAGAAACTGGCCATCGTAAAAGAACTCGAAAATTGCCGTGTATTGGCATGCAATGGCCATTAACTGGCCATCATATGTTACACATTCTGGCCAGATTTGTATTCCGAAAATGGTAAAAACTCACTATAGTCATGATTTACTCCGTTCACCATATAACCTTGACGGTCTAGCGTGTAATGTCTGGAAAATGGAATTTTTTCAGGCGAGAGATTCGTGAAGTGCTTTACCTCAGGATACTGATTTCTTTATTTTCGTAAATTATTTTGTAATTTTTTTTGTGGAAAGTGACGTGATCATGAGCGCAGCAGGTGGCAGGAAACTCAGTACAGCCCGGGTACGAAGGCACCGGCTATTGAATAAAATACGTTCAAAAAGACCAAGGTTGAGTTCTACGAGTAGAGAATCATCCTCATCTCCAGAGAAGAGACTACAATATTCATCAGAATGTGATTCTGGAACAGATGCAGATGATGAGAGTTCTATCACTTCACAGGATCAGAATCCCATTGGAATGGATAGAGACTTATATAATACTAGTCATTCTGATCATGAGAGGCTCAATGATCCTTCCGATAGCAATTACTTTGTTCAGAATGGTTCCGATGAGACATCTGATAGTTCCAATGTGCATAATCTGTCTTTGAGGAGTAATAGTAGTGCTTCTAGTGTTGATAGTATTCAAAACAGTAGGGTATCTTCTAATGAAGAAACTGATAATTCAGTTTCTTATGATGGGAATCATGGAAATAATAGAAGTATGTCAGATACAAGTTCAGATTCAACGACAAATGATCAACTACCAGAAGATTATGAGATTCATGAACTGAAACAGTGGTCTGTCTCTGCAAGAATACCTAACATACATCTGGATACACTTCTGAGAATTTTGAGGCAAAGGCTATTACCTCAATTGACTAAAAACTCAAAAACTTTCCTCGGCACAACTAAAGCTAAGTATAACATTAGGATTATGACTGATAGTAGGGATGAAGCAGGGGAATATGTCTACATGGGTGTTGCTGAAGGGCTAAAAGCATGTCTAAATGTGAATACTTATCCCACTCGAGTGATCGAATTGGACTTCAATATTGATGAAGTCAAGATTCATAAAAATAGTCAAATGACCATGTGGCCAATCTTGTGTAAAATCTATTCAAGCCCAGATATCAATAAGCCATTCCCTTTGTGTATTTTTTATGGTAACGGTAAGCCTAAAAATTTTGGGGATTATTTTGTAGATTTCATCTTAGAAATGAATCACCTCATGGAAAATGGTCTAGAAATTCAACAAACCCTATTCGTGATTCAAATAAGATGTTTTACTTGTGATGAACCAGCTACTGATGCTATAAAAGCTGTTAGAGGGCATACATCATTCGACGGTTGTGGCAGATGCAAGGTTAAGGGGGAAAAAGTTGACAATGTTACAGTATTCTTACACCTCAACTGTGAAAAAAGAACCGCTGAAGTTTTTAGGAATTTTGAGGATGTAAATCATCATAATGGGTATTCTCCAGTCCTTGCTATAGATCCACCCATAGATTTTGTCTATAAGTTTATTCTTGAACCTATGCATGCCATTCATCTTGGAGTGACACCTAGACTATTGTCATTCTTGATAAAAGGTGCGCAAAACTCTCCAGTAATTAGGTTGAGCGCCCAGCAGAAAACTGAGTTGAATAGGCGTACAAAGATGATAAGAAGAGATATTCCAGATGAGTTCGAGAGGAAAATGCCATCAACTGATTTTTTGGAGGATTACCATGCAGTGGGCAACAGATTTTTCTTACTCTACTGTGGGCCGATAGTGTTTAAGAAAATTTTGAATGATGATTATTATGAGAACTTCCTATTGCTTCACTTACTAATAAGAATGCTTTCAAGCCCTCAGGCAGCACATTACACAAATCTAGCCAGACATTTTTCTCGTCAATTCATTGAAGAAGCAAAATTATTGTACGGATCAACATTTGTCACAATAAATGTCCATTCTCTTAGTCACATTGCAGATGATGTGGACAATATGGAATGTAGCTTGGATGAGATGAGTGCTTCTCAATATGAGAATGAGCTGGGGAAGATGAAAAATATACTGCTCTCTCCTCACAGAACAGTTGCTCAATACTGTAGGCGCATTTATATCCAAAGAAGTATGTTGATGATCCCTCCGCTCCTTCCAGAACTCAAAATTATTAAGCAAACTGTCACCGGTAAAATCTTGGAGGTCCATTTCAAGAATCATTCTCTCTCTGCAAAACATCCCCACAACACTGCACTTTTGGATAATAGAAGACCTGTTAAGATCCACAAGTTTAGTCTGATTGATGGTACATTACACATCAAGGTATCTTATTATCGTATAAAAAAATCAATCTTCACTCATCATCATGATTCCTCATTACTCAATATGCATGAAGTAGAAGAGATCAGAGATGAATTAGAGATGTATGTTGGCATTCACAAGGTGGCTAGCAAAATGGTCAAATTCAATCTGAACTTCTCAGACAGTGAGCAAGAAAGAATTTTTTTGATGCCTCTTATTCACTAAAACATCATATTCGATCCTAATGTAAGATATGTATTAAATATTGTAAACAAGCTGCATGGTTGTAGCTGTTTGCTGTAATCATGAATATCTACAAAGGTGGAGTAGGTATCTCCTGAGCTAGGATAAAACCCAACCTTGACATTGGCGACTACACGGAGAAACCAAAACGCACTCGCGGGGACGTCGCACGACCCCGCGTCTGGCTTTGCATGATCGCGTCGGGCAGCGCACGAGATCGGAGCGTCTAACCCGCCTCGGTGATGTTGTGCACGTTACCGTGGTGACGCGCAGGACAGCGATGTGACCGGCTACTCGAGACTCTTTTGAGAGCCGCAATGATGTCTTGACTTCCTTGTTCTCGTGCCAATATTATGAAAATGGGACCGCGTGTCTTTATCTCGATAATTGATCCCTTATTAGTTTCAGCGTTTCTCACGAGCGGAGAGGATGAATCGGTTTGATGGCTCTCCAGTGGGACTATTGTTTAAGTATGACATTCAAAATCATTTTTGCAACCTGTCAATCAGCTTAATGGTACAACACAAGCTTTGTAATCTGAAGATCGTGGGTTCGAGACCCACCAATAGTAATTTTCTTTTTTTTTCTAATGTAAGGTTGACAAGTTTGCCCTGAATTTCTAAATTTTCCATTCTTTCATCATTCGGTGATATATTCTCTATTCAAAGAAAAACGTACAGATCACTCCACTATAAATATATCAAGCATCGAATTTTTCGTTATTCAATGTTAGAGCCGTATATGAAATTAGCTTACGTTAGCTATGAGGAATTTTATCGACCTCTTGACTTTAAGCGAGATAAGTCAAGCCCAGGTGACTATCCGTAAGGCTTTGGAATTCATATGCGTCGGACAATACCCTTCACGCAATTTGAAAAATTGATTTTTCAAACGAATCTTTAAACACAGTGGTCAGAGGAGTATATAATAAATTTTGCAGGACTGAGGAGATTCAATGCATGATCTATCCACCGTGGAATGGTATCTGAGTTTTTTTGTTGGAAGAGTATGTATTACCCAAAAATTGTAACAGGCTCTAGAGTACTGTATTTTCATTCTAAAAAGAATGGAAAATTCAGAAATTCAGGGCAAACTTGTAAACCTTACATTAGACAAAAAAAATTATTATTGGTGGGTCTCAAACCCTCGATCTTCAGAATACGAGGCTTGTGTTGTGCCATTGAGCTAATTAACAAGTTATGAAAGCGATTCTGAATGTCATATATAAACAATAGTCCCACTGGAGAGCCATCAAACCGATTTATCTCCGTTCGTGAGAAGCGCTGAAACTAATAAGGGATCAATTATCGAGATAAAGACACGCGGTCCCATTTTCATAATATTGGCACGAGAACAAGGAAGTCAAGACATCATTGCGGCTCTCAAAACAGTCTCGAGCAGCCGGCCACATCGCTGTCCTGCGCGTCACCACGGTAACGTGCACAACATCACCGTGGCGGGTTAGACGCTCCGATCTCGTGCGCTGCCCGACGCGATCATGCAAAGCCAGACGCGGGGTCGCGCAACGTCCCCGCGAGTGCGTTTTGGTTTCTCCGTGTATATGCACGCCGCACTGGACCTTCTTCTGCTATGTCAGCGCATGTGCTCTAGATTGGCAATTGGCAAAGGGTTTTGGCTCGCGAAAAAATGCTGAGGAACTGCTGAAAAGTAATAAAACGAGACGAAGGAAATTTGTTTGCTCCAAAACGCTCACTTAGATTACTCCCACATGGCGCGTGCCAGCGGATTTACATTTCTTGAGATTTGCTGTCTGCCAAAGTATCACACAAACAGTTGCCAGGTATTTGAATCAAGCTATCATCCATGTAGATTTCCAAAATGAGAGCATTTGTAGAAAATTCATTTTCGAAAAATCAATCTATTGCATAATTTCACCTTCATACAAAAATGTTGTCTAGGAGGTTAGACATCACTGAGGTTTGTCAGTGAGGATGTGAACCTTGAAACATTAGAATCTCTTTTTCTATTAATGTGCATTTCCAATAGAGGACTTGATAAAAATACTTCCAAGAAAAACTCATGAGAATTTTGAAAAGTTTTTATCAATTTACTTATATAAATTCTCAGATATGATAGTACGCATAGCTCATGTGAGTCTTCATGGTTACACTCAATATTCCACTTGATTCCAACTCACAGATTTTGAAGAAATGGCTCCTGCGGCAAGTGTACTTAGAGCTTCCCCTAAACCAGACAAGCTTTACAATCATTATGTAGTCGAATTTGTTCAACGAGGAAGGAAGCCTCATACTAGACCTATTGATGTAGTTAATGGATTATGGTTAGTTATTGACACAAATAGGAAGGTCAAGACTCGCTACCCTCAAGACCCTATAAATAATAAAAGTTACCAAGCGCTCTTGAAGTCTGTATCACCTGCTAACGAACAATGGCCATTTTATACTGTGAAGCTGAGAGCAAGATCTGGTGAATATTTGAATACCTCTTTGATCCACTTTCTGTCATTTACTCAATGTCATTGTAGCTGCTACAACATACTCATCCTGTTTTGTGTATAACTCACCACAGAAATATTTCAAGGTGAAAATATTTAACTATTTGCACTAACTCCAGGACTTATTTGAATTTAGATGATCTTGGAGAAGCTTTGGAGAAACTGGATAAATTGAAAACTTCAACCAGTGCTCTGACAGCTACATCAAATGATGTTTGTGAAATGGTAGAGCAGAGAGAAATTGAAAGTATCCGAAGGCATAATTTGATGGAAGGAGCTGCAACATACATGAAGAATGTATCATCTATCTCAAGAGGAGCAAAACATATCACAGAAGGTTAGAATCAACAATGCCATATACTTTCTCATAACTATTAATGAACTTCCCTGTGGGATAATATATGAGCGTAACTTATCCAAGTCTTAATATTTGTGCTCGCTTATGAATATGAGTATATTATCTCTTATTTTCAGGCTTCTCTGATGGACTGAGTATTGCTCCAACTAGTCAACATGCAGTTACGGTACCTCAAAGTGTCAACAAAAAAACTGCTACTGAATGTGGTCTTGCTGGTAATACAGATTCTTCTAACTTGCATGAGCATGTAGAATTGAGAGGTTGACACCAATCTCCAGCCTCAACAGATTCAATTGTATCAATTACATCAAGCTCATCAAAATCAAACTCATCGTCTCAAAGAAGTTCAAGTCAAACAAGTCAGTTATGAACATGATCTTGCCAGCGTATACTTCTTTCAGTCATTTCAGAATCTTATTTCCCTTACAGATCTGAGTAGACCATCAAATAGAACACCTCTTGCAACAACGTCTTCTCAGAGCTCATTTACAAGGAACAAACTCCAAAATGGGAATATACTTATGAGATCCTCCGATCATGGTACTGTATAATTTCAAATGGTTAATGATGGAAAGTTAATCAATCTAGGCTGCAGTCAAAGAGAGACTAATTTTGTCATTTCAAATTTTTGGTAATGGTTCATTGGAATAGATGAGAAACTGGAGTCTCATAAAGGGTCCAGTGCGACTGATACTGATAGCTCGCTTTCATCAAATTCCCACAAAAAACCTCGAAAAGAATATACATCAGACGGTGAGTTGGTTCTCTCAATGTTTCCCCATTTCTATCTTCCTATTTACAATCTTATATCGAAACAACCTCATCAATTTTCAGTTGCCAAACAACTAAGTATGGTGAATGATAGCCTGGTAGTTCTGGCTAAAAAAGTTCAAGAAAATTCGGATGAATTAGCCACTGTCAAGGCTATGCTCATCAAAATATCTGACAATGTTTCTAAAGATTTTTTAGGCAATATGCATGCGCTTGCTCAGAAATATCAAAGCTCAGGAGATCAAAATGGAGGAGGTTTTGAAATCCCCATCACTTCACAGAAGAATTTTGATAATCTTGAAACAGCTTTGAAGAAAGGGGCAGATATCGTTGCTGATTTGGTACGTTGATGATTTTACTTTATGATGATTATCAATGCAGCCCGAGTGATTAATGGTCAAAGTTCTGATTTTTCATTCATAATTTTGCAGAAAAATGTATTGAAGTGTAAACTTACAAATTGTATGACAATATCCGAATGTTTCGCTGGAATGTTTAAGATGATCCTTACCAGAGACATGGCAAGAACATTCACTGCGACGAAAGAAGTGAAAGGAAAAAATGTCATGTATCACACGACATTTTATCCTATTTGTGAAGGTGAGCCCCACTCCATTTAGTTAACATGCTCAAGTCTTTATTTTTACAAGATTAATGAACTCTCTTTTCATTATCAACGGTCTCGCAGACGTGATCAAGGAACGACGTGCACTTGCCAATATGGAGAATTTTGATGACGATTATCGTAAAAAACTCAGCAAAGTTCTAACGAATGTACAGAAATGGAAAGAAGAATCCTCTCCCGCCATAGCGAGTATTTCTCTGGACACAGTGAAAACAGAAATGGACCAAAAAAACGGACACCAAAGATGAATAAAAATTCAATTCAGTATGGAAACAGTTCAAATGATGATACAATACAAGACGATTTTCTGAATTTTGGACCACGAATTGTTGAAATTGACTTGCAAACAACGTCGAAACCGGACGATTTCAATGATTACAACAATCCTGGTGAAAATCGCTCACTCACATT
Source organism: Eretmocerus hayati (assembly GCA_029851415.1). Classification (NCBI taxonomy): domain Eukaryota; kingdom Metazoa; phylum Arthropoda; class Insecta; order Hymenoptera; family Aphelinidae; genus Eretmocerus; species Eretmocerus hayati. The sequence goes on along the minus strand of CM056742.1, from coordinate 91,251,281 downwards.
GAAAGACCTGTCCAGATGTAGTTCTGATTCTCACCAAGGAGAAGACCCATTACGCCACTCAGATACAGGAGACGATGAAGATATGGGATTACCGCTTATCCCAGTAGTACAATGTCCTACTGATGATGAGGCCTCATTGTAATTAATGACATCTATTCATATACTGTTCATGATCCACTACTGTATTTTTAATACTGTTTTCAAAAATGAATGGATCAAATGTATCTGTTTTGCGCCGTATATTCCCCGTCCTCTATAATCGGCCTTCATGTAAACGGTTATTCGCTTCTATGTGCGCTCGCCTTCTCACGCCAGTAATTTGGCATACTTGATCTCCCCTTTCCTTTTCGTTTCTCTTCCCTCTCCGTCTCACCTCTGCGTTACGCGATACACGTTGCCAGTGCATGCCACCGCATGCTTCGGTACACCGGGATCGCGTATGACCGCATGGCAAGTGAAGTTTTAGCTTACAGTTTTTTGAGGAAATCAAGTTTATTTCTCTTAAAAGTGGCACGGACTTTTTTAGCATTTGAAAAAATGATTTTCAGCATGGATAACATCTTATGATCTCTAGTAATTGATTTCTGAATCGTTGGGTAAGTCATTATTCATTTTGAGGTTAGATGTTGGTCACGCTCTGTTCTTATCTACTGAATGGATAATCTCCTCCTCCTCACTCCACTTTTTCCAAAAGTATTACTTGGCGAGTATGGCCATCTTTTCCCCCTCTCACTTCATCTGGGATCAAAAATTGAATTTCAACTCTTGAGGGTCATGAAATCAGGGGAAACATGTCGAGTAACTATTTAGCAAAATTTAGCAAAATTTAAACATGAAACAAATGGGTAGAAAATGAAAAATATTGATTTCAACTCTTGAGAGTCGTGAGATCAAGAAAAGTATGTCGAGTAATTGTTTTGCAAAATCTGAACGTGAAACGCATGGAAAAGGATTGATTACATCACGATTTGACTTTGTCGGTGATTTTGACTCAACTTGAGTTTTTCACCATCTCCTTCGTCTATGAAATGTAATGAAAATAATTCATTCAGACCATTGAGAAGAAAAGGAAACCAGAAAATTCAATCTAGCATTGATCGGTTTAGTTTAAAATTCAGTAGAGATGGTGAGTAACTCAAGATGAGTCAAAATTACCGACAAAGTCAGATCGTAATGTAATCAATCCTTTTCCATGCGTTTCACGTTCAGATTTTGCAAAACAATTACTCGACATACTTTTCTTGATCTCACGACTCTCAAGAGTTGAAATTAATATTTTTCATTTTCTACCCATTTGTTTCATGTTTGAATTTTGCTAAATTTTGCTAAATAGTTACTCGACATGTTTCCCCTGATTTCATGACCCTCAAGAGTTGAAATTCAATTTTTGATCCCAGATGAAGTGATAGGGGGAAAGGATGGCCATACTCGCCAAGTAATACTTTTGGAAAAAGTGGAGTGAGGGTGAGGAGATTTCAACACTTGGCTATGGTAATGACTGAATATCCTGAGATTGAAAAACATGCTGTAAATAGTAGCATGTAGGAAAACAAAAAAAAATTCTATGTATCTCATCCATAAAAATCATTCTCCTAATTAACACTAGTGTGCTTCATTCCAAGATGAACATTTTTTGATCATGAACAAAGAAAAATCTAGAGAAGGACAACTTTGTATACTTGATAGCAAGACTCTTGAAATTAGTTCATGGAATTGACTTGAGTTGATGCGAAGACTCCTAACCCACTTGTGATGGTGCTTGCAAGAGAAGATTTTTGGATCACGAGGAACTTCTAGATTGTGAAAATTCCCCTGATGATGAACTACATCCACTCTTCAGCAAGAGAGCATACTAAATATCAGAGTGAATAACTAATAACTAATTGATAACCGAAACATAGAATTATGACACTACATATGTTGTTCAACATTTTCCAAGGACCAAAAACTGAAACAAATTCCATGTAGCACATTGGTAATTCATAACACATCAAGAAGTTAGAGCAATTCGTGCGAACTCATTCTGAGGGAAATGAAGGTTCTGTAGCATTATGTGATATGTGTTTGAATGATCCTCAACATACTTCCAGATAGATGATGTACGGATCCAGTTTGTTTAGTGATTGACAACTCAAGTAATAACTTTTTCAATTTGAACTTACCACTTCCCACCAAGAGCGTAAAAGTGCCTTTCTTTCTTCATAATACTCTTGATGAAACAGGTGAACCCTGTACAACTTTCTTATCCTATTCAGAATTTAGTGCCAAGAAAGTAAAATTCATATACCATATGAGAGTAAGAGTCTAGCTGAGACCTTTGGGTTAGAGTATTACGCAATGGACATATCATATTCAAAAGTAATAACCAGAGCAACACCAAATATCAGTGCTTATATATCACAACAACTGTTCTTGGACAGTCGTCAATTGACTGACCTGTCTTACAACATCTAAATGTGAGAGACGATCCCTCTTAATGTGTTGGACATTGACAGGTCTACGAAAAGCAACACGAAGGATATTCTATTGGTCACACTCTTCTTCAACTAGAGTGGTTTATCAAATTTTCTTTGAGATGCACAATTTTTCAGAGTTGGGTCTCTCTGAAGTATTGAGGAAACTGAAAGTCAATACACGGCTGAAATGTAGATTGACACTGGCACTCATTTTTCCTCACGATCAAATCCTAAATTTTCCAAATATTTTTGAAGATCAATCCTTGACACTGCACAACAGCGAGAATAACACACATTTTGGCCTTTGGCCTTTTATTCTTATATCACTCCGGACAAGAAAACCCACAACAATAAGTGGCTCATTATTCCCTCAACGATGAGAGCTGATTCCTACAAGCTCGCTGCAGGCGGTGCTACGATTGGCTTTCAATCTCTGCTTCAAAATAGTCAGAAAAGTTACATGTTACTGCAACAACATGTTATTGCTGGAGCGGAATAACGCCTTCTGCTACACATGCGGCTGCATCAAAACATCAACCGTGTGTTCTCGCGGTCGATCGTCCCGCGTGGTCGACCCCAACAATCGATTGTGTTCGACTTCGAGTGTCGTAACGCGGCTGAAATCTTGACGCGAAAAAATTGGGAAGGGGCGAAATTAGTGTGTAAGATATTTTGGCACTAAACGCTGTCAGCGGCGAAATGACTTGCCAATATCCTTGTTGAGGACCGAAATAACGGGTTCAGAGGGAATGAGACCCTCCTGAACCCAGAAAAGCATGAAATAAGTAAGTTCGAAAAAATGTGTGAGGTTAAAACGGCCCAACTCAGCGTATATAAGGCACGGCAGCCTTGCGCGCGCTCTCTCTCTTTCTCACATGTTCTTCTCTTTCATATACTCGCCAGCAAGGCGCTGCCGCGCCTTTTGATTTTAGGATCTTATTTTGTTCTATCAACAGATAATGGCTGCTAGAGACATTGGAAGTTCCCTTAGCTATGCTGTCATTGAGATGAGTAGTTGTAATGATATGAACCAGAGAGAATTCCATGTTGTTCCTACAAGGTGCATTTACATTACTCATGGGAGAAAAATTTTGATCAATACCAAAGATCTCCCACACAATGCCTCTAAGACATGATCTGATGTGAGGCGAGTAAGGAATATTTGTGCATATGCAGGTAAAACATCCAGCAATGATGCCTTTCATTTGTCCTTCAAGATATCATTTCACTAAAATTCTAAAATTATAAATCTCTGTGCCTCTCCCATAGAAACTTTCGATGGGGGACTATCTAAACTGAATGCCTGTTTGATTTAAAATCTGTGGCAAAAGAGGAAAATCTTTCAGGTAATGGCAATGACTAGAATATAATTATCTGATTTTTGCTTCTCTTCCAAAACTTATTCATCCTTTAGTGACTCAAATTCTTTTACTTCCAGAATTGTAGTTGGATAGGGTCGCATTCCTCCATAGGTATGTACATTGATGTTTCTAATACATTTGGAGAGGTGAAAAATGGTATAATTGTTATTGTTCCTAAAATTTATAGGTGTACGCTCAAGAGATCTGTTCTCTTGACATTGGATTTCATCATAAATAAATAGCGTAAAGTGCCACAGAATGTGTTTTAACAGTCTAAGTTCTTGAATGAGTCTATGAAATGACAATAGTGTTGATGGAGGTGAGTTCTCTGCAATATTCTGGGATTGGAATGATTATGCTCATGCAATTATCTTGGATCATCTTGTTTCAGGTACCATACATTCAATCGTATACTGAGTGCTCAGCGAGGGATGAGTAAAGATCATTCCAGTAAGAAACTGATACTATTAGAAACACTTGAGGTAGTTTGATCTCAAACACTTTGGGATTTTCCATTGCTTCATTTTATGAGGGATTCCATATTCTCAGATTGGATTTTTATTTCTTACAGGGAGATTTAGATGAGAATATTACTACAAGGACCCCCAAAAGTGCTGCAGCTTATGAAAAATAATCTTATTCACATGCCATAGACACCGGTTTGATAAAACATTGTACTACTCAATTGCTTGTCACATGCACCTGTGGCACATATATGATATGTAATATTTATATCATAATATTTATATGAATATAATAATTTTACAGTAATTTCAATCTAGGACTTCTGAATGCTTTCATTCTGCTCAGTTTCTTGGCAGTCTCAGCCCAGAAACTGAACATCCAATCAAAACCTGGACAGTTTGTTTATGGCAATATGGCCAGTTATTGGCCATAATCCAAACATTTTATTCAGGCCAGATCTGCTCAACATTTATCAAGGATATTAGCGTTTCATTCTGGCCAGTTTATGGCCAGACACAGCATTTAAGTGGCCAGTTTCTGGCAGAAATATCTTTTGATTTTCTACCAGGGTTTCTGTTCCAAAGTTACCCCTGTTCGTGTCTAACTCTGGAACACGACTTTCAGGGCTCTTAGCTCCAACCAGAGATGTCCAAATGGACCTCATAAGCACCTCAATTGAAAGCTGAGACTGTAAGCTTCCGTTTGACTACAGATACAACGCGCTTCTGATGCAAGACGTACAAGTTTGGCGAGGTTTAAGGAAAAAAACGCGATTTTTGTTCCAAAGTTACCCCGGTTGACGGTATGTCATGAAATTCAATCAATGCGTATCCAACCAGAGGCCATATCACAACATTTATTTTGTACCATGAATTAGGATAAATATCTGTTCAATACCATTATTTATTGAATCCCAAGGATCAAACTTTTATATTGATTTGAGCGATTCCCCGATGTTTATAATATAAGTAAAGATGATTGTTTATCAATAGTGATAATTAATAATCCGTGAAATCATGAGAAAGATTTGAATAAATATTTAATTTGAGTGAATAATCTTCCTATGATCGACTGTTGTACCATATTAAATGAGTTTCGCTCCTGGTTCCTCATGATATTCAAAATAGATAAATATTCATTTTATTGAAATAATGAAATTTCTCATCATCTTGAAGAATATTTATATTCTTGGGAATGCGGGACATTTGAATGGGTTGCTGTTGGATGAATGATATCACCAATCTATTGAGTAAATACACTCATAGATTTAATAAATATTTATTAAATTTGGGATTAAGCATTTATTCATTTTGGATGAATGTTAGGACAGCAGTATTGTGTCAAATATTCAAATTCATCCAAAACGGCTCAATTTCTTTTCTCAGTGTACGTTGGAAAATATTGAGATCAGTTATAGAATGGCGAGTAGAACAAAAGTAGCGAGGGCAGATTAGGCACACTTACCTTACATCAAATACTATGGTACCGATTGTGATTCAAATCCTACTGCTATAAGAGCCAAAATTCCTCTTCTTGTGTGAACGCTGAGCATGTACATTTTGTGATGCAATTCTGTTTGAACTCTTACTCACTCACTTTTCCCCATTGGAAGTGGATCTATCTCATTCCAGACCTTTCCGCGATAATTTCTCCTTATAGTATAAATCGTCAAACGCAACCTTCCCGTGACCCAAAATATCGAAAAGAATTGTTTTTCACACCCCGGGGAGTAGTTTTCGACAAAACATCTAGTTTCACCAAACTATGTCTGGTCCGTGCCCTACTGCACGACCCGTTAACGCGAGATTCCAGAAGTCCTAGTCAGTTCTTTTCAAAGTTTCTGGTAGCCAAATGGATCCCCTAAAACCTCAAGACTGTAGCTCGAACTGTTTGGCCAAATTTAGTGTCAAAATGTCAGGTCCGTGCCACCTACCACGTCTCTCTATGTTATTCTCATGGCGCCGATGAGTGGAAATATTTATACTCATACGCGAGCTAATTCGTATTCTGCCCGTTTCAAAAAGTCAAAAAACACATCTTCGAACCTTCGGGAGTTAGATTTGGGGCTGGCACATTTTTGACCTTCGAATATCGAGATTTTTGTAGAACTACCCTCATAAGAACACTTCAAGAACGTTACACGGACATCTGAAGACTGTCTGAAGAACTCTTTTCGAGCATCTTGCGAACATCTGAAGAATTTCTAAAGAACTATTTTCGAGTAACATGCGAACAACACAAGAACACTTTGAGAACTCATTCCGGTGGCACATATAAGAACTCTTTCGAAATTCTTCAAGATTCATAGTCTAAGAATTCCATTAGAATACTTTCAGAATTTTGCGGTTGGCTGGGCTACCGGAATATGAAATCGGAATTCAACAGACCAGAGAGGAGAAATGAAATGGAACGAAATTCCGAGTCAGGGGTCACGCGAATCTCTTTGTCTCACCAGAACTGATCATGTGGATGCATCATAATTTTGTTTTCCAGGATTTTCATATTGAACAACTGCGCACTGTCAACTGAGATATTGGACGGATTCAAGTAAGAATCTGCCCAGAACACATCCAAATTTCCTAGATGGTTCCCAAAGAGGATTCAAACCGCTTAATGGATACTGCTAAGATATTGGCATTGGAATATTTCAGGGAATTTTTTTGGAATCCCATCTATACTGAAATCTTCCACAAACATTCCAGGAATGGTTCAGAAACATGTCAGAGACGTTCCAGCAATATTTCAGATACAATTCAGAAACGTCTCGGCAATATTCCGGAAATGTTCCAGAAATAGTACAAAAATCCTCTAGAAACTTCCCGTGGAGCTTTCAGGAACTTTTCAGAAGCAAAAGCCTCTCAGGGAACTTCTAATACTTCTTGAATGCAAGATCGCTTAAGATTCGATAGTGGGAAATTGCAGAGATATTTCGAGGTCATATTCTCGTTATCTTGCATCGAAATTTGTCAAAAACATCCCCGGAATGTTTCAAAAATAACTAATGGAAGTTTTAGGAACATTCCAAGAATGTTTGAAGAATCTTTTGGAGACTCCTCGAAAAACTGAGAGGACCTCCCAGGAAGCATTTTGGGAATTTTCAAACATCCTCCGAAGCAATATTGCTGAAGATTCTCATAAGAGGAGTATTGCAAGAATAATGACATTGAAATCCTTGAAGCGCAGCACTGAAGAAACTTCCAAAAACCAACCGAAGATCTCCCAGAAAGCTGAAAACTGATTTTGCAGTATTACAGAACTGATTCGAAGCCAGATTTTCGGAATTTCGCACGAAAATCTTTCAGAAACATTCAAGGAACATTACAGGAACATTCTAGAAACGTCTTAAGAACATTCCAGAGACAATTCAGAAACTTTTCAGCAATATTTCAGGAACCCTTCAGACCCGTCCCAGAAACCCTTCAGAAGTCTTTCAGAAACTTCTTGAGGAGCTCTTAGGAACGTTTCAAAAAAACTTCAAGGTACCTCCAAGAATAATCAAATGAGTAACAATGGAAGCATGAAAGTAACAAGGAAATTCCAAGAATAATCAAAGGAGTAACAATGGAGTACTCCAGGAATAGTTCTCGCATTTTCCTACGGACCCTTGAAAATCTTTTAGAATTTCCAAGCGCGAGGTTGCTGAAAGATTGATGGGATATTATAAGGTCATGTTATTGGATTATTGCTCCGAAATCTACTCTCTCCACACGAATCAGCCAATATTGATTCAATTCAGTACATTTCCACTAATGATGAGTGAAACTCCACTGAAATGAGTCAAATTTTACAAAAAATCGGAGAAATCATCTCATTGGGATCAATTTCCACTGATTCATGCGGAGAAAGTACCGGCAACCTTTCATACGCCTCACGGAAATTTCTCCCAATCAAGCATCTCGACAGATTGACGGTGGAATATTGGGGGAATTTTCGGGAATGGTATTCCCGGGATATTGAATCGTGGCGAAATTCCCGAGGTAGCTATCGGAAACCTTCTAAAAACCATTCGGAAAGCTTTCAGTAAGTCTACAAAAGTCTCTCAATACGAGATTGCTTCAAAATTGTTGTGCAAGATTCCAGAGATAATTCAAAGTCGTATCCATGGAATATTGCACTGAAATACTTCAAAACCCTTCAAAAATCTCTAAGACAGATATTTTTGGAGAATTTCCAGTAATGTTTAATGAGATATTTCGAGGAGCTCTCCGGAAGATATTTATTATATATTGCAATGGAATATTCCAAAAACATCCCTTGAAATGTTTCTGCGAGGTTCCTGAGAGATTTTATTGTGATATTGCAATGAAATATCACAAGAAAACATTCCCTGAAATGTTTCTGCGAGGTTTCCGGAAGATTCCATTGGAATATCCTACTGAAACGTTGTCCTGAAATATAGTCCCATGCTGTGTGTGTATATTCTTGGACAACATATCGTTCAACCCCCTCTCACAATGTTCATAGAAGATTTCAACACAAAGTATGACTCATGAAATTCAAATCGTATTCAGTTTATGCACTCAATGATCCCTGTTTGAGGAAATGAGTATCCCGAGAGTAAGCAGGCAGGCAAGATTCCGGCTAAAGCAGTGGCGCATGCGTCCACAGTCTTTGATCATCTCATTCTGCACATGGAGTACCGCCTCAGAATATATCGTCTCAAGTCCACATACAAGATATTTCGCTCGTACAAGATATTATGCTCGCTCCGTCTAAGATATTGGTATCAAGACATGTTTCATCATAGAGAGAGAGAGAGAGAGAGAGAGAGAGAGAGAGAGAGAGAGAGAGAGAGAGAGAGAGAGAAAAAGAGAGAGAGTCAAAGCTGAAGTTTCGCACTCCTTAAGGACAACCTCTCTCGTGAGATACCATTAATCCTGAGCTGGAGCAGATAAGAAGGTTGCAGTTTGTACAATTCATTCAAGGAAATTTGAGATATCATTGTGTGTGGCTGTAGTAAGAACATAGTTGAAGAGGCACAGTGACTCTTACCACGTATAATCATAGATGTTCGTTCACTCTCTTGGCATCTTATAGTATTCATCTTTCCACAAAACCACAAACTTCTGATTGTGGTTCCACAATCTTTTTCGGACGACGATAGTAAGTATTGTGCATGGGTATCTCATCTCATCTCATTCATGCGGAGTGCAAATCAGAAGTTTACCTTGAGGTTATTTTTATTCTCCCATCAAAGAAAGGAATCCTCTGTTGTACAGATTGTTATCCTCGAAAATTGAACACTGGTTTCACGTGTAGGATATGACATGGAATATCATGGGGCATTAACATTGAAGGAAGTTCGAAGTAACCATTCCATCCCACAGAAAATATCATTTCGATTGGTAAAGTAGTCTCTGGCATATTGGTTTTCCCAACGCCGGGGCACCGTTCTGAAACTCCTGGTCATGCTGGTTGACTGAGTATCCAAGTGAAGATCCATTCAATAGCGGTAAAAATGAACTATCAATTCTTGGGGGATTGGTCTGAGTTACACTTAGCTCCATCGTGCAATAATCCTCCATGAATCTATGAACGGAATCAATCTCGATGACTGCTTTTGAGTATCCCAAAACTCTCCGCGAGTCCTGGATAACCCTGCCGGGAAAAATCGGGTGATTAATCAGCCAACTCATCAGGGGATCGTTCACCCAGAATTGCAGTTTGCCGAATATTCATTTTCGCTGGAACGCACCTGGAAGAGTCTAAAGGAGGAAAAAGAGATGAAAATGGCCCAAAAATAAAAAAAAAGTTATCACCGGCCTTTCCACTTTCGACACCAGTGGCCGATGGTGGGATTCGAACCCACGACTTTTTAGTGAGAAGTCTGACACCTTATCCTCGTGACCAGCGGGTCAGGTTCCCCGATGACTCATAAAAGCCGTACTTGAAAGGGTTATCCCGATCCGTCGAAGATTTGAATAAGACGACTTTTCGATATTCCTGGTCTCGGTGAACAATAAGGAACCTTGGAAAATATATTCCGAAGGATCTGAGAGTCGCTCAATCCAATGAAAGAGTATTTTTGGCCTTGGTGAACAATGGAAAAAGGCGGAAAAATATATTTCGGGGGTTTTGAGGGTCGCTGAACTCGAATCCGGTGGAATTATTCCTCTGCAATTTGTTTGAATGGAGTTGTGTAAACAATCTGAGCGGAAAAAATGTTTTCAGCCTTGGTGTGAACAAGGGTCAAATCCAGAAAAATATAACTCTGTGGTTTCGAGAGTCGCTGAACTCGAATAAAATGAAAATATCTGAGCTCATTTGATTTGACTCGTAACTATCAATACCAGTTTTCGAGGTGCATTATATGTTTCGTTTACTTACCATTTGTATATAAGATAAAGAGCTTCATTCATATTCATGAGAATGATGAAGCACTCTTTTTCGAACATTTGGAAAGGCTAGCACAAAAAAAACACAGAAAATTGCATTGATTTTGATTGGTTCATGTAAAGATTGGACAAGGGAAGGATCAAAATTCAATCGCTAATTATCGATTTGGTCGTTTAGTTTCCAAAACAGTAGAAGAGATCTTCATCTGCATCAAGGCGATGCGGTCACCATGCAAGCTGAAAATCATTCCCATCTTTCTCCGATTCTGTTGCGATTTGGGCTAAACGACGAGCGCACAAATATTTGTTATCATCTAACTTAGATTTGTCCGCTTTTCGTTAAGCCCAAATTGCAATAGAATCGGAGAAAGTTGGAAATGAAAATGTGCGTATTTTATAGGTTGGGAGGTTCCCGCGGCCGAGTTGTTCCCACTTTTCTCCGATTTCCTTGTGATTTGGGCTAAGCGACGGATTGAGGAATACAAGTTGGACAATAACAACTATTCGACAACCCGTCTCACACTTTGAATCATCAAACTTTTTATATCAGGTGTATTTGCAAGGTCCATGGTCACGGTGCACGGTGATCGCATCGCCTTCATATAGGTACAGATTTCTTTGAGTTATTCACAAACCAAGCGACGTACTCGATATTTCCCGACTCAATTGTTATGTTTCTAATGTCCCATTTTTACATAAACATAAACCAATCCAAATCAATGAATTTTTAGGTTCTTTTTGAGATAACTTCTGGGAATGTTCGAAGGAGAGTCTTTCATCATTCCTATTAATATCGATGGAGATGTCTTTTAGTTGTTTAAAAACTAAACGGCGAACTCGATATTTTTGATTGAATTTTTTATCTTTCTAATGTCTGATCTTCACATAAACCAATCCAAATCAATACAATTTCTCATGGCTCTTTTGGGCTAACCTCTGTGAGTATTTTGAGGAATGTATCTCATCATTCTCATACAAATACAGATGAAGATTTCATTATTTCTATAGATACAGATGGAGATCTCGTTTCGTTCCTTAAGAACTAAGCGATTAACTCGATATTTTTCGATTGAATCTTTATTCTCCCAATGTTCGATCTTTACATAAAAAATCAAAATCAATGCAAACTTTCACGATTCTTTCGGGATGACCTCTGGGAATGCTTCGTGGTCAGTATCTCATGATTCTTACAAATATGAATGAAGATGTCTCTCAATTGTTTACAAACTACTCTGGAAAAAACTCCTTCCCGTTTCCCAGTACGATCAATACGACACAGCAATAAGATTTTGTGAAAAAATTCACGAATTGTGAATTTTTTCACTGGACATATTGAATATTCAATGCGCAATATTGAATCATTCTTCAGCACAGCTCATTGAAAAGTAACAATTTATATTGAATATTAAATGATTATAATTCGTATACGTCTCGAATACCGTGAAAGATTGTAGAATGAACGTTTTTTATGTTAAGAAAGTAAAAATTCGGCTGAGCTTGTACGAATCTTACACTTCATCACGTGACAGTGACGCCCTATAAATATTTCTGTGAAAAACGTATCTCAATTTTGCAATATGTCGGTGGTGGGGTTTGAACCGGGAAAACTTTGGTTAGTAGTCTGGAAACATGACTACTACGTTACTGAGACACATATCTGGGCACCGTCTGGTCTCAAAACGCCAGAATTTCACACAGCATGAGAATATTTCCGAAAAACATTTCAATGAAATGTTCCAATGAAATCTTCCACAAACCTCGCAGAAACATCCCAAGAACTGCTCTTGTAATATTTCATTGCGACAGTCCATAAATACTTTCTGGAAAGCTCCTGGTAACATTTTATGGAATATTACTCAGAATTTTCGAGATATATTTGTCTGAATGATTTTTGAAAGGTTCCTGAAATATTTCAGTGCAATGTTCCATGGATATGACTTCCAAATATTTGTGGAATACTGCTCAACAGTTTCACATCAATCTTGTATTTCAAGATCCTGGCGGAGTTATTGGAAGCTTTCTGAAAGATTTTCAGAAGTTTCCTGACATCTTCCTCGGGAATTTCGGCCCGATTCAAATTTTCGAAAATATTTTAAACTGATTCTACAATATTTCACCAGCAACCTGTCAAGAATCTAGATTCGGAGAAGTTTATTCTATGAGGTGTAAGAAAGGTTGCCAGAAAATTTTAGAAAAGTACTCCAGAATTACGACTCTTAAATATCGCATCATTATCTCCTTGACGATTTTTAACAACCTCGCGCTTGAAAATGCTTAAAGATTTCTGAGGGCTTCTATAAAAACTCCAGTGTCACATTCCGAATGAACCATTTCCAAACATCTTTGCAATGCTGTACACAAGGGTATTATCGCGATAACTTACCCGGAACGAGTTATGACCTTGCAATTCGACGAGCAAGCTCCGAATCACCTCACTCAAACTCTCCTACACATATGGTATTGGAATATACTTGGTTGTGAAGTTTTAGTTCGGCCCGTTGACTAATCTTTTTTATTTTTAAAGGATAAGGGCCGAAATGTCGATTCCGTGCATTGTTACATTAGCAGTTTGACGTATATACCTCCGCCGCCAGCGTCGGACTTAGAGTTGTTGTGCTCTCTCAGCATCAATCAGCTATCATATAGCTGGAATATCAGCTATTACTCCCATGGGACGTCAAACTGCTGATCAAATCAGCGAATACAAAAATCACGCTTAAATCGATAATCCTGATGAAGTAACTCCACAAATCCGGGTTCTGATATCGACATGAACTCATTTACGACTTTTCCAGACCAAGTCACGACGAACTAAGGCGTATTCGTTCAATATTCACTAATTTTGTGCCACGGGAGACCCTCTATAGCTGATTATAATCAGCTATAAATCAGTGATTGTAGCTGAAAACCAGCTAATGTAGCTGAAATTCAGCTCCAGTAGCTATTCGTGGCAGTAAAAAACCGTTCACTGAAAAATCAGCTTATAATAGCTGATTCAGTCAGCTAACATAGCTGGAATCTCAGCTAATATAGCTGATTTTTCAGCCAAACGATATTCGTGTTGTGCCGTATACACTATACAGTGTCGAGATCAGCATTGGATCGAAGGAAGATATATTGAGAAGGAGTCTAATATGACGACAACATAAGTATATGGAGATCGAGAGATCTTTATTTCCTGCTCGGAAGGTGAGGTTGTGGCGTATAACGTGCTATGGGAAGTATGAGTTTCAGCGCCTCCGAGCGGTGGAAAGCGGCATGGCACGCCGCTTTTCTTACGGCACGCAAATGGCCCACTTTTGATCCAGGTGGCCCACTTTCGATCTAGGTGGCCCACTTTCGATACAGGTAGCTCACTTACGATACAGGTGGCCCACTTTCGATCCAGGTGGCCCACTTTTGACGCACTACTTGGGACTTAAGATTCAGGTAATCGAATGGATCCCACTGCACTGCACGAACGATTCTAATACTAGAGCCAAAAATCCATCACGTGACACCCAGTGCGCAGGGAAAAACATTCCCGAACGGTGTATATCATCGTTCATAACCCTGTGTATTAGCTGATTCAATCAGTGAAAATCCGTTCACGTTAGTTGACGAAATCAGCTATCAATAGCTGATTTTCAGCTACCCTAGCTGATTTACGCTGAGAGAGTGAGTATCTTCGAATTCTTCCTTCAAAGTAGAATATTGAACCAACAATTTTCCATGGGTTTCATGTCCAGAATGTTGCGGCCCCATAACCCGGAGGACGCAGGTTCAGACCCCACCGGCGCGCCGCGGCGTCACTCATATTGAAGTATTTCCATAGTATCGATGATTATACTAACATGAGTTTTTCAAAAAACTTAATACTCAAATAACAAATCTGAGTGAGAATTCGTTCAATTCGATTATCATTAACCATTAAACTCGAGTAATGTTAGTTCAAGGGAAAGTCTTACCTTGTACTCTGAAGTTGGTTGCCCCACGACGGATTCTCTTGGTACACCCCTGGAAGTGGTCTCCACATCTGGACTTGCCCCACTGGTGTTCCTTGAGTATCCAGGTAGACCTAAAAAGAGCACAAATTCAATTAGAATCATTTTATTTAACTATTTTATTCATTTTGATCGAATCCGAGAGAGACCCTCTCTTGAAACCGAAACCCAGACCACTCCAAGTAGAGGTTTCACATAGTGAATATGGGCAGTTTATAATAAAAGATGATAGAAAAGGTGTAAAAAAGACCTCACATTATTGTTGTAGACTGCCAGAATCAGTAGCAATCATTAGCCCACCTCTATTAGCTACCAGACTAAGTTCGTGGTATAGCCCAGCCTCCATTTCTTGGTTTCCGCAATACCTGCAACAAGGAAAATATTAGATATAATTAAGCTAGCTACATGTGGGTTACTTAATCAAAGAAATTGAATTTTTTATAATCATTTGAGTGCAAAAAGTTACACAACTAGTCCCAAATTAACGGGACTGATCAAAGAATAATCTTTGTTTACATACAGCCCATGGTAATGCATGGTAGAACAGTGCCCTATTGTAATGCAGAGTGCATGGTGAGTACGGCTTTTTCAGTTCTTCTGGAGTACTCATGTCGAAGGAAAAGGCCTAGCGCAGGTGTTACGACCAATACTTGTTAATTAAAATTATCAATGAAAAATTACTCACGATATAAACACCCCGGTTTTGCTCGCTCGAGCAGACGCTGGTTGTCTCGCTGACAGCTCACGCCCCGTTCCGTGTCACGCCTCGGTGACGATGCTGCAGGTTCCTAATGGTCCACAGCGCACAATAACCTACCCGGAACACTCGAACACCACTCCACGACGTAGTGCGAGCACCAGGAAGCCGTGTAAACAACCTGTTGCAAGGGGCTGGTGGTGGCCATTTTGAGTGCCGGTATAGCATGCTTGGCTGCTATATCAGCGTGCGCAAATGCGCGCCGCTTTGAAAATTACATGCTACGGTACTTGTATCATATTTTATTCCAAT
The DNA here is from genome assembly GCA_029851415.1 of Eretmocerus hayati. Lineage (NCBI taxonomy): Eukaryota > Metazoa > Arthropoda > Insecta > Hymenoptera > Aphelinidae > Eretmocerus > Eretmocerus hayati. The sequence continues at coordinate 91,235,672 of CM056742.1, read as the reverse complement.
AATCAGTGTAATTAATTATAATAACTTGTGAATATGTACATTTTTTATCCCGTATTCCAACTACGCTATGAGGGGAAATCACTATTCTGAGTAACTTTACCCCACCACTCGACAGTTGGAAATTTGAAAATTCGAAACTTCTCTTCGACCTCGACGCTGATTGGTCGAGCGTGCCAGGAGTGGGGGGAGAGAAGCTTAATGCGCGGAACTCGAACTTATGTGCCTGGGAAAGCTGCAGCGGAGCGGCATTCTTGTCGATACCCATCCAAGGATCAACACCTGGAAGCTCTCCAGGGTCCGACTCTCGAGTCGAAGAAGTTGGCTACAACCACTTTGCCGGTTTCGGAGCTGCGCATCGCCGTCGGCTACTCACCCAGCAGCTCGCAAGCTTCACGTCTTTCCTGAGCTGTAATCCTGGCGCCCTACGCAACAATTCTTGCCACCAGGAGGCGACGTAAGTACTGATTTCTTAAGCATTATGATAGAATGAAATGTCTTTCCTCTCCTGGTTTACCCTATCCCTGTCACTTTCAGTGATCAGAAGAGGCCGCAACGGAAGAAAGCACGCTCATGCCTGGAGCTAGGTGCGCCGGTAAATGATAGCATTCTGGTGCCCAAAATACCTCATCCTGTTTTCCTGCATCGATCAAAACATCACGTTTCTCCGAGATCTTTGATCGACGAGAAAGGCGATTATTTTCGAGTCATGCCCCTTGCGGGAATGTGATGAGAAATGCCTGTGATTGATCTTCTCATCCTTTTGTGTAAGTGGTGAATATATCCCCGATTAGATTTTTGGAGGAGACGCGTAGTTCGTGTGCTGATGGCGATCTAATCGTCATATCACGTACGTAGAGTTTTGCTGCCGCATCACTTGAGGATTATCCCAAGCTGTATTTTATAGCAGATCGAGTACGAAAGCACCCCCGCGCGTGCGAGTAAACTTCCCTGTGTGCGGCGCGCGGGCCCCTCTCTCTCATATATGCCCCGTGAGTAGTTTTCTTGGGATCGGATCACTGCGCCAGTGGAGGATTCCCGTGATGTATATGTATAAACAAGTTTCTTGCAGGCGGATCAATTCTCTACCGCTTCGCGTCATCCTTTTGGGTTTCAAGGTCGACCGTGCGACTTTTTCTCGCTGTTTTGAAGCGGTGATCGCTAACAACTATTTGACGATTTCGGGCGTCTTATATTCTTTTGACGTGACATTTGTTTTTCAGATAAGAGTTAATGGTCGTTATTTTTCTCCGTTCTGTTACAAGTCTCGATGTGTCATTAAAAATTCTAGTAATGATTTTTCGTGATGTCATACTTTGAGTATTGTGAAATCAGTGTTTTTCTTCCCATATATCATCCAGTGAATTCATTCATGTTCAAAATGAATGCTCGACCACATGTCTAAAAATACAATTATTTGAGTGATGAATTTCTTAATGAAAAGTGATTAAATGCAATTTTTATTCATGCTTGTTATTATTTCTTGACCCACCCAAATGCCTATCCCCAATGAGAGTCGAAAACCACAAATAATATAAATTCATTATATGATAATGAATTTTCTCTTAAGAAGTGAGAGTCCTTCGCTGACTCTATTTTTGAATTCATTGAATATTTTCATTTCATAATTTTCTCTCTTGCAAATTCGCTGTTAGCGTCTATTCAGCCTAAAATATTCTCACAATCAAAATTGTGATAAATTAATGAACCAAACAAAAATCTTTTGATTCCTTGAGATGAATATAGAATTCTTGACTCAATATTCAGAGAATTTGAAAGAATTCTGAGATCATGGCAAGGTGAGTCACGTCAAGCTGAATTTTGAGTAAAGTATCACAGTTTTAGAAGAATGAAAAAAAGCAAGGAATTTTGCATCCTTGCATCATCTTATGGCAAAGAAAGAGTTTCCTTGTAAAACGTGAGAAAAAAAATTGTGCGTGCAAGTGCATCACACGCCTCGTAAGTTGGGATGGCTGAGGGCCGAGAGAGGAGAAAAAGAGCGGAGCAGAAATAATCACTCTCGATTCCACTTCAAAATAACTGATGCCGTTCATTAAAAACGCCTACGCTAAATCTAACTAAATCCACGCGAGAGAACTAGAGAGTTGAACAATTTACAACTTGAACTATAAAAAAATCAACTGTGAAAAAATCAACAACGAAAAAGCCGGCGTGCCCGGGAAAAGCTCTTGAGCTGCGCTTACGCAAAGTAATGCTCACAAGCGGGCCGTCAGATCGCAACTACTCCAAATTGGGTGGGAAAGGACTAAAAGTGCGGTTCGCGGGCCGTGTGCAAATCACGTGAGGTGAGTTCAACGGCATGAGCGTGGAGAAATTTGGAGTTTTCTAGAAGCATTTAGAATTCAAATTCAAATGGACGTGAACGGCTCAAACATACCACCAGCCTCATTGAAAAATTTAGTTTTGAAATGAACAATGCCTTGAAGAAGAATCGAGTTGAAGAAATAAAGAATTTAGAGTATTCTGCGACGCAGCGCAATAAAAATCGAAACGCAAAATCAACCCGAAACATGTAATAAACAGCGAAGCTACATCATATCACGAGCAATATTTAATGCGCAGCCAGCTGGGTTCATGAGATCAAGAATTTGAAATGAAGTGCGTATCACAATCAATTGCAAGCGAGTATGATATAAACGCATTGAAATTCCTGGAGGAGAGACAGAATAATCTATACAATTTTGCAATTAATTTTGTAATTGAAAACCAAGTGAACAAAGAATCATGAACACAACAATTGAGGAAAGGAGAGAAGCAGAATGGGTATTTGGAAGAACGCCTCTCGCTTGCTACCTGACTAAGCCCTGATCTAAATACAAGTCTTACAAAAAAGTATTGAAGTCTTTCCTATCGAAAAAAACCATCTGATTTATCAGCTGATTTATCACCTGCCGGATCACCTGACTAATCAACTGATAAATCAGCTGATTTTTTGGCCGATGACAAATCAGCTGATTATTCAATATTTATTTGTAACTGGCCAGTGGAAAATCAGCTGATTAATCAGTTGATAAATCAGCTGATTTTTCAAGATTTATTTATTTGAAATATTATTATTTGCCCATTTTCTACGCTATTACCCCATATACTGTGTGGTTTATTATCATAGATGTAATGAGAAAAAACGTAATTGGGCAATTAAAATTTTGTACTTACCAGGATTTGAACCTCGTCCTTCGACTTTGTAGACACAACACCTAGCCAACTGAGCTATCGGGGATGTATCGATTCGGAGTACGAAACACGTATATGGGGCTCTCCTTCGTTGGGCCGAACTCAGTATATTACCAACAATGTTGGTGAATGATGAATAAGCATGCATACTCACTTGATTAGCTTAGAGGACTATTCATCTTGGGGTAAGTGTACCTCATTTGCCCCATGTGTATAATTTCCCTCCACATAAGATCGTAGAAATGAGCTCTCGCAAAACTTGGCTCCCGATTTTTCTCCAAGTTATAGTACCTTCCATGAATAATGGATGATGTAGGGTCTCAATAAAACAAAGATATTTTCAATATAATTTAACTCGCAGGACTTTTGAGAAGAGAATCTTAAAGATCACAAATATATCTATCGATCCATGTATTTGAATCATTCATTGCGCCCTTTTTGATCACCCGTGGTCAACGATGAAAATCCAAAAAATTCCTCCTTCAATCAATCACCTACGACTTTGGCGGGAGTGATCCGATCACATGAAATTTTCATAGTATCTTGTAGATCTTTTCAAAACGTACACTTTCCGTTCCTTGAAGCTCTCTTTACGACCTTTGCTGTCCAAGTAAGGAGCTTGGGAAAAAAACTTTGTATTACTTGGACTGCTTGAGGAGATACCGAAGCTGCTTACAGATTTATTTCCCCTTGCGCCATTTTTGTGCAGAAATTCATCGAACAAATATCATGGCATATGATTTCGACGTGGAGCGATCTCATCTTCCAGAATAATCCATCAGATTCTGCCTTGAATGTGATCTATAAGGGCGAAACATAAAATTAATCAATTTTCCCAATGAATCTTGAGAAACCGCGGTTGCCTTTGATCCAAGACAAAATCTAACCAAATATTCTGAAAGATGAGATCATTTTATTTCAAAATCATATGCCATAATATTTTTTTGATGAATTTTTCCGCGAGAATAGAGCAAGGCGAGATGAAACAAGAGCCAACCGCGATATCTCCATAAGCAGTCCATGTAATACAAAATTTCCTTTTCAAGCTCGTTTTTGGGCAGGGAAGGTCGTAGAGAGAACTTCAAGAAGAGGAAATTGTAGATTTTGGAAAGATCTACCAGATCCTTTGAGAATTTTTGTGATTGGCTCACTTCCGCCAAAGTTGTAGGTGATTGATTGAGGGGAAAATTTTCTAGCTCTTTGTCGTTAACTACGGTCACTCAATGAGAACGCAAGGAATGTTTTAAACACATGAATCAATAGATTTTTTCGTGATCTTCAAGATGCTTCTCTTCAAAATCCCGTACGTCAAGGTATATTGGAAATATCACTGTTTTAGTGAGACCCTATTTGATCCATTATCCATGAACGTACTGTAAGTTAGCATGTCTAAAAGACGTCTCCAGTCTCGGCATAGAGTACTCTCCTGAATGAATCAATATTATAATAATCTATTTGAGTTCTGATAATTTATTATAACCTCTAGATATCGGAAGAAGATATCATCCTTTCTCCTAGAGATGCATTTCGATACCCCAGTCCAATCGAATGACCGGGCAATTTAAATGAGCGATTAAAATATCCAAATTTGTTCATTTACTTTTCATGATTTTTTATCATTTCCTCATACTGGGACGATGATCAACAGGATTTTCTCCATACGACACTTACTGATTGTCCAGGAGATCCTCATAACCGTGAAATTTCCTACATCAAGTACTTATGCTGTTCCAAAGTTACTCCAGTCCGGGCTTAACTTTGGAACATGACTTTCAGTGCTCATAGCTTTGACCAGAGATGACCAAATGGACTCCGTTAGCCCCGCAATTGAAAGCTGAAACTGTGAGCTTTCGATTGATTAGAGATACAACCCATCAAATAGTGAATATTCCAGCAACGTTCCCTGAAAGTTGAATTTGCAACCATGCAACGTTCCGGAATTAGTCGGATATATCGATAGTATCCAAAACGTTGTCGCAACATTAGGATGTCTACCAGATGCATGTTGCCTCAAGGTTTCTAGAACGTTTCTGGATGGTTCCGAATATGAGTAAACAATCTCATCGTTTTTCTGAGAGTAAGTGGACATGTTCCTGAATGAGCGTGACCGAGGGAATTGAAGGGGGATTGAGCTGATAGATTGCGGGAAAGAGAGTTTTAGAAACAATTTATTCATTCAATCAACAAAGAATTTTCCAAGTATTGGTTGTACAGGGAATCCCGGAAACCATTGTACAATCTTGGAAAAACGGCTGAAACGTCCAGAAACGTTATCTGGTGAGGCAACCCGCATGTGGTAGACATTCTAATGTTGCACCAACGTTTCAGACACTGCATTTCCGACTAATTTCGGAATGTTGCATGGTTGCAAGTAGATGAGCTATGGGGGTACGAGCACACCCGGCACGAGCACACCCGGCACGAGCACACCCGGCATGAGCACACGCCCCTCCCCCCCCCCCCCCCCACGGGCGGTACGAGCGCAGTGTCCGGTACGAGCGCAGTGGCACCCCCCCTTTCGTCCAAATATACAATTTTGTGTGTGTGTGTGTGTGTGTGTGTGTCAGCCGGAATAGCTCAGTGGGAGAGCGTCATGTCAGCAAATCATGAGGTCCTCGGTTCGATCCCGGGTTTCGGCTTTTTTTCAATCTTCTCCCACGATGTCTATGCCCAGCGCTTGGATACGGGCATGATCATCCATTTTGATGCCACTGCTCAGAATTGTTTCCACATATTCCATTAACCTGAGCAGATACAGTTTTGTGCTCCCACAATCATCTCTCAAATATCGATCGATATCTTCGATGATAGATAGTGAGGGATAGTCATGGTATTTGCCAATTTTGAAGTTATAAAACATGACGTCAGCAATCCATAACGAGTTATCTAGTATATTGTATTCTATGGGTGCGGTCTCAACGCATTTCTTGCATGCATCATCCTCGCGATGGAAATTGACACTGATGGCTGTTTCACCAGGCATCATCTTCCAATCTTTTGATTCCGGATAGCCTCCATAGGATACCACTCTCTCTTCTCTCTTTGAATTCCCATCCTCATCGAGGAAATGAACGCAGACGAAGTAACAGAATACCATGGTTGACTCCTTGTTGAATGATCCAGCCACACTGTGTTCGCCTGCTTTATACCCTGAGGATCCGAGCCGCCGACGCCGCAACTCGAGCCGCCGACGCCGCAGCTGAGCGCTCATTGGCCGGCATCTCACAGTCTGCTGCTGATTGGTTGTTGCAGGACTCAACCTGCAGAGGTCGGATTGGTGGGGGCCCCAGTCACGCCCACACCTGTGGAGTACAGCCAATATTTCTACTCCTCCAATACTATCACGCCTGGTTAACGATCTTCTGTTTCTGATGAGAGTCATCATTTTTCAATTCCTTATACTCACTATACGGCTCTACCTCGCGCGGTATTCGTGCGGTATACGTGTACCCCGCGCGATATTCATGCGGTATACGTCTACCCCGTGCGGTATTCGTGCGGTATTCGTGTACCCCGCGCGGTATTCGTGCGGTATACGTGTACCCCGCGCGGTATTCGTGCGGTATACGTGTATCCCGCGCGGTATTCGTGCGATATTCGTGTACCCCGCGCGGTATTCGTACGGTATACGTCTACCCCGCGCGGTATTCATGCGGTATACGTCTACCCCGCGCGGTATTCGTGCGGTATTCGTGTACCCCGCGCGGTATTCGTGCGGTATATGTCTACCCCGCGCGGTATTCGTGCGGTATACGTCTACCCCGCGCGGTAACGTCTACCCCGCGCGGTATTCATGCGGTATACGTGTACCCCGCGCGGTATTCGTGTACTCCGCGCGGTATTCGTGCGGTATACGTCTACCCCACGCGGTACTCGTGCGGTATACGTGTACCCCGCGCGGTATTCATGCGGTATACGTCTACCCCGCGTGGTATTCGTGCGGTATTCGTGTACCCCGCGCGGTATTCGTGCGGTATATGTCTACCCCGCGCGGTATTCGTGCGGTATACGTCTACCCCGCGCGGTAACGTCTACCCCACGCGGTATTCATGCGGTATACGTCTACCCCGCGCGGTATTCGTGCGGTATTTGTGTACCCCGCGCGGGATTCGTGCGATATACGTCTACCCCACGCGGTATCCGTGCGGTATACGTCTACCCCGCGCGGTATTCACGCGGTATACGTGTACCCCGCGCGGTATTCGTACGGTATACGTGTACCCCGCGCGGTATTCATGCGGTATACGTCTACCCCGCGTGGTATTCGTGCGGTATTCGTGTACCCCGCGCGGTATTCGTGCGGTATATGTCTACCCCGCGCGGTATTCGTGCGGTATACGTCTACCCCGCGCGGTAACGTCTACCCCGCGCGGTATTCATGGGGTATACGTCTACCCCGCGCGGTATTCGTGCGGTATTTGTGTACCTCGCGCGGGATTCGTGCGATATACGTCTACTCCACGCGGTATCCGTGCGGTATACGTGTACCCCGCGCGGTATTCGTGCGATATACGTGTACCCCGCGCGGTATTCGTGCGGTATTCGTGTACCCCACGCGGTATTCATGCGGTATACGTCTACCCCGCGCGGTATTCGTGCGGTATACAGCTCTGCCCCTATCTATGACTGGTCTGATCAAAGAATGGATGGCAGAATGGATCTTGGTCCTGGTATGCACTTCTGGAGAACCTACGACCATCCATCCATCCCGCAAAGTTTCCATATGATATTTCCCATTCCACAGTCTCTCTGCGCGGTCCGTGCTCTGACATGAAATGTTCCCTCCCCATGAGACCTTCCCAGTCCAACACTCCACATTGAACTGTCGACATGGAGGACTACTTCAATCAAAGAGATACATTAGTCAGGCTCATACAAGTAAAAAGAGCGCTGAAACGGAAGTATGCGTTGATAAAACGCCAACAAGCCAAGTTTGAGAAGATAATGAGTGACACATTTGAACCTATTACAGATCCCCTTGAGAGAATCATAGCTCAATGAGAGAGAATCCAAACTTCTCCGAGAATATCGGACGATACTGTCGAAGGTTCGCAAGAAATCGATGAGACTATAATAAACGACACCATCTCAGGGGATGACAGGAGTGAATCGGCTACCTCATTCGAGACAGCTGATGATGAAGTCAGTGAGCCTGACGACTACTTGGCAATTCTCCGGAGAGATGATGAGAATCTGGATAAAATGTATGGAGTCAGGAAGAATGGGAATTCCTTGGTCATTGGTAAATCGCGGATACACCTAACGAACAATCTCATCGAGGTTGATAATGAGCGCTTCCCAACCACCCATGGTTTTCTTGAGTTAATCTTTAAAAAAGTTCCAAATCAAAATGTGATAAGCGAAGAAGACATGGCAAACTATCGGAAGATTCTAGACGTCTCGCAAGTTCATCGAAAAAGATTCCTTCGTGATGGAGAACTCCGCAGAAGCAAGAGCCGGAAATTCAGGAATATCATCGCGCCCCTTCTTGGTTCAGAGAAAATTGGTGGATTACTGACAAATCAGACGAAGAGGATATACTGGGACGATCCTAACAAGATAGTCGACAGACTTCACATCCTAATGGAGGATAAGTTTGCTGGGAATCGAAATAATGATGATGAGATAAGAGCTATCCTGGAATCTTTGTACATCGCGGGCTATATCTATTGACCCTCAGAAATTGTCAAGAGAATCGACTATGAATACAGATGAACACGATCACGAAGACATTACTCCTTCAACATTCAAACATGATGGGTGAAAACTTTGAAGAAGCCTTGGAGCGAGCTGCTGTGTCAGTGAAGAAGAAATTTGAGCTCCTGCGTGAGGGGTCTGCCAATGGCAGGAGTATAGAGTCAAATCAAATCTCGGGAAGGAACAGGTAGGCATTTGATGAAGGAAACTTGGGGGTCAACGGATCGAGTCTAGTATCGGGAGAGAATCTAAGCGACCCTCAAGAAGAAATCCCCTCTCTCAGCAAAATGGATGGGTAAATGAAATTCATCAAGAATCGTCTTGGAAAGGAACAACTTGTTGTAGCGGGCAGCCATTTTATCCGAGAAAAAACCGAGCACGGACCGCGCAGAGAGACTGTGGAATGGGAAATATCATATGGAAACTTTGCGGGATGGATTGATGGTCGTAGGTTCTCCAAAAGTGCATACCAGGACCAAGATCCATTCTGCCATCCATTCTTTGATCATACCAGTCATAGATAGGGGCAGAGCTGTATACCGCACGGATACCGCGCGGGGTAGCTGTCCACCGTGAGTATACCGCGCGGGGTAAATGTACACCGCACGAATACCGCGCGGGGGTACACGTATACCGCACGAATACCGCGCGGGGTAGAGCTGTATACCGCACGAATACCGCGCGGGGTAGACGTATACCGCACGAATACCGCGCGGGGTAGACGTATACCGCACGAATACCGCGCGGAGTACACGAATACCGCACGAATACCGCGCGGGGTACACGTATACCGCACGAATACCGCGCGGGGTAGACGTTGCCACGCGGGGTAGACGTATACCGCACGAATACCGCGCGGGGTACACGAATACCGCACGAATACCGCGCGAGGTAGACGTATACCGCATGAATACCGCGCGGGGTACACGTATACCGCACGAATACCGCGCGGGGTAGACGTATACCGCACGAATACCGCGCGGGGTACACGAATACCGCGCGGGGTACACGTATACCGCACGAATACCGCGCGGGGTACACGAATACCGCACGAATACCGCACGGGGTAGACGTATACTTCATGAATATCGCGCGGGGTACACGTATACCGCACGAATACCGCGCGAGGTAGAGCCGTATAGTGAGTATAAGGAATTGAAAAATGATGACTCTCATCAGAAACAGAAGATCGTTAACCAGGCGTGATAGTATTGGAGGAGTAGAAATATTGGCTGTACTCCACAGGTGTGGGCGTGGCTGGGGCCCCCACCAATCCGACCTCTGCAGGTTGAGTCCTGCAACAACCCATCAGCAGCAGACTGTGAGATGCCGGCCAATGAGCGCTCAGCTGCGGCGTCGGCGGCTCGAGTTGCGGCGTCGGCGGCTCGGATCCTCAGGGTATAAAGCAGGCGAACACAGTGTGGCTGGATCATTCAACAAGAAGTCAACCATGGTATTCTGTTTCTTCGTCTGCGTTCATTTCCTCGATGAGGATGGGAATTCAAAGAGAGAAGAGAGAGTGGTATCCTATGGAGGCTATCCGGAATCAAAAGATTGGAAGATGATGCCTGGTGAAAAAGCCATCAGTGTCAATTTCCATCGCGAGGATGATGCATGCAAGAAATGCGTTGAGACCGCACCCATAGAATACAATATACTAGATAACTAGCTATGGATTGCTGACGTCATCTTGTATAACTTCGAAATTGGCAAATACCAGGACTATCCCTCACTATCTATCATCGAAGATATCGATCGATATTTGAGAGATGATTGTCGGAGCACAAAACTGTATCTGCTCAGGTTAAGGAAATATGTGGAAACAATTCTGAGCAGTGGCATCAAAATGGATGATGCCGGGTGTGCTCGTGCCGGGTGTGCTCGTGCCGGGTGTGCTTGTACCGAGTGTGCTCGTGCCGGGTGTGCTCGTACCTCCATAGCTCATCTACTGTTGCAAATATAACTTTTAGGAAACTTTGTGGAAACATTCACTGTTTGGTGGGAATGCGCTTCTGATGCAAGAAGTACAAGTTCCGCGAGGTTTATAAGAATAAGAATGAAAATTTTGTCCCGAAATTACCCCCCGTTGACGGAATCTTTCACATAAAAGTTTGGATGTATTTCTAAATAAATATATACTTCTTTAGTTCGATGAGGGATACGTAGATGCGGTTCACGTAGTTCGGGAAGTCTTGGAAGAAACCTATCAAGATTTGTTTTGTGAAGTTGATCCTGAGGTATTATGGGTGACTTAATCGGGCGAAAGAGTAAAAATCACACAATAACGAATTTCTATGAAACCCAATTTTTAGATTCTTGATATTCGGTGTCAAATTATGTGTTCGTTCAGGAAGGAAAGAATGGTCCGGAATATCGTCGTGCTTTACGAATCCTACTCCAGCTAGATTTTACAAATTTATCTTCCAGGTGAGTGAAAATCGTCTGTCTCCTGTGCATCTGAATGTTGAGGACATTTCCTCCAAATGGACCACTTGGCAGAGTCAATTCCGTGAATTGGAGCTAGATTCACAGTGTCCTGAAGAACACGGAATGTCTATGACCACGGAGAGTTAGGTCCGAGGCATCGAAGACAGCGACGAGGAAAATCCACGCCTGATGGCGTCCGCCTATACTTGCCGTGCTCGTGCTGGGGGTTCAAACCATTATACCTCCAAATTGCAGCTATCGGTTTTGATGCATGAAATTGACTTCACCAAGTACTTATTTCGAAGGAAATTTTCTTGTCTTTTCATTGACATTGCTTTTGGGGGTTCAAATTCCTGCGAATGTGCAGGAAACACGATTCCCAGATACCTGAATAATATATTCGTAAAATAGCAAAGAATGCAACAACAAAAAAAACATCAAAATGCGGGAAAAGAATTTTGAGACCGCTTTTTCCAAAGAATCGAATATTCCTCATGAAATGTCAAATTTCCGAAGATCTAAAGGTTCGGGTGTCTGAGAAATTAATACCTTCATGCTATTCAATCTCTTATTGCTCGTTGAAAATACTTATGATCTCAGATCAACCTCACAAGACCAATTCCGATAGATTCTCTAAGACTTCATGGAATCTGCGAGACTGCATCTCCGTATGTATAATCGGATCATTTTGTAGGAAAACATACCGGAACTTTTTGTTGGAGATAATTGAAGAGGATAAGATTTTAGATACACGAGAAAGTTTTATCATCCCACGGAAAAGTTCAAAACTCCGTCAAATGGCCCTCTTGTCCAGAGCTACGAGCAAAAACGAATCACCTGTAGGGGAGAGTGGGGCAAAATTGGACGGATTTTGCAGTGGGGCTATCTGGTGATACTTGGGGCTAGGCGCGCTATGGAACTTTGAAGTTCAACTATTGAATAGATTGTAGAAAAGTTTTCAAGCCCCTAGGTCTCAGCGTTTATACTTTTTCTTGAAGTTGAGAAAAAAAAACCTGTCCAAATTCGCCCCGAGCTTGGGAGCACTTTTGACAAGTTTTGGGGGCAAATTTGGACAGCCTTCCAAAATCGAGGTATACGGCATTTTTCCCTACCTATTAGAGTCGAGTCTGCTCATCAAAACACGTGGTAATAACCCAGAACCAAGAGGGAAACCCGCCTGAGACTCTTACATCCCCCCATAACCCGAGCAAGCGAGCCATTTTTGTGTCATTTTGGAACATTATTGAAATAGGCGCTTCCCTGGCGCACTATCGTCTTCAGCAATCAGCAATCGACTCGTAGCATCCTAGAGTCGACTTTCATTTGTTCTCCTTCAAGTTGGAGGTATTCATACTCGCCCCTACGTCAACGATCCCGCTGATAGTGTGTAACATTCAAGACAATGTTAACCAATGCGACAGTGAAAATGCGGAACTCCAGCACTATCTTCGAACACATAAAAAGCGACTTCTCGCCTCCAATCCGACTCTTATCACCGCCATTAGACATCGTAACTTCACTTTTTCACCCATTTTCAATCATCTAAGTCCAACCCGCGCTTCGAAAGATTTGCACAAATGCATACGCGCCTCGATACGCACAATTATCCTCGAAAAACACGGACGATCGGTCGACTGACTTTAGATGAGATTTAGCATTGTCCAAATTCGCCCGTACCAATTCGTCCAAAAATGCCCCTAAGCGTTTTTTTCGTAGAATTGTGATCATTTGGGCCCAAGTGAACCGATTTCGGCCCACGCCAGCTCAAAATCTCCGTTATGTAATGTAGTTTTTGACCCTCAAACGGCGATTGAGCTCGTCCACTTTCGCAGAAGTAACGTGATATTTCGCATTTGGAAAATGAACCGCGCAAGGCCCTCAAAAAGCATAGGGGTGTCAGCGTGGACTCCCAGTATCCGAATTTTGCAACTTTGGAAAATGGATTCTAGGTCTTGAGACAAGAAAGCGAATGCGTTAAAGTACGTTAAGATTGGTTGAATTAAAAAAAAATTTCGCACCGGTTTTAGTGAACGCAATTTCCTCGGTGCTTTTTTAGGTAAGCAAACACGAAAAGTAGCAGAATCTCTGTATATTTTCTGGAAAACGCAGAAATGATTCAGGGTGATGCAAACTACTTTCTTTCTCATATTTCAACATAACAAACGAAAAAATATTGCCGGAAAGCCAACGGGCGCCCATTCCTGAGACCGGCATATGGGGGTAAATTGGGTACAGAGACGGTTACCTTAGGAAGTTATAGACCATGCTCGCCGAATGGATTCATCTAGGAACTCTCAAATATAGGCACCTTAATCGCAGTTTTAAGCATATGATCGATTACAGCTCTGATCCCAAACGAATGCTTTCCGATAAGATCTGTCAATAGTACCCAATGATGATTCATGATTATAAGTTTTTTCTTTGGTCTCCTCTTGAATACAATAGCTCCCCATCGATGAAACAATGAATTTGTATTATCGTGGTCAGGAGGGTTTTCAACCCTTCTTCACCCTGAAACGGGGTGATTCTATAGTTTTCTAACTGAAATCAGATTTTCCTCGATAAATTCAAATTTTTATCGGAAACTTCATCCTAATCATATTTCAACGAACAACATTGGATCCCTGTATCAACCGATCGACAGAGAATATTTCGCAGATCCTTATTGATGTTGGATAAGTTTTCGTGACGACTTTGTGGGAGATATATTGAGATGGAGAAACAAGATTTCAGCTGGCTTACCTCCAAAAAGGACCAATTAAAATGGGCCTAGGAGGTCCAGCAAATCACGGGTCTCTCATTTTGATCATGCTGTGCCCTAGAAAGTCGGAATCGTTCAAAAGGAAGCTGAGCGATATTAGAAAGGAAATTCTCCAACAAGGAGAACTATGCATTCGTACACAAAGGCCAACATAGACGCTTACTTGTATACATTTTAACATAACAACTTCGGGGAAAAAAATCGGGAGCCAAGTCTTGCGAGAGCTCATTTCTACGATCTTATGTGGAGGGAAATTATACACATGGGGCAAATAAGGTACACTTACCCCAAGATGGATAGTCGTCCAAGCTAATCAAGTGAGTACGCATGCTTATTCTTCATAAACATTGTTGGTAACATACTAAGTTCAGCCCAACTAAGGAGAGCCCTATATACGTGTTTCGTACTCTGAATCGATACATCCCCGATAGCTCAGTTGGCTAGGTGTCGTGTCTACAAAGTCGAAGGACGAGGTTCAAATCCCGGTAAGTACAAAATTTTAATTGCTCAATTACGTTCTTTCTCATTACATCGATGATAATAAACCACACAGGATATGGGATAATAGCTTGGGAAATGGGCATATAATGATATTTTAAATAAATGAATTTTGAAAAATCAACTGATTAATCAGCTGATTTTCCACTGGCCAGTAACAAATAAATATTGAAGAATCAGCTGATTTATCATCGGCCAAAGAATCAGCTGATTTATCAGCTGATTAGTCAGGTGATTCGGCAGGTGATAAATCAGCTGATGAATCAGCTGATTTTTCTCGATAGGGTTCTCTCTCCTCTCTCCAATCTTCGAGCTCCTCATCGGGATTGCCGCCCGCCATGAGGGCTCTAGCTCTGTCAAGATGATCATTGATCCGGTCAACTACTGGCAGTAAAATGAGCTTGTTGACAGGGCGCTCGAGCTCGGACATTGCAGTTCGCAAGACAACTCGACGAACAAGTCCGTCTTTCCCTGGACAAAGCTTCATGATGCGGGCAAGTGACCATTTCCTTGGAGGCAGCAGATTGTCCTTGAACAAAACGAGATCGTCCACAGCGAACGAATGGTTTGGTTTGAGCCACTTGGATCGCTCTTGCACTTGTGAGAGGTACTCTTTTTGCCATCTGCTCCAGAGGTGGTTCCTCATCAGTTGAAGTCGAAGCCACCTAGAACAGACTGATCGATCGTCGTCAATTTCAGTAAAGGGCGAAGGAGGTCTCACTAAGGGACTTCCAATCAAAAAATACTCCGGAGTCAGAGCAGAAACTTCCGAAGGATCTGAACTTGCTGCACTCAGAGGGCGAGAATTCATGCAAGCTTCAATCTGGGCCAAAACAGTATCGAATTCTTCTCTAGTGAGCTTTTTATTTCCAACGGCTTTGTAAAAATGACGTTCGAAGGACTTAACATTTGACTCCCAGATGCCACCAAAATTGGGAGCGCGAGGTGGAATGTAGTTCCATTAGACTTCATCACGTGAAATTGATTCAGCGATGCCCTGGCCCATGGATGATGTTTCATCAAACAGACGGTGAAGTTCTGCCTCGCTGTCTTTGAACGTCATGCTGTTGTCGCTCCACATGACCTTGCAGAGTCCTCACCGAGCAGTGAAGCGATGAAACGCAGCCATAAAAGCCTCGACGATGAGATCTGAGACCAATTCCAAGTGTATTGACTTGGTGACCAGGCAGATGGAAAGGGCAACGTATGCCTTGACTGTTTTGACGCCACGATCACCTGATAATTTGATGAGGAATGGCCCAGCATAGTCAACGTCGGTGTGGGAGAATGGCCGTGCAGGTCTTGTTCTCACTGCAGGTAGGGGCGCCATCTGCTGCTCCAAGGTATTGGCGTTGAAGCGCGCACACTTCGTGCACTGACGAATGATGGAGCGAATGACATTGCGTCCCTGTAATATCCAGAATGTTTGGAATAAATAATTTTGCACAGATCTCTGTCCACTATGTAACGTGACAGTATGTGCCTTCCGAATCAATAGTTTCGTAACATGATGAGATTTAGGCAATATAATCGGATGTTCTTCAGAATTAGGAAGAAATGAACTTTGAAGTCTGCCTCCTACTTGCAAAAGGCCATCCGCACCAATGATCGGTAGAATTTCGCGGAGAGGGCTGCGATTGGAAACAGACTTCTCAGCCGAAAAGTCGAGTACTTCTTGACCAAACGCCTCTCTCTGTACAATCTGAAATAGCAAAGTCTGCCCAGCCTGTAATTCACTGGCAGACAGATGAGATATTTTCTTATCAGGATTGGTGAGGTTATGGCGAAAACGAAGTATCCACGCTAAGATGGCGGACATCTTGTCCAAGGAAGAAAATTGAAGTATCCAATCTTACATACCTTGGATCACCTCTACCAACCAAATCTGTGATTTGTCTTTAGAACGAGCCTCTTGATCAGTTGACTCGACCTCGATGTTTGTTGGCCACGACGATTCATCCGACTGCAGCCAGGCAGGCCCAATGAGTCCTTGAGCTGCGAAGAAGTGCATCCGCGTGATGAGCATGGACACAAGATAATATAGATAATATGCGCACGCAGCTAAAATCTATAGGTCTTTCATACAATTGGGATCGTGAGCTCTCCACATGTGAGCCTGATCATTACAAACACGAACAGGTCTGCCGGATTATCAGCTGATCGTACGTGACTCCATACAGCTGTAGGTACAGTAGATACAACTTGACTGACTCGATTAGCAACAAAAGTTTTCCATTTCGATGGATGGGACTTAAGCCATGCTAAAGTGACTTTAGAATCAGATTAACAGAAAATACTTTTAGGTTGATACTCAAACATGGGTAAAATGTCTGCAATTTTCTCATCGAGAAGGCTCGCAGCACTTAATTCAAGCTTAGCCACACTGATGACCTTAAGTGGGGCGACTCTCGTCTTTGACAACATCAAGCTCGATTTGAACACATCCTCTTCAGACGTTACAGCATAAATCACCATTGCGATGGCTCTTTCCGAGGCATCACAGAACTCATGTAAAGTCCATTCTGCAGTCTTGACGGTTCCAAACCAACGAGGGATCGTAATCGACTCCAGCTCGAGAAGTTGATTGCGGTACTCTAACCAGGAATCATGAATGGCTGTTGGAACATGATCATCCCAGCCTAGTCCTTGCAACCATAGACACTATAGAAGTAGCTTCGCTCGAACGAGTACTGGTGCAAGCCAACCTGTCGGATCAAAAAGTTTAGCTGTCTCTGGAAGAATCAGCCATTTAGTGTATAATGAAGCAGCAGTAGGGAGGTCAATCCTGGAACAAAAGGCATCTTCTTTTGAGATCCAACGAAGACTTAAAGTAGAGACAACTTCAGTCTCACTTAGCTCTCGATCTCCTTGAAGTTGGTCCTCAGCTGGAATGCTCGGCGAAAGATTAGCATGATTTGCAGCCCACTTTTCCACTTTCATACCTGCAGATTCAAGGATGCTTATCACCTCCGCTTGCTCTTGCTCAGCTTCCTGCAAGGAGTCTCCCCCGGCTAAAAAATCGTCGGCATAACGATTCTTACGGAGACACTCCGAACCTATTTGAACTCTTCATCATCAGCAAGTTGCAATAAACACATTGGAGTAGAACGGAGCGGAACCAGTTCCATAAGTGACTGTGAGAAGCCTGATGACAACAAGAGCATCCTCAGCAGTCCACCAAATGCGTTGCCAGTCTACATCATCAGAATGTACAAGAAACTGACGGAACATTTTCACAATATCACAAGTAAATGCAAATTGGTAAAAACACCACCTCATGATAATGACGGTCATGTCTTCCTGTAATTTTGGGCCTATATGAAGGAAAGTATTCGATGAATTACCTGCCGAGTCTTTTTGAGAGGCATTGAAGACAACCCTAATCTTTTTTCAATCCTTTTTAGAAACAGGATGATAAGGAAGATTATAGGATCGCTTTTTGTTTACCTCATTCGCCGGTACAACTTCCATGTGACCCAGGCTGGCGTACTCATCCATGAATTGATTATAGGCTTCAGCAAGCTCTGGTTGTCTTGCGAAGCGCTTCTGTAAACGAAGGACGCAGGCACGAGCGATGTCTTCCGAGTCAAGAAATGAAGGTGTTCCGTTGAAGGGCAAACGGACAACAAACCGCCCGTCTGGATCACGCTCGTGGGTCCTTTTGAAATGCTAGCTGCATACACTCTTCCTCTGCTGGCGTAAGCCGAGACGCTTTTGGACCTTCATCAAGCTCCCATAGGCGAGCCACAGCTGCAGATAACTCCTGATCAACAGCGCAATGATTAACTGAAGCAAAATCTTGAGATGCAGCATCTGACGACCCTGTGCTGCCCATAAGCACCCAACCGAAAACGGAGTTGAAAGCCACAGGTGAATTTGTGCAATGCGGATTACATCGCTCCTCAGCAAAAACGGTGGCACCGAAGATCGCCGAGTTGAGGATGCAGTCCACTCGACCCGGTGTTCCCGAGTGCGGATCAGCCAACTCGAGGCCTTCCAAGTGCGGCCAGCCCTTGTCTTCCACCATCCGCTGAGGCAACAGTTTCGGAAGCCGGTTGAGCACAAGTGCTGAAAATTGCAATGAAAAATCAGGATTTTTCATAGATTTTAGAGTGAGATTCACTCTAGCCTTGGACACTGTCGGGCTACCCGCACCAGAGAGAGCGACACACACGTTCTCTTTGGCGAGCCCTAGAAGATTGGCCATATGCTCAGAAATGATACATGATTCAGCGCAAGAGTCGAGCAAAACTCTTGCCGTTACCCTTGATCCCTCGGCAGACTCGAGGATGACAACTGCTGTGGACAGAAGCTGTTGACTGCCACATGACACTGTATACGTGTGAGTCGTATCCGTTGGGGTTGATGCTGGCGCGCTTTTTGAGGTGCTGGGCTGCGATGACGAACCACGTCCATCCGTGCCACTCTCGATGTGCAGTTTGGTGTGATGCGCAGCTCCGCAGACCATGCAGTTGTATTTGGACTTGCAGTCCTGGGTAGCGTGCCGAGATCCGAAGCAGTTGAGGCAAAGCTTCTCTTTCTTCACGAAATCCATGCGCTGAGCTGGTGTCTTGGCTGTAAATTCGGAACATTTGTTAATAAAATGATCAACTTTGCACAAGGAACAATCACTTCTATTTTTATTCTGAGATTTATTGTTGAACTGCGAGCTAGTCGAAGCAGCTCGAGCCTTGTCAGCTTCTACGAGATCAAGAGAACGGATTCTCGTTTCCAAAAAAAATCTCAAAATTAGCAAATTCGGGGAAAGCATTTGCCCCGCTGTTCTCATTACTTTTGACCCAATCAGTTCTAGTCTGCTGCGGAAGCTTCCATTCAATAGCATGAATTAGTATTAGATCCCAATGTTTGACTGGCAATTTTAGGTCTTTGAAAACCGCGATGCTCTCTTTGACTACATTCAATAATTCACTGATGTGAGAGCTGGTTCCTTGCTTAGAAGTTGGTAAGCGAGACAACTCATGCATTTGAGTCCAAAATCGCAGCCAATTATTACCGTAACGGTTACAAATCGCTTGCCACGGACAATTGAAATCAGTTGCAGCACCAGTAAAACCCTTCAGATTATCCGCTGCACTGCCCTCTAAAGCCTCAGAAAGATAATGAAATTTCAAGGAATCGTCCGAGGTCTTATCTTTGACGACAAGAGATTCAAAACGCGTTGTCCAGAAATCCCACTCTAATTGATTCCCCAAAAATTTGGGGATTCTTATGCGTTCTCGATGAGAGCTGAGGGACTGTGATGCATGAACTTGGAGGAGCTGCGGCGGTAGATTTTGATGTTGAAAAGGCTGTACAGGTGCGGGGCTAGTCTCTTGCAGGCGAGCCGAAAGCCAAGATTTCGCATCTAGATCTGCATTAAGAGCGTCAGTATACACGTCCATCCTATAGTAGGAACTGTCTTTCTTCACATCCTTGAAGGGCCCGAGTAACAAGTCCCGATCCTCGAATTTATCCCATTTGTCGAGAAGTTGTTGCCGGTTAATATAATCAGCATATACTAAGGGATTCGCAGTATCAAGCCGCTGCGTATTCTTGCCATAATCATTGATATTTTCCGAGGAGCGCACTTGGCGCGAAACCTCGTCATCGAAATTAATTGTCCCCATTGTAGAATTGAATGTGAAATGAGAATGGAAGATCTAAACAGAATATATGCCAGTCGACCTTGCAAGAAGCAAACAGCTATTAAAACGAACCGAATTTCAAATTGCAAGGGAGGGAGGGTGGGTAATTTCCTCTCACGACGATCCGACGGTGAGAAAATATATAGTATTTCTGCTAATGCAGATAAACCACAGCTGAGCCGTATAGAATAGCGAAGGTTCACGCCTTTGCTGTATGGTTCACTCACACGAGTGAACTCGAAGACGTGTCTATGACTGCTGCACAGCTGAGGTCATAAAGTAAACAAGGCGAGCATAAAAACGCGCTCGGGGCGCGATCACCTGATCAACCTTGGCTGCTGCGCGAGCGAGAATCGATGAGCTGCCG
Source organism: Eretmocerus hayati (assembly GCA_029851415.1). Taxonomy (NCBI): domain Eukaryota; kingdom Metazoa; phylum Arthropoda; class Insecta; order Hymenoptera; family Aphelinidae; genus Eretmocerus; species Eretmocerus hayati. Next base: position 91,215,085 of record CM056742.1, on the reverse strand, counting down.
ATAAACGGGCTGGACTCGCTCGATGCCTGCTGCCCGCACGCCGATTCCGATGTGTGCGGTGGGGTGAGAGGCGGGGAGAGACCCCCCGCGCCGCCCGCCATGGTAGCCTCGCTGCTGAGCCTCTGAAGCAGGAGAGGAAGACACCGAGACGATGGTTCGTACGGGTCCCGCGTGCCTCCTGGTGCTGGTGCTCGCCAACCGCTTCTTCAGGAACTCCATAAGGACTATGCCTGATGGAGCTCGCGCTCATTTGCCAAAGATGCAACGAGATGCCTGCACATGCACTAAGGATGCGCTTGTATTGCATAAACACTGAAATTGTGCACTTGACACGTGCACCAAAAATTCACTCCCACGACACTCACTGCACTCGCAAATTCCACGACGTGAAATATTTGCGACGAGTGCGCGCGGAAACTCTAGCGCGCGAGTTAGATTTAGCGGGAAATCGCGATCGGGTGATCTACCCAGCTCGCTCGACTCTCTCTGGCTGGATCTTCAGCCTAAAAGCCCGCACACTCAGCCAGAGCCCTCTTCCATGACACTGGATATCCGGCTCGAAGGACCAGAAAATGTGTGTGCAAGTGCATCACACGCCTCGTAAGTTGGGATGGCTGAGGGCCGAGAGAGGAGAAAAAGAGCGGGGCAGAAATAATCACTCGCGATTTCACTTTGAAATAACTGATAACGTTTATTAAAAACGCGTACGCTAGATCTAACTAAATCCACGCGAAAGAACTAGAGAGTTGAACAATTTACAAACTATAGAAGAATCAACTGTGGAAAAATCAACAACGAAGAAGCTGGCGTGCGCGGGGAAAGCTCGTGAGCTGCGCTTACGCGAAGTAATGCTCACGAGCGGACCGTCGGATCGCAACTACTCCAAATTGCGTGGAAAAGGACTAAAAGTGCGGTTCGCGGGCCATCTGCAAAATATGTGAGGTGAGTTCAACGGCATGAGCGTGGAGGAATTTGGAGTTTTCTAGAAGCATTTAGAATTCAAATCCAAATAGACGTGAACGGCTCAAACAAAAATTTTCGTCACCCGGCTCTGAACCCATGACCTTCTGACTGAAGGGCGTGAGCTCCACCATTTAGCTAACAAGGCGTCTCTGATACCCTCTGGAAACCCATGAGATACTGTGACATATTACGAGAAACTTTACGATACGCATTCCATAATAAGGGATATACGCATGGGATACTATACGATACGCGTTCAATGATGGAGGGTTTACGCATGAGATATTACGGGGTACTATACGATACGCGTTTATTGAGAGAGATATACGCATGAGACACTATACAATACTGAGGGATATTATGGGATACTGCGGATACTATACGATAAGCGTTCATTGAGAGGGATATACGCATGAGACACTATACGTTACTGCGATATATTATGGGATACTGCGGGATACTATACGATACGCGTTCATTGCTGTAGGGTATACTCATGCGATGCTATACGATACTGCGAGATACTATGAGATACTACGGGATACTATCCAAAACGCGTTCATCGATAAGGGGTATACTCATGAGATACTATACAATACTGCGAGATACCATGGCCCGCGTGAAAATCAATGAGTCGTGAACGAGTCATCGAACAAGTCAAATATTCGTTTCATTATGTGCGGTCGTTGGAACGGCTCGTTGAAATGACTTATCCCGTCCACGAGTCATTATGAAAAGACTCCACATGATGAAACAAATATTGGACTCGGTTAACGAGCTATTCATGAAAGATTCATTCGTTTTCACGCGGCGAAATACTATACGATACGGGTTCATTGGTGAGGGATATACGCATAAGATACTATACGATACTGCGGGATACTATATGATACGCGATCTCGATGAGGGGTGTCCTCATGAGATACTTTACGGCACTGCAGGATACTATGGCATACTGCGGGATACTATACGATACGTGATCTTGATAAGGGGTGTACTCATGAGATACTATAAGACCTTGCGAGAGACTATAGGATATTGGACATACTTACGAGATGCTATAATATACTGTGAGATACTTTAGGATACTGCGGGATACTATACGAAACGCGATCATTGATGAGAGATATGAGTATGAGATACCACGAGATACTAAGCGTTACTCCGAAATTCCATAAGATACTCTGAAATACTAAGCAATGAGCGCCATGGTTTGAGAGATATACGCATGACATACCATGGGATACTGAGTAATCCTCCGAGATACTAGGGGTTACTCGGGAATACTGTGGAATACGCATTAGGAGGTTGAGAATATATGGTCCATTTCGGAGTATTTGACCAAATGCCCGCACCAGTAGGGTCTAGAAAAAATCCCAAGAAAATTTTCTTCGGTTGGTACTATGTTGAATTAGAAAGCCTCCAGGGCTCCTAGGGCCCACAAAAGATCCATTCCAAGCCCCTTTTTATCCTTTTTCCAGAAAGTTATAGCTCTCGTTATACTTTACCTTCCCTAGCGTACTTCGGCGCATCTTTCTCCATAAGACTAGTTCTCTTGAGGAAAGAATTCCCCGAGGTGGATCAACCAGCCTAGCATCTCCTGGGAGCTATTTGCTGAGAGCAGATTTCAGCGATTTTTGGGCTTGCTTCGAAGTGATCCAGCTCTTACTAGGTATGTGATAATCGACTTCCATTAGTGGTCATTTTGATAGTCTTGAAAAAACCTCCGATTTGACCACTGGTGAAAGTCAATTACTGTACTCCTTATAGGAGTTACAGTCGTTACAAGTTTAGCGAATTCGTAATAATACCAAACTCTGAGCTCGATTTAAAACAATCGTTGTCTTCTCTCCGACCCCAAACCTGTGCAAATATGCATTTGATACAAATGCTATCGATTAGAACAATAATCTGAAACAAGATGAGAGAAAAATCTATCAAATTATGTGTTTAAAATTTTTTTTGATTGAAATTCAATGCCTTTGATTGACACTCGAAATTGGGAAAATTCTCATTTCAATCAATCATCGATCATTTATCGGGAAATCACGATAGCGTGAAAATTCTTGCAGGATGTTATAGCTCTTCCCAAGACCTTCAAAATCGTTTTTTATACATTACTCTACGTTTTTTTATATCCGAGTTACGAGCGATCTCGTACGAAGAATTTTGTACGGGTTGAGTGTAACAAAACTACGGAAAAGTCCATAATCTACGATTCTGACGTGAAATTTCCAGAATTCTATGAAATAATTGCCAGGTTTATTCCAAAAATTGGCCAAAAGGACTTCTGCCCACCTCAACTAAGAAAAACTCATATCTCCATACTTTCAATACCCTCAACTCGTACGAAATTCTTTGTACGAGATCGCTCGTAACTCGGGTGTGGAAAATGGTAGAGTAATGTAAAAAAAAACGATTTTGAAGGTCTGGCGAAGAGCTATAACGTTCCGTAAGAATTTCTACGCTGTCGTGATTTCCCGATGAATGATCGATGATTGATTGGAATGGGAATTTTTCCAATTTTGAGTGTCAATCAAAGGCATCTAATTTCGATAAAAAAATTCTAAAACACATGATTTGATAGATTTTTTCTCACCTTTCAAGTGCTTTTTGGAAAATTGGCGTAGACCCAAACGCGTCGGAGTAATGGCTGTTTTAGTGGAGGTATCCGTGTTCCATTTTTTTGCAGGGTACTGTATATATGTATCATGAAGATTGTTACAGGTGTTCACTCGAGATGCAGCAAAGAGAGAGCAGTACACAGGTTCGGATATGCGAGAGATAGAGAATGCGTACGCGCCCAAAATGGCTGTTCAATAGGAAGGCAGCTCGCGCTTCTGGCAATTTGCGGCCATTCCGTGAGCGAGCAGACTTGTTCCGGTCGTCGTCCGCTCTACATCACGTGACCCGTATCGAGGCTAACCTCTCCCGCGCCGCGTGTCCTCCGGTCGCCCCAACATCCAACGCAGATCCTGCAGGTGCCGAGGCTCCCGTACCCAGCGGCAACGGGGTGTATTCCACCCGGGCTTTCGCGACTGTCAGCGGACTCCCGGCGAACAGCGTGACCGGAGCAGCGGCCTACAAAGCGACATCGCAGCGTGATTACCAGCCGAGAATGTCCCTCTATCTCCCTCTATGCGTGCGGCTCTCTCTCGCGACATATTCCACCTGTTGCGTTGCGCTCGGATGCGCTCTTCTGTTAAATTCATTTCTTGAATAAACCTCCGGTTTAATTTCGTACTTGCTGCTCTTGTGAATTCATTAGTGCCTCCCAGTCGTTCGTCCGTCATACTCGATACCGAACGAGAGTAACCGCCAGGAGGTTGTCCGGGGACCCGATGCGGTGTATCAAAATCATACGTCTCTGCTGACGATGATATTATAGTCGTACAGTGGATGAATATCTGATGTCTTATTGATGTCATACTCTGAGTTATGGGTATACCTGATATATCATAGCTTCAATTATATAGTATATCCTCTCTGCAAGAACTATCGCAAGAGGGTAATCGCACGTTAGAGAATCAAATTCGTTGTTGTTACGCAATCAAATCATCTCATGACGACTTCCAGTCACTTCAAGATGTTTAGAATCTCGATTTGTTTCGCTCACAACGAACTTAAGCCACGTACGTTGAGCACGCAGTTGCAACTGTCAATTCATACTCCGTGGGCTTTCTCTTCTCGTTATTATGGACAAATTGTACGAAGCGCAACAATCGTTGCAGTAGAAAATTCCTGGCACCTATGCTAACTTCAAAGCTAGAGGTCAGGGAAAAATCACTAAGGGTACTGCAACTTCGCATTTAGATGGGTTGGAGGATAATTTCCGGAAACTCCGAAATAATCATGAAAAAATCATGGATTTGGAGAAACTTGATGAATCTCATCTTTATCTCACGACATTCTCAGAAGACATAGTCGAGGATAGTTATTACGGAAACAAGGGTAAACTTCGTGATTTTATTGAGGGAATGGAGCTGCAATTGGCAGCTGAGGCGCATCGTGACGGCCAAGATGGGACACCAAACAGTTATGGACCTGCTCAACTCAAACCATTGCAACACGCAATCCCAAAAATTGATCTTCCTCATTTTTCGGGGGCGTATCCGGATTGGGAAAATTTTCGGGATATTTGTCGAGCTCTCGTGCATCGCCAAGATCACATCGCGCCTTCTCTCAAATCCCATTTTTCACGCACTCACATTTCTGGTGAAGCTTTGGATGAGATTTAATCCATTTTAATGACAGATGCCAATTACGATGGGGCATGGAGTAAACCCATGCAGTATTACCATAACTCGTGTAGATGGGTTTCTTAGCAAATCGCTGAATTTTTAGCCGTCAAGGCGATGAATTCAGAAACTAGCAGTGAGTTGAAACGTTTGAAAATGGTAACTTTTAATCCTCTCGAGTGTCTCAAAAATCTTGCAAGGCCAGTCGATACGTGGGATGACCTTATTGTGGCTATTACTGTTAGTCGCATGAATGCAAATATACGTCGTGACTGGAGAAAGTTTTTATCAGATGCGATTGAATCTCCTACTCAAGCATAACTTATTACGTTCATGAAAACTACCATTGCCACTCTGGAATCCATTGAAGCTGGTAGTAAATCGAGCCTCTTGGCAAATAATCAGACATCTCATCCTAAAAAATCAGAGAAGAATAATGCGCAAAATGTGCACGCTCATCAAACTAACGGAGAAGAGGGTCCTAAGACTGTCACAAAATGTCCTTGTTGTGATGAAGATCATTACATTTCAACGTGCAACGTTTTTAGGGCTAAATCAATTTCGGAACATAAAAACTTTGTGATACATAATGAGTTGTGTAACAATTGTTTGGGGAAGCATTGGGTTAAAGTATGCAAATCTGAAGACCGATGTATTACGTGCAAAGGCAAACATCACACACTTCTCCATTTCCCTAGAACTGCTGATTCGAAGAGCGTGACGTCACCGATGAATAGTGCTGCTTCGTCGACGAAGTCCAACGTTCCAACTAAGTCATCAAGCAACGGTGAGGGTTCGTCGTCGATCAACGCTCACGCCACCAACGTTACTGGACCAACAGTTGATTTGGGACTCCTACCCACGGCACAGGTCTACGTTGTGGCAGAGAACGGAGTACGCCTCAAAGTTCGAGCACTCATTGATCCAGCTTCTCAGGTTTCGTTTGTATCATCAACGTTAGGCCAAATATTACATCTCAAATCTATTTTGATTCATGCACCAATTTCTGGTGTCGGAGATGAGCTAGTTACAGTTTCTCGCACATTAGCAAACTTCATTGTTAAACCGCGCTTCGATTCTAAATTCAGTTTGAACGTCGAGGCACTTGCATTGCCAAAAGTGGCTTCATATTAATTATTGGGAAGTTAACTTCCCAAGTGTATAGCTGCTTCTAAGCTCAAACATCTGAACGGTTTGAATCTCGCTGATCCTCAATTTTCAAGTAGGACGCGAATTGATGTAATTCTGGGTGTCGTAGTATGAGGGGGAAACTGCTCAATCGCAAGTAGTCAAGGGTGACAGGAATCAACCGCTTGCTGCAGAGTCATTGCTGGGTTGGCTAGTTCTCGGTTCCTCAGGTATCACTCCGCATTCAAATGTCATATCTCCGCGAGCATTCCTCTGTACGGCAGAACAAACACCCAATGAAACTCTTCGGAAATTTTGGAAAGTCGAGGAAATTCCCAAGAAGAATATTCTATCCATAGATGACCAAGCATGTGAGGATCATTTTGTCTCAACACACTATCGTGACACTTCTGGTCGGTGTGTTATTAGACTACCCCTCAAAAAATCAGTAGAAATTACTCAAACCAACTGTGACGATTCATACACTTTGGCACTGAATATGTTGAAGCGTATGAGAGTCAAATTTTCAAAAGATCCCGAGCTCAATGAAGCTTATCATGCCATTTTGGGTGAATACAAAGCCTGAAGGCATATGGTCCCATTAAGTGAGTCAAATAAAAAATCAGTAGATGATTTGTTCTTCTTGCCGCATCACGGGGTATGGAAAGAATCCAGTACTACTACAAAACTCCGTACAGTTTTCAATGGTTCAGCTAAATAACGTTCGGGGAAATCACTCAATGATCACTTGTACTGTGGTCCCAATTTATTGCCACTTGTAGTTGACTTAATATGCAGATTTCGGAACTACAAATATGCATTCACTGCTGATGTAGAGAAAATGTATCGACAAATTCTGATTGATCCTCAAGATCAACATTTTCAATGTATCTCATGGCGTGATGATCCCACGCTGCCATTGATTATATTTTTACTCGTCAGTTTAGTTTATGGGCTCAAATGTTCGCCGTTTTTGTCAATTAGAGCGATCAAGCAATTAGCCAGCGATCATGGTCAAGAATATCCTCTTGGTGCTGAGATAATTGACAAGGAAAGTTATATGGATGACGTGGCTTCAGGGGATCATACACTTGGAGGGGCCATGAAAAAACAGCAGGAAACGATTCAAATCATGGATAAGGTCGATTTCGGTTGCGCAAATGGTTGTCAAATTCTCCTGAATTGATAAATCATCTCTCAGCTGATTTGAGAGCTACTGAAAAATGTTCGGTCCTAGGTTCCAACCCTGAAACGTCGATTCTAGGTCTTCTGTGGGACTCCAAAACCGACATGATGAGCTACGAGGTTGACATCTCACCTATATCAGGTGCAATCACCAAACGCTTAATGCTGTCCAAAATTGCTCAAACTTTCGACCCCATGGGCTGGTTGTCGCCTGTAGTCGTCGTGGCCAAAATTTTGATGCAATCGCTGTGGTTGCTCAAAATCAATCGAGATAGTGAACTTCCCATCGATATCGTGAACAGATGGAATTTGTGGAGTCAGCAGTCAGCTCATTTACCCAGCGTCGAAGTGCCTCGTTGGTCGGCTTACACACCATCGGCGCGAGTAATTGAACTTAATGGATTTGCGGATGCTTCGAAACGAGCTTATGCAGCTGTGCTGTATTTGCGAGTTGTTGCGAATTCTCAAACCACAGTCACGCTTCTCTTATAAAAAACCTGCGTTGCTCCTATCAAAACACTTAGTGTACCACGGCTAGAGCTATGTGCTGCGCATCTGTTAGCCGAGCTCATTCAACACTGTTTGGAAACAATCCTCATTTCAGTTCATTCGATTCATCTCAGGTCGGACTCCACTGACGTACTGTTTTGGTTGAAAGATCATTCTGCTGGATGGGAGACATTTGTGGCTAATCGCACGTCTGAAATTCTCACGTCTGTACCTAACGCCATTTGGCGCCACGTTCGGTCAGAGGATAACCCTGCGGATGAAGCTTCTCGAGGCTGTGATCTCGATGGGCTTTTGAAACTTGACCAGTGTCGGCATGGCCCTAAGTGGTTAACTGATAGTATTCTACCATGGTCTAACTCAAACATTCCTTCTGATGACTCAACAGCAGGGCAGCATCTTTGCGTTCATTCAGCTGTGCATCAAAATGTCCCAGATGACCCCACTCTTCCAAGTGGTGGAATTTGGAAACTGATAGAAAAGTATTCGACTATGAACGTTCTCAAAAGAACTACAGCTTACTGTTTACGTTTCATCGTTGAAATACAACAACGCATCTTGCTGAAAGAGAATAGGATGAAGCTACGTCTATTCGAGGTCGAAATGTTAGAACATGCCGAGAATCCTACTCTGAATATTGATTATGTTGTAAATATTGTGAATAGCTATCTGGATCATGAGATTAGTTTCAAATCTATGCAATTTTTCGATGAAGTTGCCTGTCTAAATGAAAAAAATTTATGCATCAATGAGATGGAAAATGCTCGTCTCCTTTGGATTCATATTACACAAGCAGTATATTTTCCAAGTGAAATCAACCTCCTACAGTCGAACAAACGCTCAACTCCTCGCAATTGCTTGTATAATCTCAATCCTTTCATCTCCAAGGATCTCCTCCGAGTGGGTGGGCGTCTATATCATTCGCATTTGAATAAAGATGCAAAACATTCTGTGATCTCACCCAAAAATGCTCTTTTACAAAATTTGTGATTCGACAGGCTCATTGGCTTACACTCCATGGTGGGACTCAACTCACACTCAGCACGATTCGTTGTCAGTATTGGATTATCTGTGGTCGACAAGCAGTCAAGAGTATTATCAAATTTTTTACGGTTTGTGTAAGGTACACTGCATCGAGGAACCAACAACTCATGGGGGATTTACCATCAGCTCGGGTGACTCCAAATAAATCTTTCTTATACTCAGGAGTTGACTACGCTGGACCTTACGCTGTACGCTTATCAAAATCAAGAGGACGGGGAACTGTCAAGGGCTATATTGCAGTTTTTATATGTCTGAGCATTCGTGCCATACATCTGGAAGCTGTGAAAGATTACACAACCGAGGCTATTCTCTCAGCTTTCCATAGGTTCTCAGCACGACGTGGGCAGTGTCAGGAGCTTGTGAGCGATAAAGTGGTGAATATTGTGGGCGCTGATGCAGAATTGAGAGACATGTTTCAGGAAGCATCTACCCACATCCAACAAATTGCCTTCGATCTATCGCAGGATGGTACTGTGTGGAAATTTAACCCTCCAGCCGCTCTTCATTTTGGGGGCATCTGGGAAGTCAATGAAACATCACATCAAGCGAGTCATTAGTGATCGAGTATCGGCATTTGTTGAACTCTCAACTCTCTTGAGCAGGATTGAACCCTGTCTTAGCTCAAGACCTCTCATGCCTATTCCAGATGATTCCTCAGACTTGGATCCACTGACACCTGCTCATTTCTTGATCTAACGTTCGTCTTTTCTAGTACCGGAACCTGATATCACCCAGAAAATTGTGCCAGCAAATCCACGGTTGCAAATCCTGACTCAAATGTTGCAGCATTTTAGGTCGAGATGGTTGACTGAGTATCTCACATCATTGCAACGACGCAACAAATGGAAGGCATCAACTCATTCTCTCGCTGTGGGGGATTTGGTACTCATTCGCAACAAGAACACGGCTCCTGGAAAGCGGCCCCTAGGACGCATAGTCGCATGTCATCCTGGATACGATGGTCATGTTCGTGGGGTCACAGTCATGACGGCAACAACTGAACTCCAGAGGCCAATCGTGAAATTAATTCCTCTACTCATAACCGACGAGTGATCATCGGTCGTTTATTTTTTCAATTTTGGTTTTGATTATGTTTCAGTTGATCATTTTATTGTCCATACTGGCCAAAGTGGGCGGAATTTTTAGAATTACTCTGACATGCACAATATCATGTCTTTACAAGGAACGCTGTGCGCACGCGTGGCTTGCGCGCCACGGCCTCATCTCAGCTGGCTCGCTTGCGAGCTCTCGTCCGGCGCATCAGTAGCAGCAGTACACTCAAACGGTACATATGATCGCTCCATATGTATAAAGTTCAATCAGTTCAATTATGGCACAATATATAGATTCAATGATTCTTGTGTCTTAATTATTTCAAGACCTCGTACATCTCCGCCATCCCACGCCTTCAGCGTATATCAACAACAACGGTATGAGTAACTATCTTGTTTGACGTTGAGCTCAGTTGAACGAGTGAGATGGTAGTATACATATCTCTAAAACAATTATGGAACAGTTTACAAGAGAGACAATTGGTTAAGGAGCTACATGCTCCAGTGAGGAGGAATTTCCTTCGTCGCAGAGTGGTTGCACAAGAGATTGATGACACTTGGCAGATTGACATTGTGGTGATGACCAATTACGCTAAGGTTGACAAATTCAATACGTACATACTCGCTGCGATTGACGTATTCTCCAATATGCATGGTGCATTGCAGTTAAGTCGTTTTGACTTAACTGCAATTTTAAGCCTCACACGTCACTGGAGCGTTCAAATCAATCTTGGACAGGGAGCATAGAAAACCAAAAAACTCACAGAGTGATCAAAGCACAGAATTTTACAACTCCGAATTCTCACAGCTGATGAAAGATCGGAATATCAATCATTATTCCTCTTACTCAGTTTGTAAGGCATCAATTGTCGAACGTTTCATAAGAACAATCAAGGGGAAGATCTATCGGTTTTTTCACTGAGAGGGAGCTTTCGTTGGATTGATATTGTACAGGTTCTGGGACACCAGTATGATGACGATAATGTACATAGAAGGTATGAAACCTTGTACATAGAAGGTTTACATAGAACGATAATGTACATAGAAGGTATGAAACCTGTACAAGTAAGGAAGCGATCCGCCAATCAGACGAAAATTGAATCGAGATCATTGAGAAATGTCTATGCTAGTGAACCACATCTTTCGAAAGAATCAAAATTCAAAGTGGGTGATTATGTGCGAGTATCAAAGTATGGAACGATCTTCTCAAAAGGATATACAGCCAACTGGACCGCTGAGATTTTCAACATTGCTCCAGTGAATCATAATGCATACATATCATTTGATGCATGACAAAAATGACCCAATATCGGGTCAATTTTACTCGCAAGAATTGTCGAGAGTGCATGATCCCGATGTCTATTGAGTGGAAAGAATACTTCGAAGGAAAGTCGGGGAATCTTTCGTGAAATGGTGGGGCCTACCTTCATCCATGAATAGCTGGATAGATCAGAAATCATTTTTATGAATTATTCATTCACTCAAACGGACCTCACTTATTCCCACTCGTGATGGATATCAGGAGAGAAAAGAAATAGGAAATAAAATTTTTGCCGGAACTCGGACTCGAACCGAGGACAGCAGGATTAAAAGTCATGAGCTCTGCCAACTGAGCTATTTTGGCTTGTGATAGAGCTCATAGCTTATCTGTAGAACTCATTCGATTATCGGGGGAAAGAATTGTCGGAACTCGGGATCGAACCGAGGACATGATCTTCAGTCGTCTCTCCCACTGAGCTATTCCAACTGTCTTTCTGGTTGAATCTGTAACCTAGAATGATTGAAGGGAAATATGAAATATCAATCACTGTACTTATGATTGAGAAATAAAGACTTTATTCACTCAAGTTAACTGTTCTTCATGTTCACCACTTGAATGTTTGAGAGGTGGTGTCTGCAATGCCAGATAAAACCAGCAATTTCTCTCATGTTTTCAATTTTGTAGTATGTTTTTGGTAAGCATCTATTATAGTCACTCGTATTCTCATCAATCTCAAGAATTCCATCGTCCAGTCTGTGGTAAGTGAACACTGATAGAACTGAATGTCCTCCAGTCAGCTCAAACACGATTGAAAATCTGTGTGAGACGTTCAAATGTTGATATGCTACACAGTAGTGGGAGAATGAATCGCCGTGAACGTAATCTCGCTCGAAATTCATGGGAGCGTTGATTATTCAAAGTTGAGCTGGGGAGGAAAAAGAAAAATTTCATGAGCGAGAGAGAGAGAGGTCAAACCCTTTTTGAAGTAAAACTCACCGTCTCTCCCTACGGAGTACATTGATGGACTATGACTTTATATCTATGAATACCCATTCATATGCTGTTTTTCCCACCACCTCATAGGTCATATAGCAATGTATTGCTTTGAACTCCATAATGTTCAGAAATCTGCATCAATATTGAACGTGGAAGTGTCTCCAACCACTCCCCACTTCTGATACTCGCTAACTTTTTTCTCAAAGAAATTAGACTTAGAATCGATACTTATAGCATCCATAAAGGGAAATGGGTCTTCCGTATGAAGAATCTTCGGAAAACCTACTTCATCGAGTAGAAAATCCCCTACGAACTCCATGTATCCACTCATCAATCTATTGTCCATTCCCATGAGTGCTACAGGTGTAGATTCGCAGAAAAATTCTCTCGATTTTCACAGCATCACGGCTAATTCCATAAACGCGCTCCTGCGATAGTTTCCTGTTTGACAACTTGAATAATACGTACGCAAACTTGGTGTGCAAGCCCTCGTCTCTCGAAATGAATTCATTCAATGTCGTGAGTCCAGGCATTTAAGCTTTTTTTCTGAGCCAGAAGATGCTAGCGAGACTACCGCTGAAAGAGATATCTTCAACTGCAGCGAAAGCCATCGAGCGTTCAGCAAACGCTACAGATGGATCGTTGATCTACCTCAAGGCCCAGGAAACTTTTTCTCACAGGATCTCAAATATATGTATCCTGCAGAAGAGCATAAGTTCCAGAATAAATATTTTCCATTGCTATTTAGAAGCCATGAGTCGCTCTCGCTTCCGGGATTTGAACTTCTTGAGAAAAGTGTAATAGTAAATTTTCATTCACAATACCATCCGATGCGGCAAAGAATGCCAATACGTGTGAAATAAAATGCTGTTCTCCATAGCTCATTAGCTGAAAATCAGTAAGATCATTTGAGAAATCAAGCTCTTCAGCTGACCAAAAGCAAGCTTCGTGTTGTTCATAAAGTTCCCAGATCATAGGCCACTTGATGGGGAACAATGAGACTCCATCAGAATTCTCCCTAAGCAGAGGTTTCTCATGTTCCAATCCCTTGAGAGTAGAATAGGCATCAAGGGTTTCATTTCTACATGTTTCACCGAGCTGTACTTGTTTGGGAGCAACTACATTTTCACTACTCTTAGAGTTCAACATAAGCTTTCCTCGTTCAGTTCCACCAACCTTCGATTTATTGGGAGAATACACATTCCCAGATGCACCACTTGTAGATTCCATCATGATTCCATCATGAGGAGAAAGAGAGGGAAGTGAGGCGCCTCGAAGCAGGGGGAACAGAGTGAGTCTGCCAACTGGAACAAAAGAGGTCCCAATTGTTCGAGGAGGAACATGATGCTTTGAAGGGCGAAGGAAGAAGAAAGAAGAGAGAAGAGAGAAGATCGAAGAAAGAAGAATGAAGAGCAGGGAAAAGACCAAGGAAGGAGGAACGAGACCTGCGAGTCCTGAAAAGAGAGCCGCTTGATCTAGAGCGCGAGACGCCACCGATCCTGAAGTAATGCTCACCGGACTTACCAATCCGGCCCCGCAGTCCCGGGGCCGGATTGGTAAGTCCGGTGGATCTCTCCCTTGTTCAATGGCCGATGCCAATGGGGAAGGAAGAGAGGGTTTTAACCGGAAGGGGTGGCCGTATCGATGCGGATCCCAGCCCGGTACAGTGTTTGGGGGGGGGGGGCACGGACAAGCCGTATCGACCGAGACCTCACCAACCCGGAGAAGCGGAAGGGTTGCTTCCCGGTGGAACGTCGCAGCGTTACTCGCCCTACAACCACCTAAAGAAAAAAAAAAAAAAAGATAGAGAGAGAGACCCCCGTAGGGTGCCTTGAGTTTGACCTTCGGGCTGCACTTGAAGCTTGGGAGAGTGACCCCGTAGGGGGCTTTGAGTGTGACCTTCGGGCTGCACATGGAGCTCGAGGGAGTGACCCCCCTCCAGACCTGAGTCCTACATCAGGGGTGTCAAGCGTAGTAGAGTCCTTCCCCTCAAGCCCCTCCAGTCATGTGTAGAGCGCGCCGCGGCGTCGCAGGGGAGGGGTTCCTTCGCCGCGAGCCGCGACGCTCTCTGCACTTGACTGGAGGGGCTCGAGGGGAGGGACTCTACTACGCTTGACACCCCTGTCCTACATTCACACTTAAACACACTACACCCTACATGCACCATACTTACGCCTGCTCAAGCATGACACAGACATACCAACATTATACAGAACACGCATCACACAAAACATCACATCCGTGCTGGTCTGGCTCGGGGTTAGCCAGCATGCGATTCCAGGCCCTGGAAAGAAGAAGAAAGAAGATGATGTCCAGCATTGACGGCAAGAATTCTCCAAGTAAAGCGGGGCCCCATTCGGATCTTGGGGGGGGGGGGAGGGCCCAACGATGCAGAACGCGCTACCAGTGGCACACTTGGCTGGTGGAATCACTCGTCCAGCTACAAGCGATGAAAATACGCTGCAGATAGAACGAGTGGGAGAGAAAAACTCACACCATGGAGAAGCTGAGCTCACCCCTAAGAGGAAGAGAAAGGGCCCGAGTGACGGAGCAGAGAAGAGAGTGCTCAAACAATCAAAGCTCACATTTCCGAGCCAACGAGGGATGAGTGCGAAGGTTGCAGCGGAAGCACGAGAGGCGGCAGAGAAGCTGCTGAAGATCAACCCCATAATCAGTATCTAGATCACGCAACCCAGCATCGAGGTTGATGACGCCGTCAACTTGAGCTCAGGCTCGAGCGACCCCGACACTACTATTGGTTCCCAGGAGAACGAAACAATCCTGATTCCTGGAAATAGTTTGCTCGAGAGGGGAGTGCACGATGAGGTGCCTGACGGGATGGAAATTGACCACATCCCCTCAATCAGAGATGCGGCACGACAGAGGAGTGGAAACAAGGCAGGCGATCTCATGGGGGAGAGGGAAGACCTGAAAACGTGCCGGGAAGAGACGGAGGAGAAGACATATTTCCTCCTCGAGCACTCAAACTTGGTGATAGGAATAGCCGAGTCCGTTTCCAGCAATCCGGAAGGAACCAAGGTCGACATCGAAGAGCTCAAGAAGATAGGCCCCTCTGTTGCCACATGGACTAATCTGTCCAGCTTCCGGGGGGGGGGGGGGGCTGGAAAATACCTCTACATACCCTTTCCCGCGTGAATTTTCATGCTGAATTCGAATTTGCCCCCATATCGGAGGTGAGAGTGAGCTGAAATGGTGAAAATTGCAGTTTCACGCAGAATAAATCGTTTTTTCATACCTTCTCTCCTTATTTTGGCGAATACGAACGGACTAAAACTCCGCAAAAATTTCTGCACAATGCTGTTTCTCATGTAAAATTTTGTGTTGAATTTGAATCCGTCCCTATACTGGAGGTTGAAGTGAGCTGAGATGGTCAAAATTGCAGTTTTACGCAAAGAAACTCTTTCTTCATACCGTTTTTTCTCACTTTGGCTATTACAAACGGACCAAAACTTCGCATAAAATTCTGCACAATGTTGTTACTTATGTGAAATTTCATGCGGAATTCGAATCCATCCCTAGATTGAAGGTCATCGTGGGCTGAGATGGTCAAAATTACAGTTTTACACAGAGAAACTCTTTTTTCATACCGTTTCTTCTCACTTTGGCTATTACAAACGGACCAAAACTTCGCATAAAAATCTGCACAATGTTGTTTCCCGTGTAGAATTTCATGCGGAATTCGAATCCGGTACTATCCCGGAGCTTAAAGTCAGTTCTGATGGCCAAAATTGCGATTCAACTCGAAGAATTCTCTTGACCCCATCGCTTTCCTTGATTCCCTCGCACGAACGGACCAAAACCCCCTAAAAATGTTGATCAACGTTGTTCCCGCGTAGATACCCGTGTTGAGTCCAAATTGAGCCGATACTTCGCTAGTTGGGTAGCTTGGATTCGTCAAAATACCAACCTGAAGCAGAAAAGATCCTTCCTCCCACTCGTCAAGTGAGTCAAGAAGTCATTCCCCACTATCTTATACTAACGAACTAAAATATGCCGAAAATTCTCAAGGTTGTCGTTTTGCATGGGGAATTTCATAGCCCCCATCCAATTAGATCTAATGTCAAACCTGAAAGCGAACAAAGTAGTCGAGTTTGCACGTGGAAGCCTCATTCCCATTGCAATTTCCCGTCTTGTTGGCTATATTCAACGACCCTAAGCATCGAAAATTATCCTCTGGTTTACAATTTTTCGGGTAGGATTCCTTCAAAACCAAGGAAAAGGAATTGCTAAGGGCCTCAGAGCTCCCTCCTCTCAAGCCCGCAACTGATGGCATATTCAAATAGTGATCTCCTGGAAATGAATCTTGAGTAGAAATTATTAAGACTCTCGTATCCTTTCAAGCTAATGACGGCTTTCATCATGGATTCGATCCGCAGATTCATAAAATGAATTTCCTCGATTGGAAAATTCTGCACTATGAGCTAGCTTTCAGATCTACACTTTTTCGAGAGTGTTTCTTTCCTGTCATCTGGGTAATCTTGCCTATACTCTTTAATAACTTGAGCAAGATATTGTTTCTGGTTTTCATCAGTGGTCAAACCATTCATACACTCCTGAGCTAGCTTCACGGCTCTCTCAGAGGTATCGTTAACAACTTCCAAATTCCTAACTATACGAAGATTCTCCAGGTATCCCTCATGACAAAGCCATGTTCCACGATCGATTAATAGGAAAGATGTATCCAAATGGAACCACCTGATGAGATTCATTGTGTCGGAATTGATGAAGTAGTCCATGTTCTTGGAAGCTAAACTCTGCAAATCCGCACCACGTCTCACATAGAAGCGTTTGGGAGTCTTGGCGTTCGGGAGAGATTCGAATTCCAGAGCTTGTACCATTTTTCCGCTTATATCTTCACTGAGGGTCTGGTCGAAAAAAGCACTTGCTTCTGGGCTCAGGTACCACAAGTGATTCTTCATCTTCCCCAAAGCTGCTCGACTCAGATCAAAATCAACATTCTGATAGAGGTAGAGCTTCTTTATCAGGTTCAGGTCGTTGTTCGGCGCTTCGGGAGCTAAGGGGGCAGTGAACCATACTCTCACGTAAAAAAATACAATGAACTGGCATGAATCAAACAACTTCTTCACTTCATCAGAGCTGAGAGGGAACGATTTTCGAAAGATATAGATTTTCAAACAGTAAATAGCTCTAGTCATCCATCTGGCAAGGCCCCGGGCTCATAAAAAAAAACCTCATCAGCAGGCATGGCACCGAGAAAAATCAAACATAGTTCAAATAACTCTTTATAATCGTCGCGGGGCTGGTTCTCTCTGAGACATTTGTGGATAAACTTGATGATTTCTTCTCTTTCGAGCATTAACTGTGGATGAATGGGTTGATCATCTGAGACTGATTTGAAACTGTTTGTATCGATAGCGCTCCACGAACTCTGAAACGTCTTAAATAATAAGATTTCTGGCCCAGTAGAACCTGGGAACTTCACATCAAATACCTTTGATGGAACAATTTCAAAAATGTGGTGGCGACATGCCAGGTAGAGAAGATCTGTGTCTAGCAGATGCTCTAAAATCACAGCAGCGCCAGAATTGACACCTAGATTTGATGCTGTGGTATCACAGATAATTGCTTGCACAAGCTTCACTAATACCCAATCATATAGAGTTTCATGAATAGCATGTGCTTGCGTGACACCTCTACCATCTTCTAAACCTGGAATGGCCAGCAATTGTTCCACTTCATGATTAGATACTGTTATTGGAACTCGATCATACTGTTTGCATTTAAAGGAATCTGGAATGATCTTCCTATCCCACATAACAATTAAGGACTTGATTTTTTTCGCTAAATAGTTTTTTCACATTCGCAGCTTTCTCTTGCCGGGCTAACTCTCGTATCTCCTTGAATGATGTTCCATTGAAAATCACACCTTCAATATTGTACTCTAGAGCATCAGCCATTGCAGCTACTAAATGCAACGATTTTCTATACGGCGTTTTACAAAGTTCAAAAGCTGAGGCCAATCTTGGCGTCAGAATATTCTCAGTCCCACGCATATTCGTCTTTTGGTAGTTCCGCCATGGTAGACAGTACACAGATCCAATGCTACTCTGACTTGAAGAACCTTCAGTGCTTTCTCTCGATTCATATGGTAGTGAATTAGATCGATTCTCTTGACTTGAAAGTTGACTGAAATTTTCTGAGGACAAAAAGCAGAGAAATCGACAGATCAGCTGTCGGGGTTGCTCAAGATCTACGAATAGATAATATTAAGTATTCAAATAAGGGCGTAATCCAATTGAGTTCGTTATGGTTAGTCGGAGACTGGATTATAAATGGATGTTTGATAAGAGCTCGGATGAGAACATGAATTAGGGTTCAATTCAATATGATTCATCGAGTCGATATAAGCCCTCTGACTTGATTCTTTTCTGGACGAGCGAAATTATCTGTGAGAGTTACAAAGATGGCTACAGATTAGAGGGGTCAAGTTGTCCTGAGAATGCTTTGATCTCCGTTGCTTTCGGAGCTAGTTTTCCTCCCCTTCTGAAGCAAAAACTAGACCATACAGGAATCAGGCGCAAACAGTGATACAAATGTAATGTAGCCGACTCATAGAAAATGGAAAGTTGACCCCCAACATTGGACTCAAGAATATGCAGAGACGACTTTCGATATCACAAGTCCCTGACAAACTCGTTAGAAGAAATCAAACAAGATGAGAGGGAGGTGGGGCCAAGTCTCTACGAAAAAATCGAATCTAAGCAAATGGATTAGAGTGGGATAACAAAAGTTCAAGGGCCTGAGTGTAAATCCCGCAGAACTTTGTTACAATAATAACTAAAGAGGAATCATATATTTCCTTCTTGATTAATGGAAGAAGTTTCGAGTTGAGGGAAACAAGGAGAAAACTTCTCTCAAAGCAGATCCTTATTATTTCCACTTGAGAAAGGGTTATGAGCTAAGC
Organism: Eretmocerus hayati; assembly: GCA_029851415.1. Lineage (NCBI taxonomy): Eukaryota > Metazoa > Arthropoda > Insecta > Hymenoptera > Aphelinidae > Eretmocerus > Eretmocerus hayati. Next base: position 91,195,765 of record CM056742.1, on the reverse strand, counting down.
CAGGAGAATTGCATCATCGTATCTGAATGAATCTAATTGAATGAAATTCATACGTTCTGATGGTTCTCAAATGATGGTTCTTTTGAGTGGAATTATTAGATGGATACAAGTAGCGTTAATCTTATGTCCTGTATAACTGGAAATTCATTCATCCAAAGTTTGCACCCACTTCCAACTAGGATATTTTTTGGATAAAATGACTATGCTGGACGAAATGGATACCAAAAAACAAATGAGATCAAAATTTGATCAACTTCTGTTCATCAAGTTTCGATCTCGAACTCATATTTCCCCCCAATCCTGATGGATTCATGATATTGAGAGATTTTTCGTTTGATTCAAGACAAAATCGGGTACCTTTATCTATTTTGATGAATTAATGGTGAGAATTTATTCGGATAATATAATTTCCTTCCTAGGCGCGATCCTTTACCCATGAAAGGAACCACAATGTAATGATCATCGAAAAGTTAAGGTAGAACAAGATATATCTCACCAGCTCATTGGTCTGTTGAGTAATCATCCCCGTGAGGTTTTGAGCTTCGGAGGAAGCTCAGATTCTTGTCATCGGCGATAGCTGATGATATTGCATCACATCTTTGAGTTCCTTGTTCCTTAGTCGCCACAACACAGACATGGCCTGAAGTAATGAAAAAAGCTGTGGAAGGAGTGAAAATAACTGATATTCATAAGACTATGAAGGTCATCTTTACTCACTCGCGACATCTGATTCTGCACAGACAACATCCAATCCCACATCTTCTCTATGCATCACAGACTTATTAGAGACAATTTCTCGGCTAGTATTCCTTGCAAGTCCTGTTTGTTCTACGTTAATAGTGTCTTGATCAATGTCTCCGATGTATTTAGTTGGTTGGTCAGATCTCTGATCAGTCAAAGAAGCCCTCCTTGCATCATCAATTGTTCCCATTGCATCCCCATGTGAAATGTCGAATAGTCCTTTCAATTTGACATGGAATTGTGCCTCTCGACTCGCAGCATACTGCGAATGTCTACTTTTTTGAATACTTCTATAGGACTCATATAGATTAGCAATCACTTTGATACACCTTCGCACATCTTTGACAGGAATACCAGCCTTCTCCCAGAAAACCACTACTCCTTCAATAACGAGTTGAGATTTTTGATCTAGCTTGAGGCAACACTTACGAGTGTTGAAGAATAAGACTTTGAGAACTTGTAGATTTGTTGGTAACTGATTACCAGAAATCTGAGGTGTCACAGCTCCAATCAGGTACAATTCATCAGTTGACTCTGATGAACTCATGTTTAAATTCGCTTTGGTTTCATCTGTCAAGTAGATAATATTTATCACAGGATGGGAGAAAGATATTCTATCTTTAAATTTTCCATCGATACTGTTTGAAGTCATGCAGGAAATACAAGAATATGGTAGCAGGTGTCAAAGCTTTCTCACCATGATTAATTTACAACATACAGCAGAGTTGGAATGACGATTCTTCATTCTTGGCTCAACTCAACCCAGACTGCTACGGGGCAAGATTTTATGCGGATATTTGATCAGACAATGAATGATAAGGAAGATAATACACTGAGTAATAATGAATAAGATATCAACTAGAACACTTGATTTGTTCATGAAAAAGATTCAAAACACAGAGATGATCTTTGATCCCCATGTCATCGACAAAAGAAAACCCGATTTACCGTCCACAACAGACTAACTTTCTCAAGATCGAGGCAGGCCTGACAGGGTTGTTAATCCGCCACACCACGGTGCATTGGCGTATCTCAAAGAGGCTAAATAGGAGATCAATTCCCAGGATACCTCGATGTTCGGTACGAGTTCTGGAAGGACGAAAATCATTCCCGAGTTTCAGGAGGCAAATTCACCCAAGGAGGCATAATATGCAGATACTTTGCTCAAAATTTTTCCCGAGCAAGTTCCATAAATATGAGGAAGCTTGACTATACTCGCAGATACCACGAAGAAGCTTAGCTGGGTTCTGAAGAAGTCTTTACCTCATATGAATACCCCAGCTCAAGCAGGAGACAGCTTGCGGTTTCAGAAAACAAGTCGGGTTCTAGGAACTCTCTCGTCAACCGGAAATATGGAGCTCGAGGGAATCATGGATCCGCATTTACAACCTTGTAAGGGTTTAGAAGTATTCTTGCTCTCAGTTAAAAGAATCCGAACTGTGGTCTCCACGGAATCTACCTGAATTCTGAAATGGACCTGATTCCGGTGCAAATTTGAATATTGAGAAAATTCGAACTTGCAAATTCATAAATTGTCTCGGACTTACGCAGATCTTTCTATTTGATGATATCTCGTGCTCGAATATTCAGAATTTCGTGAGATTCACTACATTTGCATACTTTAGTGATATACAATAATATACTCTTCTCTCTTCGGAATCATCATCAACTCGACAGTCCAGTCGCGTTGGTCTCTCTTCCCGACAGAATTTTTCGGGTACCTGAATGTGAGTGCCATAACCCCAAAATTTCGTTGCTATTTTCAATATCTGAAAATAATCAATGTATATAGCCACTTTATAGCATTTGAACGGTCGCGCTTCTCTCGAGCCGGTACGGCAGGAAAATTCTCCCCTCCCCGGCCGAGGGCGTGCAGTTCAATGGGTGAACTTACACAGTTTTACGTAAATACATATACGTACCAATACATGGAAATACCGAAAATTCTATAGGTTTCCATGAGGAATTTTTCATATAAATCATCACCAAATTTGAAACTCCTTTTTCCCATTAATCAGCTCGTTTTGAGAACTATCAAGTGAAAATATTTTTATCCCATGAAAAATCTATTTGAGAGTCCTATTTTATTTTGCAAACTTGATTTGCCTATAAAATTTTCTAGCTTGAGAGTTCCAACTAAATTCTGTTTTTGGGACACATAAGACCGATTTTGAAAGGATTTCCTGTCATTTATTTGTCATAAAATAACTTATTTTTCGAGAATTCGATCTCGTCGTGAATATGTAAATAAGGAGTTGTAAAATAACTTTTCGAGTAGAATAAGGTGTTTAAAGGATCGAAGAGTCGCCTAGAATCTCGATTATGGAGAAAAATTCAAAGTATATACTGTGATTAAATAGTAATTACAAAAAGATAGGAAACTACGTGTTTCTAGAATGTTCCAGAAAATTATCTTTCATTTATTACTAAATAATTGAAGCAGCCAATTTTGAGTTTTTTATCACTTGTAATATATTTTGATGCGACTAATCCAAGGATAATAGAAGAATCTACCAATATCATCGGAAAATATGAATTTCCAAGAAGAATCATCGTTTTTCCATCATTCTATCATCTAAATCATCATCTAACGTACAATATAGATATACTGTACAGCCAGAGCACCGAGTATAAATACAGGCTCATCAGCCCATTGTGGCTTGCTTGCGCTCATTTGAATATTAGAGCTGTATCGAGGCTTTGGTGCTCTGGCTTTCCTCAAGCCTGTACATAGAGTTGAAAATAAATGTGGATATTTCATTGGTAATATCTTGTAGTATTGATATGCCTCGATGCAGATCCAGGACGATGCTGTGATGGCAGTTCGGGCCTAAGTCCCCGCACTTCTCCAGTATCCGTCTGATTCAAAATTACGCACCCCGGGAATCCATGTTTGTGTAGGAGCCTCAGTCCTCTCTACACTCTTAGAAACCCGGGTGAGCCAATCTCACATCTTTCATAATTCGATATGCATGAGGGCCTCAGTCCCCTCGGCGTTCACTTATGAAAGAGTTACATATTTTTTGAAAGTCGATGTGCATGAGGGCCTCAGTCCCCTCGGCGCTCACTTGCAAAAAATAGTTTAAGATATGCAGAAATCAGCTCTCTAAGGTCGAATGAATCTGTACCTAAGTACCTATATAGTTCACCTTTGAGAGTTGAGGAGATCTTTAGCTTTTGCCGCCTCGTTGAAGGGCCTCAGTCCCTGGATATGGGTGAGCAAGGGCTAAGATAGTCCGCATTCCGAAACCGTAATATCCATAAAAAATAATATCGATCCAAGAATATGACGTACACCTCTATCGAGGTACCCATCCCTTATGATAAATTTTGACCACTGGCTCTCTCCCGAGATCCAGAGCCTATTGGTCACTCACATGAAGCTAGCGAACACTAACTCACAAATCGGGCACAAACCGATCTCACTTTTTATGACTAATTTATTACTAATTTATTACCAAAGAGAAGAATTTATTACCGGTCATGAACCCGAAATACGAGAATTTTCGCTAGCGGAAGCTTGCGCTAGCGAACACGTGGTCGCGGAAAGATCGTACGGGAATGTGCAATAGCTTATTTTTCATTACTTTTTTATTACTCTCAGAATATGTCCTCAAAATATGCGTGTGATATGATTCAGCTGGAATATGATGGTTTTCGCTAGCGTAAGCTTACGCTAGCGAACACCATATACAGGCGTAGCTTCGAGGACACTCAGAACTACACGGGATTTTATTACTTTTTTATAACTCTCGGGAGGTATAGACGAGATAGTCCCGAGACCAAGAGGAAACCGATATTTGGGCCTGGGGCTGGACGAAAGCTGGAGCGGGGCGAGATGAGAAATATATGATAGACCGAGCTACCTCTGTACAGTAACGTGCGAATGAAGAAATTCCATCGCACACGGAACCCTATCTGACAATGAGGAGGGTGCACATGAGTCTTCAGAGATAATAGGGAATCAATAACGAATCAGCAAACTCGATCATAGGGCCCAAAACAGGGGAGACCCTGCTTAAAATTATTATAGTCGCAGTCGAGACGTCACGGGGGGATGCAGAGAATCCCAATGGACCCGGAACTCTGAGGAACCTCGGATTAAGTGATCAGGTACCATCGACTGAAACCAAAGAATTTATTACCAGCCAGCACCCTCGGCTATGGGGCCCAAGACCGGGCGGAATCCAGCTTCGAGCATGTTCCGCGCAGTTATGACGCCTAAGATAATCCAATGGACCCGAAACTCTACAGAACCTCACATCGAGTGGTAATGTATCATTGATGATGCCCAAAGGATTTATTACGAGTCAGCACCCTCAGCAATGGGACCCAAAACATGGCGAAATCGAGCTTTGGGCAGTTATCTGCGCAATTATGACACCGCTGTGGATTGCAAATACTTCCAATGGACCCGAAAATCTACATAACCTCAGTTTAAATGGTTATGTACCATCGATGATAACCAGAAAATTTATTACCAGTCAGCAACCACGGCTATGAGGCCCAAAACTGGGCAATATCGAGCTTTGAGCAGTTAGCTGCGCAGTTATGATTCCACTGTGGGCAGTGGGATGTTCCAATGGACCCGAAACTCTACAGAACTTCAGATCAAGTAATTATGTACCATTGGTGATGCTCAGAGAATACATTACCAGTCAGCTCCCTCGGCCATAAGGCCCAAAACGGGGCAAGAACGAGCTCTGAGCAGTTACCTGCGCAGTTATGACGCCACTGTGGGTTGTAGGATATTCCAATGAGCCGGAAACTCTACAGAACCCTACATGAAGTGGCCACGTGCCATCGATGATGCCCGAAGAATCTATTACCAGTCAACACCTTCGGCTATGGGGCCCCAAACAGGGCAAAATCGAGCTTTGAGCAGTAATCTGCGCAGTTATGACGCCACTGTGGGTTGTAGGAGGTTCCAATGGACCCGAAACTCTACGAGGGCCTAGATCGAAGAGTCACGTACTATCTCTGATGCCCAGAGAATTCATTACTAGTCAGCACCCTCGGCTATGGGGCCGAAAACAGCGCGAAATCGAGCATATAGCAGTTATATGCGCAGTTATGACGACACTGTGGGTTGTAGGATTTTCCAATGGACCCGAAACTCTGTAGAGTTCACGAATGGTATATAATTTCTTGATCTGGAGTTCTGTAGAAATCCAGATCAAGAAATTATGTACCATTCGTGATGTTCAGGGAATTCATTACCAGTCAGCACCCTCGGCCATGAGGCCCAAAAACGGGGCAAAGTCGAGCTCTGAGCAGTTACCTGCGCAGTTATGACGCCACTGTGCGTTGTAGGATGTTCCAATGGGCCAGAAACTCTACAGAACCCTACATGAAGTGGCCACGTGCCATCGATGATGCCCGAAGAATCTATTACCAGTCAACACCTTCGGCTATGGGGCCCCAAACAGGGCAAAATCGAGCTTTGAGCAGTAATCTGCGCAGTTATGACGCCACTGTGGGTTGTAGGAGGTTCCAATGGACCCGAAACTCTACGAGGGCCTAGATCGAAGAGTCACGTACTATCTCTGATGCCCAGAGAATTCATTACTAGTCAGCACCCTCGGCTATGGGGCCGAAAACAGCGCGAAATCGAGCATATAGCAGTTATATGCGCAGTTATGACGACACTGTGGGTTGTAGGATTTTCCAATGGACCCGAAACTCTGTAGAGTTCACGAATGGTATATAATTTCTTGATCTGGAGTTCTGTAGAAATCCAGATCAAGAAATTATGTACCATTCGTGATGTTCAGGGAATTCATTACCAGTCAGCACCCTCGGCCATGAGGCCCAAAAACGGGGCAAAGTCGAGCTCTGAGCAGTTACCTGCGCAGTTATGACGCCACTGTGCGTTGTAGGATGTTCCAATGGGCCAGAAACTCTACAGAACCCTAGATGAAGTGGCCCCGTATTATTGATGGTGCCCAGAGAATCTATAACCAGTCAGCACCCTCGGCTATGGCGCCCAAAACAGGGCGAAATCGAGCTTTGAGCAGTTATCTGACCAGTTATGACGCCGCTGTGGTTTGCAAATAGTTCCAAAGGACCCGAAACTCCTCAGAACCATAGATCAAGTAGTCACGTGCCATCTTCGGAGCCCAAAGAATTTATTACCAGTCAGCAACCTCGGCTATGGGGCTCAAAACCGGGCGAAATCGAGCTTTGAGCAAATATCCGCGCAGTTATGACGCCACTGTGGGTTTCAGGATGTTCCAATGGACCCTCAACTCTACAGAACTTCAGATCAAGTAATAATGTACCATTGGTGATGCTCAGAGGATCCATTACCAGTCAGCACCCTCGGCCATGAGGCCCAAAACGGGGCAAATTCGAACTCTGAGCAGTTACCTGCGCAGTTATGACGCCATTGTGGGTTGTAGGATGTTCCAATGGACCCGGAACTCTACAGAACCCTAGATAGAGTGGCCCCGTACCATTGTTGTCGCCCAGAGAATCTATCACCAGTCAGCACCCTCGGCTATGGCGCCCAAAACAGGGCGAAATCGAGCTTTGAGCAGTTATCTGCGCAGTTATGACGCCACTGTGGGTTGTAGGAGGTTCCAATGAGACCAAAACTCTACAAAAGCTCACACGAAAAGGTTATGTACCATCCGTGATGCCCAGAAAATCCATTACCAATCAGGACCCTCGGCTATGGGGCCCCAAACAGGGCAAAATCAAGCTTTGAGAAGTTATATGCGCTGTTATGACGCCACTGTGGGTTGTAGGATGATCCAATGGACCCGAAAATCTACATAACCTGAGATTAAATGGTTATGTGCCATCGATAATGACCAGAGAATTGATTACCAGTCAGCAACGACGGCTATGGGGCCCAAAGCAGGGCAAATACGAGCTTTGAACGGTTTCCTGCGCAGTTATGACGCCACTGTGGGCTGTAGGATGTTCCAATGGACCCGAAACTCCACAAAACCTCAGTTTGATCAGCTATGTACCATCGATGGAGCCCAGAGAATTTATCACCAGTCAGCACCCTCGGCTATGGGGCCCCAAACATGGCAAAACCAAGCTTTGAGCAGTTATCTGCACAGTTATGACGCCACTGTGGGTTGTAGGATGTTCCAATGGACCCGAAACTCTACAAAACTCCAGATCAAGTACTTATGTGACATCGGTAATGCTCAGAACATTCATCACCAGTCAGCACCTCTGGCCATATGGCCCAAAACAGGGCAAAGTCGAGCTCTGAGCAGTTACCTGCGCAGTTATGACGCCACTGTGGGTTGTAGGATGTTCCAATGGGCCGAATACTCTACAGAGGCCTAGATCAAGTAGTCACGTACTATCTCTGATGCCCAGAGAATTTATTACTAGTCAGCACCCTCGGCTATGGGGCCCAAAACAGGGCGAAATCGAGCCTATAGCAATTATGTGCGCAATTATGACGCCACTGTGGGTTGTAGGATGTTCCAATGGACCCGAAACTCCACAGAACTCCAGATCAAGTAATTATGTACCATTAGTGATGCTCAGGGAATTCATTACCAGTCAGCACCCTTCGCCATGAGGCCCAAAACGGGGCAAATCTGAGCTCTGAGCAGTTACCTGCGCAGTTATGACGACACTGTGGATTGTAGGATGTTCCAATGGACCCGAAACTCTACAAAACCCTAGATGAAGCGGCCCCGTACCATTGTTGTCGCCCAGAGAATCTATCACCAGTCAGCAACCTCGGCTATGGCGCCCAAAACAGAGCGAAATCGAGCTTTGAGCAGTTATCTGCGCAGTTATGACGCCACTGTGGGTTGTAGGAGGTTCCAATGAGACCGAAACGCTACAAATGCTTAGATCAAGTAGTCACAAACTATCTCTGATGCTCAGAGAATCGATTACTAGTCAGCACACTCGGCTATGGCGCCCAAAACAGGGCGAAATCGAGCTTTGAGCAGTTATATGCGCAGTTATGACGCCACTGTGGGTTGTAGGAGGTTCCAATGAGACCAAAACTCTACAAAAGCTTAGATCAAGTAGTCACAAACTATCTCTGATGCTCAGAGAATCGATTACTAGTCAGCACCCTCGGCTATGGGGCCCAAAACAGGGCGAAATCGAGCTTTGAGCAGTTATCTGCGCAGTTATGACGCCACTGTGGGTTGTAGGATGTTCGAATGGACCCGAAACTCTACAGACTTTCAGATCAAGTAATCATCTACCATTGATGATGCTCAGGAAATTCATTACCAGTCATCACCCTCGGCCATGAGGCCCAAAACGGGGCAAATTCGAGCCTTGAGCAGTTACCTGCGCAGTTATGACGCCACTGTGGGTTGTAGGATGATTCAATGGACCCGAAACTCTACGGAGCCTCAGACTCAGTGGTTATATATCATTGGTGATGCCCAGAGTATTTATTACCAGTCAGCATCCTCGGCTATGGGGCCCAAAACAGGGTGGAGCCGAGCATTGAGCAGTTATCTGCGAAGTTATGACGCCACTGTGGGTCGTTGAATGTTTCAAAGGACCCGGAACTCTACAAGGCTTCAGACCAAGTGGTTATGTACCATCCGTGATGCCCAAAGAATTTATTACCAATCAGCACCCTCGGCTATGGGGCCCAAAACAGGGCGAAATCGAACTTTGAGCAGTTATCTGACCAGTTATGACGCCGCTGTGGGTTGCAAATAGTCCTCATGGACCCGAAACTCTCCACTACCATAGATCAAGTAGTCACGTGCCATCTCCGGAGCTCAAACAATTTATTACCAGTTAGCACCCTCGGCTATGGGGCTCAAAACCGGGCGAAATCGAGCTTTGAGCAGTTATCTGCGCAGTTATGACGCAACTATGAGTTGAAGGATGTCCCAATGGACCCGAAACTCCACAGATATTCAGATCAGAAACTCATGTACCATTGGTGATGCTTAGAGAATTCATAACCAGTCAGCACCCTCGGCCATGAGACCCAAAACGGGGCAAAGTCGAGCTCTGTGCAAATACCTGCATAGTTATGACGCCACTATGGGTTGTAGGATGTTCCAATGGGCCGGAAACTCTACAGAACCTCAGATGAAGTGGCCACGTACCATTGTGATGCCCAGAGAATCTATACCAGTCAACACCCTCGGCTATGGGGCCCCAAACAGGGCAAAATCGAGCTTTGACCAGTTACCTGCGCAGTTATGACGCCACTGTGGGTTGTAGGAGGTTCCAATGGACCCGAAACTCTACAGAGGCCTAGATCAAGTAGTCACGTACTATCTCTGATGCCCAGAGAATTTATTACTAGTCAGCACCCTCGGCTATGGGGCCGAAAACAGGGCGAAATCGAGCCTATAGCAATTATCTGCGCAATTATGACGCCACTGTGGGTTGTAGGATGTTCCAATGGACCCGAAACTCCACAGAACTCCGGATCGAGTGATGATGTACCATTTGTGATGTTCAGAGAATTCATTACCAGTCAGCTACCCCGGCCATGAGGCCCAAAACCGGGCAAAGTCGAGCTCTGAGCAGTTACCTGCGCAGGTCTGACGCCACTGTGGGTTGTAGGATATTCCAATGGACCCAAAACTCTACAGAACCCTAGATGGAGTGGCCTCGTACCGTTGATGATGCCCAGAGAATCTATCACCAGTCAACACCCTCGGATATGTGGCCCAAGACAGGGCAAAATCGAGCTTTGAGCAGTTATCGGCGCAGTTATGACGCCACTGTGGGTTGTTGGATGTTCCAATGGACCCGAAACTCCACAGAACTCCAGATCAAGTGATTATGTACCATTGGTGATATTCAGAGAATTCATTACCAGTCAGCACCACCGGCCATGAGGCCCAAAACGGGGCAAAGTCGAGCTCTGAGCAGTTACCTGCATAGTTATGACGCCACTGTGGGTTGTAGGATGTTCCAATGGACCCAAAACTCTACAGAATCCGAGATGGAGTGGCCCCGTACCATTGATGACGCCCAGAGGATCTATAACCAGTCAGCAACCTCGGCTATGGCGCACAAAACAGGGCGAAATCGAGCTTTGAGCAGCTACCTGACCAGTTATGACGCTCTGTAATTTGCAAATAGTTCTAATGGACCCGAAACTTTTCACAACCATGGATCAAGTAGTCACGTGTCATCTCCGGAGCCCAAAGAATTTATTACCAGTCAGCACCCTCGGCTATGGGGCTCAAAACCGGGCGAAATCGAGCTTTGAGCAGTTATCTGCGCAGTTATGACGCAACTATGAGTTGAAGGATGTCCCAATGGACCCGAAACTCCACAGATATTCAGATCAGAAACTCATGTACCATTGGTGATGCTTAGAGAATTCATAACCAGTCAGCACCCTCGGCCATGAGACCCAAAACGGGGCAAAGTCGAGCTCTGTGCAAATACCTGCATAGTTATGACGCCACTATGGGTTGTAGGATGTTCCAATGGGCCGGAAACTCTACAGAACCTCAGATGAAGTGGCCACGTACCATTGTGATGCCCAGAGAATCTATACCAGTCAACACCCTCGGCTATGGGGCCCCAAACAGGGCAAAATCGAGCTTTGACCAGTTACCTGCGCAGTTATGACGCCACTGTGGGTTGTAGGAGGTTCCAATGGACCCGAAACTCTACAGAGGCCTAGATCAAGTAGTCACGTACTATCTCTGATGCCCAGAGAATTTATTACTAGTCAGCACCCTCGGCTATGGGGCCGAAAACAGGGCGAAATCGAGCCTATAGCAATTATCTGCGCAATTATGACGCCACTGTGGGTTGTAGGATGTTCCAATGGACCCGAAACTCCACAGAACTCCGGATCGAGTGATGATGTACCATTTGTGATGTTCAGAGAATTCATTACCAGTCAGCTACCCCGGCCATGAGGCCCAAAACCGGGCAAAGTCGAGCTCTGAGCAGTTACCTGCGCAGGTCTGACGCCACTGTGGGTTGTAGGATATTCCAATGGACCCAAAACTCTACAGAACCCTAGATGGAGTGGCCTCGTACCGTTGATGATGCCCAGAGAATCTATCACCAGTCAACACCCTCGGATATGTGGCCCAAGACAGGGCAAAATCGAGCTTTGAGCAGTTATCGGCGCAGTTATGACGCCACTGTGGGTTGTTGGATGTTCCAATGGACCCGAAACTCCACAGAACTCCAGATCAAGTGATTATGTACCATTGGTGATATTCAGAGAATTCATTACCAGTCAGCACCACCGGCCATGAGGCCCAAAACGGGGCAAAGTCGAGCTCTGAGCAGTTACCTGCATAGTTATGACGCCACTGTGGGTTGTAGGATGTTCCAATGGACCCAAAACTCTACAGAATCCGAGATGGAGTGGCCCCGTACCATTGATGACGCCCAGAGGATCTATAACCAGTCAGCAACCTCGGCTATGGCGCACAAAACAGGGCGAAATCGAGCTTTGAGCAGCTACCTGACCAGTTATGACGCTCTGTAATTTGCAAATAGTTCTAATGGACCCGAAACTTTTCACAACCATGGATCAAGTAGTCACGTGTCATCTCCGGAGCCCAAAGAATTTATTACCAGTCAGCACCCTCGGCTATGGGGCTCAAAACCGGGCGAAATCGAGCTTTGAGCAGTTATCTGCGCAGTTTAACGCCACTGTGGGTTGTAGGATGTTCCAATGGACCCGAAACTCTACAGAACTTTAGATCAAGTAATCATGTACCATGAGTGATGCTCAGAGAATTCATTACCAGTCAGCACCCTTGGCCATGAGGCCCGAAACGGGTCAAAGTCAAGCTCTGAGCAAATACCTGCATAGTTACGACGCCACTAAGGGTTGTAGGATGTTCCAATGGGCCGGAAATTCCACAGAACCCTAGATGGAGTAGCCCTGTTCCATTGATGATGCCCAGAGAATCTATTACCAGTCAACAACCTCGGCTATGGGGCCCCAAACAGGGCAAAATCGAGCTTTGAGCAGTTATCTGCGCAGTTATGACGCCACTGTGGGTTGTAGGATGTTCCAATGGACCCCAAACTCTACAAGGCCTCAGACCAATTGGTTATATATCATTGGTGATGCCCAGAGGATATATTACCAGTCAGCATCCTCGGGTATGGGGCCCAAAACAGGGCGAAATCGAGCTTTGAGCAGTTATCTGCGCAGTTATGACGCCTTTGTGGGTTGTAGGATGTTCCAATGGCCCGGAAACTCTACAGAACCCTAGATGAAGTGGCTCCGTACCATCGATGATGCCCGGAGGATTTATTACCAGTCAGCAACCTCGGCTATGGGGCCCAAAAAATGGCGAAATCGAGGTTTGGGCAGTTACCTGCGCAGTTATGACGCCACTGTAGAATGTAAGATAATCCAATGGACCCGAAACTCTACAGAACCTCACATCGAGTGGTAATGTATCATTGATGATGCCCAAAGGATTTATTACGAGTCAGCACCCTCAGCAATGGGACCCAAAACATGGCGAAATCGAGCTTTGGGCAGTTATCTGCGCAATTATGACACCGCTGTGGATTGCAAATACTTCCAATGGACCCGAAAATCCACATAACCTCAGTTTAAATGGTTATGTACCATCGATGATAACCAGAAAATTTATTACCAGTCAGCAACCACGGCTATGAGGCCCAAAACAGGGCAATATCGAGCTTTGAGCAGTTAGCTGCGCAGTTATGATTCCACTGTGGGCAGTGGGATGTTCCAATGGACCCGAAACTCTACAGAACTTCAGATCAAGTAATTATGTACCATTGGTGATGCTCAGAGAATACATTACCAGTCAGCTCCCTCGGCCATAAGGCCCAAAACGGGGCAAGAACGAGCTCTGAGCAGTTACCTGCGCAGTTATGACGCCACTGTGGGTTGTAGGATATTCCAATGAGCCGGAAACTCTACAGAACCCTACATGAAGTGGCCACGTGCCATTGATGATGCCCAAAGAATCTATTACCAGTCAACACCTTCGGCTATGGGGCCCCAAACAGGGCAAAATCGAGCTTTGAGCAGTAATCTGCGCAGTTATGACGCCACTGTGGGTTGTAGGAGGTTCCAATGGACCCGAAACTCTACGAGGGCCTAGATCGAAGAGTCACGTACTATCTCTGATGCCCAGAGAATTCATTACTAGTCAGCACCCTCGGCTATGGGGCCGAAAACAGGGCGAAATCGAGCATATAGCAGTTATATGCGCAGTTATGACGACACTGTGGGTTGTAGGATTTTCCAATGGACCCGAAACTCTACAGAACTCCAGATCAAGAAATTATGTACCATTCGTGATGTTCAGGGAATTCATTACCAGTCAGCACCCTTGGCCATGAGGCCCAAAACGGGGCAAATCTGAGCTCTGAGCAGTTACCTGCGCAGTTATGACGACACTGTGGGTTGTAGGATGTTCCAATGGACCCGAAACTCTACAAAACCCTAGATGAAGCGGCCCCGTACCATTGTTGTCACCCAGAGAATCTATCACCAGTCAGCAACCTCGGCTATGGCGCCCAAAACAGAGCGAAATCGAGCTTTGAGCAGTTATCTGCGCAGTTATGACGCCACTGTGGGTTGTAGGAGGTTCCAATGAGACCGAAACGCTACAAATGCTTAGATCAAGTAGTCACAAACTATCTCTGATGCTCAGAGAATCGATTACTAGTCAGCACCCTCGGCTATGGCGCCCAAAACAGGGCGAAATCGAGCTTTGAGCAGTTATATGCGCAGTTATGACGCCACTGTGGGTTGTAGGAGGTTCCAATGAGACCGAAACTCTACCAATGCTTAGATCTAGTAGTCACATACTATCCCTGATGCCCAGAGAATTGATTACTAGTCAGCACCCTCGGCTATGGGGCCCAAAACAGGGCGAAATCGAGCTTTGAGCAGTTATCTGCGCAGTTATGACGCCACTGTGGGTTGTAGGATGTTCCAATGGACCCGAAACTTCACAAAACTTCAGATTAAGTAATTATGTACCATTGGGATACTCAGAGAATTCAATACCAGTCAGCGCCCTCGGCCATGAGGCCCAAAACAGGGCGAATCTGAGCTCTGAGCAGTTACCTGCGCAGTTATGACGCCACTGTGGGTTGGAGGATGATCCAATGGACCCGAAACTCTACAGAACCCTAGATGAAGTGGCCCCGTACCATTGTTGTCGCCCAGAGAATCTATCACCAGTCAGCACCCTCGGCTATGGCGCCCAGAACAGGGCGGAATCGAGCTTTGAGCAGTTATCTGCGCAGTTATGACGCCACTGTGGGTTGTAGGAGGTTCCAATGAGACCAAAACTCTACAAAAGCTTAGATCAAGTAGTCACAAACTATCTCTGATGCTCAGAGAATCGATGACTAGTCAGCACCCTCGGCTATGGGGCCCAAAACAGGGCGAAATCGAGCTTTGAGCAGTTATCTGCGCAGTTATGACGCCACTGTGGGTTGAAGGATGTTCGAATGGACCCGAAACTCTACAGACTTTCAGATCAAGTAATCATCTACCATTGATGATGCTCAGGAAATTCATTACCAGTCATCACCCTCGGCCATGAGGTCCAAAACGGGGCAAATTCGAGCCTTGAGCAGTTACCTGCGCAGTTATGACGCCACTGTGGGTTGTAGGATGATTCAATGGACCCGAAACTCTACGGAGCCTCAGACTCAGTGGTTATATATCATTGGTGATGCCCAGAGTATTTATTACCAGTCAGCATCCTCGGCTATGGGGCCCAAAACAGGGTGTAGCCGAGCATTGAGCAGTTATCTGCGAAGTTATGACGCCACTGTGGGTCGTTGAATGTTTCAAAGGACCCGGAACTCTACAAGGCTTCAGACCAAGTGGTTATGTACCATCCGTGATGCCCAAAGAATTTATTACCAATCAGCACCCTCGGCTATGGGGCCCAAAACAGGGCGAAATCGAACTTTGAGCAGTTATCTGACCAGTTATGACGCCGCTGTGGGTTGCAAATAGTCCTCATGGACCCGAAACTCTCCACTACCATAGATCAAGTAGTCACGTGCCATCTCCGGAGCTCAAACAATTTATTACCAGTTAGCACCCTCGGCTATGGGGCTCAAAACCGGGCGAAATCGAGCTTTGAGCAGTTATCTGCGCAGTTATGACGCAACTATGAGTTGAAGGATGTCCCAATGGACCCGAAACTCCACAGATATTCAGATCAGAAACTCATGTACCATTGGTGATGCTTAGAGAATTCATAACCAGTCAGCACCCTCGGCCATGAGGCCCATAACGGGGCAAAGTCGAGCTCTGTGCAAATACCTGCATAGTTATGACGCCACTATGGGTTGTAGGATGTTCCAATGGGCCGGAAACTCTACAGAACCTCAGATGAAGTGGCCACGTACCATTGTGATGCCCAGAGAATCTATACCAGTCAACACCCTCGGCTATGGGGCCCCAAACAGGGCAAAATCGAGCTTTGACCAGTTACCTGCGCAGTTATGACGCCACTGTGGGTTGTAGGAGGTTCCAATGGACCCGAAACTCTACAGAGGCCTAGATCAAGAAGTCACGTACTATCTCTGATGCCCAGAGAATTTATTACTAGTCAGCACCCTCGGCTATGGGGCCCAAAACAGGGCGAAATCGAGCCTATAGCAATTATCTGCGCAATTATGACGCCACTGTGGGTTGTAGGATGTTCCAATGGACCCGAAACTCCACAGAACTCCGGATCAAGTGATGATGTACCATTTGTGATGTTCAGAGAATTCATTACCAGTCAGCTACCCCGGCCATGAGGCCCAAAACCGGGCAAAGTCGAGCTCTGAGCAGTTACCTGCGCAGGTCTGACGCCACTGTGGGTTGTAGGATGTTCCAATGGACCCAAAACTCTACAGAACCCTAGATGGAGTGGCCTCGTACCGTTGATGATGCCCAGAGAATCTATCACCAGTCAACACCCTCGGATATGGGGCCCAAGACAGGGCAAAATCGAGCTTTGAGCAGTTATCGGCGCAGTTATGACGCCACTGTGGGTTGTTGGATGTTCCAATGGACCCGAAACTCCACAGAACTCCAGATCAAGTGATTATGTACCATTGGTGATATTCAGGGAATTCATTACCAGTCAGCACCACCGGCCATGAGGCCCAAAACGGGGCAAAGTCGAGCTCTGAGCAGTTACCTGCATAGTTATGACGCCACTGTGGGTTGTAGGATGTTCCAATGGACCCAAAACTCTACAGAATCCGAGATGGAGTGGCCCCGTACCATTGATGACGCCCAGAGGATCTATAACCA
This sequence comes from Eretmocerus hayati, assembly GCA_029851415.1. Lineage (NCBI taxonomy): Eukaryota > Metazoa > Arthropoda > Insecta > Hymenoptera > Aphelinidae > Eretmocerus > Eretmocerus hayati. The sequence goes on along the minus strand of CM056742.1, from coordinate 91,178,805 downwards.
GTCAGCAACCTCGGCTATGGCGCACAAAACAGGGCGAAATCGAGCTTTGAGCAGCTACCTGACCAGTTATGACGCTCTGTAATTTGCAAATAGTTCTAATGGACCCGAAACTTTTCACAACCATGGATCAAGTAGTCACGTGTCATCTCCGGAGCCCAAAGAATTTATTACCAGTCAGCACCCTCGGCTATGGGGCTCAAAACCGGGCGAAATCGAGCTTTGAGCAGTTATCTGCGCAGTTTAACGCCACTGTGGGTTGTAGGATGTTCCAATGGACCCGAAACTCTACAGAACTTCAGATCAAGTAATCATGTACCATGAGTGATGCTCAGAGAATTCATTACCAGTCAGCACCCTTGGCCATGAGGCCCGAAACGGGTCGAAGTCAAGCTCTGAGCAAATACCTGCATAGTTACGACGCCACTAAGGGTTGTAGGATGTTCCAATGGGCCGGAAATTCCACAGAACCCTAGATGGAGTAGCCCTGTTCCATTGATGATGCCCAGAGAATCTATTACCAGTCAACAACCTCGGCTATGGGGCCCCAAACAGGGCAAAATCGAGCTTTGAGCAGTTATCTGCGCAGTTATGACGCCACTGTGGGTTGTAGGATGTTCCAATGGACCCCAAACTCTACAAGGCCTCAGACCAATTGGTTATATATCATTGGTGATGCCCAGAGGATATATTACCAGTCAGCATCCTCGGGTATGGGGCCCAAAACAGGGCGAAATCGAGCTTTGAGCAGTTATCTGCGCAGTTATGACGCCTTTGTGGGTTGTAGGATGTTCCAATGGACCCAAAACTCCACAGAATCCGAGATGGAGTGGCTTCGTACCATTGATGATGCCCAGAGGATCTATAACCAGTCAGCATCCTCGGCTATGGCGCCCAAAACAGGGCGAAATCGAGCTTTGAGCAGCTATCTGACCAGTTATGACGCTCTGTAATTTGCAAATAGTTCTAATGGACCCAAAACTTTCCACAACCATGGATCCAGTAGTCACGTGCCATTCCCGGAGCCCAAAGAATTTATTACCAGTCAGCAACCTCGGGTACGGGGCTCAAAACCGGGCGAAATCAAGCTTTGAGCAGTTATCCGCGCCGTTATGACGCCCCTGTGGGTTGTTGGATGTTCCAATGGGCCGGAAACTCTACAGAACCCTAGATGAAGTGGCCCCGTAACATTGATGATGCCCAGAGGATCTATTACCAGTCAACTCCCTCGGCTATGGGGCACCAAACAGGGCAAAATCGAGCTTTGACCAGTTACCCGCGCAGTTATGACGCCACTGTGGGTTGTAGGAGGTTCCAATGGACCCGAAACTCTACAGAGGCCTAGATCGAGTAGTCACGTACTATCTCTGATGCCCAGAGAATTCATTACTAGTCAGCACCCTCGGCTATGGGGCCCAAAACAGGGCGAAATCGAGCTTTGAGCAGTTATCTGCGCAGTTATGACGCCACTGTGGGTTGTTGGATGTTCCAATGGACCCGAAACTCCACAGAACTCCAGATCAAGTGATTATGTACCATTGGTGATATTCAGAAAATTCATTACCAGTCAGCACCCTTGGCCATGAGGCCCAAAACGGGGCAGATCTGAGCTCTGAGCAGTTACCTGCGCAGTTATGACGACACTGTGGGTTGTAGGATGTTCCAATGGACCCGAAACTCTACAGAACCCTAGACGAAGCGGCCCCGTACCATTGCTGTCGCCCAGAGAATCTATCACCAGTCAGCACCCTCGGCTATGGCGCCCAAAACAGGGCGAAATCGAGCTTTGAGCAGTTATCTGCGCAGTTATGACGCCACTGTGGGTTGTTGGATGTTCCAATGGACCCGAAACTCCACAGAACTCCAGATCAAGTGATTATGTACCATTGGCGATATTCAGAAAATTCATTACCAGTCAGCACCCTTGGCCATGAGGCCCAAAACGGGGCAGATATGAGCTCTGAGCAGTTACCTGCGCAGTTATGACGACACTGTGGGTTGTAGGATGTTCCAATGGACCCGAAACTCTACAGAACCCTAGACGAAGCGGCCCCGTACCATTGTTGTCGCCCAGAGAATCTATCACCAGTCAGCACCCTCGGCTATGGCGCCCAAAACAGGGCGAAATCGAGCTTTGAGCAGTTATCTGCGCGGTTATGACGCCACTGTGGGTTGTAGGAGGTTTCAATGAGACAGAAACTCTACAGACTTTCAGATCAAGTAATCATCTACCATTGTTGATGCTCAGAAAATTCATTACCAGTCATCACCCTCGGCCATGAGGCCCAAAACGGGGCAAAATCGAGCCTTGAGCAGTTACCTGCGCAGTTATGACGCCACTGTGCGTTGTAGGATGATTCAATGGACCCGAAGATCTACGGGGCCTCAGACTTAGTGGTTATATATCATTGGTGATGCCCAGAGTATTTATTACCAGTCAGCATCCTCGGCTATGGGGCCCAAAACAGGGTGGAGCCGAGCATTGAGCAGTTACCTGCGAAATTATGACGCCACTGTGGGTCGTTGAATGTTTCAATGGACCCGAAACTCTACAAGGCCTCAGACCAAGTGGTTATGTACCATCCGTGATGCCCAAAGAATTCATTACCAATCAGCACCCTCGGCTATGGGGCCCAAAACAGGGCGAAATCGAACTTTGAGCAGTTATCTGACCAGTTATGACGCTGCTGTGGGTTGCAAATAGTCCTCATGGACCCGAAACTCTCCAGTACCATAGATCAAGTAGTCACGTGCCATCTCCGGAGCCCAAAGAATTTATTACCAGTTAGCACCCTCGGCTATGGGGCTCAAAACCGGGCGAAATCGAGCTTCGAGCAGTTATCTGCGCAGTTATGACGCCACTATGAGTTGAAGGATGTCCCAATGGACCCGAAACTCCACAGATATTCAGATCAAAAACTCATGTACCATTGGTGATGCTTAGAGAATTCATAACCAGTCAGCACCCTCGGCCATGAGGCCCAAAACGGGGAAAAGTCGAGCTCTGTGCAAATACCTGCATAGTTATGACGCCACTATGGGTTGTAGGATGTTCCAATGGGCCGGAAACTCTACAGGACCTCAGATGGAGTAGCCCCATACCATTGTTGTCGCCCAGAGAATCTATCACCAGTCAGCACCCTCGGCTATGGCGCCCAAAACAGGGCGAAATCGAGCTTTGAGCAGTTATCTGCGCAGTTATGACGCCACTGTGGGTTGTAGGAGGTTCCAATGAGACCAAAACTCTACAAAAGCTTAGATCAAGTAGACACAAACTATCTCTGATGCTCAGAGAATCGATTACAAGTCAGCACCCTCGGCTATGGGGCCCAAAACAGGGCGAAATCGAGCTTTGAGCAGTTATCTGCGCGGTTATGACGCCACTGGGGGTTGTAGGATGTTCGAATGGACCCGAAACTCTACAGACTTTCAGATCAAGTAATCATCTACCATTGATGATGCTCAGGAAATTCATTACCAGTCATCACCCTCGGCCATGAGGCCCAAAACGGGGCAAATTCGAGCCTTGAGCAGTTACCTGCGCAGTTATGACGCCACTGTGGGTTGTAGGATGATTCAATGGACCCGAAACTCTACGGGGCCTCAGATTTTGTGGTTATATATCATTGGTGATGCCCAGAGTATTTATTACCAGTCAGCATCCTTGGCTATGGGGCCCAAAACAGGGTGGAGCCGAGCATTGAGCAGTTATCTGCGAAGTTATGACGCCACTGTGGGTCGTTGAATGTTTCAATGGACCCGAAACTCTACAAGGCCTCAGACCAAGTGGTTATGTACCATCCGTGATGCCCGAAGAATCTATTACCAATCAGCACCCTCGGCTATGGGGCCCAAAACAGGGCGGAATCGAACTTTGAGCAGTTATCTGACCAGTTATGACGCCGCTGTGGGTTGCAAATAGTCCTCATGGACCCGAAACTCTTCAGTACCATAGATCAAGTAGTCACGTGCCATCTCCGGAGCCCAAAGAATTTATTACCAGTTAGTACCCTCGGCTATGGGGCTCAAAACCGGGCGAAATCGAGCTTTGAGCAGTTATCTGCGCAGTTATGACGCCACTGTGGGTTGTAGGATCATTCAATGGACCCGAAACTCTACAGAACCCTAGATGGAGTGGCCTTGTACCATTGATGATGCCCAGAGAATCTATTACCAGTCAACATCCTCGGCTATGGGGCCCAAAATAGGGCAAAATCGAGCTTTGAGCAGTTATCTGCGCAGTTATGACGCCACTGCGGGTTGTTGGATGTTCCAATGGACCCGAAACTCTACAGAACCCTAGATGAAGTGGCCTCGTACCATTGTTGTCGCCCAGAGAATCTATCACCAGTCAGCACCCTCGGCTATGGCCCCCAAAACAGGGCGAAATCGAGCTTTGAGCAGTTATCTGCGCAGTTATGACGCCACTGTGGGTTGTAGGAGGTTCCAATGGACCCGAAACTCTACAGAACCCTAGATGAAGTGGCCTCGTACCATTTTTGTCGCCCAGAGAATTTATTACCAGTCAGTCCCCTCGGCTATGGGGCCCCAAACAGGGCAAAATCGAGCTTTGAGCAGTTATCTGCGCAGTTATGACGCCACTGTGGGTTGTAGGATGCTCCAATGGACCCCAAACTCTACAGAACCCTAGATGAAGTGGCCCCGTACCATTGTTGTCGCCCAGAGAATTTATTACCAGTCAGCACCCTCGGCTATGGGGCCCCAAACAGGGCAAAATCGAGCTTTGAGCAGTTATCTGCGCAGTTATGACGCCACTGTGGGTTGTTGGATGTTCCAATGGACCCGAAACTCTACAGAACCCTAGATGAAGTGGCCCCGTACCATTGTTGTCGCCCAGAGAATTTATTACCAGTCAGCACCCTCGGCTATGGGGCCCCAAACAGGGCAAAATCGAGCTTTGAGCAGTTATCTGCGCAGTTATGACGCCACTGTGGGTTGTAGGATGCTCCAATGGACCCCAAACTCTACAAGGCCTCAGACCAAGTGGTTATATATCATTGGTGATGCCAAGAAAATATATTCCCAGTCAGCATCCACGGGTATGGGGCCCAAAACGGGGCAAAATCGAGCTTTGAGCAGTTATCTGCGCAGTTATGACGCCACTGTGGGTTGTTGGATGTTCCAATGGACCCGAAACTCTACAGAACCCTAGATGAAGTGGCCCCGTACCATTGTTGTCGCCCAGAGAATTTATTACCAGTCAGCACCCTCGGCTATGGGGCCCCAAACAGGGCAAAATCGAGCTTTGAGCAGTTATCTGCGCAGTTATGACGCCACTGTGGGTTGTAGGATGCTCCAATGGACCCCAAACTCTACAAGGCCTCAGACCAAGTGGTCATATATCATTGGTGATGCCAAGAAGATATATTCCCAGTCAGCATCCACGGGTATGGGGCCCAAAACAGGGCGAAATCGAGCTTTGAGCAGTTATCTGCGCAGTATTGACGCCTTTGTGGGTTGTAGGATGTTCCAATGGACCCGAAACTCCACAGAATCCGAGATGGAGTGGCCCCGTACCATTGATGATGCCCAGAGGATCTATAACCAGTCAGCACCCTCGGCTATGGCGCACACTGGGAACATATACAAATTTTTTCCGGACCATCTCTCACAACCGAACCAGGCAAGGTTTGACAAAGTGAGTTAGCTCGATGTCTTCGCCAACTCTTCCTCTTTACAGGAAAAGTTCTCAAATTAGTGACAGATCAATATTTTTTCCGTAATATTAGCGAATCTGAATAAAAATCTGCACCCGTTAGGCTCAAGTCAACTTTAAGTCGATGTAGAGACCTGAATTTTCACTCGATCGAGGTGAAATTTTGAACACTCTCCCAGTTCGATAGGGAAAAGGGGATAATGCGGTCAAGAATGGAATTATAATGATAGTCTTATCATTATAAAAATTTTCCATTTTTTGGCCAAAATTAATCAAATTTTATATGTATCGATACAGAAAAATTTTTTCAATGCAGAAATGTAATGGGCTAAACTTTCTGACTATTGGATGATATGATAAAAGGACTTTCAACCCTCTAAGAAAAGCCGACACAGAAGTAGTTAACCTTGCGGTTTGACTTTTACAGGCACATCGGACCGATACCATTGGTAAATCCCGCCAGAAAATATGAGTCCGCAGCCAGGCTCGGTCCATAAACAACCCTCATGAATCCATTATGAACTAACTCCAGCCAATTCCTGAGTAATCGAAATAATCAAATTACCGCCATTCTGATTGCGGAATCTTCTTGCTGATACTAGGCTGATCACTTACAAACTTGAATGGGAGAAATCGGATAAGATTAACTGTAAAAAATGATAATCGGCGATATCACTACAATCGATATTATCTTATCAGATATTGGCCGATTTCGACCATTCGAGTTTCTAAATGATCGGCTTGATATCAGTAAGCATATTCCATTATCAGAGTGTGGTTAATCCAATTATTTTGATTAGTAAAAAATTGGATAGGAGATTCCGTAATGACCTTATGAGGGTCGTTTATCACTCAATACGGTCCCGGCTTGAGTAATAAACGACCCTCATAAAGTCATTACGGAATCTCCTATCCAATTTTTGACTAATCAAAATAATTGGATTAACCACACTCTGATAATGGAATATGCTTACTGATATCAAGCCGATCATTTAGGAACTCGAATGGTCGAAATCGGCCAATATCTGATAAGATTATGTCGATTGTAGTGATATCGCCGATCATCATTTTTTATAGTTAATCTTATCCGATTTCTCCCATTCAAGTTTGTAACTGATCAGCCTGGTATCAGCAAGCAGATTCCGCAATCAGAATGGGGGCGATTCGATTATTTCGATTATTCAGAATTTGGGTGGAGTTAGTTCATAATGGCTTTATGAGGGTTGTTTATGACCCGAGCCTGGCTGCGGACTTATATTTTCCGTCGGGATTTACCGATGGTATCGGTCTTATGGGCCTCTAAAAGTCAATCCGCAAAGTCAACTACTTCTGTGTCGGCTTCTCTTAGAGGGTTAAAAGTCCTTTTATCATATCATCCAATAGTCAGAAAGTTTAGCCCATTACATTTCTGCATTGAAAGAATTTTTCTCTATCGATACATATAAAATTTGATTAATTTTGGCCAAAAAATGGAAAAACTCTATAATGATAAGACTATCATCATAATTCCATTTTTGACCGCATTATCCCCTTTTCCCTATCGAACTGGGAGAGTGTTCAAAATTTCACCTCGATCGAGTGAAAATTCGGGTCTCTACATCGACTTGAAGTTGACTTGAGCCTAACGGGTGCAGATTTTTATTCAGATTCGCTAATATTACGGGAAAAATATTGATCTGTCACTAATTTGAGAACTTTTCCTGTGAAGAGGAAGAGTTGGCGGAGACATCGAGCTAACTCACTTCGTCAAACCTTGCCTGGTTCGGTTGTGAGAGATGGTCCGGAAAAAATTTGCATAAGTTCCCAGTGTGTGGCGCCCAAAACAGGGCGAAATCGGGCTTTGAGCAGCTATCCGACCAGTTATGACGCTCTGTAATTTGCAAATAGTTCTAATGGACCCGAAACTCCTCACAACCATGGATCAAGTAGTCACGTGCCATTCCCAGAGCCCAAAGAATTAGTACCAGTCAGCAACCTCGGGTACGGGGCTCAAAACCGGGCGAAATCAAGCTCTGAGCAGTTATCCGCGCAGTTATGACGCCCCTGTGTGTTGTTGGATGTTCCAATGGACCCGAAACTCAACAGAACTCCGGATCAAAAGATTATGTACCATTGGTGATGCTCAGAGAATCCATTCCCAGTCAGCTCCTCGGCCATGAGGCCCAAAACGGGGCAAATTCGAGCTCTGAGCAGTTACCTGCGCAGTTATGACGCCACTGTGGGTCGTAGGATGTTCCAATGGACCCGAAACTCCACAGAACTCCGGATGAAGTGATTATGTACCATTGGTGCTGTTCAGACAATTCATTACCAGTCAGCACACCCGGCCATGAGGCCCAAAACGGTGCAAAGTCGAGCTCTGAGCAGTTACCTTTGCAGTTATGACGCCACTGTGGGTCGTAGGATGTTCCAATGGACCCGAAACTCTACAAGGCCTCAGACCAAGTGGTTATGTACCATCCGTGATGGCCAGAGAATTTATCACCAATCAGCGCCCTCGGCTGAGGGGCCCAAAACAGGGCAAAATCGAGCTTTGAGCAGTTATCTGCGCAGTTATGACACCACTGTGGGTTGTAGGAGGTTTCAATGAGACAGAAACTCTACAGACTTTCAGATCAAGTAATCATCTACCATTGATGATGCTCAGAAAATTCATTACCAGTCATCACCCTCGGCCATGAGGCCCAAAACGGTGCAAAGTCGAGCTCTGAGCAGTTACCTTTGCAGTTATGACGCCACTGTGGGTCGTAGGATGTTCCAATGGACCCGAAACTCTACAAGGCCTCAGACCAAGTGGTTATGTACCATCCGTGATGCCCAAAGAATTTATTACCAATCAGCACCCTCGGCTATGGGGCCCAAAACAGGGCGAAATCGAACTTTGAGCAGTTATCTGGCCAGTTATGACGCCGCTGTGGGTTGCAAATAGTCCTCATGGACCCGAAACTCTTCAGTACCATAGATCAAGTAGTCACGTGCCATCTCCGGAGCCCAAAGAATTTATTACCAGTTAGCACCCTCGGCTATGGGGCTCAAAACCGGGCGAAATCGAGCTTCGAGCAGTTATCTGCGCAGTTATGACGCCACTATGAGTTGAAGGATGTCCCAATGGACCCGAAACTCCACAGATATTCAGATCAAAAACTCATGTACCATTGGTGATGCTCAGAGAATTCATAACCAGTCAGCACCCTCGGCCATGAGGCCCAAAACGGGGTAAAGTCGAGCTCTGTGCAAATACCTGCATAGTTATGACGCCCCTATGGGTTGTAGGATGTTCCTATGGGCCGGAAACTCTACAGAACCTCAGATGGAGTAGCCCCATACCATTGTTGTCGCCCAGAGAATCTATCACCAGTCAGCACCCTCGGCTATGGCGCCCAAAACAGGGCGAAATCGAGCTTTGAGCAGTTATCTGCGCAGTTATGACGCCACTGTGGGTTGTAGGAGGTTCCAATGAGACCAAAACTCTACAAAAGCTTAGATCAAGTAGTCACAAACTATCTCTGATGCTCAGAGAATCGATTACAAGTCAGCACCCTCGGCTATGGGGCCCAAAACAGGGCGAAATCGAGCTTTGAGCAGTTATCTGCGCAGTTATGACGCCACTGGGGGTTGTAGGATGTTCGAATGGACCCGAAACTCTACAGACTTTCAGATTAAGTAATCATCTACCATTGATGATGCTCAGAAAATTCATCACCAGTCATCACCCTCGGCCATGAGGCCCAAAACGGGGCAAATTCGAGCCTTGAGCTGTTACCTGCGCAGTTATGACGCCACTGTGGGTTGTAGGATGATTCAATGGACCCGAAACTCTACGGGGCCTCAGACTTAGTGGTTATATATCATTGGTGATGCCCAGAGTATTTATTACCAGTCAGCATCCTTGGCTATGGGGCCCAAAACAGGGTGGAGCCGAGCATTGAGCAGTTATCTGCGAAGTTATGACGCCACTGTGGGTCGTTGAATGTTTCAATGGACCCGAAACTCTACAAGGCCTCAGACCAAGTGCTTATGTACCATCCGTGATGCCCAAAGAATCTATTACCAATCAGCACCCTCGGCTATGGGGCCCAAAACAGGGCGAAATCGAACTTTGAGCAGTTATCTGACCAGTTATGACGCCGCTGTGGGTTGCAAATAGTCCTCATGGACCCGAAACTCTCCAGTACCATAGATCAAGTAGTCACGTGCCATCTCCGGAGCCCAAAGAATTTATTACCAGTTAGCACCCTCGGCTATGGGGCTCAAAACCGGGCGAAATCGAGCTTTGAGCAGTTATCTGCGCAGTTATGACGCCACTGTGGGTTGTAGGATCATTCAATGGACCCGAAACTCCACAAAACTCCGGATCAAGTGATGATGTACCATTTGTGATGTTCAGAGAATTCATTACCAGTCAGCTACCCCGGCCATGAGGCCCAAAACCGGGCAAAGTCGAGCTCTGAGCAGTTACCTGCGCAGGTCTGACGCCACTATGGGTTGTAGGATGTTCCAATGGACCCAAAACTCTACAGAACCCTAGATGGAGTGGCCTCGTACCGTTGATGATGCCCAGGTAAATCTATTACCAGTCAACATCCTCGGCTATGGGGCCCAAAACAGGGCAAAATCGAGCTTTGAGCAGTTATCTGCGCAGTTATGACGCCACTGCGGGTTGTTGGATGTTCCAATGGACCCGAAACTCTACAGAACCCTAGATGGAGTGGCCCCGTACCATTGTTGTCGCCCAGAGAATCTATCACCAGTCAGCACCCTCGGCTATGGCGCCCAAAACAGGGCGAAATCGAGCTTTGAGCAGTTATCTGCGCAGTTATGACGCCACTGTGGGATGTAGGAGGTTCCAATGAGACCAAAACTCTACGGAACTTCAGATCAAGTGATCATGTACCATTGGTGATGCTCAGAGAATTCATTACCAGTCAGCACCCTTGGCCATGAGGCCCAAAACGGGGCAAAATCGAGCTTTGAGCAGTTATCTGCGCAGTTATGACGCCACTGTGGGTTGTTGGATGTTCCAATGGACCCGAAACTCTACAGAACCCTAGATGAAGTGGCCCCGTACCATTGTTGTCACCCAGAGAATCTATCACCAGTCAGCACCCTCGGCTATGGCGCCCAAAACAGGGCGAAATCGAGCTTTGAGCAGTTATCTGCGCAGTTATGACGCCACTGTGGGTTGTAGGAGGTTCCAATGAGACCAAAACTCTACGGAACTTTAGATCAAGTGATCATGTACCATTGGTGATGCCCAGAGAATTTATTACCAGTCAGCGACCTCGGCTATGGGGCCCCAAACAGGGCAAAATCGAGCTTTGAGCAGTTTTCTGCGCAGTTATGACGCCACTGTGGGTTGTAGGATGCTCCAATGGACCCCAAACTCTACAAGGCCTCAGACCAAGTGGTTATATATCATTAGTGATGCCAAGAAGATATATTCCCAGTCAGCATCCACGGGTATGGGGCCCAAAACAGGGCGAAATCGAGCTTTGAGCAGTTATCTACGCAGTTATGACGCCTTTGTGGGTTGTAGGATGTTCCAATGGACCCGAAACTCCACAGAATCCGAGATGGAGTGGCCCCGTACCATTGATGATGCCCAGAGGATCTATAACCAGTCAGCACCCTCGGCTATGGCGCACACTGGGAACATATACAAATTTTTTCCGGACCATCTCTCACAACCGAACCAGGCAAGGTTTGACAAAGTGAGTTAGCTCGATGTCTTCGCCAACTCTTCCTCTTTACAGGAAAAGTTCTCAAATTAGTGACAGATCAATATTTTTCCCGTAATATTAGCGAATCTGAATAAAAATCTGCACCCGTTAGGCTTAAGTCAACTTTAAGTCGATGTAGAGACCTGAATTTTCACTCGATCGAGGTGAAATTTCGAACACTCTCCCAGTTCGATAGGGAAAAGAGGATAATGCGGTCAAAAATGGAATTATAATGATAGTCTTATCATTATAAAGTTTTTCCATTTTTTGGCCAAAATTAATCAAATTTTATATGTATCGATACAGAAAAATTTTTTCAATGCAGAAATGTAATGGGCGAAACTTTCTGACTATTGGATGATATGATAAAAGGACTTTCAACCCTCTAAGAAAAGCCGACACAGAAGTAGTTAACCTTGCGGTTTGACTTTTACAGGCACATCGGACCGATACCATTGGTAAATCCCGCCAGAAAATATGAGTCCGCAGCCAGGCTCGGGCCATAAACAACCCTCATGAATCCATTATGAACTAACTCCAGCCAATTCCTGAGTAATCGAAATAATCAAATTACCGCCATTCTGATTGCGGAATCTTCTTGCTGATACTAGGCTGATCACTTACAAACTTGAATGGGAGAAATCGGATAGGATTAACTGTAAAAAATGATAATCGGCGATATCACTACAATCGATATTATCTTATCAGATATTGGCCGATTTCGACCATTCGAGTTTCTAAATGATCGGCTTGATATCAGTAAGCATATTCCATTATCAGAGTGTGGTTAATCCAATTATTTTGATTAGTAAAAAATTGGATAGGAGATTCCGTAATGACCTTATGAGGGTCGTTTATTACTCAATACGGTCCCGGCTTGAGTAATAAACGACCCTCATAAAGTCATTACGGAATCTCCTATCCAATTTTTGACTAATCAAAATAATTGGATTAACCACACTCTGATAATGGAATATGCTTACTGATATCAAGCCGATCATTTAGAAACTCGAATGGTCGAAATCGGCCAATATCTGATAAGATTATGTCGATTGTAGTGATATCGCCGATCATCATTTTTTATAGTTAATCTTATCCGATTTCTCCCATTCAAGTTTGTAATTGATCAGCCTGGTATCAGCAAGCAGATTCCGCAATCAGAATGGGGGCAATTCGATTATTTCGATTATTCAGAATTTGGGTGGAGTTAGTTCATAATGGCTTTATGAGGGTTGTTTATGACCCGAGCCTGGCTGCGGACTTATATTTTCCGTCGGGATTAACCGATGGTATCGGTCTTATGGGCCTCTAAAAGTCAAACCGCAAAGTCAACTACTTCTGTGTCGGCTTCTCTTAGAGGGTTAAAAGTCCTTTTATCATATCATCCAATAGTCAGAAAGTTTAGCCCATTACATTTCTGCATTGAAAGAATTTTTCTCTATCGATACATATAAAATTTGATTAATTTTGGCCAAAAAATGGAAAAACTTTATAATGATAAGACTATCATCATAATTCCATTTTTGACCGCATAATCCCCTTTTCCCTATCGAACTGGGAGAGTGTTCAAAATTTCACCTCGATCGAGTGAAAATTCGGGTCTCTACATCGACTTGAAGTTGACTTGAGCCTAACGGGTGCAGATTTTTATTCAGATTCGCTAATATTACGGGAAAAATATTGATCTGTCACTAATTTGAGAACTTTTCCTGTGAAGAGGAAGAGTTGGCGGAGACATCGAGCTAACTCACTTCGTCAAACCTTGCCTGGTTCGGTTGTGAGAGATGGTCCGGAAAAAATTTGCATAAGTTCCCAGTGTATGGCGCCCAAAACAGGGCGAAATCGGGCTTTGAGCAGCTATCCGACCAGTTATGACGCTCTGTAATTTGCAAATAGTTCTAATGGACCCGAAACTCCTCACAACCATGGATCAAGTAGTCACGTGCCATTCCCAGAGCCCAAAGAATTAGTACCAGTCAGCAACCTCGGGTACGGGGCTCAAAACCGGGCGAAATCAAGCTCTGAGCAGTTATCCGCGCAGTTATGAAGCCCCTGTGTGTTGTTGGATGTTCCAATGGACCCGAAACTCCACAGAACTCCGGATCAAAAGATTATGTACCATTGGTGATGCTCAGAGAATCCATTACCAGTCAGCTCCTCGGCCATGAGGCCCAAAACGGGGCAAATTCGAGCTCTGAGCAGTTACCTGCGCAGTTATGACGCCACTGTGGGTCGTAGGATGTTCCAATGGACCCGAAACTCTACAAGGCCTCAGACCAAGTGGTTATGTACCATCCGTGATGCCCAGAGAATTTATCACCAATCAGCACCCTCGGCTGAGGGGCCCAAAACAGGGCAAAATCGAGCTTTGAGCAGTTATCTGCGCAGTTATGACGCCACTGTGGGTTGTAGGATGATCCAATGGACCCGAAACTCCACAGAACTCCGGATGAAGTGATTATGTACCATTGGTGCTGTCCAGACAATTCATTACCAGTCAGCACACCCGGCCATGAGGCCCAAAACGGTGCAAAGTCGAGCTCTGAGCAGTTACCTTTGCAGTTATGACGCCACTGTGGGTCGTAGGATGTTCCAATGGACCCGAAACTCTACAAGGCCTCAGACCAAGTGGTTATGTACCATCCGTGATGGCCAGAGAATTTATCACCAATCAGCACCCTCGGCTGAGGGGCCCAAAACAGGGCAAAATCGAGCTTTGAGCAGTTATCTGCGCAGTTATGACGCCACTGTGGGTTGTAGGATGTTCCAATGGACCCGAAACTCTACAGGCTCCGGATCGTGTGGTTATGTACCATTGGTGATGTTCAGAGGATTCATTACCAGTCAGCGGCCCCGGCCATGAGGGCCAAAACGGGGCAAAGTCGAGCTGTGAGCAGTTACCTGCGCAGTTATGACGCCACAGTGGGTTGTAGGATGTTCCAATGGACCCGAATCTCCACAGAACTTCAGATCAAGTGGTTAAGTCCCATTGATGATGCCCTTAGAATTTAATAACAGTCAGAACCGTCGGCTATGGCGCCCAAAACAGGGCGAAATCGAGCTTTGGGCAGTTATCTGACCAGTTATGACGCCGCTGTGGGTTGCAAATAGTTCTAATGGACCCGAAACACTTCAGAACCATAGATCAAGTAGTCACGTGTCATCTCCGGAACCCAAAGAATTTATTACCAGTCAGCACCCTCGGCTATGGGGCTCAAAACCGGGTGGAATCGAGCTTTGAGCAGTTATCTGCGCAGTTATGACGCCACTGTGGGTTGTAGGATGTTCCAATGGGCCGGAAACTCCACAGAACCCTAAATGGAGGAGCCCTGTTCCATTGATGATGCCCAGAGAATCTATTACCAGTCAACACCCTCGGCTATGGGGCCCCAAACAGGGCAGAATCGAGCTTTGAGCAGTCATCTGCGCAGTTATGACGCCACTGTGGGGTGTTGGATGTTCCAATGGACCCGAAACTCCACAGAACTCCGGATCAGAAGATTATGGACCATTGGTGATGCTCAGAGAATCCATTCCCAGTCAGCTCCTCGGCCATGAGGCCCAAAACGGGCCGAATTCGAGCTCTGAGCAGTTACCTGCGCAGTTATGACGCCACTGTGGGTCGTAGGATGTTCCAATGGACCCGAAACTCCACAGAACTCCGGATCAGAAGATTATGGACCATTGGTGATGCTCAGAGAATCCATCCCCAGTCAGCTCCTCGGCCATGAGGCCCAAAACAGGGCGAAATCGAGCTTTGGGCAGTTATCTGACCAGTTATGACGCCGCTGTGGGTCGCAAATAGTTCTAATGGATCCGAAACTCTCCAGAACCATAGATCAAGAAGTATCGTGTTGGTGATGCTCAGAGGATTCACTACCAGTCAGCATCTTTGGCCATGAGGCCCAAAACGGGGCAAAGTCAAGCTCTGAGCGAATACCTGCATAGTTATGACGCGACTAAGGGTTGTAGGATGTTCCAATGGGCCGGAAACTCCACAGAACCCTAGATGGAGTAGCCTTGTTCCTTTGAAGATGCCCAGAGAATCTATTACCAGTCAACACCCTCGGCTATGGGGCCCCAAACAGGGCAAAATCGAGCTTTGAGCAGTTATCTGCGCGGTTATGACGCCACTGTGGGTTGTAGGATGTTCCAATGGACCCCAAACTCTACAAGGCCTCAGACCAAGTAGTTATATATCATTGGTGATGCCCAGAAGATATATTACCAGTCAGCATCCTCGGGTATGGGGCCCAAAACAGGGCAAATCGAGCTTTGAGGAGTTATCTGCTCAGTTATGACGCCACTGTGGGTTGTAGGATGCTCCAATGGACCCTAAACTCTCCAGAACCTCAGATCAAATAATTATGTACCAGTGGTGATGCTCAGAGAATTCATTACCAGTCAGCACTCTCGGCCATGACGCCCAAAACGGGGCAAATTCGACCTTTGAGCAGTTATCTGCGCTGTTATGACGTCACTGTGGGTTGTAGGATGTTCCAATGGACCCAATACTCTACAGAACCCTAAATGGAGTGGCCTCGTACCATTTATGATGCCCAGAGAATCTATTACCAGTCATGACCCTCGGCTATGGAGCCCAAAACAAGGCAAAATCGAGCTTTGAGCAGTTATCTGCGCAGTTATGACGCCACTGTGGGTTGTTGGATGTTTCAATGGACCCGAAACTCTACAGAGCCTCAGACCAAGTGGTTATCCACCATTGGTGATGCCCAGAGAATTTATTACCAGTCAGCACCCTCGGCTATGGGGCCCAAAACAGGGCGAAATCGAGCTTTGAGCAGTTATCTGCGCAGTTATGACGCCACTGTGGGTTGTAGGATGTTCCAATGGACCCGAAACTCCACAAAACTCCGGATCAAGTGATTATGTACCATTGGTGATGTTCAGAGAATTCATTACCAGTCAGCACCCCCGGCCATCAGGGCCAAAACGGGGCGAAGTCGAGCTCTGAGCAGTTATCTGCGCAGTTATGACGCCGATGTTGGTTGTAGGATTTACCCATGGGCCGAGAACTCCACAGAACTCCGGATCAGAAGATTATGTACCATTGGTGATGTTCAGAGAATTCATTACCAGTCAGCACCCCCGGCCATCAGGGCCAAAACGGGGCGAAGTCGAGCTCTGAGCAGTTATCTGAGCAGTTATGACGCCACTGTGGGTTGTAGGATGTTCCCATGGGCCGAAAACTCCACAGAACCCTAAATGAAGTGGCCTTGCACCATTGATGATTCCCAGAGAATCTATAACCAGTCAACACCCTCGGCTATGGGGCCCCAAACATGGCAAGATCGAGCTTTGAGCAGTTATCTGGCCAGTTATGACGCCACTGTGGGTTGTAGGATGTTCCAATGGACCCTAAACTCTCCAGAACTTCGGATCAAATAATTATGTACCATTGGTGATGCTCAGAAAATTCATTCCCAGTCAGCACCCTCGGCCATGACGCCCAAAACGGGGCGAATTCGAGCTTTGAGCAGTTATCTGCCTAGTTATGACGCCACTGTGGGTTGTAGGATGTCCCAATGGACCCTCAACTCTCCAGAACTTCAGATCAAATAATTATGTACCATTGGTAATGCTCAGAAAATTCATTCCCAGTCAGCACCCTCGGCCATGACACCCAAAACGGGGCGAATTCGAGCTTTGAGCAGTTATCTGCCCAGTTATGACGCCACTGTGGGTTGTAGGATGTTCCAATGGACCCAAAAATCCACAGAACTCCGGATCAGAAGATTATGTACCATTGGTGATGCTCAGAGAATCCATTCCCAGTCAGCTCCTCGGCCATGAGGCCCAAAACGGGGTGAATTCGAGCTCTGAGCAGTTACCTGCGCAGTTATGACGCCACTAAGGGTTGTAGGATGTTCCAATGGGCCGGAAACTCCACAGAACCCTAGATGGAGTAGCCTTGTTCCATTGAAGATGCCCAGAGAATCTATTACCAGTCAACACCCTCGGCTATGGGGCCCCAAACAGGGCAAAATCGAGCTTTGAGCGTTTATCTGCGCGGTTATGACGCCACTATGGGTCGTAGGATGTTTCAATGGACCCCAAACGCTACAAGGCCTCAGACCAAGTGGTTATATTTCATTGGTGATGCCCAAGGGATATATTACCAGTCAGCATCCTCGGGTATGGGGCCCAAAACAGGGCGAAATCGAGCTTTGAGCAGTTATCTGCGCAGTTATGACGCTTTTGTGGGTTGTAGGACGTTCCAAAGGACCCGAAACTCCACAGAACTCCGGTTCGAATGATTATGTACCATTGATGATGTTCAGAGAATTCGTTACCAGTCAGCACCCCCGGCCAGGAGGCCCAAAACCGTGCAAAGTCGAGCTCTGGGCAGTTACCTGCGCAGTTATGACGCCACTGTGGGTTGTAGGATGTTCCATAGGGCCAGAAACTCTATCGAACCCTAAATGAAGTTGCCCTGTACCTTTGGTGATGCCCAGACACTCTATAACCAGTCAACACCTTCGGCTATGGGGCCCCAAACATGGCACTATCGAGCTTTGAGCAGTCATCTGCGCAGTTATGACGCCACTGTGGGTTGTAGGAGGTTCCAATGGACCCGAAACTCTCCAGAACTTAAGATCAAATAATTATGTACCATTGGTGATGCTCAGAGAATCCATTACCAGTGAGCACCCTCGGTCATGACGCCCAAAACGGGGCAAATTCGAGCTCTTAGCAGTTATCTGCGCAGTTATGACGCCACTGTGGGTTGTAGGATGTTCCAATGGACCCAAAACTCTACAGAACCCTAGATAGAGTAGCCCCCTACCATTGACGATGCCCAGAGAATTTATTACCAGTCAGCACCCTCGGCTATGGGGCCCAAAACAGGGCGGAATCGAGCTTTGAGCAGTTATCTGACCAGGTATGACGCCACTGTGGGTTGTAGGATGTTCCAATGGACCCTAAACTCTCCAGAACTTCAGATCAAATAATTATGTACCATTGGTGATGCTCAGAGAATTCATTACCAGTGAGCACCCTCGGTCATGACGCCCAAAACGGGGCAAATTCGAGCTCTGAGCAGTTATCTGCGCAGTTATGACGCCACTGTGGGTTGTAGGATGTTCCAATGGACCCAAAACTCTACAGAACCCTAGATAGAGTAGCCCCCTACCATTGACGATGCCCAGAGAATTTATTACCAGTCAGCACCCTCGGCTATGGCGCCCAAAACAGAGCGAAATCGAGCTTTGAGCAGTTATCTGACCAGGTATGACGCTCTGTGGTTTGCAAATAGTTCTAATGGACCCGAAACTCCTCAGAACCATAGATCGAGTAGTCACGTGCCACTTCCGAAGCCCAAAGAATCCATTACCAGTCAGAAACCTCGGCTATGGGGCTCAAAACCGGGCGAAATCAAGCTTTGAGCAGTTATCCGCGCAGTTATGACGCCGCTGTGGGTTGTAGGATGTTCCAAAGGACCCTAAACTCTACAGAACTTCAGATCAAGTAATCATGTACCATTGAATATGCTCAGAGAATCCATTACCAGTCAGCATCCTCGGCGATAAGGCCCAAAAAGGGGCGAATTCGAGCTCTGAGCAGTTACCTGCGCAGTTATGACGCCACTGTGGGTTGCAGGCTGTGCCAATGGACCCGAAATCCTACAGAACCTTAGATGGAGTAGCGCTGTTCCATTGATGGTGCCCAGAGAATCTATAACCAGTCAACACCCTCGGCTATGGGGCCCCAAACAGTGCAAAATCGAGCTTAGAGCAATTATCTGCGCAGTTATGACGCCACTGTGGGTTGTAGTCACGTACCATCTCTGATGCCCAGAGGAATCATTACTAGTCAGCACCCTCGGCTATGGGGCCCAAAATAGGGCGAAATCGAGCTTTGAGCAGTTATCTGCGCAGTTGTGACGCCACTGTGGGTTGTAAGTTGATCCAATGGACCCGAAACTCTACAGAACCCTAGATCAAGTAATCACTCAATATATCTGATGCCCAGAGAATTTATTTCCAGTCAGCACCCTGGGCTATCGGGCCCAAAACAGGTCGAAATCAAGCTTTGAGCAGTTATCTGCGCAGTTATGACGCCACTGTGGGTTGCAAATAGTTCTAATGGACCCTAAGCTCAACAAAACCATAGATCAAGTAGTCACGTACCATCCCTGATGCCCAGAGAACTCATTACTAGTCAGCACCCTCGGCTATGGGGCCCAAAACTCTGCAGAATCTTAGATCAAGTGATCATGTACCATTGATGATGCCCAAAAAATTTATTCCCAGTCAGCACCCTCGGCTATGGGGCCCAAAACAGGGCGAAATCGGAATTTGAGCAGTTATCTGCGCAGTTGTGACGCCACTGTGGGTTGTAAGTTAATCCAACGGACCCGAAACTCCACAGAACCTTGGATCAAATAATCACGTACTATCTCTGATGCCCAGAGAAGTTATTACTAGTCAGCACCCTCAGCTATGGGGCCCGAAACAGGGCGAAATCGAGCTTCGAGCAGTGATCTGCGCAGTTGTGACGCCACTGTGGGTTGTAGGATGTTCCAATGGACCCGAAACTCTACAGAATCTTAGATCGAGTGATCATGTACCATTGATGATGCCCAGAGAATTTATTACCAGTCAGCCCCCTCGGCTATGAGGCCCGAAACAGGGAAAAATCGAGCCTTGAGCAGTTATCTGCCCAGTTATGACGCCACTGTGGGTTGGAGGATGATCCAATGGACCCGAAACTCTACGGAACCTAGATCGAGTAGTCACATACTATTCCTGATGCCCAAAAAATTCATTTCCAGTCAGCACCCTCTCTTATCGGGCCCAAAACAGGGCGAAATCAATCTTTGATCAGTTATCTGCGCAGTTATGACGCCTCTGTGGGTTGCAAATAGTTCTCATGGACCCGAAACTGCACAAAACATTTGATCAAGTAGTCACGTACCGACTCTGATGCCCAGAGAATTTATTTCCAGTCAGCACCCTCTCCTATCGGGCCCAAAACAGGGCGAAATCAATCTTGGATCAGTTATCTGCGCAGTTATGACGCCTCTGTGGGTTGCAAATAGTTCTCATGGACCCGAAACTGCCCAAAGAATTCATTACTAGTCAGCACCCTCGGCTATGGGGCCCAATACAGGGCGAAATCGAGCTTTGAGCAGTTATCTGCGCAGTTATGACGCTACTGTGGGTTGTAGGATGTTCCAATGGACCCGAAACTCTACAGATTCTTAGACCAAGTAATCATGTACCATTGATGATGCCCAGAGAATTTGTTACCAGTCCGCACCCTCGGCTATGAGGCCCGAAACAGGGGAAAATCGAGCCTTGAGCAGTTATCTGCCAAGTTATGACGCCACTGTGGGTTGGAGGATGATCCAATGGACCCGGAACTCGACAGAACCTCAGATCAAGTAGTCACGTATTATCTCTAATGCCCAGAAAATTTGTTCCTAGTCAGCACCGTCGGCTATGGGGCCCAAAACAGGGCGGAATCGAAATTTGAGCAGTTATCTGCGCAGTTGTGACGCCATTGTGGGTTGTAAGTTAATCCAATGGACCCGAAACTCCACAGAACCTTGGATCAAATAATTACGTACTATCTCTGATGCCCAGCAAATTTACTACTAGTCAGCACCCTCGGCTATGAGGCCCGAAATAGGGCGAAATCAAGCTTTGAGCAGTCATCTGCGCAGTTATGACGCCACTGTGGGTTGCAAATAGTTCTAATGTACCCGAAACTCCACAAAACATTTGATCAAGTAGTCACGTACCATCTCTGATGCCCAGAGAATTTATTACTAGTCAGCACCCTCGGCTATGAGGCCCGAAATAGGGCGAAATCGAGCTTTGAGCAGTTATCTGCGCAGTTATGACGCCACTGTGGGTTGTAGGATGTTCCAATGGACCCGAAACTTCGCAGAATCTTAGATCAAGTGATCATGTACCATTGATGATGCCCAAAAAATTCATTCCCAGTCAGCTTCCTCGGCTATGGGGCCCAAAACAGGGCGAAATCGAAATTTGAGCAGTTATCTGCGCAGTTGTGACGCCACTGTGGGTTGTAAATTAATCCAATGGACCCGAAACTCCACAGAACCTTGGATCAAATAATTACGTACTATCTCTGATGCCCAGAGAATTTATTACTAGTCAGCACCCTCAGCTATGGGGCCCGAAACAGGGCGAAATCGAGCTTCGAGCAGTGATCTGCGCAGTTGTGACGCAACTGTGGGTTGTAGGATGTTCCAATGGACCCGAAACTCTACAGAATCTTAGATCAAGTGACCATGTACCATTGATGATGCCCAGAGAATTTATTACCAGTCAGCACCCTCGGCTATGAGGCCCGAAACAGGGGAAAATCGAGCCCTGAGCAGTTATCTGCGCAGTTGTCACGCCACTGTGGGTTGGAGGATGATCCAATGGACCCAAAACTCGACAGAACCTCAGATCAAGTAGTCACATACTATCTCTGATGCCCAGAAAATTTGTTTCTAGTCAGCACCGTCGGCTATCGGGCCCAAAACGGGTCGAAATCAAGCTTTGAGCAGTTATCTGCGCAGTTATGACGCCACTGTGGGTTGTAAGTTGATCCAATGGACCCGAAACTCTACGGAACCCTAGATCGAGTAGTCACGTACTATTTCTGATGCCCAAAAAATTTATTTCCAGTTAGCACCCTCTCCTATCGGGCCCAAAACAGGGCGAAATCAATCTTTGATCAGTTATCTGCGCAGTTATGACGCCTCTGTGGGTTGCAAATAGTTCTCATGGACCCGAAACTGCACAAAACATTTGATCAAGTAGTCACGTACTGACTCTGATGCCCAGAGAATTTATTACTAGTCAGCACCCTCGGCTATCGGGCCCAAAACAGGTCGAAATCAAGCTTTGAGCAGTTATCTGCGCAGTTATGACGCCACTGTGGGTTGTAAGTTGATCCAATGGACCCGAAACTCTACGGAACCCTTGATCGAGTAGTCATGTACCATTGATGATGTCCAGAGAATTTGTTACCAGTCCGCACCCTCGGCTATGAGGCCCGAAACAGGGAAAAATCGAGCCTTGAGCAGTTATCTGCCAAGTTATGACGCCACTGTGGGTTGGAGGATGATCCAATGGACCCGAAACTCGACAGAACCTCAGATCAAGTAGTCACGTACTATCTCTGATGCCCAGAAAATTTGTTCCTAGTCAGCACCGTCGGCTATGGGGCCCAAAACAGGGCGAAATCGAAATTTGAGCAGTTATCTGCGCAGTTGTGACGCCACTGTGGGTTGTAAGTTAATCCAATGGACCCGAAACTCCACAGAACCTTGGATCAAATAATTACGTACCATCTCTGATGCCCAGAGAATTTATTACTAGTCAGCACCCTCGGCTATCGGGCCCAAAACAGGTCGAAATCAAGCTTTGAGCAGTTATCTGCGCAGTTATGACGCCACTGTGGGTTGCAAATAGTTCTAATGGATCCGAAACTCCACAAAACATTTGATCAAGTAGTCGAGTACCATCTCTGATGCCCAGAGAATTTATTACTAGTCAGCACCCTCGGCTATGAGGCCCGAAATAGGGCGAAATCAAGCTTTGAGCAGTCATCTGCGCAGTTATGACGCCACTGTGGGTTGCAAATAGTTCTAATGGACCCGAAACTCCACAGAACCTTGGATCAAATAATCACGTACTATCTCTGATGCCCAGAGAAGTTATTACTAGTCAGCACCCTCAGCTATGGGGCCCGAAACAGGGCGAAATCGAGCTTCGAGCAGTGATCTGCGCAGTTGTGACGCCACTGTGGGTTGTAGGATGTTCCAATGGACCCGAAACTCTACAGAATCTTAGATCGAGTGATCATGTACCATTGATGATGCCCAGAGAATTTATTACCAGTCAGCCCCCTCGGCTATGAGGCCCGAAACAGGGAAAAATCGAGCCTTGAGCAGTTATCTGCCCAGTTATGACGCCACTGTGGGTTGGAGGATGATCCAATGGACCCGAAACTCTACGGAACCTAGATCGAGTAGTCACATACTATTCCTGATGCCCAAAAAATTCATTTCCAGTCAGCACCCTCTCTTATCGGGCCCAAAACAGGGCGAAATCAATCTTTGATCAGTTATCTGCGCAGTTATGACGCCTCTGTGGGTTGCAAATAGTTCTCATGGACCCGAAACTGCACAAAACATTTGATCAAGTAGTCACGTACCGACTCTGATGCCCAGAGAATTTATTTCCAGTCAGCACCCTCTCCTATCGGGCCCAAAACAGGGCGAAATCAATCTTGGATCAGTTATCTGCGCAGTTATGACGCCTCTGTGGGTTGCAAATAGTTCTCATGGACCCGAAACTGCCCAAAGAATTCATTACTAGTCAGCACCCTCGGCTATGGGGCCCAATACAGGGCGAAATCGAGCTTTGAGCAGTTATCTGCGCAGTTATGACGCTACTGTGGGTTGTAGGATGTTCCAATGGACCCGAAACTCTACAGAATCTTAGACCAAGTAATCATGTACCATTGATGATGCCCAGAGAATTTGTTACCAGTCCGCACCCTCGGCTATGAGGCCCGAAACAGGGGAAAATCGAGCCTTGAGCAGTTATCTGCCAAGTTATGACGCCACTGTGGGTTGGAGGATGATCCAATGGACCCGGAACTCGACAGAACCTCAGATCAAGTAGTCACGTATTATCTCTAATGCCCAGAAAATTTGTTCCTAGTCAGCACCGTCGGCTATGGGGCCCAAAACAGGGCGGAATCGAAATTTGAGCAGTTATCTGCGCAGTTGTGACGCCATTGTGGGTTGTAAGTTAATCCAATGGACCCGAAACTCCACAGAACCTTGGATCAAATAATTACGTACTATCTCTGATGCCCAGCAAATTTACTACTAGTCAGCACCCTCGGCTATGAGGCCCGAAATAGGGCGAAATCAAGCTTTGAGCAGTCATCTGCGCAGTTATGACGCCACTGTGGGTTGCAAATAGTTCTAATGTACCCGAAACTCCACAAAACATTTGATCAAGTAGTCACGTACCATCTCTGATGCCCAGAGAATTTATTACTAGTCAGCACCCTCGGCTATGAGGCCCGAAATAGGGCGAAATCGAGCTTTGAGCAGTTATCTGCGCAGTTATGACGCCACTGTGGGTTGTAGGATGTTCCAATGGACCCGAAACTTTGCAGAATCTTAGATCAAGTGATCATGTACCATTGATGATGCCCAAAAAATTTATTCCCAGTCAGCACCCTCGGCTATGGGGCCCAAAACAGGGCGAAATCGAAATTTGAGCAGTTATCTGCGCAGTTGTGACGCCACTGTGGGTTGTAAATTAATCCAATGGACCCGAAACTCCACAGAACCTTGGATCAAATAATTACGTACTATCTCTGATGCCCAGAGAATTTATTACTAGTCAGCACCCTCAGCTATGGGGCCCGAAACAGGGCGAAATCGAGCTTCGAGCAGTGATCTGCGCAGTTGTGACGCCACTGTGGGTTGTAGGATGTTCCAATGGACCCGAAACTCTACAGAATCTTAGATCAAGTGACCATGTACCATTGATGATGCCCAGAGAATTTATTACCAGTCAGCACCCTCGGCTATGAGGCCCGAAACAGGGGAAAATCGAGCCCTGAGCAGTTATCTGCGCAGTTGTCACGCCACTGTGGGTTGGAGGATGATCCAATGGACCCAAAACTCGACAGAACCTCAGATCAAGTAGTCACATACTATCTCTGATGCCCAGAAAATTTGTTTCTAGTCAGCACCGTCGGCTATCGGGCCCAAAACGGGTCGAAATCAAGCTTTGAGCAGTTATCTGCGCAGTTATGACGCCACTGTGGGTTGTAAGTTGATCCAATGGACCCGAAACTCTACGGAACCCTAGATCGAGTAGTCACGTACTATTTCTGATGCCCAAAAAATTTATTTCCAGTTAGCACCCTCTCCTATCGGGCCCAAAACAGGGCGAAATCAATCTTTGATCAGTTATCTGCGCAGTTATGACGCCTCTGTGGGTTGCAAATAGTTCTCATGGACCCGAAACTGCACAAAACATTTGATCAAGTAGTCACGTACTGACTCTGATGCCCAGAGAATTTATTACTAGTCAGCACCCTCGGCTATCGGGCCCAAAACAGGTCGAAATCAAGCTTTGAGCAGTTATCTGCGCAGTTATGACGCCACTGTGGGTTGTAAGTTGATCCAATGGACCCGAAACTCTACGGAACCCTTGATCGAGTAGTCATGTACCATTGATGATGTCCAGAGAATTTGTTACCAGTCCGCACCCTCGGCTATGAGGCCCGAAACAGGGAAAAATCGAGCCTTGAGCAGTTATCTGCCAAGTTATGACGCCACTGTGGGTTGGAGGATGATCCAATGGACCCGAAACTCGACAGAACCTCAGATCAAGTAGTCACGTACTATCTCTGATGCCCAGAAAATTTGTTCCTAGTCAGCACCGTCGGCTATGGGGCCCAAAACAGGGCGAAATCGAAATTTGAGCAGTTATCTGCGCAGTTGTGACGCCACTGTGGGTTGTAAGTTAATCCAATGGACCCGAAACTCCACAGAACCTTGGATCAAATAATTACGTACCATCTCTGATGCCCAGAGAATTTATTACTAGTCAGCACCCTCGGCTATCGGGCCCAAAACAGGTCGAAATCAAGCTTTGAGCAGTTATCTGCGCAGTTATGACGCCACTGTGGGTTGCAAATAGTTCTAATGGATCCGAAACTCCACAAAACATTTGATCAAGTAGTCGAGTACCATCTCTGATGCCCAGAGAATTTATTACTAGTCAGCACCCTCGGCTATGAGGCCCGAAATAGGGCGAAATCAAGCTTTGAGCAGTCATCTGCGCAGTTATGACGCCACTGTGGGTTGCAAATAGTTCTAATGGACCCGAAACTCCACAAAACATTTGATCAAGTAGTCACGTATCATCTCTGATGCCCAGAGAATTTATTACTAGTCAGCACCCTCGGCGATGAGGCCCGAAATAGGGCGAAATCGAGCCTTGAGCAGTTATCTGCGCAGTTATGACGCCACTGTGGGTTGTAGGATGTGCTAATGGACCCAAAACTCTGCAGAATCTTAGATCAAGTGATCATGTACCATTGATGATGCCCAAAAAATTTATTCCCAGTCAGCACCCTCGGCTATGGGGCCCAAAACAGGGCGAAATCGGAATTTGAGCAGTTATCTGCGCAGTTGTGACGCCACTGTGGGTTGTAAGTTAATCCAATGGACCCGAAACTCCACAGAACCTTGGATCAGATAATTACGTTCTATCTCTGATGCCCAGAGAGCTTATTACTAGTCAGCACCCTCAGCTATGGGGCCCGAAACAGGGCGAAATCGAGCTTCGAGCAGTGATCTGCGCAGTTATGACGCCACTGTGGGTTGTAAGTTGATCCAATGGACCCGAAACTCTACGGAACCCTAAATCGAGTAGTCATGTACCATTGATGATGCCCAGAGAATTTGTTACCAGTCCGCACCCTCGGCTATGAGGCCCGAAACAGGGAAAAATCGAGCCTTGAGCAGTTATCTGCCAAGTTATGACGCCACTGTGGGTTGGAGGATGATCCAATGGACCCGAAACTCGACAGAACCTCAGATCAAGTAGTCACGTACTATCTCTGATGCCCAGAAAATTTGTTCCTAGTCAGCACCGTCGGCTATGGGGCCCAAAACAGGGCGAAATCGAAATTTGAGCAGTTATCTGCGCAGTTGTGACGCCACTGTGGGTTGTAAGTTAATCCAATGGACCCGAAACTCCACAGAACCTTGGATCAAATAATGACGTACTATCTCTGATGCCCAGAGAATTTATTACTAGTCAGCACCCTCGGCTATGGGGCCCAAAACAGGGCGAAATCGAAATTTGAGCAGTTATCTGCGCAGTTGTGACGCCACTGTGGGTTGGAGGATGATCCAATGGACCCGAAACTCCACAAAACATTTGATCAAGTAGTCGAGTACCATCTGTGATGCCCAGAGAATTTATTACTAGTCAGCACCCTCGGCTATGAGGTCCGAAATAGGGCGAAATCGAGCTTTGAGCAGTTATCTGCGCAGTTATGACGCCACTGTGGGTTGTAGGATGTTCCAATGGACCCGAAACTCTGCAGAATCTTAGATCAAGTGGACATGTACCATTGATGATGCCCAAAAAATTTATTCCCAGTCAGCAACCTCGGCTATGGGGCCCAAAACAGGGCGAAATCGAAATTTCAGCAGTTATCTGCGCAGTTGTGACGCCACTGTGGGTTGTATGTTAATCCAATGGACCCGAAACTCCACAGAACCTTGGATCAAATAATGACGTACTATCTCTGATGCCCAGAGAATTTATTACTAGTCAGCACCCTCAGCTATGGGGCCCGAAACAGGGCGAAATCGAGCTTCGAGCAGTGATCTGCGCAGTTGTGACGCCACTGTGGGTTGTAGGATGTTCCAATGGACCCGAAACTCTACAGAATCTTAGATCAAGTGACCATGTACCATTGATGATGCCCAGAGAATTTGTTACCAGTCATCACCCTCGGCTATGAGGCCCGAAACAGGGGAAAATCGAGCCTTTAGCAGTTATCTGCCCAGTTATGACGCGACTGTGGGTTGCAAATGGTTCTAATGGACCCAAAACTCCACAAAATCATAGATGAAGTAGTAACGTACCATCTTCGATGCCCAGAGAATCCATTACCAGTCAGCACCCTCGGCTATGGGGCCCAAAACAGGGCGAAATCGAAATTTGAGCAGTTATCTGCGCAGTTGTCACGCCACTGTGGGTTGGAGGATGATCCAATGGACCCAAAACTCTACAGAACCTCAGATCAAGTAGTCACGTACTATCTCTGATGCCCAGAAAATTTGTTTCTAGTCAGCACCCTCTCCTATCGGGCCCAAAACAGGGCGAAATCAATCTTTGATCAGTTATCTGCGCAGTTATGACGCCTCTGTGGGTTGCAAATAGTTCTCATGGACCCGAAACTGCACAAAACATTTGATCAAGTAGTCACGTACCGACTCTGATGCCCAGAGAATTTATTACTAGTCAGCACCCTCGGCTATGGGGCCCAAAATAGGGCGAAATCGAACTTTGAGCAGTTATCTGCGCAGTTATGACGCCACTGTGGGTTGTAGGATGTACTAATGGACCCGAAACTCTGCAGAATCTTAGATCAAGTGATTATGTACCATTGATGATGCCCAGGAAATCGATTACCAGTCAGCAACCTTGGCTATGAGGCCCAAAACAGGGCAGAATCGAGCTTTGAGCAGTTATCTGCACAGTTATGACGTCACTGTGGGTTGTAGGAGGTTCCAATGGACCCGAAACTCTACAGAAGCCTAGATCAAGTAGTCTTGTACTATCTCTGATGCCCAAAGAATTTATTACTAGTCAGCACCCTCGGCTATGGGGCCCAATACAGGACGAAATCGAGCTTTGAGCAGTTATCTGCGCAGTTATGATCCACTGTGGGTTGTAGGATGTTCCAATGGACACGGAACTCTACAGAATCTTAGACCAAGTAATCATGTACCATTGATGATGCCCAGAGAATTTGTTACCAGTCCGCACCCTCGGCTATGAGGCCCGAAACAGGGAAAAATCGAGCCTTGAGCAGTTATCTGCCAAGTTATGACGCCACTGTGGGTTGTCAGTTGATCCAATGGACCCGAAACTCAACAAAACCATAGATCAAGTAGTCACGTACCATCCCTGATGCCCAGAAAACTCATTACTAGTCAGCACCCTCGGCTATGGGGCCCAAAACATGGCGAAATCGAGCTTTGAGCAGTTATCTGCGCAGTTATGACGCCACTGTGGGTTGTAGGATGTTCCAATGAACCCGAAACTCTACATAAACTTAGATCGAGTGATCATGTACCATTGATGATGCCCAGAGAATTTATTACCACCCAGCACCCTCGGCTATGAGGCCCGAAACAGGGAAAAATCGAGCCTTGAGCAGTTATCTGCCCAGTTATGACGCCACTGTGGGTTGGAGGATGATCCAATGGACCCGAAACTCGACAGAACCTCAGATCGAGTGGTCATGTACCATGAATGATACCCAGAGAATTTATTACCAGTCAGCACCCTCGGCTATGGGGCCCAAAACAGGGCGAAATCGGAATTTGAGCAGTTATCTGCGCAGTTGTGACGCCACTGTGGGTTGTAAGTTAATCCAATGGACCCGAAACTCTACAAGACCTCAGATCCAGTGGTTATGTACCACCCATGATGCCCAGAGAATTTATTACCAGTCAGCAACCTTGGCTATGGGGCCCAAAACAGGGCAGAACCGAGCTTTGAGCAGTTATCTGCCCAGTTATGACGCCACTGTGGGTTGTAGGAGGTTCCAATGGATCCGAAACTCTACAGAAGCCTAGATTAAGTAGTCACGTACCATCTCTGATCCCCAGAGAATTTATTCCTAGTCAGCACCCTCGGCTATGAGGCCCGAAATAGGGCGAAATCGAGCTTTGAGCAGTTATCTGCGCAGTTATGACGCCACTGTGGGTTGTAGGATGTTCCAATGGACCCGAAACTCTGCAGAATCTTAGATCAAGTGATCATGTACCATTGAAGATGCCCAAAAAATTTATTCCCAGTCAGCACCCTCGGCTATCGGGCCCAAAACAGGTCGAAATCAAGCTTTGAGCAGTTATCTGCGCAGTTATGACGCCACTGTGGGTTGTAAGTTGATCGAATGGACCCGAAACTCTACGGAACCCTAGATCGAGTAGTCATGTACCATTGATGATGCCCAGAGAATTTGTTACCAGTCCGCACCCTCGGCTATGGGGCCCAAAACAGGGCGAAATCGGAATTTGAGCAGTTATCTGCGCAGTTGTGACGCCACTGTGGGTTGTAAGTTAATCCAATGGACCCGAAACTCCACAGGACCTTGGACCAGATAATTACGTTCTATCTCTGATGCCCAGAGAGCTTATTACTAGTCAGCACCCTCAGCTATGGGGCCCGAAACAGGGCGAAATCGAGCTTCGAGCAGTGATCTGCGCAGTTGTGACGCCACTGTGGGTTGTAGGATGTTCCAATGGACCCGAAACTCTACAGAATCTTAGATCGAGTGATCATGTCCCATTGATGATGCCCAGAGAATTTATTACCAGTCAGCACCCTCGGCTATGAGGCCCGAAACAGGGAACAATCGAGCCTTGAGCAGTTATCTGCCCAGTTATGACGCCACTGTGGGTTGGAGGACGATCCAATGGACCCGAAACTCTACGGAACCCTAGATCGAGTAGTCACGTACTATTTCTGATGCCCAAAAAATTTATTTCCAGTCAGCACCCTCTCCTATCGGGCCCAAAACAGGGCGAAATCAATCTTTGATCAGTTATCTGCGCAGTTATGACGCCTCTGTGGGTTGCAAATAGTTTTCATGGACCCGAAACTGCACAAAACATTTGATCAAGTAGTCACGTACTGACTCTGATGCCCAGAGAATTTATTACTAGTCAGCACCCTCGGCTATCGGGCCCAAAACAGGTCGAAATCAAGCTTTGAGCAGTTATCTGCGCAGTTATGACGCCACTGTGGGTTGGAGGATGATCCAATGGACCCGAAACTCGACAGAACCTCAGATCAAGTAGTCACGTACTATCTCTGATGCCCAGAAAATTTGTTCCTAGTCAGCACCGTCGGCTATGGGGCCCAAAACAGGGCGAAATCGAAATTTGAGCAGTTATCTGCGCAGTTGTGACGCCACTGTGGGTTGTAAGTTAATCCAATGGACCCGAAACTCCACAGAACCTTGGATCAAATAATTACGTACCATCTCTGATGCCCAGAGAATTTATTACTAGTCAGCACCCTCGGCTATCGGGCCCAAAACAGGTCGAAATCAAGCTTTGAGCAGTTATCTGCGCAGTTATGACGCCACTGTGGGTTGCAAATAGTTCTAATGGATCCGAAACTCCACAAAACATTTGATCAAGTAGTCGAGTACCATCTCTGATGCCCAGAGAATTTATTACTAGTCAGCACCCTCGGCTATGAGGCCCGAAATAGGGCGAAATCAAGCTTTGAGCAGTCATCTGCGCAGTTATGACGCCACTGTGGGTTGCAAATAGTTCTAATGGACCCGAAACTCCACAAAACATTTGATCAAGTAGTCACGTATCATCTCTGATGCCCAGAGAATTTATTACTAGTCAGCACCCTCGGCGATGAGGCCCGAAATAGGGCGAAATCGAGCCTTGAGCAGTTATCTGCGCAGTTATGACGCCACTGTGGGTTGTAGGATGTGCTAATGGACCCAAAACTCTGCAGAATCTTAGATCAAGTGATCATGTACCATTGATGATGCCCAAAAAATTTATTCCCAGTCAGCACCCTCGGCTATGGGGCCCAAAACAGGGCGAAATCGGAATTTGAGCAGTTATCTGCGCAGTTGTGACGCCACTGTGGGTTGTAAGTTAATCCAATGGACCCGAAACTCCACAGAACCTTGGATCAGATAATTACGTTCTATCTCTGATGCCCAGAGAGCTTATTACTAGTCAGCACCCTCAGCTATGGGGCCCGAAACAGGGCGAAATCGAGCTTCGAGCAGTGATCTGCGCAGTTATGACGCCACTGTGGGTTGTAAGTTGATCCAATGGACCCGAAACTCTACGGGACCCTAGATCGAGTAGTCATGTACCATTGATGATGCCCAGAGAATTTGTTACCAGTCCGCACCCTCGGCTATGAGGCCCGAAACAGGGAAAAATCGAGCCTTGAGCAGTTATCTGCCAAGTTATGACGCCACTGTGGGTTGGAGGATGATCCAATGGACCCGAAACTCGACAGAACCTCAGATCAAGTAGTCACGTACTATCTCTGATGCCCAGAAAATTTGTTCCTAGTCAGCACCGTCGGCTATGGGGCCCAAAACAGGGCGAAATCGAAATTTGAGCAGTTATCTGCGCAGTTGTGACGCCACTGTGGGTTGTAAGTTAATCCAATGGACCCGAAACTCCACAGAACCTTGGATCAAATAATGACGTACTATCTCTGATGCCCAGAGAATTTATTACTAGTCAGCACCCTCGGCTATGGGGCCCAAAACAGGGCGAAATCGAAATTTGAGCAGTTATCTGCGCAGTTGTGACGCCACTGTGGGTTGGAGGATGATCCAATGGACCCGAAACTCCACAAAACATTTGATCAAGTAGTCGAGTAACATCTGTGATGCCCAGAGAATTTATTACTAGTCAGCACCCTCGGCTATGAGGTCCGAAATAGGGCGAAATCGAGCTTTGAGCAGTTATCTGCGCAGTTATGACGCCACTGTGGGTTGTAGGATGTTCCAATGGAACCGAAACTCTGCAGAATCTTAGATCAAGTGATCATGTACCATTGATGATGCCCAAAAAATTTATCCCCAGTCAGCAACCTCGGCTATTGGGCCCAAAACAGGGCGAAATCGAAATTTGAGCAGTTATCTGCGCAGTTGTGACGCCACTGTGGGTTGTATGTTAATCCAATGGACCCGAAACTCCACAGAACCTTGGATCGAATAATGACGTACTATCTCTGATGCCCAGAGAATTTATTACTAGTCAGCACCCTCGGCTATGGGGCCCAAAATAGGGCGAAATCGAACTTTGAGCAGTTATCTGCGCAGTTATGACGCCACTGTGGGTTGTAGGATGTACTAATGTACCCGAAACTCTGCAGAATCTTAGATCAAGTGATTATGTACCATTGATGATGCCCAGGGAATCGATTACCAGTCAGCAACCTTGACTATGAGGCCCAAAACAGGGCAGAATCGAGCTTTGAGCAGTTATCTGCACAGTTATGACGTCACTGTGGGTTGTAGGAGGTTCCAATGGACCCGAAACTCTACAGAAGCCTAGATCAAGTAGTCTTGTACTATCTCTGATGCCCAAAGAATTTATTACTAGTCAGCACCCTCGGCTATGGGGCCCAATACAGGACGAAATCGAGCTTTGAGCAGTTATCTGCGCAGTTATGATCCACTGTGGGTTGTAGGATGTTCCAATGGACACGAAACTCTACAGAATCTTAGACCAAGTAATCATGTACCATTGATGATGCCCAGAGAATTTGTTACCAGTCCGCACCCTCGGCTATGAGGCCCGAAACAGGGAAAAATCGAGCCTTGAGCAGTTATCTGCCAAGTTATGACGCCACTGTGGGTTGTCAGTTGATCCAATGGACCCGAAACTCAACAAAACCATAGATCAAGTAGTCACGTACCATCCCTGATGCCCAGAAAACTCATTACTAGTCAGCGACCTCGGCTATGGGGCCCAAAACATGGCGAAATCGAGCTTTGAGCAGTTATCTGCGCAGTTATGACGCCACTGTGGGTTGTAGGATGTTCCAATGAACCCGAAACTCTACAGAATCTTAGATCGAGTGATCATGTACCATTGATGATGCCCAGAGAATTTATTACCACCCAGCACCCTCGGCTATGAGGCCCGAAACAGGGAAAAATCGAGCCTTGAGCAGTTATCTGCCCAGTTATGACGCCACTGTGGGTTGGAGGATGATCCAATGGACCCGAAACTCGACAGAACCTCAGATCGAGTGGTCATGTACCATGAATGATACCCAGAGAATTTATTACCAGTCAGCACCCTCGGCTATGGGGCCCAAAACAGGGCGAAATCGAGCTTTGGATAGTTATCAGCGCAGTTATGACGCCACTGTGGATTGTAAGTTGATCCAATGGACCCGAAACTCTACAAGACCTCAGATCCAGTGGTTATGTACCACCCATGATGCCCAGAGAATTTATTACCAGTCAGCAACCTTGGCTATGGGGCCCAAAACAGGGCAGAACCGAGCTTTGAGCAGTTATCTGCCCAGTTATGACGCCACTGTGGGTTGTAGGAGGTTCCAATGGATCCGAAACTCTACAGAAGCCTAGATTAAGTAGTCACGTACCATCTCTGATCCCCAGAGAATTTATTCCTAGTCAGCACCCTCGGCTATGGGGCCCAATACAGGGCGAGATCGAGCTTTGAGCAGTTATCTGCGCAGTTAAGACGCCACTGTGGGTTGTGAGATGAGCGAATGGACCCGAAATTCTACAGAATCTTAGATCAAGTAATCATAGACCATTGATGATGCCCAGAGAATCTATTACCAGTCAGCAACCTCGGCTATGAGGCACGAAACAGGGGAAAATCGAGCTTCGAGCAGTTATCTGCGCAGTTATGACGCCACTGTAGGTTGTGAGTTGATCCAATGGACCCGAAACTCTACGGAACCCTGAATCAAGTAGTCGTGTACTATCTCTGATGCCCAGAGAATTTGTTACCAGTCAGCACCCTCGGCTATGGGGCCCAAAACAGGGCGAAATCGAGCTTTGAGCAGTTATCTGCGCAGTTATGACGCCACTGTGGGTTGGAGGATGATCCAATGGACCCGAAACTCGACAGAACCTCAGATCAAGTCGTCATAAACCATGAATGATACCCAGAGTATTTATTACCAGTCAGCACCCTCGGCTATGAGGCCCGAAACAGGTCGAAATCAAGCTCTGAGCAGTTATCTGCGCAGTTATGACGCCACTGTGGGTTGTAAGTTGATCCAATGGACCCGAAACTCTACGGAACCCTAGATCGAGTAGTCACGTACTATCTCTGATGCCATGAGAATTTGTTACCAGTCAGCACCCTCGGCTATGGGGCCAGAAACAGGGCGAAATCGAGCTTTGAGCAGTTATCTGCGCAGTTATGACGCCACTGTGGGTTGGAGGATGATCCAATGGACCCGAAACTCGACAGAACCTCAGATCAAGTGGTCATGTACCATCTCTGATGCCCAGAGGATTTATTACTATTCAGCACCCTCGGCTATGGGGCCCAAAACAGGGCGAAATCGAGCTTTGAGCAGTTATCTGCGCAGTTATGACGCCACTGTGGGTTGGAGGATGATCCAATGGACCCGAAACTCGACAGAACCTCAGATCAAGTGGTCATGTACCATCTCTGATGCCCAGAGAATTTATTACTAGTCAGCACCCTCGGCTATGGGGCCCAAAACAGGGCGAAATCGAGCTTTGAGCAGTTATCTGCGCAGTTATGACGCCACTGTGGGTTGTAGGATGTTTCAATGGTCCCGAAACTCTACAGAACCTCAGATCAAGTGGTCATGTACCATGAATGATACCCAGAGAATTTATTACCATAGGCACCCTCGGCTATGGGGCTCAAAACGGGTCGAAATCAAGCTTTGAGCAGTTATTCGCGCAGTTATGACGCCACTGTGGGTTGTAGGATGTTCCAATGGACCCGAAACTCTGCAGAATCTTAGATCAAGTGATCATGTACCATTGATGATGCCCAAAAAATTTATTCCCAGTCAGCACCCTCGGCTATGGGGCCCAAAACAGGGCGAAATCGAAATTTGAGCAGTTATCTGCGCAGTTGTGACGCCACTGTGGGTTGTAAATTAATCCAATGGACCCGAAACTTCACAGAACCTTGGATCAAATAATTACGTACTATCTCTGATGCCCAGAGAATTTATTACTAGTCAGCACCCTCAGCTATGGGGCCCGAAACAGGGCGAAATCGAGCTTCGAGCAGTGATCTGCGCAGTTGTGACGCCACTGTGGGTTGTAGGATGTTCCAATGGACCCAAAACTCGACAGAACCTCAGATCAAGTAGTCACATACTATCTCTGATGCCCAGGAAATTTGTTTCTAGTCAGCACCGTCGGCTATCGGGCCCAAAACGGGTCGAAATCAAGCTTTGAGCAGTTATCTGCGCAGTTATGACGCCACTGTGGGTTGTGAGTTGATCCAATGGACCCGAAACTCTACGGAACCCTAGATCGAGTAGTCACGTACTATTTCTGATGCCCAAAAAATTTATTTCCAGTCAGCAACCTCTCCTATCGGGCCCGAAACAGGGCGAAATCAATCTTTGATCAGCTATCTGCGCAGTTATGACGCCTCTGTGGATTGCAAATAGTTCTCATGGACCCGAAACTGCACAAAACATTTGATCAAGTAGTCACGTACCGACTCTGATGCCCAGAGAATTCATTACTAGTCAGCGGCCTCGGCTATGAGGCCCGAAAAAGGGCGAAATCGAGCTTTGAGCAGTTATCTGCGCAGTTATGACGCCACTGTGGGTTGTAAGTTGATCCAATGGACCCGAAACTCTACGGAACCCTAGATCGAGTAGTCACGTACTATTTCTGATGCCCAAAAAATTTATTTCCAGTCAGCACCCTCTCCTATCGGGCCCAAAACAGGGCGAAATCGAGCTTTGAGCAGTTATCTGCGCAGTTATGACGCCACTGTGGGTTGTAGGATGTTCCAATGGACCCGAAACTCTACAGAATCTTAGACCAAGTATTCATGTACCATTGATGATGCCCAGAGAATTTGTTACCAGTCCGCACCCTCGGCTATGAGGCCCGGAACAGGGAAAAATCGAGCCTTGAGCAGTTATCTGCCAAGTTATGACGCCACTGTGGGTTGGAGGATGATCCAATGGACCCGAAACTCGACAGAACCTCAGATCAAGTAGTCACGTACTATCTCTGATGCCCAGAAAATTTGTTCCTAGTCAGCACCGTCGGCTATCGGGCCCAAAACAGGTCGAAATCAAGCTTTGAGCAGTTATCTGCGCAGTTATGACGCCACTGTGGGTTGTAAGTTGATCCAATGGACCCGAAACTCTACGAAACTTCAGATCGAGTAGTCACGTACTGATTCTGATGCCCAGAAATTTATTTCCAGTCAGCACCCTCTCCTATCGGGCCCAAAACAGGGCGAAATCAAGCTTTGAGCAGTTATCTGCGCAGTTATGACGCCACTGTGGGTTGTAGGATGTTCCAATGGGTCCGAAACTCTGCAGAATCTTAGATCAAGTGATCATATACCATTGATGATGCCCAGAAAGTTCATTACCAGTCAGCACCCTCGGCTATGGGGCCCGAAACAGGGGAAAATCGAGCTTTGAGCAGTTATCTGCCCGGTTTTGACGCCACTGTGGGTTGCAAATAGTTCTAATGGACCCGAAACTCCACAAAACATTTGATCAGGTAGTCACGTACCATCTCTGATGCTCAGAGAATTTATTACTAGTCAGCACCCTCGGCTATGAGGCCCGAAATAGGGCGAAATCAAGCTTTGAGCAGTCATCTGCGCAGTTATGACGCCACTGTGGGTTGCAAGTAGTTCTAATGGACCCGAAACTCCACAAAACATTTGATCAAGTAGTCACGTACCATCTCTGATGCCCAGAGAATTCATTACTAGTCAGCACCCTCGGCTATGAGGCCCGAAACAGGGGAAAATCGAGCCTTGAGCAGTTATCTGCGCAGTTGTAACGCCACTGTGGGTTGGAGGATGATCCAATGGACCCAAAACTCGACAGAACCTCAGATCGAAAAGTCACATACTACCTCTGATGCCCAGAAAATTTGTTTCTAGTCAGCACCGTCGGCTATCGGGCCCAAAACGGGTCGAAATCAAGCTTTGAGCAGTTATCTGCGCAGTTATGACGCCACTGTGGGTTGTAAGTTGATCCAATGGACCCGAAACTCTACGGAACCCTAGATCAAGTAGTCACGTACCGACTCTGATGCCCAGAGAATTCATTACTAGTCAGCACCCTCGGCTATGAGGCCCGAAATAGGGCGAAATCGAGCTTTGAGCAGTTATCTGCGCAGTTATGACGCGACTGTGGGTTGTAGGATGTTCCAATGGACCCGAAACTCTGCAGAATCTTAGATCAAGTGATCATGTACCATTGAAGATGCCCAAAAAATTTATTCCCAGTCAGCACCCTCGGCTATCGGGCCCAAAACAGGTCGAAATCAAGCTTTGAGCAGTTATCTGCGCAGTTATGACGCCACTGTGGGTTGTAAGTTGATCCAATGGACCCGAAACTCTACGGAACCCTAGATCGAGTAGTCATGTACCATTGATAATGCCCAGAGAATTTGTTACCAGTCCGCACCCTCGGCTATGGGGCCCGAAACAGGGCGAAATCGGAATTTGAGCAGTTATCTGCGCAGTTGTGACGCCACTGTGGGTTGTAAGTTAATCCAATGGACCCGAAACTCCACAGGACCTTGGATCAGATAATTACGTTCTATCTCTGATGCCCAGAGAGCTTATTACTAGTCAGCACCCTCAGCTATGGGGCCCGAAACAGGGCGAAATCGAGCTTCGAGCAGTGATCTGCCCAGTTGTGACGCCACTGTGGGTTGTAGGATGTTCCAATGGACCCGAAACTCTACAGAATCTTAGATCGAGTGATCATGTCCCATTGATGATGCCCAGAGAATTTATTACCAGTCAGCACCCTCGGCTATGAGGCCCGAAACAGGGAACAATCGAGCCTTGAGCAGTTATCTGCCCAGTTATGACGCCACTGTGGGTTGGAGGACGATCCAATGGACCCGAAACTCTACGGAACCCTAGATCGAGTAGTCACGTACTATTTCTGATGCCCAAGAAATTTATTTCCAGTCAGCACCCTCTCCTATCGGGCCCAAAACAGGGCGAAATCAATCTTTGATCAGTTATCTGCGCAGTTATGACGCCTCTGTGGGTTGCAAATAGTTCTCATGGACCCGAAACTGCACAAAACATTTGATCAAGTAGTCACGTACTGACTCTGATGCCCAGAGAATTTATTACTAGTCAGCACCCTCGGCTATCGGGCCCAAAACAGGTCGAAATCAAGCTTTGAGCAGTTATCTGCGCAGTTATGACGCCACTGTGGGTTGTTAGTTGATCCAATGGACCCGAAACTCTACGGAACCCTAGATCGAGTAGTCATGTACCATTGATGATGTCCAGAGAATTTGTTACCAGTCCGCACCCTCGGCTATGAGGCCCGAAACAGGGAAAAATCGAGCCTTGAGCAGTTATCTGCCAAGTTATGACGCCACTGTGGGTTGGAGGATGATCCAATGGACCCGAAACTCGACAGAACCTCAGATCAAGTAGTCACGTACTATCTCTGATGCCCAGAAAATTTGTTCCTAGTCAGCACCGTCGGCTATCGGGCCCAAAACAGGTCGAAATCAAGCTTTGAGCAGTTATCTGCGCAGTTATGACGCCACTGTGGGTTGTAAGTTGATCCAATGGACCCGAAACTCTACGTAACTCCAGATCGAGTAGTCACGTACTGATTCTGATGCCCAGAAATTTATTTCCAGTCAGCACCCTCTCCTATCGGGCCCAAAACAGGGCGAAATCAAGCTTTGAGCAGTTATCTGCGCAGTTATGACGCCACTGTGGGTTGTAGGATGTTCCAATGGGTCCGAAACTCTGCAGAATCTTAGATCAAGTGATCATATACCATTGATGATGCCCAGAAAATTCATTACCAGTCAGCACCCTCGGCTATGGGGCCCGAAACAGGGGAAAATCGAGCTTTGAGCAGTTATCTGCCCGGTTTTGACGCCACTGTGGGTTGCAAATAGTTCTAATGGACCCGAAACTCCACAAAACATTTGATCAGGTAGTCACGTACCATCTCTGATGCCCAGAGAATTTATTACTAGTCAGCACCCTCGGCTATGAGGCCCGAAATAGGGCGAAATCAAGCTTTGAGCAGTCATCTGCGCAGTTATGACGCCACTGTGGGTTGCAAGTAGTTCTAATGGACCCGAAACTCCACAAAACATTTGATCAAGTAGTCACGTACCATCTCTGATGCCCAGAGAATTCATTACTAGTCAGCACCCTCGGCTATGAGGCCCGAAACAGGGGAAAATCGAGCCTTGAGCAGTTATCTGCGCAGTTGTAACGCCACTGTGGGTTGGAGGATGATCCAATGGACCCAAAACTCGACAGAACCTCAGATCAAAAAGTCACATACTACCTCTGATGCCCAGAAAATTTGTTTCTAGTCAGCACCGTCGGCTATCGGGCCCAAAACGGGTCGAAATCAAGCTTTGAGCAGTTATCTGCGCAGTTATGACGCCACTGTGGGTTGTAAGTTGATCCAATGGACCCGAAACTCTACGGAACCCTAGATCGAGTAGTCACGTACTATTTCTGATGCCCAAAAAATTTATTTCCAGTCAGCACCCTCTCCTATCGGGCCCGAAACAGGGCGAAATCAATCTTTGATCAGTTATCTGCGCAGTTATGACGCCACTGTGGGTTGTTAGTTGATCCAATGGACCCGAAACTCTACAGAATCTTAGATCGAGTGATCATGTCCCATTGATGATGCCCAGAGAATTTATTACCAGTCAGCACCCTCGGCTATGAGGCCCGAAACAGGGAACAATCGAGCCTTGAGCAGTTATCTGCCCAGTTATGACGCCACTGTGGGTTGGAGGACGATCCAATGGACCCGAAACTCTACGGAACCCTAGATCGAGTAGTCACGTACTATTTCTGATGCCCAAGAGATTTATTTCCAGTCAGCACCCTCTCCTATCGGGCCCAAAACAGGCCGAAATCAATCTTTGATCAGTTATCTGCGCAGTTATGACGCCTCTGTGGGTTGCAAATAGTTCTCATGGACCCGAAACTGCACAAAACATTTGATCAAGTAGTCACGTACTGACTCTGATGCCCAGAGAATTTATTACTAGTCAGCACCCTCGGCTATCGGGCCCAAAACAGGTCGAAATCAAGCTTTGAGCAGTTATCTGCGCAGTTATGACGCCACTGTGGGTTGTTAGTTGATCCAATGGACCCGAAACTCTACGGAACCCTAGATCGAGTAGTCATGTACCATTGATGATGTCCAGAGAATTTGTTACCAGTCCGCACCCTCGGCTATGAGGCCCGAAACAGGGAAAAATCGAGCCTTGAGCAGTTATCTGCCAAGTTATGACGCCACTGTGGGTTGGAGGATGATCCAATGGACCCGAAACTCGACAGAACCTCAGATCAAGTAGTCACGTACTATCTCTGATGCCCAGAAAATTTGTTCCTAGTCAGCACCGTCGGCTATGGGGCCCAAAACAGGGCGAAATCGAAATTTGAGCAGTTATCTGCGCAGTTGTGACGCCACTGTGGGTTGTAAGTTTATCCAATGGACCCGAAACTCCACAGAACCTTGGATCAAATAATTACGTACTATCTCTGATGCCCAGAGAATTTATTACTAGTCAGCACCCTCGGCTATCGGGCCCAAAACAGGGCGAAATCGAGCTTTGAGCAGTTATCTGCGCAGTTATGACGCTACTGTGGGTTGTAGGATGTTCCAATGGACCCGAAACTCTACAGAATCTTAGACCAAGTAATCATGTACCATTGATGATGCCCAGAGAATTTGTTACCAGTCCGCACCCTCGGCTATGAGGCCCGAAACAGGGGAAAATCGAGCCTTGAGCAGTTATCTGCCAAGTTATGACGCCACTGTGGGTTGGAGGATGATCCAATGGACCCGGAACTCGACAGAACCTCAGATCAAGTAGTCACGTATTATCTCTAATGCCCAGAAAATTTGTTCCTAGTCAGCACCGTCGGCTATGGGGCCCAAAACAGGGCGGAATCGAAATTTGAGCAGTTATCTGCGCAGTTGTGACGCCATTGTGGGTTGTAAGTTAATCCAATGGACCCGAAACTCCACAGAACCTTCGATCAAATAATTACGTACTATCTCTGATGCCCAGAGAATTTATTACTAGTCAGCACCCTCGGCTATGAGGCCCGAAATAGGGCGAAATCAAGCTTTGAGCAGTCATCTGCGCAGTTAT
Organism: Eretmocerus hayati; assembly: GCA_029851415.1. NCBI lineage: Eukaryota > Metazoa > Arthropoda > Insecta > Hymenoptera > Aphelinidae > Eretmocerus > Eretmocerus hayati. The sequence continues at coordinate 91,136,709 of CM056742.1, read as the reverse complement.
GACGCCACTGTGGGTTGCAAATAGTTCTAATGTACCCGAAACTCCACAAAACATTTGATCAAGTAGTCACGTACCATCTCTGATGCCCAGAGAATTTATTACTAGTCAGCACCCTCGGCTATGAGGCCCGAAATAGGGCGAAATCGACCTTTGAGCAGTTATCTGCGCAGTTATGACGCCACTGTGGGTTGTAAGATGTTCCAATGGACCCGAAACTCTGCAGAATCTTAGATCAAGTGATCATGTACCATTGATGATGCCCAAAAAATTTATTCCCAGTCAGCACCCTCGGCTATGGGGCCCAAAACAGGGCGAAATCGAAATTTGAGCAGTTATCTGCGCAGTTGTGACGCCACTGTGGGTTGTAAATTAATCCAATGGACCCGAAACTCCACAGAACCTTGGATCAAATCATTACGTACTATCTCTGATGCCCAGAGAATTTATTACTAGTCAGCACCCTCAGCTATGGGGCCCGGAACAGGGCGAAATCGAGCTTCGAGCAGTGATCTGCGCAGTTGTGACGCCACTGTGGGTTGTAGGATGTTCCAATGGACCCGAAACTCTACAGAATCTTAGATCAAGTGACCATGTACCATTGATGATGCCCAGAGAATTTATTACCAGTCAGCACCCTCGGCTATGAGGCCCGAAACAGGGGAAAATCGAGCCCTGAGCAGTTATCTGCGCAGTTGTCACGCCACTGTGGGTTGGAGGATGATCCAATGGACCCAAAACTCGACAGAACCTCAGATCAAGTAGTCACATACTATCTCTGATGCCCAGAAAATTTGTTTCTAGTCAGCACCGTCGGCTATCGGGCCCAAAACGGGTCGAAATCAAGCTTTGAGCAGTTATCTGCGCAGTTATGACGCCACTGTGGGTTGTAAGTTGATCCAATGGACCCGAAACTCCACGGAACCCTAGATCGAGTAGTCACGTACTATTTCTGATGCCCAAAAAATTTATTTCCAGTCAGCAACCTCTCCTATCGGGCCCGAAACAGGGCGAAATCAATCTTTGATCAGCTATCTGCGCAGTTATGACGCCTCTGTGGATTGCAAATAGTTCTCATGGACCCGAAACTGCACAAAACATTTGATCAAGTAGTCACGTACCGACTCTGATGCCCAGAGAATTCATTACTAGTCAGCGGCCTCGGCTATGAGGCCCGAAAAAGGGCGAAATCGAGCTTTGAGCAGTTATCTGCGCAGTTATGACGCCACTGTGGGTTGTAAGTTGATCCAATGGACCCGAAACTCTACGGAACCCTAGATCGAGTAGTCACGTACTATTTCTGATGCCCAAAAAATTTATTTCCAGTCAGCACCCTCTCCTATCGGGCCCAAAACAGGGCGAAATCGAGCTTTGAGCAGTTATCTGCGCAGTTATGACGCCACTGTGGGTTGTAGGATGTTCCAATGGACCCGAAACTCTACAGAATCTTAGACCAAGTATTCATGTACCATTGATGATGCCCAGAGAATTTGTTACCAGTCCGCACCCTCGGCTATGAGGCCCGGAACAGGGAAAAATCGAGCCTTGAGCAGTTATCTGCCAAGTTATGACGCCACTGTGGGTTGGAGGATGATCCAATGGACCCGAAACTCGACAGAACCTCAGATCAAGTAGTCACGTACTATCTCTGATGCCCAGAAAATTCGTTCCTAGTCAGCACCGTCGGCTATCGGGCCCAAAACAGGTCGAAATCAAGCTTTGAGCAGTTATCTGCGCAGTTATGACGCCACTGTGGGTTGTAAGTTGATCCAATGGACCCGAAACTCTACGGAACTTCAGATCGAGTAGTCACGTACTGATTCTGATGCCCAGAAATTTATTTCCAGTCAGCACCCTCTCCTATCGGGCCCGAAACAGGGCGAAATCAATCTTTGATCAGTTATCTGCGCAGTTATGACGCCTCTGTGGATTGCAAATAGTTCTCATGGACCCGAAACTGCACAAAACATTTGATCAAGTAGTCACGTACCATCTCTGATGCCCAGAGAATTTATTACTAGTCAGCACCTTCGGCTATGAGGCCCGAAACAGGGGAAAATCGAGCCTTGAGCAGTTATCTGCGCAGTTGTAACGCCACTGTGGGTTGGAGGATGATCCAATGGACCCAAAACTCGACAGAACCTCAGATCAAGTGATCATGTACCATTGATGATGCCCAAAAAATTTATTCCCAGTCAGCACCCTCGGCTATGGGGCCCAAAACAGGGCGAAATCGAAATTTGAGCAGTTATCTGCGCAGTTGTGACGCCACTGTGGGTTGTAAATTAATCCAATGGACCCGAAACTCCACAGAACCTTGGATCAGATCATTACGTACTATCTCTGATGCCCAGAGAATTTATGACTAGTCAGCACCCTCGGCTATGAGGCCCGAAATAGGGCGAAATCAAGCTTTGAGCAGTCATCTGCGCAGTTATGACGCCACTGTGGGTTGCAAGTAGTTCTAATGGACCCGAAACTCCACAAAACATTTGATCAAGTAGTCACGTACCATCTCTGATGCCCAGAGAATTTATTACTAGTCAGCACCTTCGGGTATGAGGCCCGAAACAGGGGAAAATCGAGCCTTGAGCAGTTATCTGCGCAGTTGTAACGCCACTGTGGGTTGGAGGATGATCCAATGGACCCAAAACTCGACAGAACCTCAGATCAAAAAGTCACATACTACCTCTGATGCCCAGAAAATTTGTTTCTAGTCAGCACCGTCGGCTATCGGGCCCAAAACGGGTCGAAATCAAGCTTTGAGCAGTTATCTGCGCAGTTATGACGCCACTGTGGGTTGTAAGTTGATCCAATGGACCCGAAACTCTACGGAACCCTAGATCGAGTAGTCACGTACTATTTCTGATGCCCAAAAAATTTATTTCCAGTCAGCACCCTCTCCTATCGGGCCCGAAACAGGGCGAAATCAATCTTTGATCAGTTATCTGCGCAGTTATGACGCCTCTGTGGATTGCAAATAGTTCTCATGGACCCGAAACTGCACAAAACATTTGATCAAGTAGTCACGTACCGACTCTGATGCCCAGAGAATTCATTACTAGTCAGCACCCTCGGCTATGAGGCCCGAAATAGGGCGAAATCGAGCTTTGAGCAGTTATCTGCGCAGTTATGACGCCACCGTGGGTTGTAGGATGTTCCGATGGACCCGAAACTCTGCAGGATCTTAGATCAAGTGATCATGTACCATTGATGATGCCCAAAAAATTTATTCCCAGTCAGCACCCTCGGCTATGGGGCCCAAAACAGGGCGAAATCGGAATTTGAGCAGTTATCTGCGCAGTTGTGACGCCACTGTGGGTTGTAAGTTAATCCAATGGACCCGAAACTCCACAGAACCTTGGATCAGATAATTACGTTCTATCTCTGATGCCCAGAGAGCTTATTACTAGTCAGCACCCTCAGCTATGGGGCCCGAAACAGGGCGAAATCGAGCTTCGAGCAGTGATCTGCGCAGTTATGACGCCACTGTGGGTTGTAAGTTGATCCAATGGACCCGAAACTCTACGGAACCCTAGATCGAGTAGTCATGTACCATTGATGATGCCCAGAGAATTCGTTACCAGTCCGCACCCTCGGCTATGAGGCCCGAAACAGGGGAAAATCGAGCCTTGAGCAGTTATTTGCCAAGTTATGACGCCACTGTGGGTTGGAGGATGATCCAATGGACCCGAAACTCGACAGAACCTCAGATCAAGTAGTCACGTACTATCTCTGATGCCCAGAAAATTTGTTCCTAGTCAGCACCGTCGGCTATGGGGCCCAAAACAGGGCGAAATCGAAATTTGAGCAGTTATCTGCGCAGTTGTGACGCCACTGTGGGTTGTAAGTTAATCCAATGGACCCGAAACACCACAGAACCTTGGATCAAATAATGACGTACTATCTCTGATGCCCAGAGAATTTATTACTAGTCAGCACCCTCGGCTATGGGGCCCAAAACAGGGCGAAATCGAAATTTGAGCAGTTATCTGCGCAGTTGTGACGCCACTGTGGGTTGGAGGATGATCCAATGGACCCGAAACTCCACAAAACATTTGATCAAGTAGTCGAGTACCATCTGTGATGCCCAGAGAATTTATTACTAGTCAGCACCCTCGGCTATGAGGTCCGAAATAGGGCGAAATCGAGCTTTGAGCAGTTATCTGCGCAGTTATGACGCCACTGTGGGTTGTAGGATGTTCCAATGGACCCGAAACTCTGCAGAATCTTAGATCAAGTGATCAAGTACCATTGATGATGCCCAAAAAATTTATTCCCAGTCAGCAACCTCGGCTATGGGGCCCAAAACAGGGCGAAATCGAAATTTGAGCAGTTATCTGCGCAGTTGTGACGCCACTGTGGGTTGTATGTTAATCCAATGGACCCGAAACTCCACAGAACCTTGGATCAAATAATGACGTACTATCTCTGATGCCCAGAGAATTTATTACTAGTCAGCACCCTCAGCTATGGGGCCCGAAACAGGGCGAAATCGAGCTTCGAGCAGTGATCTGCGCAGTTGTGACGCCACTGTGGGTTGTAGGATGTTCCAATGGACCCGAAACTCTACAGAATCTTAGGTCAAGTGACTATGTACCATTGATGATGCCCAGAGAATTTGTTACCAGTCAGCACCCTCGGCTATGAGGCCCGAAACAGGGGAAAATCGAGCCTTTATCAGTTATCTGCCCAGTTATGACGCGACTGTGGGTTGCAAATGGTTCTAATGGACCCAAAACTCCACGAAATCATAGATGAAGTAGTAACGTACCATCTTCGATGCCCAGAGAATTTATTACCAGTCAGCACCCTCGGCTATGGGGCCCAAAACAGGGCGAAACCGAAATTTGAGCAGTTATCTGCGCAGTTGTCACGCCACTGTGGGTTGGAGGATGATCCAATGGACCCAAAACTCGACAGAACCTCAGATCAAGTAGTCACGTACTATCTCTGATGCCCAGAAAATTTGTTTCTAGTCAGCACCGTCGGCTATCGGGCCCAAAACAGGTCGAAATCAAGCTTTGAGCAGTTATCTGCGCAATTATGACGCCACTGTGGGTTGTAAGTTGATCCAATGGACCCGAAACTCTACGGAACCCTAGATCGAGTAGTCACGTACTATTTCTGATGCCCAAAAAATTCATTTCCAGTCAGCACCCTCTCCTATCGGGCCCAAAACAGGGCGAAATCAATCTTTGATCAGTTATCTGCGCAGTTATGACGCCTCTGTGGGTTGCAAATAGTTCTCATGGACCCGAAACTGCACAAAACATTTGATCAAGTAGTCACGTACCGACTCTGATGCCCAGAGAATTTATTACTAGTCAGCACCCTCGGCTATGAGGCCCAAAACAGGGCAGAATCGAGCTTTGAGCAGTTATCTGCACAGTTATGACGTCACTGTGGGTTGTAGGAGGTTCCAATGGACCCGAAACTCTACAGAAGCCTAGATCAAGTAGTCTTGTACTATCTCTGATGCCCAAAGAATTTATTACTAGTCAGCACCCTCGGCTATGGGGCCCAATACAGGACGAAATCGAGCTTTGAGCAGTTATCTGCGCAGTTATGATCCACTGTGGGTTGTAGGATGTTCCAATGGACACGAAACTCTACAGAATCTTAGACCAAGTAATCATGTACCATTGATGATGCCCAGAGAATTTGTTACCAGTCCGCACCCTCGGCTATGAGGCCCGAAACAGGGAAAAATCGAGCCTTGAGCAGTTATCTGCCAAGTTATGACGCCACTGTGGGTTGTCAGTTGATCCAATGGACCCGAAACTCAACAAAACCATAGATCAAGTAGTCACGTACCATCCCTGATGCCCAGAAAACTCATTACTAGTCAGCACCCTCGGCTATGGGGCCCAAAACATGGCGAAATCGAGCTTTGAGCAGTTATCTGCGCAGTTATGACGCCACTGTGGGTTGTAGGATGTTCCAATGAACCCGAAACTCTACAGAATCTTAGATCGAATGATCATGTACCATTGATGATGCCCAGAGAATTTATTACCACCCAGCACCCTCGGCTATGAGGCCCGAAACAGGGAAAAATCGAGCCTTGAGCAGTTATCTGCCCAGTTATGACGCCACTGTGGGTTGGAGGATGATCCAATGGACCCGAAACTCGACAGAACCTCAGATCGAGTGGTCATGTACCATGAATGATACCCAGAGAATTTATTACCAGTCAGCACCCTCGGCTATGGGGCCCAAAACAGGGCGAAATCGAGCTTTGGATAGTTATCTGCGCAGTTATGACGCCACTGTGGATTGTAAGTTGATCCAATGGACCCGAAACTCTACAAGACCTCAGATCCAGTGGTTATGTACCACCCATGATGCCCAGAGAATTTATTACCAGTCAGCAACCTTGGCTATGGGGCCCAAAACAGGGCAGAACCGAGCTTTGAGCAGTTATCTGCCCAGTTATGACGCCACTGTGGGTTGTAGGAGGTTCCAATGGATCCGAAACTCTACAGAAGCCTAGATCAAGTGATCATGTACCATTGAAGATGCCCAAAAAATTTATTCCCAGTCAGCACCCTCGGCTATCGGGCCCAAAACAGGTCGAAATCAAGCTTTGAGCAGTTATCTGCGCAGTTATGACGCCACTGTGGGTTGTAAGTTGATCCAATGGACCCGAAACTCTACGGAACCCTAGATCGAGTAGTCATGTACCATTGATGATGCCCAGAGAATTTGTTACCAGTCCGCACCCTCGGCTATGGGGCCCAAAACAGGGCGAAATCGGAATTTGAGCAGTTATCTGCGCAGTTGTGACGCCACTGTGGGTTGTAAGTTAATCCAATGGACCCGAAACTCCACAGGACCTTGGATCAGATAATTACGTTCTATCTCTGATGCCCAGAGAGCTTATTACTAGTCAGCACCCTCAGCTATGGGGCCCGAAACAGGGCGAAATCGAGTATCGAGCAGTGATCTGCGCAGTTGTGACGCCACTGTGGGTTGTAGGATGTTCCAATGGACCCGAAACTCTACAGAATCTTAGATCGAGTGATCATGTCCCATTGATGATGCCCAGAGAATTTATTACCAGTCAGCACCCTCGGCTATGAGGCCCGAAACAGGGAACAATCGAGCCTTGAGCAGTTATCTGCCCAGTTATGACGCCACTGTGGGTTGGAGGACGATCCAATGGACCCGAAACTCTACGGAACCCTAGATCGAGTAGTCACGTACTATTTCTGATGCCCAAAAAATTTATTTCCAGTCAGCACCCTCTCCTATCGGGCCCAAAACAGGGCGAAATCAATCTTTGATCAGTTATCTGCGCAGTTATGACGCCTCTGTGGGTTGCAAATAGTTCTCATGGACCCGAAACTGCACAAAACATTTGATCAAGTAGTCACGTACTGACTCTGATGCCCAGAGAATTTATTACTAGTCAGCACCCTCGGCTATCGGGCCCAAAACAGGTCGAAATCAAGCTTTGAGCAGTTATCTGCGCAGTTATGACGCCACTGTGGGTTGTAAATTGATCCAATGGACCCGAAACTCTACGGAACCCTAGATCGAGTAGTCATGTACCATTGATGATGTCCAGAGAATTCGTTACCAGTCCGCACCCTCGGCTATGAGGCCCGAAACAGGGAAAAATCGAGCCTTGAGCAGTTATCTGCCAAGTTATGACGCCACTGTGGGTTGGAGGATGATCCAATGGACCCGAAACTCGACAGAACCTCAGATCAAGTAGTCACGTACTATCTCTGATGCCCAGAAAATTTGTTCCTAGTCAGCACCGTCGGCTATGGGGCCCAAAACAGGGCGAAATCGAAATTTGAGCAGTTATCTGCGCAGTTGTGACGCCACTGTGGGTTGTAAGTTAATCCAATGGACCCGAAACTTCACAGAACCTTGGATCAAATCATTACGTATCATCTCTGATGCCCAGAGAATTTATTACTAGTCAGCACCCTCGGCTATCGGGCCCAAAACAGGTCGAAATCAAGCTTTGAGCAGTTATCTGCGCAGTTATGACGCCACTGTGGGTTGCAAATAGTTCTAATGGATCCGAAACTCCACAAAACATTTGATCAAGTAGTCGAGTACCATCTCTGATGCCCAGAGAATTTATTACTAGTCAGCACCCTCGGCTATGAGGCCCGAAATAGGGCGAAATCAAGCTTTGAGCAGTCATCTGCGCAGTTATGACGCCACTGTGGGTTGCAAATAGTTCTAATGGACCCGAAACTCCACAAAACATTTGATCAAGTAGTCACGTATCATCTCTGATGCCCAGAGAATTTATTACTAGTCAGCACCCTCGGCGATGAGGCCCGAAATAGGGCGAAATCAAGCCTTGAGCAGTTATCTGCGCAGTTATGACGCCACTGTGGGTTGTAGGATGTGCTAATGGACCCAAAACTCTGCAGAATCTTAGATCAAGTGATCATGTACCATTGATGATGCCCAAAAAATTTATTCCCAGTCAGCACCCTCGGCTATGGGGCCCAAAACAGGGCGAAATCGGAATTTGAGCAGTTATCTGCGCAGTTGTGACGCCACTGTGGGTTGTAAGTTAATCCAATGGACCCGAAACTCCACAGAACCTTGGATCAGATAATGACGTTCTATCTCTGATGCCCAGAGAGCTTATTACTAGTCAGCACCCTCAGCTATGGGGCCCGAAAAAGGGCGAAATCGAGCTTCGAGCAGTGATCTGCGCAGTTATGACGCCACTGTGGGTTGTAAGTTGATCCAATGGACCCGAAACTCTACGGAACCCTAGATCGAGTAGTCATGTACCATTGATGATGCCCAGAGAATTTGTTACCAGTCCGCACCCTCGGCTATGAGGCCCGAAACAGGGAAAAATCGAGCCTTGAGCAGTTATCTGCCAAGTTATGACGCCACTGTGGGTTGGAGGATGATCCAATGGACCCGAAACTCGACAGAACCTCAGATCAAGTAGTCACGTACTATCTCTGATGCCCAGAAAATTTGTTCCTAGTCAGCACCGTCGGCTATGGGGCCCAAAACAGGGCGAAATCGAAATTTGAGCAGTTATCTGCGCAGTTGTGACGCCACTGTGGGTTGTAAGTTGATCCAATGGACCCGAAACTCCACAGAACCTTGGATCAAATAATGACGTACTATCTCTGATGCCCAGAGAATTTATTACTAGTCAGCACCCTCGGCTATGGGGCCCAAAACAGGGCGAAATCGGAATTTGAGCAGTTATCTGCGCAGTTGTGACGCCACTGTGGGTTGTAAGTTAATCCAATGGACCCGAAACTCCACAGGACCTTGGATCAGATAATGACGTTCTATCTCTGATGCCCAGAGAGCTTATTACTAGTCAGCACCCTCAGCTATGGGGCCCGAAACAGGGCGAAATCGAGCTTCGAGCAGTGATCTGCGCAGTTGTGACGCCACTGTGGGTTGTAGGATGTTCCAATGGACCCGAAACTCTACAGAATCTTAGATCGAGTGATCATGTCCCATTGATGATGCCCAGAGAATTTATTACCAGTCAGCACCCTCGGCTATGAGGCCCGAAACAGGAAACAATCGAGCCTTGAGCAGTTATCTGCCCAGTTATGACGCCACTGTGGGTTGGAGGACGATCCAATGGACCCGAAACTCTACGGAACCCTAGATCGAGTAGTCACGTACTATTTCTGATGCCCAAAAAATTTATTTCCAGTCAGCACCCTCTCCTATCGGGCCCAAAACAGGGCGAAATCAATCTTTGATCAGTTATCTGCGCAGTTATGACGCCTCTGTGGGTTGCAAATAGTTCTCATGGACCCGAAACTGCACAAAACATTTGATCAAGTAGTCACGTACTGACTCTGATGCCCAGAGAATTTATTACTAGTCAGCACCCTCGGCTATCGGGCCCAAAACAGGTCGAAATCAAGCTTTGAGCAGTTATCTGCGCAGTTATGACGCCACTGTGGGTTGTAAATTGATCCAATGGACCTGAAACTCTACGGAACCCTAGATCGAGTAGTCCTGTACCATTGATGATGTCCAGAGAATTTGTTACCAGTCCGCACCCTCGGCTATGAGGCCCGAAACAGGGAAAAATCGAGCCTTGAGCAGTTATCTGCCAAGTTATGACGCCACTGTGGGTTGGAGGATGATCCAATGGACCCGAAACTCGACAGAACCTCAGATCAAGTAGTCACGTACTATCTCTGATGCCCAGAAAATTTGTTCCTAGTCAGCACCGTCGGCTATGGGGCCCAAAACAGGGCGAAATCGAAATTTGAGCAGTTATCTGCGCAGTTGTGACGCCACTGTGGGTTGTAAGTTAATCCAATGGACCCGAAACTTCACAGAACCTTGGATCAAATAATTACGTACCATCTCTGATGCCCAGAGAATTTATTACTAGTCAGCACCCTCGGCTATCGGGCCCAAAACAGGTCGAAATCAAGCTTTGAGCAGTTATCTGCGCAGTTATGACGCCACTGTGGGTTGCAAATAGTTCTAATGGATCCGAAACTCCACAAAACATTTGATCAAGTAGTCGAGTACCATCTCTGATGCCCAGAGAATTTATTACTAGTCAGCACCCTCGGCTATGAGGCCCGAAATAGGGCGAAATCAAGCTTTGAGCAGTCATCTGCGCAGTTATGACGCCACTGTGGGTTGCAAATAGTTCTAATGGACCCGAAACTCCACAAAACATTTGATCAAGTAGTCACGTATCATCTCTGATGCCCAGAGAATTTATTACTAGTCAGCACCCTCGGCGATGAGGCCCGAAATAGGGCGAAATCGAGCCTTGAGCAGTTATCTGCGCAGTTATGACGCCACTGTGGGTTGTAGGATGTGCTAATGGACCCAAAACTCTGCAGAATCTTAGATCAAGTGATCATGTACCATTGATGATGCCCAAAAAATTTATTCCCAGTCAGCACCCTCGGCTATGGGGCCCAAAACAGGGCGAAATCGGAATTTGAGCAGTTATCTGCGCAGTTGTGACGCCACTGTGGGTTGTAAGTTAATCCAATGGACCCGAAACTCCACAGAACCTTGGATCAGATAATTACGTTCTATCTCTGATGCCCAGAGAGCTTATTACTAGTCAGCACCCTCAGCTATGGGGCCCGAAACAGGGCGAAATCGAGCTTCGAGCAGTGATCTGCGCAGTTATGACGCCACTGTGGGTTGTAAGTTGATCCAATGGACCCGAAACTCTACGGAACCCTAGATCGAGTAGTCATGTACCATTGATGATGCCCAGAGAATTTGTTACCAGTCCGCACCCTCGGCTATGAGGCCCGAAACAGGGAAAAATCGAGCCTTGAGCAGTTATCTGCCAAGTTATGACGCCACTGTGGGTTGGAGGATGATCCAATGGACCCGAAACTCGACAGAACCTCAGATCAAGTAGTCACGTACTATCTCTGATGCCCAGAAAATTTGTTCCTAGTCAGCACCGTCGGCTATGGGGCCCAAAACAGGGCGAAATCGAAATTTGAGCAGTTATCTGCGCAGTTGTGACGCCACTGTGGGTTGTAAGTTGATCCAATGGACCCGAAACTCCACAGAACCTTGGATCAAATAATGACGTACTATCTCTGATGCCCAGAGAATTTATTACTAGTCAGCACCCTCGGCTATGGGGCCCAAAACAGGGCGAAATCGAAATTTGAGCAGTTATCTGCGCAGTTGTGACGCCACTGTGGGTTGGAGGATGATCCAATGGACCCGAAACTCCACAAAACATTTGATCAAGTAGTCGAGTACCATCTGTGATGCCCAGAGAATTTATTACTAGTCAGCACCCTCGGCTATGAGGTCCGAAATAGGGCGAAATTGAGCTTTGAGCAGTTATCTGCGCAGTTATGACGCCACTGTGGGTTGTAGGATGTTCCAATGGACCCGAAACTCTGCAGAATCTTAGATCAAGTGATCATGTACCATTGATGATGCCCAAAAAATTTATTCCCAGTCAGCAACCTCGGCTATGGGGCCCAAAACAGGGCGAAATCGAAATTTGAGCAGTTATCTGCGCAGTTGTGACGCCACTGTGGGTTGTATGTTAATCCAATGGACCCGAAACTCCACAGAACCTTGGATCAAATAATGACGTACTATCTCTGATGCCCAGAGAATTTATTACTAGTCAGCACCCTCAGCTATGGGGCCCGAAACAGGGCGAAATCGAGCTTCGAGCAGTGATCTGCGCAGTTGTGACGCCACTGTGGGTTGTAGGATGTTCCAATGGACCCGAAACTCTACAGAATCTTAGATCGAGTGACCATGTACCATTGATGATGCCCAGAGAATTTGTTACCAGTCAGCACCCTCGGCTATGAGGCCCGAAACAGGGGAAAATCGAGCCTTTAGCAGTTATCTGCCCAGTTATGACGCGACTGTGGGTTGCAAATGGTTCTAATGGACCCAAAACTCCACAAAATCATAGATGAAGTAGTAACGTACCATCTTCGATGCCCAGAGAATTTATTACCAGTCAGCACCCTCGGCTATGGGGCCCAAAACAGGGCGAAATCGAAATTTGAGCAGTTATCTGCGCAGTTGTCACGCCACTGTGGGTTGGAGGATGATCCAATGGACCCAAAACTCGACAGAACCTCAGATCAAGTAGTCACGTACTATCTCTGATGCCCAGAAAATTTGTTTCTAGTCAGCACCGTCGGCTATCGGGCCCAAAACAGGTCGAAATCAAGCTTTGAGCAGTTATCTGCGCAATTATGACGCCACTGTGGGTTGTAAGTTGATCCAATGGACCCGAAACTCTACGGAACCCTAGATCGAGTAGTCACGTACTATTTCTGATGCCCAAAAAATTCATTTCCAGTCAGCACCCTCTCCTATCGGGCCCAAAACAGGGCGAAATCAATCTTTGATCAGTTATCTGCGCAGTTATGACGCCTCTGTGGGTTGCAAATAGTTCTCATGGACCCGAAACTGCACAAAACATTTGATCAAGTAGTCACGTACCGACTCTGATGCCCAGAGAATTTATTACTAGTCAGCACCCTCGGCTATGGGGCCCAAAATAGGGCGAAATCGAACTTTGAGCAGTTATCTGCGCAGTTATGACGCCACTGTGGGTTGTAGGATGTACTAATGGACCCGAAACTCTGCAGAATCTTAGATCAAGTGATTATGTACCATTGATGATGCCCAGGGAATCGATTACCAGTCAGCAACCTTGGCTATGAGGCCCAAAACAGGGCAGAATCGAGCTTTGAGCAGTTATCTGCACAGTTATGACGTCACTGTGGGTTGTAGGAGGTTCCAATGGACCCGAAACTCTACAGAAGCCTAGATCAAGTAGTCTTGTACTATCTCTGATGCCCAAAGAATTTATTACTAGTCAGCACCCTCGGCTATGGGGCCCAATACAGGACGAAATCGAGCTTTGAGCAGTTATCTGCGCAGTTATGATCCACTGTGGGTTGTAGGATGTTCCAATGGACACGAAACTCTACAGAATCTTAGACCAAGTAATCATGTACCATTGATGATGCCCAGAGAATTTGTTACCAGTCCGCACCCTCGGCTATGAGGCCCGAAACAGGGAAAAATCGAGCCTTGAGCAGTTATCTGCCAAGTTATGACGCCACTGTGGGTTGTAGGAGGTTCCAATGGATCCGAAACTCTACAGAAGCCTAGATTAAGTAGTCACGTACCATCTCTGATCCCCAGAGAATTTATTCCTAGTCAGCACCCTCGGCTATGAGGCCCGAAATAGGGCGAAATCGAGCTTTGAGCAGTTATCTGCGCAGTTATGACGCCACTGTGGGTTGTAGGATGTTCCAATGGACCCGAAACTCTGCAGAATCTTAGATCAAGTGATCATGTACCATTGAAGATGCCCAAAAAATTTATTCCCAGTCAGCACCCTCGGCTATCGGGCCCAAAACAGGTCGAAATCAAGCTTTGAGCAGTTATCTGCGCAGTTATGACGCCACTGTGGGTTGTAAGTTGATCCAATGGACCCGAAACTCTACGGAACCCTAGATCGAGTAGTCATGTACCATTGATGATGCCCAGAGAATTTGTTACCAGTCCGCACCCTCGGCTATGGGGCCCAAAACAGGGCGAAATCGGAATTTGAGCAGTTATCTGCGCAGTTGTGACGCCACTGTGGGTTGTAAGTTAATCCAATGGACCCGAAACTCCACAGGACCTTGGATCAGATAATTACGTTCTATCTCTGATGCCCAGAGAGCTTATTACTAGTCAGCACCCTCAGCTATGGGGCCCGAAACAGGGCGAAATCGAGTATCGAGCAGTGATCTGCGCAGTTGTGACGCCACTGTGGGTTGTAGGATGTTCCAATGGACCCGAAACTCTACAGAATCTTAGATCGAGTGATCATGTCCCATTGATGATGCCCAGAGAATTTATTACCAGTCAGCACCCTCGGCTATGAGGCCCGAAACAGGGAACAATCGAGCCTTGAGCAGTTATCTGCCCAGTTATGACGCCACTGTGGGTTGGAGGACGATCCAATGGACCCGAAACTCTACGGAACCCTAGATCGAGTAGTCACGTACTATTTCTGATGCCCAAAAAATTTATTTCCAGTCAGCACCCTCTCCTATCGGGCCCAAAACAGGGCGAAATCAATCTTTGATCAGTTATCTGCGCAGTTATGACGCCTCTGTGGGTTGCAAATAGTTCTCATGGACCCGAAACTGCACAAAACATTTGATCAAGTAGTCACGTACTGACTCTGATGCCCAGAGAATTTATTACTAGTCAGCACCCTCGGCTATCGGGCCCAAAACAGGTCGAAATCAAGCTTTGAGCAGTTATCTGCGCAGTTATGACGCCACTGTGGGTTGTAAATTGATCCAATGGACCCGAAACTCTACGGAACCCTAGATCGAGTAGTTATGTACCATTGATGATGTCCAGAGAATTCGTTACCAGTCCGCACCCTCGGCTATGAGGCCCGAAACAGGGAAAAATCGAGCCTTGAGCAGTTATCTGCCAAGTTATGACGCCACTGTGGGTTGGAGGATGATCCAATGGACCCGAAACTCGACAGAACCTCAGATCAAGTAGTCACGTACTATCTCTGATGCCCAGAAAATTTGTTCCTAGTCAGCACCGTCGGCTATGGGGCCCAAAACAGGGCGAAATCGAAATTTGAGCAGTTATCTGCGCAGTTGTGACGCCACTGTGGGTTGTAAGTTAATCCAATGGACCCGAAACTTCACAGAACCTTGGATCAAATCATTACGTATCATCTCTGATGCCCAGAGAATTTATTACTAGTCAGCACCCTCGGCTATCGGGCCCAAAACAGGTCGAAATCAAGCTTTGAGCAGTTATCTGCGCAGTTATGACGCCACTGTGGGTTGCAAATAGTTCTAATGGATCCGAAACTCCACAAAACATTTGATCAAGTAGTCGAGTACCATCTCTGATGCCCAGAGAATTTATTACTAGTCAGCACCCTCGGCTATGAGGCCCGAAATAGGGCGAAATCAAGCTTTGAGCAGTCATCTGCGCAGTTATGACGCCACTGTGGGTTGCAAATAGTTCTAATGGACCCGAAACTCCACAAAACATTTGATCAAGTAGTCACGTATCATCTCTGATGCCCAGAGAATTTATTACTAGTCAGCACCCTCGGCGATGAGGCCCGAAATAGGGCGAAATCGAGCCTTGAGCAGTTATCTGCGCAGTTATGACGCCACTGTGGGTTGTAGGATGTGCTAATGGACCCAAAACTCTGCAGAATCTTAGATCAAGTGATCATGTACCATTGATGATGCCCAAAAAATTTATTCCCAGTCAGCACCCTCGGCTATGGGGCCCAAAACAGGGCGAAATCGGAATTTGAGCAGTTATCTGCGCAGTTGTGACGCCACTGTGGGTTGTAAGTTAATCCAATGGACCCGAAACTCCACAGAACCTTGGATCAGATAATGACGTTCTATCTCTGATGCCCAGAGAGCTTATTACTAGTCAGCACCCTCAGCTATGGGGCCCGAAAAAGGGCGAAATCGAGCTTCGAGCAGTGATCTGCGCAGTTATGACGCCACTGTGGGTTGTAAGTTGATCCAATGGACCCGAAACTCTACGGAACCCTAGATCGAGTAGTCATGTACCATTGATGATGCCCAGAGAATTTGTTACCAGTCCGCACCCTCGGCTATGAGGCCCGAAACAGGGAAAAATCGAGCCTTGAGCAGTTATCTGCCAAGTTATGACGCCACTGTGGGTTGGAGGATGATCCAATGGACCCGAAACTCGACAGAACCTCAGATCAAGTAGTCACGTACTATCTCTGATGCCCAGAAAATTTGTTCCTAGTCAGCACCGTCGGCTATGGGGCCCAAAACAGGGCGAAATCGAAATTTGAGCAGTTATCTGCGCAGTTGTGACGCCACTGTGGGTTGTAAGTTGATCCAATGGACCCGAAACTCCACAGAACCTTGGATCAAATAATGACGTACTATCTCTGATGCCCAGAGAATTTATTACTAGTCAGCACCCTCGGCTATGGGGCCCAAAACAGGGCGAAATCGGAATTTGAGCAGTTATCTGCGCAGTTGTGACGCCACTGTGGGTTGTAAGTTAATCCAATGGACCCGAAACTCCACAGGACCTTGGATCAGATAATGACGTTCTATCTCTGATGCCCAGAGAGCTTATTACTAGTCAGCACCCTCAGCTATGGGGCCCGAAACAGGGCGAAATCGAGCTTCGAGCAGTGATCTGCGCAGTTGTGACGCCACTGTGGGTTGTAGGATGTTCCAATGGACCCGAAACTCTACAGAATCTTAGATCGAGTGATCATGTCCCATTGATGATGCCCAGAGAATTTATTACCAGTCAGCACCCTCGGCTATGAGGCCCGAAACAGGAAACAATCGAGCCTTGAGCAGTTATCTGCCCAGTTATGACGCCACTGTGGGTTGGAGGACGATCCAATGGACCCGAAACTCTACGGAACCCTAGATCGAGTAGTCACGTACTATTTCTGATGCCCAAAAAATTTATTTCCAGTCAGCACCCTCTCCTATCGGGCCCAAAACAGGGCGAAATCAATCTTTGATCAGTTATCTGCGCAGTTATGACGCCTCTGTGGGTTGCAAATAGTTCTCATGGACCCGAAACTGCACAAAACATTTGATCAAGTAGTCACGTACTGACTCTGATGCCCAGAGAATTTATTACTAGTCAGCACCCTCGGCTATCGGGCCCAAAACAGGTCGAAATCAAGCTTTGAGCAGTTATCTGCGCAGTTATGACGCCACTGTGGGTTGTAAATTGATCCAATGGACCTGAAACTCTACGGAACCCTAGATCGAGTAGTCCTGTACCATTGATGATGTCCAGAGAATTTGTTACCAGTCCGCACCCTCGGCTATGAGGCCCGAAACAGGGAAAAATCGAGCCTTGAGCAGTTATCTGCCAAGTTATGACGCCACTGTGGGTTGGAGGATGATCCAATGGACCCGAAACTCGACAGAACCTCAGATCAAGTAGTCACGTACTATCTCTGATGCCCAGAAAATTTGTTCCTAGTCAGCACCGTCGGCTATGGGGCCCAAAACAGGGCGAAATCGAAATTTGAGCAGTTATCTGCGCAGTTGTGACGCCACTGTGGGTTGTAAGTTAATCCAATGGACCCGAAACTTCACAGAACCTTGGATCAAATAATTACGTACCATCTCTGATGCCCAGAGAATTTATTACTAGTCAGCACCCTCGGCTATCGGGCCCAAAACAGGTCGAAATCAAGCTTTGAGCAGTTATCTGCGCAGTTATGACGCCACTGTGGGTTGCAAATAGTTCTAATGGATCCGAAACTCCACAAAACATTTGATCAAGTAGTCGAGTACCATCTCTGATGCCCAGAGAATTTATTACTAGTCAGCACCCTCGGCTATGAGGCCCGAAATAGGGCGAAATCAAGCTTTGAGCAGTCATCTGCGCAGTTATGACGCCACTGTGGGTTGCAAATAGTTCTAATGGACCCGAAACTCCACAAAACATTTGATCAAGTAGTCACGTATCATCTCTGATGCCCAGAGAATTTATTACTAGTCAGCACCCTCGGCGATGAGGCCCGAAATAGGGCGAAATCGAGCCTTGAGCAGTTATCTGCGCAGTTATGACGCCACTGTGGGTTGTAGGATGTGCTAATGGACCCAAAACTCTGCAGAATCTTAGATCAAGTGATCATGTACCATTGATGATGCCCAAAAAATTTATTCCCAGTCAGCACCCTCGGCTATGGGGCCCAAAACAGGGCGAAATCGGAATTTGAGCAGTTATCTGCGCAGTTGTGACGCCACTGTGGGTTGTAAGTTAATCCAATGGACCCGAAACTCCACAGAACCTTGGATCAGATAATTACGTTCTATCTCTGATGCCCAGAGAGCTTATTACTAGTCAGCACCCTCAGCTATGGGGCCCGAAACAGGGCGAAATCGAGCTTCGAGCAGTGATCTGCGCAGTTATGACGCCACTGTGGGTTGTAAGTTGATCCAATGGACCCGAAACTCTACGGAACCCTAGATCGAGTAGTCATGTACCATTGATGATGCCCAGAGAATTTGTTACCAGTCCGCACCCTCGGCTATGAGGCCCGAAACAGGGAAAAATCGAGCCTTGAGCAGTTATCTGCCAAGTTATGACGCCACTGTGGGTTGGAGGATGATCCAATGGACCCGAAACTCGACAGAACCTCAGATCAAGTAGTCACGTACTATCTCTGATGCCCAGAAAATTTGTTCCTAGTCAGCACCGTCGGCTATGGGGCCCAAAACAGGGCGAAATCGAAATTTGAGCAGTTATCTGCGCAGTTGTGACGCCACTGTGGGTTGTAAGTTGATCCAATGGACCCGAAACTCCACAGAACCTTGGATCAAATAATGACGTACTATCTCTGATGCCCAGAGAATTTATTACTAGTCAGCACCCTCGGCTATGGGGCCCAAAACAGGGCGAAATCGAAATTTGAGCAGTTATCTGCGCAGTTGTGACGCCACTGTGGGTTGGAGGATGATCCAATGGACCCGAAACTCCACAAAACATTTGATCAAGTAGTCGAGTACCATCTGTGATGCCCAGAGAATTTATTACTAGTCAGCACCCTCGGCTATGAGGTCCGAAATAGGGCGAAATCGAGCTTTGAGCAGTTATCTGCGCAGTTATGACGCCACTGTGGGTTGTAGGATGTTCCAATGGACCCGAAACTCTGCAGAATCTTAGATCAAGTGATCATGTACCATTGATGATGCCCAAAAAATTTATTCCCAGTCAGCAACCTCGGCTATGGGGCCCAAAACAGGGCGAAATCGAAATTTGAGCAGTTATCTGCGCAGTTGTGACGCCACTGTGGGTTGTATGTTAATCCAATGGACCCGAAACTCCACAGAACCTTGGATCAAATAATGACGTACTATCTCTGATGCCCAGAGAATTTATTACTAGTCAGCACCCTCAGCTATGGGGCCCGAAACAGGGCGAAATCGAGCTTCGAGCAGTGATCTGCGCAGTTGTGACGCCACTGTGGGTTGTAGGATGTTCCAATGGACCCGAAACTCTACAGAATCTTAGATCGAGTGACCATGTACCATTGATGATGCCCAGAGAATTTGTTACCAGTCAGCACCCTCGGCTATGAGGCCCGAAACAGGGGAAAATCGAGCCTTTAGCAGTTATCTGCCCAGTTATGACGCGACTGTGGGTTGCAAATGGTTCTAATGGACCCAAAACTCCACAAAATCATAGATGAAGTAGTAACGTACCATCTTCGATGCCCAGAGAATTTATTACCAGTCAGCACCCTCGGCTATGGGGCCCAAAACAGGGCGAAATCGAAATTTGAGCAGTTATCTGCGCAGTTGTCACGCCACTGTGGGTTGGAGGATGATCCAATGGACCCAAAACTCGACAGAACCTCAGATCAAGTAGTCACGTACTATCTCTGATGCCCAGAAAATTTGTTTCTAGTCAGCACCGTCGGCTATCGGGCCCAAAACAGGTCGAAATCAAGCTTTGAGCAGTTATCTGCGCAATTATGACGCCACTGTGGGTTGTAAGTTGATCCAATGGACCCGAAACTCTACGGAACCCTAGATCGAGTAGTCACGTACTATTTCTGATGCCCAAAAAATTCATTTCCAGTCAGCACCCTCTCCTATCGGGCCCAAAACAGGGCGAAATCAATCTTTGATCAGTTATCTGCGCAGTTATGACGCCTCTGTGGGTTGCAAATAGTTCTCATGGACCCGAAACTGCACAAAACATTTGATCAAGTAGTCACGTACCGACTCTGATGCCCAGAGAATTTATTACTAGTCAGCACCCTCGGCTATGGGGCCCAAAATAGGGCGAAATCGAACTTTGAGCAGTTATCTGCGCAGTTATGACGCCACTGTGGGTTGTAGGATGTACTAATGGACCCGAAACTCTGCAGAATCTTAGATCAAGTGATTATGTACCATTGATGATGCCCAGGGAATCGATTACCAGTCAGCAACCTTGGCTATGAGGCCCAAAACAGGGCAGAATCGAGCTTTGAGCAGTTATCTGCACAGTTATGACGTCACTGTGGGTTGTAGGAGGTTCCAATGGACCCGAAACTCTACAGAAGCCTAGATCAAGTAGTCTTGTACTATCTCTGATGCCCAAAGAATTTATTACTAGTCAGCACCCTCGGCTATGGGGCCCAATACAGGACGAAATCGAGCTTTGAGCAGTTATCTGCGCAGTTATGATCCACTGTGGGTTGTAGGATGTTCCAATGGACACGAAACTCTACAGAATCTTAGACCAAGTAATCATGTACCATTGATGATGCCCAGAGAATTTGTTACCAGTCCGCACCCTCGGCTATGAGGCCCGAAACAGGGAAAAATCGAGCCTTGAGCAGTTATCTGCCAAGTTATGACGCCACTGTGGGTTGTCAGTTGATCCAATGGACCCGAAACTCAACAAAACCATAGATCAAGTAGTCACGTACCATCCCTGATGCCCAGAAAACTCATTACTAGTCAGCACCCTCGGCTATGGGGCCCAAAACATGGCGAAATCGAGCTTTGAGCAGTTATCTGCGCAGTTATGACGCCACTGTGGGTTGTAGGATGTTCCAATGAACCCGAAACTCTACAGAATCTTAGATCGAGTGATCATGTACCATTGATGATGCCCAGAGAATTTATTACCACCCAGCACCCTCGGCTATGAGGCCCGAAACAGGGAAAAATCGAGCCTTGAGCAGTTATCTGCCCAGTTATGACGCCACTGTGGGTTGGAGGATGATCCAATGGACCCGAAACTCGACAGAACCTCAGATCGAGTGGTCATGTACCATGAATGATACCCAGAGAATTTATTACCAGTCAGCACCCTCGGCTATGGGGCCCAAAATAGGGCGAAATCGAGCTTTGGATAGTTATCTGCGCAGTTATGACGCCACTGTGGATTGTAAGTTGATCCAATGGACCCGAAACTCTACAAGACCTCAGATCCAGTGGTTATGTTCCACCCATGATGCCCAGAGAATTTATTACCAGTCAGCAACCTTGGCTATGGGGCCCAAAACAGGGCAGAACCGAGCTTTGAGCAGTTATCTGCCCAGTTATGACGCCACTGTGGGTTGTAGGAGGTTCCAATGGATCCGAAACTCTACAGAAGCCTAGATTAAGTAGTCACGTACCATCTCTGATCCCCAGAGAATTTATTCCTAGTCAGCACCCTCGGCTATGGGGCCCAATACAGGGCGAAATCGAGCTTTGAGCAGTTATCTGCGCAGTTAAGACGCCACTGTGGGTTGTGAGATGATCGAATGGACCCGAAATTCTACAGAATCTTAGATCAAGTAATCATGTACCATTGATGATGCCCAGAGAATCTATTACCAGTCAGCAACCTCGGCTATGAGGCACGAAACAGGGGAAAATCGAGCTTCGAGCAGTTATCTGCGCAGTTATGACGCCACTGTAGGTTGTGAGTTGATCCAATGGACCCGAAACTCTACGGAACCCTGAATCAAGTAGTCGTGTACTATCCCTGATGCCCAGAGAATTTGTTACCAGTCAGCACCCTCGGCTATGGGGCCCAAAACAGGGCGAAATCGAGCTTTGAGCAGTTATCTGCGCAGTTATGACGCCACTGTGGGTTGGCGGATGATCCAATGGACCCGAAACTCGACAGAACCTCAGATCAAGTCGTCATGTACCATGAATGATACCCAGAGTATTTATTACCAGTCAGCACCCTCGGCTATGAGGCCCGAAACAGGTCGAAATCAAGCTCTGAGCAGTTATCTGCGCAGTTATGACGCCACTGTGGGTTGTAAGTTGATCCAATGGACCCGAAACTCTACGGAACCCTAGATCGAGTAGTCACGTACTATCTCTGATGCCATGAGAATTTGTTACCAGTCAGCACCCTCGGCTATGGGGCCCGAAACAGGGAAAAATCGAGCCTTGAGCAGTTATCTGCCCAGTTATGACGCCACTGTGGGTTGGAGGATGATCCAATGGACCCGAAACTCGACAGAACCTCAGATCGAGTGGTCATGTACCATGGATGATACCCAGAGAATTTATTACCAGTCAGCACCCTCGGCTATGGGGCCCAAAACAGGGCGAAACCGAGCTTTGGATAGTTATCTGCGCAGTTATGACGCCACTGTGGATTGTAAGTTGATCCAATGGACCCGAAACTCTACAAGACCTCAGATCCAGTGGTTATGTTCCACCCATGATGCCCAGAGAATTTATTACCAGTCAGCAACCTTGGCTATGGGGCCCAAAACAGGGCAGAACCGAGCTTTGAGCAGTTATCTGCCCAGTTATGACGCCACTGTGGGTTGTAGGAGGTTCCAATGAACCCGAAACTCTACAGAATCTTAGATCGAGTGATCATGTACCATTGATGATGCCCAGAGAATTTATTACCACCCAGCACCCTCGGCTATGAGGCCCGAAACAGGGAAAAATCGAGCCTTGAGCAGTTATCTGCCCAGTTATGACGCCACTGTGGGTTGGAGGATGATCCAATGGACCCGAAACTCGACAGAACCTCAGATCGAGTGGTCATGTACCTTGAATGATACCCAGAGAATTTATTACCAGTCAGCACCCTCGGCTATGGGGCCCAAAACAGGGCGAAATCGAGCTTTGGATAGTTATCTGCGCAGTTATGACGCCACTGTGGATTGTAAGTTGATCCAATGGACCCGAAACTCTACGAGACCTCAGATCCAGTGGTTATGTTCCACCCATGATGCCCAGAGAATTTATTACCAGTCAGCAACCTTGGCTATGGGGCCCAAAACAGGGCAGAACCGAGCTTTGAGCAGTTATCTGCCCAGTTATGACGCCACTGTGGGTTGTAGGAGGTTCCAATGGTTCCGAAACTCTACAGAAGCCTAGATTAAGTAGTCACGTACCATCTCTGATCCCCAGAGAATTTATTCCTAGTCAGCACCCTCGGCTATGGGGCCCAATACAGGGCGAAATCGAGCTTTGAGCAGTTATCTGCGCAGTTAAGACGCCACTGTGGGTTGTGAGATGATCGAATGGACCCGAAATTCTACAGAATCTTAGATCAAGTAATCATGTACCATTGATGATGCCCAGAGAATCTATTACCAGTCAGCAACCTCGGCTATGAGGCACGAAACAGGGGAAAATCGAGCTTCGAGCAGTTATCTGCGCAGTTATGACGCCACTGTAGGTTGTGAGTTGATCCAATGGACCCGAAACTCTACGGAACCCTGAATCAAGTAGTCGTGTACTATCTCTGATGCCCAGAGAATTTGTTACCAGTCAGCACCCTCGGCTATGGGGCCCAAAACAGGGCGAAATCGAGCTTTGAGCAGTTATCTGCGCAGTTATGACGCCACTGTGGGTTGGAGGATGATCCAATGGACCCGAAACTCGACAGAACCTCAGATCAAGTCGTCATGTACCATGAATGATACCCAGAGTATTTATTACCAGTCAGCACCCTCGGCTATGAGGCCCGAAACAGGTCGAAATCAAGCTCTGAGCAGTTATCTGCGCAGTTATGACGCCACTGTGGGTTGTAAGTTGATCCAATGGACCCGAAACTCTACGGAACCCTAGATCGAGTAGTCACGTACTATCTCTGATGCCATGAGAATTTGTTACCAGTCAGCACCCTCGGCTATGGGGCCCAAAACAGGGCGAAATCGAGCTTTGAGCAGTTATCTGCGCAGTTATGACGCCACTGTGGGTTGGAGGATGATCCAATGGACCCGAAACTCGACAGAACCTCAGATCAAGTGGTCATGTACCATCTCTGATGCCCAGAGGATTTATTACTATTCAGCACCCTCGGCTATGGGGCCCAAAACAGGGCGAAATCGAGCTTTGAGCAGTTATCTGCGCAGTTATGACGCCACTGTGGGTTGGAGGATGATCCAATGGACCCGAAACTCGACAGAACCTCAGATCAAGTGGTCATGTACCATCTCTGATGCCCAGAGAATTTATTTCCAGTCAGCACCCTCTCCTATCGGGCCCAAAACAGGGCGAAATCGAGCTTTGAGCAGTTATCTGCGCAGTTATGACGCCACTGTGGGTTGTAGGATGTTCCAATGGACCCGAAACTCTACAGAATCTTAGACCAAGTATTCATGTACCATTGATGATGCCCAGAGAATTTGTTACCAGTCCGCACCCTCGGCTATGAGGCCCGGAACAGGGAAAAATCGAGCCTTGAGCAGTTATCTGCCAAGTTATGACGCCACTGTGGGTTGGAGGATGATCCAATGGACCCGAAACTCGACAGAACCTCAGATCAAGTAGTCACGTACTATCTCTGATGCCCAGAAAATTTGTTCCTAGTCAGCACCGTCGGCTATCGGGCCCAAAACAGGTCGATTTCAAGCTTTGAGCAGTTATCTGCGCAGTTATGAGGCCACTGTGGGTTGTAAGTTGATCCAATGGACCCGAAACTCTACAGAACTTCAGATCGAGTAGTCACGTACTGATTCTGATGCCCAGAAATTTATTTCCAGTCAGCAACCTCTCCTATCGGGCCCAAAACAGGGCGAAATCAAGCTTTGAGCAGTTATCTGCGCAGTTATGACGCCACTGTGGGTTGTAGGATGTTCCAATGGGTCCGAAACTCTGCAGAATCTTAGATCAAGTGATCATATACCATTGATGATGCCCAGAAAATTCATTACCAGTCAGCACCCTCGGCTATGAGGCCCGAAACAGGGGAAAATCGAGCCCTGAGCAGTTATCTGCGCAGTTGTCACGCCACTGTGGGTTGGAGGATGATCCAATGGACCCAAAACTCGACAGAACCTCAGATCGAGTAGTCACATACTATCTCTGATGCCCAGAAAATTTGTTTCTAGTCAGCACCGTCGGCTATCGGGCCCAAAACGGGTCGAAATCAAGCTTTGAGCAGTTATCTGCGCAGTTATGACGCCACTGTGGGTTGTAAGTTGATCCAATGGACCCGAAACTCTACGGAACCCTAGATCGAGTAGTCACGTACTATTTCTGATGCCCAAAAAATTTATTTCCAGTCAGCAACCTCTCCTATCGGGCCCGAAACAGGGCGAAATCAATCTTTGATCAGCTATCTGCGCAGTTATGACGCCTCTGTGGATTGCAAATAGTTCTCATGGACCCGAAACTGCACAAAATATTTGATCAAGTAGTCACGTACCGACTCTGATGCCCAGAGAATTCATTACTAGTCAGCGGCCTCGGCTATGAGGCCCGAAAAAGGGCGAAATCGAGCTTTGAGCAGTTATCTGCGCAGTTATGACGCCACTGTGGGTTGTAAGTTGATCCAATGGACCCGAAACTCTACGGAACCCTAGATCGAGTAGTCACGTACTATTTCTGATGCCCAAAAAATTTATTTCCAGTCAGCACCCTCTCCTATCGGGCCCAAAACAGGGCGAAATCGAGCTTTGAGCAGTTATCTGCGCAGTTATGACGCCACTGTGGGTTGTAGGATGTTCCAATGGACCCGAAACTCTACAGAATCTTAGACCAAGTATTCATGTACCATTGATGATGCCCAGAGAATTTGTTACCAGTCCGCACCCTCGGCTATGAGGCCCGGAACAGGGAAAAATCGAGCCTTGAGCAGTTATCTGCCAAGTTATGACGCCACTGTGGGTTGGAGGATGATCCAATGGACCCGAAACTCGACAGAACCTCAGATCAAGTAGTCACGTACTTTCTCTGATGCCCAGAAAATTTGTTCCTAGTCAGCACCGTCGGCTATCGGGCCCAAAACAGGTCGAAATCAAGCTTTGAGCAGTTATCTGCGCAGTTATGACGCCACTGTGGGTTGTAAGTTGATCCAATGGACCCGAAACTCTACGGAACTTCAGATCGAGTAGTCACGTACTGATTCTGATGCCCAGAAATTTATTTCCAGTCAGCACCCTCTCCTATCGGGCCCAAAACAGGGCGAAATCAAGCTTTGAGCAGTTATCTGCGCAGTTATGACGCCACTGTGGGTTGTAGGATGTTCCAATGGGTCCGAAACTCTGCAGAATCTTAGATCAAGTGATCATATACCATTGATGATGCCCAGAAAATTCATTACCAGTCAGCACCCTCGGCTATGGGGCCCGAAACAGGGGAAAATCGAGCTTTGAGCAGTTATCTGCCCGGTTTTGACGCCACTGTGGGTTGCAAATAGTTCTAATGGACCCGAAACTCCACAAAACATTTGATCAGGTAGTCACGTACCATCTCTGATGCCCAGAGAATTTATTACCAGTCAGCACCCTCGGCTATGAGGCCCGAAACAGGGAACAATCGAGCCTTGAGCAGTTATCTGCCCAGTTATGACGCCACTGTGGGTTGGAGGACGATCCAATGGACCCGAAACTCTACGGAACCCTAGATCGAGTAGTCACGTACTATTTCTGATGCCCAAAAAATTTATTTCCAGTCAGCACCCTCTCCTATCGGGCCCAAAACAGGGCGAAATCAATCTTTGATCAGTTATCTGCGCAGTTATGACGCCTCTGTGGGTTGCAAATAGTTCTCATGGACCCGAAACTGCACAAAACATTTGATCAAGTAGTCACGTACTGACTCTGATGCCCAGAGAATTTATAACTAGTCAGCACCCTCGGCTATCGGGCCCAAAACAGGTCGAAATCAAGCTTTGAGCAGTTATCTGCGCAGTTATGACGCCACTGTGGGTTGTTAGTTGATCCAATGGACCCGAAACTCTACGGAACCTTAGATCGAGTAGTCATGTAACATTGATGATGTCCAGAGAATTTGTTACCAGTCCGCACCCTCGGCTATGAGGCCCGAAACAGGGAAAAATCGAGCCTTGAGCAGTTATCTGCCAAGTTATGACGCCACTGTGGGTTGGAGGATGATCCAATGGACCTCAAACTCGACAGAACCTCAGATCAAGTAGTCACGTACTATCTCTGATGCCCAGAAAATTTGTTCCTAGTCAGCACCGTCGGCTATGGGGCCCAAAACAGGGCGAAATCGAAATTTGAGCAGTTATCTGCGCAGTTGTGACGCCACTGTGGGTTGTAAGTTAATCCAATGGACCCGAAACTCCACAGAACCTTGGATCAAATAATTACGTACTATCTCTGATGCGCAGAGAATTTATTACTAGTCAGCACCCTCGGCTATCGGGCCCAAAACAGGTCGAAATCAAGCTTTGAGCAGTTATCTGCGCAGTTATGACGCCACTGTGGGTTGCAAATAGTTCTAATGGACCCGAAACTCCACAAAACATTCGATCAAGTAGTCAAGTATCATCTCTGATGCCCAGAGAATTTATTACTAGTCAGCACCCTCGGCGATGAGGCCCGAAATAGGGCGAAATCGAGCCTTGAGCAGTTATCTGCGCAGTTATGACGCCACTGTGGGTTGTAGGATGTGCTAATGGACCCAAAACTCTGCAGAATCTTAGATCAAGTGATCATGTACCATTGATGATGCCCAAAAAATTTATTCCCAGTCAGCACCCTCGGCTATGGGGCCCAAAACAGGGCGAAATCGGAATTTGAGCAGTTATCTGCGCAGTTGTGACGCCACTGTGGGTTGTAAGTTAATCCAATGGACCCGAAACTCCACAGAACCTTGGATCAGATAATTACGTTCTATCTCTGATGCCCAGAGAGCTTATTACTAGTCAGCACCCTCAGCTATGGGGCCCGAAACAGGGCGAAATCGAGCTTCGAGCAGTGATCTGCGCAGTTGTGACGCCACTGTG
Source organism: Eretmocerus hayati (assembly GCA_029851415.1). Classification (NCBI taxonomy): domain Eukaryota; kingdom Metazoa; phylum Arthropoda; class Insecta; order Hymenoptera; family Aphelinidae; genus Eretmocerus; species Eretmocerus hayati. The sequence continues at coordinate 91,108,515 of CM056742.1, read as the reverse complement.
GGTTGTAGGATGTTCCAATGGACCCGAAACTCTACAGAATCTTAGATCAAGTGACCATGTACCATTGATGATGCCCAGAGAATTTGTTACCAGTCAGCACCCTCGGCTATGAGGCCCGAAACAGGGGAAAATCGAGCCTTTAGCAGTTATCTGCCCAGTTATGACGCGACTGTGGGTTGCAAATGGTTCTAATGGACCCAAAACTCCACAAAATCATAGATGAAGTCGTAACGTACCATCTTCGATGCCCAGAGAATTTATTACCAGTCAGCACCCTCGGCTATGGGGCCCAAAACAGGGCGAAATCGAAATTTGAGCAGTTATCAGCGCAGTTGTCACGCCACTGTGGGTTGGAGGATGATCCAATGGACCCAAAACTCGACAGAACCTCAGATCAAGTAGTCACGTACTATCTCTGATGCCCAGAAAATTTGTTTCTAGTCAGCACCGTCGGCTATCGGGCCCAAAACAGGTCGAAATCAAGCTTTGAGCAGTTATCTGCGCAATTATGACGCCACTGTGGGTTGTAAGTTGATCCAATGGACCCGAAACTCTACGGAACCCTAGATCGAGTAGTCACGTACTATTTCTGATGCCCAAAAAATTCATTTCCAGTCAGCACCCTCTCCTATCGGGCCCAAAACAGGGCGAAATCAATCTTTGATCAGTTATCTGCGCAGTTATGACGCCTCTGTGGGTTGCAAATAGTTCTCATGGACCCGAAACTGCACAAAACATTTGATCAAGTAGTCACGTACCGACTCTGATGCCCAGAGAATTTATTACTAGTCAGCACCCTCGTCTATGGGGCCCAAAATAGGGCGAAATCGAACTTTGAGCAGTTATCTGCGCAGTTATGACGCCACTGTGGGTTGTAGGATGTACTAATGGACCCGAAACTCTGCAGAATCTTAGATCAAGTGATTATGTACCATTGATGATGCCCAGGGAATCGATTACCAGTCAGCAACCTTGGCTATGAGGCCCAAAACAGGGCAGAATCGAGCTTTGAGCAGTTATCTGCACAGTTATGACGTCACTGTGGGTTATAGGAGGTTCCAATGGACCCGAAACTCTACAGAAGCCTAGATCAAGTAGTCTTGTACTATCTCTGATGCCCAAAGAATTTATTACTAGTCAGCACCCTCGGCTATGGGGCCCAATACAGGACGAAATCGAGCTTTGAGCAGTTATCTGCGCAGTTATGATCCACTGTGGGTTGTAGGATGTTCCAATGGACACGAAACTCTACAGAATCTTAGACCAAGTAATCATGTACCATTGATGATGCCCAGAGGATTTGTAACCAGTCCGCACCCTCGGCTATGAGGCCCGAAACAGGGAAAAATCGAGCCTTGAGCAGTTATCTGCCAAGTTATGACGCCACTGTGGGTTGTCAGTTGATCCAATGGACCCGAAACTCAACAAAACCATAGATCAAGTAGTCACGTAACATCCCTGATGCCCAGAAAACTCATTACTAGTCGGCACCCTCGGCTATGGGGCCCAAAACATGGCGAAATCGAGCTTTGAGCAGTTATCTGCGCAGTTATGACGCCACTGTGGGTTGTAGGATGTTCCAATGAACCCGAAACTCTACAGAATCTTAGATCGAGTGATCATGTACCATTGATGATGCCCAGAGAATTTATTACCACCCAGCACCCTCGGCTATGAGGCCCGAAACGGGGAAAAATCGAGCCTTGAGCAGTTATCTGCCCAGTTATGACGCCACTGTGGGTTGGAGGATGATCCAATGGACCCGAAACTCGACAGAACCTCAGATCAAGTGGTCATGTACCATGAATGATACCCAGAGAATTTATTACCAGTCAGCACCCTCGGCTATGGGGCCCAAAACAGGGCGAAATCGAGCTTTGGATAGTTATCTGCGCAGTTATGACGCCACTGTGGATTGTAAGTTGATCCAATGGACCCGAAACTCTACAAGACCTTAGATCCAGTGGTTATGTACCACCCATGATGCCCAGAGAATTTATTTCCAGTCAGCAACCTTGGCTATGGGGCCCAAAACAGGGCAGAACCGAGCTTTGAGCAGTTATCTGCCCAGTTATGACGCCACTGTGGGTTGTAGGAGGTTCCAATGGACCCGAAACTCTACAGAAGCCTAGATTAAGTAGTCACGTACCATCTCTGATCCCCAGAGAATTTATTCCTAGTCAGCACCCTCGGCTATGGGGCCCAATACAGGGCGAAATCGAGCTTTGAGCAGTTATCTGCGCAGTTAAGACGCCACTGTGGGTTGTGAGATGATCGAATGGACCCGAAATTCTACAGAATCTTAGATCAAGTAATCATGTACCATTGATGATGCCCAGAGAATCTATTACCAGTCAGCAACCTCGGCTATGAGGCACGAAACAGGGGAAAATCGAGCTTCGAGCAGTTATCTGCGCAGTTATGACGCCACTGTAGGTTGTGAGTTGATCCAATGGACCCGAAACTCTACGGAACCCTGAATCAAGTAGTCGTGTACTATCTCTGATGCCCAGAGAATTTGTTACCAGTCAGCACCCTCGGCTATGGGGCCCAAAACAGGGCGAAATCGAGCTTTGAGCAGTTATCTGCGCAGTTATGACGCCACTGTGGGTTGGAGGATGATCCAATGGACCCGAAACTCGACAGAACCTCAGATCAAGTCGTCATGTACCATGAATGATACCCAGAGTATTTATTACCAGTCAGCACCCACGGCTATGAGGCCCGAAACAGGTCGAAATCAAGCTCTGAAGAGTTATCTGCGCAGTTATGACGCCACTGTGGGTTGGAAGTTGATCCAATGGACCCGAAACTCTACGGAACCCTAGATCGAGTAGTCACGTACTATCTCTGATGCCATGAGAATTTGTTACCAGTCAGCACCCTCGGCTATGGGGCCCAAAACAGGGCGAAATCGAGCTTTGAGCAGTTATCTGCGCAGTTATGACGCCACTGTGGGGTGGAGGATGATCCAATGGACCCGAAACTCGACAGAACCTCAGATCAAGTGGTCATGTACCATCTCTGATGCCCAGAGGATTTATTACTATTCAGCACCCTCGGCTATGGGGCCCAAAACAGGGCGAAATCGAGCTTTGAGCAGTTATCTGCGCAGTTATGACGCCACTGTGGGTTGGAGGATGATCCAATGGACCCGAAACTCGACAGAACCTCAGATCAAGTGGTCATGTACCATCTCTCATGCCCAGAGAATTTATTACTAGTCAGCACCCTCGGCTATGGGGCCCAAAACAGGGCGAAATCGAGCTTTGAGCAGTTATCTGCGCAGTTATGACGCCACTGTGGGTTGTAGGATGTTTCAATGGTCCCGAAACTCTACAGAACCTCAGATCAAGTGGTCATGTACCATGAATGATACCCAGAGAATTTATTACCATAGGCACCCTCGGCTATGGGGCCCAAAACAGGGCGAAATCGAGCTTTCAATAGTTATCTGCGCAGTTATGACGCCACTGTGGGTTGTAAGTTGATCCAATGGACCCGAAACTCTACAGGACCTTAGATCCAGTGGTTATGTCCCATTCATGATGCCCAGAGAATTTATTACCAGTCAGCAATCTTGGCTATGGGGCCCAAAACAGGGCAGAATCGAGCTTTCAGCAGTTATCTGCCCAGTTATGACGCCACTGTGGGTTGTAGGAGGTTCCAATGGATCCGAAACTCTACAGAAGCCTAGATTAAGTAGTCTCGTACCATCTCTGATGCCCGAAGAATTTATTCCTAGTTAGCACCCTCGGCTATGGGGCCCAATACAGGGCGAAATCGAGCTTTGAGCAGTTATCTGCGCAGTTATGACGCCACTGTGGGTTGGAGGATGATCCAATGGACCCGAAACTCTACGGAACCCTAGATCGAGTAGTCACGTACTATCTCTGATGCCATGAGAATTTGTTACCAGTCAGCACCCTCGGCTATGGGGCCCAAAACAGGGCGAAATCGAGCTTTGAGCAGTTATCTGCGCAGTTATGACGCCACTGTGGGTTGGAGGATGATCCAATGGACCCGAAACTCGACAGAACCTCAGATCAAGTGGTCATGTACCATCTCTGATGCCCAGAGGATTTATTACTATTCAGCACCCTCGGCTATGGGGCCCAAAACAGGGCGAAATCGAGCTTTGAGCAGTTATCAGCGCAGTTATGACGCCACTGTGGATTGGAGGATGATCCAATGGACCCGAAACTCGACAGAACCTCAGATCAAGTGGTCATGTACCATCTCTGATGCCCAGAGAATTTATTACTAGTCCGCACCCTCGGCTATGGGGCCCAAAACAGGGCGAAATCGAGCTTTGAGCAGTTATCTGCGCAGTTATGACGCCACTGTGGGTTGTAGGATGTTTCAATGGACCCGAAACTCTACAGAACCTCAGATCAAGTGGTCATGTACCATGAATGATACCCAGAGAATTTATTACCATAGGCACCCTCGGCTATGGGGCCCAAAACAGGGCGAAATCGAGCTTTCAATAGTTATCTGCGCAGTTATGACGCCACTGTGGGTTGTAAGTTGATCCAATGGACCCGAAACTCTACAGGACCTTAGATCCAGTGGTTATGTCCCATTCATGATGCCCAGAGAATTTATTACCAGTCAGCAATCTTGGCTATGGGGCCCAAAACAGGGCAGAATCGAGCTTTCAGCAGTTATCTGCCCAGTTATGACGCCACTGTGGGTTGTAGGAGGTTCCAATGGATCCGAAACTCTACAGGAGCCTAGATCAAGTAGTCTCGTACCATCTCTGATGCCCGAAGAATTTATTCCTAGTTAGCACCCTCGGCTATGGGGCCCAATACAGGGCGAAATCGAGCTTTGAGCAGTCATCTGCGCAGTTATGACGCCACTGTGGGTTGGAGGATGATCCAATGGACCCGAAACTCGACAGAACCTCAGATCAAGTGGTCATGTACCATCTCTGATGCCCAGAGGATTTATTACTATTCAGCACCCTCGGCTATGGGGCCCAAAACAGGGCGAAATCGAGCTTTGAGCAGTTATCTGCGCAGTTATGACGCCACTGTGGATTGGAGGATGATCCAATGGACCCGAAACTCGACAGAACTTCAGATCAAGTGGTCATGTACCATCTCTGATGCCCAGAGAATTTATTACTAGTCCGCACCCTCGGCTATGGGGCCCAAAACAGGGCGAAATCGAGCTTTGAGCAGTTATCTGCGCAGTTATGACGCCACTGTGGGTTGTAGGATGTTTCAATGGACCCGAAACTCTACAGAACCTCAGATCAAGTGGTCATGTACCATGAATGATACCCAGAGAATTTATTACCATAGGCACCCTCGGCTATGGGGCCCAAAACAGGGCGAAATCGAGCTTTCAATAGTTATCTGCGCAGTTATGACGCCACTGTGGGTTGTAAGTTGATCCAATGGACCCGAAACTCTACAGGACCTTAGATCCAGTGGTTATGTCCCATTCATGATGCCCAGAGAATTTATTACCAGTCAGCAATCTTGGCTATGGGGCCCAAAACAGGGCAGAATCGAGCTTTCAGCAGTTATCTGCCCAGTTATGACGCCACTGTGGGTTGTAGGAGGTTCCAATGGATCCGAAACTCTACAGAAGCCTAGATCAAGTAGTCTCGTACCATCTCTGATGCCCGAAGAATTTATTCCTAGTTAGCACCCTCGGCTATGGGGCCCAATACAGGGCGAAATCGAGCTTTGAGCAGTTATCTGCGCAGTTATGACGCCACTGTGGGTTGTAAGATGATCCAATGGAAACGAAATTCTACAGAATCTTAGATCAAGTAATCATGTACCATTGATGATGCCCAGAGAATCTATTACCAGTCAGCACCCTCGGCTATGAGGCACGAGACAGGGAAAAATCGAGCTTCGAGCAGTTATCTGCGCAGTTATGACACCACTGTAGGTTGTAAGTTGATCCAATGGACCTGAAAATCTACGGAACCCTAGATCAAGTAGTCGTGTACTATCTCTGATGCCCAGAGGATTTGTTACCAGTCAGCACCCTCGGCTATGGGGCCCAAAACAGGGCGAAATCGAGCTTTGAGCAGTTATCTGCGCAGTTATGACGCCACTGTGGGTTGTTGGATTTTCCAATGGACCCGAAACTCTACAGAATCTTAGACCAAGTAATCATGTAACATTGATGATGCCCAGAGAATTTGTTACCAGTCCGCACCCTCGGCTAGGAGGCCCGAAACAGGGAAAAATCGAGCCTTGAGCAGTTATCTGCGCAGTTGTCACGCCACTGTGGGTTGGAGGATGATCCAATGGACCCAAAACTCGACAAAACCTCAGATCGAGTAGTCACGTACTATCTCTGATGCCCAGAAAATTTGTTCCTAGTCAGCACCGTCGGCTATCGGGCCCAAAACAGGTCGAAATCAAGCTTTGAGCAGTTATCTGCGCAGTTATGACGCCACTGTGGGTCGTAAGTTGATCCAATGGACCCGAAACTCTACTGAACTTCAGATCGAGTAGTCACGTACTATTTCTGATGCCCAGGAAATTTATTTTCAGTCAGCACCCTCTCCTATCGGGCCCAAAACAGGGCGAAATCAAGCTTTGAGCAGTTATCTGCGCAGTTATGACGCCACTGGGGGTTGCAAATAGTTCTAATGGACCCAAAACTCCACAAAACATCTGATCAAGTAGTCACGTACCATCTCTGATGCCCAGAGGAATCATTACTAGTCAGCACCCTCGGCTATGGGGCCCAAAATAGGGCGAAATCGAGCTTTGAGCAGTTATCTGCGCAGTTATGATGCCACTGTGGGTTGTAGGATTTTTCAATGGACCCGAAACTCTGCAGAACCTTAGATCAAGTGATCATGTGTCATTGATGATGCCCAGAAAATCCATTACCAGTCAGCATCCTCGGCTATCGGGCCCAAAACAGGTCGAAATCAAACTTTGAGCAGTTATCTGCGCAGTTATGACGCCACTGTGGGTCGCAAATAGTTCTAATGGACCCTAAGCTCAACAAAACCATAGATCCAGTAGTCACGTACCATCCCTGATGCCCAGAAAACTCATTACTAGTCAGCACCCTCGGCTATGGGGCCCAAAACATGGCGAAATCGAGCTTTGAGCAGTTATCTGCGCAGTTATGACGCCACTGTGGGTTGTAGGATGTTCCAATGAACCCGAAACTCTACAGAATCTTAGATCGAGTGATCATGTACCATTGATGATGCCCAGAGAATTTATTACCAGTCAGCACCCTCGGCTATGAGGCCCGAAACAGGGAAAAATCGAGCCTTGAGCAGTTATCTGCCCAGTTATGACGCCACTGTGGGTTGGAGGATGATCCAATGGACCCGAATTTCGACAGAACCTCAGATCAAGTGGTCATGTACCATGAATGATACCCAGAGAATTTATTACCAGTCAGCACCCTCGGCTATGGGGCCCAAAACAGGGTGAAATCGAGCTTTGGATAGTTATCTGCGCAGTTATGACGCCACTGTGGATTGTAAGTTGATCCAATGGACCCGAAACTCTACTGAACTTCAGATCGAGTAGTCACGTACTATTTCTGATGCCCAGGAAATTTATTTCCAGTCAGCACCCTCTCCTATCGGGCCCAAAACAGGGCGAAATCAAGCTTTGAGCAGTTATCTGCGCAGTTATGACGCCACTGGGGGTTGCAAATAGTTCTAATGGACCCAAAACTCCACAAAACATCTGATCAAGTCGTCACGTACCATCTCTGATGCCCAGAGGAATTATTACTAGTCAGCACCCTCGGCTATGGGGCCCAAAATAGGGCGAAATCGAGCTTTGAGCAGTTATCTGCGCAGTTATGATGCCACTGTGGGTTGTAGGATTTTTCAATGGACCCGAAACTCTGCAGAACCTTAGATCAAGTGATCATGTACCATTGATGATGCCCAGAAAATTCATTACCAGTCAGCACCCTCGGCTATGGGGCCCAAAACAGGGCGAAATCGAAATTTGAGCAGTTATCTGCGCAGTTGTGACGCCACTGTGGGTTGTAAGTTGATCCAATGGACCCGAAACTCTACAGAACCCTAGATCAAGTAATCACGTAATATCTCTGATGCCCAGAGAATTTATTTCCAGTCAGCACCCTCGGCTATCGGGCCCAAAACAGGTCGAAATCAAGCTTTGAGCAGTTATCTGCGCAGTTATGACGCCACTGTGGGTCGCAAATAGTTCTAATGGACCCTAAGCTCAACGAAACCATAGATCGAGTAGTCACGTACCATCCCTGATGCCCAGAGAATTTATTACCAGTCAGCACCCTCGGCTATGAGGCCCGAAACAGGAAAAAATCGAGCCTTGAGCAGTTATCTGCCCAGTTATGACGCCACTGTGGGTTGGAGGATGATCCAATGGACCCGAATTTCGACAGAACCTCAGATCAAGTGGTCATGTACCATGAATGATACCCAGAGAATTTATTACCAGTCAGCACCCTCGGCTATGGGGCCCAAAACAGGGCGAAATCGAGCTTTGGATAGTTATCTGCGCAGTTATGACGCCACTGTGGATTGTAAGTTGATCCAACGGACCCGACACTCTACAAGACCTCAGATCCAGTGGTTATGTACCGTCCATCATGCCCAGAGAATTTATTACCAGTCAGCAACCTTGGCTATGGGGCCCAAAACAGGGCAGAACCGAGCTTTGAGCAGTTATCTGCCCAGTTATGACGCCACTGTGGGTTGTAGGAGGTTCCAATGGATCCGAAACTCTACAGAAGCCTAGATTAAGTAGTCACGTACCATCTCTGATCCCCAGAGAATTTATTCCTAGTCAGCACCCTTGGCTATGGGGCCCAATACAGGGCGAAATCGGGCTTTGAGCAGTTATCTGCGCAGTTAAGACGCCACTGTGGGTTGTGAGATGATCGAATGGACCCGAAATTCTACAGAATCTTAGATCAAGTAATCATGTACCATTGATGATGCCCAGAGAATCTATTACCAGTCAGCAACCTCGGCTATGAGGCACGAAACAGGGGAAAATCGAGCTTCGAGCAGTTATCTGCGCAGTTATGACGCCACTGTAGGTTGTGAGTTGATCCAATGGACCCGAAACTCTACGGAACCCTGAATCAAGTAGTCGTGTACTATCTCTGATGCCCAGAGAATTTGTTACCAGTCAGCACCCTCGGCTATGGGGCCCAAAACAGGGCGAAATCGAGCTTTGAGCAGTTATCTGCGCAGTTATGACGCCACTGTGGGTTGGAGGATGATCCAATGGACCCGAAACTCGACAGAACCTCAGATCAAGTGGTCATGTACCATGAACGATACCCAGAGAATTTATTACCAGTCAGCAACCTCGGCTATGAGGCCCGAAACAGGTCGAAATGAAGCTCTGAGCAGTTATCTGCGCAGTTATGACGCCACTGTGGGTTGTAAGTTGATCCAATGGACCCGAAACTCTACGGAACCCTAGATCGAGTAGTCACGTACTATCTCTGATGCCCAGAAAATTTATTACTAGTCAGCAACCTTGGCTATGGGGCCCAAAACAGGGCAGAACCGAGCTTTGAGCAGTTATCTGCCCAGTTATGACGCCACTGTGGGTTGTAGGAGGTTCCAATGGATCCGAAACTCTACAGAAGCCTAGATTAAGTAGTCACGTACCATCTCTGATCCCCAGAGAATTTATTCCTAGTCAGCACCCTTGGGTATGGGGCCCAATACAGGGCGAAATCGAGCTTTGAGCAGTTATCTGCGCAGTTAAGACGCCACTGTGGGTTGTGAGATGATCGAATGGACCCGAACTTCTACAGAATCTTAGATCAAGTAATCATGTACCATTGATGATGCCCAGAGAATCTATTACCAGTCAGCAACCTCGGCTATGAGGCACGAAACAGGGGAAAATCGAGCTTCGAGCAGTTATCTGCGCAGTTATGACGCCACTGTAGGTTGTGAGTTGATCCAATGGACCCGAAACTCTACGGAACCCTGAATCAAGTAGTCGTGTACTATCTCTGATGCCCAGAGAATTTATTACTAGTCAGCACCCTCGGCTATGGGGCCCAAAATAGGACGAAAGCGAGCTTTGAGCAGTTATCTGCGCAGTTATGACGCCACTGTGGGTTGTAGGATGTTTCAATGGACCCGAAACTCTACAGAACCTCAGATCAAGTGGTCATGTACCATGAATGATAACCAGAGAATTCATTACCAGTCAGCACCCTCGGCTATGGGGCCCAAAACAGGGCGAAATCGAGCTTTCAATAGTTATCTGCGCAGTTATGACGCCACTGTGGGTTGTAAGTTGATCCAATGGACCCGAAACTCTACAGGACCTTAGATCCAGTGGTTATGTCCCATTCATGATGCCCAGAGAATTTATTACCAGTCAGCAATCTTGGCTATGGGGCCCAAAACAGGGCAGAATCGAGCTTTCAGCAGTTATCTGCCCAGTCATGACGCCACTGTGGGTTGTAGGAGGTTCCAATGGATCCGAAACTCTACAGAAGCCTAGATCAAGTAGTCTCGTACCATCTCTGATGCCCGAAGAATTTATTCCTAGTTAGCACCCTCGGCTATGGGGCCCAATACAGGGCGAAATCGAGCTTTGAGCAGTTATCTTCGCAGTTATGACGCCACTGTGGGTTGTAAGATGATCCAATGGAAACGAAATTCTACAGAATCTTAGATCAAGTAATCATGTACCATTGATGATGCCCAGAGAATCTATTACCAGTCAGCACCCTCGGCTATGAGGCACGAAACAGGGAAAAATCGAGCTTCGAGCAGTTATCTGCGCAGTTATGACACCACTGTAGGTTGTAAGTTGATCCAATGGACCTGGAAATCTACGGAACCCTAGATCAAGTAGTCGTGTACTATCTCTGATGCCCAGAGAATTTGTTACCAGTCAGCACCCTCGGCTATGCGGCCCAAAACAGGGCGAAATCGAGCTTTGAGCAGTTATCTGCTTAGTTATGACGCCACTGTGGGTTGTAAGATGATTCAATGGAAACGAAATTCTACAGAATCTTGGATCAAGTAATCATGTACCATTGATGATGCCCAGAGAATCTATTACCAGTCAGCACCCTCCGCTATGAGGCACGAAACAGGGAAAAATCGAGCTTCGAGCAGTTATCTGCGCAGTTATGACACCACTGTAGGTTGTAAGTTGATCCAATGGACCCGAAAATCTACGGAACCCTAGATCAAGTAGTCGTGTACTATCTCTGATGCCCAGAAAATTCATTTCCAGTCAGCACCCTCTCCTATCGGGCCCAAAACAGGGCGAAATCAAGCTTTGATCAGTTATCTGCGCAGTTATGACGCCACTGTGGGTTGCAAATAGTTCTAATGGACCCGAAACTCCGTAAAACATTTGATCGAGTAGTCACGTACCATCTCCGATGCCCAGAGAATTTATTACTAGTCAGCATCCTCGGCTATGGGGCCCAAAATAGGGTGAAAGCGAGCTTTGAGCAGTTATCTGCGCAGTTATGACGCCACTGTGGGTTGTAGGATGTTTCAATGGACCCGAAACTCTGCAGAATCTTAGATCAAGTGATCGTGTATCATTGATGATGCCCAGAAGATTTATTACCAGTCAGCAAACACGGCTATGGGGCCCATAACAGGGCGAAATCGGAATTTGAGCAGTTATCTGCGCAGTTGTGACGCCACTGTGGGTTGTCAGTTGATCCAATGGACCCGAAACTCTACAGAACCCTAGATCGAGTGATCACGTACTGTCTCTGATGCCCAGGGAATTTATTTCCAGTCAGCACCCTCGGCTATCGGGCCCAAAACAGGTCGAAATCAAGCTTTGAGCAGTTATCTGCGCAGTTATGTCGCCACTGTGAGTCGTAAGTTGACCCAATGGACCCGAAACTCTACGGAACCCTAGATCGAGTAGTCACGTACTATTTCTGATGCCCAAAAAATTCATTTCCAGTCAGCACCCTCTCCTATCGGACCCAAAACAGGGCGAAATCAATCTTTGATCAGTTATCTGCGCAGTTATGACGCCTCTGTGGGTTGCAAATAGTTCTCATTGACCCGAAACTGCACGAAACATTTGATCAAGTAGTCACGTACCGACTCTGATGCCCAGAGAATTTATTACTAGTCCGCACCCTAGGCTATGGGGCCCAAAATAGGGCGAAATCGAGCTTTGAGCAGTTATCTGCGCAGTTATGACGCCACTGTGGGTTGTAGGATGTACTAATGGACCCGAAACTCTGCAGAATCTTAGATCAAGTGATTATGTACCATTGATGATGCCCAGGGAATCTATTACCAGTCAGCAACCTTGGCTATGAGGCCCAAAACAGGGCAGAATCGAGCTTTGAGCAGTTATCTGCACAGTTATGACGTTACTGTGGGTTGTAGGAGGTTCCAATGGATCCGAAACTCTACAGAAGCCTAGATTAAGTAGTCACGTACCATCTCTGATCCACAGAGAATTTATTCCTAGTCAGCACCCTCGGCTATGGGGCCCAATACAGGGCGAAATCGAGCTTTGATCAGTTATCTGCGCAGTTAAGACGCCACTGTGGGTTGTGAGATGATCGAATGGACCCGAAATTCTACAGAATCTTAGATCAAGTAATCACGTACCATCCTTAATGCCCAGAAAACTCATTACTAGTCAGCACCCTCGGCTATGGGGCCCAAAACAGGGCGAAATCGAGCTTTGGATAGTTATCTGCGCAGTTATGACGCCACTGTGGATTGTAAGTTGATCCAATGGACCCGAAACTCTACAAGACCTCAGATCCAGTGGTTATGTACCACCCATGATGCCCAGAGAATTCATTACCAGTCAGCAACCTTGGCTATGGGGCCCAAAACAGGGCAGAACCGAGCTTTGAGCAGTTATCTGCCCAGTTATGACGCCACTGTGGGTTGTAGGAGGTTCCAATGGATCCGAAACTCTACAGAAGCCTAGATTAAGTAGTCACGTACCATCTCTGATCCCCAGAGAATTTATTCCTAGTCAGCACCCTCGGCTATGGGGCCCAATACAGGGCGAAATCGAGCTTTGAGCAGTTATCTGCGCAGTTAAGACGCCACTGTGGGTTGTGAGATGATCGAATGGACCCGAAATTCTACAGAATCTTAGATCAAGTAATCATGTACCATTGATGATGCCCAGAGAATCTATTACCAGTCAGCAACCTCGGCTATGAGGCACGAAACAGGGGAAAATCGAGCTTCGAGCAGTTATCTGCGCAGTTATGACGCCACTGTAGGTTGTGGGTTGATCCAATGGACCCGAAACTCTACGGAACCCTGAATCAAGTAGTCGTGTACTATCTCTGATGCCCAGAGAATTTGTACCAGTCAGCACCCTCGGCTATGGGGCCCAAAACAGGGCGAAATCGAGCTTTGAGCAGTTATCTGCGCAGTTATGACGCCACTGTGGGTTGGAGGATGATCCAATGGACCCGAAACTCGACAGAACCTCAGATCAAGTGGTCATGTACCATGAATGATACCCAGAGTATTTATTACCAGTCAGCACCCTCGGCTATGAGGCCCGAAACAGGTCGAAATCAAGCTCTGAGCAGTTATCTGCGCAGTTATGACGCCACTGTGGGTTGTAAGTTGATCCAATGGACCCGAAACTCTACGGAACCCTAGATCGAGTAGTCACGTACTATCTCTGATGCCCAGAAAATTCATTTCCAGTCAGCACCCTCTCCTATCGGGCCCAAAACAGGGCGAAATCAAGCTTTGAGCAGTTATCTACGCAGTTATGACGCCACTGTGAGTTGCAAATAGTTCTAATTGACCCGAAACTCCATTAAACATTTGATCAAGTAGTCACGTACCATCTCTGATGCCCAGAGAATTTATTACTAGTCAGCACCCTCGGCTATGGGGCCCAAAATAGGAAGAAAGCGAGCTTTGAGCAGTTATCTGCGCAGTTATGACGCCACTGTGGGTTGTAGGATGTTTCAATGGACCCGAAACTCCACAGAACCTCAGATCAAGTGGTCATGTACCATGAATGATACCCAGAGAATTTATTACCATAGGCACCCTCGGCTATGGGGCCCAAAACAGGGCGAAATCGAGCTTTCAATAGTTATCTGCGCAGTTATGACGCCACTGTGGGTTGTAGGATGTTCCAATGAACCCGAAACTCTACAGAATCTTAGATCGAGTGATCATGTACCATTGATGATGCCCAGAGAATTTATTACCAGTCAGCACCCTCGGCTATGAGGCCCGAAACAGGGAAAAATCGAGCCTTGAGCAGTTATCTGCCCAGTTATGACGCCACTGTGGGTTGGAGGATGATCCAATGGACCCGAATTTCGACAGAACCTCAGATCAAGTGGTCATATACCATGAATGATACCCAGAGAATTCATTACCAGTCAGCACCCTCGGCTATGGGGCCCAAAACAGGGCGAAATCGAGCTTTGGATAGTTATCTGCGCAGTTATGACGCCACTGTGGATTGTAAGTTGATCCAACGGACCCGACACTCTACAAGACCTCAGATCCAGTGGTTATGTACCGTCCATGATGCCCAGAGAATTTATTACCAGTCAGCAACCTTGGCTATGGGGCCCAAAACAGGGCAGAACCGAGCTTTGAGCAGTTATCTGCCCAGTTATGACGCCACTGTGGGTTGTAGGAGGTTCCAATGGATCCGAAACTCTACAGAAGCCTAGATTAAGTAGTCACGTACCATCTCTGATCCCCAGAGAATTTATTCCTAGTCAGCACCCTTGGCTATGGGGCCCAATACAGGGCGAAATCGGGCTTTGAGCAGTTATCTGCGCAGTTAAGACGCCACTGTGGGTTGTGAGATGATCGAATGGACCCGAAATTCTACAGAATCTTAGATCAAGTAATCATGTACCATTGATGATGCCCAGAGAATCTATTACCAGTCAGCAACCTCGGCTATGAGGCACGAAACAGGGGAAAATCGAGCTTCGAGCAGTTATCTGCGCAGTTATGACGCCACTGTAGGTTGTGAGTTGATCCAATGGACCCGAAACTCTACGGAACCCTGAATCAAGTAGTCGTGTACTATCTCTGATGCCCAGAAAATTTGTTACCAGTCAGCACCCTCGGCTATGGGGCCCAAAACAGGGCGAAATCGAGCTTTGAGCAGTTATCTGCGCAGTTATGACGCCACTGTGGGTTGGAGGATGATCCAATGGACCCGAAACTCGACAGAACCTCAGATCAAGTGGTCATGTACCATGAATGATACCCAGAGGATTTATTACCAGTCAGCACCCTCGGCTATGAGGCCCGAAACAGGTCGAAATGAAGCTCTGAGCAGTTATCTGCGCAGTTATGACGCCACTGTGGGTTGTAAGTTGATCCAATGGACCCGAAACTCTACGGAACCCTAGATCGAGTAGTCACGTACTATCTCTGATGCCCAGAAAATTTATTACTAGTCAGCAACCTTGGCTATGGGGCCCAAAACAGGGCAGAACCGAGCTTTCAGCAGTTATCTGCCCAGTTATGACGCCACTGTGGGTTGTAGGAGGTTCCAATGGATCCGAAACTCTACAGAAGCCTAGATTAAGTAGTCACGTACCATCTCTGATCCCCAGAGAATTTATTCCTAGTCAGCACCCTTGGGTATGGGGCCCAATACAGGGCGAAATCGAGCTTTGAGCAGTTATCTGCGCAGTTAAGACGCCACTGTGGGTTGTGAGATGATCGAATGGACCCGAAATTCTACAGAATCTTAGATCAAGTAATCATGTACCATTGATGATGCCCAGAGAATCTATTACCAGTCAGCAACCTCGGCTATGAGGCACGAAACAGGGGAAAATCGAGCTTCGAGCAGTTATCTGCGCAGTTATGACGCCACTGTAGGTTGTGAGTTGATCCAATGGACCCGAAACTCTACGGAACCCTGAATCAAGTAGTCGTGTACTATCTCTGATGCCCAGAGAATTTGTTACCAGTCAGCACCCTCGGCTATGGGGCCCAAAACAGGGCGAAATCGAGCTTTGAGCAGTTATCTGCGCAGTTATGACGCCACTGTGGGTTGGAGGATGATCCTATGGACCCGAAACTCGACAGAACCTCAGATCAAGTGGTCATGTACCATGAATGATACCCAGAGAATTTATTTACAGTCAGCACCCTCTCCTATCGGGCCCAAAACAGGGCGAAATCAAGCTTTGAGCAGTTATCTACGCAGTTATGACGCCACTGTGAGTTGCAAATAGTTCTAATTGACCCGAAACTCCATTAAACATTTGATCAAGTAGTCACGTACCATCTCTGATGCCCAGAGAATTTATTACTAGTCAGCACCCTCGGCTATGGGGCCCAAAATAGGACGAAAGCGAGCTTTGAGCAGTTATCTGCGCAGTTATGACGCCACTGTGGGTTGTAGGATGTTTCAATGGACCCGAAACTCCACAGAACCTCAGATCAAGTGGTCATGTACCATGAATGATACCCAGAGAATTCATTACCAGTCAGCACCCTCGGCTATGGGGCCCAAAACAGGGCGAAATCGAGCTTTCAATAGTTATCTGCGCAGTTATGACGCCACTGTGGGTTGTAAGTTGATCCAATGGACCCGAAACTCTACAGGACCTTAGATCCAGTGGTTATGTCCCATTCATGATGCCGAGAGAATTGCTTACCAGTCAGCAATCTTGGCTATGGGGCCCAAAACAGGGCAGAATCGAGCTTTCAGCAGTCATCTGCCCAGTTATGACGCCACTGTGGGTTGTAGGAGGTTCCAATGGATCCGAAACTCTACAGAAGCCTAGATCAAGTAGTCTCGTACCATCTCTGATGCCCGAAGAATTTATTCCTAGTTAGCACCCTTGGCTATGGGGCCCAATACAGGGCGAAATCGAGCTTTGAGCAGTTATCTGCGCAGTTATGACGCCACTGTGGGTTGTAAGATGATCCAATGGAAACGAAATTCTACAGAATCTTAGATCAAGTAATCATGTACCATTGATGATGCCCAGAGAATCTATTACTAGTCAGCACCCTCGGCTATGAGGCACGAAACAGGGAAAAATCGAGCTTCGAGCAGTTATCTGCGCAGTTATGACACCACTGTAGGTTGTAAGTTGATCCAATGGACCTGGAAATCTACGGAACCCTAGATCAAGTAGTCGTGTACTATCTCTGATGCCCAGAGAATTTGTTACCAGTCAGCACCCTCGGCTATGCGGCCCAAAACAGGGCGAAATCGAGCTTTGAGCAGTTATCTGCGCAGTTATGACGCCACTGTGGGTTGTAAGATGATCCAATGGAAACGAAATTCTACAGAATCTTGGATCAAGTAATCATGTACCATTGATGATGCCCAGAGAATCTATTACCAGTCAGCACCCTCCGCTATGAGGCACGAAACAGGGAAAAATCGAGCTTCGAGCAGTTATCTGCGCAGTTATGACACCACTGTAGGTTGTAAGTAGATCCAATGGACCCGAAAATCTACGGAACCCTAGATCAAGTAGTCGTGTACTATCTCTGATGCCCAGAAAATTTATTTCCAGTCAGCACCCTCTCCTATCGGGCCCAAAACAGGGCGAAATCAAGCTTTGATCAGTTATCTGCGCAGTTATGACGCCACTGTGGGTTGCAAATAGTTCTAATGGACCCGAAACTCCGTAAAACATTTGATCGAGTAGTCACGTACCATCTCTGATGCCCAGAGAATTTATTACTAGTCAGCATCCTCGGCTATGGGGCCCAAAATAGGGTGAAAGCGAGCTTTGAGCAGTTATCTGCGCAGTTATGACGCCACTGTGGGTTGTAGGATGTTTCAATGGACCCGAAACTCTGCAGAATCTTAGATCAAGTGATCGTGTATCATTGATGATGCCCAGAAGATTTATTACCAGTCAGCACCCTCGGCTATGGGGCCCATAACAGGGCGAAATCGGAATTTGAGCAGTTATCTGCGCAGTTGTGACGCCACTGTGGGTTGTCAGTTGATCCAATGGACCCGAAACTCTACAGAACCCTAGATCGAGTGATCACGTACTGTCTCTGATGCCAAGGGAATTTATTTCCAGTCAGCACCCTCGGCTATCGGGCCCAAAACAGGTCGAAATCAAGCTTTGAGCAGTTATCTGCGCAGTTATGTCGCCACTGTGAGTCGTAAGTTGACCCAATGGACCCGAAACTCTACGGAACCCTAGATCGAGTAGTCACGTACTATTTCTGATGCCCAAAAAATTCATTTCCAGTCAGCACCCTCTCCTATCGGACCCAAAACAGGGCGAAATCAATCTTTGATCAGTTATCTGCGCAGTTATGACGCCTCTGTGGGTTGCAAATAGTTCTCATTGACCCGAAACTGCACGAAACATTTGATCAAGTAGTCACGTACCGACTCTGATGCCCAGAGAATTTATTACTAGTCAGCACCCTCGGCTATGGGGCCCAAAATAGGGCGAAATCGAGCTTTGAGCAGTTATCTGCGCAGTTATGACGCCACTGTGGGTTGTAGGATGTACTAATGGACCCGAAACTCTGCAGAATCTTAGATCAAGTGATTATGTACCATTGATGATGCCCAGGGAATCTATTACCAGTCAGCAACCTTGGCTATGAGGCCCAAAACAGGGCAGAATCGAGCTTTGAGCAGTTATCTGCACAGTTATGACGTTACTGTGGGTTGTAGGAGGTTCCAATGGACCCGAAATTCTACAGAATCTTAGATCAAGTAATCACGTACCATCCCTGATGCCCAGAAAACTCATTACTAGTCAGCACCCTCGGCTATGGGGCCCAAAACAGGGCGAAATCGAGCTCTGGATAGTTATCTGCGCAGTTATGACGCCACTGTGGATTGTAAGTTGATCCAATGGACCCGAAACTCTACAAGACCTCAGATCCAGTGGTTATGTACCACCCATGATGCCCAGAGAATTTATTACCAGTCAGCAACCTTGGCTATGGGGCCCAAAACAGGGCAGAACCGAGGTTTGAGCAGTTATCTGCCCAGTTATGACGCCACTGTGGGTTGTAGGAGGTTCCAATGGATCCGAAACTCTACAGAAGCCTAGATTAAGTAGTCACGTACCATCTCTGATCCCCAGAGAATTGATTCCTAGTCAGCACCCTCGGCTATGGGGCCCAATACAGGGCGAAATCGAGCTTTGAGCAGTTATCTGCGCAGTTAAGACGCCACTGTGGGTTGTGAGATGATCGAATGGACCCGAAATTCTACAGAATCTTAGATCAAGTAATCATGTACCATTGATGATGCCCAGAGAATCTATTACCAGTCAGCAACCTCGGCTATGAGGCACGAAACAGGGGAAAATCGAGCTTCGAGCAGTTATCTGCGCAGTTATGACGCCACTGTAGGTTGTGGGTTGATCCAATGGACCCGAAACTCTACGGAACCCTGAATCAAGTAGTCGTGTACTATCTCTGATGCCCAGAGAATTTGTTACCAGTCAGCACCCTCGGCTATGGGGCCCAAAACAGGTCGAAATCGAGCTTTGAGTAGTTATCTGCGCAGTTATGACGCCACTGTGGGTCGGAGGATGATCCAATGGACCCGAAACTCGACAGAACCTCAGATCAAGTGGTCATGTACCATGAATGACACCCAGAATATTTATTACCAGTCAGCACCCTCGGCTATGAGGCCCGAAACAGGTCGAAATCAAGCTCTGAGCAGTTATCTGCGCAGTTATGACGCCACTGTGGGTTGTAAGTTGATCCAATGGACCCGAGACTCTACGGAACCCTAGATCGAGTAGTCACGTACTATCTCTGATGCCCAGAAAATTCATTTCCAGTCAGCACCCTCTCCTATCGGGCCCAAAACAGGGCGAAATCAAGCTTTGAGCAGTTATCTACGCAGTTATGACGCCACTGTGAGTTGCAAATAGTTCTAATTGACCCGAAACTCCATTAAACATTTGATCAAGTAGTCACGTACCATCTCTGATGCCCAGAGAATTTATTACTAGTCAGCACCCTCGGCTATGGAGCCCAAAATAGGACGAAAGCGAGCTTTGAGCAGTTATCTGCGCAGTTATGACGCCACTGTGGGTTGTAGGATGTTTCAATGGACCCGAAACTCCACAGAACCTCAGATCAAGTGGTCATGTACCATGAATGATACCCAGAGAATTTATTACCATAGGCACCCTCGGCTATGGGGCCCAAAACAGGGCGGAATCGAGCTTTCAATAGTTATCTGCGCAGTTATGACGCCACTGTGGGTTGTAAGTTGATCCAATGGACCCGAAACTCTACAGGACCTTAGATCCAGTGGTTATGTCCCATTCATGATGCCCAGAGAATTTATTACCAGTCAGCAATCTTGGCTATGGGGCCCAAAACAGGGCAGAATCGAGCTTTCAGCAGTTATCTGCCCAGTTATGACGCCACTGTGGGTTGTAGGAGGTTCCAATGGATCCGAAACTCTACAGAAGCCTAGATCAAGTAGTCTCGTACCATCTCTGATGCCCGAAGGATTTATTCCTAGTTAGCACCCTCGGCTATGGGGCCCAATACAGGGCGAAATCGAGCTTTGAGCAGTTATCTGCGCAGTTATGACGCCACTGTGGGTTGTAAGATGATCCAATGGAAACGAAATTCTACAGAATCATAGATCAAGTAATCATGTACCATTGATGATGCCCAGAGAATCTATTACCAGTCAGCACCCTCGGCTATGAGGCACGAAACAGGGAAAAATCGAGCTTCGAGCAGTTATCTGCGTAGTTATGACACCACTGTAGGTTGTAAGTTGATCCAATGGACCTGAAAATCTACGGAACCCTAGATCAAGTAGTCGTGTACTATCTCTGATGCCCAGAGAATTTGTTACCAGTCAGCACCCTCGGCTATGGGGCCCAAAACAGGGCGAAATCGAGCTTTGAGCAGTTATCTGCGCAGTTATGACGCCACTGTGGGTTGTTGGATTTTCCAATGGACCCGAAACTCTACAGAATCTTAGACCAAGTAATCATGTAACATTGATGATGCCCAGAGAATTTGTTACCAGTCCGCACCCTCGGCTAGGAGGCCCGAAACAGGGAAAAATCGAGCCTTGAGCAGTTATCTGCGCAGTTGTCACGCCACTGTGGGTTGGAGGATGATCCAATGGACCCAAAACTCGACAGAACCTCAGATCGAGTAGTCACGTACTATCTCTGATGCCCAGAAAATTTGTTCCTAGTCAGCACCGTCGGCTATCGGGCCCAAAACAGGTCGAAATCAAGCTTTGAGCAGTTATCTGCGCAGTTATGACGCCACTGTGGGTTGTAAGTTGATCCAATGGACCCGAAACTCTACTGAACTTCAGATCGAGTAGTCACGTACTATTTCTGATGCCCAGGAAATTTATTTCCAGTCAGCCTCCTCTCCTATCGGGCCCAAAACAGGGTGAAATCAAGCTTTGATCAGTTATCTGCGCAGTTATGACGCCACTGGGGGTTGCAAATAGTTCTAATGGACCCAAAACTCCACAAAACATCTGATCAAGTAGTCACGTACCATCTCTGATGCCCAGAGGAATCATTCCTAGTCAGCACCCTTGGCTATGGGGCCCAAAATAGGGCGAAATCGAGCTTTGAGCAGTTATCTGCGCAGTTATGATGCCACTGTGGGTTGTAGGATTTTTCAATGGACCCGAAACTCTGCAGAACCTTAGATCAAGTGATCATGTACCATTGATGATGCCCAGAAAATTCATTACCAGTCAGCACCCTCGGCTATGGGGCCCAAAACAGGGCGAAATCGAAATTTGAGCAGTTATCTGCGCAGTTGTGACGCCACTGTGGGTTGTAAGTTGATCCAATGGACCCGATACTCTACAGAACCCTAGATCAAGTAATCACGTAATATCTCTGATGCCCAGAGAATTTATTCCCAGTCAGCAACCTCGGCTATCGGGCCCAAAACAGGTCGGAATCAAGCTTTGAGCAGTTATCTGCGCAGTTATGACGCCACTGTGGGTCGCAAATAGTTCTAATGGACCCTAAGCTCAACAAAACCATAGATCGAGTAGTCACGTACCATCCCTGATGCCCAGAAAACTCATTACTAGTCAGCACCCTCGGCTATGGGGCCCAAAACATGGCGAAATCGAGCTTTGAACAGTTATCTGCGCAGTTATGACGCCACTGTGGGTTGTAGGATGTTCCAATGAACCCGAAACTCTACAGAATCTTAGATCGAGTGATCATGTACCATTGATGATGCCCAGAGAATTTATTACCAGTCAGCACCCTCGGCTATGAGGCCCGAAACAGGGAAAAATCGAGCCTTGAATAGTTATCTGCCCAGTTATGACGCCACTGTGGGTTGGAGGATGATCCAATGGACCCGAATTTCGACAGAACCTCAGATCGAGTGGTCATGTACCATGAATGATACCCAGAGAATTTATTACCAGTCAGCACCCTCGGCTATGGGGCCCAAAACAGGGTGAAATCGAGCTTTGGATAGTTATCTGCGCAGTTATGACGCCACTGTGGATTGTAAGTTGATCCAATGGACCCGAAACTCTACTGAACTTCAGATCGAGTAGTCACGTACTATTTCTGATGCCCAGGAAATTTATTACCAGTCAGCACCCTCTCCTATCGGGCCCAAAACAGGGCGAAATCAAGCTTTGAGCAGTTATCTGCGCAGTTATGACGCCACTGGGGGTTGCAAATAGTTCTAATGGACCCAAAACTCCACAAAACATCTGATCAAGTAGTCACGTACCATCTCTGATGCCCAGAGGAATGATTACTAGTCAGCACCCTCGGCTATGAGGCACGAAACAGGGGAAAATCGAGCTTCGAGCAGTTATCTGCGCAGTTATGACGCCACTGTAGGTTGTGAGTTGATCCAATGGACCCGAAACTCTACGGAACCCTGAATCAAGTAGTCGTGTACTATCTCTGATGCCCAGAGAATTTGTTACCAGTCAGCACCCTGGCTATGGGGCCCAAAACAGGGCGAAATCGAGCTTTGAGCAGTTATCTGCGCAGTTATGACGCCACTGTGGGTTGGAGGATGATCCAATGGACCCGAAACTCGACAGAACCTCAGATCAAGTGGTCATGTACCATGAATTATACCCAGAGAATTTATTCCCAGTCAGCACCCTCGGCTATGAGGCCCGAAACAGGTCGAAATGAAGCTCTGAGCAGTTATCTGCGCAGTTATGACGCCACTGTGGGTTGTAAGTTGATCCAATGGACCCGAAACTCTACGGAACCCTAGATCGAGTAGTCACGTACTATCTCTGATGCCCAGAAAATTTATTACTAGTCAGCAACCTTGGCTATGGGGCCCAAAACAGGGCAGAACCGAGTTTTGAGCAGTTATCTGCCCAGTTATGACGCCACTGTGGGTTGTAGGAGGTTCCAATGGATCCGAAACTCTACAGAAGCCTAGATTAAGTAGTCACGTACCATCTCTGATCCCCAGAGAATTTATTCCTAGTCAGCACCCTTGGCTATGGGGCCCAATACAGGGCGAAATCGGGCTTTGAGCAGTTATCTGCGCAGTTAAGACGCCACTGTGGGTTGTGAGATGATCGAATGGACCCGAAACTCGACAGAACCTCAGATCAAGTGGTCATGTACCATGAATGATACCCAGAGAATTTATTCCCAGTCAGCAGCCTCGGCTATGAGGCCCGAAACAGGGGAAAATCGAGCTTCGAGCAGTTATCTGCGCAGTTATGACGCCACTGTAGGTTGTGAGTTGATCCAATGGACCCGAAACTCTACGGAACCCTGAATCAAGTAGTCGTGTACTATCTCTGATGCCCAGAGAATTTGTTACCAGTCAGCACCCTCGGCTATGGGGCCCAAAACAGGGCGAAATCGAGCTTTGAGCAGTTATCTGCGCAGTTATGACGCCACTGTGGGTTGGAGGATGATCCAATGGACCCGAAACTCGACAGAACCTCAGATCAAGTGGTCATGTACCATGAATTATACCCAGAGAATTTATTCCCAGTCAGCACCCTCGGCTATGAGGCCCGAAACAGGTCGAAATGAAGCTCTGAGCAGTTATCTGCGCAGTTATGACGCCACTGTGGGTTGTAAGTTGATCCAATGGACCCGAAACTCTACGGAACCCTAGATCGAGTAGTCACGTACTATCTCTGATGCCCAGAAAATTTATTACTAGTCAGCAACCTTGGCTATGGGGCCCAAAACAGGGCAGAACCGAGCTTTGAGCAGTTATCTGCCCAGTTATGACGCCACTGTGGGTTGTAGGAGGTTCCAATGGATCCGAAACTCTACAGAAGCCTAGATTAAGTAGTCACGTACCATCTCTGATCCCCAGAGAATTTATTCCTAGTCAGCACCCTTGGCTATGGGGCCCAATACAGGGCGAAATCGGGCTTTGAGCAGTTATCTGCGCAGTTAAGACGCCACTGTGGGTTGTGAGATGATCGAATGGACCCGAAACTCGACAGAACCTCAGATCAAGTGGTCATGTACCATGAATGATACCCAGAGAATTTATTCCCAGTCAGCAGCCTCGGCTATGAGGCCCGAAACAGGTCGAAATGAAGCTCTGAGCAGTTATCTGCGCAATTATGACGCCACTGTGGGTTGTAAGTTGATCCAATGGACCCGAAACTCTACGGAACCCTAGATCGAGTAGTCACGTACTATCTCTGATGCCCAGAGAATTTGTTACCAGTCAGCACCCTCGGCTATGGGGCCCAAAACAGGGCGAAATCGAGCTTTGAGCAGTTATCTGCGCAGTTATGACGCCATGGTGGGTTGGAGGATGATCCAATGGACCCGAAACTCGACAGAACCTCAGATCAAGTGGTCATGTACCATGAATGATACCCAGAGAATTTATTTACAGTCAGCACCCTCTCCTATCGGGCCCAAAACAGGGCGAAATCAAGCTTTGAGCAGTTATCTACGCAGTTATGACGCCACTGTGAGTTGCAAATAGTTCTAATTGACCCGAAACTCCATTAAACATTTGATCAAGTAGTCACGTACCATCTCTGATGCCCAGAGAATTTATTACTAGTCAGCACCCTCGGCTATGGGGCCCAAAATAGGACGAAAGCGAGCTTTGAGCAGTTATCTGCGCAGTTATGACGCCACTGTGGGTTGTAGGATGTTTCAATGGACCCGAAACTCTACAGAACCTCAGATCAAGTGGTCATGTACCATGAATGATACCCAGAGAATTCATTACCAGTCAGCACCCTCGGCTATGGGGCCCAAAACAGGGCGAAATCGAGCTTTCAATAGTTATCTGCGCAGTTATGACGCCACTGTGGGTTGTAAGTTGATCCAATGGACCCGAAACTCTACAGGACCTTGGATCCAGTGGTTATGTCCCATTCATGATGCCCAGAGAATTACTTACCAGTCAGCAATCTTGGCTATGGGGCCCAAAACAGGGCAGAATCGAGCTTTCAGCAGTTATCTGCCCAGTTATGACGCCACTGTGGGTTGTAGGAGGTTCCAATGGATCCGAAACTCTACAGAAGCCTAGATCAAGTAGTCTCGTACCATCTCTGATGCCCGAAGAATTTATTCCTAGTTAGCACCCTCGGCTATGGGGCCCAATACAGGGCGAAATCGAGCTTTGAGCAGTTATCTGCGCAGTTATGACGCCACTGTGGGTTGTAAGATGATCCAATGGAAACGAAATTCTACAGAATCTTAGATCAAGTAATCATGTACCATTGATGATGCCCAGAGAATCTAATACCAGTCAGGACCCTCGGCTATGAGGCACGAAACAGGGAAGAATCGAGCTTCGAGCAGTTATCTGCGCAGTTATGACACCACTGTAGGTTGTAAGTTGATCCAATGGACCTGAAAATCTACGGAACCCTAGATCAAGTAGTCGTGTACTATCTCTGATGCCCAGAGAATTTGTTACCAGTCAGCAACCTCGGCTATGCGGCCCAAAACAGGGCGAAATCGAGCTTTGAGCAGTTATCTGCGCAGTTATGACGCCACTGTGGGTTGTAAGATGATCCAATGGAAACGAAATTCTACAGAATCTTGGATCAAGTAATCATGTACCATTGATGATGCCCAGAGAATCTATTACCAGTCAGCACCCTCCGCTATGAGGCACGAAACAGGGAAAAATCGAGCTTCGAGCAGTTATCTGCGCAGTTATGACACCACTGTAGGTTGTAAGTTGATCCAATGGACCCGAAAATCTACGGAACCCTAGATCAAGTAGTCGTGTACTATCTCTGATGCCCAGAAAATTTATTTCCAGTCAGCACCCTCTCCTATCGGGCCCAAAACAGGGCGAAATCAAGCTTTGATCAGTTATCTGCGCAGTTATGACGCCACTGTGGGTTGCAAATAGTTCTAATGGACCCGAAACTCCGTAAAACATTTGATCGAGTAGTCACGTACCATCTCTGATGCCCAGAGAATTTATTACTAGTCAGCATCCTCGGCTATGGGGCCCAAAATAGGGTGAAAGCGTGCTTTGAGCAGTTATCTGCGCAGTTATGACGCCACTGTGGGTTGTAGGATGTTTCAATGGACCCGAAACTCTGCAGAATCTTAGATCAAGTGATCGTGTATCATTGATGATGCCCAGAAGATTTATTACCAGTCAGCACCCTCGGCTATGGGGCCCATAACAGGGCGAAATCGGAATTTGAGCAGTTATCTGCGCAGTTGTGACGCCACTGTGGGTTGTCAGTTGATCCAATGGACCCGAAACTCTACAGAACCCTAGATCGAGTGATCACGTACTGTCTCTGATGCCCAGGGAATTTATTTCCAGTCAGCACCCTCGGCTATCGGGCCCAAAACAGGTCGAAATCAAGCTTTGAGCAGTTATCTGCGCAGTTATGTCGCCACTGTGAGTCGTAAGTTGACCCAATGGACCCGAAACTCTACAGAACCCTAGATCGAGTGATCACGTACTATCTCTGATGCCCAGAAAATTTATTCCCGGTCAGCACCTTCGGCTATCGGGCCGAAAACAGGGCGAAATCAAGCTTTGAGCAGTTATCTGCGCAGTTATGACGCCACTGTGGGTTGCAAATAGTTCTAATGGACACGAAACTCCACAAAACCATAGATCAAGTAGTCACGTACCATCTCTGATGCCCAGACAATCCATTACTAGTCAGCACTCTCGGCTATGGGGCCCAAAACGGGGCGAAATCGAGCTTTGACCAGTTATCTGCGCAGTTATGACGCCACTGTGGGTTGTAGGATGTTCCAATGAACCCGAAACTCTACAGAATCTTAGATCGAGCGATCATGTACCATTGATGATGCCCAGAGAATTTATTACCACCCAGCACCCTCGGCTATGAGGCCCGAAACAGGGAAAAATCGAGCCTTGAGCAGTTATCTGCCCAGTTATGACGCCACTGTGGGTTGGAGGATGATCCAATGGACCCGAAACTCGACAGAACCTCAGATCAAGTGGTTATGTACCATGAATGATACCCAGAGAATTTATTACCAGTCAGCACCCTCGGCTATGGGGCCCAAAACAGGGCGAAATCGAGCTTTGGATAGTTATCTGCGCAGTTATGACGCCACTGTGGATTGTAAGTTGATCCAATCGACCCAAAACTCTACAAGACCTCAGATCCAGTGGTTATGTACCACCCATGATGCCCAGAGAATTTATTACCAGTCAGCAACCTTGGCTATGGGGCCCAAAACAGGGCAGAACCGAGCTTTGAGCAGTTATCTGCCCAGTTATGACGCCACTGTGGGTTGTAGGAGGTTCCAATGGATCCGAAACTCTACAGAAGCCTAGATTAAGTAGTCACGTACCATCTCTGATCCCCAGAGAATTTATTCCTAGTCAGCACCCTCGGCTATGGGGCCCAATACAGGGCGAAATCGAGCTTTGAGCAGTTATCTGCGCAGTTAAGACGCCACTGTGGGTTGTGAGATGATCGAATGGACCCGAAATTCTACAGAATCTTAGATCAAGTAATCATGTACCATTGATGATGCCCAGAGAATCTATTACCAGTCAGCAACCTCGGCTATGAGGAACGAAACAGGGGAAAATCGAGCTTCGAGCAGTTATCTGCGCAGTTATGACGCCACTGTAGGTTGTGAGTTGATCCAATGGACCCGAATCTCTACGGAACCCTGAATCGAGTAGTCGTGTACTATCTCTGATGCCCAGAGAATTTGTTACCAGTCAGCACCCTCGGCTATGGGGCCCAAAACAGGGCGAAATCGAGCTTTGAGCAGTTATCTGCGCAGTTATGACGCCACTGTGAGTTGCAAATAGTTCTAATTGACCCGAAACTCCATTAAACATTTGATCAAGTAGTCACGTACCATCTCTGATGCCCAGAGAATTTATTACTAGTCAGCACCCTCGGCTATGGGGCCCAAAATAGGACGAAAGCGAGCTTTGAGCAGTTATCTGCGCAGTTATGACGCCACTGTGGGTTGTAGGATGTTTCAATGGACCCGAAACTCTACAGAACCTCAGATCAAGTGGTCATGTACCATGAATGATACCCAGAGAATTTATTACCATAGGCACCCTCGGCTATGGGGCCCAAAACAGGGCGAAATCGAGCTTTCAATAGTTATCTGCGCAGTTATGACGCCACTGTGGGTTGTAAGTTGATCCAATGGACCCGAAACTCTACAGGACCTTAGATCCAGTGGTTATGTCCCATTCATGATGCCCAGAGAATTTATTACCAGTCAGCAATCTTGGCTATGGGGCCCAAAACAGGGCAGAATCGAGCTTTCAGCAGTTATCTGCCCAGTTATGACGCCACTGTGGGTTGTAGGAGGTTCCAATGGATCCGAAACTCTACAGGAGCCTAGATCAAGTAGTCTCGTACCATCTCTGATGCCCGAAGAATTTATTCCTAGTTAGCACCCTCGGCTATGGGGCCCAATACAGGGCGAAATCGAGCTTTGAGCAGTTATCTGCGCAGTTATTCCGCCACTGTGGGTTGTAAGATGATCCAATGGAAACGAAGTTCTACAGAATCTTAGATCAAGTAATCATGTACCATTGATGATGCCCAGAGAATCTATTACCAGTCAGCACCCTCGGCTATGAGGCACGAAACAGGGAAAAATCGAGCTTCGAGCAGTTATCTGCGCAGTTATGACACCACTGTAGGTTGTAAGTTGATCCAATGGACCTGAAAATCTACGGAACCCTAGATCAAGTAGTCGTGTACTATCTCTGATGCCCAGAGAATTTGTTACCAGTCAGCACCCTCGGCTATGGGGCCCAAAACAGAGCGAAATCGAGCTTTGAGCAGTTATCTGCGCAGTTATGACGCCACTGTGGGTTGTAGGATGTTCCAATGGACCCGAAACTCTACAGAATCTTAGACCAAGTAATCATGTACCATTGTTGATGCCCAGAGAATTTGTTACCAGTCCGCACCCTCGGCTATGAGGCCCGAAACAGAGAAAAATCGAGCCTTGAGCAGTTATCTGCGCAGTTGTCACGCCACTGTGGGTTGGAGGATGATCCAATGGACCCAAAACTCGACAGAACCTCAGATCGAGTAGTCACGTACTATCTCTGATGCCCAGAAAATTTGTTTCTAGTCAGCACCGTCGGCTATCGGGCCCAAAACAGGTCGAAATCAAGCTTTGAGCAGTTATCTGCGCAGTTATGACGCCACTGTGGGTTGTAAGTTGATCCAATGGACCCAAAACTCTACGGAACCCTAGATCGAGTAGTCACGTACTATTTCTGATGCCCAAAAAATTCATTTCCATTCAGCACCCTCTCCTATCGGGCCCAAAACAGGGCGAAATCAATCTTCGATCAGTTATCTGCGCAGTTATGACGCCTCTGTGGGTTGCAAATAGTTCTCATGGACCCGGAACTGCACAAAACATTTAATCAAGTAGTCACGTACCGACTCTGATGCCCAGAGAATTTATTACTAGTCAGCACCCTCGGCTATGGGGCCCAAAATAGGGCGAAATCGAGCTTTGAGCAGTTATCTGCGCAGTTATGACGCCACTGTGGGTTGTAGGAGGTTCCAATGGACCCGAAACTCTACAGAAGCCTAGATCAAGTAGTCTTGTACTATCTCTGATGCCCAAAGAATTCATTACTAGTCAGCACCCTCGGCTATGGGGCCCAATACAGGGCGAAATCGAGCTTTGAGCAATTATCTGCGCAGTTATGATCCACTGTGGGTTGTAGGATGTTCCAATGGACCCGAAACTCTACAGAATCTTAGACCAAGTAATCATGTACCATTGATGATGCCCAGAGAATTCGTTACCAGTCCGCACCCTCGGCTATGAGGCCCGAAACAGGGAAAAATCGAGCGATGAGCAGTTATCTGCCAAGTTATGACGCCACTGTGGGTTGTAGGAGGTTCCAATGGATCCGAAACTCTACAGAAGCCTAGATTAAGTAGTCACGTAACATCTCTGATCCCCAGAGAATTCATTCCTAGTCAGCACCCTCGGCTATGGGGCCCAATACAGGGCGAAATCGAGCTTTGAGCAGTTATCTGCGCAGTTAAGACGCCACTGTGGGTTGTGAGATGATCGAATGGACCCGAAATTCTACAGAATCTTAGATCAAGTAATCATGTAACATTGATGATGCCCAGAGAATCTATTACCAGTCAGCAACCTCGGCTATGAGGCACGAAACAGGGGAAAATCGAGCTTCGAGCAGTTATGTGCGCAGTTATGACGCCACTGTAGGTTGTGAGTTGATCCAATGGACCCAAAACTCTACGGAACCCTAGATCGAGTAGTCACGTACTATTTCTGATGCCCAAGAAATTTATTTCCAGTCAGCAACCTCTCCTATCGGGCCCAAAACAGGGCGAAATCAATCTTTGATCAGTTATCTGCGCAGTTATGACGCCTCTGTGGGTTGCAAATAGTTCTCATGGACCCGAAACTGCTTAAAGAATTTGATCAAGTAGTCACGTACCGACTCTGATGCCCAGAGAATTTATTACTAGTCAGCACCCTCGGCTATCGGGCCCAAAACAGGTCGAAATCAAGCTTTGAACAGTTATCTGCGCAGTTATGACGCCACTGTGGGTTGTAAGATGATCCAATGGACCCGAAACTCTACGGAACCCTAGATCGAGTAGTCATGTACCATTGATGATGCCCAGAGAATTTGTTACCAGTCCGCACCCTCGGCTATGAGGCCCGAAACAGGGAAAAATCGAGCCTTGAGCAGTTATCTGCCAAGTTATGACGCCACTGTGGGTTGGAGGATGATCCAATGGACCCGAAACTCGACAGAACCTCAGATCAAGTGGTCATGTACCATGAATGATACCCAGAGTATTTATTACCAGTCAGCACCCTCGGCTATGAGGCCCGAAACAGGTCGAAATCAAGCTCTGAGCAGTTATCTGCGCAGTTATGACGCCACTGTGGGTTGTAAGTTGATCCAATGGACCCGAAACTCTACGGAACCCTGAATCAAGTAGTCGTGTACTATCTCTGATGCCCAGAGAATTTGTTACCAGTCAGCACCCTCGGCTATGGGGCCCAAAACAGGGCGAAATCGAGCTTTGAGCAGTTATCTGCGCAGTTATGACGCCACTGTGGGTTGGAGGATGATCCAATGGACCCGAAACTCGACAGAACCTCAGATCAAGTGGTCATGTACCATGAATGATACCCAGAGTATTTATTACCAGTCAGCACCCTCGGCTATGAGGCCCGAAACAGGTCGAAATCAAGCTCTGAGCAGTTATCTGCGCAGTTATGACGCCACTGTGGGTTGTAAGTTGATCCAATGGACCCGAAACTCTACGGAACCCTAGATCGAGTAGTCACGTACTATCTCTGATGCCCAGAAAATTTATTTCCAGTCAGCACCCTCTCCTATCGGGCCCAAAACAGGGCGAAATCAAGCTTTGAGCAGTTATCTACGCAGTTATGACGCCACTGTAAGTTGCAAATAATTCTAATTGACCCGAAACTCCATTAAACATTTGATCAAGTAGTCACGTACCATCTCTGATGCCCAGAGAATTTATTACTAGTCAGCACCCTCGGCTATGGGGCCCAAAATAGGACGAAAGCGAGCTTTGAGCAGTTATCTGCGCAGTTATGACGCCACTGTGGGTTGTAGGATGTTTCAATGGACCCGAAACTCTACAGAACCTCAGATCAAGTGGTCATGTACCATGAATGATACCCAGAGAATTTATTACCATAGGCACCCTCGGCTATGGGGCCCAAAACAGGGCGAAATCGAGCTTTCAATAGTTATCTGCGCAGTTATGACGCCACTGTGGGTTGTGAGTTGATCCAATGGACCCGAAACTCTACAGGACCTCAGATCCAGTGGTTATGTCCCATTCATGATGCCCAGAGAATTTATTACCAGTCAGCAATCTTGGCTATGGGGCCCAAAACAGGGCAGAATTGAGCTTTCAGCAGTTATCTGCCCAGTTATGACACCACTGTAGGTTGTAAGTTGATCCAATGGACCTGAAAATCTACGGAACCCTAGATCAAGTAGTCGTGTACTATCTCTGATGCCCAGAGAATTTGTTACCAGTCAGCACCCTCGGCTATGGGGCCCAAAACAGGGCGAAATCGAGCTTTGAGCAGTTATCTGCGCAGTTATGACGCCACTGTGGGTTGTTGGATTTTCCAATGGACCCGAAACTCTACGGAATCTTAGACCAAGTAATCATGTACCATCTCTGATGCCCGAAGGATTCATTCCTAGTTAGCACCCTCGGCTATGGGGCCCAATACAGGGCGAAATCGAGCTTTGAGCAGTTATCTGCGCAGTTATGACGCCACTGTGGGTTGTAAGATGATCCAATGGAAACGAAATTCTACAGAATCTTAGATCAAGTGATCATGTACCATTGATGATGCCCAGAGAATCTATTACCAGTCAGAACCCTCGGCTATGAGGCACGAAACAGGGAAAAATCGAGCTTCGAGCAGTTATCTGCGCAGTTATGACACCACTGTAGGTTGTAAGTTGATCCAATGGACCTGAAAATCTACGGAACCCTAGATCAAGTAGTCGTGTACTATCTCTGATGCCCAGAGAATTTGTTACCAGTCAGCACCCTCGGCTATGGGGCCCAAAACAGGGCGAAATCGAGCTTTGAGCAGTTATCTGCGCAGTTATGACGCCACTGTGGGTTGTTGGATTTTCCAATGGACCCGAAACTCTACGGAATCTTAGACCAAGTAATCATGTACCATTGATGATGCCCAGAGAATTCGTTACCAGTCCGCACCCTCGGCTAGGAGGCCCGAAACAGGGAAAAATCGAGCCTTGAGCAGTTATCTGCGCAGTTGTCACGCCACTGTGGGTTGGAGGATGATCCAATGGACCCAAAACTCGACAGGACCTCAGATCGAGTAGTCACGTACTATCTCTGATGCCCAGAAAATTTGTTCCTAGTCAGCACCGTCGGCTATCGGGCCCAAAACAGGTCGAAATCAAGCTTTGAGCAGTTATCTGCGCAGTTATGACGCCACTCTGGGTTGTAAGTTGATCCAATGGACCCGAAACTCTACTGAACTTCAGATCGAGTAGTCACGTACTATTTCTGATGCCCAGGAAATTTATTTCCAGTCAGCACCCTCTCCTATCGGGCCCAAAACAGGGCGAAATCAAGCTCTGAGCAGTTATCTGCGCAGTTATGACGCCACTGGGGGTTGCAAATAGTTCTAATGGACCCAAAACTCCAACAAACATCTCATCAAGTAGTCACGTACCATCTCTGATGCCCAGAGGAATCATTACTAGTCAGCACCCTCGGCTATGGGGCCCAAAATAGGGCGAAATCGAGCTTTGAGCAGTTATCTGCGCAGTTATGATGCCACTGTGGGTTGTAGGATTTTTCAATGGACCCGAAACTCTGCAGAACCTTAGATCAAGTGATCATGTACCATTGATGATACCCAGAAAATTCATTACCAGTCAGCACCCACGGCTATGGGGCCCAAAACAGGGCGAAATCGAAATTTGAGCAGTTATCTGCGCAGTTGTGACGCCACTGTGGGTTGTAAGTTGATCCAATGGACCCGAAACTCTACAGAACCCTAGATCAAGTGATCACGTAATATCTCTGATGCCCAGAGAATTTATTTCCAGTCAGCACCCTCGGCTATCGGGCCCAAAACAGGTCGAAATCAAGCTTTGAGCAGTTATCTGCGCAGTTATGACGCCACTGTGGGTCGGAAAATAGTTCTAATGGACCCTAAGCTCAACAAAACCATAGACCGAGTAGTCACGTACCATCCCTGATGACCAGAAAACTCATTACTAGTCAGCACCCTCGGCTATGGGGCCCAAAACATGGCGAAATCGAGCTTTGAGCAGTTATCTGCGCAGTTATGACGCCACTGTGGGTTGTAGGATGTTCCAATGAACCCGAAACTCTACAGAATCTTAGATCGAGTGATAATGTACCATTGATGATGCCCAGAGGATTTATTACCAGTCAGCACCCTCGGCTATGGGGCCCAAAACAGGGCGAAATCGAGCTCTGGATAGTTATCTGCGCAGTTATGACGCCACTGTGGATTGTAAATTGATCCAACGGACCCGAAACTCTACAAGACCTCAGATCCAGTGGTTATGTACCGTCCATGATGCCCAGAGAATTTATTACCAGTCAGCAACCTTGGCTATGGGGCCCAAAACAGGGCAGAACCGAGCTTTGAGCAGTTATCTGCCCAGTTATGACGCCACTGTGGGTTGTAGCAGGTTCCAATGGATCCGAAACTCTACAGAAGCCTAGATTAAGTAGTCACGTACCATCTCTGATCCCCAGAGAATTTATTCCTAGTCAGCACCCTTGGCTATGGGGCCCAATACAGGGCGAAATCGAGCTTTGAGCAGTTATCTGCGCAGTTAAGACGCCACTGTGGGTTGTGAGATGATCGAATGGACCCGAAATTCTACAGAATCTTAGATCAAGTAATCATGTACCATTGATGATGCCCAGAGAATCTATTACCAGTCAGCAACCTCGGCTATGAGGCACGAAACAGGGGAAAATCGAGCTTCGAGCAGTTATCTGCGCAGTTATGACGCCACTGTAGGTTGTGAGTTGATCCAATGGACCCGAAACTCTACGGAACCCTGAATCAAGTAGTCGTGTACTATCTCTGATGCCCAGAGAATTTGTTACCAGTCAGCACCCTCGGCTATGGGGCCCAAAACAGGGCGAAATCGAGCTTTGAGCAGTTATCTGCGCAGTTATGACGCCACTGTGGGTTGGAGGATGATTCAATGGACCCGAAACTCGACAGAACCTCAGATCAAGTGGTCATGTACCATGAATGATACCCAGAGAATTTATTACCAGTCAGCACCCTCGGCTATGAGGCCCGAAACAGGTCGAAATCAAGCTCTGAGCAGTTATCTGCGCAGTTATGACGCCACTGTGGGTTGTAAGTTGATCCAATGGACCCGAAACTCTACAGGACCTTAGATCCAGTGGTTATGTCCCATTCATGATGCCCAGAGAATTTGTTACCAGTCAGCACCCACGGCTATGCGGCCCAAAACAGGGCGAAATCGAGCTTTGAGCAGTTATCTGCGCAGTTATGACGCCACTGTGGGTTGTAAGATGATCCAATGGAAACGAAATTCTACAGAATCTTGGATCAAGTAATCATGTACCATTGATGATGCCCAGAGAATCTATTACCAGTCAGCACCCTCCGCTATGAGGCACGAAACAGGGAAAAATCGAGCTTCGAGCAGTTATCTGCGCAGTTATGACACCACTGTAGGTTGTAAGTTGATCCAATGGACCCGAAAATCTACGAAACCCTAGATCAAGTAGTCGTGTACTATCTCTGATGCCCAGAAAATTTATTTCCAGTCAGCACCCTCTCCTATCGGGCCCAAAACAGGGCGAAATCAAGCTTTGATCAGTTATCTGCGCAGTTATGACGCCACTGTGGGTTGCAAATAGTTCTAATGGACCCGAAACTCCGTAAAACATTTGATCAAGTAGTCACGTACCATCTCTAATGCCCAGAGAATTTATTACTAGTCAGCATCCTCGGCTATGGGGCCCAAAATAGGGTGAAAGCGAGCTTTGAGCAGTTATCTGCGCAGTTATGACGCCACTGTGGGTTGTAGGATGTTTCAATGGACCCGAAACTCTGCAGAATCTTAGATCAAGTGATCGTGTATCATTGATGATGCCCAGAAGATTTATTACCAGTCAGCACCCTCGGCTATGGGGCCCATAACAGGGCGAAATCGGAATTTGAGCAGTTATCTGCGCAGTTGTGACGCCACTGTGGGTTGTAAGTTGATCCAATGGACCCGAAACTCTACAGAACCCTAGATCGAGTGATCACGTACTGTCTCTGATGCCCAGGGAATTCATTTCCAGTCAGCACCCTCGGCTATCGGGCCCAAAACAGGTCGAAATCAAGCTTTGAGCAGTTATCTGCGCAGTTATGTCGCCACTGTGAGTCGTAAGTTGACCCAATGGACCCGAAACTCTACGAAACCCTAGATTGCGTAGTCACGTACTATCTCTGTTGCCCAGAAAATTCATTTCCGGTCAGCACCTTCGGCTATCGGGCCCAAAACAGGGCGAAATCAAGCTTTGAGCAGTTATCTGCGCAGTTATGACGCCACTGTGAGTTGCAAATAGTTCTAATTGACCCGAAACTCCATTTAACATTTGATCAAGTAGTCACGTACCATCTCTGATGCCCAGAGAATTTATTACTAGTCAGCACCCTCGGCTATGGGGCCCAAAATAGGACGAAAGCGAGCTTTGAGCAGTTATCTGCGCAGTCATGACGCCACTGTGGGTTGTAGGATGTTTCAATGGACCCGAAACTCTACAGAACCTCAGATCAAGTGGTCATGTACCATGAATGATACCCAGAGAATTTATTACCATAGGCACCCTCGGCTATGGGGCCCAAAACAGGGCGAAATCGAGCTTTCAATAGTTATCTGCGCAGTTATGACGCCACTGTGGGTTGTAAGTTGATCCAATGGACCCGAAACTCTACAGGACCTTAGATCCAGTGGTTATGTCCCATTCATGATGCCCAGAGAATTTATTACCAGTCAGCAATCTTGGCTATGGGGCCCAAAACAGGGCAGAATCGAGCTTTCAGCAGTTATCTGCCCAGTTATGACGCCACTGTGGGTTGTAGGAGGTTCCAATGGATCCGAAACTCTACAGAAGCTTAGATCAAGTAGTCTCGTACCATCTCTGATGCCCGAAGAATTTATTCCTAGTTAGCACCCTCGGCTATGGGGCCCAATACAGGGCGGAATCGAGCTTTGAGCAGTTATCTGCGCAGTTATTCCGCCACTGTGGGTTGTAAGATGATCCAATGGAAACGAAGTTCTACAGAATCTTAGATCAAGTAATCATGTACCATTGATGATGCCCAGAGAATCTATTACCAGTCAGCACCCTCGGCTATGAGGCACGAAACAGGGAAAAATCGAGCTTCGAGCAGTTATCTGCGCAGTTGTGACACCACTGTAGGTTGTAAGTTGATCCAATGGACCTGAAAATCTACGGAACCCTAGATCAAGTAGTCGTGTACTATCTCTGATGCCCAGAGAATTTGTTACCAGTCAGCACCCTCGGCTATGGGGCCCAAAACAGGGCGAAATCGAGCTTTGAGCAGTTATCTGCGCAGTTATGACGCCACTGTGGGTTGTAGGATGTTCCAATGGACCCGAAACTCTACAGAATCTTAGACCAAGTAATCATGTACCATTGATGATGCCCAGAGAATTTGTTACCAGTCCGCACCCTCGGCTATGAGGCCCGAAACAGAGAAAAATCGAGCCTTGAGCAGTTATCTGCGCAGTTGTCACGCCACTGTGGGTTGGAGGATGATCCAATGGACCCAAAACTCGACAGAACCTCAGATCGAGTAGTCACGTACTATCTCTGATGCCCAGAAAATTTGTTTCTAGTCAGCACCGTCGGCTATCGGGCCCAAAACATGTCGAAATCAAGCTTTGAGCAGTTATCTGCGCAGTTATGACGCCACTGTGGGTTGTAAGTTGATCCAATGGACCCAAAACTCTACGGAACCCTAGATCGAGTAGTCACGTACTATTTCTGATGCCCAAAAAATTCATTTCCATTCAGCACCCTCTCCTATCGGGCCCAAAACAGGGCGAAATCAATCTTCGATCAGTTATCTGCGCAGTTATGACGCCTCTGTGGGTTGCAAATAGTTCTCATGGACCCGGAACTGCACAAAACATTTAATCAAGTAGTCACGTACCGACTCTGATGCCCAGAGAATTTATTACTAGTCAGCACCCTCGGCTATGGGGCCCAAAATAGGGCGAAATCGAGCTTTGAGCAGTTATCTGCGCAGTTATGACGCCACTGTGGGTTGTAGGAGGTTCCAATGAACCCGAAACTCTACAGAATCTTAGATCGAGTGATCATGTACCATTGATGATGCCCAGAGGATTTATTACCAGTCAGCACCCTCGGCTATGGGGCCCAAAACAGGGCGAAATCGAGCTTTGGATAGTTATCTGCGCAGTTATGACGCCACTGTGGATTGTAAGTTGATCCAACGGACCCGAAACTCTACAAGACCTCAGATCCAGTGGTTATGTACCGTCCATGATGCCCAGAGAATTTATTGCCAGTCAGCAACCTTGGCTATGGGCCCCAAAACAGGGCAGAACCGAGCTTTGAGCAGTTATCTGCCCAGTTATGACGCCACTGTGGGTTGTAGGAGGTTCCAATGGATCCGAAACTCTACAGAAGCCTAGATTAAGTAGTCACGTACCATCTCTGATCCCCAGAGAATTTATTCCTAGTCAGCACCCTTGGCTATGGGGCCCAATACAGGGCGAAATCGAGCTTTGAGCAGTTATCTGCGCAGTTAAGACGCCACTGTGGGTTGTGAGATGATCGAATGGACCCGAAATTCTACAGAATCTTAGATCAAGTAATCATGTACCATTGATGATGCCCAGAGAATCTATTACCAGTCAGCAACCTCGGCTATGAGGCACGAAACAGGGGAAAATCGAGCTTCGAGCAGTTATCTGCGCAGTTATGACGCCACTGTAGGTTGTGAGTTGATCCAATGGACCCGAAACTCTACGGAACCCTGAATCAAGTAGTCGTGTACTATCTCTGATGCCCAGAGAATTTGTTACCAGTCAGCACCCTAGGGCTATGGGGCCCAAAACAGGGCGAAATCGAGCTTTGAGCAGTTATCTGCGCAGTTATGACGCCACTGTGGGTTGGAGGATGATCCAATGGACCCGAAACTCGACAGAACCTCAGATCAAGTGGTCATGTACCATGAATGATACCCAGAGAATTTATTACCAGTCAGCACCCCCGGCTATGAGGCCCGAAACAGGTCGAAATCAAGCTCTGAGCAGTTATCTGCGCAGTTATGACGCCACTGTGGGTTGTAAGTTGATCCAATGGACCCGAAACTCTACGGAACCCTAGATCGAGTAGTCACGTACTATCTCTGATGCCCAGAAAATTTATTTCCAGTCAGCACCCTCTCCTATCGGGCCCAAAACAGGGCGAAATCAAGCTTTGAGCAGTTATCTACGCAGTTATGACGCCACTGTGAGTTGCAAATAGTTCTAATTGACCCGAAACTCCATTAAACATCTGATCAAGTAGTCACGTACCATCTCTGATGCCCAGAGAAATTATTACTAGTCAGCACCCTCGGCTATGGGGCCCAAAATAGGACGAAAGCGAGCTTTGAGCAGTTATCTGCGCAGTTATGACGCCACTGTGGGTTGTAGGATGTTCCAATGGACCCGAAACTCTACAGAACCTCAGATCAAGTGGTCATGTACCATGGATGATACCCAGAGAATTCATTACCAGTCAGCACCCTCGGCTATGGGGCCCAAAACAGGGCGAAATCGAGCTTTCAATAGTTATCTGCGCAGTTATGACGCCACTGTGGGTTGTCAGTTGATCCAATGGACCCGAAACTCTACAGGACCTTAGATCCAGTGGTTATGTCCCATTCATGATGCCCAGAGAATTTATTACCAGTCAGCAATCTTGGCTATGGGGCCCAAAACAGGGCAGAATCGAGCTTTCAGCAGTTATCTGCCCAGTTATGACGCCACTGTGGGTTGTAGGAGGTTCCAATGGATCCGAAACTCTACAGAAGCCTAGATCAAGTAGTCTCGTACCATCTCTGATGCCCGAAGAATTTATTCCTAGTTAGCACCCTCGGCTATGGGGCCCAATACAGGGCGAAATCGAGCTTTAAGCAGTTATCTGCGCAGTTATGACGCCACTGTGGGTTGTAAGATGATCCAATGGAAACGAAATTCTACAGGATCTTAGATCAAGTAATCATGTACCATTGATGATGCCCAGAGAATCTATCACCAGTCAGCACCCTCGGCTATGAGGCACGAAACAGGGAAAAATCGAGCTTCGAGCAGTTATCTGCGCAGTTATGACACCACTGTAGGTTGTAAGTTGATCCAATGGACCTGAAAATCTACGGAACCCTAGATCAAGTAGTCGTGTACTATCTCTGATGCCCAGAGAATTTGTTACCAGTCAGCACCCTCGGCTATGCGGCCCAAAACAGGGCGAAATCGAGCTTTGAGCAGTTATCTGCGCAGTTATGACGCCACTGTGGGTTGTAAGATGATCCAATGGAAACGAAATTCTACAGAATCTTGGATCAAGTAATCATGTACCATTGATGATGCCCAGAGAATCTATTACCAGTCAGCACCCTCCGCTATGAGGCACGAAACAGGGAAAAATCGAGCTTCGAGCAGTTATCTGCGCAGTTATGACACCACTGTAGGTTGTAAGTTGATCCAATGGACCCGAAAATCTACGAAACCCTAGATCAAGTAGTCGTGTACTATCTCTGATGCCCAGAAAATTTATTTCCAGTCAGCACCCTCTCCTATCGGGCCCAAAACAGGGCGAAATCAAGCTTTGATCAGTTATCTGCGCAGTTATGACGCCACTGTGGGTTGCAAATAGTTCTAATGGACCCGAAACTCCGTAAAACATTTGATCGAGTAGTCACGTACCATCTCTAATGCCCAGAGAATTTATTACTAGTCAGCATCCTCGGCTATGGGGCCCAAAATAGGGTGAAAGCGAGCTTTGAGCAGTTATCTGCGCAGTTATGACGCCACTGTGGGTTGTAGGATGTTTCAATGGACCCGAAACTCTACAGAACCTCAGATCAAGTGGTCATGTACCATGAATGATACCCAGAGAATTTATTACCATAGGCACCCTCGGCTATGGGGCCCAAAACAGGGCGAAATCGAGCTTTCAATAGTTATCTGCGCAGTTATGACGCCACTGTGGGTTGTAAGTTGATCCAATGGACCCGAAACTCTACAGGACCTTAGATCCAGTGGTTATGTCCCATTCATGATGCCCAGAGAATTAATTACCAGTCAGCAATCTTGGCTATGGGGCCCAAAACAGGGCAGAATCGAGCTTTCAGCAGTTATCTGCCCAGTTATGACGCCACTGTGGGTTGTAGGAGGTTCCAATGGATCCGAAACTCTACAGAAGCCTAGATCAAGTTGTCTCGTACCATCTCTGATGCCCGAAGAATTTATTCCTAGTTAGGACCCTCGGCTATGGGGCCCAATACAGGGCGAAATCGAGCTTTGAGCAGTTATCTGCGCAGTTATTCCGCCACTGTGGGTTGTAAGATGATCCAATGGAAACGAAGTTCCTCAGAATCTTAGATCAAGTAATCATGTACCATTGATGATGCCCAGAGAATCTATTACCAGTCAGAACCCTCGGCTATGGGGCCCAAAACAGGGCGAAATCAAGCTTTGATCAGTTATCTGCGCAGTTATGACGCCACTGTGGGTTGCAAATAGTTCTAATGGACCCGAAACTCCGTAAAACATTTGATCGAGTAGTCACGTACCATCTCTAATGCCCAGAGAATTTATTACTAGTCAGCATCCTCGGCTATGGGGCCCAAAATAGGGTGAAAGCGAGCTTTGAGCAGTTATCTGCGCAGTTATGACGCCACTGTGGGTTGTAGGATGTTTCAATGGACCCGAAACTCTACAGAACCTCAGATCAAGTGGTCATGTACCATGAATGATACCCAGAGAATTTATTACCATAGGCACCCTCGGCTATGGGGCCCAAAACAGGGCGAAATCGAGCTTTCAATAGTTATCTGCGCAGTTATGACGCCACTGTGGGTTGTAAGTTGATCCAATGGACCCGAAACTCTACAGGACCTTAGATCCAGTGGTTATGTCCCATTCATGATGCCCAGAGAATTTATTACCAGTCAGCAATCTTGGCTATGGGGCCCAAAACAGGGCAGAACCGAGCTTTGAGCAGTTATCTGCCCAGTTATGACGCCACTGTGGGTTGTAGGAGGTTCCAATGGATCCGAAACTCTACAGAAGCCTAGATTAAGTAGTCACGTACCATCTCTGATCCCCAGAGAATTTATTCCTAGTCAGCACCCTTGGCTATGGGGCCCAATACAGGGCGAAATCGAGCTTTGAGCAGTTATCTGCGCAGTTAAGACGCCACTGTGGGTTGTGAGATGATCGAATGGACCCGAAATTCCTCAGAATCTTAGATCAAGTAATCATGTACCATTGATGATGCCCAGAGAATCTATTACCAGTCAGCAACCTCGGCTATGAGGCACGAAACAGGGGAAAATCGAGCTTCGAGCAGTTATCTGCGCAGTTATGACGCCACTGTAGGTTGTGAGTTGATCCAATGGACCCGAAACTCTACGGAACCCTGAATCAAGTAGTCGTGTACTATCTCTGATGCCCAGAGAATTTGTTACCAGTCAGCACCCTCGGCTATGGGGCCCAAAACAGGGCGAAATCGAGCTTTGAGCAGTTATCTGCGCAGTTATGACGCCACTGTGGGTTGGAGGATGATCCAATGGACCCGAAACTCGACAGAACCTCAGATCAAGTGGTCATGTACCATGAATGATACCCAGAGAATTTATTACCAGTCAGCACCCTCGGCTATGAGGCCCGAAACAGGTCGAAATCAAGCTCTGAGCAGTTATCTGCGCAGTTATGACGCCACTGTGGGTTGTAAGTTGATCCAATGGACCCGAAACTCTACGGAACCCTAGATCGAGTAGTCACGTACTATCTCTGATGCCCAGAAAATTTATTTCCAGTCAGCACCCTCTCCTATCGGGCCCAAAACAGGGCGAAATCAAGCTTTGAGCAGTTATCTACGCAGTTATGACGCCACTGTGAGTTGCAAATAGTTCTAATTGACCCGAAACTCCATTAAACATTTGATCAAGTAGTCACGTACCATCTCTGATGCCCAGAGAATTTATTACTAGTCAGCAACCTCGGCTATGGGGCCCAAAATAGGACGAAAGCGAGCTTTGAGCAGTTATCTGCGCAGTTATGACGCCACTGTGGGTTGTAGGATGTTTCAATGGACCCGAAACTCTACAGAACCTCAGATCAAGTGGTCATGTACCATGGATGATACCCAGAGAATTCATTACCAGTCAGCACCCTCGGCTATGGGGCCCAGAACAGGGCGAAATCGAGCTTTCAATAGTTATCT
This sequence comes from Eretmocerus hayati, assembly GCA_029851415.1. NCBI lineage: Eukaryota > Metazoa > Arthropoda > Insecta > Hymenoptera > Aphelinidae > Eretmocerus > Eretmocerus hayati. Next base: position 91,065,049 of record CM056742.1, on the reverse strand, counting down.
GCGCAGTTATGACGCCACTGTGGGTTGTAAGTTGATCCAATGGACCCGAAACTCTACAGGACCTCAGATCCAGTGGTTATGTCCCATTCATGTTGCCCAGAGAATTTATTACCAGTCAGCAATCTTGACTATGGGGCCCAAAACAGGGCAGAATCGAGCTTTCAGCAGTTATCTGCCCAGTTATGACGCCACTGTGGGTTGTAGGAGGTTCCAATGGATCCGAAACTCTACAGAAGCCTAGATCAAGTAGTCTCGTACCATCTCTGATGCCCGAAGAATTTATTCCTAGTTAGCACCCTCGGCTATGGGGCCCAATACAGGGCGAAATCGAGCTTTAAGCAGTTATCTGCGCAGTTATGACGCCACTGTGGGTTGTAAGATGATCCAATGGAAACGAAATTCTACAGAATCTTAGATCAAGTAATCATGTACCATTGATGATGCCCAGAGAATCTATTACCAGTCAGCACCCTCGGCTATGAGGCACGAAACAGGGAAAAATCGAGCTTCGAGCAGTTATCTGCGCAGTTATGACACCACTGTAGGTTGTAAGTTGATCCAATGGACCTGAAAATCTACGGAACCCTAGATCAAGTAGTCGTGTACTATCTCTGATGCCCAGAGAATTTGTTACCAGTCAGCACCCTCGGCTATGCGGCCCAAAACAGGGCGAAATCGAGCTTTGAGCAGTTATCTGCGCAGTTATGACGCCACTGTGGGTTGTAAGATGATCCAATGGAAACGAAATTCTACAGAATCTTGGATCAAGTAATCATGTACCATTGATGATGCCCAGAGAATCTATTACCAGTCAGCACCCTCCGCTATGAGGCACGAAACAGGGAAAAATCGAGCTTCGAGCAGTTATCTGCGCAGTTATGACACCACTGTAGGTTGTAAGTTGATCCAATGGACCCGAAAATCTACGAAACCCTAGATCAAGTAGTCGTGTACTATCTCTGATGCCCAGAAAATTTATTTCCAGTCAGGACCCTCTCCTATCGGGCCCAAAACAGGGCGAAATCAAGCTTTGATCAGTTATTTGCGCAGTTATGACGCCACTGTGGGTTGCAAATAGTTCTAATGGACCCGAAACTCCGTAAAACATTTGATCGAGTAGTCACGTACCATCTCTGATGCCCAGAGAATTTATTACTAGTCAGCACCCTCGGCTATGGGGCCCAAAATAGGACGAAAGCGAGCTTTGAGCAGTTATCTGCGCAGTTATGACGCCACTGTGGGTTGTAGGATGTTTCAATGGACCCGAAACTCTACAGAACCTCAGATCAAGTGGTCATGTACCATGAATGATACCCAGAGAATTTATTACCATAGGCACCCTCGGCTATGGGGCCCAAAACAGGGCGAAATCGAGCTTTCAATAGTTATCTGCGCAGTTATGACGCCACTGTGGGTTGTAAGTTGATCCAATGGACCCGAAACTCTACAGGACCTTAGATCCAGTGGTTATGTCCCATTCATGATGCCCAGAGAATTTATCACCAGTCAGCAATCTTGGCTATGGGGCCCAAAACAGGGCAGAATTGAGCTTTCAGCAGTTATCTGCCCAGTTATGACGCCACTGTGGGTTGTAGGAGGTTCCAATGGATCCGAAACTCTACAGAAGCCTAGATCAAGTAGTCTCGTACCATCTCTGATGCCCGAAGGATTTATTCCTAGTTAGCACCCTCGGCTATGGGGCCCAATACAGGGCGAAATCGAGCTTTGAGCAGTTATCTGCGCAGTTATGACGCCACTGTGGGTTGTTGGATTTTCCAATGGACCCGAAATTCTACAGAATCTTAGATCAAGTAATCATGTATCATTGATGATGCCCAGAGAATCTATTACCAGTCAGAACCCTCGGCTATGGTGCCCAAAACAGGGCGAAATCGAGCTTTCAATAGTTATATGCGCAGTTATGACGCCACTGTGGATTGTAAGTTGATCCAACGGACCCGAAACTCTACAAGACCTCAGATCCAGTGGTTATGTACCGTCCATGATGCCCAGAGAATTTATTACCAGTCAGCAACCTTGGCTATGGGGCCCAAAACAGGGCAGAACCGAGCTTTGAGCAGTTATCTGCCCAGTTATGACGCCACTGTGGGTTGTAGGAGGTTCCAATGGATCCGAAACTCTACAGAAGCCTAGATCAAGTAGTCTCGTACCATCTCTGATGCCCGAAGGATTTATTCCTAGTTAGCACCCTCGGCTATGGGGCCCAATACAGGGCGAAATCGAGCTTTGAGCAGTTATCTGCGCAGTTATGACGCCACTGTGGGTTGTAAGATGATCCAATGGAAACGAAATTCTACAGAATCTTAGATCAAGTAATCATGTACCATTGATGATGCCCAGAGAATCTATTACCAGTCAGAACCCTCGGCTATCAGGCACGAAACAGGGAAAAATCGAGCTACGAGCAGTTATCTGCGCAGTTATGACACCACTGTAGGTTGTAAGTTGATCCAATGGACCTGAAAATCTACGGAACCCTAGATCAAGTAGTCGTGTACTATCTCTGATGCCCAGAGAATTTGTTACCAGTCAGCACCCTCGGCTATGGGGCCCAAAACAGGGCGAAATCGAGCTTTGAGCAGTTATCTGCGCAGTTATGACGCCACTGTGGGTTGTTGGATTTTCCAATGGACCCGAAATTCTACAGAATCTTAGATCAAGTAATCATGTACCATTGATGATGCCCAGAGAATCTATTACCAGTCAGAACCCTCGGCTATGGTGCCCAAAACAGGGCGAAATCGAGCTTTCAATAGTTATCTGCGCAGTTATGACGCCACTGTGGATTGTAAGTTGATCCAACGGACCCGAAACTCTACAAGACCTCAGATCCAGTGGTTATGTACCATCTCTGATCCCCAGAGGATTTATTCCTAGTCAGCACCCTTGGCTATGGGGCCCAATACAGGGCGAAATCGAGCTTTGAGCAGTTATCTGCGCAGTTAAGACGCCACTGTGGGTTGTTGGATTTTCCAATGGACCCGAAATTCTACAGAATCTTAGATCAAGTAATCATGTACCATTGATGATGCCCAGAGAATCTATTACCAGTCAGCAACCTCGGCTATGAGGCACGAAACAGGGGAAAATCGAGCTTCGAGCAGTTATCTGCGCAGTTATGACGCCACTGTAGGTTGTGAGTTGATCCAATGGACCCGAAACTCTACGGAACCCTGAATCAAGTAGTCGTGTACTATCTCTGATGCCCAGAGAATTTGTTACCAGTCAGCACCCTCGGCTATGGGGCCCAAAACAGGGCGAAATCGAGCTTTGAGCAGTTATCTGCGCAGTTATGACGCCACTGTGGGTTGGAGGATGATCCAATGGACCCGAAACTCGACAGAACCTCAGATCAAGTGGTCATGTACCATGAATGATACCCAGAGAATTTATTACCAGTCAGCACCCTCGGCTATGAGGCCCGAAACAGGTCGAAATCAAGCTCTGAGCAGTTATCTGCGCAGTTATGACGCCACTGTGGGTTGTAAGTTGATCCAATGGACCCGAAACTCTACGGAACCCCAGATCGAGTAGTCACGTACTATCTCTGATGCCCAGAAAATTTATTTCCAGTCAGCACCCTCTCCTATCGGGCCCAAAACAGGGCGAAATCAAGCTTTGAGCAGTTATCTACGCAGTTATGACGCCACTGTGAGTTGCAAATAGTTCTAATTGACCCGAAACTCCATTAAACATTTGATCGAGTAGTCACGTACCATCTCTGATGCCCAGAGAATTTATTACTAGTCAGCAACCTCGGCTATGGGGCCCAAAATAGGACGAAAGCGAGCTTTGAGCAGTTATCTGCGCAGTTATGACGCCACTGTGGGTTGTAGGATGTTTCAATGGACCCGAAACTCTACAGAACCTCAGATCAAGTGGTCATGTACCATGGATGATACCCAGAGAATTCATTACCAGTCAGCACCCTCGGCTATGGGGCCCAGAACAGGGCGAAATCGAGCTTTCAATAGTTATCTGCGCAGTTATGACGCCACTGTGGGTTGTAAGTTGATCCAATGGACACGAAACTCTACAGGACCTTAGATCCAGTGGTTATGTCCCATTCATGTTGCCCAGAGAATTTATTACCAGTCAGCAATCTTGGCTATGGGGCCCAAAACAGGGCAGAATCGAGCTTTCAGCAGTTATCTGCCCAGTTATGACGCCACTGTGGGTTGTAGGAGGTTCCAATGGATCCGAAACTCTACAGAAGCCTAGATCAAGTAGTCTCGTACCATCTCTGATGCCCGAAGAATTCATTCCTAGTTAGCACCCTCGGCTATGGGGCCCAATACAGGGCGAAATCGAGCTTTAAGCAGTTATCTGCGCAGTTATGACGCCACTGTGGGTTGTAAGATGATCCAATGGAAACGAAATTCTACAGAATCTTAGATCGAATAATCATGTCCCATTGATGATGCCCAGAGAATCTATTACCAGTCAGCACCCTCGGCTATGAGGCACGAAACAGGGAAAAATCGAGCTTCGAGCAGTTATCTGCGCAGTTATGACACCACTGTAGGTTGTAAGTTGATCCAATGGACCTGAAAATCTACGGAACCCTAGATCAAGTAGTCGTGTACTATCTCTGATGCCCAGAGAATTTGTTACCAGTCAGCACCCTCGGCTATGCGGCCCAAAACAGGGCGAAATCGAGCTTTGAGCAGTTATCTGCGCAGTTATGACGCCACTGTGGGTTGTAAGATGATCCAATGGAAACGAAATTCTACAGAATCTTAGATCGAATAATCATGTCCCATTGATGATGCCCAGAGAATCTATTACCAGTCAGCACCCTCGGCTATGAGGCACGAAACAGGGAAAAATCGAGCTTCGAGCAGTTATCTGCGCAGTTATGACACCACTGTACGTTGTAAGTTGATCCAATGGACCCGAAAATCTACGGAACCCTAGATCAAGTAGTCGTGTACTATCTCTGATGCCCAGAAAATTTATTTCCAGTCAGCACCCTCTCCTATCGGGCCCAAAACAGGGCGAAATCAAGCTTTGATCAGTTATCTGCGCAGTTATGACGCCACTGTGGGTTGCAAATAGTTCTAATGGACCCGAAACTCCGTAAAACATTTGATCGAGTAGTCACGTAACATCTCTGATGCACAGAGGATTTATTACTAGTCACCATCCTCGGCTATGGGGCCCAAAATAGGGTGAAAGCGAGCTTTGAGCAGTTATCTGCGCAGTTATGACGCCACTGTGGGTTGTAGGATGTTTCAATGGACCCGAAACTCTGCAGAATCTTAGATCAAGTGATCGGGTATCATTGATGATGCCCAGAAAATTTATCACCAGTCAGCACCCTCGACTATGGGGCCCAATACAGGGCGAAATCGGAATTTGAGCAGTTATCTGCGCAGATATGTCGCCACTGTGAGTCGTAAGTTGACCCAATGGATCCGAAACTCTACGAAACCCTAGATTGCGTAGTCACGTACTATCTCTGATGCCCAGAAAATTTATTTCCGGTCAGCACCTTCGGCTATCGGGCCCAAAACAGGGCGAAATCAAGCTTTGAGCAGTTATCTGCGCAGTTATGACGCCACTGTGGGTTGCAAATAGTTCTAATGGACACGAAACTCCGTAAAACATTTGATCGAGTAGTCACGTACCATCTCTGATGCCCAGAGGATTTATTACTAGTCAGCATCCTCGGCTATGGGGCCCAAAATAGGGTTAAAGCGAGCTTTGAGCAGTTATCTGCGCAGTTGTGACGCCACTGTGGGTTGTAAGTTGATCCAATGGACCCGAAACTCTACAGAACCCTAGATCGAGTAATCACGTACTTTCTCTGATGCCCAGGGAATTTATTTCCAGTCAGCACCCTCGGCTGTCGGGCCCAAAACAGGTCGAAATCAAGCTTTGAGCAGTTATCTGCGCAGTTATGTCGCCACTGTGAGTCGTAAGTTGACCCAATGGACCCGAAACTCTACGAAACCCTAGATTGCGTAGTCACGTACTATCTCTGATGCCCAGAAAATTTAATTCCGGTCAGCACCTTCGGCTATTGGGCCCAAAACAGGGCGAAATCAAGCTTTGAGCAGTTATCTGCGCAGTTATGACGCCACTGTGGGTTGCAAATAGTTCTAATAGACACGAAACTCCACAAAACCATAGATCAGGTAGTCACGTACCATCTCTGATGCCCAGACAATCCATTACTAGTCAGCACTCTCGGCTATGGGGCCCAAAACGGGGCGAAATCGAGCTTTGAGCAGTTATCTGCGCAGTTAGGACGCCACTGTGGGTTGTAGGATGTTCCAATGAACCCGAAACTCTACAGAATCTTAGATCGAGTGATCATGTACCATTGATGATGCCCAGAGAATTTATTACCACCCAGCACCCTCGGCTATGAGGCCCGAAACAGGGAAAAATCGAGCCTTGAGCAGTTATCTGCCCAGTTATGACGCCACTGTGGGTTGGAGGATGATCCAATGGACCCGAAACTCGACAGAACCTCAGATCAAGTGGTCATGTACCATGAATGATACCCAGAGAATTTATTACCAGTCAGCACCCTCGGCTATGGGGCCCAAAACAGGGCGAAATCGAGCTTTGGATAGTTATCTGCGCAGTTATGACGCCACTGTGGATTGTAAGTTGATCCAATGGACCCAAAACTCTACAAGACCTCAGATCCAGTGGTTATGTACCACCCATGATGCCCAGAGAATTTATAACCAGTCAGCAACCTTGGCTATGGGGCCCAAAACAGGGCAGAACCGAGCTTTGAGCAGTTATCTGCCCAGTTATGACGCCACTGTGGGTTGTAGGAGGTTCCAATGGATCCGAAACTCTACAAAAGCCTAGATTAAGTAGTCACGTACCATCTTTGATCCCCAGAGAATTTATTCCTAGTCAGCACCCTCGGCTATGGGGCCCAATACAGGGCGAAATCGAGCTTTGAGCAGTTATCTGCGCAGTTGAGACGCCACTGTGGGTTGTGAGATGATCGAATGGACCCGAAATTCTACAGAATCTTAGATCAAAGAATCATGTACCATTGATGATGCCCAGAGAATCTATTACCAGTCAGCAACCTCGGCTATGACGCACGAAACAGGGGAAAATCGAGCTTCGAGCAGTTATCTGCGCAGTTATGACGCCACTGTAGGTTGTGGGTTGATCCAATGGACCCGAAACTCCACGGAACCCTGAATCAAGTAGTCGTGTACTATCTCTGATGCCCAGAGAATTTGTTACCAGTCAGCACCCTCGGCTATGGGGCCCAAAACAGGGCGAAATCGAGCTTTGAGCAGTTATCTTCGCAGTTATGACGCCACTGTGGGTTGGAGGATGATCCAATGGACCCGAAACTCGACAGAACCTCAGATCAAGTGGCCATGTACCATGAATGATACCCAGAGTATTTATTACCAGTCAGCACCCTCGGCTATGAGGCCCGAAACAGGTCGAAATCAAGCTCTGAGCAGTTATCTGCGCAGTTATGACGCCACTGTGGGTTGTAAGTTGATCCAATGGACCCGAAACTCTACGGAACCCTAGATCGAGTAGTCACGTACTATCTCTGATGCCCAGAAAATTTATTTCCAGTCAGCACCCTCTCCTATCGGGCCCAAAACAGGGCGAAATCAAGCTTTGAGCAGTTATCTATGCAGTTATGACGCCACTGTGAGTTGCAAATAGTTCTAATTGACCCGAAACTCCATTAAACATTTGATCAAGTAGTCACGTACCATCTCTGATGCCCAGAGAATTTATTACTAGTCAGCACCCTCGGCTATGGGGCCCAAAATAGGACGAAAGCGAGCTTTGAGCAGTTATCTGCGCAGTTATGACGCCACTGTGGGTTGTAGGATGTTTCAATGGACCCGAAACTCTACAGAACCTCAGATCAAGTGGTCATGTACCATGAATGATACCCAGAGAACTTATTACCATAGGCACCCTCGGCTATGAGGCCCGAAACAGGTCGAAATCAAGCTCTGAGCAGTTATCTGCGCAGTTATGACGCCACTGTGGGTTGTAAGTTGATCCAATGGACCCGAAACTCTACGGAACCCTAGATCGAGTAGTCACGTACTATCTCTGATGCCCAGAAAATTTATTTCCAGTCAGCACCCTCTCCTATCGGGCCCAAAACAGGGCGAAATCAAGCTTTGAGCAGTTATCTACGCAGTTATGACGCCACTGTGAGTTGCAAATAGTTCTAATTGACCCGAAACTCCATGGAACATTTGATCAAGTAGTCACGTACCATCTCTGATGCCCAGAGAATTTATTTCTAGTCAGCACCCTCGGCTATGGGGCCCAAAATAGGACGAAAGCGAGCTTTGAGCAGTTATCTGCGCAGTTATGACGCCACTGTGGGTTGTAGGATGTTTCAATGGACCCGAAACTCTACAGAACCTCAGATCAAGTGGTCATGTACCATGAATGATACCCAGAGAATTCATTACCAGTCAGCACCCTCGGCTATGGGGCCCAAAACAGGGCGAAATCGAGCTTTCAATAGTTATCTGCGCAGTTATGACGCCACTGTGGGTTGTAAGTTGATACAATGGACCCGAAACTCTACAGGACCTTAGATCCAGTGGTTATGTCCCATTCATGATGCCCAGAGAATTTATTACCAGTCAGCAATCTTGGCTATGGGGCCCAAAACAGGGCAGAATCGAGCTTTCAGCAGTTATCTGTCCAGTTATGACGCCACTGTGGGTTGTAGGAGGTTCCAATGGATCCGAAACTCTACAAAAGCCTAGATCAAGTAGTCTCGTACCATCTCTGATGCCCGAAGAATTTATTCCTAGTTAGCACCCTCGGCTAGGGGGCCCAATACAGGGCGAAATCGAGCTTTGAGCAGTTATCTGCGCAGTTATGACGCCACTGTGGGTTGTAAGATGATCCAATGGAAACGAAATTCTACAGAATCTTAGATCAAGTAATCATGTACCATTGATGATGCCCAGAGAATCTATGACCAGTCAGCACCCTCCGCTATGAGGCACGAAACAGGGAAAAATCGAGCTTCGAGCAGTTATCTGCGCAGTTATGACACCACTGTAGGTTGTAAGTTGATCCAATGGACCCGAAAATCTACGGAACCCTAGATCAAGTAGTCGTGTACTATCTCTGATGCCCAGAAAATTTATCTCCAGTCAGCACCCTCTCCTATCGGGCCCAAAACAGGGCGAAATCAAGCTTTGAGCAGTTATCTGCGCAGTTATGTCGCCACTGTGAGTCGTAAGTTGACCCAATGGACCCGAAACTCTACGAAACCCTAGATTGCGTAGTTACGTACCATCTCTGATGCCCAGAGAATTTATTACTAGTCAGCACCCTCGGCTATGAGGTCCGAAATAGGGCGAAATCGAGCTTTGAGCAGTTATCTGCGCAGTTATGACGCCACTGTGGGTTGTAGGATGTTCCAATGGACCCGAAACTCTGCAGAATCTTAGATCAAGTGATCATGTACCATTGATGATGCCCAAAAAATTTATTCCCAGTCAGCACCCTCGGCTATGGGGCCCAAAACAGGGCGAAATCGAAATTTGAGCAGTTATCTGCGAAGTTGTGACGCCACTGTGGGTTGTAAGTTAATCCAATGGACCCGAAACTCCACAGAACCTTGGATCAAATAATTACGTACTATCTCTGATGCCCAGAGAATTTATTACTAGTCAGCACCCTCAGCTATGGGGCCCGAAACAGGGCGAAATCGAGCTTCGAGCAGTGATCTGCGCAGTTGTGACGCCACTGTGGGTTGTAGGATGTTCCAATGGACCCGAAACTCTACAGAATCTTAGATCAAGTGACCATGTACCATTGATGATGCCCAGAGAATTTATTACCAGTCAGCACCCTCGGCTATGAGGCCCGAAACAGGGGAAAATCGAGCCTTTAGCAGTTATCTGCCCAGTTATGACGCGACTGTGGGTTGCAAATGGTCCTAATGGACCCAAAACTCCACAAAATCATAGATGAAGTAGTAACGTACCATCTTCGATGCCCAGAGAATTTATTACCAGTCAGCACCCTCGGCTATGGGGCCCAAAACAGGGCGAAATCGAAATTTGAGCAGTTATCTGCGCAGTTGTCACGCCACTGTGGGTTGGAGGATGATCCAATGGACCCAAAACTTGACAGAACCTCAGATCAAGTAGTCACGTACTATCTCTGTTGCCCAGCAAATTTGTTTCTAGTCAGCACCGTCGGCTATCGGGCCCAAAACAGGTCGAAATCAAGCTTTGAGCAGTTATCTGCGCAATTATGACGCCACTGTGGGTTGTAAGTTGATCCAATGGACCCGAAACTCTACGGAACCCTAGATCGAGTAGTCACGTACTATTTCTGATGCCCAAAAAATTCATTCCCAGTCAGCACCCTCTCCTATCGGACCCAAAACAGGGCGAAATCAATCTTTGATCAGTTATCTGCGCAGTTATGACGCCTCTGTGGGTTGCAAATAGTTCTCATGGACCCGAAACTGCACAAAACATTTGATCAAGTAGTCACGTACCGACTCTGATGCCCAGAGAATTTATTACTAGTCAGCACCCTCGGCTATGGGGCCCAAAATAGGGCGAAATCGAGCTTTGAGCAGTTATCTGCGCAGTTATGACGCCACTGTGGGTTGTAGGATGTACTAATGGACCCGAAACTCTGCAGAATCTTAGATCAAGTGATTATGTACCATTGATGATGCCCAGGGAATCTATTACCAGTCAGCAACCTTGGCTATGAGGCCCAAACAGGGCAGAATCGAGCTTTGAGCAGTTATCTGCACAGTTATGACGTCACTGTGGGTTGTAGGAGGTTCCAATGGACCCGAAACTCTACAGAAGCCTAGATCAAGTAGTCTTGTACTATCTCTGATGCCCAAAGAATTTATTACTAGTCAGCACCCTCGGCTATGGGGCCCAATACAGGACGAAATCGAGCTTTGAGCAGTTATCTGCGCAGTTATGATCCACTGTGGGTTGTAGGATGTTCCAATGGACTCGAAACTCTACAGAATCTTAGATCAAGTAATCATGTACCATTGATGATGCCCAGAGAATTTGTTACCAGTCCGCACCCTCGGCTATGAGGCCCGAAACAGGGAAAAATCGAGCCTTGAGCAGTTATCTGCCAAGTTATGACGCCACTGTGGGTTGTAAGTTGATCCAATGGACCCGAAACTCAACAAAACCATAGATCAAGTAGTCACGTACCGACTCTGATGCCCAGAGAATTTATTACTAGTCAGCACCCTCGGCTATGGGGCCCAAAATAGGGCGAAATCGAGCTTTGAGCAGTTATCTGCGCAGTTATGACGCCACTGTGGGTTGTAGGATGTACTAATGGACCCGAAACTCTGCAGAATCTTAGATCAAGTGATTATGTACCATTGATGATGCCCAGGGAATCTATTACCAGTCAGCAACCTTGGCTATGAGGCCCAAACAGGGCAGAATCGAGCTTTGAGCAGTTATCTGCACAGTTATGACGTCACTGTGGGTTGTAGGAGGTTCCAATGGACCCGAAACTCTACAGAAGCCTAGATTAAGTAGTCACGTACCATCTCTGATCCCCAGAGAATTTATTCCTAGTCAGCACCCTCGGCTATGGGGCCCAATACAGGGCGAAATCGAGCTTTGAGCAGTTATCTGCGCAGTTAAGACGCCACTGTGGGTTGTGAGATGATCGAATGGACCCGAAATTCTACAGAATCTTAGATCAAGTAATCATGTACCATTGATGATGCCCAGAGAATCTATTACCAGTCAGCAACCTCGGCTATGAGGAACGAAACAGGGGAAAATCGAGCTTCGAGCAGTTATCTGCGCAGTTATGACGCCACTGTAGGTTGTGAGTTATTCCAATGGACCCGAAACTCTACGGAACCCTGATTCAAGTAGTCGTGTACTATCTCTGATGCCCAGAGAATTTGTTACCAGTCAGCACCCTCGGCTATGGGGCCCAAAACAGGGCGAAATCGAGCTTTGAGCAGTTATCTGCGCAGTTATGACGCCACTGTGGGTTGGAGGATGATCCAATGGACCCGAAACTCGACAGAACCTCAGATCAAGTGGTCATGTACCATGAATGATACCCAGAGTATTTATTACCAGTCAGCACCCTCGGCTATGAGGCCCGAAACAGGTCGAAATCAAGCTCTGAGCAGTTATGTGCGCAGTTATGACGCCACTGTGGGTTGTAAGTTGATCCAATGGACCCGAAACTCTACGGAACCCTAGATCGAGTAGTCACGTACTATCTCTGATGCCCAGAAAATTTATTTCCAGTCAGCACCCTCTCCTATCGGGCCCAAAACAGGGCGAAATCAAGCTTTGGGCAGTTATCTACGCAGTTACGACGCCACTGTGAGTTGCAAATAGTTCTAATTGACCCGAAACTCCATTAAACATTTGATCAAGTAGTCACGTACCACCTCTGATGCCCAGAGAATTTATTACTGGTCAGCACCCTCGGCAATGGGGCCCAAAATAGGACGAAAGCGAGCTTTGAGCAGTTATCTGCGCAGTTATGACGCCACTGTGGGTTGTAGGATGTTTCAATGGACCCGAAACTCTACAGAACCTCAGATCAAGTGGTCATGTACCATGAATGATACCCAGAGAATTTATTACCATAGGCACCCTCGGCTATGGGGCCCAAAACAGGGCGAAATCGAGCTTTCAATAGTTATCTGCGCAGTTATGACGCCACTGTGGGTTGTAAGTTGATCCAATGGACCCGAAACTCTACAGGACCTTAGATCCAGTGGTTATGTCCCATTCATGATGCCCAGAGAATTTATTACCAGTCAGCAATCTTGGCTATGGGGCCCAAAACAGGGCAGAATCGAGCTTTCAGCAGTTATCTGCCCAGTTATGACGCTACTGTGGGTTGTAGGAGGTTCGAATGGATCCGAAACTCTACAGAAGCCTAGATCAAGTAGTCTCGTACCATCTCTGATGCCCGAAGAATTTATTCCTAGTTAGCACCCTCGGCTATGGGGCCCAATACAGGGCGAAATCGAGCTTTGAGCAGTTATCTGCGCAGTTATGACGCAACTGTGGGTTGTAGGAGGTTCCAATGGACCCGAAACTCTACAGAAGCCTAGATCAAGTAGTCTTGTACTATCTCTGATGCCCAAAGAATTTATTACTAGTCAGCACCCTCGGCTATGGGGCCCAATACAGGGCGAAATCGAGCTTTGAGCAATTATCTTTGCAGTTATGATCCACTGTGGGTTGTAGGATGTTCCAATAGACCCGAAACTCTACAGAATCTTAGACCAAGTAATCATGTACCATTGATGATGCCCAGAGAATTTGTTACCAGTCCGCACCCTCGGCTATGAGGCCCGAAACAGGGAAAAATCGAGCGATGAGCAGTTATCTGCCAAGTTATGACGCCACTGTGGGTTGGAGGATGATCCAATGGACCCGAAACTCGACAGAACCTCAGATCAAGTAGTCACGTACTATCTCTGATGCCCAGAAAATTTGTTCCTTGTCAGCACCGTCGGCTATCGGGCCCAAAACAGGTCGAAATCAAGCTTTGAGCAGTTATCTGCGCAGTTAAGACGCCACTGTGGGTTGTGAGATGATCGAATGGACCCGAAATTCTACAAGACCTCAGATCCAGTAGTTATGTACCACCCATGATGCTCAGAGAATTTATTACCAGTCAGCAACCTTGGCTATGGGGCCCAAAACAGGGCAGAACCGAGCTTTGAGCAGTTATCTGCCCAGTTATGACGCCACTGTGGGTTGTAGGAGGTTCCAATGGATCCGAAACTCTACAGAAGCCTAGATTAAGTAGTCACGTACCATCTCTGATCCCCAGAGAATTTATTCCTAGTCAGCACCCTCGGCTATGGGGCCCAATACAGGGCGAAATCGAGCTTTGAGCAGTTATCTGCGCAGTTAAGACGCCACTGTGGGTTGTGAGATGATCGAATGGACCCGAAATTCTACAGAATCTTAGATCAAGTAATCATGTACCATTGATGATGCCCAGAGAATCTATTACCAGTCAGCAACCTCGGCTATGAGGCACGAAACAGGGGAAAATCGAGCTTCGAGCAGTTATCTGCGCAGTTATGACGCCACTGTAGGTTGTGAGTTGATCCAATGGACCCGAAACTCTACGGAACCCTGAATCAAGTAGTCGTGTACTATCTCTGATGCCCAGAGAATTTGTTACCAGTCAGCACCCTCGGCTATGGGGCCCAAAACAGGGCGAAATCGAGCTTTGAGCAGTTATCTGCGCAGTTATGACGCCACTGTGGGTTGGAGGATGATCCAATGGACCCGAAACTCGACAGAACCTCAGATCAAGTGGTCATGTACCATGAATGATACCCAGAGAATTTATTACCAGTGAGCACCCTCGGCTTTGAGGCCCGAAACAGGTCGAAATCAAGCTCTGAGCAGTTATCTGCGCAGTTATGACGCCACTGTGGGTTGTAAGTTGATCCAATGGACCCGAAACTCTACGGAACCCTAGATCGAGTAGTCACGTACTATCTCTGATGCCCAGAAAATTTATTTCCAGTCAGCACCCTCTCCTATTGGGCCCAAAACAGGGCGAAATCAAGCTTTGAGCAGTTATCTACGCAGTTATGACGCCACTGTGAGTTGCAAATAGTTCTAATTGACCCGAAACTCCATTAAACATTTGATCAAGTAGTCACGTACCATCTCTGATGCCCAGAGAATTTATAACTAGTCAGCACCCTCGGCTATGGGGCCCAAAATAGGACGAAAGCGAGCTTTGAGCAGTTATCTGCGCAGTTATGACGCCACTGTGGGTTGTAGGATGTTTCAATGGACCCGAAACTCTACAGAACCTCAGGTCAAGTGGTCATGTACCATGAATGATACCCAGAGAATTCATTACCAGTCAGCACCCTCGGCTATGGGGCCCGAAACAGGGCGAAATCGAGCTTTCAATAGTTATCTGCGCAGTTATGACGCCACTGTGGGTTGTAAGTTGATCCAATGGACCCGAAACTCTACAGGACCTTAGATCCAGTGGTAATGTCCCATTCATGATGCCCAGAGAATTTATTACCAGTCAGCAATCTTGGCTATGGGGCCCAAAACAGGGCAGAATCGAGCTTTCAGCAGTTATCTGTCCAGTTATGACGCCACTGTGGGTTGTAGGAGGTTCCAATGGATCCGAAACTTTACAGAAGCCTAGACCAAGTAGTCTCGTACCATCTCTGATGCCCGAAGAATTTATTCCTAGTTAGCACCCTCGGCTATGGGGCCCAATACAGGGCGAAATCGAGCTTTGAGCAGTTATCTGCGCAGTTATGACGCCACTGTGGGTTGTAAGATGATCCAATGGAAACGAAATTCTACAGAATCTTAGATCAAGTAATCATGTACCATTGATGATGCCCAGAGGATCTATTACCAGTCAGCACCCTCGGCTATGAGGCACGAAACAGGGAAAAATCGAGCTTCGAGCAGTTATCTGCGCAGTTATGACACCACTGTAGGTTGTGAGTGAATCCAATGGACCTGAAAATCTACGGAACCCTAGATCGAGTAGTCGTGTGATATCTCTGATGCCCAGAGAATTTGTTACCAGTCAGCACCCTCGGCTATGGGGCCCAAAACAGGGCGAAATCGAGCTTTGAGCAGTTATCTGCGCAGTTATGACGCCACTGTGGGTTGTAAGATGATCCAATGGAAACGAAATCCTACAGAATCTTAGATCAAGTAATCATGAACCATTGATGATGCCCAGAGAATCTATTACCAGTCAGCACCCTCCGCTATGAGGCACGAAACAGGGAAAAATCGAGCTTCGAGCAGTTATCTGCGCAGTTATGACACCACTGTAGGTTGTAAGTTGATCCAATGGACCCGAAAATCTACGGAACCCTAGATCAAGTAGTCGTGTACAATCTCTGATGCCCAGAAAATTTATTTCCAGTCAGCACCCTCTCCTATCGGGCCCAAAACAGGGCGAAATCAAGCTTTGATCAGTTATCTGCGCAGTTATGACGCCACTGTGGGTTGCAAATAGTTCTAATGGACCCGTAACTCCGTAAAACATTTGATCGAGTAGTCACGTACCATCTCTGATGCCCAGAGGATTTATTACTAGTCAGCATCCTCGGCTATGGGGCCCAAAATAGGGTGAAAGCGAGCTTTGAGCAGTTATCTGCGCAGTTATGACGCCACTGTGGGTTGTAGGATGTTTCAATGGACCCGAAACTCTGCAGAATCTTAGATCAAGTGATCGGGTATCATTGATGATGCCCAGAAAATTTATCACCAGTCAGCACCCTCGACTATGGGGCCCAATACAGGGCGAAATCGGAATTTGAGCAGTTATCTGCGCAGGTATGTCGCCACTGTGAGTCGTAAGTTGACCCAATGGATCCGAAACTCTACGAAACCCTAGATTGCGTAGTCACGTACTATCTCTGATGCCCAGAAAATTTATTTCCGGTCAGCACCTTCGGCTATCGGGCCCAAAACAGGGCGAAATCAAGCTTTGAGCAGTTATCTGCGCAGTTATGACGCCACTGTGGGTTGCAAATAGTTCTAATGGACACGAAACTCCGTAAAACATTTGATCGAGTAGTCACGTACCATCTCTGATGCCCAGAGAATTTATTACTAGTCAGCATCCTCGGCTATGGGGCCCAAAATAGGGTTAAAGCGAGCTTTGAGCAGTTATCTGCGCAGTTGTGACGCCACTGTGGGTTGTAAGTTGATCCAATGGACCCGAAACTCTACAGAACCCTAGATCGAGTAATCACGTACTGTCTCTGATGCCCAGGGAATTTATTTCCAGTCAGCACCCTCGGCTGTCGGGCCCAAAACAGGTCGAAATCAAGCTTTGAGCAGTTATCTGCGCAGTTATGTCGCCACTGTGAGTCGTAAGTTGACCCAATGGACCCGAAACTCTACGAAACCCTAGATTGCGTAGTCACGTACTATCTCTGATGCCCAGAAAATTTATTTCCGGTCAGCACCTTCGGCTATTGGGCCCAAAACAGGGCGAAATCAAGCTTTGAGCAGTTATCTGCGCAGTTATGACGCCACTGTGGGTTGCAAATAGTTCTAATAGACACGAAACTCCACAAAACCATAGATCAGGTAGTCACGTACCATCTCTGATGCCCAGACAATCCATTACTAGTCAGCACTCTCGGCTATGGGGCCCAAAACGGGGCGAAATCGAGCTTTGAGCAGTTATCTGCGCAGTTAGGACGCCACTGTGGGTTGTAGGATGTTCCAATGAACCCGAAACTCTACAGAATCTTAGATCGAGTGATCATGTACCATTGATGATGCCCAGAGAATTTATTACCACCCAGCACCCTCGGCTATGAGGCCCGAAACAGGGAAAAATCGAGCCTTGAGCAGTTATCTGCCCAGTTATGACGCCACTGTGGGTTGGAGGATGATCCAATGGACCCGGAACTCGACAGAACCTCAGATCAAGTGGTCATGT
Source organism: Eretmocerus hayati (assembly GCA_029851415.1). Classification (NCBI taxonomy): domain Eukaryota; kingdom Metazoa; phylum Arthropoda; class Insecta; order Hymenoptera; family Aphelinidae; genus Eretmocerus; species Eretmocerus hayati. The sequence continues at coordinate 91,047,574 of CM056742.1, read as the reverse complement.
ACCATGAATGATACCCAGAGAATTTATTAAAAGTCAGCACCCTCGGCTATGGGGCCCAAAACAGGGCGAAATCGAGCTTTGGATAGTTATCTGCGCAGTTATGATGCCACTGTGGATTGTAAACTGATCCAATGGACCCAAAACTCTACAAGACCTCAGATCCAGTGGTTATGTACCACCCATGATGCCCAGAGAATTTATAACCAGTCAGCAACCTTGGCTATGGGGCCCAAAACAGGGCAGAACCGAGCTTTGAGCAGTTATCTGTCCAGTTATGACGCCACTGTGGGTTGTAGGAGGTTCCAATGGATCCGAAACTCTACAGAAGCCTAGATTAAGTAGTCACGTACCATCTTTGATCCCCAGAGAATTTATTCCTAGTCAGCACCCTCGGCTATGGGGCCCAATACAGGGCGAAATCGAGCTTTGAGCAGTTATCTGCGCAGTTGAGACGCCACTGTGGGTTGTGAGATGATCGAATGGACCCGAAATTCTACAGAATCTTAGATCAAGTAATCATGTACCATTGATGATGCCCAGAGAATCTATTACCAGTCAGCAACCTCGGCTATGAGGCACGAAACAGGGGAAAATCGAGCTTCGAGCAGTTATCTGCGCAGTTATGACGCCACTGTAGGTTGTGGGTTGATCCAATGGACCCGAAACTCCACGGAACCCTGAATCAAGTAGTCGTGTACTATCTCTGATGCCCAGAGAATTTGTTACCAGTCAGCACCCTCGGCTATGGGGCCCAAAACAGGGCGAAATCGAGCTTTGAGCAGTTATCTTCGCAGTTATGACGCCACTGTGGGTTGGAGGATGATCCAATGGACCCGAAACTCGACAGAACCTCAGATCAAGTGGTCATGTACCATGAATGATACCCAGAGTATTTATTACCAGTCAGCACCCTCGGCTATGAGGCCCGAAACAGGTCGAAATCAAGCTCTGAGCAGTTATCTGCGCAGTTATGACGCCACTGTGGGTTGTAAGTTGATCCAATGGACCCGAAACTCTACGGAACCCTAGATCGAGTAGTCACGTACTATCTCTGATGCCCAGAAAATTTATTTCCAGTCAGCACCCTCTCCTATCGGGCCCAAAACAGGGCGAAATCAAGCTTTGAGCAGTTATCTATGCAGTTATGACGCCACTGTGAGTTGCAAATAGTTCTAATTGACCCGAAACTCCATTAAACATTTGATCAAGTAGTCACGTACCATCTCTGATGCCCAGAGAATTTATTACTAGTCAGCACCCTCGGCTATGCGGCCCAAAATAGGACGAAAGCGAGCTTTGAGCAGTTATCTGCGCAGTTATGACGCCACTGTGGGTTGTAGGATGTTTCAATGGACCCGAAACTCTACAGAACCTCAGATCAAGTGGTCATGTACCATGAATGATACCCAGAGAACTTATTACCATAGGCACCCTCGGCTATGGGGCCCAAAACAGGGCGAAATCGAGCTTTCAATAGTTATCTGCGCAGTTATGACGCCTCTGTGGGTTGTAAGTTGATCCAATGGACCCGAAACTCTACAGGACCTTAGATCCAGTGGTTATGTCCCATTCATGATGCCCAGAGAATTTATTACCAGTCAGCAATCTTGGCTATGGGGCCCGGAACAGGGCAGAATCGAGCTTTCAGCAGTTATCTGCCCAGTTATGACGCCACTGTGGGTTGTTGGATTTTCCAATGGACCCGAAACTCTACAGAATCTTAGACCAAGTAATCATGTACCATTGATGATGCCCAGAGAATTTGTTACCAGTACGCACCTTCGGCTAGGAGGCCCGAAACAGGGAAAAATCGAGCCTTGAGCAGTTATCTGCGCAGTTGTCACGCCACTGTGGGTTGGAGGATGATCCAATGGACCCAAAACTCGACAGAACCTCAGATCGAGTAGTCACGTACTATCTCTGATGCCCAGAAAATTTGTTCCTAGTCAGCACCGTCGGCTATCGGGCCCAAAACAGGTCGAAATCAAGCTTTGAGCAGTTATCTGCGCAGTTATGACGCCACTGTGGGTTGTAAGTTGATCCAATGGACCCGAAACTCTACTGAACTTCAGATCGAGTAGTCACGTACTATTTCTGATGCCCAGAAAATTTATTTCCAGTCAGCACCCTCTCCTATCGGGCCCAAAACAGGGCGAAATCAAGCTTTGAGTAGTTATCTGCGCAGTTATGACGCCACTGTGGGTTGCAAATAGTTCTAATGGACCCAAAACTCCACAAAACATCTGATCAAGTAGTCACGTACCATATCTGATGCCCAGAGGAATCATTACTAGTCAGCACCCTCGGCTATGGGGCCCAAAATAGGGCGAAATCGAACTTTGAGCAGTTATCTGCGCAGTTATGATGCCACTGTGGGTTGTAGGATTTTTCAATGGACCCGAAACTCTGCAGAACCTTAGATCAAGTGATCATGAACCATTGATGATGCCCAGAAAATTCATTACCAGTCAGCACCCTCGGCTATGGGGCCCAAAACAGGGCGAAATCGAAATTTGAGCAGTTATCTGCGCAGTTGTGACGCCACTGTGGGTTGTAAGTTGATCCAATGGACCCGAAACTCTACAGAACCCTAGATCAAGTAATCACGTGATATCTCTGATGCCCAGAGAATTTATTTCCAGTCAGCACCCTCGGCTATCGGGCCCAAAACAGGTCGGAATTAAGCTTTGAGCAGTTATCTGCGCAGTTATGACGCCACTGTGGGTTGCAAATAGTTCTAATGGACCCTAAGCTCAACAAAACCATAGATCAAGTAGTCACGTACCATCCCTGATGCCCAGAAATTTCATTACTAGTCAGCACCCTCGGCTATGAGGCCCAAAACATGGCGAAATCAAGCTTTGAGCAGTTATCTGCGCAGTTATGACGCCACTGTGGGTTGTAGGATGTTCCAATGAACCCGAAACTCTACAGAATCTTAGATCGAGTGATCATGTACCATTGATGATGCCCAGAGAATTTATTACCAGTCAGCACCCTCGGCTATGGGGCCCAAAACAGGGCGAAATCGAGAATTCAATAGTTATCTGCGCAGTTATGACGCCACTGTGGGTTGTAAGTTGATCCAATGGATCCGAAACTCTACAGGACCTTAGATCCAGTGGTTATGTCCCATTCATGATGCCCAGAGAATTTATTACCAGTCAGCAATCTTGGCTATGGGGCCCAAAACAGGGCAGAATCGAGCTTTCAGCAGTTATCTGCCCAGTTATGACGCCACTGTGGGTTGTAGGAGGTTCCAATGGATCCGAAACTCTACAGAAGCCTAGATCAAGTAGTCTCGTACCATCTCTGATGCCCGAAGAATTTATTTCTAGTTAGCACCCTCGGCTATGGGGCCCAATACAGGGCGAAATCGAGCTTTGAGCAGTTATCTGCGCAGTTATGACGCCACTGTGGGTTGTAAGATGATCCAATGGAAACGAAATTCTACAGAATCTTAGATCAAGTAATCATGTACCATTGATGATACCCAGAGAATCTATTACCAGTCAGCACCCTCGGCTATGAGGCACGAAACAGGGAAAAACCGAGCTTCGAGCAGTTATCTGCGCAGTTATGACACCACTGTAGGTTGTAAGGTGATCTAATGGACCTGAAAATCTACGGAACCCTAGATCAAGTAGTCGTGTACTATCTCTGATGCCCAGAGAATTTGTTACCAGTCAGCACCCTCGGCTATGGGGCCCAAAACAGGGCGAAATCGAGCTTTGAGCAGTTATCTGCGCAGTTATGACGCCACTGTGGGTTGTGAGATGATCCAATGGAAACGAAATTCTACAGAATCTTGGATCAAGTAATCACGTACCATTGATGATGCCCAGAAGATTTATTACCAGTCAGCACCCTCGGCTATGGGGCCCAAAACAGGGCGAAATCGGAATTTGAGCAGTTATCTGCGCAGTTGTGACGCCACTGTGGGTTGTAAGTTGATCCAATGGACCCGAAACTCTACAGAACCCTAGATCGAAAAATCACGTACTGTCTCTGATGCCCAGGGAATTTATTTCCAGTCAGCACCCTCGGCTATCGGGCCCAAAACAGGTCGAAATCAAGCTTTGAGCAGTTATCTGCGCAGTTATGTCGCCACTGTGAGTCGTAAGTTGACCCAATGGACCCGAAACTCTACGAAACCCTAGATTGCGTAGTCACGTACTATCTCTGATGCCCAGAAAATTTATTTCTAGTTAGCACCCTCGGCTATGGGGCCCAATACAGGGCGAAATCGAGCTTTGAGCAGTTATCTGCGCAGTTATGACGCCACTGTGGGTTGTAAGATGATCCAATGGAAACGAAATTCTACAGAATCTTAGATCAAGTAATCATGTACCATTGATGATACCCAGAGAATCTATTACCAGTCAGCACCCTCGGCTATGAGGCACGAAACAGGGAAAAACCGAGCTTCGAGCAGTTATCTGCGCAGTTATGACACCACTGTAGGTTGTAAGGTGATCTAATGGACCTGAAAATCTACGGAACCCTAGATCAAGTAGTCGTGTACTATCTCTGATGCCCAGAGAATTTGTTACCAGTCAGCACCCTCGGCTATGGGGCCCAAAACAGGGCGAAATCGAGCTCTGAGCAGTTATCTGCGCAGTTATGACGCCACTGTGGGTTGTGAGATGATCCAATGGAAACGAAATTCTACAGAATCTTGGATCAAGTAATCACGTACCATTGATGATGCCCAGAAGATTTATTACCAGTCAGCACCCTCGGCTATGGGGCCCAAAACAGGGCGAAATCGGAATTTGAGCAGTTATCTGCGCAGTTGTGACGCCACTGTGGGTTGTAAGTTGATCCAATGGACCCGAAACTCTACAGAACCCTAGATCGAAAAATCACGTACTGTCTCTGATGCCCAGGGAATTTATTTCCAGTCAGCACCCTCGGCTATCGGGCCCAAAACAGGTCGAAATCAAGCTTTGAGCAGTTATCTGCGCAGTTATGTCGCCACTGTGAGTCGTAAGTTGACCCAATGGACCCGAAACTCTACGAAACCCTAGATTGCGTAGTCACGTACTATCTCTGATGCCCAGAAAATTTATTTCCGGTCAGCACCTTCGGCTATCGGGCCCAGAACAGGGCGAAATCAAGCTTTGAGCAGTTATCTGCGCAGTTATGACGCCACTGTGGGTTGCAAATAGTTCTAATGGACACGAAACTCCACAAAACCATAGATCAAGTAGTCACGTACCATCTCTGATGCCCAGACAATCCATTACTAGTCAGCACTCACGGCTATGGGGCCCAAAACGGGGCGAAATCGAGCTTTGAGCAGTTATCTGCGCAGTTAGGACGCCACTGTGGGTTGTAGGATGTTCCAATGAACCCGAAACTCTACAGAATCTTAGATCGAGTGATCATGTACCATTGATGATGCCCAGAGAATTTATTACCACCCAGCACCCTCGGCTATGAGGCCCGAAACAGGGAAAAATCGAGCCTTGAGCAGTTATCTGCCCAGTTATGACGCCACTGTGGGTTGGAGGATGATCCAATGGACCCGGAACTCGACAGAACCTCAGATCAAGTGGTCATGTACCATGAATGATACCCAGAGAATTTATTAAAAGTCAGCACCCTCGGCTATGGGGCCCAAAACAGGGCGAAATCGAGCTTTGGATAGTTATCTGCGCAGTTATGATGCCACTGTGGATTGTAAACTGATCCAATGGACCCAAAACTCTACAAGACCTCAGATCCAGTGGTTATGTACCACCCATGATGCCCAGAGAATTTATAACCAGTCAGCAACCTTGGCTATGGGGCCCAAAACAGGGCAGAACCGAGCTTTGAGCAGTTATCTGTCCAGTTATGACGCCACTGTGGGTTGTAGGAGGTTCCAATGGATCCGAAACTCTACAGAAGCCTAGATTAAGTAGTCACGTACCATCTTTGATCCCCAGAGAATTTATTCCTAGTCAGCACCCTCGGCTATGGGGCCCAATACAGGGCGAAATCGAGCTTTGAGCAGTTATCTGCGCAGTTGAGACGCCACTGTGGGTTGTGAGATGATCGAATGGACCCGAAATTCTACAGAATCTTAGATCAAGTAATCATGTACCATTGATGATGCCCAGAGAATCTATTACCAGTCAGCAACCTCGGCTATGAGGCACGAAACAGGGGAAAATCGAGCTTCGAGCAGTTATCTGCGCAGTTATGACGCCACTGTAGGTTGTGGGTTGATCCAATGGACCCGAAACTCCACGGAACCCTGAATCAAGTAGTCGTGTACTATCTCTGATGCCCAGAGAATTTGTTACCAGTCAGCACCCTCGGCTATGGGGCCCAAAACAGGGCGAAATCGAGCTTTGAGCAGTTATCTTCGCAGTTATGACGCCACTGTGGGTTGGAGGATGATCCAATGGACCCGAAACTCGACAGAACCTCAGATCAAGTGGTCATGTACCATGAATGATACCCAGAGTATTTATTACCAGTCAGCACCCTCGGCTATGAGGCCCGAAACAGGTCGAAATCAAGCTCTGAGCAGTTATCTGCGCAGTTATGACGCCACTGTGGGTTGTAAGTTGATCCAATGGACCCGAAACTCTACGGAACCCTAGATCGAGTAGTCACGTACTATCTCTGATGCCCAGAAAATTTATTTCCAGTCAGCACCCTCTCCTATCGGGCCCAAAACAGGGCGAAATCAAGCTTTGAGCAGTTATCTATGCAGTTATGACGCCACTGTGAGTTGCAAATAGTTCTAATTGACCCGAAACTCCATTAAACATTTGATCAAGTAGTCACGTACCATCTCTGATGCCCAGAGAATTTATTACTAGTCAGCACCCTCGGCTATGCGGCCCAAAATAGGACGAAAGCGAGCTTTGAGCAGTTATCTGCGCAGTTATGACGCCACTGTGGGTTGTAGGATGTTTCAATGGACCCGAAACTCTACAGAACCTCAGATCAAGTGGTCATGTACCATGAATGATACCCAGAGAACTTATTACCATAGGCACCCTCGGCTATGGGGCCCAAAACAGGGCGAAATCGAGCTTTCAATAGTTATCTGCGCAGTTATGACGCCTCTGTGGGTTGTAAGTTGATCCAATGGACCCGAAACTCTACAGGACCTTAGATCCAGTGGTTATGTCCCATTCATGATGCCCAGAGAATTTATTACCAGTCAGCAATCTTGGCTATGGGGCCCGGAACAGGGCAGAATCGAGCTTTCAGCAGTTATCTGCCCAGTTATGACGCCACTGTGGGTTGTTGGATTTTCCAATGGACCCGAAACTCTACAGAATCTTAGACCAAGTAATCATGTACCATTGATGATGCCCAGAGAATTTGTTACCAGTACGCACCTTCGGCTAGGAGGCCCGAAACAGGGAAAAATCGAGCCTTGAGCAGTTATCTGCGCAGTTGTCACGCCACTGTGGGTTGGAGGATGATCCAATGGACCCAAAACTCGACAGAACCTCAGATCGAGTAGTCACGTACTATCTCTGATGCCCAGAAAATTTGTTCCTAGTCAGCACCGTCGGCTATCGGGCCCAAAACAGGTCGAAATCAAGCTTTGAGCAGTTATCTGCGCAGTTATGACGCCACTGTGGGTTGTAAGTTGATCCAATGGACCCGAAACTCTACTGAACTTCAGATCGAGTAGTCACGTACTATTTCTGATGCCCAGAAAATTTATTTCCAGTCAGCACCCTCTCCTATCGGGCCCAAAACAGGGCGAAATCAAGCTTTGAGTAGTTATCTGCGCAGTTATGACGCCACTGTGGGTTGCAAATAGTTCTAATGGACCCAAAACTCCACAAAACATCTGATCAAGTAGTCACGTACCATATCTGATGCCCAGAGGAATCATTACTAGTCAGCACCCTCGGCTATGGGGCCCAAAATAGGGCGAAATCGAACTTTGAGCAGTTATCTGCGCAGTTATGATGCCACTGTGGGTTGTAGGATTTTTCAATGGACCCGAAACTCTGCAGAACCTTAGATCAAGTGATCATGAACCATTGATGATGCCCAGAAAATTCATTACCAGTCAGCACCCTCGGCTATGGGGCCCAAAACAGGGCGAAATCGAAATTTGAGCAGTTATCTGCGCAGTTGTGACGCCACTGTGGGTTGTAAGTTGATCCAATGGACCCGAAACTCTACAGAACCCTAGATCAAGTAATCACGTGATATCTCTGATGCCCAGAGAATTTATTTCCAGTCAGCACCCTCGGCTATCGGGCCCAAAACAGGTCGGAATTAAGCTTTGAGCAGTTATCTGCGCAGTTATGACGCCACTGTGGGTTGCAAATAGTTCTAATGGACCCTAAGCTCAACAAAACCATAGATCAAGTAGTCACGTACCATCCCTGATGCCCAGAAATTTCATTACTAGTCAGCACCCTCGGCTATGAGGCCCAAAACATGGCGAAATCAAGCTTTGAGCAGTTATCTGCGCAGTTATGACGCCACTGTGGGTTGTAGGATGTTCCAATGAACCCGAAACTCTACAGAATCTTAGATCGAGTGATCATGTACCATTGATGATGCCCAGAGAATTTATTACCAGTCAGCACCCTCGGCTATGGGGCCCAAAACAGGGCGAAATCGAGAATTCAATAGTTATCTGCGCAGTTATGACGCCACTGTGGGTTGTAAGTTGATCCAATGGATCCGAAACTCTACAGGACCTTAGATCCAGTGGTTATGTCCCATTCATGATGCCCAGAGAATTTATTACCAGTCAGCAATCTTGGCTATGGGGCCCAAAACAGGGCAGAATCGAGCTTTCAGCAGTTATCTGCCCAGTTATGACGCCACTGTGGGTTGTAGGAGGTTCCAATGGATCCGAAACTCTACAGAAGCCTAGATCAAGTAGTCTCGTACCATCTCTGATGCCCGAAGAATTTATTTCTAGTTAGCACCCTCGGCTATGGGGCCCAATACAGGGCGAAATCGAGCTTTGAGCAGTTATCTGCGCAGTTATGACGCCACTGTGGGTTGTAAGATGATCCAATGGAAACGAAATTCTACAGAATCTTAGATCAAGTAATCATGTACCATTGATGATACCCAGAGAATCTATTACCAGTCAGCACCCTCGGCTATGAGGCACGAAACAGGGAAAAACCGAGCTTCGAGCAGTTATCTGCGCAGTTATGACACCACTGTAGGTTGTAAGGTGATCTAATGGACCTGAAAATCTACGGAACCCTAGATCAAGTAGTCGTGTACTATCTCTGATGCCCAGAGAATTTGTTACCAGTCAGCACCCTCGGCTATGGGGCCCAAAACAGGGCGAAATCGAGCTTTGAGCAGTTATCTGCGCAGTTATGACGCCACTGTGGGTTGTGAGATGATCCAATGGAAACGAAATTCTACAGAATCTTGGATCAAGTAATCACGTACCATTGATGATGCCCAGAAGATTTATTACCAGTCAGCACCCTCGGCTATGGGGCCCAAAACAGGGCGAAATCGGAATTTGAGCAGTTATCTGCGCAGTTGTGACGCCACTGTGGGTTGTAAGTTGATCCAATGGACCCGAAACTCTACAGAACCCTAGATCGAAAAATCACGTACTGTCTCTGATGCCCAGGGAATTTATTTCCAGTCAGCACCCTCGGCTATCGGGCCCAAAACAGGTCGAAATCAAGCTTTGAGCAGTTATCTGCGCAGTTATGTCGCCACTGTGAGTCGTAAGTTGACCCAATGGACCCGAAACTCTACGAAACCCTAGATTGCGTAGTCACGTACTATCTCTGATGCCCAGAAAATTTATTTCTAGTTAGCACCCTCGGCTATGGGGCCCAATACAGGGCGAAATCGAGCTTTGAGCAGTTATCTGCGCAGTTATGACGCCACTGTGGGTTGTAAGATGATCCAATGGAAACGAAATTCTACAGAATCTTAGATCAAGTAATCATGTACCATTGATGATACCCAGAGAATCTATTACCAGTCAGCACCCTCGGCTATGAGGCACGAAACAGGGAAAAACCGAGCTTCGAGCAGTTATCTGCGCAGTTATGACACCACTGTAGGTTGTAAGGTGATCTAATGGACCTGAAAATCTACGGAACCCTAGATCAAGTAGTCGTGTACTATCTCTGATGCCCAGAGAATTTGTTACCAGTCAGCACCCTCGGCTATGGGGCCCAAAACAGGGCGAAATCGAGCTCTGAGCAGTTATCTGCGCAGTTATGACGCCACTGTGGGTTGTGAGATGATCCAATGGAAACGAAATTCTACAGAATCTTGGATCAAGTAATCACGTACCATTGATGATGCCCAGAAGATTTATTACCAGTCAGCACCCTCGGCTATGGGGCCCAAAACAGGGCGAAATCGGAATTTGAGCAGTTATCTGCGCAGTTGTGACGCCACTGTGGGTTGTAAGTTGATCCAATGGACCCGAAACTCTACAGAACCCTAGATCGAAAAATCACGTACTGTCTCTGATGCCCAGGGAATTTATTTCCAGTCAGCACCCTCGGCTATCGGGCCCAAAACAGGTCGAAATCAAGCTTTGAGCAGTTATCTGCGCAGTTATGTCGCCACTGTGAGTCGTAAGTTGACCCAATGGACCCGAAACTCTACGAAACCCTAGATTGCGTAGTCACGTACTATCTCTGATGCCCAGAAAATTTATTTCCGGTCAGCACCTTCGGCTATCGGGCCCAGAACAGGGCGAAATCAAGCTTTGAGCAGTTATCTGCGCAGTTATGACGCCACTGTGGGTTGCAAATAGTTCTAATGGACACGAAACTCCACAAAACCATAGATCAAGTAGTCACGTACCATCTCTGATGCCCAGACAATCCATTACTAGTCAGCACTCACGGCTATGGGGCCCAAAACGGGGCGAAATCGAGCTTTGAGCAGTTATCTGCGCAGTTATGACGCCACTGTGGGTTGTAGGATGTTCCAATGAACCCGAAACTCTACAGAATCTTAGATCGAGTGATTATGTACCATTGATGATGCCCAGAGAATTTATTACCACCCAGCACCCTCGGCTATGAGGCCCGAAACAGGGAAAAATCGAGCCTTGAGCAGTTATCTGCCCAGTTATGACGCCACTGTGGGTTGGAGGATGATCCAATGGACCCGAAACTCGACAGAACCTCAGATCAAGTGGTCATGTACCATGAATGATACCCAGAGAATTTATTACCAGTCAGCACCCTCGGCTATGGGGCCCAAAACAGGGCGAAATCGAGCTTTGGATAGTTATCTGCGCAGTTATGACGCCACTGTGGATTGTAAGTTGATCCAATGGACCCAAAACTCTACAAGACCTCAGATCCAGTGGTGAAGTACCACCCATGATGCCCAGAGAATTTATTACCAGTCAGCAACCTTGGCTATGGGGCCCAAAACAGGGCAGAACCGAGCTTTGAGCAGTTATCTGCCCAGTTATGACGCCACTGTGGGTTGTAGGAGGTTCCAATGGATCCGAAACTCTACAAAAGCCTAGATTAAGTAGTCACGTACCATCTCTGATTCCCAGAGAATTTATTCCTAGTCAGCACCCTCGGCTATGGGGCCCAATACAGGGCGAAATCGAGCTTTGAGCAGTTATCTGCGCAGTTAAGACGCCACTGTGGGTTGTGAGATGATCGAATGGACCCGAAATTCTACAGAATCTTAGATCAAGTAATCATGTACCATTGATGATGCCCAGAGAATCTATTACCACTCAGCCACCTCGGCTATGAGGCACGAAACAGGGGAAAATCGAGCTTCGAGCAGTTATCTGCGCAGTTATGACGCCACTGTAGGTTGTGAGTTGATCCAATGGTCCCGAAACTCTACGGAACCCTGAATCAAGTAGTCGTGTACTATTTCTGATGCCCAGAGAATTTGTTACCAGTCAGCACCCCCGGCTATGGGGCCCAAAACAGGGCGAAATCGAGCTTTGAGCAGTTATCTGCCCAGTTATGACGCCACTGTGGGTTGGAGGATGATCCAATGGACCCGAAACTCGACAGAACCTCAGATCAAGTGGTCATGTACCATGAATGATACCCAGAGTATTTATTACCAGTCAGCACCCTCGGCTATGAGGCCCGAAACAGGTCGAAATCAAGCTCTGAGCAGTTATCTGCGCAGTTATGACGCCACTGTGGGTTGTAAGTTGATCCAATGGACCCGAAACTCTACGGAACCCTAGATCGAGTAGTCACGTACTATCTCTGATGCCCAGAAAATTTATTTCTAGTCAGCACCCTCTCCTATCGGGCCCAAAACAGGGCGAAATCAAGCTTTGAGCAGTTATCTACGCAGTTATGACGCCACTGTGAGTTGCAAATAGTTCTAATTGACCCGAAACTCCATTAAACATTTGATCAAGTAGTCACGTACCATCTCTGATGCCCAGAGAATTTATTACTAGTCAGCACCCTCGGCTATGGGGCCCAAAATAGGACGAAAGCGAGCTTTGAGCAGTTATCTGCGCAGTTATGACGCCACTGTGGGTTGTAGGATGTTTCAATGGACCCGAAACTCTACAGAACCTCAGATCAAGTGGTCATGTACCATGAATGATACCCAGAGAATTTATTACCATAGGCACCCTCGGCTATGGGGCCCAAAACAGGGCGAAATCGAGCTTTCAATAGTTATCTGCGCAGTTATGACGCCACTGTGGGTTGTAAGTTGATCCAATGGACCCGAAACTCTACAGGACCTTAGATCCAGTGGTTATGTCCCATTCATGATGCCCAGAGAATTTATTACCAGTCAGCAATCTTGGCTATGGCGCCCAAAACAGGGCAGAATCGAGCTTTCAGCAGTTATCTGCCCAGTTATGACGCCACTGTGGGTTGTAGGAGGTTCCAATGGATCCGAAACTCTACAGAAGCCTAGATCAAGTAGTCTCGTACCATTTCTGATGCCCGAAGAATTTATTCCTAGTTAGCACCCTCGGCTATGGGGCCCAATACAGGGCGAAATCGAGCTTTGAGCAGTTATCTGCGCAGTTATTCCGCCACTGTGGGTTGTAAGATGATTCAATGGAAACGAAATCCTACAGAATCTTAGATCAAGTAATCATGTACCATTGATGATGCCCAGAGAATCTATTACCAGTCAGCACCCTCGGCTATGAGGCACGAAACAGGGAAAAATCGAGCTTCGAGCAGTTATCTGCGCAGTTATGACACCACTGTAGGTTGTAAGTTGATCCAATGGACCTGGAAATCTACGGAACCCTAGATCAAGTAGTCGTGTACTATCTCTGATGCCCAGAGAATTTGTTACCAGTCAGCACCCTCGGCTATGGGGCCCAAAACAGGGCGAAATCGAGCTTTGAGCAGTTATCTGCGCAGTTATGACGCCACTGTGGGTTGTAGGATGTTCCAATGGACCCGAAACTCTACAGAATCTTAGACCAAGTAATCATGTACCATTGATGATGCCCAGAGAATTTGTTACCAGTCCGCACCCTCGGCTATGAGGCCCGAAACAGGGAAAAATCGAGCCTTGAGCAGTTATCTGCGCAGTTGTCACGCCACTGTGGGTTGGAGGATGATCCAATGGACCCAAATTTCAACAGAACCTCAGATCGAGTAGTCACGTACTATCTCTGATGCCCAGAAAATTTGTTTCTAGTCAGCACCGTCGGCTATCGGGCCCAAAACCGGTCGAAATAAAGCTCTGAGCAGTTATCTGCGCAGTTATGACGCCACTGTGGGTTGTAAGTTGATCCAATGGACCCGAAACTCTACGGAACCCTAGATCGAGTAGTCACGTACTATTTCTGATGGCCAAAAAAATTCATTTCCAGTCAGCACCCTCTCCTATCGGGCCCAAAACAGGGCGAAATCAAGCTTTGAGCAGTTATCTGCGCAGTTATGACGCCACTGTGGGTTGCAAATAGTTCTAATGGACCCAAAACTCCACAAAACATCTGATCAAGTAGTCACGTACCATCTCTGATGCCCAGAGGAATCATTACTAGTCAGCGACCTCGGCTATGGGGCCCAAAATAGGGCGAAATCGAGCTTTGAGCAGTTATCTGCGCAGTTATGATGCCACTGTGGGTTGTAGGATTTTTCAATGGACCCGAAACTCTGCAGAACCTTAGATCAAGTGATCATGTACCATTGATGATGCCCAGAAAATTCATTATCAGTCAGCACCCTCGGCTATGGGGCCCAAAACAGGGCGAAATTGAAATTTGAGCAGTTATCTGCGCAGTTGTGACGCCACTGTGGGTTGTAAGTTGATCCAATGGACCCGAAACTCTACAGAACCCTAGATCAAGTAATCACGTAATATCTCTGATGCCCAGAGAATTTATTTCCAGTCAGCACCCTCGGCTATCGGGCCCAAAACAGGTCGAAATCAAGCTTTGAGCAGTTATCTGCGCAGTTATGACGCCACTGTGGGTTGCAAATAGTTCTAATGGACCCTAAGCTCAACAAAACCATAGATCAATTAAACACGTACCATCCCTGATGCCCAGAAAACTCATTACTAGTCAGCACCCTCGGCTATGGGGCCCAAAACATGGCGAAATCGAGCTTTGAGCAGTTATCTGCGCAGTTATGACGCCACTGTGGGTTGTAGGATGTTCCAATGAACCCGAAACTCGACAGAATCTTAGATCAAGTAATCATGTACCATTGATGATGCCCAGAGAATCTATTACCAGTCAGCACCCTCGGCTATGAGGCACGAAACAGGGAAAAATCGAGCTTCGAGCAGTTATCTGCGCAGTTATGACACCACTGTAGGTTGTAAGTGGATCCAATGGACCTGAAAATCTACGGAACCCTAGATCAAGTAGTCGTGTACTATCTCTGATGCCCAGAGAATTTGTTACCAGTCAGCACCCTCGGCTATGGGGCCCAAAACAGGGCGAAATCGAGCTTTGAGCAGTTATCTGCGCAGTTATGACGCCACTGTGGGTTGTTGGATTTTCCAATGGACCCGAAACTCTACAGAATCTTAGACCAAGTAATCATGTACCATTGATGATGCCCAGAGAATTTGTTACCAGTCCGCACCTTCGGCTAGGAGGCCCGAAACAGGGAAAAATCGAGCCTTGAGCAGTTATCTGCGCAGTTGTCACGCCACTGTGGGTTGGAGGATGATCCAATGGACCCAAAACTCGACAGAACCTCAGATCGAGTAGTCACGTACTAACTCTGATGCCCAGAAAATTTGTTCCTAGTCAGCACCGTCGGCTATCGGGCCCAAAACAGGTCGAAATCAAGCTTTGAGCAGTTATCTGCGCAGTTATGACGCCACTGTGGGTTGTAAGTTGATCCAATGGACCCGAAACTCTACTGAACTTCAGATCGAGTAGTCACGTACTATTTCTGATGCCCAGAAAATTTATTTCCAGTCAGCACCCTCTCCTATCGGGCCCAAAACAGGGCGAAATCAAGCTTTGAGTAGTTATCTGCGCAGTTATGACGCCACTGTGGGTTGCAAATAGTTCTAATGGACGCAAAACTCCACAAAACATCTGATCAAGTAGTCACGTACCATCTCTGATGCCCAGAGGAATCATGACTTGTCAGCACCCTCGGCTATGGGGCCCAAAATAGGGCGAAATCGAGCTTTGAGCAGTTATCTGCGCAGTTATGATGCCACTGTGGGTCGTAGGATTTTTCAATGGACCCGAAACTCTGCAGAACCTTAGATCAAGTGATCATGTACCATTGATGATGCCCAGAAAATTCATTACCAGTCAGCACCCTCGGCTATGGGGCCCAAAACAGGGCGAAATCGAAATTTGAGCAGTTATCTGCGCAGTTGTGACGCCACTGTGGGTTGTAAGTTGATCCAATGGACCCGAAACTCTACAGAACCCTAGATCAAGTAATCACGTAATATCTCTGATGCCCAGAGAATTTATTTCCAGTCAGCACCCTCGGCTATCGGGCCCAAAACAGGTCGAAATTAAGCTTTGAGCAGTTATCTGCGCAGTTATGACGCCACTGTGGGTTGCAAATAGTTCTAATGGACCCTAAGCTCAACAAAACCATAGATCAAGTAATCACGTACCATCCCTGATACCCAGAAAACTCATTACTAGTCAGCACCCTCGGCTATGAGGCCCAAAACATGGCGAAATCGAGCTTTGAGCAGTTATCTGCGCAGTTATGACGCCACTGTGGGTTGTAGGATGTTCCAATGAACCCGAAACTCTACAGAATCTTAGATCGAGTGATCATGTACCATTGATGATGCCCAGAGAATTTATTACCAGTCAGCACCCTCGGCTATGGGGCCCAAAACAGGGCGAAATCGAGAATTCAATAGTTATCTGCGCAGTTATGACGCCACTGTGGGTTGTAAGTTGATCCAATGGACCCGAAACTCTACAGGACCTTAGATCCAGTGGTTATGTCTCATTCATGATGCCCAGAGAATTTATTACCAGTCAGCAATCTTGGCTATGGGGCCCAAAACAGGGCAGAATCGAGCTTTCAGCAGTTATCTGCCCAGTTATGACGCCACTGCGGGTGGTAGGAGGTTCCAATGGATCCGAAACTCTACAGAAGCCTAGATCAAGTAGTCTCGTACCATCTCTGATGCCCGAAGAATTTATTCCTAGTTAGCACCCTCGGCTATGGGGCCCAATACAGGGCGAAATCTAGCTTTGAGCAGTTATCTGCGCAGTTATGACGCCACTGTGGGTTGTAAGATGATCCAATGGAAACGAAATTCTACAGAATCTTAGATCAAGTAATCATGTACCATTGATGATGCCCAGAGAATCTATTACCAGTCAGCACCCTCGGCTATGAGGCACGAAACAGGGGAAAATCGAGCTTCGAGCAGTTATCTGCGCAGTTATGACACCACTGTAGGTTGTAAGTTGATCCAATGGACCTGAAAATCTACGAAACCCTAGATCAAGTAGTCGTGTACTATCTCTGATGCCCAGAGAATTTGTTACCAGTCAGCACCCTCGGCTATGGGGCCCAAAACAGGGCGAAATCGAGCTTTGAGCAGTTATCTGCGCAGTTATGACGCCACTGTGGGTTGTAAGATGATCCAATGGAAACGAAATCCTACAGAATCTTGGATCAAGTAATCACGTACCATTGATGATGCCCAGAGAATCTATTACCAGTCAGCACCCTCCGCTATGAGGCACGAAACAGGGAAAAATCGAGCTTCGAGCAGTTATCTGCGCAGTTATGACACCACTGTAGGTTGTAAGTTGATCCAATGGACCCGAAAATCTACGGAACCCTAGATCAAGTAGTCGTGTACTATCTCTGATGCCCAGAAAATTTATTTCCAGTCAGCACCCTCTCCTATCGGGCCCAAAACAGGGCGAAATCAAGCTTTGATCAGTTATCTGCGCAGTTATGACGCCACTGTGGGATGCAAATAGTTCTAATGGACCCGAAACTCCGTAAAACATTTGATCGAGTAGTCACGTACCATCTCTGATGCCCAGAGAATTTATTACTAGTCAGCATCCTCGGCTATGGTGCCCAAAATAGGGTGAAAGCGAGCTTTGAGCAGTTATCTGCGCAGTTATGACGCCACTGTGGGTTGGAGGATGTTTCAATGGACCCGAAACTCTGCAGAATCTTAGATCAAGTGATCGTGTATCATTGATGATGCCCAGGAGATTTATTACCAGTCAGCACCCTCGGCTATGGGGCCCAAAACAGGGCGAAATCGGAAATAGAGCAGTTATCTGCGCAGTTGTGACGCCACTGTGGGTTGTAAGTTGATCCAATGGACCCGAAACTCTACAGAACCCTAGATTGAAAAATCACGTACTGTCTCTGATGCCCAGGGAATTTATTCCCAGTCAGCACCCTCGGCTATCGGGCCCAAAACAGGTCGAAATCAAGCTTTGAGCAGTTATCTGCGCAGTTATGTCGCCACTGTGAGTCGTAAGTTGACCCAATGGACCCGAAACTCTACGAAACCCTAGATTGCGTAGTCACGTACTATCTCTGATGCCCAGAAAATTTATTTCCGGTCAGCACCTTCGGCAATCGGGCCCAAAACAGGGCGAAATCAAGCTTTGAGCAGTTATCTGCGCAGTTATGACGCCACTGTGGGTTGCAAATAGTTCTAATGGACACGAAACTCCACAAAACCATAGATCAAGTAGTCACGTACCATCTCTGATGCCCAGACAATCGATTACTAGTCAGCACTCTCGGCTATGGGGCCCAAAACGGGGCGAAATCGAGCTTTGAGCAGTTATCTGCGCAGTTATGACGCCACTGTGGGTTGTAGGATGTTCCAATGAACCCGAAACTCTACAGAATCTTAGATCGAGTGATCATGTACCATTGATGATGCCCAGAGGATTTATTACCACCCAGCACCCTCGGCTATGAGGCCCGAAACAGGGAAAAATCGAGCCTTGAGCAGTTATCTGCCCAGTTATGACGCCACTGTGGGTTGGAGGATGATCCAATGGACACGAAACTCGACAGAACCTCAGATCAAGTGGTCATGTACCATGAATGATACCCAGAGAATTTATTACCAGTCAGCACCCTCGGCTATGGGGCCCAAAACAGGGCGAAATCGAGCTTTGGATAGTTATCTGCGCAGTTATGACGCCACTGTGGATTGTAAGTTGATCCAATGGACCCAAAACTCTACAAGACCTCAGATCCAGTGGTGAAGTACCACCCATGATGCCCAGAGAATTTATTACCAGTCAGCAACCTTGGCTATGGGGCCCAAAACCGGGCAGAACCGAGCTTTGAGCAGTTATCTGCACAGTTATGACGCCACTGTGGGTTGTAGGAGGTTCCAATGGATCCGAAACTCTACAGAAGCCTAGATTGAGTAGTCACGTACCATCTCTGATCCCCAGAGAATTTATTCCTAGTCAGCACCCTCGGCTATGGGGCCCAATACAGAAGAAATCGAGCTTTGAGCAGTTATCTGCGCAGTTAAGACGCCACTGTGGGTTGTGAGATGATCGAATGGACCCGAAATTCTACAGAATCTTAGATCAAGTAATCATGTACCATTGATGATGCCCAGAGAATCTATTACCAGTCAGCAACTTTGGCTATGGGGCCCAAAACAGGGCAGAACCGAGCTTTGAGCAGTTATCTGCCCAGTTATGACGCCACTGTGGGTTGTAGGAGGTTCCAATGGATCCGAAACTCTACAAAAGCCTAGATTGAGTAGTCACGTACCATTTCTGATCCCCAGAGAATTTATTCCTAGTCAGCACCCTCGGCTATGGGGCCCAATACAGAAGAAATCGAGCTTCGAGCAGTTATCTGCGCAGTTATGACGCCACTGTAGGTTGTGAGTTGATCCAATGGACCCGAAACTCTACGGAACCCTGAATCAAGTAGTCGTGTACTATCTCTGATGCCCAGAGAATTTGTTACCAGTCAGCACCCTCGGCTATGGGGCCCAAAACAGGGCGAAATCGAGCTTTGAGCAGTTATCTGCGCAGTTATGACGCCACTGTGGGTTGTAGGATGTTCCAATGGACCCGAAACTCTACAGAATCTTAGACCAAGTAATCATGTACCATTGATGATGCCCAGAGAATTTGTTACCAGTCCGCACCCTCGGCTATGAGGCCCGAAACAGGGAAAAATCGAGCCTTGAGCAGTTATCTGCGCAGTTGTCACGCCACTGTGGGTTGGAGGATGATCCAATGGACCCAAAACTCGACAGAACCTCAGATCGAGTAGTCACGTATTATCTCTGATGCCCAGAAAATTTGTTTCTAGTCAGCACCGTCGGCTATCGGGCCCAAAACAGGTTGAAATCAAGCTTTGAGCAGTTATCTGCGCAGTTATGACGCCACTTTGGGTTGTAAGTTGATCCAATGGACCCGAAACTCTACGGAACCCTAGATCGAGTAGTCACGTACTATTTCTGATGGCCAAAAAAATTCATTTCCAGTCAGCACCCTCTCCTATCGGGCCCAAAACAGGGCGAAATCAAGCTTTGAGCAGTTATCTGCGCAGTTATGACGCCACTGTGGGTTGCAAATAGTTCTAATGGACCCAAAACTCCACAAAACATCTGATCAAGTAGTCACGTACCATCTCTGATGCCCAGAGGAATCATTACTAGTCAGCGACCTCGGCTATGGGGCCCAAATTAGGGCGAAATCGAGCTTTGAGCAGTTATCTGCGCAGTTATGATGCAACTGTGGGTTGTAGGATTTTTCAATGGACCCGAAACTCTGCAGAACCTTAGATCAAGTGATCATGTACCATTGATGATGCCCAGGAAATTCATTATCAGTCAGCACCCTCGGCGATGGGGCCCAAAACAGGGCGAAATCGAAATTTGAGCAGTTATCTGCGCAGTTGTGACGCCACTGTGGGTTGTAAGTTGATCCAATGGACCCGAAACTCTACAGAACCCTAGATCAAGTAGTTGTGTACTATCTCTGATGCCCAGAGAATTTGTTTCCAGTCAGCACCCTCGGCTATGGGGCCCAAAACAGGGCGAAATCGAGCTTTGAGCAGTTATCTGCGCAGTTATGACGCCACTGCGGGTTGTAGGATGTTCCAATGGACCCGAAACTCTACAGAATCTTAGACCAAGTAATCATGTACCATTGATGATGCCCAGAGAATTTGTTACCAGTCCGCACCCTCGGCTATGAGGCCCGAAACAGGGAAAAATCGAGCCTTGAGCAGTTATCTGCGCAGTTGTCACGCCACTGTGGGTTGGAGGATGATCCAATGGACCCAAAACTCGACAGAACCTCAGATCGAGTAGTCACGTATTATCTCTGATGCCCAGAAAATTTGTTTCTAGTCAGCACCGTCGGCTATCGGGCCCAAAACAGGTCGAAATCAAGCTTTGAGCAGTTATCTGCGCAGTTATGACGCCACTGTGGGTTGTAAGTTGATCCAATGGACCCGAAACTCTACGGAACCCTAGATCGAGTAGTCACGTACTATTTCTGATGGCCAAAAAAATTCATTTCCAGTCAGCACCCTCTCCTATCGGGCCCAAAACAGGGCGAAATCAAGCTTTGAGCAGTTATCTGCGCAGTTATGACGCCACTGTGGGTTGCAAATAGTTCTAATGGACCCAAAACTCCACAAAACATCTGATCAAGTAGTCATGTACCATCTCTGATGCCCAGAGGAATCATTACTAGTCAGCGACCTCGGCTATGGGGCCCAAAATAGGGCGAAATCCAGCTTTGAGCAGTTATCTGCGCAGTTATGATGCCACTGTGGGTTGTAGGATTTTTCAATGGACCCGAAACTCTGCAGAACCCTAGATCAAGTCATCACGTAATATCTCTGATGCCCAGAGAATTTATTTCCAGTCAGCACCCTCGGCTATCGGGCCCAAAACAGGTCGAAATCAAGCTTTGAGCAGTTATCTGCGCAGTTATGACGCCACTGTGGGTTGCAAATAGTTCTAATGGACCCTAAGCTCAACAAAACCATAGATCAAGTAGTCACGTACCATTCCTGATGCCCAGAAAACTCATTACTAGTCAGCACCCTCGGCTATGGGGCCCAAAACATGGCGAAATCGAGCTTTGAGCAGTTATCTGCGCAGTTATGACGCCACTGTGGGTTGTAGGATGTTCCATCGAACCCGAAACTCGACAGAATCTTAGATCAAGTAATCATATACCATTGATGATGCCCAGAGAATCTATTACCAGTCAGCACCCTCGGCTATGAGGCACGAAACAGGGAAAAATCGAGCTTCGAGCAGTTATCTGCGCAGTTATGACACCACTGTAGGTTGTAAGTTGATCCAATGGACCTGAAAATCTACGGAACCCTAGATCAAGTAGTCGTGTACTATCTCTGATGCCCAGAGAATTTGTTACCAGTCAGCACCCTCGGCTATGGGGCCCAAAACAGGGCGAAATCGAGCTTTGAGCAGTTATCTGCGCAGTTATGACGCCACTGTGGGTTGTAGGATGTTCCAATGGACCCGAAACTCTACAGAATCTTAGACCAAGTAATCATGTACCATTGATGATGCCCAGAGAATTTGTTACCAGTCCGCACCCTCGGCTATGAGGCCCGAAACAGGGAAAAATCGAGCCTTGAGCAGTTATCAGCGCAGTTGTCACGCCACTGTGGGTTGGAGGATGATCCAATGGACCCAAAACTCGACAGAACCTCAGATCGAGTAGTCACGTATTATCTCTGATGCCCAGAAAATTTGTTTCTAGTCAGCACCGTCGGCTATCGGGCCCAAAACAGGTCGAAATCAAGCTTTGAGCAGTTATCTGCGCAGTTATGACGCCACTTTGGGCTGTAAGTTGATCCAATGGACCCGAAACTCTACGGAACCCTAGATCGAGTAGTCACGTACTATTTCTGATGGCCAAAAAAATTCATTTCCAGTCAGCACCCTCTCCTATCGGGCCCAAAACAGGGCGAACCAAGCTTTGAGCAGTTATCTGCGCAGTTATGACGCCACTGTGGGTTGCAAATAGTTCTAATGGACCCAAAACTCCACAAAACATCTGATCAAGTAGTCACGTACCATCTCTGATGCCCAGAGGAATCATTACTAGTCAGCGACCTCGGCTATGGGGCCCAAAATAGGGCGAAATCGAGCTTTGAGCAGTTATCTGCGCAGTTATGATGCCACTGTGGGTTGTAGGATTTTTCAATGGACCCGAAACTCTGCAGAACCTTAGATCAAGTGATCATGTACCATTGATGATGCCCAGAAAATTCATTATCAGTCAGCACCCTCGGCGATGGGGCCCAAAACAGGGCGAAATCGAAATTTGAGCAGTTATCTGCGCAGTTATGACGCCACTGTGGGTTGTAAGTTGATCCAATGGACCCGAAACTCTACAGAACCCTAGATCAAGTAGTCGTGTACTATCTCTGATGCCCAGAGAATTTGTTACCAGTCAGCACCCTCGGCTATGGGGCCCAAAACAGGGCGAAATCGAGCTTTGAGCAGTTATCTGCGCAGTTATGACGCCACTGTGGGTTGTAGGATGTTCCAATGGACCCGAAACTCTACAGAGTCTTAGACCAAGTAATCATGTACCATTGATGATGCCCAGAGGATTTGTTACCAGTCCGCAACCTCGGCTATGAGGCCCGAAACAGGGAAAAATCGAGCCTTGAGCAGTTATCTGCGCAGTTGTCACGCCACTGTGGGTTGGAGGATGATCCAATGGACCCAAAACTCGACAGAACCTCAGATCGAGTAGTCACGTATTATCTCTGATGCCCAGAATATTTGTTTCTAGTCAGCACCGTCGGCTATCGGGCCCAAAACAGGTCGAAATCAAGCTTTGAGCAGTTATCTGCGCAGTTATGACGCCACTGTGGGTTGTAAGTTGATCCAATGGACCCGAAACTCTACGGAACCCTAGATCAAGTAGTCACGTACTATTTCTGATGGCCAAAAAAATTCATTTCCAGTCAGCACCCTCTCCTATCGGGCCCAAAACAGGGCGAAATCAAGCTTTGAGCAGTTATCTGCGCAGTTATGACGCCACTGTGGGTTGCAAATAGTTCTAATGGACCCAAAACTCCACAAAACATCTGATCAAGTAGTCATGTACCATCTCTGATGCCCAGAGGAATCATTACTAGTCAGCGACCTCGGCTATGGGGCCCAAAATAGGGCGAAATCCAGCTTTGAGCAGTTATCTGCGCAGTTATGATGCCACTGTGGGTTGTAGGATTTTTCAATGGACCCGAAACTCTGCAGAACCCTAGATCAAGTCATCACGTAATATCTCTGATGCCCAGAGAATTTATTTCCAGTCAGCACCCTCGGCTATCGGGCCCAAAACAGGTCGAAATCAAGCTTTGAGCAGTTATCTGCGCAGTTATGACGCCACTGTGGGTTGTAAGTTGATCCAATGGACCCGAAACTCTACGGAACCCTAGATCAAGTAGTCACGTACTATTTCTGATGGCCAAAAAAATTCATTTCCAGTCAGCACCCTCTCCTATCGGGCCCAAAACAGGGCGAAATCAAGCTTTGAGCAGTTATCTGCGCAGTTATGACGCCACTGTGGGTTGCAAATAGTTCTAATGGACCCAAAACTCCACAAAACTTCTGATCAAGTAGTCATGTACCATCTCTGATGCCCAGAGGAATCATTACTAGTCAGCGACCTCGGCTATGGAGCCCAAAATAGGGCGAAATCCAGCTTTGAGCAGTTATCTGCGCAGTTATGATGCCACTGTGGGTTGTAGGATTTTTCAATGGACCCGAAACTCTGCAGAACCCTAGATCAAGTCATCACGTAATATCTCTGATGCCCAGAGAATTTATTTCCAGTCAGCACCCTCGGCTATCGGGCCCAAAACAGGTCGAAATCAAGCTTTGAGCAGTTATCTGCGCAGTTATGACGCCACTGTGGGTTGCAAATAGTTCTAATGGACCCTAAGCTCAACAAAACCATAGATCAAGTAGTCACGTACCTTTCCTGATGCCCAGAAAACTCATTACTAGTCAGCACCCTCGGCTATGGGGCCCAAAACATGGCGAAATCGAGCTTTGAGCAGTTATCTGCGCAGTTATGACGCCACTGTGGGTTGTAGGATGTTCCAATGAACCCGAAACTCGACAGAATCTTAGATCAAGTAATCATATACCATTGATGATGCCCAGAGAATCTATTACCAGTCAGCACCCTCGGCTATGAGGCACGAAACAGGGAAAAATCGAGCTTCGAGCAGTTATCTGCGCAGTTATGACACCACTGTAGGTTGTAAGTTGATCCAATGGACCTGAAAATCTACGGAACCCTAGATCAAGTAGTCGTGTACTATCTCTGATGCCCAGAGAATTTGTTACCAGTCAGCACCCTCGGCTATGGGGCCCAAAACAGGGCGAAATCGAGCTTTGAGCAGTTATCTGCGCAGTTATGACGCCACTGTGGGTTGTAGGATGTTCCAATGGACCCGAAACTCTACAGAATCTTAGACCAAGTAATCATGTACCATTGATGATGCCCAGAGAATTTGTTACCAGTCCGCACCCTCGGCTATGAGGCCCGAAACAGGGAAAAATCGAGCCTTGAGCAGTTATCTGCGCAGTTGTCACGCCACTGTGGGTTGGAGGATGATCCAATGGACCCAAAACTCGACAGAACCTCAGATCGAGTAGTCACGTATTATCTCTGATGCCCAGAAAATTTGTTTCTAGTCAGCACCGTCGGCTATCGGGCCCAAAACAGGTCGAAATCAAGCTTTGAGCAGTTATCTGCGCAGTTATGACGCCACTTTGGGCTGTAAGTTGATCCAATGGACCCGAAACTCTACGGAACCCTAGATCGAGTAGTCACGTACTATTTCTGATGGCCAAAAAAATTCATTTCCAGTCAGCACCCTCTCCTATCGGGCCCAAAACAGGGCGAAATCAAGCTTTCAGCAGTTATCTGCGCAGTTATGACGCCACTGTGGGTTGCAAATAGTTCTAATGGACCCAAAACTCCACAAAACATCTGATCAAGTAGTCACGTACCATCTCTGATGCCCAGAGGAATCATTACTAGTCAGCGACCTCGGCTATGGGGCCCAAAATAGGGCGAAATCGAGCTTTGAGCAGTTATCTGCGCAGTTATGATGCCACTGTGGGTTGTAGGATGTTCCAATGAACCCGAAACTCGACAGAATCTTAGATCAAGTAATCATATACCATTGATGATGCCCAGAGAATCTATTACCAGTCAGCACCCTCGGCTATGAGGCACGAAACAGGGAAAAATCGAGCTTCGAGCAGTTATCTGCGCAGTTATGACACCACTGTAGGTTGTAAGTTGATCCAATGGACCTGAAAATCTACGGAACTCTAGATCAAGTAGTCGTGTACTATCTCTGATGCCCAGAGAATTTGTTACCAGTCAGCACCCTCGGCTATGGGGCCCAAAACAGGGCGAAATCGAGCTTTGAGCAGTTATCTGCGCAGTTATGACGCCACTGTGGGTTGTAGGATGTTGCAATGGACCCGAAACTCTACAGAATCTTAGACCAAGTAATCATGTACCATTGATGATGCCCAGAGAATTTGTTACCAGTCCGCACCCTCGGCTATGAGGCCCGAAACAGGGAAAAATCGAGCCTTGAGCAGTTATCTGCGCAGTTGTCACGCCACTGTGGGTTGGAGGATGATCCAATGGACCCAAAACTCGACAGAACCTCAGATCGAGTAGTCACGTATTATCTCTGATGCCCAGAAAATTTGTTTCTAGTCAGCACCGTCGGCTATCGGGCCCAAAACAGGTCGAAATCAAGCTTTGAGCAGTTATCTGCGCAGTTATGACGCCACTTTGGGCTGTAAGTTGATCCAATGGACCCGAAACTCTACGGAACCCTAGATCGAGTAGTCACGTACTATTTCTGATGGCCAAAAAAATTCATTTCCAGTCAGCACCCTCTCCTATCGGGCCCAAAACAGGGCGAAATCAAGCTTTGAGCAGTTATCTGCGCAGTTATGACGCCACTGTGGGTTGCAAATAGTTCTAATGGACCCAAAACTCCACAAAACATCTGATCAAGTAGTCACGTACCATCTCTGATGCCCAGAGGAATCATTACTAGTCAGCGACCTCGGCTATGGGGCCCAAAATAGGGCGAAATCGAGCTTTGAGCAGTTATCTGCGCAGTTATGATGCCACTGTGGGTTGTAGGATTTTTCAATGGACCCGGAACTCTGCAGAACCTTAGACCAAGTGATCATGTACCATTGATGATGCCCAGAAAATTCATTATCAGTCAGCACCCTCGGCGATGGGGCCCAGAACAGGGCGAAATCGAAATTTGAGCAGTTATCTGCGCAGTTGTGACGTCACTGTGGGTTGTAAGTTGATCCAATGGACCCGAAACTCTACAGAACCCTAGATCAAGTAGTCGTGTACTATCTCTGATGCCCAGAGAATTTGTTACCAGTCAGCACCCTCGGCTATGGGGCCCAAAACAGGGCGAAATCGAGCTTTGAGCAGTTATCTGCGCAGTTATGACGCCACTGTGGGTTGTAGGATGTTCCAATGGACCCGAAACTCTACAGAATCTCAGACCAAGTAATCATGTACCATTGATGATACCCAGAGAATTTGTTACCAGTCCGCACCCTCGGCTATGAGGCCCGAAACAGGGAAAAATCGAGCCTTGAGCAGTTATCTGCGCAGTTGTCACGCCACTGTGGGTTGGAGGATGATCCAATGGACCCAAAACTCGACAGAACCTCAGATCGAGTAGTCACGTATTATCTCTGATGCCCAGAATATTTGTTTCTAGTCAGCACCGTCGGCTATCGGGCCCAAAACAGGTCGAAATCAAGCTTTGAGCAGTTATCTGCGCAGTTATGACGCCACTGTGGGTTGTAAGTTGATCCAATGGACCCGAAACTCTACGGAACCCTAGATCAAGTAGTCACGTACTATTTCTGATGGCCAAAAAAATTCATTTCCAGTCAGCACCCTCTCCTATCGGGCCCAAAACAGGGCGAAATCAAGCTTTGAGCAGTTATCTGCGCAGTTATGACGCCACTGTGGGTTGCAAATAGTTCTAATGGACCCAAAACTCCACAAAACATCTGATCAAGTAGTCATGTACCATCTCTGATGCCCAGAAGAATCATTACTAGTCAGCGACCTCGGCTATGGGGCCCAAAATAGGGCGAAATCGAGCTTTGAGCAGTTATCTGCGCAGTTATGATGCCACTGTGGGTTGTAGGATTTTTCAATGGACCCGAAACTCTGCAGAACCCTAGATCAAGTCATCACGTAATATCTCTGATGCCCAGAGAATTTATTTCCAGTCAGCACCCTCGGCTATCGGGCCCAAAACAGGTCGAAATCAAGCTTTGAGCAGTTATCTGCGCAGTTATGACGCCACTGTGGGTTGCAAATAGTTCTAATGGACCCTAAGCTCAACAAAACCATAGATCAAGTAGTCACGTACCATCCCTGATGCCCAGAAAACTCATTACTAGTCAGCACCCTCGGCTATGGGGCCCAAAACATG
This sequence comes from Eretmocerus hayati, assembly GCA_029851415.1. Classification (NCBI taxonomy): domain Eukaryota; kingdom Metazoa; phylum Arthropoda; class Insecta; order Hymenoptera; family Aphelinidae; genus Eretmocerus; species Eretmocerus hayati. The sequence goes on along the minus strand of CM056742.1, from coordinate 91,019,666 downwards.
GCGAAATCGAGCTTTGAGCAGTTATCTGCGCAGTTATGACGCCACTGTGGGTTGTAGGATGTTCCAATGAACCCGAAACTCGACAGAATCTTAGATCAAGTAATCATGTACCATTGATGATGCCCAGAGAATCTATTACCAGTCAGCACCCTCGGCTATGAGGCACGAAACAGGGAAAAATCGAGCTTCGAGCAGTTATCTGCGCAGTTATGACACCACTGTAGGTTGTAAGTTGATCCAATGGACCTGAAAATCTACGGAACCCTAGATCAAGTAGTCGTGTACTATCTCTGATGCCCAGAGAATTTGTTACCAGTCAGCACCCTCGGCTATGTGGCCCAAAACAGGGCGAAATCGAGCTTTGAGCAGTTATCTGCGCAGTTATGACGCCACTGTGGGTTGTTGGATTTTCCAATGGACCCGAAACTCTACAGAATCTTAGACCAAGTAATCATGTACCATTGATGATGCCCAGAGAATTTGTTACCAGTCCGCACCCTCGGCTAGGAGGCCCGAAACAGGGAAAAATCGAGCCTTGAGCAGTTATCTGCGCAGTTGTCACGCCACTGTGGGTTGGAGGATGATCCAATGGACCCAAAACTCGACAGAACCTCAGAACGAGTAGTCACGTACTATCTCTGATGCCCAGAAAATTTGTTCCTAGTCAGCACCGTCGGCTATGAGGCACGAAACAGGGGAAAATCGAGCTTCGATCAGTTATCTGCGCAGTTATGACGCCACTGTAGGTTGTGAGTTGATCCAATGGACCCGAAACTCTACGGAACCCTGAATCAAGTAGTCGTGTACTATCTCTGATGCCCAGAGAATTTGTTACCAGTCAGCACCCTCGGCTATGGGGCCCAAAACAGGGCGAAATCGAGCTTTGAGCAGTTATCTGCGCAGTTATGACGCCACTGTGGGTTGGAGGATGATCCAATGGACCCGAAACTCGACAGAACCTCAGATCAAGTGGTCATGTACCATGAATGATACCCAGAGTATTTATTACCAGTCAGCACCCTCGGCTATGAGGCCCGAAACAGGTCGAAATCAAGCTCTGAGCAGTTATCTGCGCAGTTATGACGCCTTTGTGGGTTGTAAGTTGATCCAATGGACCCGAAACTCTACGGAACCCTAGATCGAGTAGTCACGTACTATCTCTGATGCCCAGAAAATTTATTTCCAGTCAGCACCCTCTCCTATCGGGCCCAAAACAGGGCAAAATCAAGCTTTGAGCAGTTATCTACGCAGTTATGACGCCACTGTGAGTTGCAAATAGTTCTAATTGACCCGAAACTCCATCAAACATTTGATCAAGTAGTCACGTACCATCTCTGATGCCCAGAGAATTTATTACTAGTCAGCACCCTCGGCTATGGGGCCCAAAATACCACGAAAGCGAGCTTTGAGCAGTTATCTGCGCAGTTATGATGCCACTGTGGGTTGTAGGATGTTTCAATGGACCCGAAACTCTACAGAACCTCAGATCAAGTGGTCATGTACCATGAATGATACCCAGAGAATTTATTACCATAGGCACCCTCGGCTATGGGGCCCAAAACAGGGCGAAATCGAGCTTTCAATAGTTATCTGCGCAGTTATGACGCCACTGTGGGTTGATAGTTGATCCAATGGACCCGAAACTCTACAGGACCTTAGATCCAGTGGTTATGTCCCATTCATGATGCCCAGAGAATTTATTACCAGTCAGCAATCTTGGCTATGGGGCCCAAAACAGGGCAGAACCGAGCTTTGAGCAGTTATCTGCCCAGTTATGACGCCACTGTGGGTTGTAGGAGGTTCCAATGGATCCGAAACTCTACAGAAGCCTAGATTGAGTAGTCACGTACCATCTCTGATCCCCAGAGAATTTATTCCTAGTCAGCACCCTCGGCTATGGGGCCCAATACAGGGCGAAATCGAGCTCTGAGCAGTTATCTGCGCAGTTAAGACGCCACTGTGGGTTGTGAGATGATCGAATGGACCCGAAATTCTACAGAATCTTAGATCAAGTAATCATGTACCATTGATGATGCCCAGAGAATCTATTACCAGTCAGCAACCTCGGCTATGAGGCACGAAACAGGGGAAAATCGAGCTTCGAGCAGTTATCTGCGCAGTGATGACGCCACTGTAGGTTGTGAGTTGATCCAATGGACCCGAAACTCTACGGAACCCTGAATCAAGTAGTCGTGTACTATCTCTGATGCCCAGAGAATTTGTTACCAGTCAGCACCCTCGGCTATGGGGCCCAAAACAGGGCGAAATCGAGCTTTGAGCAGTTATCTGCGCTGTTATGACGCCACTGTGGGTTGGAGGATGATCCAATGGACCCGAAACTCGACAGAACCTGAGATCAAGTGGTCATGTACCATGAATGATACCCAGAGAATTTATTACCAGTCAGCACCCTCGGCTATGAGGCCCGAAACAGGTCGAAATCAAGCTCTGAGCAGTTATCTGCGCAGTTATGACGCCACTGTGGGTTGTAAGTTGATCCAATGGACCCGAAACTCTACGGAACCCTAGATCGAGTAGTCACGTACTATCTCTGATGCCCAGAAAATTTATTTCCAGTCAGCACCCTCTCCTATCGGGCCCAAAACAGGGCGAAATCAAGCTTTGAGCAGTTATCTACGCAGTTATGACGCCACTGTGAGTTGCAAATAGTTCTAATTGACCCGAAACTCCATTAAACATTTGATCAAGTAGTCACGTACCATCTCTGATGCCCAGAGAATTCATTACTAGTCAGCACCCTCGGCTATGGGGCCGAAAATAGGACGAAAGCGAGCTTTGAGCAGTTATCTGCGCAGTTATGACGCCACTGTGGGTTGTAGGATGTTTCAATGGACCCGAAACTCTACAGAACCTCAGATCAAGTGGTCATGTACCATGAATGATACCCAGAGAATTCATTACCAGTCAGCACCCTCGGCTATGGGGCCCAAAACAGGGCGAAATCGAGCTTTCAATAGTTATCTGCGCAGTTATGACGCCACTGTGGGTTGTAAGTTGATCCAATGGACCCGAAACTCTACAGGACCTTTGATCCAGTGGTTATGTCCCATTCATGATGCCCAGAGAATTTATTACCAGTCAGCAATCTTGGCTATGGGGCCCAAAACAGGGCAGAATCGAGCTTTCAGCAGTTATCTGCCCAGTTATGACGCCACTGTGGGTTGTAGGAGGTTCCAATGGATCCGAAACTCTACAGAAGCCTAGATCAAGTAGTCTCGTACCATCTCTGATGCCCGAAGAATTTATTCCTAGTTAGCACCCTCGGCTATGGGGCCCAATACAGGGCGAAATCGAGCTTTCAATAGTTATCTGCGCAGTTATGACGCCACTGTGGGTTGTAAGTTGATCCAATGGACCCGAAACTCTACAGGACCTTTGATTCAGTGGTTATGTCCCATTCATGATGCCCAGAGAATTTATTACCAGTCAGCAATCTTGGCTATGGGGCCCAAAACAGGGCAGAATCGAGCTTTCAGCAGTTATCTGCCCAGTTATGACGCCACTGTGGGTTGTAGGAGGTTCCAATGGACCCGAAACTCTACGGAACCCTAGATCGAGTAGTCACGTACTATCTCTGATGCCCAGAAAATTTATTTCCAGTCAGCACCCTCTCCTATCGGGCCCAAAACAGGGCGAAATCAAGCTTTGAGCAGTTATCTACGCAGTTATGACGCCACTGTGACTTGCAAATAGTTCTAATTGACCCGAAACTCCATTAAACATTTGATTCAGTAGTCACGTACCATCTCTGATGCCCAGAGAATCTATTACCAGTCAGCACCCTCGGCTATGAGGCACGAAACAGGGAAAAATCGAGCTTCGAGCAGTTATCTGCGCAGTTATGACACCACTGTAGGTTGTAAGTTGATCCAATGGACCTGAAAATCTACGGAACCCTAGATCAAGTAGTCGTGTACTATCTCTGATGCCCAGAGAATTTGTTACCAGTCAGCACCCTCGGCCATGGGGCCCAAAACAGGGCGAAATCGAGCTTTGAGCGGTTATCTGCGCAGTTATGACGCCACTGTGGGTTGTAAGATGATCCAATGGAAACGAAATTCTACAGAATCTTAGATCAAGTAATCATGTACCATTGATGATGCCCAGAGAATCTATTACCAGTCAGCACCCTCCGCTATGAGGCACGAAACAGGGAAAAATGGAGCTTCGAGCAGTTATCTGCGCAGTTATGACACCACTGTAGGTTGTAAGTTGATCCAATGGACCCGAAAATCTACGGAACCCTAGATCAAGTAGTCGTGTACTATCTCTGATGCCCAGAAAATTTATTTTCAGTCAGCACCCTCTCCTATCGGGCCCAAAACAGGGCGAAATCAAGCTTTGGTCAGTTATCTGCGCAGTTATGACGCCACTGTGGGTTGCAAATAGTTCTAATGGACCCGAAACTCCGTAAAACATTTGATCAAGTAGTCACGTACCATCTCTGATGCCCAGAGAATTTATTACTAGTCAGCATCCTCGGCTATGGGGCCCAAAATAGGGTGAAAGCGAGCTTTGAGCAGTTATCTGCGCAGTTATGACGCCACTGTGGGTTGTAGGATGTTTCAATGGACCCGAAACTCTGCAGAATCTTAGATCAAGTGATCGTGTATCATTGATGATGCCCAGAAAATTTATTACCAGTCAGCACCCTCGGCTATGGGGCCCAAAACAGGGCGAAATCGGAATTTGAGCAGTTATCTGCGCAGTTATGACGCCTTTGTGGGTTGGAGGATGATCCAATGGACCCGAAACTCGACAGAACCTCAGATCAAGTGGTCATGTACCATGAATGATACCCAGAGTATTTATTACCAGTCAGCACCCTCGGCTATGAGGCCCGAAACAGGTCGAAATCAAGCTCTGAGCAGTTATCTGCGCAGTTATGACGCCTTTGTGGGTTGTAAGTTGATCCAATGGACCCGAAACTCTACGGAACCCTAGATCGAGTAGTCACGTACTATCTCTGATGCCCAGGAAATTTATTTCCAGTCAGCACCCTCTCCTATCGGGCCCAAAACAGGGCAAAATCAAGCTTTGAGCAGTTATCTACGCAGTTATGACGCCACTGTGAGTTGCAAATAGTTCTAATTGACCCGAAACTCCATCAAACATTTGATCAAGTAGTCACGTACCATCTCTGATGCCCAGAGAATTTATTACTAGTCAGCACCCTCGGCTATGGGGCCCAAAATACCACGAAAGCGAGCTTTGAGCAGTTATCTGCGCAGTTATGACGCCACTGTGGGTTGTAGGATGTTTCAATGGACCCGAAACTCTACAGAACCTCAGATCAAGTGGTCATGTATCATGAATGATACCCAGAGAATTTATTACCATAGGCACCCTCGGCTATGGGGCCCAAAACAGGGCGAAATCGAGCTTTCAATAGTTATCTGCGCAGTTATGACGCCACTGTGGGTTGATAGTTGATCCAATGGACCCGAAACTCTACAGGACCTTAGATCCAGTGGTTATGTCCAATTCATGATGCCCAGAGAATTTATTACCAGTCAGCAATCTTGGCTATGGGGCCCAAAACAGGGCAGAACCGAGCTTTGAGCAGTTATCTGCCCAGTTATGACGCCACTGTGGGTTGTAGGAGGTTCCAATGGATCCGAAACTCTACAGAAGCCTAGATTGAGTAGTCACGTACCATCTCTGATCCCCAGAGAATTTATTCCTAGTCAGCACCCTCGGCTATGGGGCCCAATACAGGGCGAAATCGAGCTTTGAGCAGTTATCTGCGCAGTTAAGACGCCACTGTGGGTTGTGAGATGATCGAATGGACCCGAAATTCTACAGAATCTTAGATCAAGTAATCATGTACAGTTGATGATGCCCAGAGAATCTATTACCAGTCAGCAACCTCGGCTATGAGGCACGAAACAGGGGAAAATCGAGCTTCGAGCAGTTATCTGCGCAGTGATGACGCCACTGTAGGTTGTGAGTTGATCCAATGGACCCGAAACTCTACGGAACCCTGAATCAAGTAGTCGTGTACTATCTCTGATGCCCAGAGAATTTGTTACCAGTCAGCACCCTCGGCTATGGGGCCCAAAACAGGGCGAAATCGAGCTTTGAGCAGTTATCTGCGCAGTTATGACGCCACTGTGGGTTGGAGGATGATCCAATGGACCCGAAACTCGACAGAACCTGAGATCAAGTGGTCATGTACCATGAATGATACCCAGAGAATTTATTACCAGTCAGCACCCTCGGCTATGAGGCCCGAAACAGGTCGAAATCAAGCTCTGAGCAGTTATCTGCGCAGTTATGACGCCACTGTGGGTTGTAAGTTGATCCAATGGACCCGAAACTCTACGGAACCCTAGATCGAGTAGTCACGTACTATCTCTGATGCCCAGAAAATTTATTTCCAGTCAGCACCCTCTCCTATCGGGCCCAAAACAGGGCGAAATCAAGCTTTGAGCAGTTATCTACGCAGTTATGACGCCACTGTGAGTTGCAAATAGTTCTAATTGACCCGAAACTCCATTAAACATTTGATCAAGTAGTCACGTACCATCTCTGATGCCCAGAGAATTTATTACTAGTCAGCACCCTCGGCTATGGGGCCGAAAATAGGACGAAAGCGAGCTTTGAGCAGTTATCTGCGCAGTTATGACGCCACTGTGGGTTGTAGGATGTTTCAATGGACCCGAAACTCTACAGAACCTCAGATCAAGTGGTCATGTACCATGAATGATACCCAGAGAATTCATTACCAGTCAGCACCCTCGGCTATGGGGCCCAAAACAGGGCGAAATCGAGCTTTCAATAGTTATCTGCGCAGTTATGACGCCACTGTGGGTTGTAAGTTGATCCAATGGACCCGAAACTCTACAGGACCTTTGATCCAGTGGTTATGTCCCATTCATGATGCCCAGAGAATTTATTACCAGTCAGCAATCTTGGCTATGGGGCCCAAAACAGGGCAGAATCGAGCTTTCAGCAGTTATCTGCCCAGTTATGACGCCACTGTGGGTTGTAGGAGGTTCCAATGGATCCGAAACTCTACAGAAGCCTAGATCAAGTAGTCTCGTACCATCTCTGATGCCCGAAGAATTTATTCCTAGTTAGCACCCTCGGCTATGGGGCCCAATACAGGGCGAAATCGAGCTTTCAATAGTTATCTGCGCAGTTATGACGCCACTGTGGGTTGTAAGTTGATCCAATGGACCCGAAACTCTACAGGACCTTTGATCCAGTGGTTATGTCCCATTCATGATGCCCAGAGAATTTATTACCAGTCAGCAATCTTGGCTATGGGGCCCAAAACAGGGCAGAATCGAGCTTTCAGCAGTTATCTGCCCAGTTATGACGCCACTGTGGGTTGTAGGAGGTTCCAATGGACCCGAGACTCTACGGAACCCTAGATCGAGTAGTCACGTACTATCTCTGATGCCCAGAAAATTTATTTCCAGTCAGCACCCTCTCCTATCGGGCCCAAAACAGGGCGAAATCAAGCTTTGAGCAGTTATCTACGCAGTTATGACGCCACTGTGACTTGCAAATAGTTCTAATTGACCCGAAACTCCATTAAACATTTGATTCAGTAGTCACGTACCATCTCTGATGCCCAGAGAATCTATTACCAGTCAGCACCCTCGGCTATGAGGCACGAAACAGGGAAAAATCGAGCTTCGAGCAGTTATCTGCGCAGTTATGACACCACTGTAGGTTGTAAGTTGATCCAATGGACCTGAAAATCTACGGAACCCTAGATCAAGTAGTCGTGTACTATCTCTGATGCCCAGAGAATTTGTTACCAGTCAGCACCCTCGGCCATGGGGCCCAAAACAGGGCGAAATCGAGCTTTGAGCGGTTATCTGCGCAGTTATGACGCCACTGTGGGTTGTAAGATGATCCAATGGAAACGAAATTCTACAGAATCTTAGATCAAGTAATCATGTACCATTGATGATGCCCAGAGAATCTATTACCAGTCAGCACCCTCCGCTATGAGGCACGAAACAGGGAAAAATCGAGCTTCGAGCAGTTATCTGCGCAGTTATGACACCACTGTAGGTTGTAAGTTGATCCAATGGACCCGAAAATCTACGGAACCCTAGATCAAGTAGTCGTGTACTATCTCTGATGCCCAGAAAATTTATTTTCAGTCAGCACCCTCTCCTATCGGGCCCAAAACAGGGCGAAATCAAGCTTTGGTCAGTTATCTGCGCAGTTATGACGCCACTGTGGGTTGCAAATAGTTCTAATGGACCCGAAACTCCGTAAAACATTTGATCAAGTAGTCACGTACCATCTCTGATGCCCAGAGAATTTATTACTAGTCAGCATCCTCGGCTATGGGGCCCAAAATAGGGTGAAAGCGAGCTTTGAGCAGTTATCTGCGCAGTTATGACGCCACTGTGGGTTGTAGGATGTTTCAATGGACCCGAAACTCTGCAGAATCTTAGATCAAGTGATCGTGTATCATTGATGATGCCCAGAAAATTTATTACCAGTCAGCACCCTCGGCTATGGGGCCCAAAACAGGGCGAAATCGGAATTTGAGCAGTTATCTGCGCAGTTGTGACGCCACTGTGGGTTGTAAGTTGATCCAATGGACCCGAAACTCTACAGAACCCTAGATCGAGTAATCACGTACTGTCTCTGATGCCCAGGGAATTTTTTTCCAGTCAGCACCCTCGGCTATCGGGCCCAATACAGGTCGAAATCAAGCTTTGAGCAGTTATCTGCGCAGTTATGTCGCCACTGTGAGTCGTAAGTTGACCCAATAGACCCGAAACTCTACGAAACCCTAGATTGCGTAGTCACGTACTATCTCTGATGCCCAGAAAATTTATTTCCGGTCAGCACCTTCGGCTATCGGGCCCAAAACAGGGCGAAATCAAGCTTTGAGCAGTTATCTGCGCAGTTATGACGCCACTGTGGGTTGCAAGTAGTTCTAATGGACACGAAACTCCACAAAACCATAGATCAAGCACTCACGTACCATCTCTGATGCCCAGACAATCCATTACTAGTCAGCACTCTCGGCTATGGGGCCCAAAACGGGGCGAAATCGAGCTTCGAGCAGTTATCTGCACAGTTATGACGCCACTGTGGGTTGTAGGATGTTGCAATGGACCCGAAACTCTACAGAATCTTAGACCAAGTGATCATGTACCATTGATGATGCCCAGAGAATCTATTACCAGTCAGCACCCTCGGCTATGAGGCCCGAAACAGGGAAAAATCGAGCTTTGAGCAGTTATCTGCCCGGTTATGACGTCACTGTGGGTTGAAGGATGATCCAATGGACCTGAAACTCGACAGAACCTCAGAACAAGTGGTCATGTACCATGAATGATGCCCAGAAAATTTATTACTGGTCAGGACCCTCGGCTATGGGGCCCAAAACAGGGCGAATTCGAGCTTTGAGCAGTTATCTGCGCAGTTATGACGCCACTGTGGGTTGTAAGTTGATCCAATGGACCCGAAACTCTACGGAACCCTAGATCAAGTAGTCATGTACTATCTCTGATGCCCAGAGAATTTATTACCAGTCAGCACCCTCGGCTATGAGGCCCGAAACAGGGAAAAATCGAGCTTTGAGCAGTTATCTGCCCGGTTATGACGCCACTGTGGGTTGAAGGATGATCCAATGAACCCGAAACTCGACAAAACCCTAGATCAAGTAGTCACGTACTATCTCTGATGCCCAGAAAATTTATTCTCAGTCAGCACCCTCGGCTATCGGGCCCGAAACAGGGCGAAATCAAGTTTTGAGCAGTCATCTGCGCAGTTATGACGCCACTGTGGGTTGCAAATAGTTCTAATGGACCCAAAACTCCACAAAACCATAGATCAAGTAGTCACGTCCCTTCTCCGGAGCCCAAAGAATTCATCACCAGTCAGCACCCTCGGCTATGGGGCCCAAAACATGGCGGGATCCAGCTTCCCGCACAGTTATGACTCAAATGGAGGTTGTAGAAAATTCCAATGGATCCACAACTCCACAAAACTTTGGACCTTCTGAGGAGTTATCTCTCAGGGTGCCCCAAGATCCTTCCATCTGTCGGACCCTCGGCCTCGGGGCCCAAACCATGGGAAAATCCTACTTAGACCCATCGGGCTGGCTGATGTTGCAATGAATTGTAGAACTCGACAGAACTCCAGAACAATCAACGAATGGTGTTCAAACTCGTTATCTGCGTTGTTTACGCCCTAATTTGGCCCGGAGGTTCTCTGGACAGGCTCATAATTCCATTAGAAGATATGTTAGAGACACTCTTGTCTCTAAGATTAACACAGGAGATTCACTCAAATTAACGTATTGATGCAATTCATTACATTATCGTTCACCTGTTACCGGTACCACTGCCATTCGACCGGATACAATGAATTTGGTAACCGTACGTTGCCACCAAATACTATTACGCACATTCGCCACCAAACTCATCACACAAAAGGACCTTGCCAAACAACCTGACTCTAGGAGCGCTTGATCCACGTCCACGAGGACACGGCTGTCTCCCGTCGTCCGTGCTTTGTGTGATCGCACCCCGCCAACTTCTCTCGAGGCTCCCTCGCGCCCTCGTCCATCCGATGGCGCCACCAGTCCATACGCTCATCTACATACATGTCGCCCTATAGCTCTACGCATACTCGTGAACAACTCTCCATAACAGATGATCGAGATACCCATCCACCATTACAGATGCCCGAGAATCAATTCCCGGTCAACACTGAAGCCCAAGAACAAGGGTGTCCCGCCATTCAATCATGGACCCCGCAGTTCAAAGCCCATCATTACCTCCTGACCCGTTAGATGATCACATCCGTAGATATCGTCTATCACTGACCTTTGAACATTCCAGTTCGGAAATGATGTGAGCGGTACTAGTTGCAAATCATCAGCAACTTGACGTGAGCATACTCCCGCATTAATATTCTGTATCACCGCGAATATACAATTTTTTGCACACGAGCCATCAAATCACTCGCCTACGCAACCGACGCACCCAAATTGTACGTTACTCAAGCGTACGATTCAGCGCGTTCAAAGCCACAAATCAATCAACTCATTTCCGTACGCCGCTCAGGCGTACGTTCGGATATACTCCAAACAATAAATCAGATTAACTCATTTTCGTACGCCGATTACGCGTACGTTCGGATATACTTCAAATCATAAATCAGATCAACTCATTTTCGTACGCCGATTAGGCGTACGTTCGGATACCCTTCGAATCATAAATCAGATCAACTCATTTCCGTACGCCACTTAGGCGTACGTTCGGCAGAGCTCAATAATCATAAAATCTTTCAGGATATTTTTGTACGCCTCCCAAGCGTACACGCTAACACCGTTCCAGGCTATAAATCAAGTAACGAACCCTATGTACGCCGCTCGGGCGTACATTCGGGTATATTTCAAATCTTTAAGGCAAATTCCGTACGCTCCTCCAGCGTACAAACTCCGCGTTATGCCGGCCATAAATCTCTCAGTATACTTTCGTACGCTCCCCGAGCGTACAACCCAATGAGTCATAAATCATTAGATCCATTCTGTACGCTTCTTGGGCGTACACCTTCCGCGTAGGTTTGATACCAGTGTACGTCTCCGCGACGTACACTTTGCATTACTAATCCGACATCGAAAGAATTGTACGCTTCCGCAGCGTACACTCGGCATGTGTTACAGAATATTGTACGTCTCCGAGACGTACAAGAAGGTGCTCGCATATGTGGATGTACGCTCAAACGACGTACACATCTTATGGAGCATAAGGATGGTACGCTTCCGGAGCGTACAAACATAGGCAGACCACGGGTATATAAGACCGCGCTCGCGAAGCCCATCAAGATCAGTCTCCTCCAGCTCGCCGTCGCGACGCTGTCTCCACGACACTCGGCCCAGCCGTGGCCTCGACGAACCCGACGCAACGTGCCCCGCCGCGACCGTACCAAGTTGCCCCGGTGGCATGAGTGACCAAGTGTGCATAGTGTTTGTGTTTCGCACCTCGAGTACCGAGTCGCAATTGTATCTTGAAACTGTGAGAATTATTCGAGTGCCTAACCCCGTCCCTAATCCAACGACGTCGTGAGGACGCCCACGCACCTTGACCGGACGGATGGACCGTCCCAGTCAACGACAGAGACGTTCCAAAACCTACGTACCCCGCTCCGAAGAGACCTCTACGGACTTCAACAGGCCAAACGCTTGGCGCTGCTCGGAGCGTTGAAAGCCGAGGCCTCCACTCAACAAAACAAGACTGCTCAACCCTCAACTATCTCGTCTCCGCCCAGCGAGACGCGGGAGTGAATTTATTTTCATTCTCATTGACGAGGTTTCCCGCAAGCGGAATTCCGAGCCCCGTCAAACTTGTAATCTTTCCGAGAGCATAGAAACTATCATTCGTGTAGAGGGAGGAATTCGATATGCCCCACGACTCGAGCGCCAATTTCTTCGTATAGGATTTCATGAGGCGGTCAACGCGTGAACTAAAATCATGCCTACTATCGGTTTAAAAATGATTGACACCTGGAGAATTTCTGCTATCCTGGCTCCAAAAAAATATCGCTAATTCTTTTAACTGTGATAACGTCAAAGCACATCTAGCTGCGGCCAAGATAAAATTTTTTTGAAGTCGATCGGATGACAACTGCGGCTGTAGCTGTTATCAGAATCTAAAAAAATGCGGGTATGAGGCCAATTTCAGAGGTAGCTCGACTTTGGGATGCTGCAGCTATGCCAAAAAAATTCCGGGGCGCTGCAAAGAATGTAGGTGATAGATATTTGGTTCCCCAATAGCGTCCAACAAGAATCAGACAAAAAAATTAAGGTCGCAAAGTTGAACAAAATTGAAGTTTGCGCCTATTGTGAGGCTTTTATTGTCCTTTACAGCCGGGGCCCGTAAAATCGTCGAATGGCGAGACTACCTGACTGCGGTCCATAAACGTCGTGAAGTCGCGGTCTCGAAGTCAATTAGGGTACTATCAGTCTGCTTCGGCTGCAATAATGAAGCTGAATTTTCAACAAAGAGAGCAATAAAACTATTTCGAACGCGATGTGGGCCTTGCGTTACTATTACAAATATCGCCGATTCATCGATGAAGGATTGTCAATGATGAGTCGAACAGTATATCAATGACGCGTGAGTGCAGGTGTCTCTCTCTCTCTCTCAGAGTTTCGCGGTATCTGCATGTGAGTATTCTCTGGCGGATCCCTCAAATGATTGATAACGTAAGATCGATCCATTCTCCTTATCATTTCGTTGTGCATCAGTTGGATATCATCCGCATTGATAAGATAACAATCGATAATTGTATGATTAATCGATTATCTCGTTCGATCGTTGGCTGATAATTATTGATTGTGCGAAACGCGCAATAACACGATATACATTCATTTCTATGATGCTATGAATGATCGGTCGAACAAGATGATAGCAAAATCATTCAACTGTCGATTTGTCATTTTATCAATACGGATGTTATCCAACTGATGCACAATGAAATGATAAGGACAATGGATCGATCTTACTCTATCAATCATCTGAAGGATCCGCCAAAGAATACTTACATGCAGATATCGCGAATCTCTGAGAGAGAAAGACACCTGCACTCACGCGTCATTGATATCCTGTTCGACTCATCATTGACAATCCTTCATCGATGAATTGGCGATATTTGTAATAGTAACGCAAGACCCAAATCGCGTTCGGAATAGTTTTATCGCCCTCTTTGTTGAAAATTCAGCTTCATCATTGCAGCCGAAGCAGACTGATGGTACCCTAATTCACTCCGAGACCGCAACTTTACGACGTTTATGGTCCGCGGTCAGGTAGTCTCGCCCATCGACGATTTTACGGGCCCCAGCTGTAAAGGACAATAAAAGCCTCACAATAGGCGCAAACTTTAATTTTTCTTCAACTTTGCGACCTTGCCACGCGTTTGATTATTTGAATCTCATATTGCATTTTGGTATTTGATATCCAGAATTTTTTTATGATTTTCCTGTTTTTGAATCAAGTCTTCAACCTCAATAGATCCAGAGATAACAAAAACTGGATGATCTCCAAAAGTTATTAATTTTTTTGTCTGATTCTTGTTGGACGCTATTGGGGAACCAAATATCTATCACCTACATTCTTTGCAGCGCCCCGGAATTTTTTTGGCATAGCTGCAGCATCCCAAAGTCGAGCTACCTCCGAAATTGGCCTTATACCCGCGTTTTTTTACATTCTGATAACAGCTACAGCCGCAGTTATCATCCGATCGACTCCAAAAAAATTCTATCTTGGCCGCAGCTAGATGTGCTTTGACGTTATCACAGTTAAAAAAATTAGCGATCTTTTTTTGGAGCCAGGATAGCAGAAATTCTCTAGGTGTCAATCATTTTCAAACCGATAGTAGTAGCTATATCGTGAACATCGATAAGGGTACACTTATGCATTGGGCATGATTCTACTTCAGCAGAGAATCCGTGACGAGCGCTACGGTGGTGGTACACTTCCATTACCCGCTCCCTCGTTCAGTCGCTCTTCCAGGAACTCATTCTTGGTATTCCCTCCAATCGCTATCACTCCCAAGATCTTGATGATCTCTCTACGTGACAACATGATCCGACTGATTCGAGCCATGCTGTGCCAAGATTCTTCTCCTGAATTCCTTTGGAAAGTGATTGATTAGAATTCCAAGACAATTCCTTGCAGAAAAAAAGTCCAAGATTCCAAAATAAGAATGTTCCATAGTAGATAAACTATGGGACTTCCGGCTCAAATGAGCCGGAAGTCCCATAGTGGTTCTGACTCACATTTTCATTGAGCTCAAAGTCTCATAACGTTTCAGCTCAACTTGAGCTAGAAGCCCAACTGAGCTGGAACGCTATAAGCATGTTGAGCTCATAATTCAAGACAGAAATCTACTATTGGAGACCTTGATAAATTAGTACCAAGTTCTTCCATTCCCACTTTTATCGCACTCCTTACAATTTTTCATCTTATCATACTTGAAATTTTGATAAGATTTAGAATCTTGAGAGGATGGTTTCTCAATTCTCTCCTTCCATTGTGATGGAACTTTCTTCTTAGTTTCATCATCAAGTAAGAGTGCACGCTCCTCTGAGAAGTTGCTACTACTACTGTTACCCATGATGGAGTGAGATAGTATAGTATTCCGACCGTAATTTATATCCTCAATTACAAGTGCACCGATATCTTCTCATTCCACTTCTTTCCGGCAATGGACGGTCTGAATCAAAAATCACAGCGAAGAAATCTTTGTTTGGAGTAGAAATTATAGTGATTAAATCATATTTTTCCTCAACTCTGGAGGATGGTTTATGCTCAGCAGACTCTTTATGTTTTGGTGAGAGTTTGCTTCCTGGAACCTGACTTTGCCGATTCCTCGCAATTGACGAAATCTGAGTGGCTCTATCTTCAGCCCCGTAGAGTGATCGCTTCGAGACCTTACTTCCTCCACACCCCATGGTGAAATGGTGATGTGTCCCATTTACACCACATCTATAGTCTCCCACTCCACTCGCTAGCAGAATAATGATCTTGTAAAAATTTCTTGATGAGTTCCACATTATGGAGAGCGCACACTACTTTGTGAGACTTGCTGTGATGTGTACAAACTGTTACATGTTTTTGCTCATGAAAGCGGACCAATGATGAGGCGTCCATCTCCATAATATCACGTACATTGAAATTGAAACGTTCCAACCACTTTTTATTGATTGAACCCTTAACAAATATCAATTTAGCATCTCGCAAGACTCCTCTGATAATATTTCCCACTTCAGTGTATGGGATGTCACCAGAACACCATGGAATTCCATGATAGTTATGTTCTAGCCATGAATTCTCCATCACATATTTGTGCGATAATCTTTTTCGAGAGAAAGGTTTTTTAAAGAGAAAAACGAGAGGTTTCTCATCTTTGTTCAGAGGAGAAACGGCCAGTTCTTTCAAGATATAGTCGTCAACTGGCTGTTTGAAGCCCTGCATATCAACAACGTAATCCATACCAGTAGTAACTGATCTTTATATTTTCAGTACTCCCTTAAATATTGTAAATAGAATAGACGCAGTCTGAATCATGCGTGAATCTACCGAGACCTTTAATATAAATCCTATTCGGGCTAAGTATCTGAACGTTGTAATGATTTGGACAACGAGTATCATGATCCAAATATTTGATATCCCGATCAAGTACATTGGATATCCCGAAGCGAATATGATGGATATCATTTTCATAGATGATTTTTACAAGCTCCGATATTGAAAGACTGTAATGCACTCGCTCATTGTAATAGTCACAAACCTCACGGTGTGGATGTGAGCATTTAGCATCTCGACAATATTGAAAATATTCAGAAATATTATCGAAATGTCCATTTATGCAGATGCGTCTCCGGAAGTATCCCAATAAAGAGACATAAAGTCTTAAACTAGTAGTATTCATTAGTAATTTGATCGTACGTGTCATTCCTTCGATATATTCTTTCTCGTATTCAGAATGATCACGTTCTTTCCATTTCACTATCATCTGAATAATGCGATGCCACGCTAGTCCTTCTAGAGATTTCTTGAAATCCGGATAAAAGTAACAGTTCGGAACATTACAGTTGGTCTCTATACAGCAGAGACCTTTCTCCCTTGGCCTCCTGAGTAAGTCTCGACCTCGCCTCCTCGCCATCGTGACACTGACTGACCGAGAACTCACAAGACTTTCCGGACATCACCACTCATAGGATTATACTCGATAATTCGGTCATGTATGATCAAACAGAAAGCTGATGTATTCTCTGGGAAATTCTCTCTTGATTCAAATTCAAGTCGAACATCAACTGGTGCGCTCTTGAGAGATTCATTTTGCTTGGAGCAGTCTAGCACTATGAGAGGTATTCTTGATATGAATTGATTCTTACTCAGCATTGGTTCAGCTTCCCTACCATAGTATGTGTTTTGAAAATTCGCGTACATATCATAGAGAAGTGCATACTGATTTTGATTTATATCTAAATTGAGATTACCGTATGGATAGTATTGAGAGTTCAGGAAAAGTTTTACGTTACTAAGGTTGCAGTGATCAAAAAGACTAGCATTCATATCTTTTCTGTTTTTTCGAGCAGTCTGGAAACCTAAGATAACAAAACGGGGTTTCTCCAACTGGTTTGAAGTTTTCACTGTCCACACATGTTTGGAAGCTTGCGGTAATGAGGGATACTCAAAAAGTTCCCACGATCGAAAGCTCATAGCCATTGCCTTACCTTTCTGTAGATGATTGAGCATCTTAATTCTCAATTCATTCGAAGGTGTCACATATGGCATAAGCCATTCAATCTTAGTAAACTCAAGCTTCCAATCTTCCCAAGTTGCTACAGCGGGAGTCCCTACATTATAAGATCTTAGTAATACTGCATTGATGTCAGTATTAGATCGTCGGAGAATGAGTTCATGTTTCATATTTATGACTACTTTTTTATAATCTTCAGCGAAACCGAAAATTTTGTTAAGAGGTATGCAAACATCAAAGCATCCTTGATTATCGATGATAGATTTTGTTTCTTCTACATCAACCCATCCAGCATTTTCTGTATTTTGTCTGGGACTCAGAGACGTTCAACCCTTCATCAAACTTGTCATACCTACATTCTTACAACGATCTATTTCTACGCCTCCGATATCATATCGACCCTCATCAAAGAGATGTAAAGTGCCATTGTTGACGAATTTTGTGAAGCGCAATGGTGTATTGTCTACTGAAACCAACCGTCCTGATAAATGGAGTGAACTTTTAGATGGTAGTAAACAGTGATCTTGATGCTGAATCGAGATACGAATTTCATCATTATTACTGAAATTTGCTCCTGTCAAAGGTTGATGAGCATGAATTTCATAATGAGCGATTTCATCGTCGAAAACGACGGGTGATTGGATGTTCAGAATGTCTTCCATCTTTTTTGAAACAGCAGATGAAAATACACGTCACTTTCCACCACACTTTACGCGAAAGCCAAGACTTTTTAGGAATTGGACGTTTTGCCGTGTTAATGCTCTGAGAGCTCGACGACGACTGATTCTTGGATGGCATGATATACGACTTTTAAGACCCTGACCGTGATAAACGATCCCCATCACCGAGATGTTTGAAGGTGAAGTCTAATCGTGATCACTTCTCCTCGAAAATCTAATAATTCTCCGTCTTGATCAATGACTCGCACTTGAATGCTATCTATCTCCGATTTAGGAGTTATTGGTAAATAAATGGGATGTGAAGGAACTTCAATGATCTTATATCCAGGCGGAACTGCCGCATAGAATTGATGAAGAGTGTGAACTTTCTGATTATTACAATAGGCACCAGTAACAATACTACACTCAATTCTTATCGAGTTTACTTTTATAATCCTAATCGGTAAATTGGAAGTATATTCTATATCTGATTTCAAAATACGCGGAGTAAATCCTAGTAACCGCCCTATTGAGCCCTCAATTTGAAAGTTAATTTCACGACTACACTTTATGACACAACGAAGAGTACTATGATTCGGTTTCAGGCTGAATGATACCCGATCTTCTGAGAGCTCACCTTGGATATACTTTTCGATACTTTCAATCTCATAACTACCTTTTGGAATAGTTATAACTTTTCCTCCAATTTGAATTTTATTATAACCTTCATGAATATTAGGGAATGAGTGATATGAATAGAAGTCTATCAAAGCACAAACGTAATCTTTTTCTGTCTTCAATTCAATTGCTGGATTGTACTGAGCTCCGAGGATGGAAGAAGTACCACTCAAAGTCAAAGTAACAGATTCCATGACGGTTCAAAGCAGAATGAAGAAATTGGATTCAGTGACCCTTTATATACCTTCAAGTTCGTTGCATAAGAATTTCAGACATAGATGACCGCAATTGAAAGAACCGTAATTCTGATACCTCTTCGTATTATACTTAACTTGATCGACACCTAAATACTTAAATAAATCAAGTGGCGGTTGGAGATCCCCATAACTATCGAAGTATTTAACATCATTTCCACGTTTCCGGAACGCGACCCAGTGTGTACCCGGACCACTAACATCATCGAGATTGATTACTGCAGATTCGCGATAGTGAGGACCATTGGATGGTAAAGCATTTCTCATGAATACTCCGCGAAAATTTGGAATTTTCTTGTTCTTTGCATATTCAAGTATATCAAAGTTCGATAGAGCCCTGTTTGGTAATCTTATTTCGAACTTTTTTTTTTCTGATCCCCTCACCCATGTAAGGTTTCAAGAATAATCCAAATCCTTTCTTATGAGATTTGAGATACAGACCTTTACCGCGACCTTTGGCGAGAGCTATAGCCTCCATGGTCTTGTTATGTCTCT
Organism: Eretmocerus hayati; assembly: GCA_029851415.1. Classification (NCBI taxonomy): domain Eukaryota; kingdom Metazoa; phylum Arthropoda; class Insecta; order Hymenoptera; family Aphelinidae; genus Eretmocerus; species Eretmocerus hayati. The sequence continues at coordinate 91,000,300 of CM056742.1, read as the reverse complement.
GACTTTCTTCAATTTGCTGTTTAGCAGTTTTCGCTTGATTAATCGCTTTAGCTACTCCAGCAGCTCCTCCAGCTAAAGCACCAGTAGCGCTCAATCCCGCAAAGAGTGGAATTAGGAATGGTAAGAATCCACCAATTTTTTCAGAAACTGGTAAAATTCGGGGAACTTTCACTCGACTTTTACCCCCAACTTTCTTTATCGCTGCTCTAGCTCCTTTTATAGCGGAGGCTATCACTTTTTTAGCAGATTTATCCTGAACTGTAGATCTGGAAGCAGCTTTAATGATAGTACTGAGAGGAGTTGTATTGAGTTTCTTAGCACTCCTCTTCTTCCTCCTCTTCTGAATCTTCCGCTTGAAACCCATTCCGGCTTTGCTTTTCAATTTCATCGCAGTAGTGACAGCCCAGGCTGCAGCTTTCTCACCAATACTTGCGTTTTTCGAACGAACTCTATTCCAAGCTTTTTCAGCTAAAATTGAATCTGCAGCGTGTCTTTCTTCAATATCTTCTCGATTATTGAAGTAAACTATGTCATGGTCTCGGCAAAATGAGTCCAGATCATTAATCCCAGAATCACCGCGTGCTAAGCGTTTTTCCAGTTTAGTACCAGGTCCACAGTATTGATATCCAGGTAAATGGAGCTCAACCGGGAGTCGATTGATGAATTTATTCACTAGACCACAACCTCGTTTTCTTCGACAACTTCGGCTCTGATGTATGATCATCACTGCTCGGAAGTCTGCGAGCAACTGAAGTAGCGACTATAAAAGTGACATACTTATATTCACCTCATATCAGTCATGTCCGAGAGCTCCGATAGTCGAGATGGATTTCACGGAAAGCTCTCAGAAACTACCGGTGATGAATTTCGATGCTTTAGTGGAGGATGAAAAGAAAATTAAACGTCATGGTGATCTTCTCCCTGATACTATCAGAGCGGTATTTTGCGGTCCGTCCAACTGCGGTAAAACTAATAGCCTATTAGCTCTCCTCATGCACCCGAACGGATTGAGATTTGAAAATATTTATTTGTATTCCAAGTCATTGAATCAACCGAAATATAAGTTTTTGAAGGAAGTCTTGGAGCCTATAGCAGGATTGAAATACTTTCCTTTCAGCGAACATGATCAGGTCATAATGCCAGACCAAGCCTTACCAAACTCAGTGATGATTTTCGACGATGTCGCGTGTGAAAAACAAGATAACGTTCGCGCTTTCTTTTGCATGGGCAGACATAAAAAAGTAGATTGTTTCTATCTTTGTCAATCGTACGCTCAAGTACCGAAACATCTCATTCGAGATAATGTTAATTTATTAGTACTATTCAAGCAAGATCATAAGAATCAAAAACATGTTTATGATAACCATGTTAATACTGATATGTCTCTGCAAGCTTTCCAAGATTTATGCTCAGCTTGCTGGAATGATGAGCATGGTTTCATCGTTATCGATAAAGATCGTCGAATAAATGATGGTCGGTATAGGAAAGGTTTTGACTGTTTCGCTATAAATGTATCACGCTAAATATTTCTTTGATCAGTTCATACTCGAAAGTGACGAAGACAACATGTCGAACTTAGAGAAGGAGAAGAATATACTCCAACAACTCGTCAAAGCTAGGGATGCAGTCAGACAAAAGTATCATTTATTGAAAACGGAGAAAGCATGTGTGAATAAAACATATGAGGATGCTTTTAGACCAATCATAGAACCTCTAGAACAAATTGTTTCACAAACGAAAGAAACAGCTCTCCAGAAACCTATCATAGAGCGGAATGTACCGTTGAAAAATAGGAAAAGACTCAGAATGATGAGTAAATTGAACTCTGAATATGTGAATGAAATCGACAAAACAGTATCTCCCCATGAGTCAGAATATGAGACCCCATATCTCGATTCATCAGATGACGAGAAAGATTCCAGAAGTACTGTAAAGAAAAAAATCACATGTCACGACGGAGACGACTTGCTCTACGGAATATATCAAAAAGGAGGAAAATGGATGCTTGGTAATTCGGAAATTCGACTAGAAGATGATATTAAAGTTAATAATGTATCATACCCTGGAACAACTGGACTACTGCAATTGATATTGAAAAAACATCCAGATATGAGTTCAGTTACTGAAAAAGATAGAACTTTCTATCGGCAGATCCTTCAAACTACGAGTGCTCATAGGAAAAAGCATGATCCTGAAGAGACACTCAGAGGTTCAACGAGTAAAAAGTTTCATGATATAATCAAACCTTTATTTTTAGAGGAAAACTTCAAATCGCAAGAAAAATCGGGCATGGGTCTGCTGCCGCGGTATAAAAGTGCTCGGCTAAATACAAGAATGGATTATGTTTATTGGGATGATGCTAATGAGCTAGTCGATCGGCTCCGCTTACTGATAGCTGAACGGTCGGCGGGGAACCAGAATCATGATAATGAAATACATTCAATCATTGAAGAGTTGCGGGAAGCTGGCTATATATGCTCATGAAATGTAAAATCGAAATCAGTATCAGAATGAGCGTTGACGTGTTTGGACGTCCCTTGAAGAGGAGAAGGTTCGAAGAAACTCGAGGTCCTCCCGGTATTGGATATACGTTCACAAAAGATGGAAATTTTGATGTAGAGAATAAGAGATTGTGTAATCTAGCAGAACCTGAAGTAGGAACTGACGCCGTGAATTTACAAACATTGAAGGATCTCTTAGAGTCCTCAGTCCAACTTTTATCTGAGATCACGACAAAGCTGAGGAGTGATTTAGGTGACGTGAATGTCACTATCGCAGCGAACGAGTTTTCTTCCAAAAACGAAGTTAAGAATCTGACTGACCTTGTGGAGGCACATAGGGACGAAATCGATCAGCAAATTCTTTCATCAAACGCTAAATTGCGAGAGTTGGAGAGGAATGTACAGGTGATATCTGACCGACAATCGCACCATAAAAAATGAATCAAAAGCGTGCCGTTGTAGAAGAATTGCATAAACCAGCCCGTCGCAATTATCCACGACGGAAATTTGACATTCGCAGCTTAGATGAGACCTGGCAAGCTGATTTGGTTGAGATGCAGCCGTATGCGAAAGAAAATAAAGGGTATCGATATTTATTGACAGTTATTGATATATTTTCTAAATATGCTTGGGCCGTACCTGTGAAATCCAAGACCGGTGAGGATGTGAGTAAAGCAATGGATTCGATTCTACTGCAGGGGCGAGTCCCAAAAAATTTACAGATAGAGGTAAAGAATTTTTCAACAAGCCATTCCAAAAACTTATGAGAATTTATAATATCAATCTCTACTCTACATATAGTAATTTGAAAGCATCCATTTGTGAACGTTTTAATAGGACTTTGAAAAATAAAATGTGGGCTCAATTCAGTTCACAAGGAAGTTATAAATGGTTGGAGCTATTACCGGATTTGCTAGCAGTATATAATGGTACAAAACATCGTACGATAAATATGAAACCGGAAGATGTCACACCCCAGAACGAAGGTCAAGTTAAGCGACGCTTCCCCATTGACTCTTATGTTATGAAAAAAGCAAAGTTCAAAGTGAATGATAAAGTTCGAGTGAGCAAAATAAAGCAAGTTTTCGATAAAGGATATTGGCCTAACTGGTCTACTGAAATTTTCACAATTTACAAGATACGTAAGAGTAAGCCAATTACCTATCATTTGAAAGACTATCAGAATGAATCCGTTGCTGGCTGTTTCTATGAACAAGAACTTTCAAAAGTGAAGTATCCGGACGTCTATTTAGTTGAAAAAATAATAAGGAAACGTGATAATCAGCTCTATGTCAAGTGGTTAGGTTTCGATAACACTCATAATTCTTGGATAAATAAAGATCAGATGTAAATTTTTTTTTTGAGAAAGGGAGAGGGCCCCCACCTACGCCCCCTACCAGTAGAGAACAACCAGTGAAGTATCTCATGAATTATTTTGAGAAAAGAATTCATGGGATACTTGATTTCTCTTCCTCCATAGCTTTCTCATTTTATTGTTCAACTCTCTGAAATATACAATCTTTTACGCAAACTTTAATTTACTATCACCTAAATTTATAATGAATAGTTCTAGTTTGTTAGCCTTATCATTTAAATAACTGAACATTTCTTCATCATCATAAAGTGGATCAGATACTCTAGCTGGAACAAAAATCTGAAATGTTTCGCCTGTGTCCTCAATGTGGAAGACCATACGCTTGCCATATTTTGTATTAACCTTCCGAATCTCAATGATACAATAACTTGTATTCAGTTCTAAATCCTTCCAGACTTTTTTCGGGAGGAGGCCACTACTAGAGGCAATGTCATTGAGGGATTGAATATCCATATTCTGTGAAATAGAGACATCTAGCATGAAGTACGTTTTTCTTTTTCTCTTTCGTATAAAAATATGGATCAGAATACTTACAGTTTGATTAGATCAGTGGCAAAATCTCTTACTCGAGCTAGCTTCACTTTGAGAATCTTGGAGATGGTTATACTTCAATTTGAGAGACCGTTTGCCCTGCTTTGAAACTTCTTCACCAATTTCAATTTCGTTCTCAAATTCTTTCAATAGTTCTTCGTCTAAGAAGAGATTCAATGTATCATCGTCCTGCGGTTGATTTAGGACTTGAGACGTTGAGCTCTTCGAGAAATCTTCTTGGAACTCCGATTGAAGTTCTTCGTCTAAGACAATATCAGCACTGACAGATGATGACTCCGAAGGTCTACCCTGAGACTCGTCAGCTCGACGACTGGTCTGAGCATTCAAGATGGGAGCTATAAGTAGAGCTTCCCCCTCCCTATTAGAAGGTTCATCTTTGTCCACATGGATGATCTCTCTCGGAATATCTTTGTGACCCCAAGGGAGAGTATCAGTCTCCCCAGGAATCAAATAACGTTTATCATCATATGGGCTGAGTCCAATTTTTTCCTGACGCTCAGTATGAACAGTATGATTCGGAGATCGTATCGTGTTTTGAATACATTTGACAATATTTCCATTGAAGAGACAGTCTCTATAATGTTCAAAAGTAAGCGTTCTCTTTACAACTCCCGTCTTGACTCCTTTAGCTTTCAATATTGGTGATTTGTTCTGGATGCGAATACTGTACATTTTACTCCGGAGTCCAATAAATTCAGTCATTGGCTCACCATGACATTCATCTTTAAGGAGACCAACAACTTTTTTATTCTTTCTCTCCAATCCGTATGGATTTGACTCTTTATAATCAGAGGTATCGAACCATTCTGAATTTTCTTTTATGATCTCATAAATATTGACTCCGCGGATCTCGTATATAAATGAATCTGTGTCAGAGTAAAGGAGCTTACACCGTGAACCTACCCATTGTTTCATTCTCGAATAGTGAAAGTCATACATAAGAGTCTTTGAAATATCTAGCACACTCAAACCGACATAGATAGGTTTTTGTATCACAACTTCAGTTCGAAGCTTCTGGATTGCTGCCAGATCATCATCAATTGTATTTTGCGCCTCCTCCTCAAGATCAATTCGTAGTCTCCCGTATTATGCCAATACTGCCACACTTTTAAAGCTAAAATCGGCGGCCACCACTGCGCCGCTGTGGCGCATCAGGCGCTGCGCGCGGGGTTGCCGTCCGGCGGCCGTCATTCCTGATTTTTGTGCCAAACAGTACACACGTTTGCTAACTACAAAAGGAAAATGTCGAAGAGAAAACGCAGTAAGCGCGATAACTCGACATCGTCATCAGAAGATGATCAGAAAAAGGTGCTGAAGCTGCTGAAGAAAATGGCGAAGCGGGGGAAAAAGAAGTCAAAAAGGAGCAAACGTCGCCACCGACGCCGTTCGTCATCCTCGTCGTCGAGCAGCTCCTCGAGAGACTCGAGAGGTGAGAAAGGCGTTTGCTTCCACGCAGCTTATAGGCTCGGAATTTCTTTGTAAGGGTTCCCGAAGCCGGTGTGCAAAAACCACACGAATTGGATTCGTGGAGGTCCGTGAACTCACTTTGGAAGTGCAGCTCGTATTTCGCCACCCATTTCGCTTCGCGAATTATAACCTCTCGGAGTGGTCCTAACCTATAAACTGAGGCAGAGCACGTGCTCGCCCTGTTGCACTCTCATTGTATGGGAGCTCTCTCTCTTTTTGTAAAATATGCAATCACGGGGTTGATGAAAATGACTGTCATTATTCTATGACTATTTCGTGTCGCTTTCTCTACAGATGCCTTGTCGACTCGACGTTCGAGCAGCCTAGTGGATTCAGAGGCCGGAGGCCGCGCGAGCTCACGCGATTCTACACCAGACAACGATCATACTGGGCAGAAAGATACAGAGTTGCCTCTTACTAGCTCAGCCCCGCAGTCAACCAACTCTACCCAGACCGTGTCTACGGCAAGTTTACCTAAACCGAACGCTGCTACCCCAACATCTCAGGTCATGACGCCTGCTCAAGATTCAGAGCCGGGGTCCAAGCTGGATCTTGATAAGTCCAACGAGAAAGACGAAGAACTTCTGAGTGAAGAGGTTATGAACGTTCTTGGAAAGCGACTACAAGAGGAGCGAGTCCCTGCCGAACCCGTACACTCCAGCCTCTCGTCTCGATGGGCCGACATATTCAAGTTGGGTTTGCCGCAGGCAGAAAGGGTGGAGCTGGTCAAGAAGTACCCTCCCCCGAAAAATTGCTTGTTTTTGGACCCACCAAAGTTGAATGCCGAAGTCAATCTGGCAATGAATGAGACGACCCGATCGAGAGACGGCCGCATTGTTGAACGACAAGAAAAACTTGGAGCCTGCGTATCTGCAATCTCCAAATTACTCTCTCCTCTCCTTGTTCGAAGAGATCCGGAGGACAATCCGATAATTGAATGCCTCAGCGATGCGTGCCGATTGCTGATGGATGCAATCCATGATGAAATATCGGTGCGCAGGAAGCTAGTCGTCGCTAACGTCAGCTCTCATATGAAGGAGACTCTAAGCACAACAGCTGCAGATGAGTATCTGTTCGGTAAAAAACTGGCAGAGGATCTTAAAACTGCAAAAATTATTGGACAGTCAGCGGCAGACTTGAAACCGAAAAAACCTCAAGTCCCGAAGTCAAAAAACCCCAAGGGCCCGCCTCGTCAACAAAACAAGCCTATTGCGTCGACGTCAGGCGGGCAGAAACCGCCAACATCAACGACGCAGCAGAGCAGACAGCCTCGGAGTCAGGATTATCACCATCGGCCGAGGAACTCATCGAGGAGCAGATCGTCGCAGAAGAAGGACTATTCGAAGAAGTACTAGATAACAACGTAAGTTGCACAGCTGGCCGCCTTAGTCGTTTTTACACCGAATGGGCAAAACTCACGTCAGATAGAAAAGTACTTTCATGGATCCGGGGTTACAAAATTCCATTCAACGAAGTTCCTAGAATGTCAAAACACTCTACTGAAACTCAATTTTCCCACTCAGAAGAGAAGATCGTCTCTGAATTGATAAAACAGTTGCTCTTAAAAGGGGCGCTGAAAGAATGTGAGCCTGTTGAAGGCCAATTCCTTTCAAGTATATTTATTCGACCAAAGTCAGATGGTTCTTATCGACTTATCCTCAATTTGAAAAATCTAAATGAGTTTGTAACTACAGAACACTTCAAGATTGAGGACTATAAGGTCGCGATGAAACTGCTACAGCCTGGCTGGTTCATGGCCACAATAGACCTTAAAGACGCTTACTACTTAGTTTCCATTCACCTGTCTCACAGAAAATTTCTCAGATTTTCTTACAAAGGTAAACTATATGAATTCACATGCTTGCCATTTGGTTTATGCACCGCTCCGTTGGTGTTTACCAAATTGATGAAACCTGTGATATTCTTCTTGAGGAAAAGGGGCTATCTTTCTGTGCTCTATCTAGATGATTTCTTGCTACTTGGAAGAAACTTTCTCGAGTGCCGGGAAAATTTTATGGCAACCTACGAGTTGCTCACACGATTAGGCTTCATTGTAAACGATAGTAAGAGCCAGGATGTGCCTACTCAGAGATGCAGATATTTAGGATTTATTTTCGACTCAGAAAGAATGTCAATCGAACTACCCCGAGAGAAGAGGATTGCAATCCGTAAGCTCTTGGTGAAATTCCAGAGAACGTACCAATGTACTATCAGAGACTTCGCTCAATTCATAGGCTCAGTAACCTCTTGTTGTCCTGCGCTGAAATACAGCTGGACTTTTACAAAAGATTTTGAAAGAGAGAAATTCTTGGCTCTAGAAAGGTGTAATGGCAATTATAATGCTACCATGCGCTTGAACTTGAACACGGATGACCTTGAGTGGTGGAAATCGAATATAATGATTGGTTACAACTCTATCGAACAGCCAGAGTTTTCTGTAACCATCTTTTCCGATGCATCTCTCTCAGGATGGGGCGCTGTATGCGGGAATGAAAAAGCGCACGGATTTTGGTCAGGCAGGGAAAAAACCTCTCATATCAATTATTTGGAATTGAAAGCCGCTCTATTCGGCCTCCAGTGCTTTGCAAAGAACGCAAAAAACTGTGATATCCTTCTCAGGATCGATAACACCACGGCTATTGCGTACATCAATAAAATGGGTGGTATCCAACACAGAAAACTGAACGAAATTTCTAGAGATATCTGGCAGTGGTGTGAGGAACGCAATATATGGATCTTTGCCTCATATATCAGTTCCAAAGATAACCACGAGGCTGATGCAGAGTCACGGAAATTAGAGCCTGAGACCGAGTTCTCATTGTCAAATACCGCATACGACACAATTGCGAAGGCCCTCGGGAAGCCCGAAATTGATTTGTTCGCCAGTCACGCAAACACGAAATGCGAGCGTTACGTGTCATGGAAACAGGATCCCGGTTCAGAAGCAATCGATGCGTTCACGATTAATTGGCAAAAGCTCGATTTTTACGCTTTCCCTCCTTTTAGCATTATCCTGAAAAGTCTCAGGAAAATTCAAAAGGACGGAGCCACTGGCATCCTGGTCATACCAGACTGGCCAGCTCAACCGTGGTATCCTGTATTCCAGTCCATGCTAGTGTCAGATATCGTGAAATTCGAACCTAACAAAAGACTTCTCACTTCCAGCAACAGGGAACCGCACCCTCTGTGGCAAGACCTTTCCCTGGTGGCCGGGAAATTATCCGGCAAGCCTTAGAGAGGAAGGGAAACTCTGCAGCGGTGATCGACATCCAGATAAACTCTCTGACAACGTCGACCTTGAAAAATTACGGAGGCAGCCTGAAGAGGTGGTGGTGCTTCTGCGAAACCCATTCGACACAACTGTTCGATCCAACTGTCCACGATGTTCTACAGTTTCTAGCTGCAGAGTTCTCCAGAGGATTGTCTCATAGCTCTCTAAACGCGACGAGATCAGCCATATCTCTGATCAGTGATAAAGATATTGCAAATGATCCCTCTATGAAAAGGTTTTTCAAAGGCGTATCGAATGCAAGACCATCGAGGCCTAAGTACGACTATACTTGGAATCCAAAAAAAGTCTTGGATTACCTCACATCGCAACTCCCAAATCCAAGGGATCTGGTCTCTCTGTCCAAAAAACTCATCACGCTCCTTGCCTTGGTTACGGCCCATAGGATGCAGACTTTTTCACTCATTAATGTATTCAACATCAGATCTAACGATCAAAGAATAGAAATTGCAATTCCAGCAAGAATCAAGACCTCAAAGAAAAATGCGACACAGCCGTTGCTTATCTTACCAGTTTTTGAGGATGAGAAAGTCTGCGCAGCCACAACTCTCAAGAACTATTTGGAGTTGACAAAGAGTTTGAGAGGTAACATACAACAGTTATTCATAACCACAACCGAACCCGTCAAGGCAGCATCGTCCGAAACATTAGGTCGATGGGTCAAAGAAATCATGTCCAAAGCCGGCGTTGATACATCAATTTTTTCCGCACACAGTGCTAGACATGCTGCGACATCAGCAGCAGAGAGAGGCGGCGTAGATATCGACATCATTCGGAAAACTGCCGGTTGGACAAAAGATTCCGAAACGTTTGCGAAATTCTACAACAGAGATCTAGTCTCTGATAGAGCAGAATTCGCTAGAACTATTCTACGCAGCAAAAAATGACTGGACAATTGATTTTCATTATCGAGTATTATCACTGGAAAGTGTAACATCCAAATGTCCAAATAGTTACTAATAAACAGCATGGCTCGACACCAGGACGTGCCCAGTGTTATTGCCGCTCCAACATCTTTAAACATCTACGAATTGATCTTGAGGAGGAGGCGCAAAATACAATTGTAAAATTGAACGAACTTGCAAAGTGAAGTTCGATTATAATTGTATGAGCGCCTCCTCCGAAAAGATCAAACCCACCCAAACAGAATGATACCCGATCTACTAATTTGGATAAATTCTCAGATCACCCGAAAACAGCGGCAATACATTCTTTAAACCATGACGGCCGCCGGACGGCAACCCCGCGCGCAGCGCCTGATGCGCCACAGCGGCGCAGTGGTGGCCGCCGATTTTAGCTTTAAAAGTGTGGCAGTATTGGCATAATACGGGAGACTACGAATTGATCTTTTCGGAGGAGGCGCTCATACAATTATAATCGAACTTCACTTTGCAAGTTCGTTCAATTTTACAATTATCGACACGCTATGAAAATCTGGACTAGCAATATATGCCTCTGCGCCATATCGACCGAGCCATTTAGTGACAAGCTTTACAGTGACTCTTTTCCTCTCATTTTCCATCGTTTTACCATAGACTGCATTAATCAAGAGCTTGAAGAAGTTTTTCTCAAATTCATTCTTTGCATTTGTCCGTTTTTCAGTGTTATATGCGACGTATGGCTCTAACCACGGACTTTGTTTGAATTCAAGAGCTCGATGTATTTTTTTCACTATCAGACCATGTTCGCGAGCTTGTTTTAAAGCTCTATAGTGGAGTACATAACGTTCCTTATCATGAAGTGTCGTGAGGAGTTTCTTTTGCTTAGAGCCTGGAGGAGCCATATGAATAGGACAGAAAGGTAGATCTTGATGTTGTGAGTGAAGATGTTTAGGATATTCCAGATCAACTTCTAAAATATATCCAATTTCACTACAATCTGGAATCATGTAAAAGTCCGGATCGTCAAGTTTCTCAACCCATTTGAAATCAGAGCATGGAAGATACTGCGTCATTGCCCAGCCGTATAGATTATTAGCATCCAGATAGATTAAATAATTGTCTTCTTTTGAAGGGTCATAACCTTCATTCATGAAGCGATTATTCGCTTTCGCATATCGGTTTGAGCATTGACTGATACCACCTCTAATACCTTTTTCAATCTAAAGAAGCATATCAATATCAGAAATCAAATCTAACTCAACTCTTGTATACTTCAGCATAGCATCCCAAGTTAAACCAGGCGTTGTATAATAATGAGCTGGGTCAAGACCGTAAGCTTCAATGCAAGTAGATCTGAAGTGTTCAAAGACATCACTTAAGAGCAATACATCACTTTTAAGGTAAATATCAGAGTATTCACCGAGATTTTGGATTTGCAAGCCATTCCACACTTTCTGTGCGTGCTCATACTCTTCATCAGTGATGTCACATTCATGCAGTTTACTGTAAAAATGTTCTTTCTGAGGTAGACTATTCTCATCCAAAACTTTGAGACAACTTGTATAATCATAAGGATAAACTCCTTTCTTTGTCAACAATTTGATTTGATCAATACTGTATCCATCCTGCTGGAAAGTGCTGATCGTTATGGGATGATCAGGAAGGTAACTGGCTAACTTTTCTAATGAAGCTGCCATGAATCGTACTGAATCGAGAAATCTGAAGCTGATTATGCTTCCATCAATATACTTAGTGAAAGATATGTACCGATCTTTATTTTCTGCTAGAATAGTAGTACGACCTTTCAAGATTTTATTCGAAGAAAGTTCTCGAATTAAAAAATGGGCGTCATATCCAGAAAGGAAATGAAAATAAATCGGTATGAATCTAGAGTTTTTATAGTTAATATTGCATCGATTATGAGAACAACCTCTATAAACTCCCGTCAGATGACAGTGATCACGGACTTTCTTGTCTCCTTCTTTGAAACCACCTCCACATATGTGACATGTTTGAGCTGATTCAAAATCTTTTTTGTTTTCATCATTAAAGATCATTGGTTTTGGATTCTTATAAAGTTTATCCAAATTCGAAGCGATAGTTTTGAGCTCTGTCACAAACCATTCAGCAGGCGTTTGCACACCTTCTTTCTCCTCTCTTTGTCTATAATATTTATAATAAGACTTGGACTCGTCGAAACTATTCTTCAAATAATATCCTATACTAAACGCTCTATGCTTTTGGAAAGCACGTGCATTATCAGTTGGCTCAAGAAGACATTCTATGTCAGTGTAGATGACATACGGAACCTTCTCTTTGTTTTGAAAATTCTTAAAAAAGAGTTTACTCTTCTCATCGGGCAATTTTACTTTACACTTATTGATCTGAATGCAGTCATTGAGATGATTCTGCAATTGATGCTTTGTGGTGAAATAATGTAAACATCGATCACAAATATGAATCTTTCCATGATGAGCAGTCAATTGATTTTTTACAAGTCGAGAAAGATCTTTAATCCATACGAAGTGGAATTTGGGGGAATGAATGTGTGGCTCTTGGTCCTCTAGAGGTTCTCCCTCTTCTTCGTCTACATAATAGTCTTGAATAAGGAGCAAATTCACATGATTCGGTTTATATGAGTTAGTGAGGTGAGCTGTACATACTGTATATGTTTTTTTAGCTTTTTTAAGTAAGAAAACATTCACTGATACATCATTCTGCAACTCAAATTTTCGAATTTGTTTCAACGAAACAGGAAAGTTTATACCATTGAAATTCAATTCATCTTTATAGGGCGCATAGTGCGCAACACGCTCAGCATTTTTCATTGCCGGATGTAAAGCAGATAGTATTGCCCACTTGAAGCATTGATTATCATCATTTTTCACATTAATACAGGCAAGTTTCTTCTGGATTGAAATGGGTAACGGAATGTATGAGCTACCTTGCATTGGTTGATAGTGATTCATATTAACAATCATACTGAGAATCTGTTTCAATGTGAAACCGGAACCTTTACCTTCGAATTCTTCAATCTGATACAGTATTGGCTCAATGACATACTCATCATACCACTCTTTCAAATTCGTTGAAGTGAAAATTGGGAAATTTGCAGTATTGAAATACTTGATGTCGATTGTCTCAGCATCGTTCTTTACTACTACATACTCTGCAGACAGCTCGACATTGACTTTGAGTGAGAAAAAATTTGCTAAAGCTATAGATACTTTTTCTTCAAACAGTTGTCTAGCATCTGTGAGGAATGAACTGATTTCTTTGTGTAATAAATTGGTTATCACACCCGAGCTAATGCGGTTCTGGAAAATCGATGGCAACTCGTCCCATTTCACTGCTTCCTGAGAATTAAGATTCTCAGATGAATCAGAGGTATCGAGTTCTCCTCCGGTTTTATGTAAAAGAGTCTGAATACGGTTCTTAATATGGACGAGCTTGGATAAAAAAGTTTGACATTTCTGTTTCTGAGGTCGAGATAATTGCGTAGAAGTGAGCAATGATTCAATACTTGTGATTAATTGTGAGGATTTGTCCAGACAGTCTTGGAGATCTTCATCAGATTCTACTTCTTTCAAACACTGTAAGAGCTGCTCGAAATCTGATTCAATATTCTCAAGAGATGCCATTTGGAGCGTAAATGAGATAGCATATCTGTTGGGGAGAATTGCGAATGAGGACATGCTACAAATAGATTGAGAACTATTTTGAACTTACCTTAAGTACTTGTGTCAGATCGGTGTAAGATTCCGTATAATTGCACGATCAAGTCAATCAACCACCTCCCCGTATACCCGGAGGAGCTTCTTCGAGTAGAGCTTAGGGGCTTGAACTGGTAAGCCCGTCGGCTTGCTCTCTTTATATACTCTCTCAGAGTTTGAATGGGTTGATAATTCAAAATTCTGCTAAAGTCAATCATGAGACACTCAAATTGTACAATTTGAAACTCTTGACGTTGAGTGCGTTGAAGAAAATATATATGAAACTTTATCAGCTTCACACTGTCAGTCCAGTTTCACTCACTCTACCAGAAGGAGCTCCACCAGGTATTCTATGATGGAGTACGTGATTGACTTACAGGGTTTTCGTAGATCAACAAACCTCTTTCAACTGAAAGAGTTGGCAATCATCCCTCTCAAGGACGTAAAATCGTCAACGGTCTGCCTTTTTAAACCACCTTGTAAATGGTCTAAGCTTCTCCGAGCAGAACAAAGAACAAATCGCTGGTTGGAGAACAATTTCCATGGAATTCCTTGGAATTCTGGTATACATCCGCTAGAATCTTATGTTGAAATATTGCAAAGTTCCTTGGACGATGCCACCAAAATATACGTAAAAGGATTTGAAAAAAAGCGTTGGCTTGAAGAGATTCTACCAGGACAGTGAGTATCCTTTTAACCTATCACTCTCCTTGGATGAGATTTGATATCAATCTAGAGTAAATTTATAGATTTATCATCAATATGGATGAGCTGCGATGCCCCCCATTACGAAAGTTGGAATTCAATAAAAGGCTGTACTGCTCAAATCATCCTCTCCGGAGACATGGAGTTTGTGCAATAAGAAATGCTTATGCTCTCAGAAGTTGGCTTCATAAAAGATTTGAACAATCTTTTGCAGGAGTAGATGAAGTTGATGATACTAATATGATTCAGAAATAGCTTTCAATTCAATGTATCAATGTATAACTAAAAGTATTCGGCATGGGGTTCAATAAAATCTTGAATATTATGAAAAGATGAACGAGCGCTAAAACTGTGAAAGTTCCTCTGCATATCTTTTGATAGGTCGAGACTGTTTCAAAATAATCGAAAATAATATGACAAATAACTATTCTATTCAAATTCTGATAATATGAAAATCAATTCATATTTGATAAAGATAATGAAATATTCAGAAAGTGACGATCTGCCATCTTGCAATTTGCTGAATATGAGATTGAATCGTAGGCTGTAGGTATGGAATGAATTAGTGAATTATGGTTCTTACTGTTCACTGGAAATATAGTTACATATAAATCAGTATAAAAGTATAAAATCCTCGAAAGAAACATCATCATAATTATTCATGAATCATAATTGATCACTTATAGTCAATTCAAAAAGGAAAATTCTTCCTTAAAACTTGAGGAATTCATCTAAATTATAATCATTATTATCATCAGGAACGTTTGGATCGTTATTCTCATCCATGGCTGGTGATGGAACTGCTGGATTTTCGAGTAAGGCTTCAGCTAAAACTGGACGACTCGGTACATCTTCATCAGTTCCATCAGAATCCATAGAAGGAGATGCACGGTCATTTCTATCACGTACGTCTGATATAGATTCAGGCTCAATTATTTCAGGAAGATTGGAATTAAGGATGAGATTCTGAAGATGAGCGAGACGTTCCAACTCGGCAACTCTCCTCTGCTCCCTTTCTCGCCGCTTCTCATCTCGAATCCGTTTCATTCGTTCTTGAAGCTCCCTCAACTCACGCCTTCGCGCAATATTATACTCCTTCTCTTTCTCTTTCCTCTCCTTCTCCTCAAGCCGTGCGCGCATTTTCCGCTCTCGCTCTTCTAGCCTTTGGCGGGTTTTCTTCTCCAAATCAATGAGTCTCTCTCGTTGTTTTCTCAATCTTTCTTCTTCTTTCTGTCTTTTAATCATTTGTCTTTCTTCATATTCATGTTTTCTCTTCAATTCTGCTTGTTTTCTCTCATGGTCTTCCATTTCTCGTTGTTGTAACACTTTTCGCCAAGGCTTGCCGGATTTGGTTGCTTTCTCTCGAATAAAAGTTCCAGTCTGTAACACGATGAGTAGAAAAAAAAAAAAAAATCAGTACCTATCGAGACTCACGGATGAAAGAAGGAGAGAAGAGAGAGAGAGAGAGAGAGAGAGAGAGAGAGAGAGAGAGAGAGAGAGAGAGAGAGAGAGAGAGAGAGAGAGAAAGAGGGGGGGGGGAATTAATGAGAAAAAATTCATAGAACAAGAGAGCATTCTCACCAATTCATTTTCAGCATTACTCTTCCCAGTATTAATTTGCGATGGTGAGGCGGAAGATTCAAACTGTAACAAATAAAGGAAAAAGAAATATGAAAATCTAGAAAAATATTCATTAGTATGAGTGAGGAAGAGATACTAACATTTGGAGTGGTATCATCAGATGGATTCGGATTTTGATGATCAGACTGAGCCATTGTTGTACTCTAGAATACAGAAGGAAAGAAATATTACTTCGGTTTCATAGAATGAAAAAATTTGTATGGTTTCTTTCAACACTCACCTATTCGTCACTGGTCTCGTTGAAAAGTTGTCGAGAAACACGGTCTACCCTTGACTCACAAGAGCAGCAGGTACTACAGTGATTAGATGAGACTGGGCTGTAGCTTATCGAATGATCTGAAGGGGAAAAAAAAAAACATGATTAAGTTGAATAAAAGCTAACTCATGTCCACTCAATTATGATGGGATATTACCTGCTTGAGGTGTATAGCAATATTGACTGCTTGCTCTTAGTGGAGAACCGATTTCTGATAAGGATTCAGAGGCTGATGACGGCGTTTGGTATGGTGGTGGTGGAGATCTTGTCTCTGAATTGGATTCTGACGGTGAACGAGGTGTAATTTGTTCGGAAAATATCAGAATGTATGCGTCGATATATGGTGGTCTCCTTATAGCAATCAAGTCCTCTCGGCTTAACCTCGTTATTGTCACAGGAATTGCTCTGTAGTTCATATCAGTCTGAAACGAGTACATTCAAGGTGATAAAATTCATCGTATACGAAATCGAAACTTGAATATTCTATGACGTATGGACCATCTTTGAGCGAAAATTGAATAAGATGAGTTGGTACACTTATTCATAGATATAGAATACATAGAATCATATAAAATATCATGAAATAGTTGACTGAAGAGTACTCCGTCGGATCACGTTTGGCATGAAATTCTATTCCTAAATTAAATAGTGAGGCATATTTCCGAGTGGTTCCATGATAAAAATATTTGTCACTTTTTCATAAATCTCAAATCCCAACTATCACGAGCAAAAATTATCAATTCAATGTAACGGTGAATAGCACTTCATCATCTCATAATATTCTGATACTTCATAGAGCGAGTGAGAGTGATTCCATTTAAAATATATGACACTTCTTCACTGATCTCAAACTTTGACAATCTTGACTAAAAATCAAATCCGTTCAAGGTAACATAAATATCACACCATAATCTCATCATATTCCGATTTTTCAGAGAGCGAGTAAGCACGATTGCATTGAAAAGAATTCATTAATATTTCATTAACCTCGAATTTCAACCATTATGGCTAAAATTGAATCAATTTAACGTGGCGATAATAACACTTCATATACGTTCAATTGAAATTTTCCACTTACTTTGAATATGAAGAGTTGAATTAATAGCAGGCATGCAGTTGATTTCTATAAAACCAGAGATGTAGGTATAATTTCAGCTCCAACTTTGCCAGCACAATGTAATCTGACAGAAACAATACTGTAACAAGTGGGTGTAAGGTCAACTTCAACTGTCTAACCTCTGCTGATGAGCCTCCTTATATACCCCACAGATGATAAGAGGTGCAACTTGATCGCCTCATGCATCAGAAGATTTACTTCGGTGTGTGAGATTATCATTCTAATTTTGAATTAAGTGCCGTCGGTGAGCATTGTCGATGAGAATAGTTCATTCTAGCACAGTTCCATATTGCCGTGTGGCTTAACCATCATAGACACTATAAACGTAAACGTCCACCAAAAAATCCGTCTCCACTAATACACATATCACTTGAACGGTAAAGCAGTGAAAAATCTGCAGTAATCATTTTAATGATAAGTTTCAAGTCTACAATCCACAGTATGCACTATTTTCGGTAGTACACCACGTTCTCGAGAGAATCAGCTGATGCCGTCGGAAGAAATCTAGGCGACGCGCACGCATTCTATCCAGCATCAAGCTGAAATTCATGAGTCCAGTAGCTGCTGCCACCGCGCGGATAAAATTCGTTCAATGCGTAAGCCCAGTAGCTGCTGCCACCACGCAAACGAAATTCGTTCGATGCGTGTAACAGCGTACTTTCTCTTTTTCTCGCCTCCTTCTCTCGCTGAATTTCATCAGCTGCTTCGACTGCGCTGAGTAAACTCGCTTAACGTGTGTAAACGTACGCTCTCCTCTCTATTCTCCTCTCTCTTTCTTCCAATATTGAAATGCGCTGCTTTTACTTTATCCTACGATAAATGCATCTGAAAGAGCTCATGCTAGAAAGCCGCACAACCCGGCTTCCTCGTGCGTTTTATCAGTCCAAAAAGTCAGACAAAAATCTACATCCACGTGCGTTTTACTGATGAGCTCTTCCGGTGTGTGATGACCGATGGATTATGATACGCCGTGGGAAACAGCACATACCTCTGTGATAAGACGCACGTGGACGTATATTTTCTCAGACTATTGGACTGATGAAACGGACGGAGAAGTAGGTTTTGGGTTTTTTTTTTGGCATGAGCTCTTCCGTTGTGCAACGATAAAATTCTTAGTGGATGAGTCACTGCCTCGAGTACAATTCAGCTCGAGCTGATTATCTCTGAGAGAATGGACTCGAGTCGGGTGTCTCATTGATGTTTCATCTCGAGCGATTGAGCTGGAACGTCATGAGACTTTGAGCTCGATGGAAATGTGAGCCGAAACTACTATGGGACAACCGGCTCAATGAGCTGGTTGTCCCATAGTTTATCAGAGAATTGAGAAACCATCCTCTCAAGATTCTAAATCTTATCAAAATTTCAAGTATGATAAGATGAAAAATTGTAAGGAGTGCGATAAAAGTGGGAATGGAAGAACTTGGTACTAATTTATCAAGGTCTCCAATAGTAGATTTCTGTCTTGAATTATGAGCTCAACATGCTTATAGCGTTCCAGCTCAGTTGGGCTTCTAGCTCAAGTTGAGCTGAAACGTTATGAGACTTTGAGCTCAATGAAAATGTGAGTCAGAACCACTATGGGACTTCCGGCTCATTTGAGCCGGAAGTCCCATAGTTTATCTACTTTCCATTTACAATGTCGATCTTCTTCCTATACTCTAAGAGTGCCCACACAGCACGAAAAGATCTTAGAAACGTTCCAAAAAAACATATCAAAAATATTTCAGTGGGACATTTCTGAAATATAGTTATGTCCACGACTGGGGAATGTTCCTGAAGAATTTCATGTAAATATCCCTGCAAACCTTCCAGAAACGTTTCAGAAATGTTTCGGGAACATTTCAGAAACGTTTCAGAGACATGACATTGAGATATTTGTGAAAATTCGAGATAATGAATATTGCGACGATTCAAAAGAAAAACCACTCCACATCAAAATCGCGGGTATTCACATCCAGATTCGTTTCTTGATTATCAAACAACCTGTAAAATTGTTCTCGGTCTAGTTATCAATATTATATGATAATATGTAAAAATGAGTGTCAACGGTGGGGTTTGATTCTGCGATTTTCGGATTACAAGACTGCGACGTTGTCCACTGAGCTGTCGACGTATTTTTACATCGTGGCTCAGAACGTCTTTTTAGCAAAACGCAAATGTTTGTGATGTGAATATGAGCTGATGATTGGATTCCATTCATATCTGACGATGTGATACATACAAAAAGGATGGTGATCCAAGTTTTTGATATGAAAATAGTATTCTGTTCTCTCAAGGACTTTGTGGGAGAGAAGGCTGTCTACTGAAATGCGGGTTCGGAATTCAGAGGAGAAGGGAGGGGAAAAGAAATGAAACAAAATTCGAAGTCGGGGGTCACGCAAATTTTTTCATCTAACCAAGGCAAATCGTGTAGATGCATAATAATTTTTTCTTCCGGGATTTTCATATTGAACAATTTCGCACTGCCAAGTGTGATCTTGGGCGAATTCAAGTTAAAATCTGCCCAAAACACATTCAAATATTGCAGATGGTTTTCAAAAAATATTCAAACCACTTCATGAATACTGCTAAGATATTGGCATTGGAATATTTAAGGAAAATTTTTTGAAATCTCATTCATACTAAAATCATTCGAAAAGATTCCAGGAACCTTTTAGAAACATTTCAGAAACGTTCTATCAATATTTCAGAGACGTTTCAGCGATGTTTCCGAAACGGTACAAGAATCTCTCAACAACTCCTCGTGAAACTTCCGAAAGCCTCTCAGGGAACTTCCAAAAGATTCTGGATGCAAGATTGCTGAAGATTTGATAGTGGGAAATCGCAGAAATATTTCGAGGTCATATTCCCGTTATCTTGCATCGGAATTTGTGAGAAACATCCCAGGAATGATTTAAAAGCAAGTCATAAAAGTTTTACAAATATTCCAGGAACGTTTGAAGAACCCTCTAGAGACTTTTCAAAAAGCTGAGAGTAATCTCCAAGGAAGCATTTAGGGAACTTTCAAACATCTTCCGAGGCAATATTGCAGAAAATTCGCATGAGTGGAGTATTGCAAGAATAATTGGCATTGTAATTCTTAGAGCGTAACACTAAAGAAACTATGACGAACCTATCAACAGTCTCCCACAAAGCTCAAAACTGATTGTGCAGTATTGCAGAATTGTTTCGAAGCCAGATTTCCTGGGTTTTGCAACAAAACCTTTCAGAAACATTTCAGGAAAGTTTCAGAAACAGGGTCCCTCGGGAACGTTTCAAAGACATCTCAGAAACGTTTCAGAAACATTTCAGGGACGTTTCAGAACCGTTCCTGCAATTTCCAGGAACAATTCAGACCCATCTCAGAAACCTCCCAGAAGTCTTGCAGAAACTCCTCAAGGAGATCTTAGAAACATTCCGAAAAGACTTCAAGAAACCCCCGAAAATAATCAAAGAGAGTTTGCTGTAGGATTATGTATGTGAAGTACTTCAGGGATATTTCTCGCATTTTTCTACGGGCCCTTAAAATTTTTTTATAATTTTCGAGCGCGAGGTTGCTGGTGGATTGTCAGGGAGAATGATGACGAGATATTGAAAAATCATGTTTTTGGATTATTGCTCTGAAATCTACTCTCTCCACACAGATCAGCAAAAATTCATTCCATTTGGTGCATTTTCACTCATTCATAGTGGAACTCAAACTAAAATGAGTCACATTTCCCTCAAAATCAGAGGAATTGTCATTGACGTCAATTTCTACTGATTCATGCGGAGGAAGTACTAGCAACCTTACATATACCTCAGAATAATTTCTCTGAATCAAGATTTTTGACAGATTCACGTTGGAGCAGGGATTTCCGGAAATGATCTTTCCGGGGTATTACATTGAGTCGAAATTTCCGAGAGAACTATCGAGAACCTCTCACAAATCATTCGGAAGGCTTTCAGTAAGTCTACAAAAGTTTCCCATATACGAGATTTATTTCAAAATGGTCATGCGAGATTCCAGGGATAATTCAAAGTTGTATTTATAGAATATTGCACTGAAAATCCAGAAACCTTTCAAAAATCTTTCAGACAAATATTTCGGGAACATCATCAGCAATATCCCATGGAATTTTTCAAGGAACTCTCCGAAAAATATTTATGATACATTGCAACGGAATATCTCAGAAACATGTCTTAAAATGTTCTTGCGAGGTTTGTGGGAGCTTCCATTGAAATATTGCGATAAAACATTACAAAAACATTTGTAGTGTTTCATTGCAGTATTTCATTCCGCTGAAACGTTGTTCTTAAATATCCCATGCTTGATTGTCTTAATGGAAATGGTGTTCTACCATTTTCATTGGAAAAATTAATTTGCATTCGAATGAATTCAGTGATCCGAAATTCTGACCAAGAAATGTCTATGTATTTGTATTTAGTATCACCTTCAAGCCAAACTGGGGGATACAGCTTACATTTAGAGAATATTTTAGCGAGTAAAATTGTAGTCAAAATGTGACATAAGTCATAATGACATCGCAAATCGGAAACATAATTGTTTCTCACTGCCCCATGATAACACCGTGAAGTACTTCGATACGGTATACTCCGGGAGTTTCTAGAAATTCCCTATGATGAACCCGAAAAGAATAAGTACCTCGCCTACCATTGGGTCCACGAAGTTAGCGGACAAGGTAAGAAGCCGTTAAACTCGATATTGCAATCGTTTGTTATAGCAAAACTGAGTATTTTATCATAAGTGACATTGGTTTGTTACATTCTTGGTTTTTGAGTTAATCTATATCTGGGCAGATAACTGCTCAAAGCTCGGATTCGCCCGGTTTTCAGCCCCATAGCCGAGGGTGCTGACTGGTGATAAATTCTCTGGGCATCACCAATGGTACATAACCAGTTGGTCTGAGGCCCTGTAGAGTTTCGGGTCCATTGAAACATCCAACAACCCACAGTGGCGTCATAACTGCGCAGATAATTGCTCAATGCTCGATTTTGCCCTGTTTTGGGCCCCATAGCCGAAGGTGTTGACTGGTAATAGATTCTCTGGGCAACATCAATGGTACGGAGCCACTCCATCTAGGGTTCTGTAGAGTATTGGGTCCATTGGAACATCCTACAACCCACAGTGGCGTCATAACTGCGCAGATAACTGCTCGAAGCTCGAATTTGCCCCGTTTTGGGCGTCATGGCCGAGGGTGCTGACTGGTAATGAATTCTCTGAGCATCACCAATGGTACATAATTATTTGATCTGAAGTTCTGGAGAGTTTAGGGTCCATTGGGACATCCAACAACCCACAGTGGCGTCATAACTGCGCAGATAACTGCTCGAAGCTCGATTTCGCTCTGTTTTGGGCCCCATGGCCGAGGGTGCTGACTAGAAATGAATTCTCTGGGTATCAGAGATAGTACGTGACTACTCAATCTAGGCTTCTGTAGAGTTTCGGGTCCATTGGAACCTCCTACAACCCACAGTGGCGTCATAACTGGGCAGATGACTGCTCAAAGCTCGATTTTGCCATGTTTGGGGCCCCATAGCCGAGGGTGTTGACTGGTTATAGATTCTCTGGGCATCATCAATGGTACAAGGCCACTTCATTCAGGATTCTGTGGAGTTTCCGGACCACGGGAACATCCTACAACCCACAGTGGCGTCATAACTGCGCAGGTAACTGCTCAGAGCTCGACTTTGCCCCGATTTGGGCCTGATGGCCGGGGGTGCTGACTGGTAATGAATTCTCTGAACATCACCGATGGTACATTATCACTTGATCCGGAGTTTTGTGGAGTTTCGGGTCCATTGGAACATCCTACAACCCACAGTGGCGTCACAACTGCGCAAGATAACTGCTCAAAGCTCGATTTCGCTCTGTTTTGGGCCCCATGGCCGAGGGTGCTGACTAGAAATGAATTCTCTGGGTATCAGAGATAGTACGTGACTACTTAATCTAGGCTTCTGTAGAGTTTCGGGTCCATTGGAACCTCCTACAACCCGCAGTGGCGTCATAACTGGGCAGATGACTGCTCAAAGCTCCATTTTGCCATGTTTGAGGCCCCATAGCCGAGGGTGTTGACTGGTTATAGATTCTCTGGGCATCATCAATGGTACAAAGCTACTTCATTTAGGGTTCTGTGGAGTGTCCGGCCCATAGGAACATCCTACAACCCACAGTGGCGTCATAACTGCGCAGGTAACTGCTCAGAGCTCGACTTTGCCCCGTTTTGGGCCTGATGGCCGGGGGTGCTGACTGGTAATGAATTCTCTGAACATCACCAATGGTACATAATCACTTGAACCGGAGTTCTGTAGAGTTTCGGGTCCATTGGAACATCCTACAACCCACAGTGGCGTTATAACTGCGCAAGATAACTGCTCAAAGCTCGATTTCGCCCTGTTTTGGGCCCCATAGCCGAGGATGCTGACTGGTAATGGATCCTCTACGCATCACCAATGATATATAACCGCTTGGTCTGAGGCCCTGTAGATTTTCGGGTCCATTGTAGCATCCTACAACCCACAGTGGCGCCATAACCGCGCGGATAATTGCTGAAAGCTCGATTTTGCACTGTTTGGGGCCCCATAGCCGAGGGTGTTGACTGGTTATAGATTCTCTGGGCTCCGGGAGTGGCACGTGACTACTTGATCTATGGTTCTGAGAAGTTTCGGGTCCATGAGAACTATTTGCAAACCACAGAGCGTCATAACTGGTCAGATAACTGCTCAAAGCTCGGATTCGCCCGGTTGTCAGCCCCATAGCCGAGGGTGCTGACTGGTGATAAATTCTCTGGGCATCACCAATGGTACATAACCAGTTGGTCTGAGGCCCTGTAGAGTTTCGGGTCCATTGAAACATCCAACAACCCACAGTGGCGTCATAACTGCGCAGATAATTGCTCAATGCTCGATTTTGCCCTGTTTTGGGCCCCATAGCCGAAGGTGTTGACTGGTAATAGATTCTCTGGGCAACATCAATGGTACGGAGCCACTCCATCTAGGGTTCTGTAGAGTATTGGGTCCATTGGAACATCCTACAACCCACAGTGGCGTCATAACTGCGCAGATAACTGCTCAAAGCTCGAATTTGCCCCGTTTTGGGCGTCATGGCCGAGGGTGCTGACTGGTAATGAATTCTCTGAGCATCACCAATGGTACATAATTATTTGATCTGAAGTTCTGGATAGTTTAGGGTCCATTGGGACATCCAACAACCCACAGTGGCGTCATAACTGCGCAGATAACTGCTCGAAGCTCGATTTCGCTCTGTTTTGGGCCCCATGGCCGAGGGTGCTGACTAGAAATGAATTCTCTGGGTATCAGAGATAGTACGTGACTACTCAATCTAGGCTTCTGTAGAGTTTCGGGTCCATTGGAACCTCCTACAACCCACAGTGGCGTCATCACTGGGCAGATGACTGCTCAAAGCTCGATTTTGCCATGTTTGGGGCCCCATAGCCGAGGATGTTGACTGGTTATAGATTCTCTGGGCATCATCAATGGTACAAGGCCACTTCATTCAGGATTCTGTGGAGTTTCCGGACCATGGGAACATCCTACAACCCACAGTGGCGTCATAACTGCGCAGGTAACTGCTCAGAGCTCGACTTTGCCCCGATTTGGGCCTGATGGCCGGGGGTGCTGACTGGTAATGAATTCTCTGAACATCACCGATGGTACATTATCACTTGATCCGGAGTTTTGTGGAGTTTCGGGTCCATTGGAACATCCTACAACCCACAGTGGCGTCACAACTGCGCAAGATAACTGCTCAAAGCTCGATTTCGCTCTGTTTTGGGCCCCATGGCCGAGGGTGCTGACTAGAAATGAATTCTCTGGGTATCAGAGATAGTACGTGACTACTTAATCTAGGCTTCTGTAGAGTTTCGGGTCCATTGGAACCTCCTACAACCCGCAGTGGCGTCATAACTGGGCAGATGACTGCTCAAAGCTCGATTTTGCCATGTTTGAGGCCCCATAGCCGAGGGTGTTGACTGGTTATAGATTCTCTGGGCATCATCAATGGTACAAGGCTACTTCATTTAGGGTTCTGTGGAGTGTCCGGCCCATAGGAACATCCTACAACCCACAGTGGCGTCATAACTGCGCAGGTAACTGCTCAGAGCTCGACTTTGCCCCGTTTTGGGCCTGATGGCCGGGGGTGCTGACTGGTAATGAATTCTCTGAACATCACCAATGGTACATAATCACTTGAACCGGAGTTCTGTAGAGTTTCGGGTCCATTGGAACATCCTACAACCCACAGTGGCGTTATAACTGCGCAAGATAACTGCTCAAAGCTCGATTTCGCCCTGTTTTGGGCCCCATAGCCGAGGATGCTGACTGGTAATGGATCCTCTACGCATCACCAATGATATATAACCGCTTGGTCTGAGGCCCTGTAGATTTTCGGGTCCATTGTAGCATCCTACAACCCACAGTGGCGCCATAACCGCGCGGATAATTGCTCAAAGCTCGATTTTGCACTGTTTGGGGCCCCATAGCCGAGGGTGTTGACTGGTTATAGATTCTCTGGGCTCCGGGAGTGGCACGAGACTACTTGATCTATGGTTCTGAGAAGTTTCGGGTCCATGAGAACTATTTGCAAACCACAGAGCGTCATAACTGGTCAGATAACTGCTCAAAGCTCGGATTCGCCCGGTTTTCAGCCCCATAGCCGAGGGTGCTGACTGGTGATAAATTCTCTGGGCATCACCAATGGTACATAACCAGTTGGTCTGAGGCCCTGTAGAGTTTCGGGTCCATTGAAACATCCAACAACCCACAGTGGCGTCATAACTGCGCAGATAATTGCTCAATGCTCGATTTTGCCCTGTTTTGGGCCCCATAGCCGAAGGTGTTGACTGGTAATAGATTCTCTGGGCAACATCAATGGTACGGAGCCACTCCATCTAGGGTTCTGTAGAGTATTGGGTCCATTGGCACATCCTACAACCCACAGTGGCGTCATAACTGCGCAGGTAACTGCTCAGAGCTCGAATTTGCCCCTTTTTGGGCCTCATGGCCGAGGATGCTGACTGGTAATGGATTCTCTGAGCATCACCAATGGTACATGATCACTTGATCTGGAGTTCTGTAGAGTTTAGGGTCCATTGGAACATCCTACAACCCACAGTGGCGTCATAACTGCGCGGATAACTGCTCAAAGCTTGATTTCGCCTGGTTTCGAGCCCCATAGCCGAGGTTGCTGACTGGTAATGGATTCTTTGGGCTTCGGGAGCTGCATGAATGGAACAAGGCTACTCCATCTAGGGTTCTGTGGAGTTTCCGGCCCATTGGAACATCCTACAACCCTTAGTGGCGTCATAACTATGCAGGTATTTGCTCAGAGATCGATTTTGCCCTGTTTTGGGCCTCATGGCCGGGGCCGCTGACTGGTAATGAATTCTCTGAACATCACCAATGGTACATCATCACTTGATCCGGAGTTCTGTGGAGTTTCGGGTCCATTGGAACATCCTCCAACCCTTAGTGGCGTCATAACTATGCAGGTATTTGCTCAAAGCTTGTTTCGCCCCGTTTTGGGCCTCATGGCCGGGACCGCTGACTGGTAATGAATTCTCTGAAAATCACCAATGGTACATAATCACTTGATCCGGAGTTCTGTGGAGTTTCGGGTCCATTGGAACATCCTACAACCCACAAAGGCGTCATAACTGCGCAGATAACTGCTCAAAGCTCGATTCTGCCCTGTTTTGGGCCCCATACCCGAGGATGCTGACTGGTAATATATCCTCTGGGCATCAACAATGATATATAACCACTTGGTTTAAGGCCTTGTAGAGTTTGGGGTCCATTGGAACCTCCTACAACCCACACTGGCGTCATAACTGGGCAGATGACTGCTCAAAGCTCGATTTTGCCATGTTTGGGGCCCCATAGCCGAGGGTGTTGACTGGTTATAGATTCTCTGGGCATCATCAATGATACAAAGCCACTTCATTTAGGGTTCTGTGGAGTTTTCGGCCCATGGGAACATCCTACAACCCACAGTGAAGTCATAACTGCGCAGATAACTGCTGAAAGCTCGATTTCGCCCCGTTTTGGGCGTCATGACCGAGGGTGCTGACTGGTAATGAATTCTCTGAGCATCACCAATGGTACATAATCATTTGATCTGAAGTTCTGGAGAGTTTAGGGTCCATTGGAACCTCCTACAATCCACAGTGGCGTCATAACTGGGCAGAGAACTGCTCAAAGCTCGATTTTGCCATGTTTGGGGCCCCATAGCCGAGGGTGTTGACTGGTTATAGATTCTCTGGGCATCATCAATGATACAAAGCCACTTCATTCAGGGTTCTGTGGAGTTTCCGGCCCATGGGGACATCCTACAACCCACAGTGAAGTCATAACTGCGCAGATAACTGCTCAAAGCTCGATTTCGCTCTGTTTTGGGCGCCATAGCCGAGGGTGCTGACTGGTAATGAATTCTCTGGGCATCACCGATGGTGGATAACCACTCGGTCTGAGGCCTTGTAGAGTTTCGGGTCCATTGAAACATCCAACAACCCACAGTGGCGTCATAACTGCGCAGATAACTGCTCAAAGCTCGATTTTGCCCTGTTTTGGGCCCCATAGCCGAGGGTAATGACTGGTAATAGATTCTCTGGGCATCATCAATGGTACGAGGCCACTCCATCTAGGGTTCCGTAGAGTTTTGGGTCCATTGGAACATCCTACAAACCACAGTGGCGTCATAACTGGGCAGATAACTGCTCAAGTTCGAATTTGCCCCGTTTTGGGCGTCATGGCCGAGAGTGCTGACTGGTAATGAATTCTCTGGGCATCAGGGATAGTACGTGACTACTCATCCTAGGCTTCTGTCGAGTTTCGGGTCCATTGGAACCTCCTACAACCCACAGTGGCGTCATAACTGGGCAGATGACCGCTCAAAGCTCGATTTTGCCATGTTTGGGGCCCCATAGCCGAGGGTGTTGACTGGTAATAAATCCTCTGGGCATCATCAATGGTACATGATCACTTGATCTAAGATTCTGCAGAGTTTCGGGTCCATTGGATCAACTTACAACCCACAGTGGCCTCATAACTGCGCAGATAACTGCTCGAAGCTCGAATTCGCTCTGTTTTGGGCCCCATGGCCGAAGGTGCTGACTAGAAATGAATTCTCTGGGTATCAGATATAGTACGTGACTATCTAATCTAGGCTTCTGTAGAGTTTCGGGTCCATTGGAACCTCCTACAACCCACAGTGGCATCATAACTGGGCAGATGACTGCTCAAAGCTCGATTTTGCCATGTTCGGGGCCCCATAGCCGAGGGTGTTGACTGGTTATAGATTCTCTTGGCATCATCAATGATACAAGGCCACTTCTATTAGGGTTCTGTGGAGTTTTCGGCCCATGGGAACATCCTACAACCAACAGTGAAGTCATAACTGCACAGATAACTGCTCAAAGCTCGATTTCGCCCTGTTTTGGGCCCCATAGCCGAGGATGCTGACTGGAAATAAATCCTCTGGGCATCACCAATGATATACAACCACTTGGTCTGAGGCCCTGTAGATTTTCGGGTCCATTGAATCATTATACAACCCACAGTGGCGTCATAACTGCGCAGATAATTGCTCAAAGCTCGATTTTGCACTGTTTAGGGCCCCATAGCCGAGGGTGTTGACTGGTTATAGATTCTCTGGGCACCATCAATGGAACAGCGCTACTCCATCTGAGGTTCTGTAGAGTTTTGGGTCCATTGGCACATCCTACAACCCACAGTGGCGTCATAACTGCGCAGGTAACTGCTCAGAGCTCGAATTTGCCCCTTTTTGGGCCTCATGGCCGAGGATGCTGACTGGTAATGGATTCTCTGAGCATCACCAATGGTACGTGATTACTTGATCTGAAGTTCTGTAGAGTTGAGGGTCCATTGGAACATCCTACAACCCACAGTGGCGTCATAACTGCGCGGATAAGTGCTCAAAGCTTGATTTCACCAGGTTTTGAGCCCCATAGCCGAGGTTGCTGACTGGTCATGGATTCTTTGGGCTCCGGGAGTGGCACGTGACTACTTGATCTATGGTTCTGAGAAGTTTCGGGTCCATTAGAACTATTTGCAAACCACAGAGCGTCATACCTGGTCAGATAACTGCTCAAAGCTCGCTTTCGCTCTGTTTGGGGCGCCATAGCCGAGGGTGCTGACTGGTCATAAATTCTCTGGGCATCATCAATGGTACGGGGCTCTTCCATCTAGGGTTCTGTAGAGTTTTGGGTCCATTGGAACATCCTACAACCCACGGTGGCGTTATAACTGCGCAGATAACTGCTCAGAGCTCGAATTTGCCCCGATTTGGGCGTCATGACCGAGGGTGCTGACTGGTAATGAATTCTCTGAGCATCATCAATGGTACATAATTATTTGATCTGAAGTTCCGGAGAGTTAAGGGTCCATTGGAACATCCTACAACCCACAGTGGCGTCATAAGTGCGCAGGTAACTGCTCACAGCTCGACTTTGCCCCGTTTTGGGCCTCATGGCCGGGGCCTCTGACTGGTAATGAATTCTCTGAACAACACTAATGGTACATAGTCACACGATCCGGAGTTCTGTTGAGTTTCGGGTCCATTGGAACATCCTACAACCCACAGTGGCGACATAACTGCGCAGATAACTGCTCAAAGCTCGATTTTGCCCTGTTCTGGGCCCCATAGCCGAGGGTAATGACTGGTAATAGGTTCTCTGGGCATCATCATTGGTACGGGGCCACTCCATCTAGGGTTCCGTAGAGTTTTGGGTCCATTGGAACATCCTACAAACCACAGTGACGTCATAACTGCGCAGATAACTGCTCAATGGTCGAATTCGCCCCGTTTTGGGCGTCATGGCCGAGAAAGCTGACTGGTAATGAATTCTCTGAGCATCACCACTGGTACATAATCATTTGATGAAGAGTTCTGGAGAGTTAAGGGTCCATTGGAACATCCTACAACCCGCAGTGGCGTCATAACTGCGCAGACAACTGCTCGAAGCTCGATTTCGGCTTGTTTTGGGCCCCATGGCTGAGGGTGCTGACTAGTAATGAATTCTCTGGGTATCAGAGATAGTACGTGACTACTCAATCTAGGCTTCTGTAGAGTTTCGGGTCCATTGGAACCTCCTAGAACCCACAGTGGCGTCATAACTGGGCAGATGACTGCTCAAAGCTCGATTTTGCCATGTTCGGGGCCCCATAGCCGAGGGTGTTAACTGGTTATAGATCCTCTGGGCATCATCAATGATACGAGGCCACTTCATTTAGGGTTCTGTGGAGTTTTCGGCCCATGGGAACATCGTACAACCCACAGTGAAGTCATAACTGCGCAGATAACTGCTCAAAGCTCGATTTCGCCCTGTTTCGGGCCCCATAGCCGAGGATGCTGACTGGAAATGAATCCTCTGGGCATCACCAATGATATATAACCACTTGGTCTGAGGCCCTGTAGTTATTCGGGTCCATTGAATCATCCTACAACCCACAGTGGCGTCATAACTGCGCAGATAATTGCTCAAAGCTCGATTTTGCGCTGTTTGGGGCCCCATAGCCGAGGGTGTTGACTGGTTATAAATTCTCTGGGCACCATCAAGGGAACAACGCTACTCCATCTAAGGTTCTGTAGAGTTTTGGGTCCATTGGCACATCCTACAACCCACAGTGGCGTCATAACTGCGCAGGTAACTGCTCAGAGCTCGAATTTTCCCGGTTTTGAGCCCCATAGCCGAGGTGGCTGACTGGTAATGGATTCTTTGGGCGGGAGTGGCACGTGACTACTTGATCTGTGGTTCTGAGAAGTTTCGGGTCCATTAGAACTATTTGCAAACCACAGAGCGTCATACCTGGTCAGATAACTGCTCAAAGCTCGATTTCGTCCTGTTGTGGGCGCCATAGCCGAGGGTGCTGACTGGTAATAAATTCTCTGGGCATCACGGATGGTACATAACCACTTGGCCTGAGGCCTTGTAGAGTTTCGGGTCCATTGGAACATCCTACGACCCACAGTGGCGTCATAACTGCGCAGGTAACTGCTCAATGCTTGATTTCGCCCTATTTTGGGCCCCATGGAAGAGGGTGCTGACTAGGAATGAATTCTCTGGGTATCAGAGATAGTACGTGACTACTTAATCTAGGCTTCTGTAGAGTTTTGGGTCCATTGGAACCTCCTACAACGCACAGTGGCGTCATAACTGGGCAAATGACTGCTCAAAGCTCGATTTTGCCATGTTTGGGGCCCCATAGCCGAGGGTGTTGACTGGTTATAGATTCTCTGGGCATCATCAATGGTACAAGGCCACTTCATTTAGGGTTCTGTGGAGTTTCCGGCCCATGGGAACATCCTACGACCCACAGTGGCGTCATAACTGCGCAGGTAACTGCTCAGAGCTCGACTTCGCCCCGTTTTGGGCCTGATGGCCGGGGGTGCTGACTGGTAATGAATTCTCTGAACATCACCAATGGTACATAATCACTTGATCCGGAGTTTTGTGGAGTTTCGGGTCCATTGGAACATCCTACAACCCACAGTGGCGTCATAACTGCGCAGATAACTTCTCAAAGCTCGATTTCGCCCTGTTTTGGGCCCCATAGCCGAGGATGCTGACTAGTAATGAATCCTCTGGGCATCACCAATGATATGTAACCGGTCGGTCTGAGGCCCTGAAGATTTTCGGGTCCATTGAAGCATCCTACAACCCACAGTGGCGTCATAACCGCGAAGATAATTGCTCAAAGCTCGATTATGCACTGTTTGGGGCCCCATAGCCGAGGGTGTTGACTGGTTATAGATTCTCTGGGCTCCGGGAGTGGCACGTGACTACTTGATCTATGGTTCTGAGAAGTTTCGGGTCCATTAGAACTATTTGCAAACCACAGAGCGTCATACCTGATCAGATAACTGCTCAAAGCTCGATTTCGCTCTGTTTTGGGCGCAATAGCCGAGGGTGCTGACTGGTAATAAAGTCTCTGGGCATCATCAATGGTACGGGGCTCTTCTATCTAGGGTTCTGTAGAGTTTTGGGTCCATTGGAACATCCTACAAACCACAGTGGCGTCATAACTGCGCAGATAACTGCTCAATGGTCGAATTTGCCCCGTTTTGGGCGTCATGGCCGAGAAAGCTGACTGGTAATGAATTCTCTGAGCATCACCATTGGTACATAATCATTTGATCTGGAGTTCTGGAGAGTTTAGGGTCCATTGGAACATCCTACGACCCGCAGTGGCGTCATAACTGCGCAGACAACTGCTCGAAGCTCGATTTCGCCCTGTTTTGGGCCCCATAGCCGAGGATGCTGACTGGGAATAAATCCGCTGGGCATCACCAATGATATATAACCACTTGGTCTGAGGCCCTGTAGATTTTCGGGTCCATTGGCACATCCTACAACCCACAGTGGCGTCATAACTGCGCAGATAACTGCTCAGAGCTCGACTTTGCCCCGTTTTGGGCGTCATGACCGAGGGTGCTGACTGGTAATGAATTCTCTGAGCATCACCAATGGTACATGATTATTTGATCTGAAGTTCTGGAGAGTTGAGGGTCTATTGGAACATCCTACAACCCACAGTGGCGTGATAGTTGCGCAGATAACTGCTCAAAGCTCGATTCCGCCCTGTTTTGGGCCCCATAGCCGAGGGTGCTGACTAGTGATGAATCCTCTGGGCATCAGGGATAGTACGTGACTACTCAATCCAGGCTCCTGTAGAGTTTCGGGTCCATTGGAACCTCCTACAACCCACAGTGGCGTCATAACTGCGCAGATGACTGCTCAAAGCTCGATTTTGCCATGTTTGGGGCCCCATAGCCGAGGGTGTTGACTGGTTATAGAGTCTCTGGGCATCATCAATGGTACAGGGCCACTTCATTTAGGGTTCTGTAGAGTTTCCGGCCCATTGGAACATCCTACAACCCACAGTGGCGTCATAACTGCAAAGGTAACTGCTCAGAGCTCGATTTTGCACCGTTTTGGGCCTCATGGCCGGGTGTGCTGACTTGTAATGGATTCTCTTAGCATCACCAATGGTACATGATTTCTTGATCTGAAGTTCTGTAGAGTTTAGTGTCCATTGGAACATCCTACAACCCGGAGTGGCGTCATAACTGCGCGGATAACTGCTCAAAGCTTGATTTCGCCCGGTTTTGAGCCCCCTTAGCCGAGGTTGCTGACTGGTGATAAATTCTCTGGGCATCACGAATGGTACATAACCACTTGGTCTGAGGCCTTGTAGAGTTTCGGGTCCATTGGAACATCCTACGACCCACAGTGGCGTCATAACTGCGCAGGTAACTGCTCAATGCTTGATTTCGCCCTATTTTGGGCCCCATGGAAGAGGTTGCTGACTAGAAATGAATTCTCTGGGTATCAGAGATAGTACGTGACTACTTAATCTAGGCTTCTGTAAAGTTTCGGGTCCATTGGAACCTCCTACAACGCACAGTGGCGTCATAACTGGGCAAATGACTGCTCAAAGCTCGATTTTGCCATGTTTGGGGCCCCATAGCCGAGGGTGTTGACTGGTTATAGATTCTCTGGGCATCATCAATGGTACAAGGCCACTTCATCTAGGGTTCTGTGGAGTTTCCGGCCCATGGGAACATCCTACGACCCACAGTGGCGTCATAACTGCGCAGGTAACTGCTCAGAGCTCGACTTCCCCCCGTTTTGGGCCTGATGTCCGGGGGTGCTGACTGGTAATGAATTCTCTGAACATCACCAATGGTACATAATCACTTGATCCGGAGTTTTGTGGAGTTTCGGGTCCATTGGAACATCCTACAACCCACAGTGGCGTCATAACTGCGCAGATAACTTCTCAAAGCTCGATTTCGCCCTGTTTTGGGCCCCATAGCCGAGGATGCTGACTAGTAATGAATCCTCTGGGCATCACCAATGATATATAACCGCTTGGTCTGAGGCCCTGAAGATTTCCGGGTCCATTGAAATATCCTACAACCCACAGTGGCGTCATAACCGCGAAGATAATTGCTCAAAGCTCGATTTTGCACTGTTTGAGGCCCCATAGCCGAGGGTGTTGACTGGTTATAGATTCTCTGGGCTCCGGGAGTGGCACGTGACTACTTGATCTATGGTTCTGAGAAGTTTCGGGTCCATTAGAACTATTTGCAAACCACAGAGCGTCATACCTGATCAGATAACTGCTCAAAGCTCGATTTCGCTCTGTTTTGGGCGCCATAGCCGAGGGTGCTGACTAGTGATGAATCCTCTGGGCATCAGGGATAGTACGTGACTACTTAATCCAGGATCCTGTAGAGTTTCGGGTCCATTGGAACCTCCTACAACCCACAGTGGCGTCATAACTGCGCAGATGACTGCTCAAAGCTCGATTTTGCACCGTTTTGGGCCTAATGGCCGGGTGTGCTGACTGGTAATGGATTCTCTTAGCATCACTAATGGTACATGATTACTTGATCTGAAGTTCTGTAGAGTTAAGGGTCCAATCAAACATCCTACAACCCACAGTGGCGTGATAACTGCGCAGATAACTGCTCAGAGCTCGACTTTGCACCGTTTTGGGCCTAATGGCCGGGTGTGCTGACTGGTAATGGATTCTCTTAGCATCACTAATGGTACATGATTACTTGATCTGAAGTTCTGTAGAGTTTAGGGTCCATTCGAACATCCTACAACCCACAGTGGCGTGATAACTGCGCAGATAACTGCTCAGAGCTCGACTTTGCACCGTTTCGGGCCCCATACCCGAGGATGCTGACTGGTAATATATCCTCTGGGCATCACCGATGATATATAACCACTTGGTCTGAGGCCTTGTAGAGTTTGGGGTCCATTGGAACATCCTACAACCCACAGTGGCGTCATAACCGCGCAGATAATTGCTCAAAGCTCGATTTTGCACTGTTTGGAGCCCCATAGCCGAGGATGTTGACTGGTTATAGATTCTCTGGGCTCCGGGAGTGGCACGTGACTACTTGATCTATGGTTCTGAGAAGTTTCGGGTCCATTAGAACTATTTGCAAACCACAGAGCGTCATAACTGGTCAGATATCTGCTCAAAGCTCGATTTCGCTCTGTTTTGGGCGCCATAGCCGAGATAATGACTGGTAATAAATTCTCTGGGCATCATCAATGGTACGGGACTCTTCCATCTAGGGTTCTGTAGAGTTTTGGGTCCATTGGAACATCCTACAACCCACAGTGGCGTCATAACTGCGCAGATAACTGCTCAGAGCTCGAATTTGCCCCGTTTTGGGCGTCATGACCGAGGGTGCTGACTGGTAATGAATTCTCTGAGCATCACCAATGGTACATAATTATTTGATCTGAAGTTCTGGGGAGTTGAGGGTCCATTGGAACATCCTACAACCCACAGTGGCGTGTTAACTGCGCAGATAACTGCTCAGAGCTGAATTTCGCCCTGTTTTGGGCCCCATACCCGAAAATGCTGACTGCTAATAAGATCTCTGGGCATCATCAATGGTACGGGGCTCTTCCATCTAGGGTTCTGTGAAGTTTTGGGTCCATTGGAACATCCTACAACCCACAGTGGCGTCATAACTGCGCAGATAACTGCTCAGAGCTCGAATTTGCCCCGTTTTGGGCGTCATGACCGAGGGTGCTGACTGGTAATGAATTCTCTGAACATCACCAATGGTACATATACACAGGATCCGGAGTTCTCTGGAGTTTCTGGTCCATTGGAACATCCTACAACCCACAAAGGCGTCATAACTGCGCAGATAACTGCTCAAAGCTCGATTTCGCCCTGTTTCGGGCCTCATAGCCGAGGTTCCTGACTGGTAATCAATTCTCTGGGCATCATCAATGGTACATGATCACTTGATCTAAGATTCTGTAGAGTTTCGGGTCCATTGGAACATCCTACAACCCACAGTGGTGTCATAACTGCTCAGATAACTGCTCAAAGCTCGATTTCGCCCTGTTTTGGGCCCCATAGCCGAGGGTGCTGACTAGTAATGAATTCTCTGGGCATCAGAGATGGTACGTGACCACTTGATCTATGGTTTCGTGGAGTTTCGGGTCCATTAGAACTATTTGCAACCCACAGTGGCATCATAACTGCGCAGATAACTGCTCAAAGCTCGATTTCGCCCTATTTCGGGCCTTATAGCCGAGGGTGCTGACTAGTAATAAATTCTCTGGGCATCAGAGATGGTACGTGACTACTTGATCAAATGTTTTGTGGAGTTTCGGGTCCATTAGAACTATTTGCAACCCACAGTGGCGTCATAACTGCGCAGATAACTGCGCAAAGCTTGATTCCGCCCTGTTTCGGGCCCGATAGCCGTGGGTGCTGACTGGAAATAAATTTTCTGGGCATCAGAGATAGTACGTGACTACTTGATCTAGGGTTCTGTCGAGTTTCGGGTTCATTGGATCATCTTTCAACCCACAGTGGCGTCATAACCGGGCAGATAACTGCTCAAAGCTCGATTCTGCCCTGTTTTGGGCCCCATAGCCAAGGTTGCTGACTGGGAATAAATCCTCTGGGCATCAGAGATAGTACGTGACTACTTGATCTGAAGTTCCGTCTAGTTTTGGGTCCATTGGATCATCCTCCAACCCACAGTGGTGTCGTAACTGGGCAGATAACTGCTCAAGGCTCGATTTTTCCCTGTTTTGGATCCCATAGCCGAGGATGCTGACTGGTAATAAATTCTCTGGGTATCATTCATGGTACATGACTACTTGATCTGAGGTTCTGTCGAGTTTCGGGTTCATTGGATCATCCTCCAACCCACAGTGGCGTCATAACTGGGCAGATAACTGCTCAAGGCTCGATTTTCCCCTGTTTTGGGCCCCATAGCCGAGGGTGCTGACTAGTAATGAATTCTCTGGGCATCATCAATGGTACATGATCACTTGATCTGAGATTCTGTAGAGTTTCGGGTCCATTGGAACATCCTACAACCCACAGTGGCGCCATAACTGCGCAGATAACTATTCAAAGCTTGATGTTGCCCTGTTTTGGGCTCCATAGCCGAGGATGCTGACTGGTAATAAATTCTCTGGGTATCATTCATGGTACATGACCACTTGATCTGAGGTTCTGTCGAGTTTCGGGTCCATTGGATCATCCTCCGACCCACCTTGGCGTCATAACTGGGCAGATAACTGCTCAAGGCTCATTTTTCCCGGTTTTGGGCCCCATAGCCGAGGGTGCTGACTAGTAATGAATTCTCTGGGCATCAGAGATGGTACGTGACTACTTGATAGGTGGCTTTGTTGAGTTTCGGGTCCATTAGAACTATTTGCAACCCACAGTGGCGTCATAACTGCGCAGAAAACTGCTCAAAGCTTAATTTCACCTGTTTTGGGCCCGATAGCCGAGGCTGCTGACTGGGAATAAATTTTCTGGGCATCAGAGATAGTACGTCACTACTTGATCTAGGGTTTCGTAGAGCTTCGGGTCCATTGGATCAACTTACAACCCACAGTGGCGTCATAACTGCGCAGATAACTGCTCAAAGATTGATTTCGACCTGTTTTGGGTCCGATAGCCGAGGGTGCTGACTGGTAATGAATTCTCTGGGTATCATACATGATACATGACCACTCGGTCTAAGGTCCTGTAGAGTTTCGGGTCCATTGGATCAACTCACAACCCACAGTGGCGTCATAACTGCGCGGATAACTATTCAAAGCTCGATTTCGCCCTGTTTTGGGCCCCATAGCCGAGGGTGCTGACTGGAAATAAATTTTCTGGGCATCAGATAGTTTGTGACTACTCGATCTAGGGTTCTGTCGAGTTTCGGGTCCATTGGATCATCCTCCAATCCACAGTGGCGTCATAACTACGCAGATAACTGCTCGAAGCTCGATTTCGCCCTGTATTGGGCCCCATAGTCGAGGGTGCTGACTAGTAATGAATTCTCTGGGTATCATCCATGATACATGACCACTTTATCTGAGGTTCTGTCGAGTTTCGGGTCCATTGGATCATCCTCCAACCCACAGTGGCGTCATAACTGGGCAGATAACTGCTCAAGGCTCGATTATTCCCTGTTTTGGGCCCCATAGCCGAGGGTGCTGACTAGAAATGAATTCTCTGCGCATCAGAGATGGTACGTGACTACTTGATCCATGGTTCTGTTGAGTTTCGGGTCCATTAGAACTATTTGCAACCCACAGTGGCGTCATAACTGCGCAGATAACTGCTCAAAGCTTGATTTCGCCCTGTTTTGGGCCCGATAGCCGAGGGTGCTGACTGGAAATAAATTTTCTGGGCATCAGAGATAGTACGTGTTTACTTGATCTAGGGTTCTGTCGAGTTTCGGGTCCATTGGATCATCCTCCAATCCACAGTGGCGTCATAACTACGCAGATAACTGCTCGAAGCTCGATTTCGCCCTGTATTGGGCCCCATAGTCGAGGGTGCTGACTGGTAATGAATTCTCTGGGTATCATACATGATACATGACCACTCTATCTGAGGTTCTGTCGAGTTTCGGGTCCATTGGAACATCCTACAACCCACAGTGGCGTCATAACTGCGCAGATAACTGCTCAAAGCTCGATTTTCCCCTGTTTCGGGCCGTATAGCCGAGGGTGCTGACTGGTAACAAATTCTCTGGGCATCAACAATGGTACATGATC
The DNA here is from genome assembly GCA_029851415.1 of Eretmocerus hayati. Lineage (NCBI taxonomy): Eukaryota > Metazoa > Arthropoda > Insecta > Hymenoptera > Aphelinidae > Eretmocerus > Eretmocerus hayati. The sequence goes on along the minus strand of CM056742.1, from coordinate 90,961,225 downwards.
ACTTGATCTAAGATTCTGTGGAGTTTCGGGTCCATTGGAAGATCCTACAACCAACAGTGGCGTCATAACTGCGCAGATAACTGCTCAAAGCTCGATTTTCCCCTGTTTCGGGCCTCATAGCCGAGGGTGCTGACTGGTAACAAATTCTCACGGCATCATCAATGGTACATGATCACTCGATCTAAGATTCTGTAGAGTTTCGGGTCCATTGGAACATCCTACAACCAACAGTGGCGTCATAACTGCGCAGATAACTGCTCAAAGCTCGATTTTCCCCTAATTCGGGCCTCATAGCCGAGGGTGCTGACTGGAAACAAATTCTCACGGCATCATCAATGGTACATGATCACTCGATCTAAGATTCTGTAGAGTTTCGGGTCCATTGGAACATCCTACAACCCACAGTGGCGTCATAACTGCGCAGATAACTGCTCAAAGCTCGATTTCGCCCTGTATATGGCCCCATAGCCGAGGGTGCGGACAAGTAATGAATTCTCTGGGGATCAGAGATAGTACGTGACTACGCGATCTAGGATTTCGTAGAGTTTCGGATCCATTGGATCAACTTACAACCCACAGTGGCGTCATAACTGGGCAGATAACTGCTCAAAGCTCGATTCTGCCCTGTTTTGGGCCCCATAGCCAAGGTTGCTGACTGGTAATAAATTCTCTGGGCATCATGAATGGTACATAACCACTTGATCCAAGGTCCTGTAGAGTTTCGGGTCTATTGGATCAACTTACAACCCACAGTGGCGTCATAACTGCGCAGATAACTATTCAAAGCTCAATTTCGCCCTGTTTTGGGCCCCATAGCCGAGGGTGCTGACTGGTAATGAATTCTCTGGGCATCAGAGATAGTACGTGACTTTTCGGTCTAGGCTTCTGTGGAGTTTCGGGTCCATTGGAACCTCCTACAACCCACAGTGGCTTCATAACTGGGCAGATAACTGCTCAAAGCTCGATTCTGCCCTGTTTTGGGCCCCATAGCCAAGGTTGCTGACTGGTAATAAATTCTCTGGGCATCATGAATGGTACATAACCACTTGATCTAAGGTCCTGTAGAGTTTCGGGTCTATTGGATCAACTTACAACCCACAGTGGCGTCATAACTGCGCAGATAACTATGCAAAGCTCGATTTCGCCCTGTTTTGGGCCCCATAGCCGAGGGTGCTGACTGGTAATGAATTCTCTGGGCATCAGAGATAGTACGTGACTTTTTGGTCTAGGCTTCTGTGGAGTTTCGGGTCCATTGGAACCTCCTACAACCCACAGTGGCTTCATAACTGGGCAGATAACTGCTCAAAGCTCGATTCTGCCCTGTTTTGGGCCCCATAGCCAAGGTTGCTGACTGGAAATAAATTCTCTGGGCAGCATGAATGGTACATGACCACTCGGTCTAAGGTCCTGTAGAGTTTCGGGTCCATTGGATCAACTCACAACCCACAGTGGCGTCATAACTGCGCAGATAACTATTCAAAGCTCGATTTCGCCCTGTTTTGGGCCCCATAGCCGAGGGTGCTGACTGGAAATAAATTTTCTGGGCATCAGATAGTTTGTAACTACTCGATCTAGGGTTCTGTCGAGTTTCGGGTCCATTGGATCATCCTCCAATCCACAGTGGCGTCATAACTACGCAGATAACTGCTCGAAGCTCGATTTCGCCCTGTATTGGGCCCCATAGTCGAGGGTGCTGACTAGTAATGAATTCTCTGGGTATCATCCATGATACATGACCACTTTATCTGAGGTTCTGTCGAGTTTCGGGTCCATTGGATCATCCTCCAACCCACAGTGGCGTCATAACTGGGCAGATAACTGCTCAAGGCTCGATTTTTCCCTGTTTTGGGCCCCATAGCCGAGGGTGCTGACTAGAAATGAATTCTCTGCGCATCAGAGATGGTACGTGACTACTTGATCCATGGTTCTGTTGAGTTTCGGGTCCATTAGAACTATTTGCAACCCACAGTGGCGTCATAACTGGGCAGATAACTGCACAAAGCTTGATTCTGCGACGTTTTGGGCCCCATAGCCAAGGTTGCTGACTGGTAATGAATTCTCTGGGCATCATGAATGGTACATAACCACTCGATCTAAGGTCCTGTAGAGTTTCGGGACCATTGGATCAACTTACAACCCACAGTGGCGTCATAACTGCGCAGATAACTGCTCAAAGCTCGATTTCGACCTGTTTTGGGCCCAATAGCCGACGGTGCTGAGTAGAAACAAATTTTCTGGGCAACAGAGATAGTACGTGACAACTTGATCTAAGATTCTGTCAAGTTTCGGGTCCGTTGGACCATTCTCCAACCCACAGTGGCGTCATAACTGGGCAGATAACTGCTCAAAGCTCGATTCTGTCCTGTTTTGGGCCCCATAGCCAAGGTTGCTGACTGGTAATTAATTCTCTGGGCATCATCAATGGTACATGATCACTTGGCATGAAATTCTGTAGAGTTTCGGGTCCATTGGAACATCCTACAACCCACAGTGACGCCATAACTGCGCAGATAACTATTCAAAGCTTGATGTTGCCCTGTTTTGGGCTCCATAGCCGAGGGTGCTGACTGGTAATAAATTTTCTGGGTATCATTCATGGTACATGACCACTTGATCTGAGGTTCTGTCGAGTTTCGGGTCCATTGGATCATCCTCCAACCCACCTTGGCGTCATAACTGGGCAGATAACTGCTCAAGGCTCATTTTTCCCGGTTTTGGGCCCCATAGCCGAGGGTGCTGACTAGTAATGAATTCTCTGGGCATCAGAGATGGTACGTGACTACTTGATCTGTGGCTTTGTTGAGTTTCGGGTCCATTAGAACTATTTGCAACCCACAGTGGCGTCATAACTGCGCAGAAAACTGCTCAAAGCTTAATTTCACCTGTTTATGGCCCGATAGCCGAGGCTGCTGACTGGGAATAAATTTTCTGGGCATCAGAGATAGTACGTGACTACTTGATCTAGGGTTTCGTAGAGCTTCGGGTCCATTGGATCAACTTACAACCCACAGTGGCGTCATAACTGCGCAGATAACTGCTCAAAGATTGATTTCGACCTGTTTTGGGTCCGATAGCCGAGGGTGCTGACTGGGAATAAATTTTCTGGGCATCAGAAATAGTACGTGATCACTTGAGCTAGGGTTCTGTAGAATTTTGGGTCCATTGGATCGAATTACAACCCACAGTGGCGTCACAACTGCGCAGATAACTGCTCAAATCCCGATTTCGCCCTGTTTTGGGCCCCATAGCCGAGTTTGCTGACTGGAAATAAATTTTCTGGGCATCAGAGATAGTACGTGACTACTTGATCTAGGGTTTCGTAGAGCTTCGGGTCCATTGGATCAACTTACAACCCACAGTGGCGTCATAACTGCGCAGATAACTGCTCAAAGATTGATTTCGACCTGTTTTGGCTCCGATAGCCGAGGGTGCTGACTGGGAATAAATTTTCTGGGCATCAGAAATAGTACGTGATCACTTGAGCTAGGGTTCTGTAGAGTTTTGGGTCCATTGGATCGAATTACAACCCACAGTGGCGTCATAACTGCGCAGATAACTGCTCAAAGCTCGATTCCGCCCTATTTTGGGCCCCATAGCCGAGGGTGCTGACTAGTAATAATTTTCTCTGGCCATCAGAGATGGTACGTGACTACTTGGTCTAGAGTTTTGTGGAGTTTCGGGTCCATTGGAACTACTTGCAACCCACAGTGGCGTCATAACTGCGCAGATAACTGCTCAAAGCTTGATTTCGCCCTGTTTTTGGCCCAATAGGAGAGGGTGCTGACTGGAAATAAATTTTCTGGGCATCAGATAGTTTGTGACTACTCGATCTAGGGTTCTGTCGAGTTTCGGGTCCATTGGATCATCCTCCAATCCACAGTGGCGTCATAACTGGGCAGACAACTGCTCAAGGCTCGATTTTTCCCTGTTTCGGGCCTCATAGCCGAGGGTGCTGACTGGTAATAGATTCTCTGGGCATCAGAGATAGTACGTGACTACTTGATCTAGGGTTTCGTAGAGCTTCGGGTCCATTGGATCAACTTACAACCCACAGTGGCGTCATAACTGCGCAGATAACTGCTCAAAGATTGATTTCGACCTGTTTTGGGTCCGATAGCCGAGGGTGCTGACTGGGAATAAATTTCCTGGGCATCAGGAATAGTACGTGATTACTTGAGCTAGGGTTCTGTAGAGTTTTGGGTCCATTGGATCAACTTACAACCCACAGTGGCGTCACAACTGCGCAGATAACTGCTCAAATCCCGAATTCGCCCTGTTTCGGGGCCCATAGCCGAGGCTGCTGACTGGTAATAAATTCTCTGGGCATCATCAATGATCAATGATCACTTGATCTAAGATTCTGCAAAGTTTCGGGTCCATTGGAACATCCTACAACCCACAGTGGCGACATAACTGCGCAGATAACTGCTCAAAGCTCGATTCCGCCCTATTTTGGGCCCCATAGCCGAGGGTGCTGACTAGTAATAATTTTCTCTGGCCATCAGAGATGGTACGTGACTACTTGATCTAGAGTTTCGTGGAGTTTCGGGTCCATTAGAACTATTTGCAACCCACAGTGGCGTCATAACTGCGCAGATAACTGCTCAAAGCTTGATTTCGACCTGTTTTGGGCCCGATAGCCGAGGGTGCTGACTGGAAATAAATATCCTGGGCATCAGGGATAGTACGTGATTACTTGATCTAAGATTCTGCAGAGTTTCGGGTCCATTGGAACATCCTACAACCCACAGTGGCGTCAGAACTGCTCAGATAACGGCTCAAAGCTCGATTTCGCCCTATTTTTGGCCCCAAAGCCGAGAGTGCTGACTAGTAATAATTTCTCTGGGCTTCAGAGATGGTACGTGACTACTTGATCAAATGTTCTGTGGAGTTTCGGGTCCGTTAGAACCATTTGCAACCCACAGTGGCGTCATAACTGCGCAGATAACTGCTCAAAGCTTGATTTCGCCCTGTTTTGGGCCCGATAGGAGAGGGTCCTGACTGGAAATAAATTTTCTGGGCATCAGATAGTTTGTGACTACTCGATCTAGGGTTCTGTCGAGTTTCGGGCCCATTGGATCATCCTCCAATCCACAGTGGCGTCATTACTACGCAGATAACTGCTCAAAGCTCGATTTCGCCCTGTATTGGGCCCCCTAGTCGAGGGTGCTGACTAGTAATGAATTCTCTGGGCATCAGAGATAGTACGTGACTTTTTGGTCTAGGCTTCTGTGGAGTTTCGGGTCCATTGGAACCTCCTACAACCCACAGTGGCTTCATAACTGGGCAGATAACTGCTCAAAGCTCGATTCTGCCCTGTTTTGGGCCCCATAGCCAAGGTTGCTGACTGGAAATAAATTCTCTGGGCATCATGAAAGGTACATGACCACTCGGTCTAAGGTCCTGTAGAGTTTCGGGTCCATTGGATCAACTCACAACCCACAGTGGCGTCATAACTGCGCAGATAACTATTCAAAGCTCGATTTCGCCCTGTTTTGGGCCCCATAGCCGAGGGTGCTGACTGGAAATAAATTTTCTGGGCATCAGATAGTTTGTGACTACTCGATCTAGGGTTCTGTCGAGTTTCGGGTCCATTGGATCATCCTCCAATCCACAGTGGCGTCATAACTACGCAGATAACTGCTCGAAGCTCGATTTCGCCCTGTATTGGGCCCCATAGTCGAGGGTGCTGACTAGTAATGAATTCTCTGGGTATCATCCATGATACATGACCACTTTATCTGAGGTTCTGTCGAGTTTCGGGTCCATTGGATCATCCTCCAACCCACAGTGGCGTCATAACTGGGCAGATAACTGCTCAAGGCTCGATTATTCCCTGTTTTGGGCCCCATAGCCGAGGGTGCTGACTAGAAATGAATTCTCTGCGCATCAGAGATGGTACGTGACTACTTGATCCATGGTTCTGTTGAGTCTCGGGTCCATTAGAACTATTTGCAACCCACAGTGGCGTCATAACTGCGCAGATAACTGCTCAAAGCTTGATTTCGCCCTGTTTTGGGCCCGATAGCCGAGGGTGCTGACTGGAAATAAATTTTCTGGGCATCAGAGATAGTACGTGTTTACTTGATCTAGGGTTCTGTCGAGTTTCGGGTCCATTGGATCATCCTCCAATCCACAGTGGCGTCATAACTACGCAGATAACTGCTCGAAGCTCGATTTCGCCCTGTATTGAGCCCCATAGTCGAGGGTGCTGACTGGTAATGAATTCTCTGGGTATCATACATGATACATGACCACTCTATCTGAGGTTCTGTCGAGTTTCGGGTCCATTGGAACATCCTACAACCCACAGTGGCGTCATAACTGCGCAGATAACTGCTCAAAGCTCGATTTTCCCCTGTTTCGGGCCTTATAGCCGAGGGTGCTGACTGGTAACAAATTCTCTGGGCATCAACAATGGTACATGATCACTTGATCTAAGATTCTGTGGAGTTTCGGGTCCATTAGAACATCCTACAACCCACAGTGGCGTCATAACTGCGCAGATAACTGCTCAAAGCTCGATTTCGCCCTGTATATGGCCCCATAGCCGAGGGTGCGGACAAGTAATGAATTCTCTGGGGATCAGAGATAGTACGTGACTACGCGATCTAGGATTTCGTAGAGTTTCGGATCCATTGGATCAACTTACAACCCACAGTGGCGTCATAACTGGGCAGATAACTGCTCAAAGCTCGATTCTGCCCTGTTTTGGGCCCCATAGCCAAGGTTGCTGACTGGTAATAAATTCTCTGGGCATCATGAATGGTACATAACCACTTGATCTAAGGTCCTGTAGAGTTTCGGGTCTATTGGATCAACTTACAACCCACAGTGGCGTCATAACTGCGCAGATAACTATTCAAAGCTCGATTTCGCCCTGTTTTGGGCCCCATAGCCGAGTGTGCTGACTGGGAATGAATTCTCTGGGCATCAGAGATAGTACGTGACTTTTTGGTCTAGGCTTCTGTGGAGTTTCGGGTCCATTGGAACCTCCTACAACCCACAGTGGCTTCATAACTGGGCAGATAACTGCTCAAAGCTCGATTCTGCCCTGTTTTGGGCCCCATAGCCAAGGTTGCTGACTGGTAATTAATTCTCTGGGCATCATGAATGGTACATAACCACTTGATCTAAGGTCCTGTAGAGTTTCGGGTCTATTGGATCAACTTACAACCCACAGTGGCGTCATAACTGCGCAGATAACTATTCAAAGCTCGATTTCGCCCTGTTTTGGGCCCCATAGCCGAGGGTGCTGACTGGTAATGAATTCTCTGGGCATCAGAGATAGTACGTGACTTTTTGGTCTAGGCTTCTGTGGAGTTTCGGGTCCATTGGAACCTCCTACAACCCACAGTGGCTTCATAACTGGGCAGATAACTGCTCAAAGCTCGATTCTGCCCTGTTTTGGGCCCCATAGCCAAGGTTGCTGACTGGAGATAAATTCTCTGGGCAGCATGAATGGTACATGACCACTCGGTCTAAGGTCCTGTAGAGTTTCGGGTCCATTGGATCAACTCACAACCCACAGTGGCGTCATAACTGCGCAGATAACTATTCAAAGCTCGATTTCGCCCTGTTTTGGGCCCCATAGCCGAGGGTGCTGACTGGAAATAAATTTTCTGGGCATCAGATAGTTTGTGACTACTCGATCTAGGGTTCTGTCGAGTTTCGGGTCCATTGGATCATCCTCCAATCCACAGTGGCGTCATAACTACGCAGATAACTGCTCGAAGCTCGATTTCGCCCTGTATTGGGCCCCATAGTCGAGGGTGCTGACTAGTAATGAATTCTCTGGGTATCATCCATGATACATCACCACTTTATCTGAGGTTCTGTCGAGTTTCGGGTCCATTGGATCATCCTCCAACCCACAGTGGCGTCATAACTGGGCAGATAACTGCTCAAGGCTCGATTTTTCCCTGTTTTGGGCCCCATAGCCGAGGTTGCTGACTAGAAATGAATTCTCTGCGCATCAGAGATGGTACGTGACTACTTGTTCCATGGTTCAGTTGAGTTTCGGGTCCATTAGAACTATTTGCAACCCACAGTGGCGTCATAACTGGGCAGATAACTGCACAAAGCTCGATTCTGCGACGTTTTGGGCCCCATAGCCAAGGTTGCTGACTGGTAATGAATTCTCTGGGCATCATGAATGGTACATAACCACTCGATCTAAGGTCCTGTAGAGTTTCGGGACCATTGGATCAACTTACAACCCACAGTGGCGTCATAACTGCGCAGATAACTGCTCAAAGCTCGATTTCGACCTGTTTTGGGCCCAATAGCCGACGGTGCTGAGTAGAAACAAATTTTCTGGGCAACAGAGATAGTACGTGACAACTTGATCTAAGATTCTGTCAAGTTTCGGGTCCGTTGGACCATTCTCCAACCCACAGTGGCGTCATAACTGGGCAGATAACTGCTCAAAGCTCGATTCTGTCCTGTTTTGGGCCCCATAGCCAAGGTTGCTGACTGGTAATTAATTCTCTGGGCATCATCAATGGTACATGATCACTTGGCATGAAATTCTGTAGAGTTTCGGGTCCATTGGAACATCCTACAACCCACAGTGACGCCATAACTGCGCAGATAACTATTCAAAGCTTGATGTTGCCCTGTTTTGGGCTCCATAGCCGAGGGTGCTGACTGGCAATAAATTTTCTGGGTATCATTCATGGTACATGACCACTTGATCTGAGGTTCTGTCGAGTTTCGGGTCCATTGGATCATCCTCCAACCCACCTTGGCGTCATAACTGGGCAGATAACTGCTCAAGGCTCATTTTTCCCGGTTTTGGGCCCCATAGCCGAGGGTGCTGACTAGTAATGAATTCTCTGGGCATCAGAGATGGTACGTGACTACTTGATCTGTGGCTTTGTTGAGTTTCGGGTCCATTAGAACTATTTGCAACCCACAGTGGCGTCATAACTGCGCAGAAAACTGCTCAAAGCTTAATTTCACCTGTTTATGGCCCGATAGCCGAGGCTGCTGACTGGGAATGAATTTTCTGGGCATCAGAGATAGTACGTGACTACTTGATCTAGGGTTTCGTAGAGCTTCGGGTCCATTGGATCAACTTACAACCCACAGTGGCGTCATAACTGCGCAGATAACTGCTCAAAGATTGATTTCGACCTGTTTTGGGTCCGATAGCCGAGGGTGCTGACTGGGAATAAATTTTCTGGGCATCAGAAATAGTACGTGATCACTTGAGCTAGGGTTCTGTAGAGTTTTGGGTCCATTGGATCGAATTACAACCCACAGTGGCGTCACAACTGCGCAGATAACTGCTCAAATCCCGATTTCGCCCTGTTTTGGGCCCCATAGCCGAGTTTGCTGACTGGAAATAAATTTTCTGGGCATCAGAGATAGTACGTGACTACTTGATCTAGGGTTTCGTAGAGCTTCGGGTCCATTGGATCAACTTACAACCCACAGTGGCGTCATAACTGCGCAGATAACTGCTCAAAGATTGATTTCGACCTGTTTTGGGTCCGATAGCCGAGGGTGCTGACTGGGAATAAATTTTCTGGGCATCAGAAATAGTACGTGATCACTTGAGCTAGGGTTCTGTAGAGTTTTGGGTCCATTGGATCGAATTACAACCCACAGTGGCGTCATAACTGCGCAGATAACTGCTCAAAGCTCGATTCCGCCCTATTTTGGGCCCCATAGCCGAGGGTGCTGACTAGTAATAATTTTCTCTGGCCATCAGAGATGGTACGTGACTACTTGATCCAGAGTTTTGTGGAGTTTCGGGTCCATTGGAACTATTTGCAACCCACAGTGGCGTCATAACTGCGCAGATAACTGCTCAAAGCTTGATTTCGCCCTGTTTTTGGCCCAATAGGAGAGGGTGCTGACTGGAAATAAATTTTCTGGGCATCAGATAGTTTGTGACTACTCGATCTAGGGTTCTGTCGAGTTTCGGGTCCATTGGATCATCCTCCAATCCACAGTGGCGTCATAACTGGGCAGACAACTGCTCAAGGCTCGATTTTTCCCTGTTTCGGGCCTCATAGCCGAGGGTGCTGACTGGTAATAGATTCTCTGGGCATCAGAGATAGTACGTGACTACTTGATCTAGGGTTTCGTAGAGCTTCGGGTCCATTGGATCAACTTACAACCCACAGTGGCGTCATAACTGCGCAGATAACTGCTCAAAGATTGATTTCGACCTGTTTTGGGTCCGATAGCCGAGGGTGCTGACTGGGAATAAATTTTCTGGGCATCAGGAATAGTACGTGATTACTTGAGCTAGGGTTCTGTAGAGTTTTGGGTCCATTGGATCAACTTACAACCCACAGTGGCGTCACAACTGCGCAGATAACTGCTCAAATCCCGAATTCGCCCTGTTTTGGGGCCCATAGCCGAGGGTGCTGACTGGTAATAAATTCTCTGGGCATCATCAATGATCAATGATCACTTGATCTAAGATTCTGCAAAGTTTCGGGTCCATTGGAACATCCTACAACCCACAGTGGTGACATAACTGCGCAGATAACTGCTCAAAGCTCGATTCCGCCCTATTTTGGGCCCCATAGCCGAGGGTGCTGACTAGTAATAATTTTCTCTGGCCATCAGAGATGGTACGTGACTACTTGATCTAGAGTTTTGTGGAGTTTCGGGTCCATTAGAACTATTTGCAACCCACAGTGGCGTCATAACTGCGCAGATAACTGCTCAAAGCTTGATTTCGACCTGTTTTGGGCCCGATAGCCGAGGGTGCTGACTGGAAATAAATATCCTGGGCATCAGGGATAGTACGTGATTACTTGATCTAAGATTCTGCAGAGTTTCGGGTCCATTGGAACATCCTACAACCCACAGGCGTCAGAACTGCTCAGATAACGGCTCAAAGCTCGATTTCGCCCTATTTTTGGCCCCAAAGCCGAGGGTGCTGACTAGTAATAATTTCTCTGGGCTTCAGAGATGGTACGTGACTACTTGATCAAATGTTTTGTGGAGTTTCGGGTCCGTTAGAACCATTTGCAACCCACAGTGGCGTCATAACTGCGCAGATAACTGCTCAAAGCTTGATTTCGCCCTGTTTTGGGCCCGATAGGAGAGGGTCCTGACTGGAAATAAATTTTCTGGGCATCAGATAGTTTGTGACTACTCGATCTAGGGTTCTGTCGAGTTTCGGGCCCATTGGATCATCCTCCAATCCACAGTGGCGTCATTACTACGCAGATAACTGCTCAAAGCTCGATTTCGCCCTGTATTGGGCCCCCTAGTCGAGGGTGCTGACTAGTAATGAATTCTCTGGGCATCAGAGATAGTACGTGACTTTTTGGTCTAGGCTTCTGTGGAGTTTCGGGTCCATTGGAACCTCCTACAACCCACAGTGGCTTCATAACTGGGCAGATAACTGCTCAAAGCTCGATTCTGCCCTGTTTTGGGCCCCATAGCCAAGGTTGCTGACTGGAAATAAATTCTCTGGGCATCATGAATGGTACATGACCACTCGGTCTAAGGTCCTGTAGAGTTTCGGGTCCATTGGATCAACTCACAACCCACAGTGGCGTCATAACTGCGCAGATAACTATTCAAAGCTCGATTTCGCCCTGTTTTGGGCCCCATAGCCGAGGGTGCTGACTGGAAATAAATTTTCTGGGCATCAGATAGTTTGTGACTACTCGATCTAGGGTTCTGTCGAGTTTCGGGTCCATTGGATCATCCTCCAATCCACAGTGGCGTCATAACTACGCAGATAACTGCTCGAAGCTCGATTTCGCCCTGTATTGGGCCCCATAGTCGAGGGTGCTGACTAGTAATGAATTCTCTGGGTATCATCCATGATACATGACCACTTTATCTGAGGTTCTGTCGAGTTTCGGGTCCATTGGATCATCCTCCAACCCACAGTGGCGTCATAACTGGGCAGATAACTGCTCAAGGCTCGATTATTCCCTGTTTTGGGCCCCATAGCCGAGGGTGCTGACTAGAAATGAATTCTCTGCGCATCAGAAATGGTACGTGACTACTTGATCCATGGTTCTGTTGAGTTTCGGGTCCATTTGAACTATTTGCAACCCACAGTGGCGTCATAACTGCGCAGATAACTGCTCAAAGCTTGATTTCGCCCTGTTTTGGGCCCGATAGCCGAGGGTGCTGACTGGAAATAAATTTTCTGGGCATCAGAGATAGTACGTGTTTACTTGATCTAGGGTTCTGTCGAGTTTCGGGTCCAATGGATCATCCTCCAATCCACAGTGGCGTCATAACTACGCAGATAACTGCTCGAAGCTACATTTCGCCCTGTATTGGGCCCCGAAGTCGAGGCTGCTGACTGGTAATGAATTCTCTGGGTATCATCCATGATACATGACCACTTTATCGGAGGTTCTGTCGAGTTTCGGGTCCATTGGAACATCCTACAACCCACAGTGGCGTCATAACTGCGCAGATAACTGCTCAAAGCTCGATTTTCCCCTGTTTCGGGCCTTATAGCCGAGGGTGCTGACTGGTAACAAATTCTCTGGGCATCAACAATGGTACATGATCACTTGATCTAAGATTCTGTGGAGTTTCGGGTCCATTGGAACATCCTACAACCAACAGTGGCGTCATAACTGCGCAGATAACTGCTCAAAGCTCGATTTTCCCCTGTTTCGGGCCTCATAGCCGACGGTGCTGACTGGTAACAAATTCTCACGGCATCATCAATGGTACATGATCACTTGATCTAAGATTCTGTAGAGTTTCGGGTCCATTGGAACATCCTACAACCCACAGTGGCGTCATAACTGCGCAGATAACTGCTCAAAGCTCGATTTCGCCCTGTATTGGGCCCCATAGCCGAGGGTGCGGACAAGTAATGAATTCTCTGGGGATCAGAGATAGTACGTGACTACGCGATCTAGGATTTCGTAGAGTTTCGGTTCCATTGGATCAACTTACAACCCACAGTGGCGTCATAACTGGGCAGATAACTGCTCGAAGCTCGATTCTGCCCTGTTTTGGGCCCCATAGCCAAGGTTGCTGACTGGTAATAAATTCTCTGGGCATCATGAATGGTACATAACCACTTGATCTAAGGTCCTGTAGAGTTTCGGGTCTATTGGATCAACTTACAACCCACAGTGGCGTCATAACTGCGCAGATAACTATTCAAAGCTCGATTTCGCCCTGTTTTGGGCCCCATAGCCGAGGGTGCTGACTGGTAATGAATTCTCTGGGCATCAGAGATAGTACGTGACTACTTGATCGAGGGTTCTGTCGAGTTTCGGGTTCATTGGATCATCCTTCAACCCACAGTGGCGTTATAACCGGGCAGATAACTGCTCAAAGCTCGATTTTTCCCTGCTTCGGGCCTCATAGCCGAGGGTGCTGACTGGTAATAGATTCTCTGGGCATCAGAGATAGTACATATCTACTTGATCTAGGGTTCCGTAGAGTTTCGGGTTCATTGGATCAACTTCAACCCACAGTGGCGTCATAACTGCGCAGATAACTGCTCGAAGCTCGAATTCGCCCTGTTTTGGGCCCCATAGCCGAGGGTCCTGACTGGTAATGGATTTTCTGGGCATCATTGATGGTACATGACCACTTGTTCTGAGGTTCTGTCGAGTTTCGGGTTCATTGGATCATCCTTCCACCCACAGTGGCGTCATAACCGGGCAGATAACTGCCCAAAGCTCGATTTTCCCCTGTTTCGGGCCTCATAGCCGAGGGTGCTGACTGGTATCAGATTCTCTGGGCATCATCAATGGTACATGATTACTTGATCTGAGGTTCTGTCGCGTTTCGGGTCCATTGGATCATCCTCCAACCCACAGTGGCGTCATAAATGGGCAGATAGTTGCTCAAGGCTCGATTTTGCCCTGTTTCGGGCCTCATAGCCGAGGGTGCTGACTGGTAATAAATTCTCTGGGTATCAGAGATAGTACGTGACTTCTTGATCTAGGGTTCTGTCGAGTTTCGGGTTCATTGGATCATCCTTCAACCCACAGTGGCGTTATAACCGGGCAGATAACTGCTCAAAGCTCGATTTTCCCCTGTTTCGGGCCTCATAGCCGAGGGTGCTGACTGGTAATAGCTTCTCTGGGCATCATCAATGGTACATGATCACTTGATCTGAGATTCTGTAGAGTTTCGGGTCCATTGGAACGTCCTACAACCCACAGTGGCGTCATAACTGCGCAGATAACTGCTCAAAGCTCGAATCCGCCCTGTTTTGGGCCCCATAGCCGAGGGTCCTGACTGGTAATGGATTTTCTGGGCATTATTCATGGTACATGACCACTTGTTCTGAGGTTCTGTCGAGTTTCGGGTTCATTGGATCCTCCTTCAACCCACAGTGGCGTCATAACCGGGCAGATAACTGCTCAAAGCTCGATTTTTTCCTGTTTCGGGCCTCATAGCCGAGGGTGCTGACTGGTAACAAATTCTCTGGGCATCAGAGATAGTACAAGACTACTTGATGTAGGGTTCCGTAGAGTTTCGGGACCATTGGATCAACTTACAACCCACAGTGGCGTCATAACTGCGCAGATGACTATTCAAAGCTCGATTTCCCCCTGTTTTGGGCCCCATAGCCGAGGGTGCTGACTGGTGATAAATTCTCTGGGTATCATTCATGGTACATGACCACTTGATCTGAGGTTCTGTCGAGTTTCGGGTCCATTGGATCATCCTCCAATCCACAGTGGCGTCATAACTGGGCAGATAACTGCTCAAGGCTCGATTTTTCCCTGTTTCGGGCCTAATAGCCGAGGGTGCTGAATGGTAATAAATTCTCTGGGCATCATCAAAGGTACATGATCACTTGATCTAAGATTCAGTAGAGTTTTGGGTCCATTGGAACATCCTACAACCCACAGTGGCGTCATAACTGCGCAGATAACTGCTCGAAGCTCGCTTCTGCCCTGTTTTGGGCCTTATAGCCAAGGTTGCTGACTGGTAATCAATTCTCTGGGCATCATGAATGGTACATAACCACTTGACCTAAGGTCCCGTAGAGTTTCGGGACCATTGGATCAACTTACAACCCACAGTGGCGTCATAACTGCGCAGATAACTGCTCAAAGCTCGAATTCGCCCTGTTTTGGGCCCCATAGCCGAGGGTCCTGACTGGTAATGGATTTTCTGGGCACGATTCATGGTACATGACCACTTGTTCTGAGGTTCTGTCGAGTTTCGGGTTCATTGTATCATCCTTCAACCCACAGTGGCGTCATACCCGGGCAGATAACTGCTCAAAGCTCGATTTTCCCCTGTTTCGGGCCTCATAGCCGAGGGTGCTGACTGGTAATAGATTCTCTGGGCATCATCAATGGTACGTGATTACTTGATCTGAGGTTCTGTCGAGTTTCGGGTCCATTGGATCATCCTCCAACCCACAGTGGCGTCATAAATGGGCAGATAACTGCTCAAGGCTCGATTTTGCCCTGTTTCGGTCCTCATAGCCGAGGGTGCTGACTGGTTATAGATTCTCTGGGCATCAGGGATAGTACGTGACTACTTGATCTAGGGTTCTGTTGAGTTTCGGGTTCATTGGATCATCCTTCAACCCACAGTGGCGTTATAACCGGGCAGATAACTGCTCAAAGCTCGATTTTCCCGTGTTTCGGGCCTCATAGCCGAGGGTGCTGACTGGTAATAGATTCTCTGGGTATCATTCATGGTACATGACCACTTGATCTGAGGTCCTGTCGAGTTTCGGGTCCATTGGATCATCCTCCAACCCACAGTGGTGTCATAACTGGGCAGATAACTGCTCAAGGCCCGATTTTCCCCTGTTTCAGGCCTCATAGCCGAGGGTGCTGAATGGTAATAAATTCTCTGGGCATCATCAAAGGTACATGATCACTTGATCTAAGATTCTGTAGAGTTTTGGGTCCATTGGAACATCCTACAACCCACAGTGGCGTCATAACTGCGCAGATAACTGCTCGAAGCTCGCTTCTGCCCTGTTTTGGGCCCCATAGCCAAGGTTGCTGACTGGTAATCAATTATCTGGGCATCGTGAATGGTACGTAACCACTTGACCTAAGGTCCCGTAGAATTTCGGGTCCATTGGATCAACTTACAACCCACAGTGGCGTCATAACTAGGCAGATGACTATTCGAAGCTCGATTTCGCCCTGTTTTGGGCCCCATAGCCGAGGGTGCTGACTGGTAATAAATTCTCTGGGTATCATTCATGATACATGACCACTTGATCTGAGGTTCTGTCAAGTTTCGGGTCTATTGGATCATCCTCCATCCCACAGTGGCGTCATAACTGCTCAGATAACTGCTCAAAGCTCGATTTCGCCCTATTTTGGGCCGCATAGCCGAGGGTGCTGACTAGTAATAAATATTCTGGGCATCAGAGATGGTACGTGACTACTCGATCTAGGGTTTCATAGAGTTTCGGGTCCATTGGATCAAATTACAACCCTAGTGGCGTCATAACTGCGCAGATAACTGCTCAAAGCTTGATTTCGCCCCGTTTTGGGCCCGATAGCCGAGGGTGCTGACTGGAAATAAAATTTCTGGGCATCAGAGATAGTACGTGACTACTTGATCTAGGGTTTCGTAGAGTTTCGGGTTCATTGGATCATCCTTCAACCCACAGTGGCGTCATAACCGGGCAAATAACTGCTCAAAGCTCAATTTTTCCCTGTTTCGGGCCTCATAGCCGAGGGTGCTGACTGGTAATAGATTCTCTGGACATCATCAATGGTACATGATTACTCGATCTAAGATTTTGTAGGATTTCGGGTCCATTGGATCATCCTTCAACCCACAGTGGCGTCATAATTGGGCAGATAACTGCTCAAAGCTCGATTCTGCCCTGTTTTGGGCCCCATAGCCAAGGTTGCTGACTGGTGTTAAATTCTCTGGGCATCATGAATGGTTCATAACTACTTGATCTAAGACCCTGTAGAGTTTCGGGTCCATTGGATCAACTAACAACCCACAGTGGCGTCATAACTGCGCAGATAACTATTCAAAGCTCGATTTCGCCCTGTTTTGGGCCCCATAGCCGAGGGTGCTGACTGGTAATGAATTCTCTGGGTATCATTCATGTTACCCGACAACTTGATCTGAGGTTCTCTCGAGTTTCGGGTCCATTGGATCATGCTCCAACCCACAGTGGCGTCATAACTGACGGATAACTGCTCAAGGCTCGATTTTGCCCTGTTTCGGGCCTCATAGCCGAGGGTGCTGACTGGTAATAATTTCTCTGGGCATCATCAATGGTACATGATCACTTGATCTAAGATTCTGTAGAGTTTCGGGTCCATTGGAACGTCCTACAACCCACAGTGGCGTCATAACTGCGCAGATAACTGCTCAAAGCTCGATTTCGCCCTGTTTTGGGCCCCATAGCCGAGGGTTTTGACTAGTAATGAATTCTCTGGGCATCAGAGATAGTACGTGTCTACGCGATCTAGGGTTTCGTAGGGTTTCGGGTCCATTGGATCAACTGACAACCCACAGTGGCGTCATAACTGCGCAGATAACTGTTCAAAGCTTGATTTCGACCTGTTTTGGGCCCGATAGCCGAGGGTGCTGACTGGAAATAAATTTTCTGGGCACCAAAGATAGGACGTCATTACTTGATCTAGGGTTCTGTAGAGTTTCGGGTCCATCGGATCAACTTACAACCCACAGTGGCGTCATAACTGCGCAGATAACTGCTCAAAGCTTGATTTCGACCTGTTTTGGGCCCGATAGCCGAGGAGGCTGACTGGAAATAAATTTTCTGGGCATCAGAGATAGTACGTAATTACTTGATCTAGGGTTCTGTAGAGTTTTGGGTCCATCGGATCAGTTTACAACCCACAGTGGCGTCACAACTGCGCAAATAACTGCTCATATTCCGATTTCGCCCTGTTTTGGGCCCGGTAGCCGAGGGTGCTGACTGGTAATAAATCCTCTGGGCATCATCAATGGTACATGATCAATTGATCTGAGTTTCTGCAGAGTTTCGGGTCCATTGGCACCTCCTACAACCCACAGTGGCGTCATAACTGGGCAGATAACTTGCTCAAAGCTCGATTCTGCCCTGTTTTGGGCCCCATAGCCAAGGTTGCTGACTGGTAATAAATTCTCTGGGCATCATGAATGGTTCATAACTATTTGGTCTGAGACCCTGTAGAGTTTCGGGTCCATTGGATCAACTAACAACTCACAGTGGCGTCATAACTGCGCAGATAACTATTCAAAGCTCGATTTCGCCCTGTTTTGGGCCCCATAGCCGAGGGTGCTGACTGGTAATGAATTCTCTGGGTATCGTTTCATGGTACATGACAACTTGATCTGAGGTTCTGTCGAGTCCCGGGTCCCTTGGATCATGCTTCAACCCACAGTGGCGTCATAACTGGCAGATAACTGCTCAAGGCTCGATTTTGCCCTGTTTCGGGCCTCATAGCCGAGGATGCTGACTGGTAATAAATTCTCTGGGCATCTTCAATGGTACATGATCACTTGATCTAAGATTCTGTAGAGTTTCGGGTTCATTGGAACGTCCTACAACCCACAGTGGCGTCATAACTGCGCAGATAACTGCTCAAAGCTCGATTTCGCCCTGTTTTGGGCCCCATAGCCGAGGGTTTTGACTAGTAATGAATTCTCTGGGCATCAGGGATAGTACGTGACTACGCGATCTAGGGTTTCGTAGAGTTTCGGGTCCATCGGATCAACTGACAACCCACAGTGGCGTCATAACTGCGCAGATAACTGTTCAAAGCTTGATTTCGACCTGTTTTGGGCCCGATAGCCGAGGGTGCTGACTGGAAATAAATTTTCTGGGCATCAAAGATAGTACGTCATTACTCGATCTAGGGTTCTGTAGAGTTTCGGGTCCATTGGATCAACTTACAACCCACAGTGGCGTCACAACTGCGCAGATAACAGCTCAAATTTCGAATTCGCCCTGTTTTGGGCCCCATAGCCGAGGGTGCTGACTGGTAATAAATTCTCTGGGCATCATCAATGGTACATGATCACTTGATCTAACAAGGAGGGTGCCAGGCCTTCGGATCACCAATCCTCCTGGAACTCTAGGATATGTTTTGTTATACCAAAACATGTAACAAACCACTCTTTTAACTTGCCAACGCTCCCTAGAATCATCCTGAGTACCAGGACCAATATCCCAGCAAATAGGCCTTCTCCAGGTGGATTGATGTATCCATAGTTCTCCATAAGCTGGCTATTCTATGCCGTGGGACTTTCCTTTAGACTAATAAGAATAGTTACATGAAATAGAGACTGAAAATAACAAATTCCAGCTATATAAGACTGGTATAGCTCATCTCAACCATGGACGAGGGAAGTTGAGGATCAAAAAACTGGCAAAATTGAGTTTTTCATCGACGGAATGATGAGTCTGAGAGAATATAGGACTTTTCAATAAACATATTTTAATGAATATGATTTACTCACATTCAGAGACCATCACTTTCCCAATTAATGTTGTCAAATTGCACCTGCACTGTGTAAACTGCCAAGGCCAGCCAAGGAGAGCCACAACCGCAATAGCAGATCCTGCGACTGACCTGTAAAAATTTGACAACAAAGTATCGTGCTCAACTCACACTCTGACTCTGCATATTCTACACTGATTTTACATGTTTCTATCCACAAGTTGATTGAAAAAATTCAATCTGAACTAATCTGAAATAGCTCTGTTGACACAAAGTTAACCTGATTTTGACCACGTTCAGAACTATGTCAGAAGGAAAGTCTTGTTAAGCACCTCAAAATGAATACTTATCTGATGATTCCAAACCGCAGGCTGTCTGCCACGGACTGTCAGGATGGTTGTCGACGATTTTAGCGATGGAAAAGTAATCAAGTGCGAGTTTCTCTAAAGCTAGACAAGGAGTGAAAAATACGACATTTTGACTTGTATGACTTTTGTCGTCTGCTCCTTTATAGCATGGCAAACTCTGCCGGTGCAATACAGTTTCTTGCAGACCATCACCTGGCCTGATATTCATTAGTCTGCTTGAGAGAAATTCACAATTTACCACCCATCGTCGACAATTAAGCATCTTGAGAATCCGTGGCTGATTGCAGTTTGGGGTTTTCAGATGAGTACTTATTTTTGGGTGCTGTAGAATTTGCTTGTGATGTTGTTCTAAACGTGGTCAAAATCAGGTTAACTTTGTGTCAACAGAGCTATTTCAGATTAGTTCAGATTGAATTTTTTCAATCAACTTGTGGATAGAAACATGTAAAATCATTGTAGAATATGCAGAGTCAGAGTGTGAGTTGAGCACGATACTTTGTTGTCAAATTTTTACAGGTCAGTCGCAGGATCTGCTATTGCGGTTGTGACTCTCCTTGGCTTGCCTTGGCAGTTAACACAAGGCAGGTGCAATTTGACAACATTAATTGGGGAAGTGATGGTCTCTGAATGTGAATAAATCATATTCATTAATGTATGTTTATTGAAAAGTCTTATATTCTCTCAGACTCATCATTCCGTCGATGAAAAACTCAATTTTGCCAGTTTTTTGATCCTCAACTTCCCTCATCCATGGTTGAGATGAGCTATACCAGTCTTTCATGGCTGGAATTTGTTCTTTTCAGTCTCTATTTCATGTAACTATTCTTATTAGTCTGAAGGAAAGTCCCACGCCGTAGAATAGCCAGCATATGGAGAGCTATGGATGCATCAATCTTTCTCGAAAAGGCCTATTTGCTAGGATATTGACCCTGGTACTCAGGGTGATTCTAGGGAGCGTTGGCAAGTTATAAGAATGGTTTGTTACATGTTTTTGGTATAACAAAACATATCCTAGAGTTCCAGGAGGATTGGTGATCCGAAGGCCTGGCACCCTCCTTGTAAGATTCTGCAGAGTTTCGGGTCCATTGGAACATCCTACAACCCACAGTGGCGTCAAAACTGCGCAGATAACTGCTCAAAGCTCGATTTCGCCCTATTTTGGGCCCCATAGCCGAGGGTGCTTACTAGTAATAAATTCTCTGGGCATCAGAGATGGTACGTGACTACTTTATCAAATGTTTTGTGGAGTTTCGGGTCCATTGGATCAACTTACAACCCACAGTGGCGTCATAACTGCGCAGATAACTGCTCAAAGCTTGATTTCGACCTGTTTTGGGCCCGATAGCCGACGGTGCTGACTAGAAACAAATTTTCTGGGCATCAGAGATAGTACGTGACTACTTGATCTGAGGTTCTGTCGAGTTTCGGGTCCATTGGATCAACTTACAACCCACAGTGGCGTCACAACTGCGCAGATAACTGCTCAAATTTCGATTTCACCCTGTTTCGGGCCCCATAGCCGAGGGTGCTGACTGGTAATGAATTTTTTGGGCATCATTAATGGTACATGATCACTTGATCTAAGATTCTGCAGAGTTTCGGGTCCATTGGGACATCCTACAACCCACAGTGGCGTCATAACTGCGCAGATAACTGCTCAAAGCTCGACTTCGCCCTGATTTGGGCCTCATAGCCGAGGGTGCTGACTAGTCATAAATTCTCTGGGCATCAGAGATGGTACGTAAATACTTTATCAAATGTTTTGTGGAGTTTCGGGTCCATTAGAACTATTTGCAACCCACAGTGGCGTCATAACTGCGCAGATAACTGCTCGAAGCTCGAATTCGCCCTGTTTTGGGCCCCATAGCCGAGGGTCCTGACTGGTAATAGATTTTCTGGGCATCGATCATGGTACATGACCACTTGTTCTGAGGTTCTGTCGAATTTCGGGTTCATTGGATCATCCTCCAACCCACAGTGGCGTCCTAACTACGCAGATAACTGCTCAAAGCTCGATTTCGCCCTGTATTGGGCCCCATAGCCGAGGGTGCTGACTAGTAATGAATCCTCTGGGCATCAGAGATAGTACGTGACTACTTGATCTAGGCTTCTGTAGAGTTTCGGGTCCATTGGAACCTCCTACAACCCACAGTGGCGTCATAACTGGGCAGATAACTGCTCAAAGCTCGATTCTGCCCTGTTTTGGGCCCCATAGCCAAGGTTGCTGACTTGTGATAAATTCTCTGGGCATCATGAATGGTACAAAACCACTCGATCTAAGGTCCTGTAGCATTTCGGGTCCATTGGATCAACTTACAACCCACAGTGGCGTCATAACTGCGCAGATAACTATTCAAAGCTCGATCTCGCCCTGTTTTGGGCCCCATAGCTGAGGGTGCTGACTGGTAATAAATTCTCTGGGTATCATTCATGGTACATGACCACTTGATCTGAGGTTCTGTCGAGTATCGGGTCCATTGGATCATCCTCCAACCCACAGTGGCGTCATAACTGGGCAGATAACTGCTCAAGGCTCGATTTTCTCCTGTTTTGGGCCCCATAGCCGAGGGTGCTGACTAGTAATGAATCATCTGGGCATCAGAGATGGTACGTGACTACTTGATCAATGGTTTTGTTGAGTTTCGGGTCCATTGGAACCTCCTACAACCCACAGTGGCGTCATAACTGGGCAGATAACTGCTCAAAGCTCGATTCTGCCCTGTTTTGGGCCCCATAGCCAAGGTTGCTGACTGGTGATAAATTCTCTGGGCATCATCAATGGTACACGATCACTTGATCTAAGATTCTGTAGAGTTTCGGGTCCATTGGAACGTCCTACAACCCACAGTGGCGTCATAACTGCGCAGATAACTGCTCAAAGCTCGATTTCGCCCTGTTTTGGGCCCCATAGCCGAGGGTGCTGACTAGTAATAAATTCTCTGGGCATCAGAGATGGTACGTGACTACTCGATCTAGGGTTTCGTAGAGTTTAGGGTTCATTGGATCATCCTTCAACCCACAGTGGCGTCATAACCGGGCAGATAACTCCTCAAGGCTCGATTTTTTCCTGTTTCGGGCCTCATAGCCGAGGGTGCTGACTGGTAACAAATCCTCTGGGCATCATCAATGGTACATGATCACTTGATCTAAGATTATGTAGAGTTTCGGGTCCATTGGAACATCCTACAAACCACAGTGGCGTCATAACTGCGCATATAACTGCTCACAGCTCGATCTCGCCCTGTTTTGGGCCCCATAGCTGAGGGTGCTGACTAGTAATAAATTCTCTGGGCATCAGAGATGGTACGTGACTACTTGATCTATGGTTTTGTGGAGTTCCGGGTCCTTTAGAACTATTTGCAACCCACAGTGGCGTCATAACTGCGCAGATAACTGCTCAAAGCTTGATTTCGCCCTGTTTTGGGCCCGATAGCCGAGGGTGCTATCTGGAAATGAATTTTCTGGGCATCAGAGATAGTACGTGATTATTTGATCCAAGGTTCTGTGGAGTTTCGGGTCCATTGGATCAACTTACAACCGATAGTGGCGTCACAACTGCGCAGATAACTGCTCAAATTTCGATTTCGCCCTGTTTTGGGCCCCATAGCCGAGGGTGCTGACTGGTAATAAATTTTTCGGGCATCATCAATGGTACATGATCACTTGATCTAAGATTCTGCAGAGTTTCGGGTCCATTGGAACATCCTACAACCCACGGTGGCGTCATAACTGCACAGATAACTGCTCAAAGCTCGATTTCGCCCTATTTTGGGCCTCATAGCCGAGGGTGCTGACAAGTAATAAATTCTCTGGGCATCAGAGATGGTACGTGACAACTTGATCAGATGTTTTGTGGAGTGCGGGTCCATTAGAACTATTTGCAACCCACAGTGGCGTCATAACTGCGCAGATAACTGCTCAAAATTGATTTCGCCCTGTTTCGGGCCCGATAGCTGAGGGTGCTGACTAGTGATAAATTCTCTGGGCATCAGAGATGGTACGTGACTACTTGATCTATGGTTTTGTGGAGTTTCGGGTCCTTTAGAACTATTTGCAACCCACAGTGGCGTCATAACTACGCAGATAACTGCTCAAAGCTTGATTTCGCCCTGTTTTGGGCCCGATAGCCGAGGGTGCTGACTGGAAATGAATTTTCTGGGCATCAGAGATAGTACGTGATTATTTGATCCAAGGTTCTGTGGAGTTTCGGGTCCATTGGATCAACTTACAACCGATAGTGGCGTCACAACTGCGCAGATAACTGCTCAAATTTCGATTCCGCCCTGTTTTGGGCCCCATAGCCGAGGGTGCTGACTGGTAATAAATTTTTCGGGCATGAGAGACAGTACGTGACTACTTGATCTAGGATTCTGTCGAGTTTCGGGTTCATTCGATCATCCTTCAACCCACAGTAGCGTCATAACCGGGCAGATAACTGCTCAAAGCTTGATTTTTCCGTGTTTCGGCCCTCATAGCCGAGGGTGCTGACTGGTAATAGATTCTCTGGTTATCATCAATGGTACATGATTACTTGATCTAAGATTTTGTGGAATTTCGGGTCCATTGGATCATCCTTCAACCCACAGTGGCATCATAACTGGGCAGATAACTGCTCAAAGCTCGATTCTGCCCTGTTTTGGGCCCCATAGCCAAGGTTGCTGACTGGTAATCAATTCTCTGGGCATCATGAATGGTACATCACCACTTGCCCTAAGATCCTGTAGAGTTTCGGGTCCATTGGATCAACTTTCAACCCACAGTGGCGTCATAACTGCGCAGATAACTATTCAAAGCTCGATTTCGCCCTGTTTTGGGCCCCATAGCCGAGGGTGCTGACTGGTAATAAATTCTCTGGGTATCATTTATGGTACATGACCACTTGATCTGAGGTTCTGTCGAGTTTCGGGTCCATTGGATCATCCTCCAACCCACAGTGGCGTCATAACTGGGCAGATAACTGCTCAAGGCTCGATTTTTCCCTGTTTCGGGCCTCATAGCCGAGGGTGCTGAATGGTAATAAATTCTCTGGGCATCATCAATGGTACATGATTACTTGATATAAGATTCTGTAGAATTTCGGGTCCATTGGATCATCTTACAACCCACAGTGGCGTCATAACTGCGCAGATAACTATTCAAAGCTCGATTTCGCTTTGTTTTGGGCCTCATAGCCGAGGTTGCTGACTGGTAATGAATTCTCTGGGCATCATCAATGGTACATGATCACTCGATCTAAGATTTTGTAGAGTTTCGGGTCCATTAAAACTATTTGCAACCCACAGTGGCGTCATAACTGCGCAGATAACTGCTCAAAGCTTGATTTCGACCTGTTTTGGGCCCGATAGCCGAGGTTGCTGACTGGAAATGAATCTTCTGGGCATCAAAGATAGTACGTGATTACTTGATCTAGGGTTCTGTAGAGTTTCGGGTCCATTCGATCGACTTACAACCCACAGTGGCGTCACAACTGCGCAGATAACTGCTCAAATTTCGATTTCGCCCTGTTTTGGGCCCCATAGCCGAGGATGCTGACTGGTAATAAATTCTCTGGGCATCATCAATGGTACATGATCTTTTGATCTAAGATTCTGCAGAGTTTCGGGTCCATTGGAACATCCTACAACCAACAGTGGCGTCATAACTGACCAGACAACTGCTCAAAGCTTGATTTCGACCTGTTTTGGGCCCGATAGCCGAGGTTGCTGACTGGAAATGAATCTTCTGGGCATCAAAGATAGTACGTGATTACTTGATCTAGGTTTCTGTAGAGTTTCGGGTCCATTCGATCGACTTACAACCCACAGTGGCGTCACAACTGCGCAGATAACTGCTCAAATTTCGATTTCGCCCTATTTTGGGCCTCATAGCCGAGGGTGCTGACTAGTAATAAATTCTCTGGGCATCAGAAATGGTACGTGACTACTTGAACAGATATTTGTGGAGTTTTGGGTCCATTAGAACTATTTGCAACCCACAGTAGCGTCATAACCGGGCAGATAACTGCTCAAAGCTCGATTTTTCCCTGTTTCGGGCCTCATAGCCGAGGGTGCTGACTGGTAACAAATTCTCTGGGCATTAGAGATAGTACAAAACTACTTGATCTAGGGTTCCGTGGAGTTTCGGGCCCATTGGATCAATTTACAACCGACAGTGGCGTCATAACTGCGCAGATAACTGCTCGAAGCTCGAACTCGCCCTGTTTTGGGCCCCATAGCCGAGGGTCCTGACTGGTAATAAATTTTCTGAGCATCATTCATGGTACATGACCACTTGTTCTGAGGTTCTGTCGAATTTCGGGTTCATTGGATCATCCTTCAACCCACAGTGGCGTCATAACCGGGCAGATAACTGCTCAAAGCTCGATTTTTCCGTGTTTCGGACCTCATAGCCGAGGGTGCTGACTGGTAATAGATTCTCTGGTTATCATCAATGGTACATGATTACTTGATCCAAGATTTTGTGGAATTTCGGGTCCATTGGATCATCCTTCAACCCACGGTGGCGTCATAACTGGGCAGAGAACTGCTCAAAGCTCGATTCTGCCCTGTTTTGGGCCCCATAGCAAAGGTTGCTGACTGGTAATCAATTCTCTGGGCATCATGAATGGTACATCACCACTTGATCTAAGGTCCTGTAGAGTTTCGGGTCTATTGGATCAACTTACAACCCACAGTGGCGTCATAACTGCGCAGATGACTATTCAAAGCTCGATTTTGCCCTGTTTTGGGCCCCATAGCCGAGGGTGCTGACTGGTAATAAATTCTCTGGGTATCATTCATGGTACATGACCACTTGATCTGAGGTTCTGTCGAGTTTCGGGTCCATTGGATCATCCTCCAACCCACAGTGGCGTCATAACTGGGCAGATAACTGCTCAAGGCTCGATCCTACCCTGTTTTGGGCCCCATAGCCAAGGTTAATGACTGGTAATAAATTCTCTGGGCTTCATGAATGGTACAAAACCACTCGATCTAAGGTCCTGTAGGATTTCGGATCCATTGGATCAATTTACAACCCACAGTGGCGTCATAACTGCGCAGATAACTATTCAAAGCTCGATTTCGCCCTGTTTTGGGCCTCATAGCCGAGGTTGCTGACTGGTAATGAATTCTCTGGGCATCATCAATGGTACATGATCACTTGATCTAAGATTTTGTAGAGTTTCGGGTCCATTAAAACTATTTGCAACCCACAGTGGCGTCATAACTGCGCAGATAACTGCTCAAAGCTTGATTTCGCCCTGTTTTGGGCCCGATAGCCGAGGGTGCTATCTGGAAATGAATTTTCTGGGCATCAGAGATAGTACGTGATTATTTGATCCAAGGTTCTGTGGAGTTTCGGGTCCATTGGATCAACTTACAACCGATAGTGGCGTCACAACTGCGCAGATAACTGCTCAAATTTCGATTTCGCCCTGTTTTGGGCCCCATAGCCGAGGGTGCTGACTGGTAATGAATTTTTCGGGCATCATCAATGGTACATGATCACTTGATCTAAGATTCTGCAGAGTTTCGGGTCCATTGGAACATCCTACAACCCACGGTGGCGTCATAACTGCACAGATAACTGCTCAAAGCTCGATTTCGCCCTATTTTGGGCCTCATAGCCGAGGGTGCTGACAAGTAATAAATTCTCTGGGCATCAGAGATGGTACGTGACAACTTGATCAGATGTTTTGTGGAGTGCGGGTCCATTAGAACTATTTGCAACCCACAGTGGCGTCATAACTGCGCAGATAACTGCTCAAAATTGATTTCGCCCTGTTTCGGGCCCGATAGCTGAGGGTGCTGACTAGTGATAAATTCTCTGGGCATCAGAGATGGTACGTGACTACTTGATCTATGGTTTTGTGGAGTTTCGGGTCCTTTAGAACTATTTGCAACCCACAGTGGCGTCATAACTGCGCAGATAACTGCTCAAAGCTTGATTTCGCCCTGTTTTGGGCCCGATAGCCGAGGGTGCTGACTGGTAATGAATTCTCTGGGCATCATCGATGGTACATGATCACTTGATCTAAGATTTTGTAGAGTTTCGGGTCCATTAAAACTATTTGCAACCCACAGTGGCGTCATAACTGCGCAGATAACTGCTCAAAGCTTGATTTCGCCCTGTTTTGGGCCCGATAGCCGAGGGTGCTGACTGGTAATAAATTTTTCGGGCATGAGAGACAGTACGTGACTACTTGATCTAGGATTCTGTCGAGTTTCGGGTTCATTCGATCATCCTTCAACCCACAGTAGCGTCATAACCGGGCAGATAACTGCTCAAAGCTTGATTTTTCCGTGTTTCGGACCTCATAGCCGAGGGTGCTGACTGGTAATAGATTCTCTGGTTATCATCAATGGTACATGATTACTTGATCTAAGATTTTGTGGAATTTCGGGTCCATTGGATCATCCTTCAACCCACAGTGGCGTCATAACTGGGCAGATGACTGCTCAAAGCTCGATTCTGCCCTGTTTTGGGCCCCATAGCCAAGGTTGCTGACTGGTAATCAATTCTCTGGGCATCATGAATGGTACATCACCACTTGATCTAAGGTCCTGTAGAGTTTCGGGTCCATTGGATCAACTTTCAACCCACAGTGGCGTCATAACTGCGCAGATGACTATTCAAAGCTCGATTTCGCCCTGTTTTGGGCCCCATAGCCGAGGGTGCTGACTGGTAATAAATCCTCTGGGTATCATTCATGGTACATGACCACTTGATCTGAGGTTCTGTCGAGTTTCGGGTCCATTGGATCATCCTCCAACCCACAGTGGCGTCATAACTGGGCAGATAACTGCTCAAGGCTCGATTTTTCCCTGTTTCGGGCCTCATAGCCGAGGGTGCTGAATGGTGATAAATTCTCTGGGCATCATCAATGGTACATGATTACTTGATATAAGATTCTGTAGAATTTCGGGTCCATTGGATCATCTTACAACCCACAGTGGCGTCATAACTGCGCAGATAACTATTCAAAGCTCGATTTCGCTTTGTTTTGGGCCTCATAGCCGAGGTTGCTGACTGGTAATTAATTCTCTGGGCATCATCAATGGTACATGATCACTCGATCTAAGATTTTGTAGAGTTTCGGGTCCATTAAAACTATTCGCAACCCACAGTGGCGTCATAACTACGCAGATAACTGCTCAAAGCTTGATTTCGCCCTGTTTTGGGCCCGATAGCCGAGGGTGCTGTCTGGAAATGAATTTTCTGGGCATCAGAGATGGTACGTGATTATTCGATCCAAGGTTCTGTGGATTTTCGGGTCCATTGGATCAACTTACAACCGATAGTGGCGTCACAACTGCGCAGATAACTGCTCAAATTTCGATTTCGCCCTGTTTTGGGCCCCATAGCCGAGGGTGCTGACTGGTAATAATTTTTTTGGGCATCATCAATGGTACATGATCACTTGATCTAAGATTCTGCAGAGTTTCGGGTCCATTGGAACATCCTACAACCCACAGTGGCGTCATAACTGCACAGATAACTGCTCGAAGCTCGATTTCGCCCTATTTTGGGCCTCAGAGCCGAGGGTGCTGACTAGTAATAAATTCTCTGGGCATCAGAAATGGTACGTGACTACTTGAACAGATATTTGTGGAGTTTTGGGTCCATTAGAACTATTTGCAACCCACAGTAGCGTCATAACCGGGCAGATAACTGCTCAAAGCTCGATTTTTCCCTGTTTCGGGCCTCATAGCCGAGGGTGCTGACTGGTAACAAATTCTCTGGGCATCAGAGATAGTACAAAACTACTTGATCTAGGGTTCCGTGGAGTTTCGGGCCCATTGGATCAATTTACAACCGACAGTGGCGTCATAACTGCGCAGATAACTGCTCGAAGCTCGAACTCGCCCTGTTCTGGGCCCCATAGCCGAGGGTCCTGACTGGTAATAAATTTTCTGGGCATCATTCATGGTACATGACCACTTGTTCTGAGGTTCTGTCGAATTTCGGGTTCATTGGATCATCCTTCAACCCACAGTGGCGTCATAACCGTGCAGATAACTGCTCAAAGCTCGATTTTTCCGTGTTTCGGACCTCATAGCCGAGGGTGCTGACTGGTAATAGATTCTCTGGTTAACATCAATGGTACATTTTCACTTGATCTAAGATTTTGTGGAATTTCGGGTCCATTGGATCATCCTTCAACCCACAGTGGCGTCATAACTGGGCAGAGAACTGCTCAAAGCTCGATTCTGCCCTGTTTTGGGCCCCATAGCAAAGGTTGCTGACTGGTAATCAATTCTCTGGGCATCATGAATGGTACATCACCACTTGATCTAAGGTCCTGTAGAGTTTCGGGTCTATTGGATCAACTTACAACCCACAGTGGCGTCATAACTGCGCAGATGACTATTCAAAGCTCGATTTCGCCCTGTTTTGGGCCCCATAGCCGAGGGTGCTGACTGGTAATAAATTCTCTGGGTATCATTCATGGTACATGACCACTTGATCTGGGGTTCTGTCGAGTTTCGGGTCCATTGGATCATCCTCCAACCCACAGTGGCGTCATAACTGGGCAGATAACTGCTCAAGGCTCGATCCTACCCTGTTTTGGGCCCCATAGCCAAGGTTAATGACTGGTAATAAATTCTCTGGGCTTCATGAATGGTACAAAACCACTCGATCTAAGGTCCTGTAGGATTTCGGATCCATTGGATCAATTTACAACCCACAGTGGCGTCATAACTGCGCAGATAACTATTCGAAGCTCGATTTCGCCCTGTTTTGGGCCTCATAGCCGAGGTTGCTGACTGGTAATGAATTCTCTGGGCATCATCAATGGTACATGATCACTTGATCTAAGATTTTGTAGAGTTTCGGGTCCATTAAAACTATTTGCAACCCACAGTGGCGTCATAACTGCGCAGATAACTGCTCAAAGCTTGATTTCGACCTGTTTTGGGACCGATAGCCGAGGTTGCTGACTGGGAATAAATCTTCTGGGCATCAGAGATAGTACGTAATTACTTGATCTAGGGTTCTGTAGAGTTTCGGGTCCATTGGATCGACTTACAACCCACAGTGGCGTCACAACTGCGCAGATAACTGCTCAAATTTCGATTTCGCCCTGTTTTGGGCCCCATAGCCGAGGATGCTGACTGGTGATAAATTCTCTGGGCATCATCAATGGTACATGATCTTTTGATCTAAGGATCTGCAGAGTTTCGGGTCCATTGGAACATCCTACAACCCACAGTGGCGTCATAACTGACCAGACAACTGCTCAAAGCTTGATTTCGCCCTGTTTTGGGCTCCGCAGGAGAGGGTGCTGACTGGAAATAAATTCTCTGGGCATCAGAGATGGTACGTGACTACTTGATGAGATGTTTTGTGGAGTGCGGGTCCATTAAAACTATTTGCAACCCACAGTGGCGTCATAACTGCGCAGATAACTGCTCAAAATTGATTTCGCCCTGTTTCGGGCCCGATAGCCGTGGGTGCTGACTGGAAATAAATTTTCTGGGCATGAGAGACAGTACATGACCACTTGATCTGAGGTTCTGTCGAGTTTCGGGTCCATTGGATCATCCTCCAACCCACAGTGGCGTCATAAATGGGCAGATAACTGCTCAAGGCTCGATTTTGCCCTGTTTCGGGCCTCATAGCCGAGGTTGCTGACTGGTAATAAATTCTCTGGGCATCAGGGATAGTACGTGACTACTTGATCTAGGGTTCTGTCGAGTTTCGGGTCCATTGGATCATCTTACAACCCACAGTGGCGTCATAACTACGCAGATAACTGCTCAAAGCTCGATTTCGCCCTGTATTGGGCCCCATAGCCGAGGGTGCTGACTGGTAATCAATTCTCTGGGCATCAGAGATAGTACGTGACTATTTGATCTAGGCTTCTGTAGAGTTTCGGGTCCATTGGAACCTCCTACAACCCACAGTGGCGTCATAACTGGGCAGATAACTGCTCATAGCTCGATTCTGCCCTGTTTTGGGCCCCATAGCCAAGGTTGCTGACTGGTAATAAATTCTCTGGGCATCATGAATGATACAAAACCACTCGATCTAAGGTTCTGTAGCATTTCGGGTCCATTGGATCAACTTACAACCCACAGTGGCGTCATAACTGCGCAGATAACTATTCAAAGCTCGATTTCGCCCTTTTTGGGCCCCATAGCTGAGGGTGCTGACTGGTAATGAAGTCTCTGGGTATCATTCATGGTACATGACCACTTGATCTGAGCTTCTGTCGAGTTTCGGGTCCATTGGATCATCCTCCAACCCACAGTGGCGACATAACTGGGTAGATAACTGCTCAAGGCTCGATTTTTCCCTGTTTCGGGCCTCATAGCCGAGGTTGCTGACTGGTAATAAATTCTCTGGGCATCATCAATGGTACATGACCACTTGATCTAAGATTTTGTAGAGTTTCGGGTCCATTAGAACTATTTGCAACCCACAGTGGCGTCATAACTGCGCAGATAACTGCTCAAAGCTTGATTTCGACCTGTTTTGGGCCCGATAGCCGAGGTTGCTGACTGGAAATAAATTTTCTGGGCAACAAAGATGGTATGTGACAACTTGATCTAGGGTTTCGTAGAGTTTTGGGTTCATTGGATCATCCTTCAACCCACAGTGGCGTCATAACCGGGCAGATAACTGCTCAAGGCTCGATTTTCCCCTGTTCCGGGCCTCATAGCCGAGGGTGCTGACTGGGAACAAATCCTCTGGGCATCATCAATGGTACATGATCACTTGATCTAAGATTCTGTAGAGTTTCGGGTCCATTGGAACATCCTACAACCCACAGTGGCCTCATAACTGCGCAGATAACTGCTCAAAGCTCGATCTCGCCCTGTTTTGGGCCCCATAGCTGAGGGTGCTGACTAGTAATAGATCCTCTGGGCATCAGAGATGGTACGTGACCACTTGATCTATGGTTTTGTGGAGTTTCGGGTCCTTTAGAACTATTTGAAACCCACAGTGGCGTCATAACTACGCAGATAACTGCTCAAAGCTTGATTTCGCCCTGTTTTGGGCCCGATAGCCGAGGGTGCTGTCTGGAAATGAATTTTCTGGGCATCAGAGATAGTACGTGATTATTTGATCCATAGTTCTGTGGATTTTCGGGTCCATTGGATCAACTTACAACCGATAGTGGCGTCACAACTGCGCAGATAACTGCTCAAATTTCGATTTCGCCCTGTTTTGGGACCCATAGCCGAGGGTGCTGACTGGTAATAAATTTTTTGGGCATCATCAATGGTACATGATCACTTGATCTAAGATTCTGCAGAGTTTCGGGTCCATTGGAACATCCTACAACCCACAGTGGCGTCATAACTGCACAGATAACTGCTCAAAGCTCGATTTCGCCCTATTTTGGGCCTCATAGCCGAGGGTGCTGACTAGTAATAAATTCTCTGGGCATCAGAGATGGTACGTGACTACTTGAACAGTCATTTGTGGAGTTTTGGGTCCATTAGAACTATTTGCAACCCACAGTAGCGTCATAACCGGGCAGATAACTGCTCAAAGCTCGATTTTTCCCTGTTTCGGGCCTCATAGCCGAGGGTGCTGACTGGTAACAAATTCTCTGGGCATCAGAGATAGTACATGACCACTTGATCTGAGGTTCTGTCGAGTTTCGGGTCCATTGGATCATCCTCCAACCCACAGTGGCGTCATAACTGGGCAGATAACTGCTCAAGGCTCGATTTTTCCCTGTTTCGGGACTCATAGCCGAGGGTGCTGAATGGTAATAAATTCTCTGGGCATTATCAATGGTACATGATTACTTGATCTGAGGTTCTGTCGAGTTTCGGGTCCATTGGATCATCCTCCAACCCACAGTTGCGTCATAAATGGGCAGATAACTGCTCAAGGCTCGATTCTGCCCTGTTTTGGGCCCCCTAGCCAAGGTTGCTGACTGGTAATCAATTCTCTGGGCATCATGAATGGTACATAACCACTTGATCTAAGGTCCTGTAGAGTTTCGGGTCCATTGGATCAACTTACAACCCACAGTGGCGTCATAACTGCGCAGATGACTATTCAAAGCTCGATTTCGCCCTGTTTTGGGCCCCATAGCCGAGGGTGCTGACTGGTAATAAATTCTCTGGGTATCATTCATGGTACATGACCACTTGATCTGAGGTTCTGTCGAGTTTCGGGTCCATTGGATCATCCTCCAACCCACAGTGGCGTCATAACTGGGCAGATAACTGCTCAAGGCTCGATTTTTCCCTGTTTCGGGCCTCATAGCCGAGGTTGCTGACTGGTAATGAATTCTCTGGGTTTCATCAATGGTACATGATCACTTGATCTAAGATTTTGTAGAGTTTCGGGTCCATTGGAACGCCCTACAACCCACAGTGGCGTCATAACTGCGCAGATAACTGCTCAAAGCTCGATTTCGCCCTGTTTTGGGCCCCATAGCCGAGGGTGCTGACTAGTAAGAAATTCTCTGGGCATCAGAGATGGAAAGTGACTACTCGATCTAGGGTTTCGTAGAATTTCGGGTTCATTGGATCATCCTTCAACCCACAGTGGCGTCATAACCGGGCAGATAACTGCTCAAAGCTCGATTTTTCCCTGTTTCGGGCCTCATAGCCGAGGGTGCTGACTGGTAATAGATTCTCTGGGCATCATCAATGGTCCATGATTACCTGATCTAAGATTTTGTCGAATTTCGGGTCTATTGGATCATCCTTCAACCCACAGTGGCGTCATAACTGGGCAGATAACTGCTTAAAGCTCGATTCTGCCCTGTTTTACGGCCCCATAGCCAAGGTTGCTGACTGGTAATAAATTCTCTGGGCATCATGAATGGTACATAACGACTTGATCTAAGGTCCTGTAGAGTTTCGGGTCCATTGGATCAACTTACAACCCACAGTGGCGTCATAACTGCGCAGATAACTCTTCAAAGCTCGATTTCGCCCTGTTTTGGGCCCCATAGCCGAGGGTGCTGACTAGTAATAAAATTTTTGGGCATTACAGATAGTACGCGACTTTTCGATCTAGGGTTTCGTACAGTTTCGGGTCCATTGGATCAACTTACAACCCACAGTGGCGTCATAACTGCGCAGGTAACTGCTCAAAGCTTGATTTCGACCTGTTTTGGGCCCGATAGCCGAGGGGGCTGACTGGAAATAAATTTTCTGGGCATCAAGATAGTACGTGATTACTTGATCTAGGCTTCTGGAGAGTTTCGGGTCCATTGGAACCTCCTACAATCCACAGTGGCGTCATAACTGGGCAGATAACTGCTCAAAGCTCGATTCTGCCCTGTTTTGGGCCCCATAGCCGAGGGTGCTGACTGGGAATGAATTCTCTGGGTATCATTCATGGTATATGACAACTTGATCCAAGGTTCTGTCGAGTTTCGGGTCCATTGGATCATTCTCCAACCCACAGTGGCGTCATAACCTTGCAGATAACTGCTCAAGGCTCGATTTTTCCCTGTTTCGGGCCTCATAGCCGAGGGTGCTGACTAGTAATAAATTCTCTGGGCATCATCAAAGGTAAATGATCACTTGATCTAAGACTCTGTAGAGTTTCAGGTCCATTGGGACATCCTACAACCCACAGTAGCGTAATAACTGCGCAGATAACTGCTCAAGGCTCGATTTTTCCCTGTTTCGGGCCTCATAGCCGAGGATGCTGACTGGTAATGAATTCTCTGGAAATCATCAATGGAACATGATCACTTGATCTAAGATTTTGTAGAGTTTCGGGTTCATTGGAACATCCTAGAACCCACAGTGGCGTCATAACTGCGCAGATAACTGCTCAAAGCTTGATTTCGACCTGTTCTGAGCCCGATAGCCGAGGGTGCTGACTGGAAATAAATTTTCTGGGCAACAGAAATAGTACGTGATTATTTGATCTCGGGTTCTGCGGAGTTTCGGGTCCATTGGAACAGCCTACAACCCACAGTGGCATCAGAACTGCGCAGATAACTGCTCAAAGCTCGATTTCGCCCTATTTTGGGCCTCATAGCCGAGGGTGCTGACTAGTGATGAATTCTCTGGGCATCAGAGATGGTACGTGACTACTTGATCTATGGTTTTTTGGAGTTTCGGCTCCATTAGAACTATTTGCGACCCACAGTGGCGTCATAACTGCGCAGATAACTGCTCAAAGCTTGATTTCGCCCTGTTTTGGGCCCGATAGCCGAGGGTGCTGACTGGAAATAAATTTTCTGGGCATCAGAGATAGTACGTGACTACTCGATCTAGGGTTTCGTAGAGTTTCGGGTCCATTGGATCAACTTACAATCCACAGTGGCGTCATAACTGCGCAGGTAACTGCTCAAAGCTTGATTTCGACCTGTTTTGGGCCCGATAGCCGAGGGGGCTGACTGGAAATAAATTTTCTGGGCATCAGAGATAGTACGTGATTACTTGATCTAAGGTTCTGTAGAGTTTCGGGTCCACTGGATCAGTTTACAACCCACAGTGGCGTCACAACTGCGCAGATAACTGCTCAAATTCCGATTTCGCCCTGTTTTGGGCCCGGTAGCCGAGGATGCTGACTGGGAATGAATTCTCTGGGCATCATCAATGGTACATGATTACTTGATCTAAGTTTCTGCAGAGTTTCGGGTCCATTGGAACCTCCTACAACCCACAGTGGCGTCATAACTGGGCAGATAACTGCTCAAAGCTCGATTCTGCCCTGTTTTGGGCCCCATAGCCAAGGTTGCTGACTGGTGATAAATTCTCTGGGCATTATGAATGGTTCATAACTTTTCGATCTAAGACCCTGTAGAGTTTCGGGTCCATTGGATCAACTTACAACCCACAGTAGCGTCAAACCTGCGCAGATAACTATTCAAAGCTCGATTTTGCCCTGTTTTGGGCCCCATAGCCGAGGGTGCTGACTGGTAATGAATTCTCTGGGTATCATTCATGGTACATGACAACTTGATCTGAGGTTCTGTCGAGTTTCGGGTCCATTGGATCATGCTTCAACCCACAGTGGCGTCATAACTGGGCAGATAACTGCTCAAGGCTCGATTTTTCCCTTTTTCGGGCCTCATAGCCGAGGGTGCTGACTGGTGATGAATCCTCTGGGCATCATCAATGGTACATGATCACTTGATCTAAGATTCTGTAGAGTTTCGGATCCATTGGAACATCCTACAACCCACAGTGGCGTCATAACTGCGCAGATAACTGCTCGAAGCTCGATTTCGCCCTGTTTTGGGCCGAATAGCCGAGGGTGCTGACTGGAAATAAATTTCCTGGGCATCAGAAATAGTACGTGACTACTCGATCTAGGGTTTCGTAGAGTTTCGGGTCCATTGGATCAACTTACAACCCACAGTGGCGCCATAACTGCGCAGATAATTGCTCAAAGCTTGATTTCGACCTGTTTTGGGCCCGATAGCCGAGGGGGCTGACTGGAAATGAATTTTCTGGGCATCAGAAATCGGACGTGATTACTTGATCTAGGGTTCTGTAGAGTTTCGAGTCCATTGGATCAACTTACAACCCACAGTGGCGTCACAACTGCGCAGATAACTGCTCAAATTCCGATTTCGCCCTGTTTTGGGCCCCATAGCCGAGGGTGCTGACTGGTCATAAATTTCTGGGCATCATAAATGATACATGATCACTTGATCTAGGCTTCTGTAGAGTTTCGGGTCCATTGGATCCTCCTACAACCCACAGTGGCGTCATAACTGGGCAGATAACTGCTCAAAGCTCGATTCTGCCCTGTTTTGGGCCCCATAGCCGAGGGTGCTGACTGGTCATAAATTCTCTGGGCATCATAAATGATACATGCTCACTTGATCTAGGCTCCTGTAGAGTTTCGGGTCCATTGGATCCTCCTACAACCCACAGTGGCGTCACACCTGCGCAGATAACTGCTCAAATTCCGATTTCGCCCTGTTTTGGGCCCCATAGCCGAGGGTGCTGACTGGTCATAAATTCTCTGGGCATTATAAATGATACATGATCACTTGATCTAGGCTTCTGTAGAGTTTCGGGTCCATTGGATCCTCCTACAACCCACAGTGGCGTCATAACTGGGCAGATAACTGCTCAAAGCTCGATTCTGCCCTGTTTTGGGCCCCATGGCCGAGGGTGCTGACTGGTAATGAATTCTCTGGGTATCATTCATGGTATATGACAACTTGATCTGAGGTTCTGTCGAGGTTCGAGTCCATTAGATCGTGCTCCAACCCACAGTGGCGTCATAACTGGGCAGATAACTGCTCAAGGCTCGATTTTTCCCTGTTTCGGGCCTCATAGCCGAGGGTGCTGACTGGTAATCAATTCTCTGGGCATCATGAATGGTACATGACCACTTGATCTGAGGTTCTGTCGAGTTTCGGGTCCATTGGATCATCCTCCAACCCACAGTGGCGTCATAACTGCGCAGATGACTATTCAAAGCTCGATTTCGCCCTGTTTTGGGCCCCATAGCCGAGGGTGCTGACTGGTCATAAATTTCTGGGCATCATAAATGATACATGATCACTTGATCTAGGCTTCTGTAGAGTTTCGGGTCCATTGGATCCTCCTACAACCCACAGTGGCGTCACAACTGCGCAGATAACTGCTCAAATTCCGATTTCGCCCTGTTTTGGGCCCCATAGCCGAGGGTGCTGACTGGTCATAAATTCTCTGGGCATTATAAATGATACATGATCACTTGATCTAGGCTTCTGTAGAGTTTCGGGTCCATTGGATCCTCCTACAACCCACAGTGGCGTCATAACTGGGCAGATAACTGCTCAAAGCTCGATTCTGCCCTGTTTTGGGCCCCATGGCCGAGGGTGCTGACTGGTAATGAATTCTCTGGGTATCATTCATGGTATATGACAACTTGATCTGAGGTTCTGTCGAGGTTCGAGTCCATTGGATCGTGCTCCAACCCACAGTGGCGTCATAACTGGGCAGATAACTGCTCAAGGCTCGATTTTTCCCTGTTTCGGGCCTCATAGCCGAGGGTGCTGACTGGTAATCAATTCTCTTGGCATCATGAATGGTACATGACCACTTGATCTGAGGTTCTGTCGAGTTTCGGGTCCATTGGATCATCCTTCAACCCACAGTGGCGTCATAACTGCGCAGATGACTATTCAAAGCTCGATTTCGCCCTGTTTTGGGCCCCATAGCCGAGGGTGCTGACTGGTAATAAATTCTCTGGGTATCATTCATGGTACATGACCACTTGATCTGAGGTTCTGTCGAGTTTCGGGTCCATTGGATCATCCTCCAACCCACAGTGGCGTCATAACTGGGCAGATAACTGCTCAAGGCTCGATTCTGCCCTGTTTTGGGCCCCATAGCCAAGGTTAATGACTGGTAATAAATTCTCTGGGCATCATGAATGGTACAAAACCACTCGATCTAAGGTCCTGTAGGATTTCGGGTCCATTGGATCAACTTACAACCCACAGTGGCGTCATAACTGCGCAGATAATTATTCAAAGCTCGATTTCGCCCTGTTTTGGGCCTCATAGCCGAGGTTGCTGACTGGTTATGAATTCTCTGGGCATCATCAATGGTACATGATCACTTGATCTAAGATTTTGTAGAGTTTCGGGTCCATTAAAACTATTTGCAACCCACAGTGGCGTCATAACTGCGCAGATAACTGCTCAAAGCTTGATTTCGACCTGTTTTGGGCCCGATAGCCGAGGTTGCTGACTGGGAATAAATCTTCTGGGCATCAGAGATAGTACGTGATTACTTGATCTAGGGTTCTGTAGAGTTTCGGATCCATTGGATCGACTTACGACCCACAGTGGCGTCACAACTGCGCAGATAACTGCTCAAATTTCGATTTCGCCCTGTTTTGGGCCCCATAGCCGAGGATGCTGACTGGTAATAAATTCTCTGGGCATCATCAATGGTACATGATCTTTTGATCTAAGGATCTGCAGAGTTTCGGGTCCATTGGAACATCCTACAACCCGCAGTGGCGTCATAACTGACAAGACAACTGCTCAAAGCTTGATTTCGCTCTGTTTTGGGCTCGATAGGAGAGGGTGCTGACTGGAAATAAATTCTCTGGGCATCAGAGATGGTACGTGACTACTTGATCAGATGTTTTGTGGAGTGCGGGTCCATTAGAACTATTTGCAACCCACAGTGGCGTCATAACTGCGCAGATAACTGCTCAAAATTGATTTCGCCCTGTTTCGGGCCCGATAGCCGTGGGTGCTGACTGGAATTAAATTTTCTGGGCATGAGTACAGTACGTGACTACTTGATCTAGGGTTCTGTCGAGTTTCGGGTTCATTCGATCATCCTTCAACCCACAGTAGCGTCATAACCGGGCAGATAACTGCTCAAAGCTCGATGTTTCCCTGTTTCGGGCCTCATAGCCGAGGGTGCTGACTGTAAACAAATTCTCTGGGCATCAGAGATAGTACAAAACTACTTGATCTAGGGTTCCGTAGAGTTTCGGGCCCATTGGATCAACTTACAACCGACAGTGGCGTCATAACTGCGCAGATAACTGCTCGAAGCTCGAACTCGCCCTGTTTTGGGCCCCATAGCCGAGGGTCCTGACTGGTAATAAATTTTCTGGGCATCATTCATGGTACATGACCACTTGTTCTGAGGTTCTGTCGAATTTCGGGTTCATTGGATCATCCTTCAACCCATAGTGGCGTCATAACCGGGCAGATAACTGCTCAAAGCTCGATTTTTCCGTGTTTCGGACCTCATAGCCGAGGGTGCTGACTGGTCATAGATCCTCTGGTTATCATCAATGGTACATGATTACTTGATCTAAGATTTTGTGGAATTTCGGGTCCATTGGATCATCCTCCAACCCACAGTGGCGTCATAACTGGGCAGATAACTGCTCAAAGCTCTCAAAGCTCGATTCTGCCCTGTTTTGGGCCCCATAGCCAAGGTTGCTGACTGGTAATCAATTCTCTGGGCATCATGAATGG
The DNA here is from genome assembly GCA_029851415.1 of Eretmocerus hayati. Classification (NCBI taxonomy): domain Eukaryota; kingdom Metazoa; phylum Arthropoda; class Insecta; order Hymenoptera; family Aphelinidae; genus Eretmocerus; species Eretmocerus hayati. The sequence continues at coordinate 90,920,618 of CM056742.1, read as the reverse complement.
TACATCACCACTTGATCTAAGGTCCTGTAGAGTTTCGGGTCCATTGGATCAACTTACAACCCACAGTGGCGTCATAACTGCGCAGATGACTATTCAAAGCTCGATTTCGCCCTGTTTTGGGCCCCATAGCCGAGGGTGCTGACTGGTAATAAATTCTCTGGGTATCATTCATGGTACATGACCACTTGATCTGAGGTTCTGTCGAGTTTCGGGTCCATTGGATCATCCTCCACCCCACAGTGGCGTCATAACTGGGCAGATAACTGCTCAAGGCTCGATTTTTCCCTGTTTCGGGCCTCATAGCCGAGGTTGCTGACTGGTAATGACATCGCTGGGCTTCATCAATGGTACATGATCACTTGATCTAAGATTTTGTAGAGTTTCGGGTCCATTGGAACGCCCTACAACCCACAGTGGCGTCATAACTGCGCAGATAACGGCTGAAAGCTCGATTTCGCCCTGTTTTGGGCCCCATAGCCGAGGGTGCTGACTAGTAAGAAATTCTCTGGGCATCAGAGATGGAAAGTGACTACTCGATCTAGGGTTTCGTAGAATTTCGGGTTCATTGGATCATCCTTCAACCCACAGTGGCGTCATAACCGGGCAGATAACTGCTCAAAGCTCGATTTTTCCCTGTTTCGGGCCTCATAGCCGAGGGTGCTGAATGGTAATAAATTCTCTGGGCATGATCAATGGTACATGATTACTTGATCGGAGGTTCTGTCGAGTTTCGGGTCCATTGGATCATCCTCCAACCCACAGTGGCGTCATAACTGGGCAGATAACTGCTCAACGCTCGATTTCTCCCTGTTTCGGGCCTCATAGCCGAGGGCGCTGAATGGTAATGAATTCTCTGGGCATCATCAATGGTACATGATTACTTGATCGGAGGTTCTGTCGAGTTTCGGGTCCATTGGATCATCCTCCAACCCACAGTGGCGTCATAAATGGGCAGATAACTGCTCAAGGCTCGATTTTGCCCTGTTTCGGGCCTCATAGCCGAGGGTGCTGACTGGTAATAAATTCTCTGGGCATCAGGGATAGTACGTGACTACTCGATCTAGGGTTCTGTCGAGTTTCGGGTCCATTGGATCATCTTACAACCCACAGTGGCGTCATAACTACGCAGATAACTGCTCAAAGCTCGATTTCGCCCTGTATTGGCTCCCATAGCCGAGGGTGCTGACTAGTAATAAATTCTCTGGGCATCAGAGATAGTACGTGACTATTTGATCTAGGCTTTTGTAGAGTTTCGGGTCCATTGGAACCTCCTACAACCCACAGTGGCGTCATAACTGGGCAGATAACTGCTCATAGCTCGATTCTGCCCTGTTTTGGGCCCCATAGCCAAGGTTGCTGACTGGTAATAAATTCTCTGGGCATCACGAATGATACAAAACCACTCGATCTAAGGTCCTGTAGCATTTCGGGTCCATTGGATCATCCTCCAACCCACAGTGGCGCCATAAATGGGCAGATAACTGCTCAAGGCTCGATTTTGCCCTGTTTCGGGCCTCATAGCCGAGGGTGCTGACTGGTAATAAATTCTCTGGGCATCAGGGATAGTACGTGACTACTTGATCTAGGGTTCTGTCGAGTTTCGGGTCCATTGGATCATCTTACAACCCACAGTGGCGTCATAACTGCGCAGATAACTATTCAAAGCTCGATTTCATCCTGTTTTGGGCCCCATAGCTGAGGGTGCTGACTGGTAATGAAGTCTCTGGGTATCATTCATGGTACATGACCACTTGATCTGAGCTTCTGTCGAGTTTCGGGTCCATTGGATCATCCTCCAACCCACAGTGGCGACATAACTGGGTAGATGACTGCTCAAGGCTCGATTTTTCCCTGTTTCGGGCCTCATAGCCGAGGTTGCTGACTGGTAATAAATTCTCTGGGCCTCATCAATGGTACATGATCACTTGATCTAAGATTTTGTAGAGTTTCGGGTCCATTAGAACTATTTGCAACCCACAGTGGCGTCATAACTGCGCAGATAACTGCTCAAAGCTTGATTTCGACCTGTTTTGGACCCGATAGCCGAGGTTGCTGACTGGAAATAAATCTTCTGGGCATCAAAGATAGTACGTGATTACTTGATCTAGGGTTCTGTAGAGTTTCGGGTCCATTCGATCGACTTACAACCCACAGTGGCGTCACAACTGCGCAGATAACTGCTCAAATTTCGATTTCGCCCTGTTTTGGGCCCCATAGCCGAGGATGCTGACTGGTAATAAATTCTCTGGGCATCATCAATGGTACACGATCTTTTGGTCTAAGATTCTGCAGAGTTTCGGGTCCATGGGAACATCCTACAACCAACAGTGGCGTCATAACTGACCAGACAACTGCTCAAAGCTTGATTTCGCCCTGTTTTTGGCTCGATAGGAGAGGGTGCTGACTGGAAATAAATTTTCTGGGCAACAGAGATGGTACGTGACAATTCGATCTAGGGTTTCGTAGAGTTTCGGGTTCATTGGATCATCCTTCAACCCACAGTGGCGTCATGACCGGGCAGATAACTGCTCATGGCTCGATTTTTCCTCGTTCCGGGCCTCATAGCCGAGGGTGCTGACTGGTAACAAATCCTCTGGGCATCATCAATGGTACATGATCACTTGATCTAAGATTCTGTAGAGTTTCGGGTCCATTGGAACATCCTACAACCCACAGTGGCGTCATAACTGCGCAGATAACTGCTCAAAGCTCGATCTCGCCCTGTTTTGGGCCCCATAGCTGAGGGTGCTGACTAGTAATAGATCCTCTGGGCATCAGAGATGGTACGAGACCACTTGATCTATGGTTTTGTGGAGTTTCGGGTCCTTTAGAACTATTTGCAACCCACAGTGGCGTCATAACTACGCAGATAACTGCTCAAAGCTTGATTTCGCCCTGTTTTGGGCCCGATAGCCGAGGGTGCTGTCTGGAAATGAATTTTCTGGGCATCAGAGATAGTACGTGATCATCTGATCCATAGTTCTGTGGATTTTCGGGTCCATTGGATCAACTTACAACCGATAGTGGCGTCACAACTGCGCAGATAACTGCTCAAATTTCGATTTCGCCCTGTTTTGGGCCCCATAGCCGAGGGTGCTGACTGGTAATAAATTTTTTGGGCATCATCAATGGTACATGATCACTTGATCTCAGATTCTGCAGAGTTTCGGGTCCATTGGAACATCCTACAACCCACAGTGGCGTCATAACTGCACAGATAACTGCTCAAAGCTCGATTTCGCCCTATTTTGGGCCTCATAGCCGAGGGTGCTGACTAGTAATAAATTCTCTGGGCATCAGAGATGGTACGTGACTACTTGAACAGATATTTGTGGAGTTTTGGGTCCATTAGAACTATTCGCAACCCACAGTAGCGTCATAACCGGACAGGTAACTGCTCAAAGCTCGATTTTTCCCTGTTTCGGGCCTCATAGCCGAGGGTGCTGACTGGTAACAAATCCTCTGGGCATCAGAGATAGTACAAAACTACTTGATCTAGGGTTCCGTGGAGTTTTGGGCCCATTGGATCAACTTACAACCGACAGTGGCGTCATAACTGCGCAGATAACTGCTCGAAGCTCGAACTCGCCCTGTTTTGGGCCCCATAGCCGAGGGTCCTGACTGGTAATAGATACTCTGGTTATCATCAATGGTACATGATTACTTGATCTAAGATTTTGTGGAATTTCGGGTCCATTGGATCATCCTTCAACCCACAGTGGCGTCATATCTGGGCAGATAACTGCTCAAAGCTCGATTCTGCCCTGTTTTGGGCGCCCTAGCCAAGGTTGCTGACTGGTAATCAATTCTCTGGGCATCATGAATGGTACATAACCACTTGATCTAAGGTCCTGTAGAGTTTCGGGTCCCTTGGATCCTCCTACAACCCACAGTGGCGTCATAACTGGGCAGATAACTGCTCAAAGCTCGATTCTGCCCTGTTTTGGGCCCCATAGCCGAGGGTGCTGACTGGTCATAAATTCTCTGGGCATCATAAATGATACATGATCACTTGATCTAGGCTTCTGTAGAGTTTCGGGTCCATTGGATCCTCCTACAACCCACAGTGGCGTCACAACTGCGCAGATAACTGCTCAAATTCCGATTTCGCCCTGTTTTGGGCCCCATAGCCGAGGGTGCTGACTGGTCATAAATTCTCTGGGCATTATAAATGATACATGATCACTTGATCTAGGCTTCTGTAGAGTTTCGGGTCCATTGGATCCTCCTACAACCCACAGTGGCGTCATAACTGGGCAGATAACTGCTCAAAGCTCGATTCTGCCCTGTTTTGGGCCCCATGGCCGAGGGTGCTGACTGGTAATGAATTCTCTGGGTATCATTCATGGTATATGACAACTTGATCTGAGGTTCTGTCGAGGTTCGAGTCCATTGGATCGTGCTCCAACCCACAGTGGCGTCATAACTGGGCAGATAACTGCTCAAGGCTCGATTTTTCCCTGTTTCGGGCCTCATAGCCGAGGGTGCTGACTGGTAATCAATTCTCTTGGCATCATGAATGGTACATTACCACTTGATCTAAGGTCCTGTAGAGTTTCGGGTCTATTGGATCAACTTACAACCCACAGTGGCGTCATAACTGCGCAGATGACTATTCAAAGCTCGATTTCGCCCTGTTTTGGGCCCCATAGCCGAGGGTGCCGACTGGTAATAAATTCTCTGGGTATCATTCATGGTACATGACCACTTGATCTGAGGTTCTGTCGAGTTTCGGGTCCATTGGATCATCCTCCAACCCACAGTGGCGTCATAACTGGGCAGATAACTGCTCAAGGCTCGATTCTGCCCTGTTTTGGGCCCCATAGCCAAGGTTAATGACTGGTAATAAATTCTCTGGGCATCATGAATGGTACAAAACCACTCGATCTAAGGTCCTGTAGGATTTCGGGTCCATTGGATCAACTTACAACCCACAGTGGCGTCATAACTGCGCAGATAATTATTCAAAGCTCGATTTCGCCCTGTTTTGGGCCTCATAGCCGAGGTTGCTGACTGGTTATGAATTCTCTGGGCATCATCAATGGTACATGATCACTTGATCTAAGATTTTGTAGAGTTTCGGGTCCATTAAAACTATTTGCAACCCACAGTGGCGTCATAACTGCGCAGATAACTGCTCAAAGCTTGATTTCGACCTGTTTTGGGCCCGATAGCCGAGGTTGCTGACTGGGAATAAATCTTCTGGGCATCAGAGATAGTACGTGATTACTTGATCTAGGGTTCTGTAGAGTTTCGGATCCATTGGATCGACTTACGACCCACAGTGGCGTCACAACTGCGCAGATAACTGCTCAAATTTCGATTTCGCCCTGTTTTGGGCCCCATAGCCGAGGATGCTGACTGGTAATAAATTCTCTGGGCATCATCAATGGTACATGATCTTTTGATCTAAGGATCTGCAGAGTTTCGGGTCCATTGGAACATCCTACAACCCGCAGTGGCGTCATAACTGACAAGACAACTGCTCAAAGCTTGATTTCGCTCTGTTTTGGGCTCGATAGGAGAGGGTGCTGACTGGAAATAAATTCTCTGGGCATCAGAGATGGTACGTGACTACTTGATCAGATGTTTTGTGGAGTGCGGGTCCATTAGAACTATTTGCAACCCACAGTGGCGTCATAACTGCGCAGATAACTGCTCAAAATTGATTTCGCCCTGTTTCGGGCCCGATAGCCGTGGGTGCTGACTGGAATTAAATTTTCTGGGCATGAGTACAGTACGTGACTACTTGATCTAGGGTTCTGTCGAGTTTCGGGTTCATTCGATCATCCTTCAACCCACAGTAGCGTCATAACCGGGCAGATAACTGCTCAAAGCTCGATGTTTCCCTGTTTCGGGCCTCATAGCCGAGGGTGCTGACTGTAAACAAATTCTCTGGGCATCAGAGATAGTACAAAACTACTTGATCTAGGGTTCCGTAGAGTTTCGGGCCCATTGGATCAACTTACAACCGACAGTGGCGTCATAACTGCGCAGATAACTGCTCGAAGCTCGAACTCGCCCTGTTTTGGGCCCCATAGCCGAGGGTCCTGACTGGTAATAAATTTTCTGGGCATCATTCATGGTACATGACCACTTGTTCTGAGGTTCTGTCGAATTTCGGGTTCATTGGATCATCCTTCAACCCATAGTGGCGTCATAACCGGGCAGATAACTGCTCAAAGCTCGATTTTTCCGTGTTTCGGACCTCATAGCCGAGGGTGCTGACTGGTCATAGATCCTCTGGTTATCATCAATGGTACATGATTACTTGATCTAAGATTTTGTGGAATTTCGGGTCCATTGGATCATCCTCCAACCCACAGTGGCGTCATAACTGGGCAGATAACTGCTCAAAGCTCTCAAAGCTCGATTCTGCCCTGTTTTGGGCCCCATAGCCAAGGTTGCTGACTGGTAATCAATTCTCTGGGCATCATGAATGGTACATCACCACTTGATCTAAGGTCCTGTAGAGTTTCGGGTCCATTGGATCAACTTACAACCCACAGTGGCGTCATAACTGCGCAGATGACTATTCAAAGCTCGATTTCGCCCTGTTTTGGGCCCCATAGCCGAGGGTGCTGACTGGTAATAAATTCTCTGGGTATCATTCATGGTACATGACCACTTGATCTGAGGTTCTGTCGAGTTTCGGGTCCATTGGATCATCCTCCAACCCACAGTGGCGTCATAACTGGGCAGATAACTGCTCAAGGCTCGATTTTTCCCTGTTTCGGGCCTCATAGCCGAGGTTGCTGACTGGTAATGACATCGCTGGGCTTCATCAATGGTACATGATCACTTGATCTAAGATTTTGTAGAGTTTCGGGTCCATTGGAACGCCCTACAACCCACAGTGGCGTCATAACTGCGCAGATAACGGCTCAAAGCTCGATTTCGCCCTGTTTTGGGCCCCATAGCCGAGGGTGCTGACTAGTAAGAAATTCTCTGGGCATCAGAGATGGAAAGTGACTACTCGATCTAGGGTTTCGTAGAATTTCGGGTTCATTGGATCATCCTTCAACCCACAGTGGCGTCATAACCGGGCAGATAACTGCTCAAAGCTCGATTTTTCCCTGTTTCGGGCCTCATAGCCGAGGGTGCTGAATGGTAATAAATTCTCTGGGCATCATCAATGGTACATGATTACTTGATCGGAGGTTCTGTCGAGTTTCGGGTCCATTGGATCATCCTCCAACCCACAGTGGCGTCATAACTGGGCAGATAACTGCTCAACGCTCGATTTCTCCCTGTTTCGGGCCTCATAGCCGAGGGCGCTGAATGGTAATGAATTCTCTGGGCATCATCAATGGTACATGATTACTTGATCGGAGGTTCTGTCGAGTTTCGGGTCCATTGGATCATCCTCCAACCCACAGTGGCGTCATAAATGGGCAGATAACTGCTCAAGGCTCGATTTTGCCCTGTTTCGGGCCTCATAGCCGAGGGTGCTGACTGGTAATAAATTCTCTGGGCATCAGGGATAGTACGTGACTACTCGATCTAGGGTTCTGTCGAGTTTCGGGTCCATTGGATCATCTTACAACCCACAGTGGCGTCATAACTACGCAGATAACTGATCAAAGCTCGATTTCGCCCTGTATTGGCTCCCATAGCCGAGGGTGCTGACTAGTAATAAATTCTCTGGGCATCAGAGATAGTACGTGACTATTTGATCTAGGCTTTTGTAGAGTTTCGGGTCCATTGGAACCTCCTACAACCCACAGTGGCGTCATAACTGGGCAGATAACTGCTCATAGCTCGATTCTGCCCTGTTTTGGGCCCCATAGCCAAGGTTGCTGACTGGTAATAAATTCTCTGGGCATCACGAATGATACAAAACCACTCGATCTAAGGTCCTGTAGCATTTCGGGTCCATTGGATCATCCTCCAACCCACAGTGGCGCCATAAATGGGCAGATAACTGCTCAAGGCTCGATTTTGCCCTGTTTCGGGCCTCATAGCCGAGGGTGCTGACTGGTAATAAATTCTCTGGGCATCAGGGATAGTACGTGACTACTTGATCTAGGGTTCTGTCGAGTTTCGGGTCCATTGGATCATCTTACAACCCACAGTGGCGTCATAACTGCGCAGATAACTATTCAAAGCTCGATTTCATCCTGTTTTGGGCCCCATAGCTGAGGGTGCTGACTGGTAATGAAGTCTCTGGGTATCATTCATGGTACATGACCACTTGATCTGAGCTTCTGTCGAGTTTCGGGTCCATTGGATCATCCTCCAACCCACAGTGGCGACATAACTGGGTAGATGACTGCTCAAGGCTCGATTTTTCCCTGTTTCGGGCCTCATAGCCGAGGTTGCTGACTGGTAATAAATTCTCTGGGCCTCATCAATGGTACATGATCACTTGATCTAAGATTTTGTAGAGTTTCGGGTCCATTAGAACTATTTGCAACCCACAGTGGCGTCATAACTGCGCAGATAACTGCTCAAAGCTTGATTTCGACCTGTTTTGGACCCGATAGCCGAGGTTGCTGACTGGAAATAAATCTTCTGGGCATCAAAGATAGTACGTGATTACTTGATCTAGGGTTCTGTAGAGTTTCGGGTCCATTCGATCGACTTACAACCCACAGTGGCGTCACAACTGCGCAGATAACTGCTCAAATTTCGATTTCGCCCTGTTTTGGGCCCCATAGCCGAGGATGCTGACTGGTAATAAATTCTCTGGGCATCATCAATGGTACACGATCTTTTGGTCTAAGATTCTGCAGAGTTTCGGGTCCATGGGAACATCCTACAACCAACAGTGGCGTCATAACTGACCAGACAACTGCTCAAAGCTTGATTTCGCCCTGTTTTGGGCTCGATAGGAGAGGGTGCTGACTGGAAATAAATTTTCTGGGCAACAGAGATGGTACGTGACAATTCGATCTAGGGTTTCGTAGAGTTTCGGGTTCATTGGATCATCCTTCAACCCACAGTGGCGTCATGACCGGGCAGATAACTGCTCATGGCTCGATTTTTCCTCGTTCCGGGCCTCATAGCCGAGGGTGCTGACTGGTAACAAATCCTCTGGGCATCATCAACGGTACATGATCACTTGATCTAAGATTCTGTAGAGTTTCGGGTCCATTGGAACATCCTACAACCCACAGTGGCGTCATAACTGCGCAGATAACTGCTCAAAGCTCGATCTCGCCCTGTTTTGGGCCCCATAGCTGAGGGTGCTGACTAGTAATAGATCCTCTGGGCATCAGAGATGGTACGAGACCACTTGATCTATGGTTTTGTGGAGTTTCGGGTCCTTTAGAACTATTTGCAACCCACAGTGGCGTCATAACTACGCAGATAACTGCTCAAAGCTTGATTTCGCCCTGTTTTGGGCCCGATAGCCGAGGGTGCTGTCTGGAAATGAATTTTCTGGGCATCAGAGATAGTACGTGATCATTTGATCCATAGTTCTGTGGATTTTCGGGTCCATTGGATCAACTTACAACCGATAGTGGCGTCACAACTGCGCAGATAACTGCTCAAATTTCGATTTCGCCCTGTTTTGGGCCCCATAGCCGAGGGTGCTGACTGGTAATAAATTTTCTGGGCATCATCAATGGTACATGATCACTTGATCTAAGATTCTGCAGAGTTTCGGGTCCATTGGAACATCCTACAACCCACAGTGGCGTCATAACTGCACAGATAACTGCTCAAAGCTCGATTTCGCCCTATTTTGGGCCTCATAGCCGAGGGTGCTGACTAGTAATAAATTCTCTGGGCATCAGAGATGGTACGTGACTACTTGAACAGATATTTGTGGAGTTTTGGGTCCATTAGAACTATTCGCAACCCACAGTAGCGTCATAACCGGACAGGTAACTGCTCAAAGCTCGATTTTTCCCTGTTTCGGGCCTCATAGCCGAGGGTGCTGACTGGTAACAAATCCTCTGGGCATCAGAGATAGTACAAAACTACTTGATCTAGGGTTTCGTGGAGTTTTGGGCCCATTGGATCAACTTACAACCGACAGTGGCGTCATAACTGCGCAGATAACTGCTCGAAGCTCGAACTCGCCCTGTTTTGGGCCCCATAGCCGAGGGTCCTGACTGGTAATAGATACTCTGGTTATCATCAATGGTACATGATTACTTGATCTAAGATTTTGTGGAATTTCGGGTCCATTGGATCATCCTTCAACCCACAGTGGCGTCATATCTGGGCAGATAACTGCTCAAAGCTCGATTCTGCCCTGTTTTGGGCGCCCTAGCCAAGGTTGCTGACTGGTAATCAATTCTCTGGGCATCATGAATGGTACATAACCACTTGATCTGAGGTCCTGTAGAGTTTCGGGTCCCTTGGATCAACTTACAACCCACAGTGGCGTCATAACTGCGCAGATGACTATTCAAAGCTCGATTTCGCCCTGTTTTGGGCCCCATAGCCGAGGGTGCTGACTGGTAATAAATTCTCTGGGTATCATTCATGGTACATGACCACTTGATCTGAGGTTCTGTCGAGTTTCGGGTCCATTGGATCATCCTCCAACCCACAGTGGCGTCATAACTGGGCAGATAACTGCTCAAGGCTCGATTTTTCCCTGTTTCGGGCCTCATAGCCGAGGTTGCTGACTGGTAATGAATTCTCTGGGCTTCATCAATGGTAAATGATCACTTGATCTAAGATTTTGTAGAGTTTCGGGTCCATTGGAACGCCCTACAACCCACAGTGGCGTCATAACTGCGCAGATCACTGCTCAAAGCTCGATTTCGCCCTGTTTTGGGCCCCATAGCCGAGGGTGCTGACTAGTAATAAATTCTCTGGGCATCAGAGATGGTACGTGACTACTCGATCTAGGGTTTCGTAGAATTTCGGGTTCATTGGATCATCCTTCAATCCACAGTGGCGTCATAACCGGGCAGATAACTGCTCAAAGCTCGATTTTTCCCTGTTTCGGGCCTCATAGCCGAGGGTGCTGACTGGTAATAGATTCTCTGGGCATCATCAATGGTACATGATTACCTGATCTAAGATTTTGTAGAATTTCGGGTCCATTGGATCATCCTTCAACCCACAGTGGCGTCATAACTGGGCAGATAACTGCTCAAAGCTCGATTCTGCCCTGTTTTACGGCCCCATAGCCAAGGTTGCTGACTGGTAATAAATTCTCTGGGCATCATGAATGGTACATAACGACTTGATCTAAGGTCCTGTAGAGTTTCGGGTCCATTGGATCAACTTACAACCCACAGTGGCGTCATAACTGCGCAGATAACTATTCAAAGCTCGATTTCGCCCTGTTTTGGGCCCCATAGCCGAGGGTGCTGACTAGTAATAAAATTTTTGGGCATTACAGACAGTACGCGACTTTTCGATCTAGGGTTCCGTAGAGTTTCGGGTCCATTGGATCAATTTACAACCCACAGTGGCGTCATAACTGCGCAGATAACTGCTCAAAGCTTGATTTCGACCTGTTTTGAGCCCGATAGCCGAGGGTGCTGACTGGAAATAGATTTTCTGGGCATCAGAGATAATACGTGATTACTTGATCTAGGGTTCTGCGGAGTTTCGGGTCCATTGGAACATCCTACAACCCACAGTGGCATCATAACTGCGCAGATAACTGCTCAAAGCTCGATTTCACCCTATTTTGGGCCTCATAGCCGAGGTCGCTGACTAGTAATGAATTTTCTGGGCATCAGAGATAGTACGTGATTACTTGATCTAGGCTTCTGGAGAGTTTCGGGTCTATTGGAACCTCCTACAATCCACAGTGGCGTCATAACTGGGCAGATAACTGCTCAAAGCTCGATTCTGCCCTGTTTTGGGCCCCATAGCCGAGGGTGCTGACTGGTCATAAATTTCTGGGCATCATAAATGATACATGATCACTTGATCTAGGCTTCTGTAGAGTTTCGGGTCCATTGGATCCTCCTACAACCCACAGTGGCGTCATAACTGGGCAGATAACTGCTCAAAGCTCGAATCTGCCCTGTTTTGGGCCCCATAGCCGAGGGTGCTGACTGGTCATAAATTCTCTGGGCATCATAAATGATACATGCTCACTTGATCTAGGCTCCTGTAGAGTTTCGGGTCCATTGGATCCTCCTACAACCCACAGTGGCGTCACACCTGCGCAGATAACTGCTCAAATTCCGATTTCGCCCTGTTTTGGGCCCCATAGCCGAGGGTGCTGACTGGTCATAAATTCTCTGGGCATTATAAATGATACATGATCACTTGATCTAGGCTTCTGTAGAGTTTCGGGTCCATTGGATCCTCCTACAACCCACAGTGGCGTCATAACTGGGCAGATAACTGCTCAAAGCTCGATTCTGCCCTGTTTTGGGCCCCATGGCCGAGGGTGCTGACTGGTAATGAATTCTCTGGGTATCATTCATGGTATATGACAACTTGATCTGAGGTTCTGTCGAGGTTCGAGTCCATTAGATCGTGCTCCAACCCACAGTGGCGTCATAACTGGGCAGATAACTGCTCAAGGCTCGATTTTTCCCTGTTTCGGGCCTCATAGCCGAGGGTGCTGACTGGTAATCAATTCTCTGGGCATCATGAATGGTACATGACCACTTGATCTGAGGTTCTGTCGAGTTTCGGGTCCATTGGATCATCCTCCAACCCACAGTGGCGTCATAACTGCGCAGATGACTATTCAAAGCTCGATTTCGCCCTGTTTTGGGCCCCATAGCCGAGGGTGCTGACTGGTCATAAATTTCTGGGCATCATAAATGATACATGATCACTTGATCTAGGCTTCTGTAGAGTTTCGGGTCCATTGGATCCTCCTACAACCCACAGTGGCGTCACAACTGCGCAGATAACTGCTCAAATTCCGATTTCGCCCTGTTTTGGGCCCCATAGCCGAGGGTGCTGACTGGTCATAAATTCTCTGGGCATTATAAATGATACATGATCACTTGATCTAGGCTTCTGTAGAGTTTCGGGTCCATTGGATCCTCCTACAACCCACAGTGGCGTCATAACTGGGCAGATAACTGCTCAAAGCTCGATTCTGCCCTGTTTTGGGCCCCATGGCCGAGGGTGCTGACTGGTAATGAATTCTCTGGGTATCATTCATGGTATATGACAACTTGATCTGAGGTTCTGTCGAGGTTCGAGTCCATTGGATCGTGCTCCAACCCACAGTGGCGTCATAACTGGGCAGATAACTGCTCAAGGCTCGATTTTTCCCTGTTTCGGGCCTCATAGCCGAGGGTGCTGACTGGTAATCAATTCTCTTGGCATCATGAATGGTACATGACCACTTGATCTGAGGTTCTGTCGAGTTTCGGGTCCATTGGATCATCCTTCAACCCACAGTGGCGTCATAACTGGGCAGATAACTGCTCAAAGCTCGATTCTGCCCTGTTTTGGGCCCCATAGCAAAGGTTGCTGACTGGTGATCAATTCTCTGGGCATCATGAATGGTACATTACCACTTGATCTAAGGTCCTGTAGAGTTTCGGGTCTATTGGATCAACTTACAACCCACAGTGGCGTCATAACTGCGCAGATGACTATTCAAAGCTCGATTTCGCCCTGTTTTGGGCCCCATAGCCGAGGGTGCTGACTGGTAATAAATTCTCTGGGTATCATTCATGGTACATGACCACTTGATCTGAGGTTCTGTCGAGTTTCGGGTCCATTGGATCATCCTCCAACCCACAGTGGCGTCATAACTGGGCAGATAACTGCTCAAGGCTCGATTCTGCCCTGTTTTGGGCCCCATAGCCAAGGTTAATGACTGGTAATAAATTCTCTGGGCATCATGAATGGTACAAAACCACCCGATCTAAGGTCCTGTAGGATTTCGGGTCCATTGGATCAACTTACAACCCACAGTGGCGTCATAACTGCGCAGATAATTATTCAAAGCTCGATTTCGCCCTGTTTTGGGCCTCATAGCCGAGGTTGCTGACTGGTTATGAATTCTCTGGGCATCATCAATGGTACATGATCACTTGATCTAAGATTTTGTAGAGTTTCGGGTCCATTAAAACTATTTGCAACCCACAGTGGCGTCATAACTGCGCAGATAACTGCTCAAAGCTTGATTTCGACCTGTTTTGGGCCCGATAGCCGAGGTTGCTGACTGGGAATAAATCTTCTGGGCATCAGAGATAGTACGTGATTACTTGATCTAGGGTTCTGTAGAGTTTCGGATCCATTGGATCGACTTACGACCCACAGTGGCGTCACAACTGCGCAGATAACTGCTCAAATTTCGATTTCGCCCTGTTTTGGGCCCCATAGCCGAGGATGCTGACTGGTAATAAATTCTCTGGGCATCATCAATGGTACATGATCTTTTGATCTAAGGATCTGCAGAGTTTCGGGTCCATTGGAACATCCTACAACCCGCAGTGGCGTCATAACTGACAAGACAACTGCTCAAAGCTTGATTTCGCTCTGTTTTGGGCTCGATAGGAGAGGGTGCTGACTGGAAATAAATTCTCTGGGCATCAGAGATGGTACGTGACTACTTGATCAGATGTTTTGTGGAGTGCGGGTCCATTAGAACTATTTGCAACCCACAGTGGCGTCATAACTGCGCAGATAACTGCTCAAAATTGATTTCGCCCTGTTTCGGGCCCGATAGCCGTGGGTGCTGACTGGAATTAAATTTTCTGGGCATGAGTACAGTACGTGACTACTTGATCTAGGGTTCTGTCGAGTTTCGGGTTCATTCGATCATCCTTCAACCCACAGTAGCGTCATAACCGGGCAGATAACTGCTCAAAGCTCGATGTTTCCCTGTTTCGGGCCTCATAGCCGAGGGTGCTGACTGTAAACAAATTCTCTGGGCATCAGAGATAGTACAAAACTACTTGATCTAGGGTTCCGTAGAGTTTCGGGCCCATTGGATCAACTTACAACCGACAGTGGCGTCATAACTGCGCAGATAACTGCTCGAAGCTCGAACTCGCCCTGTTTTGGGCCCCATAGCCGAGGGTCCTGACTGGTAATAAATTTTCTGGGCATCATTCATGGTACATGACCACTTGTTCTGAGGTTCTGTCGAATTTCGGGTTCATTGGATCATCCTTCAACCCATAGTGGCGTCATAACCGGGCAGATAACTGCTCAAAGCTCGATTTTTCCGTGTTTCGGACCTCATAGCCGAGGGTGCTGACTGGTCATAGATCCTCTGGTTATCATCAATGGTACATGATTACTTGATCTAAGATTTTGTGGAATTTCGGGTCCATTGGATCATCCTCCAACCCACAGTGGCGTCATAACTGGGCAGATAACTGCTCAAAGCTCTCAAAGCTCGATTCTGCCCTGTTTTGGGCCCCATAGCCAAGGTTGCTGACTGGTAATCAATTCTCTGGGCATCATGAATGGTACATCACCACTTGATCTAAGGTCCTGTAGAGTTTCGGGTCCATTGGATCAACTTACAACCCACAGTGGCGTCATAACTGCGCAGATGACTATTCAAAGCTCGATTTCGCCCTGTTTTGGGCCCCATAGCCGAGGGTGCTGACTGGTAATAAATTCTCTGGGTATCATTCATGGTACATGACCACTTGATCTGAGGTTCTGTCGAGTTTCGGGTCCATTGGATCATCCTCCAACCCACAGTGGCGTCATAACTGGGCAGATAACTGCTCAAGGCTCGATTTTTCCCTGTTTCGGGCCTCATAGCCGAGGTTGCTGACTGGTAATGACATCGCTGGGCTTCATCAATGGTACATGATCACTTGATCTAAGATTTTGTAGAGTTTCGGGTCCATTGGAACGCCCTACAACCCACAGTGGCGTCATAACTGCGCAGATAACGGCTCAAAGCTCGATTTCGCCCTGTTTTGGGCCCCATAGCCGAGGGTGCTGACTAGTAAGAAATTCTCTGGGCATCAGAGATGGAAAGTGACTACTCGATCTAGGGTTTCGTAGAATTTCGGGTTCATTGGATCATCCTTCAACCCACAGTGGCGTCATAACCGGGCAGATAACTGCTCAAAGCTCGATTTTTCCCTGTTTCGGGCCTCATAGCCGAGGGTGCTGAATGGTAATAAATTCTCTGGGCATCATCAATGGTACATGATTACTTGATCGGAGGTTCTGTCGAGTTTCGGGTCCATTGGATCATCCTCCAACCCACAGTGGCGTCATAACTGGGCAGATAACTGCTCAACGCTCGATTTCTCCCTGTTTCGGGCCTCATAGCCGAGGGCGCTGAATGGTAATGAATTCTCTGGGCATCATCAATGGTACATGATTACTTGATCGGAGGTTCTGTCGAGTTTCGGGTCCATTGGATCATCCTCCAACCCACAGTGGCGTCATAAATGGGCAGATAACTGCTCAAGGCTCGATTTTGCCCTGTTTCGGGCCTCATAGCCGAGGGTGCTGACTGGTAATAAATTCTCTGGGCATCAGGGATAGTACGTGACTACTCGATCTAGGGTTCTGTCGAGTTTCGGGTCCATTGGATCATCTTACAACCCACAGTGGCGTCATAACTACGCAGATAACTGCTCAAAGCTCGATTTCGCCCTGTATTGGCTCCCATAGCCGAGGGTGCTGACTAGTAATAAATTCTCTGGGCATCAGAGATAGTACGTGACTATTTGATCTAGGCTTTTGTAGAGTTTCGGGTCCATTGGAACCTCCTACAACCCACAGTGGCGTCATAACTGGGCAGATAACTGCTCATAGCTCGATTCTGCCCTGTTTTGGGCCCCATAGCCAAGGTTGCTGACTGGTAATAAATTCTCTGGGCATCACGAATGATACAAAACCACTCGATCTAAGGTCCTGTAGCATTTCGGGTCCATTGGATCATCCTCCAACCCACAGTGGCGCCATAAATGGGCAGATAACTGCTCAAGGCTCGATTTTGCTCTGTTTCGGGCCTCATAGCCGAGGGTGCTGACTGGTAATAAATTCTCTGGGCATCAGGGATAGTACGTGACTACTTGATCTAGGGTTCTGTCGAGTTTCGGGTCCATTGGATCATCTTACAACCCACAGTGGCGTCATAACTGCGCAGATAACTATTCAAAGCTCGATTTCATCCTGTTTTGGGCCCCATAGCTGAGGGTGCTGACTGGTAATGAAGTCTCTGGGTATCATTCATGGTACATGACCACTTGATCTGAGCTTCTGTCGAGTTTCGGGTCCATTGGATCATCCTCCAACCCACAGTGGCGACATAACTGGGTAGATGACTGCTCAAGGCTCGATTTTTCCCTGTTTCGGGCCTCATAGCCGAGGTTGCTGACTGGTAATAAATTCTCTGGGCCTCATCAATGGTACATGATCACTTGATCTAAGATTTTGTAGAGTTTCGGGTCCATTAGAACTATTTGCAACCCACAGTGGCGTCATAACTGCGCAGATAACTGCTCAAAGCTTGATTTCGACCTGTTTTGGACCCGATAGCCGAGGTTGCTGACTGGAAATAAATCTTCTGGGCATCAAAGATAGTACGTGATTACTTGATCTAGGGTTCTGTAGAGTTTCGGGTCCATTCGATCGACTTACAACCCACAGTGGCGTCACAACTGCGCAGATAACTGCTCAAATTTCGATTTCGCCCTGTTTTGGGCCCCATAGCCGAGGATGCTGACTGGTAATAAATTCTCTGGGCATCATCAATGGTACACGATCTTTTGGTCTAAGATTCTGCAGAGTTTCGGGTCCATGGGAACATCCTACAACCAACAGTGGCGTCATAACTGACCAGACAACTGCTCAAAGCTTGATTTCGCCCTGTTTTTGGCTCGATAGGAGAGGGTGCTGACTGGAAATAAATTTTCTGGGCAACAGAGATGGTACGTGACAATTTGATCTAGGGTTTCGTAGAGTTTCGGGTTCATTGGATCATCCTTCAACCCACAGTGGCGTCATGACCGGGCAGATAACTGCTCATGGCTCGATTTTTCCTCGTTCCGGGCCTCATAGCCGAGGGTGCTGACTGGTAACAAATCCTCTGGGCATCATCAATGGTACATGATCACTTGATCTAAGATTCTGTAGAGTTTCGGGTCCATTGGAACATCCTACAACCCACAGTGGCGTCATAACTGCGCAGATAACTGCTCAAAGCTCGATCTCGCCCTGTTTTGGGCCCCATAGCTGAGGGTGCTGACTAGTAATAGATCCTCTGGGCATCAGAGATGGTACGAGACCACTTGATCTATGGTTTTGTGGAGTTTCGGGTCCTTTAGAACTATTTGCAACCCACAGTGGCGTCATAACTACGCAGATAACTGCTCAAAGCTTGATTTCGCCCTGTTTTGGGCCCGATAGCCGAGGGTGCTGTCTGGAAATGAATTTTCTGGGCATCAGAGATAGTACGTGATCATCTGATCCATAGTTCTGTGGATTTTCGGGTCCATTGGATCAACTTACAACCGATAGTGGCGTCACAACTGCGCAGATAACTGCTCAAATTTCGATTTCGCCCTGTTTTGGGCCCCATAGCCGAGGGTGCTGACTGGTAATAAATTTTTTGGGCATCATCAATGGTACATGATCACTTGATCTCAGATTCTGCAGAGTTTCGGGTCCATTGGAACATCCTACAACCCACAGTGGCGTCATAACTGCACAGATAACTGCTCAAAGCTCGATTTCGCCCTATTTTGGGCCTCATAGCCGAGGGTGCTGACTAGTAATAAATTCTCTGGGCATCAGAGATGGTACGTGACTACTTGAACAGATATTTGTGGAGTTTTGGGTCCATTAGAACTATTCGCAACCCACAGTAGCGTCATAACCGGACAGGTAACTGCTCAAAGCTCGATTTTTCCCTGTTTCGGGCCTCATAGCCGAGGGTGCTGACTGGTAACAAATCCTCTGGGCATCAGAGATAGTACAAAACTACTTGATCTAGGGTTCCGTGGAGTTTTGGGCCCATTGGATCAACTTACAACCGACAGTGGCGTCATAACTGCGCAGATAACTGCTCGAAGCTCGAACTCGCCCTGTTTTGGGCCCCATAGCCGAGGGTCCTGACTGGTAATAGATACTCTGGTTATCATCAATGGTACATGATTACTTGATCTAAGATTTTGTGGAATTTCGGGTCCATTGGATCATCCTTCAACCCACAGTGGCGTCATATCTGGGCAGATAACTGCTCAAAGCTCGATTCTGCCCTGTTTTGGGCGCCCTAGCCAAGGTTGCTGACTGGTAATCAATTCTCTGGGCATCATGAATGGTACATAACCACTTGATCTAAGGTCCTGTAGAGTTTCGGGTCCCTTGGATCCTCCTACAACCCACAGTGGCGTCATAACTGGGCAGATAACTGCTCAAAGCTCGATTCTGCCCTGTTTTGGGCCCCATAGCCGAGGGTGCTGACTGGTCATAAATTCTCTGGGCATCATAAATGATACATGATCACTTGATCTAGGCTTCTGTAGAGTTTCGGGTCCATTGGATCCTCCTACAACCCACAGTGGCGTCACAACTGCGCAGATAACTGCTCAAATTCCGATTTCGCCCTGTTTTGGGCCCCATAGCCGAGGGTGCTGACTGGTCATAAATTCTCTGGGCATTATAAATGATACATGATCACTTGATCTAGGCTTCTGTAGAGTTTCGGGTCCATTGGATCCTCCTACAACCCACAGTGGCGTCATAACTGGGCAGATAACTGCTCAAAGCTCGATTCTGCCCTGTTTTGGGCCCCATGGCCGAGGGTGCTGACTGGTAATGAATTCTCTGGGTATCATTCATGGTATATGACAACTTGATCTGAGGTTCTGTCGAGGTTCGAGTCCATTGGATCGTGCTCCAACCCACAGTGGCGTCATAACTGGGCAGATAACTGCTCAAGGCTCGATTTTTCCCTGTTTCGGGCCTCATAGCCGAGGGTGCTGACTGGTAATCAATTCTCTTGGCATCATGAATGGTACATGACCACTTGATCTGAGGTTCTGTCGAGTTTCGGGTCCATTGGATCATCCTTCAACCCACAGTGGCGTCATAACTGGGCAGATAACTGCTCAAAGCTCGATTCTGCCCTGTTTTGGGCCCCATAGCAAAGGTTGCTGACTGGTGATCAATTCTCTGGGCATCATGAATGGTACATTACCACTTGATCTAAGGTCCTGTAGAGTTTCGGGTCTATTGGATCAACTTACAACCCACAGTGGCGTCATAACTGCGCAGATGACTATTCAAAGCTCGATTTCGCCCTGTTTTGGGCCCCATAGCCGAGGGTGCCGACTGGTAATAAATTCTCTGGGTATCATTCATGGTACATGACCACTTGATCTGAGGTTCTGTCGAGTTTCGGGTCCATTGGATCATCCTCCAACCCACAGTGGCGTCATAACTGGGCAGATAACTGCTCAAGGCTCGATTCTGCCCTGTTTTGGGCCCCATAGCCAAGGTTAATGACTGGTAATAAATTCTCTGGGCATCATGAATGGTACAAAACCACTCGATCTAAGGTCCTGTAGGATTTCGGGTCCATTGGATCAACTTACAACCCACAGTGGCGTCATAACTGCGCAGATAATTATTCAAAGCTCGATTTCGCCCTGTTTTGGGCCTCATAGCCGAGGTTGCTGACTGGTTATGAATTCTCTGGGCATCATCAATGGTACATGATCACTTGATCTAAGATTTTGTAGAGTTTCGGGTCCATTAAAACTATTTGCAACCCACAGTGGCGTCATAACTGCGCAGATAACTGCTCAAAGCTTGATTTCGACCTGTTTTGGGCCCGATAGCCGAGGTTGCTGACTGGGAATAAATCTTCTGGGCATCAGAGATAGTACGTGATTACTTGATCTAGGGTTCTGTGGAGTTTCGGATCCATTGGATCGACTTACGACCCACAGTGGCGTCACAACTGCGCAGATAACTGCTCAAATTTCGATTTCGCCCTGTTTTGGGCCCCATAGCCGAGGATGCTGACTGGTAATAAATTCTCTGGGCATCATCAATGGTACATGATCTTTTGATCTAAGGATCTGCAGAGTTTCGGGTCCATTGGAACATCCTACAACCCGCAGTGGCGTCATAACTGACAAGACAACTGCTCAAAGCTTGATTTCGCTCTGTTTTGGGCTCGATAGGAGAGGGTGCTGACTGGAAATAAATTCTCTGGGCATCAGAGATGGTACGTGACTACTTGATCAGATGTTTTGTGGAGTGCGGGTCCATTAGAACTATTTGCAACCCACAGTGGCGTCATAACTGCGCAGATAACTGCTCAAAATTGATTTCGCCCTGTTTCGGGCCCGATAGCCGTGGGTGCTGACTGGAATTAAATTTTCTGGGCATGAGTACAGTACGTGACTACTTGATCTAGGGTTCTGTCGAGTTTCGGGTTCATTCGATCATCCTTCAACCCACAGTAGCGTCATAACCGGGCAGATAACTGCTCAAAGCTCGATGTTTCCCTGTTTCGGGCCTCATAGCCGAGGGTGCTGACTGTAAACAAATTCTCTGGGCATCAGAGATAGTACAAAACTACTTGATCTAGGGTTCCGTAGAGTTTCGGGCCCATTGGATCAACTTACAACCGACAGTGGCGTCATAACTGCGCAGATAACTGCTCGAAGCTCGAACTCGCCCTGTTTTGGGCCCCATAGCCGAGGGTCCTGACTGGTAATAAATTTTCTGGGCATCATTCATGGTACATGACCACTTGTTCTGAGGTTCTGTCGAATTTCGGGTTCATTGGATCATCCTTCAACCCATAGTGGCGTCATAACCGGGCAGATAACTGCTCAAAGCTCGATTTTTCCGTGTTTCGGACCTCATAGCCGAGGGTGCTGACTGGTCATAGATCCTCTGGTTATCATCAATGGTACATGATTACTTGATCTAAGATTTTGTGGAATTTCGGGTCCATTGGATCATCCTCCAACCCACAGTGGCGTCATAACTGGGCAGATAACTGCTCAAAGCTCTCAAAGCTCCATTCTGCCCTGTTTTGGGCCCCATAGCCAAGGTTGCTGACTGGTAATCAATTCTCTGGGCATCATGAATGGTACATCACCACTTGATCTAAGGTCCTGTAGAGTTTCGGGTCCATTGGATCAACTTACAACCCACAGTGGCGTCATAACTGCGCAGATGACTATTCAAAGCTCGATTTCGCCCTGTTTTGGGCCCCATAGCCGAGGGTGCTGACTGGTAATAAATTCTCTGGGTATCATTCATGGTACATGACCACTTGATCTGAGGTTCTGTCGAGTTTCGGGTCCATTGGATCATCCTCCAACCCACAGTGGCGTCATAACTGGGCAGATAACTGCTCAAGGCTCGATTTTTCCCTGTTTCGGGCCTCATAGCCGAGGTTGCTGACTGGTAATGACATCGCTGGGCTTCATCAATGGTACATGATCACTTGATCTAAGATTTTGTAGAGTTTCGGGTCCATTGGAACGCCCTACAACCCACAGTGGCGTCATAACTGCGCAGATAACGGCTCAAAGCTCGATTTCGCCCTGTTTTGGGCCCCATAGCCGAGGGTGCTGACTAGTAAGAAATTCTCTGGGCATCAGAGATGGAAAGTGACTACTCGATCTAGGGTTTCGTAGAATTTCGGGTTCATTGGATCATCCTTCAACCCACAGTGGCGTCATAACCGGGCAGATAACTGCTCAAAGCTCGATTTTTCCCTGTTTCGGGCCTCATAGCCGAGGGTGCTGAATGGTAATAAATTCTCTGGGCATCATCAATGGTACATGATTACTTGATCGGAGGTTCTGTCGAGTTTCGGGTCCATTGGATCATCCTCCAACCCACAGTGGCGTCATAACTGGGCAGATAACTGCTCAACGCTCGATTTCTCCCTGTTTCGGGCCTCATAGCCGAGGGCGCTGAATGGTAATGAATTCTCTGGGCATCATCAATGGTACATGATTACTTGATCGGAGGTTCTGTCGAGTTTCGGGTCCATTGGATCATCCTCCAACCCACAGTGGCGTCATAAATGGGCAGATAACTGCTCAAGGCTCGATTTTGCCCTGTTTCGGGCCTCATAGCCGAGGGTGCTGACTGGTAATAAATTCTCTGGGCATCAGGGATAGTACGTGACTACTCGATCTAGGGTTCTGTCGAGTTTCGGGTCCATTGGATCATCTTACAACCCACAGTGGCGTCATAACTACGCAGATAACTGCTCAAAGCTCGATTTCGCCCTGTATTGGCTCCCATAGCCGAGGGTGCTGACTAGTAATAAATTCTCTGGGCATCAGAGATAGTACGTGACTATTTGATCTAGGCTTTTGTAGAGTTTCGGGTCCATTGGAACCTCCTACAACCCACAGTGGCGTCATAACTGGGCAGATAACTGCTCATAGCTCGATTCTGCCCTGTTTTGGGCCCCATAGCCAAGGTTGCTGACTGGTAATAAATTCTCTGGGCATCACGAATGATACAAAACCACTCGATCTAAGGTCCTGTAGCATTTCGGGTCCATTGGATCATCCTCCAACCCACAGTGGCGCCATAAATGGGCAGATAACTGCTCAAGGCTCGATTTTGCCCTGTTTCGGGCCTCATAGCCGAGGGTGCTGACTGGTAATAAATTCTCTGGGCATCAGGGATAGTACGTGACTACTTGATCTAGGGTTCTGTCGAGTTTCGGGTCCATTGGATCATCTTACAACCCACAGTGGCGTCATAACTGCGCAGATAACTATTCAAAGCTCGATTTCATCCTGTTTTGGGCCCCATAGCTGAGGGTGCTGACTGGTAATGAAGTCTCTGGGTATCATTCATGGTACATGACCACTTGATCTGAGCTTCTGTCGAGTTTCGGGTCCATTGGATCATCCTCCAACCCACAGTGGCGACATAACTGGGTAGATGACTGCTCAAGGCTCGATTTTTCCCTGTTTCGGGCCTCATAGCCGAGGTTGCTGACTGGTAATAAATTCTCTGGGCCTCATCAATGGTACATGATCACTTGATCTAAGATTTTGTAGAGTTTCGGGTCCATTAGAACTATTTGCAACCCACAGTGGCGTCATAACTGCGCAGATAACTGCTCAAAGCTTGATTTCGACCTGTTTTGGACCCGATAGCCGAGGTTGCTGACTGGAAATAAATCTTCTGGGCATCAAAGATAGTACGTGATTACTTGATCTAGGGTTCTGTAGAGTTTCGGGTCCATTCGATCGACTTACAACCCACAGTGGCGTCACAACTGCGCAGATAACTGCTCAAATTTCGATTTCGCCCTGTTTTGGGCCCCATAGCCGAGGATGCTGACTGGTAATAAATTCTCTGGGCATCATCAATGGTACACGATCTTTTGGTCTAAGATTCTGCAGAGTTTCGGGTCCATGGGAACATCCTACAACCAACAGTGGCGTCATAACTGACCAGACAACTGCTCAAAGCTTGATTTCGCCCTGTTTTGGGCTCGATAGGAGAGGGTGCTGACTGGAAATAAATTTTCTGGGCAACAGAGATGGTACGTGACAATTCGATCTAGGGTTTCGTAGAGTTTCGGGTTCATTGGATCATCCTTCAACCCACAGTGGCGTCATGACCGGGCAGATAACTGCTCATGGCTCGATTTTTCCTCGTTCCGGGCCTCATAGCCGAGGGTGCTGACTGGTAACAAATCCTCTGGGCATCATCAACGGTACATGATCACTTGATCTAAGATTCTGTAGAGTTTCGGGTCCATTGGAACATCCTACAACCCACAGTGGCGTCATAACTGCGCAGATAACTGCTCAAAGCTCGATCTCGCCCTGTTTTGGGCCCCATAGCTGAGGGTGCTGACTAGTAATAGATCCTCTGGGCATCAGAGATGGTACGAGACCACTTGATCTATGGTTTTGTGGAGTTTCGGGTCCTTTAGAACTATTTGCAACCCACAGTGGCGTCATAACTACGCAGATAACTGCTCAAAGCTTGATTTCGCCCTGTTTTGGGCCCGATAGCCGAGGGTGCTGTCTGGAAATGAATTTTCTGGGCATCAGAGATAGTACGTGATCATTTGATCCATAGTTCTGTGGATTTTCGGGTCCATTGGATCAACTTACAACCGATAGTGGCGTCACAACTGCGCAGATAACTGCTCAAATTTCGATTTCGCCCTGTTTTGGGCCCCATAGCCGAGGGTGCTGACTGGTAATAAATTTTTTGGGCATCATCAATGGTACATGATCACTTGATCTAAGATTCTGCAGAGTTTCGGGTCCATTGGAACATCCTACAACCCACAGTGGCGTCATAACTGCACAGATAACTGCTCAAAGCTCGATTTCGCCCTATTTTGGGCCTCATAGCCGAGGGTGCTGACTAGTAATAAATTCTCTGGGCATCAGAGATGGTACGTGACTACTTGAACAGATATTTGTGGAGTTTTGGGTCCATTAGAACTATTCGCAACCCACAGTAGCGTCATAACCGGACAGGTAACTGCTCAAAGCTCGATTTTTCCCTGTTTCGGGCCTCATAGCCGAGGGTGCTGACTGGTAACAAATCCTCTGGGCATCAGAGATAGTACAAAACTACTTGATCTAGGGTTCCGTGGAGTTTTGGGCCCATTGGATCAACTTACAACCGACAGTGGCGTCATAACTGCGCAGATAACTGCTCGAAGCTCGAACTCGCCCTGTTTTGGGCCCCATAGCCGAGGGTCCTGACTGGTAATAGATACTCTGGTTATCATCAATGGTACATGATTACTTGATCTAAGATTTTGTGGAATTTCGGGTCCATTGGATCATCCTTCAACCCACAGTGGCGTCATATCTGGGCAGATAACTGCTCAAAGCTCGATTCTGCCCTGTTTTGGGCGCCCTAGCCAAGGTTGCTGACTGGTAATCAATTCTCTGGGCATCATGAATGGTACATAACCACTTGATCTGAGGTCCTGTAGAGTTTCGGGTCCCTTGGATCAACTTACAACCCACAGTGGCGTCATAACTGCGCAGATGACTATTCAAAGCTCGATTTCGCCCTGTTTTGGGCCCCATAGCCGAGGGTGCTGACTGGTAATAAATTCTCTGGGTATCATTCATGGTACATGACCACTTGATCTGAGGTTCTGTCGAGTTTCGGGTCCATTGGATCATCCTCCAACCCACAGTGGCGTCATAACTGGGCAGATAACTGCTCAAGGCTCGATTTTTCCCTGTTTCGGGCCTCATAGCCGAGGTTGCTGACTGGTAATGAATTCTCTGGGCTTCATCAATGGTAAATGATCACTTGATCTAAGATTTTGTAGAGTTTCGGGTCCATTGGAACGCCCTACAACCCACAGTGGCGTCATAACTGCGCAGATCACTGCTCAAAGCTCGATTTCGCCCTGTTTTGGGCCCCATAGCCGAGGGTGCTGACTAGTAATAAATTCTCTGGGCATCAGAGATGGTACGTGACTACTCGATCTAGGGTTTCGTAGAATTTCGGGTTCATTGGATCATCCTTCAATCCACAGTGGCGTCATAACCGGGCAGATAACTGCTCAAAGCTCGATTTTTCCCTGTTTCGGGCCTCATAGCCGAGGGTGCTGACTGGTAATAGATTCTCTGGGCATCATCAATGGTACATGATTACCTGATCTAAGATTTTGTAGAATTTCGGGTCCATTGGATCATCCTTCAACCCACAGTGGCGTCATAACTGGGCAGATAACTGCTCAAAGCTCGATTCTGCCCTGTTTTACGGCCCCATAGCCAAGGTTGCTGACTGGTAATAAATTCTCTGGGCATCATGAATGGTACATAACGACTTGATCTAAGGTCCTGTAGAGTTTCGGGTCCATTGGATCAACTTACAACCCACAGTGGCGTCATAACTGCGCAGATAACTATTCAAAGCTCGATTTCGCCCTGTTTTGGGCCCCATAGCCGAGGGTGCTGACTAGTAATAAAATTTTTGGGCATTACAGACAGTACGCGACTTTTCGATCTAGGGTTCCGTAGAGTTTCGGGTCCATTGGATCAATTTACAACCCACAGTGGCGTCATAACTGCGCAGATAACTGCTCAAAGCTTGATTTCGACCTGTTTTGAGCCCGATAGCCGAGGGTGCTGACTGGAAATAGATTTTCTGGGCATCAGAGATAATACGTGATTACTTGATCTAGGGTTCTGCGGAGGTTCGGGTCCATTGGAACATCCTACAACCCACAGTGGCATCATAACTGCGCAGATAACTGCTCAAAGCTCGATTTCACCCTATTTTGGGCCTCATAGCCGAGGTCGCTGACTAGTAATGAATTTTCTGGGCATCAGAGATAGTACGTGATTACTTGATCTAGGCTTCTGGAGAGTTTCGGGTCTATTGGAACCTCCTACAATCCACAGTGGCGTCATAACTGGGCAGATAACTGCTCAAAGCTCGATTCTGCCCTGTTTTGGGCCCCATAGCCGAGGGTGCTGACTGGGAATGAATTCTCTGGGTATCATTCATGGTATATGACAACTTGATCTAAAGTTCTGACGAGTTTCGGGTCCATTGGATCATTCTCCAACCCACAGTGGCGTCATAACCTTGTAGATAACTGCTCAAGGCTCGATTTTTCCCTGTTTCGGGCCTCATAGACGAGGGTGCTGACTAGTAATAAATCCTCTGGGCATCAACAATGGTACATGATCACTTGATCTAAAATTCTGTAGAGTTTCGGGTCCATTGGGACATCCTACAACCCACAGTGGCGTCTTAACTGCGCAGATAACTGCTCAAGGCTCGATTTTTCCCTGTTTCGGGCCTCATAGCCGAGGTTGCTGACTGGTAATGAATTCTCTGGGCATCATCAATGGAACATGATCACTTGATCTAAGATTTTGTAGAGTTTCGGTCCATTGGAACGCCCTACAACCCACAGTGGCGTCATAACTGCGCAGATAACTGCTCAAAGCTCGATTTCGCCCTGTTTTGGGCCCCATAGCCGAGGGTGCTGACTAGTAATAAATTCTCTGGGCATCACAGATGGTACGTGATTACTTGATCTAGGCTTCTGTAGAGTTTCGGGTCCATTGGAACCTCCTACAACCCACAGTGGCGTCATAACTGGGCAGATAACTGCTCAAAGCTCGATTCTGCCCTGTTTTGGGCCCCATAGCCGAGGGTGCTGACTGGGAATGAATTCTCTGGGTATCATTCATGGTATATGACAACTTGATCTGAGGTTCTGTCGAGTTTCGGGTTCATTGGAACATCCTAGAACCCACAGTGGCGTCATAACTGCGCAGATAACTGCTCAAAGCTTGATTTCGACCTGTTTTGAGCCCGATAGCCGAGGGTGCTGACTGGAAATAAATTTTCTGGGCAACAGAAATAGTACGTGATTACTTGATCTAGGGTTCTGCGGAGTTTCGGGTCCATTGGAACAGCCTTAACCCACAGTGGCATCATAACTGCGCAGATAACTGCTCAAAGCTCGATTTCGCCCTATTTTGGGCCTCATAGCCGAGGGTGCTGACTATCGATGAATTCTCTGGGCATCAGAGATGGTACGTGACTACTTGATCTATGGTTTTGTGGAGTTTCGGCTCCATTAGAACTATTTGCGACCCACAGTGGCGTCATAACTGCGCAGGTAACTGCTCAAAGCTTGATTTCGACCTGTTTTGGGCCCGATAGCCGAGGGGGCTGACTGGAAATAAATTTTCTGGGCATCAGAGATAGGACGTGATTACTTGATCAAGGGTTCTGTAGAGTTTCGGGTCCACTGGATCATGCTCCAACCCACAGTGGCGTCATAACTGGGCAGATAACTGCTCAAGGCATTTTTCCCTTTTTCGGGCCTCATAGCCGAGGGTGCTGACTGGTAATAAATTCTCTGGGCATCATCAATGGTACATGATCACTTGATCTAAGTTTCTGTAGAGTTTCGGGTCCATTGGAACCTCCTACAACCCACAGTGGCGTCATAACTGGGCAGATAACTGCTCAAAGCTCGATTCTGCCCTGTTTTGGGCCCCATAGCCAAGGTTGCTGACTGGTGATAAATTCTCTGGGCATCATGAATGGTTCATAACTACTTGATCTGAGACCCTGTAGAGTTTCGGGTCCATTGGATCAACTTACAACCCACAGTGGCGTCATAACTGCGCAGATGACTATTCAAAGCTCGATTTCGCCCTGTTTTGGGCCCCATAGCCGAGGGTGCTGACTGGTAATAAATTCTCTGGGCATCAGAGATGGTACGTGACTACTTGAACAGATATTTGTGGAGTTTTGGGTCTATTAGAACTATTCGCAACCCACAGTAGCGTCATAACCGGACAGGTAACTGCTCAAAGCTCGATTTTTCCCTGTTTCGGGCCTCATAGCCGAGGGTGCTGACTGGTAACAAATCCTCTGGGCATCATCAATGGTACATGATCACTTGATCTAAGTTTCTGTAGAGTTTCGGGTCCATTGGAACCTCCTACAACCCACAGTGGCGTCATAACTGGGCAGATAACTGCTCAAAGCTCGATTCTGCCCTGTTTTGGGCCCCATAGCCAAGGTTGCTGACTGGTGATAAATTCTCTGGGCATCATGAATGGTTCATAACTACTTGATCTGAGACCCTGTAGAGTTTCGGGTCCATTGGATCAACTTACAACCCACAGTGGCGTCATAACTGCGCAGATGACTATTCAAAGCTCGATTCTGCCCTGTTTTGGGCCCCATAGCCAAGGTTGCTGACTAGTAATAAATTCTCTGGGCATCAGAGATGGTACGTGACTACTTGAACAGATATTTGTGGAGTTTTGGGTCCATTAGAACTATTCGCAACCCACAGTAGCGTCATAACCGGACAGGTAACTGCTCAAAGCTCGATTTTTCCCTGTTTCGGGCCTCATAGCCGAGGGTGCTGACTGGTAACAAATCCTCTGGGCATCAGAGATAGTACAAAACTACTTGATCTAGGGTTCCGTGGAGTTTCGGGCCCATTGGATCAACTTACAACCGACAGTGGCGTCATAACTGCGCAGATAACTGCTCGAAGCTCGAACTCGCCCTGTTTTGGGCCCCATAGCCGAGGGTCCTGACTGGTAATAGATACTCTGGTTATCATCGATGGTACATGATTACTTGATCTAAGATTTTGTGGAATTTCGGGTCCATTGGATCATCCTCCAACCCACAGTGGCGTCATATCTGGGCAGATAACTGCTCAAAGCTCGATTCTGCCCTGTTTTGGGCCCCCTAGCCAAGGTTGCTGACTGGTAATCAACTCTCTGGGCATCATGAATGGTACATAACCACTTGATCTAAGGTCCTGTAGAGTTTCGGGTCCATTGGATCAACTTACAACCCACAGTGGCGTCATAACTGCGCAGATGACTATTCAAAGCTCGATTTCGCCCTGTTTTGGGCCCCATAGCCGAGGGTGCTGACTGGTAATAAATTCTCTGGGTATCATTCATGGTACATGACCACTTGATCTGAGGTTCTGTCGAGTTTCGGGTCCATTGGATCATCCTCCAACCCACAGTGGCGTCATAACTGGGCAGATAACTGCTCAAGGCTCGATTTTTCCCTGTTTCGGGCCTCATAGCCGAGGTTGCTGACTGGTAATGAATTCTCTGGGCTTCATCAATGGTAAATGATCACTTGATCTAAGATTTTGTAGAGTTTCGGGTACATTGGAACGCCCTACAACCCACAGTGGCGTCATAACTGCGCAGATCACTGCTCAAAGCTCGATTTCGCCCTGTTTTGGGCCCCATAGCCGAGGGTGCTGACTAGTAATAAATTCTCTGGGCATCAGAGATGGTACGTGACTACTCGATCTAGGGTTTCGTAGAATTTCGGGTTCATTGGATCATCCTTCAATCCACAGTGGCGTCATAACCGGGCAGATAACTGCTCAAAGCTCGATTTTTCCCTGTTTCGGGCCTCATAGCCGAGGGTGCTGACTGGTAATAGATTCTCTGGGCATCATCAATGGTACATGATTACCTGATCTAAGATTTTGGAGAATTTCGGGTCCATTGGATCATCCTTCAACCCACAGTGGCGTCATAACTGGGCAGATAACTGCTCAAAGCTCGATTCTGCCCTGTTTTACGGCCCCATAGCCAAGGTTGCTGACTGGTAATAAATTCTCTGGGCATCATGAATGGTACATAACGACTTGATCTAAGGTCCTGTAGAGTTTCGGGTCCATTGGATCAACTTACAACCCACAGTGGCGTCATAACTGCGCAGATAACTATTCAAAGCTCGATTTCGCCCTGTTTTGGGCCCCATAGCCGAGGGTGCTGACTAGTAATAAAATTTTTGGGCATTACAGACAGTACGCGACTTTTCGATCTAGGGTTCCGTAGAGTTTCGGGTCCATTGGATCAATTTACAACCCACAGTGGCGTCATAACTGCGCAGATAACTGCTCAAAGCTAGATTTCGACCTGTTTTGAGCCCGATAGCCGAGGGTGCTGACTGGAAATAGATTTTCTGGGCATCAGAGATAATACGTGATTACTTGATCTAGGGTTCTGCGGAGTTTCGGGTCCATTGGAACATCCTACAACCCACAGTGGCATCATAACTGCGCAGATAACTGCTCAAAGCTCGATTTCACCCTATTTTGGGCCTCATAGCCGAGGTCGCTGACTAGTAATGAATTTTCTGGGCATCAGAGATAGTACGTGATTACTTGATCTAGGCTTCTGGAGAGTTTCGGGTCTATTGGAACCTCCTACAATCCACAGTGGCGTCATAACTGGGCAGATAACTGCTCAAAGCTCGATTCTGCCCTGTTTTGGGCCCCATAGCCGAGGGTGCTGACTGGGAATGAATTCTCTGGGTATCATTCATGGTATATGACAACTTGATCTAAAGTTCTGTCGAGTTTCGGGTCCATTGGATCATTCTCCAACCCACAGTGGCGTCATAACCTTGTAGATAACTGCTCAAGGCTCGATTTTTCCCTGTTTCGGGCCTCATAGACGAGGGTGCTGACTAGTAATAAATCCTCTGGGCATCACCAATGGTACATGATCACTTGATCTAAAATTCTGTAGAGTTTCGGGTCCATTGGGACATCCTACAACCCACAGTGGCGTCTTAACTGCGCAGATAACTGCTCAAGGCTCGATTTTTCCCTGTTTCGGGCCTCATAGCCGAGGTTGCTGACTGGTAATGAATTCTCTGGGCATCATCAATGGAACATGATCACTTGATCTAAGATTTTGTAGAGTTTCGGGTCCATTGGAACGCCCTACAACCCACAGTGGCGTCATAACTGCGCAGATAACTGCTCAAAGCTCGATTTCGCCCTGTTTTGGGCCCCATAGCCGAGGGTGCTGACTAGTAATAAATTCTCTGGGCATCACAGATGGTACGTGATTACTTGATCTAGGCTTCTGTAGAGTTTCGGGTCCATTGGAACCTCCTACAACCCACAGTGGCGTCATAACTGGGCAGATAACTGCTCAAAGCTCGATTCTGCCCTGTTTTGGGCCCCATAGCCGAGGGTGCTGACTGGGAATGGATTCTCTGGGTATCATTCTCGGTATATGACAACTTGATCTGAGGTTCTGTCGAGTTTCGGGTTCATTGGAACATCCTAGAACCCACAGTGGCGTCATAACTGCGCAGATAACTGCTCAAAGCTTGATTTCGACCTGTTTTGAGCCCGATAGCCGAGGGTGCTGACTGGAAATAAATTTTCTGGGCAACAGAAATAGTACGTGATTACTTGATCTAGGGTTCTGCGGAGTTTCGGGTCCATTGGAACAGCCTTAACCCACAGTGGCATCATAACTGCGCAGATAACTGCTCAAAGCTCGATTTCGCCCTATTTTGGGCCTCATAGCCGAGGGTGCTGACTATCGATGAATTCTCTGGGCATCAGAGATGGTACGTGAATACTTGATCTATGGTTTCGTGGAGTTTCGGCTCCATTAGAACTATTTGCGACCCACAGTGGCGTCATAACTGCGCAGGTAACTGCTCAAAGCTTGATTTCGACCTGTTTTGGGCCCGATAGCCGAGGGGGCTGACTGGAAATAAATTTTCTGGGCATCAGAGATAGTACGTGATTACTTGATCAAGGGTTCTGTAGAGTTTCGGGTCCACTGGATCATGCTCCAACCCACAGTGGCGTCATAACTGGGCAGATAACTGCTCAAGGCATTTTTCCCTTTTTCGGGCCTCATAGCCGAGGGTGCTGACTGGTAATAAATTCTCTGGGCATCATCAATGGTACATGATCACTTGATCTAAGTTTCTGTAGAGTTTCGGGTCCATTGGAACCTCCTACAACCCACAGTGGCGTCATAACTGGGCAGATAACTGCTCAAAGCTCGATTCTGCCCTGTTTTGGGCCCCATAGCCAAGGTTGCTGACTGGTGATAAATTCTCTGGGCATCATGAATGGTTCATAACTACTTGATCTGAGACCCTGTAGAGTTTCGGGTCCATTGGATCAACTTACAACCCACAGTGGCGTCATACCTGCGCAGATAACTATTCAAAGCTCGATTTTGCCCTGTTTTGGGCCCCATAGCCGAGGATGCTGACTGGTAATGAATTCTCTGGGTATCATTCATGGTACAAAACAACTTGATCTGAGGTTCTGTCGAGTTTCGGGTCCATTGGATCATGCTTCAACCCACAGTGGCGTCATAACTGGGCAGATAACTGCTCAAGGCTCGATTTTTCCCTTTTTCGGGCCTCATAGCCGAGGGTGCTGACTGGTAATGAATCCTCTGGGCATCATCAATGGTACATGATCACTTGTTCTAAGATTCTGTAGAGTTTCGGGTCCATTGGAACATCCTACAACCCACAGTGGCGTCATAACTGCGCAGATAACTGCTCAAAGCTCGATTTCGCCCTGTTTTGGGCCGAATAGCCGAGGGTGCTGACTGGAAATAAATTTTCTGGGCATCAGAAATAGTACGTGACTACTCGATCTAGGGTTTCGTATAGTTTCGGGTCCATTGGATCAACTTACAACCCACAGTGGCGCCATAACTGCGCAGATAACTGCTCAAAGCTTGATTTCGACCTGTTTTGGGCCCGATAGCCGAGGGGGCTGACTGGAAATGAATTTTCTGGGCATCAGAAATCGGACGTGATTACTTGATCTAGGGTTCTGTAGAGTTTCGAGTCCATTGGATCAACTTACAACCCACAGTGCTGTCACAACTGCGCAGATAACTGCTCAAATTCCGATTTCGCCCTGTTTTGGGCCCCATAGCCGAGGGTGCTGACTGGTCATAAATTCTCTGGGCATCATAAATGATACATGATCACTTGATCTAGGCTTCTGTAGAGTTTCGGGTCCATTGGATCCTCCTACAACCCACAGTGGCGTCATAACTGGGCAGATAACTGCTCAAAGCTCGATTCTGCCCTGTTTTGGGCCCCATAGCCGAGGGTGCTGACTGGGAGTGAATTCTCTGGGTATCATTCATGGTATATGACAACTTGATCTGAGGTTCTGTCGAGGTTCGAGTCCATTGGATCGTGCTCCAACCCACAGTGGCGTCATAACTGGGCAGATAACTGCTCAAGGCTCGATTTTTCCCTGTTTCGGGCCTCATAGCCGAGGGTGCTGACTGGTAATAAATTCTCTGGGCATCATCAATGGTACATGATCACTTAATCTAAGATTCTGTAGAGTTTCGGGTTCATTGGAACATCCTAGAACCCACAGTGGCGTCATAACTGCGCAGATAACTGCTCAAAGCTTGATTTCGACCTGTTTTGAGCCCGATAGCCGAGGGTACTGACTGGAAATAAATTTTCTGGGCAACAGAAATAGTACGTGATTACTTGATCTAGGGTTCTGCGGAGTTTCGGGTCCATTGGAACAGCCTACAACCCATAGTGGCATCATAACTGCGCAGATAACTGCTCGAAGCTCGATTTCGCCCTTTTTTCGGCCTCATAGCCGAGGGTGCTGACTAGTGATGAATTCTCTGGGCATCTAGATGGTACGTGACTACTTGATCTATGGTTTTGTGGAGTTTCGGCCCCATTAGAACTATTTGCGACCCACAGTGGCGTCATAACTGCGCAGATAACTGCTCAAAGCTTGATTTCGCCCTGTTTTGGGCCCGATAGCCGAGGGTGCTGACTGGAAATAAATTTCCTGGGCATCAGAGATAGTACGTGACTACTCGATCTAGGGTTTCGTAGAGTTTCGGGTCCATTGGATCAACTTACAACCCACAGTGGCGTCATAACTGCGCAGGTAACTGCTCAAAGCTTGATTTCAACCTGTTTTGGGCCCGATAGCCGAGGGGGCTGACTGGAAATAAATTTTCTGGGCATCAGAGATAGTACGTGATTACTTGATCAAGGGTCCTGTAGAGTTTCGGGTCCACTGGATCAGTTTACAACCCACAGGGGCGTCACAACTGCGCAGATAACTGCTCAAATTCCGATTTCGCCCTGTTTTGGGCCCCATAGCCGAGGGTGCTGACTGGTAATAAATTCTCTGGGCATCATCAATGGTACAGGATCACTTGATCTAAGATTTTGTAGAGTTTCGGGTCCATTGGAACATCCTACAACACACAGTGGCGTCATAACTGCGCAGATAACTGCTCAAAGCTCGATTTCGCCCTGTTTTGGGCCGAATAGCCGAGGGTGCTGACTGGAAATAAATTTTCTGGGCATCAGAAATAGAACGTGACTACTCGATCTAGGGTTTCGTACTGTTTCGGGTCCATTGGATCTACTTACAACCCACAGTGGCGTCATACCTTCGCAGATAACTATTCAAAGCTCGATTTTGCCCTGTTTTGGGCCCCATAGCCGAGGGTGCTGACTGGTAATGAATTCTCTGGGTATCATTCATGGTACATGACAACTTGATCTGAGGTTCTGTCGAGTTTCGGGTCCATTGGATCATGCTCCAACCCACAGTGGCGTCATAACTGGGCAGATAACTGCTCAAGGCTCGATTTTTCCCTTTTTCGGGCCTCATAGCCGAGGGTGCTGACTGGCAATAAATTCTCTGGGCATCATCAATGGTACATGATCACTTGATCGAAGATATTGTAGAGTTTCGGGTCCATTGGAACATCCTACAACCCACAGTGGCGTCATAACTGCGCAGATAACTGCTCAAAGCTCGATTTCGCCCTGTTTTGGGCCGAATAGCCGAGGGTGCTGACTGGAAATAAATTTTCTGGGCATCAGAAATAGTACGTGACTACTCGATCTAGGGTTTCGTAGAGTTTCGGGTCCATTGGATCTACTTACAACCCACAGTGGCGTCATAACTGCGCAGATAACTGCTCAAAGCTTGATTTCGACCTGTTTTGGGCCCGATAGCCGAGGGGGCTGACTGGAAATAAATCTCCTGGGCATCAGAAATAGGACTTGATTACTTGATCCATGGTTCTGTAGAGTTTCGAGTCCATTGGATCAACTTACAACCCACAGTGGCGTCACAACTGCGCAGATTACTGCTCAAAATCCGATTTCGCCCTGTTTTGGGCCCCATAGCCGAGGGTGCTGACTGGTCATAAGTTCTCTGGGCATCATAAATGATACATGATCACTTGATCTAAGATTCTGCAGAGTTTCGGGTCCATTGGAACGTCCTACAACCCACAGTGGCATCATAACTGCGCAGATAACTGCTCAAAGCTCGATTTCGCCCTGTTTTGGGCCGAATAACCGAGGGTGCTGCCTGGAAATGAATTTTCTGGGCATCAGAAATAGTACGTGACTACTCGATCTAGGGTTCTGTAGAGTTTCGGGTCCATTGGATCAACTTACAACCCACAGTGGCGTCATAACTGCGCAGATAACTGCTCAAAGCTTGATTTCGACCTGTTTTGGGCCCGATAGCCGAGGGGGCTGACTGGAAATAAATTTTCTGGTCATCAGAAATAGGACGTGATTACTTGATCTAGGGTTCTGTAGAGTTTCTAGTCCATTGGATCAACTTACAACCCACAGTGGCGTCACAACTGCGCAGATAACTGCTCAAATTCCGATTTTGCCCTGTTTTGGGCTCCATGACCGAGGGTGCTGACTGGTCATCAATTCTCTTGGCATCATAAATGATACATGATCACTTGATCTAAGATTCTGCAGAGTTTCGGGTCCATTGGAACGTCCTACAACCCACAGTGGCGTCATAACTGCGCAGATAATTGCTCAAAGCTAGATTTCGCCCTATTTTGGGCCCCATAGCCGAAGGTGCTGACTAGTAATAAATTCTCTGGGCATCAGAGATGGTACGTGACTACTTGTTCGAATGTTTTGTGGAGTTTCGGGTCCATCAGAACTATTTGCAACCCACAGTGGCGTCATCACTGCGCAGATAACTGCTCAAAGCTTGATTTCGCCCTGTTTTGGGCCCGATAGGAGAGGGTGCTGACTGGAAAAAAATTTCCTGGGCATCAGAGATAGTACGTGACTACTCGATCTAGGGTTCCGTAGAGTTTCGGGTCCACTGGATCAACTTACAGCCCACAGTAGCAACTACTGCGCAGATAACTGCTCAAAGCTTGATTTTGACCTGTTTTGGGCCCGATAGCCGACGGTGCTGACTAGAAATAAATTTTCTGGGCATCAGAGATAGTACGTGTCTACTTAATCTGAGGTTGTGTCGAGTTTCGGGTCCATTGGATCATCCTCCAACCCACTGTGCCGTCATAACTGGGCAGATAACTGCTCAAGGCTCGATTTTTCCCTGTTTCGGGCCTCGTAGCCGAGGGTGCTGACTGGTGATAAATCCTCTGGGCATCATCGATGGTACATGATCTTTCGATCTGGAAATCTGTAGAGTTTTGGGTCCATTGGATTGTCCTATAACCGACAGTGGCGTCATAACTGCGCAGATAACTGCTCAAAGCTCGATTTCGCCCTGTTTTGGGCCCCATAGCCGAGGTTGCTGACTAGTAATAAATTCTCTGGGCATCAGAGATGGTACGTGACTCATTGATCTATGGTTTCGTGGAGTTTCGGGTCCATTGGATCAACTTACAACCCACAGTGGCGTCACAACTGCGCAGATAACTGCTCAAAGCTTGATTTCGCCCTGTTTTGGGCCCGATAGCCGAGGATGCTGACTGGAAATAAATTTTCTGGGCATTAGAGATTGTACGTGATTACTTGATCTAGGGTTCTGTGGAGTTTCGGGTCCATTGGATCAACTTACAACCCACATCGGCATCACAACTGCGCAGGTAACCGCTCAAATTTCGATTTCACCCTGTTTTGGGCCCGATAGGAGAGTGTGCTGACTGGAAATAAATCTTCTGGGCATCAGAGATAGTACGTGATCACTTGATCCAGGGTTCTGTAGAGTTTCGGGTCCATTGGATCAGTTTACAACCCACAGTGGCGTCACAACTGCGCAGATAACTGCTCAAATTACGATTTCGCCCTGT
This sequence comes from Eretmocerus hayati, assembly GCA_029851415.1. Lineage (NCBI taxonomy): Eukaryota > Metazoa > Arthropoda > Insecta > Hymenoptera > Aphelinidae > Eretmocerus > Eretmocerus hayati. The sequence goes on along the minus strand of CM056742.1, from coordinate 90,882,396 downwards.
TTTGGGCCCGGTAGCCGAGGATGCTGACTGGTAATGAATTCTCTGGGCATCATCAATGGTACATGATCACTTCATCTAAGTTCCCGCAGAGTTTCGGGTCCATTGGAACCTCCTACAACCCACAGTGGCGTCATAACTGGGCAGATAACTGCTCAAAGCTCGATTCTGCCCTGTTTTGGGCCCCATAGCCAAGGTTGCTGACTGGTGATAAATTCTCTGGGCATCATGAATGGTTCATAACTACTTGATCTAAGACCCTGTAGAGTTTCGGGTCCATTGGATCAACTTACAACCCACAGTGGCGTCATACCTGCGCAGATAACTATTCAAAGCTCGATTTTGCCCTGTTTTGGGCCCCATAGCCGAGGGTGCTGACTGGTAATGAATCCTCTGGGTATCATTCATGGTACATGACAGCTTGATCTGAAGTTCTGTCGAGTTTCGGGTCCATTGGATCATGCTCCAACCCACAGCGGCGTCATAACTGGGCAGATAACTGCTCAAGGCTCGATTTTTCCCTTTTTCGGGCCTCATAGCCGAGGGTGCTGACTGGTAATGAATTTTCTGGGCATCAGAAATAGGACGTGATTACTTGATCTAGGTTTCTGTAAAGTTTCGAGTCCATTGGATCAACTTACAACCCACAGTGGCGTCACAACTGCGCAGATAACTGCTCAAATTCCGATTTCGCCCTGTTTTGGGCCCCATAGCCGAGGGTGCTGACTGGTAATAAATTCTCTGGGCACCATCAATGGTACAGGATCACTTGATCTAAGATTTTGTAGAGTTTCGGGTCCATTGGAACATCCTACAACACACAGTGGCGTCATAACTGCGCAGATAACTGCTCAAAGCTCGATTTCGCCCTGTTTTGGGCCGAATAGCCGAGGGTGCTGACTGGAAATAAATGTTCTGGGCATTAGAAATAGAACGTGACTACTCGATCTAGGGTTTCGTACTGTTTCGGGTCCATTGGATCTACTTACAACCCACAGTGGCGTCATACCTTCGCAGATAACTATTCAAAGCTCGATTTTGCCCTGTTTTGGGCCCCATAGCCGAGGGTGCTGACTGGTAATGAATTCTCTGGGTATCATTCATGGTACATGACAACTTGATCTGAGGTTCTGTCGAGTTTCGGGTCCATTGGATCATGCTCCAACCCACAGTGGCGTCATAACTGGGCAGATAACTGCTCAAGGCTCGATTTTTCCCTTTTTCGGGCCTCATAGCCGAGGGTGCTGACTGGCAATAAATTCTCTGGGCATCATCAATGGTACATGATCACTTGATCGAAGATTTTGTAGAGTTTCGGGTCCATTGGAACATCCTACAACCCACAGTGGCGTCATAACTGCGCAGATAACTGCTCAAAGCTCGATTTCGCCCTGTTTTGGGCCGAATAGCCGAGGGTGCTGACTGTAAATAAATTTTCTGGGCATCAGAAATAGTACGTGACTACTCGATCTAGGGTTTCGTAGAGTTTCGGGTCCATTGGATCTACTTACAACCCACAGTGGCGTCATAACTGCGCAGATAACTGCTCAAAGCTTGATTTCGACCTGTTTTGGGCCCGATAGCCGAGGGGGCTGACTGGAAATAAATCTTCTGGGCATCAGAAATAGGACTTGATTACTTGATCTATGGTTCTGTAGAGTTTCGAGTCCATTGGATCAACTTACAACCCACAGTGGCGTCACAACTGCGCAGATTACTGCTCAAAATCCGATTTCGCCCTGTTTTGGGCCCCATAGCCGAGGGTGCTGACTGGTCATAAGTTCTCTGGGCATCACAAATGATACATGATCACTTGATCTAAGATTCTGCAGAGTTTCGGGTCCATCGGAACGTCCTACAACCCACAGTGGCGTCATAACTGCGCAGATAACTGCTCAAAGCTCGATTTCGCCCTGCTTTGGGCCGAATAACCGAGGGTGCTGCCTGGAAATGAATTTTCTGGGCATCAGAAATAGTACGTGACTACTCGATCTAGGGTTTCGTAGAGTTTCGGGTCCATTGGATCAACTTACAACCCACAGTGGCGTCATAACTGCGCAGATAACTGCTCAAAGCTTGATTTCGACCTGTTTTGGGCCCGATAGCCGAGGGGGCTGACTGGAAATAAATTTTCTGGGCATCAGAAATATGACGTGATTACTTGATCTAGGGTTCTGTAGAGTTTCTAGTCCATTGGATCAACTTACAACCCACAGTGGCGTCACAACTGCGCAGATAACTGCTCAAATTCCGATTTTGCCCTGTTTTGGGCTCCATAACCGAGGGTGCTGACTGGTCATCAATTCTCTTGGCATCATAAATGATACATGATCACTTGATCTAAGATTCTGCAGAGTTTCGGGTCCATTGGAACGTCCTACAACCCACAGTGGCGTCATAACTGCGCAGATAATTGCTCAAAGCTAGATTTCGCCCTATTTTGGGCCCCATAGCCGAAGGTGCTGACTAGTAATAGATTCTCTGGGCATCAGAGATGGTACGTGACTACTTGTTCGAATGTTTTGTGGAGTTTCGGGTCCATCAGAACTATTTGCAACCCACAGTGGCGTCATAACTGCGCAGATAACTGCTCAAAGCTTGATTTCGCCCTGTTTTGGGCCCGATAGGAGAGGGTGCTGACTGGAAAAAAATTTCCTGGGCATCAGAGATAGTACGTGACTACTCGATCTAGGGTTCCGTGGAGTTTCGGGTCCACTGGATCAACTTACAGCCCACAGTAGCAACTACTGCGCAGATAACTGCTCAAAGCTTGATTTTGACCTGTTTTGGGCCCGATAGCCGACGGTGCTGACAAGAAATAAATTTTCTGGGCATCAGAGATAGTACGTGTCTACTTAATCTGAGGTTGTGTCGAGTTTCGGGTCCATTGGATCATCCTCCAACCCACTGTGCCGTCATAACTGGGCAGATAACTGCTCAAGGCTCGATTTTTCCCTGTTTCGGGCCTCGTAGCCGAGGGTGCTGACTGGTGATAAATCCTCTGGGCATCATCGATGGTACATGATCTTTCGATCTGGAAATCTGTAGAGTTTTGGGTCCATTGGATTGTCCTATAACCGACAGTGGCGTCATAACTGCGCAGATAACTGCTCAAAGCTCGATTTCGCCCTGTTTTGGGCCCCATAGCCGAGGTTGCTGACTAGTAATAAATTCTCTGGGCATCAGAGATGGTACGTGACTAATTGATCCATGGTTTTGTGGAGTTTCGGGTCCATTGGATCAACTTACAACCCACAGTGGCGTCACAACTGCGCAGATAACTGCTCAAAGCTTGATTTCGCCCTGTTTTGGGCCCGATAGCCGAGGATGCTGACTGGAAATAAATTTTCTGGGCATTAGAGATTGTACGTGATTACTTGATCTAGGGTTCTGTGGAGTTTCGGGTCCATTGGATCAACTTACAACCCACATCGGCATCACAACTGCGCAGGTAACCGCTCAAATTTCGATTTCACCCTGTTTTGGGCCCGATAGGAGAGGGTGCTGACTGGAAATAAATCTTCTGGGCATCAGAGATAGTACGTGATCACTTGATCTAGGGTTCTGTAGAGTTTCGGGTCCATTGGATCAGTTTACAACCCACAGTGGCGTCATAACTGGGCAGATAACTGCTCAAAGCTCGATTCTGCCCTGTTTTGGGCCCCATAGCCAAGGTTGCTGACTGGTGATAAATTCTCTGGGCATCATGAATGGTTCATAACTACTTGATCTAAGACCCTGTAGAGTTTCGGGTCCATTGGATCAACTTACAACCCACAGTGGCGTCATACCTGCGCAGATAACTATTCAAAGCTCGATTTTGCCCTGTTTTGGGCCCCATAGCCGAGGGTGCTGACTGGTAATGAATCCTCTGGGTATCATTCATGGTACATGACAGCTTGATCTGAAGTTCTGTCGAGTTTCGGGTCCATTGGATCATGCTCCAACCCACAGTGGCGTCATAACTGGGCAGATAACTGCTCAAGGCTCGATTTTTCCCTTTTTCGGGCCTCATAGCCGAGGGTGCTGACTGGTAATAAATTTTCTGGGCATCAGAAATAGGACGTGATTACTTGATCTAGGTTTCTGTAGAGTTTCGAGTCCATTGGATCAACTTACAACCCACAGTGGCGTCACAACTGCGCAGATAACTGCTCAAATTCCGATTTCGCCCTGTTTTGGGCCCCATAGCCGAAGGTGCTGACTGGTCATGAATTCTCTGGGCATCATAAATGATACATGATCACTTGATCTAAGATTCTGCAGAGTTTCGGGTCCATTGGAACGTCCTACAACCCACAGTTTCGTCATAACTGCGCAGATAATTGCTCAAAGCTCGATTTCGCCCTATTTTGGGCCCCATAGCCGAAGGTGCTGACTAGTAATAAATTCTCTGGGCATCAGAGATGGTACGTGACTAATTGTTCGAATGTTTCGTGGAGTTTCGGGTCCATCAGAACTATTTGCAACCCACAGTGGCATCATAACTGCGCAGATAACTGCTCAATGCTTGATTTCGCCCTGTTTTGGGCCCGATAGGAGAGGGTGCTGACTGGAAAAAAATTTCCTGGGCATCAGAGATAGTACGTGACTACTCGATCTAGGGTTCCGTAGAGTTTCGGGTCCACTGGATCAACTTACAGCCCACAGTAGCAACTACTGCGCAGATACCTGCTCAAAGCTTGATTTCGACCTGTTTTGGGCCCGATAGCCGACGGTGCTGACTAGGAATAAATTTTCTGGGCATCAGAGATAGTACGTGTCTACTCAATCTGAGGTTGTGTCGAGTTTCGGGTCCATTGGATCATCCTCGAACCCACAGTGGCGTCATAACTGGGCAGATAACTGCTCTAATTCCGATTTCGCCCTGTTTTGGGCCCCATAGCCGAAGGTGCTGACTGGTCATGAATTCTCTGGGCATCATAAATGATACATGATCACTTGATCTAAGATTCTGCAGAGTTTCGGGTCCATTGGAACGTCCTACAACCCACAGTGGCGTCATAACTGCGCAGATAATTGCTCAAAGCTCGATTTCGCCCTATTTTGGGCCCCATAGCCGAAGGTGCTGACTAGTAATAAATTCTCTGGGCATCAGAGATGGTACGTGACTAATTGTTCGAATGTTTCGTGGAGTTTCGGGTCCATCAGAACTATTTGCAACCCACAGTGGCATCATAACTGCGCAGATAACTGCTCAATGCTTGATTTCGCCCTGTTTTGGGCCCGATAGGAGAGGGTGCTGACTGGAAAAAAATTTCCTGGGCATCAGAGATAGTACGTGACTACTCGATCTAGGGTTCCGTAGAGTTTCGGGTCCACTGGATCAACTTACAGCCCACAGTAGCAACTACTGCGCAGATACCTGCTCAAAGCTTGATTTCGACCTGTTTTGGGCCCGATAGCCGACGGTGCTGACTAGGAATAAATTTTCTGGGCATCAGAGATAGTACGTGTCTACTCAATCTGAGGTTGTGTCGAGTTTCGGGTCCATTGGATCATCCTCGAACCCACAGTGGCGTCATAACTGGGCAGATAACTGCTCAAGGCTCGATTTTTCCCTGTTTCGGGCCTCGTAGCCGAGGGTGCTGACTGGTGATAAATTCTCTGGGCATCATTGATGGTACATGATCTTTCGATCTGAAAATCTGTAGAGTTTCGGGTCCATTGGAACGTCCTATAACCCACAGTGGCGTCATAACTGCGCAGATAACTGCTCAAAGCTCGATTTCGCCCTGTTTTGGGCCCCATAGCCGAGGTTGCTGACTAGTAATAAATTCTCTGGGCATCAGAAATGGTACGTGACAACTTGATCTATGGTTTTGTGGAGTTTCGGGTCCATTGGATCAACTTACAACCCACAGTGGCGTCACAACTGCGCAGATAACTGCTCAAAGCTTGATTTCGCCCTGTTTTGGGCCCGATAGCCGAGGGTGCTGACTGGAAATAAATTTTCTGGGCATCAGAGATTGTACGTGATTACTTGATCTAGGGTTCTGTGGAGTTTCGGGTCCATTGGATCAACTTACAACCCACATCGGCATCACAACTGCGCAGATAACCGCTCAAATTTCGATTTCACCCTGTTTTGGGCCCGATAGGAGAGGGTGCTGACTGGAAATAAATCTTCTGGGCATCAGAGATAGTACGTGATCATTTGATCTAGGGTTCTGTAGAGTTTCGGGTCCATTGGATCAGTTTACAACCCACAGTGGCGTCACAACTGCGCAGATAACTGCTCAAATTACGATTTCGCCCTGTTTTGGGCCCGGTAGCCGAGGATGCTGACTGGTAATGAATTCTCTGGGCATCATCAATGGTACATGATCACTTGATCTAAGTTCCCGCAGAGTTTCGGGTCCATTGGAACCTCCTACAACCCACAGTGGCGTCATAACTGGGCAGATAACTGCTCAAAGCTCGATTCTGCCCTGTTTTGGGCCCCATAGCCAAGGTTGCTGACTGGTGATAAATTCTCTGGGCATCATGAATGGTTCATAACTACTTGATCTAAGACCCTGTAGAGTTTCGGGTCCATTGGATCAACTTACAACCCACAATGGCGTCATACCTGCGCAGATAACTATTCAAAGCTCGATTTTGCCCTGTTTTGGGCCCCATAGCCGAGGGTGCTGACTGGTAATGAATCCTCTGGGTATCATTCATGGTACATGACAGCTTGATCTGAAGTTCTGTCGAGTTTCGGGTCCATTGGATCATGCTCCAACCCACAGTGGCGTCATAACTGGGCAGATAACTGCTCAAGGCTCGATTTTTCCCTTTTTCGGGCCTCATAGCCGAGGGTGCTGACTGGTAATGAATTTTCTGGGCATTAGAAAAAGGACGTTATTACTTGATCTAGGGTTCTGTAGAGTTTCGAGTCCATTGGATCAACTTACAACCCACAGTGGCGTCACAACTGCGCAGATAACTGCTCAAATTCCGATTTCGCCCTGTTTTGGGCCCCATAGCCGAAGTTGCTGACTGGTCATAAATTCTCTGGGCATCATAAATGATACATGATCACTTGATCTAAGATTCTGCAGAGTTTCGGGTCCATTGGAACGTCCTACAACCCACAGTGGCGTCATAACTGCGCAGATAATTGCTCAAAGCTCGATTTCACCCTATTTTGGGCCCCATAGCCGAAGGTGCTGACTAGTAATAAATTCCCTGGGCATCAGGAATGGTACGTGACTACTTGTTCGAATGTTTTGTGGAGTTTCGGGTCCATCAGAACTATTTGCAACCCACAGTGGCGTCATAACTGCGCAGATAACTGCTCAAAGCTTGATTTCGCCCTGTTTTGGGCCCGATAGGAGAGGGTGCTGACTGGAAAAAAATTTCCTGGGCATCAGAGATAGTACGTGACTACTCGATCTAGGGTTCCGTAGAGTTTCGGGTCCACTGGATCAACTTACAGCCCACAGTAGCAACTACTGCGCAGATACCTGCTCAAAGCTTGATTTCGACCTGTTTTGGGCCCGATAGCCGACGGTGCTGACTAGAAATAAATTTTCTCGGCATCAGAGATAGTACGTGTCTACTTAATCTGAGGTTGTGTCGAGTTTCGGGTCCATTCGATCATCCTCGAACCCACAGTGGCGTCATAACTGGGCAGATAACTGCTCAAGGCTCGATTTTTCCCTGTTTCAGGCCTCGTAGCCGAGGGTGCTGACTGGTGATAAATTCTCTGGGCATCATCGATGGTACATGATCTTTCGATCTGAAAATCTGTAGAGTTTCGGGTCCATTGGAACGTCCTATAACCCACAGTGGCGTCATAACTGCGCAGATAACTGCTCAAAGCTCGATTTCGCCCTGTTTTGGGCCCCATAGCCGAGGTTGCTGACTAGTAATAAATTCTCTGGGCATCAGAAATGGTACGTGACTACTTGATCTATGGTTTTGTGGAGTTTCGGGTCCATTGGATCAACTTACAACCCACAGTGGCGTCACAACTGCGCAGATAACTGCTCAAAGCTTGATTTCGCCCTGTTTTGGGCCCGATAGCCGAGGGTGCTGACTGGAAATGAATTTTCTGGGCATCAGAGATTGTACGTGATTACTTGATCTAGGGTTCTGTGGAGTTTCGGGTCCATTGGATCAACTTACAACCCACATCGGCATCACAACTGCGCAGATAACCGCTCAAACTTCGATTTCACCCTGTTTTGGGCCCGATAGGAGAGGGTGCTGACTGGAAATGAATCTCCTGGGCATCAGAGATAGTACGTGACTACTTGATCTAGAGTTCCGTAGAGTTTCGGGTCCATTGGATCAACTTACAACCCACAGTGGCGTCATAACTGCGCAGATAACTGCTCAAAGCTTGATTTCGACCTGTTTTGGGCCCGATAGCCGACGTCGCTGACTGGAAATAAATTCTCTGGGCATCAGAGATAGTACGTGACTACTTGATCTAGGGTTCTGTAGAGTTTCGGGTCCATTGGATCAACTTACAACCCACAGTGGCGTCATAACTGCGCAGATACCTGCTTAAAGCTCGATTTCGCCCTGTTTCGGGCCCCATAGCCGAGGGTGCTGACTGGTAATAAATTCTCTGGGCTTCATTCATGGTACATGACCACTTGATCTAAGGTTTTGTCGAGTTTCGGGTCCATTGGATCATCCTCCAACCCACAGTGGCGTCATAACTGGGCAGATAACTGCTCAAGGCTCGATTTTTCCCCGTTTCGGGCCTCATAGCCGAGGGTGCTGACTGGTAATGAATCCTCTGGGCATCATCAATGGTACATGATCACTCGATCTAAGATTCTGTGGAGTTTCGGGTCCATTGGAACATCCTACAACCCACAGTGGCGTCATAACTGCGCAGATAACTGCGCAAAGCTTGATTTCTCCCTGTTTTGGGCCCCATAGCCGATGGTGCTGACTGGTAATAAAAATTTTGGGCATCATCAATGGTACATGATCTTTCGATCTGAGATTCTGTAGAGTTTCGGGTCCATTAGAACTATTTGCAACCCACAGTGGCGTCATAACTGCGCAGATAACTGCTCAAAGCTTGATTTCGCCCTGTTTTGGGCCCGATAGCCGAGGGTGCTGACTGGTAATGAATTTTCTGGGCATCATTCATGGTACATAACCACTTGTCCTGAGGTTCTGTCGAGTTTCAGGCTCATTGGATCATCCTCCAACCCACAGTGGCGTTATAACCGGACAGATAACTGCTCAAAGCTCGATTTTTCCCTGTTTCGGGCCTCATAGCCGAGGGTGCTGACTGGTAATAAATTCTCTGGGCATTAGAGATAGTACATGCCTATTCGATCTAGGGTTCCGTAGAGTTTCGGGTCCATTGGATCAACTAACAACCCACAGTGGCGTCATAACTGCGCAGATAACTGCTCAACGCTCGAATTCGCCCTGTTTTGGGCCCCATAGCCGGGGGTCCTGACTGGTAATAAATTTTCTGGGCATCATTCATGGTACATGACCACTTGTTCTGAGGTTTCGTCGAGTTTCGGGTTCATTGGATCATCCTCCAACCCACAGTGGCGTCATAACCGGGAAGATAACTGCTCAAAGCTCGATTCTTCCCTGTTTCGGGCCTCATAGCCGAGGGTGCTGACTGGTAATAAATTCTCTGGGCATCATCAATGGTACATGATTACTTGATCTTAGATTCTGTAGAATTTCGGGTCCATTTGAACATCTTACAACCCACAGTGGCGTCATAACTGCGCAGATAACTGCTCAAAGCTCGATTTCGCCCTGTATTGGGCCCCATAGCCGAGGGTGCTGACTAGTAATAAATTCTCTGGGCATCAGAGATGGTACGTGACTCTTTGGTCTAGGCTTCTGTAGAGTTCCGGGTCCATTGGAACCTCCTACAACCCACAGTGGCGTCATAACTGGGCAGATAACTGCTCAAAGCTCGACTCCGCCCCGTTTTGGGCCCCATAGCCGAGGGTGCTGGCTGGTAATAAATTCTTTGATCTCAGTCGATGGTACCTGATCACTCGATCTGAGGTTTCTCAGAGTTTCGAGTCCATTGGAACTCTCTGCATGCCCCCGTGACGTCTCGACTGCGACCATAATTAGTTTTGAGCAGGGTCTCCCCTGTTTTGGGCCCTATGATCGAGTTTGCTGATTCGTTATCGATTCCCTATCATCTCTGAAGACTCATGGTTACCCTGCTCATTGTCAGACAGGTTTCCGTGTGCGATGAAATTCTTTCATTCGCACGTTACTGTACAGAGGTAGCTCAGTCTATCATATATTTCTCATCTCGCCCCGCTCCAGCTCTCGTCCAGCCCCAGGCCCAAATATCGGTTTCCTCTTGGTCTCGGGACTATCTCGTCTCTACCTTCCGAGAGTAATAAAAAAGTAATAAGATCCCGTGTAGTTCCGAGTGTCCTCGAAGCTACGCCTGTATATGGTGTTCGCTAGCGTAAGTTTACGCTAGCGAAAACCATCATATTTCAGCTGAATCATATCACACGCATATTTTGAGGACATATTCTGAAAGTAATAAAAAAGTAATGAAAAATGAGCTATTGCACATTCCCGTACGATCTTTCCCCGGCCACGTGTTCGCTAGCGTAAGCTTCCGCTAGCGAAATCTCTTGTATTCCGGGCCCATGACCGGTAATGAATTTCTTCCTTCGGTAATAAATTAGTAATAAAATAGTAATAAAAAGTGAAATTGGTTCGGGCCTGATTTGTGAGTTAGTGTTCGCTAGCTTCAGGTACCCGAATTTTTCGGTCCGAGCATGTGAATTCTCGCTGGTTCATTGAACTTCTTAGGTTTCGAAGATAATTCTCCTACTGACAAAATTTTCGAAGAGAGCATCCGAGCACTCGCGAGTCATACAATTAGCCGTTACGAGGTAAGGGAGTGACTCTTGTCCTGGAAGAATCTCCGATCCAAGTCTTTCCGTATTTATGGGTGATTTCGCCCTCCTGATTTTTGAGAATGATATTTCTCCTTAAATAATTTTTGTACCGACCATCACGGTATTCTGCGGAATAATTCTGCCTGTGTAGGTTTTAGAGTAGATCCCGCTCTCATCAGAAAAATCAGCTCAAGAGTATTGATGTTGGAAGAATCGATTCACCCCCTCCGTTTTGGGATCCATCACTGTCTGATCAAAATCCCACGAAATCGGGGTTTTGATCACGTCATAATGTAGAGCAGGATCTCTATATGCAACGAGACATCATTTCTCATATCCAAGCTTATCATGAATTCTTGGATTCTCAAATTATGTACTGTCATATTGTGTCAAATTTAAGAATACTCATATGGTGGATGAATTTTTCACTAAGACTAAATGAAAGTTTAGTCTGGATTTACCTGATTTCGAGGAATCATACTGGCATTCCAAGTCCACTGGCCAAAAACCTTGCAGAGTCCAATCTTTGTTTCACTTATTCAAATCCTAAGAACAACTGAAAGGAGTTGTACATGGCATGAGCTCCATTAATCGACAGTGAAATTGTTTACTCAATATGAGTCCCAGTTGAATCGCTCACAACTCAAATCATATATCCAAGCAGCTGCTCGACCAGAGGATTGCCACAGTTCTGAATAACATAAGCAATTCTGTCAGATTTTGATGATCCGCTCATTGGTTGTTAATACAAAATAATCTAACTTGCTTCCTCAGTTTCCACAGTAGTAGGACATCTACTGCTGATCACATACAGATTCTGAAACAGAATTGGCATGGTAGACTCAGATTAGTAATTTCAACTGCTTGAAGTCGCTCCAGTTCCAAATGAAATTTCTTTGGCTAGCTGAAATGAAGAATTATGTCTACATTTGATCAACTATTGGTGTAGAGAGTTACCCGTAGCTGATTGATTGTTTGGCACTTGACATTTCAGTCAAGTACAGGCCGAAGCACTCACCCACGACTAGTCTCAAATCATTTCTCATCTCTTGTGCTCTATACTAACAATCCCTAAAACCTCATGCAGGATTCCAGGCTGAGCTGCCCACTTATTCGATCAGGGTATATTATCCTGTTTCTCTGGTGATAAATTTTACGTCAAAGCTGAATCATGAACATTTACATTGGCCACTTTTATTGAGTTACGTGAGGCTTATTAGAGATTTAATGAATCTTGTGCTCTACATCCTAACCTATTGCTAGATAACATCATGGTATTTGTGGTTATGAGTTGTAGTTGCAGAGGACTCGTTGAAACTTGGTGAATGTGGAGGAAATGATAGGGAGCATGCTGGAGAGTGCGAATGAACAAGCTAATGGAACGCACCACTACACCACAACTGTATGAGATGAAGGTATACTCCATTCCGCTAATCATCACCTGAATCTCATCTCAGAGGCGAACAGATTTTGGAACCAAGGGATACCAAACTCACATGGAGAAAGGAACTTGAGCTCAATTATATAGCGACACAGAGTTTCTCATGAAATGCCATCGAATAACCTGCTCATTGTTTATCACTTCCTAGATAGAAAACAGGACTGTCACTCATATTATCACTGCATGAAGGAACAACTTTGATTGTTGGCAGAACAATCTTGTTCTCATACCACTGACTAGAGAATGGAAATTTTTAATAAGTTCACCTTCATTTCCTAGCCCATTCCACAAATTTTTTCCATTGTACAGAAATCAAGTTCACTCAAAAAATGATGAATTTTGTGAAATCTGGATAGCATTACTGTCTCTCGACTGATGAAAACTAGAGCCGCGCGAGGATGGAGGCGAGATAGGGCAAAATAATACACCACCGGTGTAACACACCGCCACACCGGTATTGGTGTTATATACCGTAATGTGGTGGATTAAGAAACCTGAGGCTTTAGCACGAATGGAGAGATTTATTCAACTTACCGAAATTGATAAGTATTCCGTTATTGTAACTCGCCTTTGATAGTGCTCTCTAGAAAGTTTCATGTAAGAAAAACACTGGTGATTGGTAACGACACGGACACAGCGCACTGACTAGAACCATAACAAACACACTCGTCAGCTGGTTTTTGCAGTCTTTGACTTGGAGTTGGAATATTCGAAATCAGACAATCCAGGTTACTCTTAGCGCCATCCCTGATTTGCTCTTTCCATAAACAATAAGAAACAGTTGTTCAGTTACAAAAATTACGTATCTCATAACTTAGAGATCTTGCGGGTGGAAATGCAAAATTGCTTCGCGCGTGCTATCCGTCGTGTGTCTTCTGCTCCCTCTCCTGCGCCGTTCTATTCTCACAACCCAAAATCTATAGGTAATGTTACCCCAATCAACTTTCTTGGAATCAAATGGCTCTGTGTCATTCATCGAGATTGCAAACTTTATGGTCAGTAGGGAAGAGAAATCATCATCCGTAATCCGTGAACAACGGTGGTCCGTTAGTACGAAGAAGAGCCAATAGAGACAGTGGAAAGAGGAGAGCTGTTCTGTATAATATCAAAATTTTGACTAATTCAAGCTACTTAACTGGCAGATTTGGGGCTGAATTTGGGATCGGTGGGAAAACCACTCGGAAACAACGTGAAGCAGGATTCTTGAGGAGTTTTGGTCCGTTTGTACGAGGGGAAATGAGGGAAAGCGGTGAGGAGAAAGGGATTCGTCACGTTAAATTGCGATTTTTGCCATCGGGACTGACTTTAAGCTCCGAAATAGTACCGGATTCGAATTCCGCATGAAATTCTACATAGGGAACAACATTGTGCAGAATTTTATGCAAAATTTTGGTCCGTTTGTAATAGCCAAAGTGAGAAGAAACGGTGTGAAAAAAGAGTTTCTCTGCATGAAACTGCAATTTTGACCATCTCAGCTCACTTCAACCTCCAGTATGAGGGCGGATTCAAATTCAACACAAAATTCCACATGGAAAACAGCATTGTGCGACAATTTTTGCGGAGTTTTGATCCATTCGTATTGGCCAAAATGAGGAGAGAAAGTATGAAAAAACGAGTGATTCTGCGTAAAACTGCAATTTTGACCATCTCAGCTCACTCTAACTTTCGATATGAGGGCGAATTCGAATTCAGCATGAAAATTTACGCGGGAAATGGTAACGACAGATATTTTCCAGCCCCCCCCCCAGAAGCTGAACAGAGTAGTCCAATCTTGCCCAGTTGGAGTTAGTGGAATTGAATCAAAAACTTTCGTTTCTGTTTCAATTCCACTAACTGTCGGCTCGTCGCGGCACGGTTTAATTTCTTTTTCGGGACCCGGGATGGGGGGGAACTCATTTTTTTGGCATTTAGAAACGATCCAGGGGGTGCCCGTAGGTCCAAAAAAAAACTTGGGAAATAAGTGACACCCTAATCACTTTTGCAGTTTGGGTCCTGGAAGGGACGAAGCACTGTGCACGCGATCGAGGAGGTCCAAGAACGGGTTCATGCGTCGGTAGGAAATCCATACTAAGGAAGAGGAGAATTCTGTGCCATTATTGCGTTGGACATAAAGAACGCGTTCAACTGTGCGAGCTGGGGGCGAGTCTATCAATCCCAAAAAGGGAGAGTGCCACCCTATCCACTAGCTATCACGAGTGACTATCTGCGAAACAGGACACTTGTGTACGACATCGACGAGGGACGAGAGATTCGGGAACTGTCCACCGGAATTGGACAGGGGTCGGTTCCCAGGCCGTTCAACTGGAACACCCAGTACGACAGTCTACTGTCTATCGAACTGCCCGAAGGAGTGATAATCGTGGCTTTTGCGGACGACGCGGGACTCAGAGTCTGGGTCGACAACGAGGAACTCTTGGGCAGACGCGCAAATGAGGCGCTGGCCCGAGTCTACGAGTGGATGATCAGCAGGCTCCTGGAGCTTGCTGTCAAGAAGTGCGAAGCAATCGTTGTCACAAAACGCAGGAAGTTTGACTTGCTGGAATACCTCGGCGTATGGCTTGACGACAAGTGGTCGTTCAAGAAGCACATCCAGGAGGCCGCCCAGAAAGTGAGCAGGGTCGGTGTGGCGCTTCAGCGGCTGATGCCAAATATCGAGGGACCCAAGGAAAAGAGGCGCGCACTTCTCAACACCGTCAGCACCTCTATCATGCTCTACGGTGCACCTGTGTGCGGGTGCACCGTATACACGGTCGGTACGTGGCACATCTTCACTACCAATACTTGTCACCCTGAGTCCGGGAAACTTCGAATTACGAGCGTGCCGATCTCATGAAAAAGGCCTTGGGTCGAATAGATCCACGTGTGCCTACCGAGGGTTAATAGGTTATTTCGAACCTCATTCACCCCTGGAGATCTCCATGATCAATGTCATGAAGACCTATTTGGACGCAGATTCCCCCCTTTTTACAGGATCTGAGGTTGAAAATGGGGGTTCTTATCCAAAAATCCGAAGTTAGACACCATGGGGCTGATTGACGGGTTTCAGGGGAATTTGGGGGAGAGAGCACGTTTTAACCTCCATATGATATCCAACAGCTTTTGTGGAGAACTTTCTTTTGCATGACGTTACCCTGGGGAGATACGGGGGGAGAGTTCCGGCTCTTTGTGGACATACTGTATACGTGTGCGTGTCGTGATCAGCATTGATGGATCGAAGGAGGAATAATGAGAGGGATTCTTTCATGACGTCAACATGAGTACATCGAGATTGAGAGGTCTTTATTTGTTCCAGCAGTACGGTCCTTAACACGTTCACTGCGAAGGCAGTTTTTTGTAATTTTTGGTTAGTCATCATCAGGACCCTCATTTTTTGACTAATGCAAGTGCACGGGGAAAATTCTATTCTGACTCGTTATTTATACCCTCGATGAACCAAAACGCCAAAGGGAATGGTTGTCGAGAACATATAAGCCTCTGAGCTTCTGAGAAAATATAAGCCGGCAAAGATTGAAAGTTGGAAAATCGTGGGCCCCACCGGTGGGGCCCATCGCAGTGAACGTGTTAAGGAGACTTCAATACAACCTCGCAAGCATCAGTCACGAGTCTGGCCCAGGCCCCGACGCACCGAGAGCTTCGGGGTTGGGGCGATACTTATGGTTTTGAGCTAGTTAGGCCTTGGAACTAGTTAGATGGACCACCCTCGCCCCAAATTTGGGCCACCTCCTATACTACAACATGCCCCGAATGTGGGCCATCCTCTGTCACACCCTATGCTCCGAATATGGGCCACCCTCTATATTACAACATGCCTCGAATGTGGGTCACCCTCTATAACACAACATGCTCCGAATGTAAGCCTCCCTCTATATAACAACATGATCCGAATGTCGGCTACCCTTGCCCTGAATGTGGACCACCCTCGTCCCGGACGTGGGCCATCCTCTTCAAAACAAATCGCCCCGGATGTGGGATACCCTTGTACCGACTGTGGCCCATCCTCTATAACACTATATGCCCCGTATGTGGGCCAACTCCTATAACACTATACGCCTCGAATGTGGGCCATGCTCTAAAACACAACTTGCCCCAAATATGAGCCACCTTTTGTAACACAAAATGCTCCGTATGTGAGCCACTGTTCATCCCATTATATGCCTCTAATGTGGGCCAACCTCGTCCCAAATTTGGGCCACCTTCTACAACACTATCTGCCCCGATTGTAGGTTACCCTCTTCATTACAACAAGCCCAGAATGTGGGCCGCCTTCACCCTGAATGTGGGCCACCCTCTATATGACAACTTGCCTCGAATGTGGGCCACTCTCCATAGAGCCATAGATGGTGGCCCACATTTGGGGCATAGGTAGCCCACATTCGGGACATCACAGTGTTGAAAGAATTGTGTGATGTAATAAATCTTACTGCACGAAACGAATGACTATGAATACCAGATCCGAAAATTGATCACGAGACATTGGAAACACGAAGAATCACATCCCCGAGTGATGCGCACCATTGCATATCACCTCCCGTAATAGCTGATTCAATCATCCAAAATCCGTTCTCGTCAGCTGACAAAACCGGCTATCACCAGCTGATTTACAGCCATCCTAGCTGATAGACGCTGAGAGAATTTGAGAGGTCCAGGAGACCGCAAAAAAGGTCCCACAAATGGTCAATCGATGATTATCCAAATCATTCCTCAAACGTCCTTCTGAAGACCGGAATCGTTTGATGCAGTCCAAAGTAACTAGCAAAATCTAGTAGTGATGTCCCGATTTCAGATTTTTTTGAGAGAACCCAAATCTAAGGCTATAGTACCATATTTCAAGACGACATAATGAAAAATAGTGGTATTGGTGTTTCTTCATAATGGTAGCAGAATCTATGCTGATTCGACGTGGATGCACTCAGCAAGAGCTCAATTCCTATCCTCCATATTCTCCATCTCCTTAAATGTCATGAGTTCGCTTTTCATTCACACAGCCATTCCAGTCAGGTTTGCGAGATAATGATGGACCTGCAACAATGGACTTTGCTGTCACAGTTAATGTACATCGCCATTCTTTCGACGACTGCTTTACCGGATATCATTCGAATAGGTAAGGAAGATGACTATCACTTCAATTTCTGAGAATATGTCAATAGATTGAGTCAATTTAGCCGGGCAGGGAAATAAATTAGGAGAGTTCGTGAGACAGTACCAAGGTCATCAGGTATCAGGATCCCGATCAGAACCGAATGTCGTTGGATATTCCATTCTCGCGATGTGAGGCTGCAGTTGCTATTAAAAGGGCCTAAAACCGTGGGAGCCTTCCATGCTGATCGGAAAATTGCGCAAATAATCGAAGAAGTAGACATAGCCTGATGGCCAATGTCGTGCCTATGAATGCTGATTAGAGGATGATTAAAATAATACAAAGCTCAGCCAAAATTTATCCGTCAGGATCTCGCGTATCGGGTTGCCTATGTGGAAGAAGTGAAGTGTGATGGGTGGCCGTATGGGTCATGGGTGGGTGGATGGTTGGGTGGGTTGGCGGATGGATGGATGTACTTGAACTTAAGTGATTTTGGTAGGAATTACTAGAGATTCATTGAGATGTTTCACTGAAATTCCAGTGAATATAACTAAAGATTGTGTGCGTGTGCTGGAAAGGAGAGGCAGAGTCTGAGCCAGACCTCCATGTCATTGCAGAGGCAAGCAGACGACGCGTTTGATTGTTACCGGGAAAACATCAGCCATTCTCGCTACAACATCGAGGTGAACTCAAGCTCTCTCCCCTCGCCTGAGGAACACGGCAATCAGCACAATGGAGCCTGTCTCATGCACGCCAGTGTCGACTGCAGTAAGATCATTGTTGTGCGCAGGCGTGTCAGGGAGCGCAATACAGAGCGCCATCAACTCCACGTTGGCGGGAGATTCGAATAACCAGGAGTTGCCAAGCGGTGCATCCCCCCGAATTGAGGACTTGGCGGAAGTACCATACACGGAAGCATCGCTCACAACACCGATTGAGAAGAATACCACCGTCGCTGCTTTTAATTCCACCGAGTACTGGGTCTGATAGCACCAAAAATACAATTACTATTAGATTCCGCAGAGCACTCTGGATTCATTTTTCCAGCACTCCAATGAGATCCGAAAGCAGCTTGACGAGGTCAAATCTTCCATCAGTCGACACCACGCTACAACTTCTTCCCCACCCTTCACACCAGCACCAAATGAGGTGAATGAGCAAATGTTGGAGCGTGTGTTGTCTCTTGATGAACTTATTCGAAGGCAAAACTCTCAGCTGGAGGAGCTTAGCCTGGACCGAAAGCTGCTATCGGAGGTGAATTCACTAATGAAAAAATAGATTCGGAATCTGAATAATCTTCTGCTCAATAGCTAGTGTACTTCGCGGAATATTAGCCTTAGTGACGCCAACCACGTGATTGATACCCCTTGTGATGTCAGTGACTCTCCATCCCAAAACGAGCCATCTGCGTCTGTGGATCGGGAATCTTCCCGCCAGTCACCTCGTGCGTGCCCGGGAGCGAGCTCAGATGCTATGGGTAACGAGAACTGCGAATTAGTCATAAATGGTGTGCTCAAAACCGTATCAGATGCCTCCGAAGAGGAAGTTGTGAAAATTTCATATGCAGTTCTCGGAAACATTCTCCCTTCGTTGGAGGAGGAAGATATCGCCAGAGTACGCGTCTTGGGATTTCAGCAGGTGTCTGGGGAGCAGTTCTCCGACGGTAACTCGGGCTCTTTGGATGAGCAACCGTCAACACATGGGTCACGTGGATAGCCCAATTGTATAGTCATTCATTCCAGGAGTGAACTGATGGGTAGAATCATGAAGGCCGAACGGTCGGAAAGTAACGGCTACTTCACCACCCACAATATCAACCCCGTCTTGCTTGACCAGGCTTGGAAAACTCATGCGTCGGACCGTAGAATTCTGATCAATGAGATGCTGCCTCGCGAAAATTTCTCATCATTTAAAAGCTTGAGGCATTCCGCACGGCATTTTGGCTTCTAGTATGTTTGGCACGGCGGCGGACGATTTCTGGTCAAGAGGGACGGAGCTGACCGCATTCACGTATTTGAGTCTCTTCCTGACTCACATTTCATCCGCGAAGCCATTAGAAGGGAGAGCAAACACAGAACGACATCTCAGAAGTCGGGTAACAACAACTCTGACCACGTTGAACGGAGCAATCCACCAGCTCAAAAATCAGTGGCCTCGCCCTGACAATCTCCTGCTGCTGGGGAATTGAAGAAGAGGTAAGAGTCCTTGAGAGCGGGTTTTGTCATCATCAATTCATTCACTGATGAAATTGAGAAGTCACGATCACCCATTTCCAACGAGCCTGCCTATCACTTTTTTGGGATTGCTGAGTCCCGAAGTCAGTGATCATCTCGTTCAACTCTCGGAATATTCTCTTGCGAGGCAAGACCGCAACAAACGTGGAGGTGGAGTTGCTTTGTATGTGTGGAATGACTTCAAGGTAAAGAAACTAGCCTCTTACGATACAAGCCAAATGAAGAAATCTGGTATCTCTGAATTTTCATTCTGCAGCGTGCAACTAGGTCACTCTCCTCCCACCATAGTAGGTGTAATCTATAGACCCCCTGCAATATCCATGCAGAGAGATTCTCGGCTCTCTAATTCTCTTCACCTCCTGTGTGGAGATTTTAGCCACAAATTCATGATGAGAGATTGGAACGCAGATCTTTAGTCGACCACGGACTCGGATGCTGAGACTCTCAAGCAGCTCACCAGTGCATTATCATCGAAAATCGTTCAGCATGGAGCAACTTACCATACGAATACATCCCACACATGGATTGATCATAATTAGATTCATGAAAACGAGAGCATCGCCGAGTTTCAGAATAGAGCATTACCTGATTTCGGGGGACATGCAGTCATTAACGTTTCCATCGGTATCTTTCCTCCTCATCCTGCGAAAGATTTGTTCTCTCACAGGAATCTCAGTAAGATTACGCCGGAACAGCCAAATGACTGCCTGCTCGCTGTGATTGGAGTGCTCTAGATCAAGTCGAAACCAGCTTGGAAGACGCGGTAAAATGTCTCAAAGAGAATTCAAATGCAGCTTCGTATGAACTGGTGCCAACGAGAACGGTCTGCCCACGAGAAAAGGATGCTCCATGGATTGGTCCAGAGCTGAAATTGCTCATCAGCAAGCGCAAGGCACTGGAGAAGCGATGGGAGCGTGCACTACGCAATCAGCACCCTTGTCGTGAGCTTGAAGATGAGTACTTCCAGCTCTCGGAGGAGGTCGCGGTGCGCATGGAACAAGAGCTAATTATAATTTCTTCTATCACGTTCATCTGTCAGACGCTCTTGATCAAAACAAAGATATTTGGAAGAAAATGCGTGACCTCGGCCTCTTGCCTAGGAGCAAAGAGGAGGAAGTCTATGATTTCACACCAAATGAACTGAATGATCACTTCGCTGGGGTATCTGTATCAACACACGAGAACATTGATGAAGCAGATGGAATCATTCCTCCTGCCTCTGAGAATGGCTTTGAAATTCAAACCTGTCGATTTTTCTGAAGTAGTCTTGGCTGCCAAACACTTTTCATCCCGAGCTCGGGGTGTTGATGGAATCCCTCAGAGTGTCATCGCTAAAGCTCTCCCAGTTATAGGAGAGGTACTGGTGAATATCTATAACTCTATTTTTGCTCAGGGAAATTTTACTGGAGCTTGGGAACAAGCCCAGTGGGTCACGTTGGAAAAGACACCAACACCACCCACTGTCTCGGACTTCTGACGTATTGCTCTTCTGTGCTTCCTAAAAGATTCCTCATTCCCAAATCACGGGATATCTTGAGAGTATGAATCTTTTGGATCCCTTCCAGACTGGTTCTCGACAAAATCGTAGTACACAGACAGTTATTTTGAAACTCACTGATGACATTACCAACGACTATTGATACCAGTGTTGATAGCTCGGGCTCTCGATTTAGCCAGGACAGCCGTTCCGAAAATTGAAGACAATATATTCGAATTCCTTAATTCTATATATCTTCCAGCTGGTATCACTCAAGATAATACCATTTTTTCAAACTTCATGATAAACATCTACCTAGAATCTTGGGCCAATCACCCATCATCATTTTACAATCATCATTATTAAACTACAAAAGCATTTCAGTACACTGTAAAAAATATTAATGTAAATTTACAATACAGGTCGGTAAATATCCAACTCTGATAGTTGTAAATTTCAGCTAATTTTTGTGATTTTACAAGCGCTTGTGAATTTACCACTCTCAGAGGGGGTAATTCTTGGATACCACTCTCAGAGTGGTAAATTTCATCCCACAGAAGTATGCACTGCGCGTGCGTGACGCGAGTGAGCAAAGTAAGCTGAGTTAGACTCGCGAGCAGAAGACTCAATCTGTAAACATCTAAACTGCCCTCGCCTCTCTTCGGCATCGCGAGGTTGCCGCTGCAGAGGGAGTCTGTGACTCCGACGACATCCCCGAGCAGTCCAGGGCAATCCGGTCTGCTCTGATTATTTCAAAATTGAAGTAAAGTCTCGTGACTTTATTGTGTGCGGTCGTTCCGCCCGGAGTAGGATTTGGTTTTGAGGTTATCTTTTACAAAACTGTGTTCCTCTCAAACTATTCTAAAATAAGTTTATATCATGCGTGTCATCAAATAATCTAATAAATTCGATTTATTTGTACACAATATTCACATTACACTCTCATCCAAGCTTCTATCTACTCTGCTGTGCTCAATGAGAAAAAAAAATAAAATCAGCAGACAGAAATTTACAACCGCGACGGTAAATTTCAGCTGACGAAGCGGTGGCGCTGCTGTATGAAATTTACCCTCGGACGGTGAAATAATTTACAAGCCGCTTGTAAAATCACAACTCCCAGAGTGGTATCCAAGAATTACCCCCTCTGAGAGTGGTAAATTTACATAAATTTTTTTTACAGTGTAGCCTCTCACTTATCAAGGACATTTACAAACCAAACGAGCGGTAGCAATCGGGGCAATAACGCTAGTATCTATTAAAATGTGAGCTTAGAGAATCCAATGTTAGAACTCGAACTTCCGAAACGAACGTATTTAGATGTTACTTTCAGGTTGAAAATAAGTTCTGAGAAAAGAAATCGTTAGAACAGATATTTTAGAAGAACAGTACCCCAATCAGCCCATCCACGCAAAAGCTGTACTCTAAGACGTGGAATGAACTGCGTACGTGTAGGAAATGTGAAGGTTGAACGAGCGCAGTATGCTTACTTCTAGGGCGCAGTGAATACACATCAGTATGTAGTTCTCCCTTTGCCACTGCTCTGCTGCTCTAACGGCCTTCTACCCCGAAGCACTGCGCTTATGGGCGCGTGACTCTAATTTTCGCAACTCAGCATTGCTGTTAGTCAATAATTCAACGCCAAGATAGCGTCATTGTTCTTGACAGACGAGTCACGTGTGTTTCATCACTCATCCATTTTTTGAGCGGGAATCAGATGAATTGAGAAGAGAATTCCAGAGTACGAATTCTCATGCTCTCCTGTGCGCTCGACCATGACCGCAATGAAAAGATTGGAAATTTTGTTGATCGTTTGGGGGAGAGATGGATGTTAGAAAGTTCTGGAATTCCACTGATTGTTGCAGAACACCTGTAGATATCACTGTGCATAATCTGGAAAGAATCTATGATGGTCCCATCACGCTCGTACTATCCCAAGGTTGTACTAACGTGGAACGACTTTTCTTAGGATTGGTCCAATTTTCCTACTGTGGGTAGGCAATATTATCATACACGTGCGATGAAAATTCCAGCTTATTCTGACATTCCAAACTCCAGCGAGGAAAATCTAGACCTTTGACGTTATACCCGACGTTGATGAGATATGATGCGCGGAGAGTGACATGAAGCCGCTTCTGATATTGCTGTTCCGAAGATTTCCCTCGGGATCCTTTCGAAAAATTGGCATGTTATGAATCATGACTGAATGCAACGGCCTGTGGAATCTGAGCGAAATCCATCGGTTTGTTGTTGAGTGATCCTCCTGAGTAGTAAACAATACTTGGACTCCAGTGAGCTGTACGGGCAGCCGGTGACCAGTGAGAGTGGAGGGTAGAGAGGAATGGATTGGCTTCTTGCAATTCTCCCCACTTCGGATTCGTGCGCAAGTATTGTGTATCGGTGTGACTCGTCTGCAGGCTGCTTGTGTGCGTCCGAAAACGCCGCAAATTTGTGTTTACGCATTTATTAATTGTAACTCATCAGATCTCGAAAACTCATTGTCGGGATTAGTCCAAATACCACCCAAACCCTCGTAAGATATTCAGCTCGCCGAATGTTCACTCAAAATTTCTGCAAGACTCTTAAAAAAAATTAGAAAATTCCGTAAAGACAGTGGTGTATTCGGCATGCCTCCAACTAGAAGAAGTGTGCAAGGAAGTATCTGGGAATCTCATTCTTACATGATATTTTTTATTATATCTCTATCCATGACTGTGTGTGATTTGAGAGGCATACAGTTGTTAGAATCAGTTTTACAGGACTATTCCTGGATTGAGGTCCTCTGATTTCTACCAAGTTTGCTCAATTATATAGATTCTGCACGTGTGACAGGCTCAAAAAGAATTGCGCAAGAATCTACATGATCTGTAGATGAAATTCCATTGCTCACTCATCATAATCGAAGCACAGTTAATCGAAATGGATGGTTTTTGTGCGATTCCCTGATATAAACCCTGCAACACGTACCCGCAGTTGGGCCGCCTTCTTTGGACACAGGAACGCTAGTTGTTGCGCCATTTCACCTCCCCTATTGACACGCAAATAGCCAATAGTGCGTGCACACTTATGTGAGTATCACCTCCAGCGAGAACTTTGCGCCCCACACCCGTGGGAAGTTATGATGGAGGAGCGAGAGAGTGGAAGGAGAGAAGGCGAGCACTCTTTCAGGTAGTTGTTCACTAAAGTACAAAATATACCAGAATGTCACCAAAGTTGGTGAGAACTTAGTTCAAGTGTTTATGAATACCTGTGCAGAATTTCAAAGGCTGAGTCTACCTAGACGCGCTCACTCGGGGCACGCGTGCTCTCTCCGCTTGCACTCTCCACCCGAACACCGGAGTACTCGCCGGAGTAGGTACCGAATATGGGATTTGAAAATCTTTTGACGAGTGTTCCTTCTCAACTTGAGTAACAGCGTGAGTTTGTGAGATGAAAACGGCCAGTCTATTACGTGAATTAATCAAAAAATTGATTTCCATCGAATAGAGATCGAAAAATGAGAGGCGTGGTTGTGTCTCATATGAGCATCCCCCAACTTTCCATCAGGTTTCCAACTTGTAAACCATTCAGCAACATTCAGCATCATCTTGGTTATACATTGAAACTTATTCGAGAAGCTGAATAATGAGCTAAAGTGTGTGAAAAGCTGATTAAGAACACCCGCGAGATGTCCCAAATTTACGAAGGAGTGACTCTTGTAACACAAATTTGATCTTTGGTGTACATGGAGTAGCTCGATTCTTCTTAACCACAATTTCGCACAACTTTGCTTATTTCACAGTTTCTGGAGGGAGTCTCAATGCAAATTCAGAATAATGTTGATTATTGTTGAATAAGCGGCGAGTTAGGAACCCAAGAACTGGGGGGTGGTGATATCAGGCACATCGATCGACATCCATGTCTCTCACTTCTCGATCTCTATTCGATGCAAATCAGTTTTTTGGTCGATTGACGCAATAGACTGGGCGTTTTTCATCTTACCAAGCCGTGTTGAGCTCTAATTGAGAGGGAACACTCGTCAAAAAATTTTCAAATTCCATTTTCGGTACCTACTCCGGCGTTTGGGTCGAGGTTTGGGTGGAGAGTGCGAGCGGAGAGAGCGCGCGCTCCGGGTGAGCGCGTCTATGAAGACGCGGCCAAAATGATCGACCGTTTTGTTTCAGAGTGATAGCCATGGGAATTCGTCACTCTTAACATCGCGCTCATATGGGATCGACTGTGAGACTCGACAAAGCGTGGACTCCCTCATTATCGCAATATTGAGAGTAACACATTTCCATGGCTACCACTCCGAAACGAAATGGTCAATAATTTCGAAATTTTGCACAGGTCTTCATTAACACTTGAACTAGATCCTCATCAACTTCGGCGACATTCCGGTATATTTTGCATTTTGCACAACTACCCTAAGGCCGCTCTGTAGTCTCAAAACAGTGTCCGTGGCGCCATCTTGCGACCCAATTAGTTCATTGTAAGTATAAAATCAACCAAATGATGGAGAACGGAAAGCGTTGTTTTCCCACGTGCGGATGATTTTTCTGCAAATTTTAGAAAAATTTCATCAAGATCGGTGAAAAATCGAAAGATTATAGTTGTGACCAGAATTGCGCTATAAAATTTTTGCCACAACTATATTCGCTCAATTTTTCACCGAATTTGATGGAACTTCCTTTGGAATCTGCAAAAAAATTATCCGCGCGTGGGTAAACATCGCTCTCCATTCTTCATCGTTTGGTTGATTTTATATTCACTGTTACGTGGGAAGGAGGGGTGATTTGAATAAATCATGGCTGAGTGATGTTGATATATAGGTTTAATGGCAGCTGAAATATACTCGAGAGAGAGATATGATTCTGGAGGTTGATACGAGCGGTCTGGCTACCACACGGCTCATCGTAGACGACGATGGTCCGTACTACAGCGTAGACCGATGCAGTGGGGATGTATTTCGCTCCGTCGAATTGCTGACGGTGCATCCGCGATGGCCGGCGAACCGCGAACATACGTTGCGCGGCCGCGTAGCCGTCACGGGTGCAAGGTCATCGCGGCACGAAGGCGAGAGGTGAGATCAGGCACTGATCTCCACCTCTACCCACGTGACACGAATCGTCCGTAGCTGGGTCATCCGCGTCTCCTGATGCGGTATATTATGATGTATAATAGCTGTGGCCTCTTGAATGGCCTTCAAATCGTATGATTTGGATAATCATATGTTGTATAGTATAGCGCTCGCTCGATGAGCGCGTGTTAGCATGTATGTGTCTGAAATTCTTGTCAACGCGAGAGTGTCTTTGTTCGTGATTGTTGCGTATACAATTTCTCATCGCGAACTTTCTCTCTCTCGTTACAATCATTGAAGCTTGAATAATTTCATTCCCTTGATCTCTAATTTCACAAGATGTGATTTTTTACAATATTATAGTCAGAGGTGTGAAAGGGTTCTAAAAAATTTCCCAATTCATCAAAAATTGTTCGAAAAATTGATCCATCGGAAATCTCCCTGCTGCCACCAGAAGGAGCTTCTTGATGCATTCCACTATCACTCACCACGATTCTGAATCCAAACGATTCTGAAAATCTCAGTGGACGAGTTTAGAATCTGATTGGATCTTTCCCGAATCGGGAACGTCCTTCCAGCACTGGATTGAATCGAGGATGACCGTTTCCAGCTCGGATTTTGATATGTTGCTGGGTCAGGGAAACTTCGAGTGAATTCCTCAAAAGCTGTTCAGAAACTTCGGCTTCATCTCTTCAGATGGATTCAAGGGGTTGCCGCCGAGAGGTTTGAGAAGGAAATTCGTACAGGGAAAGTAGTCAAGTATTGCAGATGATTGGAGAGATGGTGATTCCTAGGTGGGCAGAATCATACTGCCGATTCACGAGAAGTTGCTGTACATGCAAAATATGTAATTCAATACTTCAAGCCTAAACACAGGTATGAGAATCTCCGGAATCAGTTCTGGATCGAATCTGAGTTGAGGAGATGTAATGACCGCATCGAAAGAAAAATGACGAGTGCTGCATATTAGTCACGCATAATGGATTTTGTGTCGGAATCAATCCTATTGTCACCTCTAAGAATCTCTTTGTTTGGCTGTACGCTAAGTACTCCAGATTTTGAGCCCCAGCATGACTCTGAGGATAGTCATGGTTGAGTTTGGGATCGATGTAGGCTATGAAAAGATATGGATCAGTGCAAAATCATCGCAGAAGCATAAGGTGTAGAGCAGGATGTTCCTTCTGACACTCCAAAACAATTCGGAACACGGCCAGGGACAATTCAACAGGAACTCAAGCCCAATATAAAGTCTAGCTACCGTTTGTGAGAGATCCAGAAGGGATTCTGGCCGCAACACTCAAATCATCCTTGTGGTAAACTGATACAAGTAATAATATAGTCCCCAGAATCCTCTGATCCCTAGATCTGGATGGACGATTTATTGTGTATCCATTGAAACAGTTTCGTGGTTCCAATATGTAGCAACATCTCATGAAGGCTTGACGTTCTTACTTCTTCATCCGTATACTGGTACGATACCACTCATGTGTCATAGTTAGATCCCTACATCGCCAAGATACAGCAGCAGAGCTCGAAATTTGCAATTGATTCATATGGTTCCGAATGGATTCATTTTATGGATGGAAGTGCATATTGATCAGATGATAAGATATGTTCCAATAGACCAACTTCATGTAAGATCAGACATTCGAAAATTGCTCAAGTCTCAAATTTCCTCCATATATGTTTTGTTCAGTGAAGAAACAGGTGAACCCATGATTTTGGTGACACTATAGTATGAATAAATGGTTGAACTATATCGAAAAGGGTATAATTTTTCGGCACGCGAAAAAAGAATAATTTCATGGGATATTTGGGGCGGACGAACGGGATATTTATACTTCGCACGGGAGAAGAAATAATTCACATAAAAATGATGTAATGCACGGGACGAAAAAATAGTTAATGGGATTAGAAGATATATGAACGGGAAAATAATATAACTAACAGGAAATAAACTTATCTTGCCCCGGTAAATATGGTATACCAGCACGAAATATCTTCCCTCGAATCCATGTGTGAATAGACATCGAATCATTGAAAAAATCATTAGATAAAGTACTATTTATTGAAACTCATTGAAATCGCATATATTTCTTTGATGTGAGCAGAATCGAATCAGTTACAGAAGGATGCAATGAATGATAATGGTTCATACGTCAAGAAATTCGAGCAGATCAGAACATTAACCCTATTAGCAGTGAACGTTGCTACAACGTTGCAGCAACGTTGCTCTGCAACCTTTGCAACCAAGTCTGTAACTTGCAAGGACGTTGCCAAAACGTTGCAGCAACAGCTTGATGTCCGCGCAGGATGGTTGCTGCAACAAAAATTGCAACGAAGAAGAAGTTGCAGTTAGGTTGCTAGTCAGGTACAGAAAAGTTGCAAAATGGTTGCAGCAACGTTGCTGCAACCTTTTCTTTGGCTTTCTTCCGATTTGGAGGCTGAGTTTGGTTGCAACTTTCATCCCAGCAACGTTGTTGCAACGTTTCCACAACCACTCATGCAACGTTGCAAGAAAACGTTACAGGATAAGTTGCAAAGACGTTGCCAGAACGTTGCTGCAACTTTTTCCGCAACCAAACCTCGAGATCCACGGGAAAAGGTTGCACTGAAACGTTGCCACAACGTTTTGACAACCAACTGTGCTACTTTGCCGAGAAAAACTCGAGTTAATGTTGCATGAAGACGTTGCAAACACGTTGCCAAAACGTTGCTGCAACTTTTTTCGCAACCAAACCTCGAGATCCACGAGAAAAGGTTGCACTGAAACGTTGCCACAACGTTTTGACAACCAACTGTGCTACTTTGCCGAGAAAAACTCGAGTTAATGTTGCATGAAGACGTTGCAAAGACGTCGCCAAAACGTTGCTGCAATTTTTTTCGCAACCAAACCTCGAGATCCACGGGAAAAGGTTGCACTGAAACGTTGCCACAACGTTTTGACAACCAACTGTGCTACTTTGCCGAGAAAAACTCGAGTTAATGTTGCATGAAGACGTTGCAAAGACGTCGCCAAAACGTTGCTGCAATTTTTTTCGCAACCAAACCTCGAGATCCACGGGAAAAGGTTGCACTGAAACGTTGCCACAACGTTTGTACAACCTAGTGTGCTACATGACCGACCGGAACTCGAGTGAACTTTACATGAGAATGTTGCAAAGACGTTGCAGAGACGTTGCTGTATCTTCTTCTGCAACCAAACCTCTAGTTCCACAGGCGAAGGTTGCTCTGAAACGTTGCCACTACGTTTTAACAACTAACTGCGCTACGTTGCCGGGGAAAACCTGAGTTGACGTTGCATGGAAACGTTGCACGGGCATTGCGAAGACGTTCCTGCGACTTCTTTTGCAACCAAACTTCGTAGTCCACCAGACAAAGTTGCACTGAAATAATACCGCAATGTTTCTACAAACTACTTTGCTACGTTGACGAGAGGAAGTCGAGTAATGTTGCATGAAGAAGTTTCACGGGCGTTGCAAAGACGTTGCTGCGACTTCTTCTGCAACCAAACCTCCAATCTCGCGGAAGGAGGTTGTACTGAAACGTTGCCGCAACTTCCGTACAACCTACTGTGCTACGTTGCAGGTGAGTACGTGAGAATTTTCATGACACAGTCGTTGTATCGACGCCGGTGTAACTGATATTTCAACGCAATTTCGGAAGCTACTGAGGAAGGTTGCGGGAATGTTGCAGAAATGTTACCACATTATCATGTATTGTACGAAGGAGCGTGGAGGTTAGAGGAAACGTTTCATAGAGAGTTGTTAAGACGTTGCTAAGACCTTGCCTCAGCTCTTATCGGAAACCAATCCCTAAACTTATGAAAAAATGTTCATGAGATGGCTGTCCAATGTTTCCACAACTCATTATTCAGATGAGTGCGAGAATTTGGAGGCACGGTTACGAGAATGATAAGTTTATTAAATTATACAAGGTAAGCTGAGGCTTTGACTTGGAAAATTTACTCTCTCGGAAGTCATGTGTCGGTAGAACCATGGAACAGAATACCTATGCACCCCATCGCGTTGCAATCTCTAGCCTTGGATACTTGTATTCAGACAACCTTCGACGAAAGCGAAAAAATGAAGGAAGCAGTATAGCCATCGCAAATTCCTCATTCATAACATGTCTGAACGATCAAATGTAGAATGTCGATTTGCTCTGACACTCGTAATCATAACGAGGTCGAGCAGTGTAACCCATTGCAATTATTCGAGCTTGGAACTTCATAAGTGATAATGATGCAATCAGGGAGCCCGAAATTTGGATTGCATTGTAACAAAGCTGTCTCGACACTATGCTCCTTTGAATGATTGATAAATTCCACATAAGAATATGTGGCTTTAAAACTCATTTCAATGGAAATTTCAAGGGAAAATCCATTGTTCGATTCCACCTGAATCTTTCATTGATAGATCTTGTTGCCGCCAATTGAAGTTCTTATGGATGGGTTCCACGCGAAAGCGACCTGCGGAAAGGGGTCATCTCTCAGATTTTTTTCTAACCTTCTTTATTCGATCCTATGGCCCAAAATAGGAACTTTTGACCACCTATGGGGTCCAAAAAAAATGTCATACCTCCGGTGCACGCATATCCGTGAAAAAAGCCGAAATCCATCGTGTCAAAAATGGTGCTTTTTTATTCAGTAAAATGCAAAGATCTCGAGTTCTTCGATAGCTATCGACTCGCGGGTTGCGGCATCTGAAAGGTCATCAAAAAACCTATCGGAAACGTTATCGAAAGAATATTCTTGGCGAGTTATGGGCCTCCTAGAGCTAAAAAAGTGTTTTTGACTAAAACGTTCATCTCTCAAAAAGCCGACTTGTGTTTTTTTCAAAAATCACATAAACGATGTAAAATTTTGCGTTTTTACAGAGAAAATTGGTTTTAGAGTGTACCTACGCGATCCCATCAACTTACAAGCCATTGTTTAGAATTCAATTTTTTTCGGTATTGGAAAAGTTTCATTTTCTGCGCATGTGCACAAATTTGGACTTTCGGGACGATTTCTATCGGAGAGCTGACGTAATTTCCATCAAAATGACCCCTTGCAAGAGTCAATTTGAGGGGTGTCATTTTCTGCGCAAGCGCAGAAAATGACACTTTTCCAATACTGACAAAAATTGAATTTCAAACAATGGCTTATAAGTTGATGGGATCGCGTAGGTACACTCTAAGACCAATTTTCTCTGGAAGAACGCAAAATCTTACATCGATTATGTGATTTTCAAAAAAAACAAAAAATGTCTTTTTGGGAAATTAACATTTCAGTGAAAAACACCTTTTTAGCTCTGGGAGGCCCATTACTCGCCAGAAATATTTTTGCGATAGTGTTTCCAATAGGTTTTTCGATGACCTTTCAGATGCCGCAACTTGCGCGTCGATATATATCGAAGAACTCGAGATTTTTGCATTTTACCGAATAAAAAAGCACCATTTTTGACACGATGAATTTAGGCTTTTTTCACGGATATGTGTGGATCGGAGGGGTAAAATTTTTTTGCCTCAACCATCACAGTTTCACGATGATTTCTTTTCAGCACCTTCCCGTTTCTCAAGATGGCATATAAGATGGCAGTCTGTAGGCTAACTATAGGGTATGGCCTACCAGGGCACTACTCTACATCAGGGTGGGCCGAAAAATGACTTTTTTCGAGAATCGATACGGGCTAGTGCGCAAAAGTAAGGTTTCTATATGTAGATGTGAAAAAACTTTTGCTGGGCGCTGAGAAATGATATTTTAGGTTCCAGCAAGAACGATGAAGTTTTCATCAAAATTAAGACGGGTTTAAGTGGGAATGCGCCTAATTTGACACTTTTGTCTTGCTAACTTTGCTTGCATTCCTGGCGCATCCGAAGATTTTTCAACATACTTTAGCTCATTTCGAAGCTTGTTCCAAAACCTACAAAATGAGCTCAATTTCGACTAATCCGAGCCAATCTATCTCAACTTTCCCAGAAAGTGATCGTTATTTAAAATCCCAGAAATAGGGCGATTCTCCCTTCAAACTTTGCTTGTATTTCTGGCGCATCTGAACATTTTTCAACGTCCTTTAGCTCATTCTGAAGCTTGTTCCAAAACCTACAAAATGAGCCAAAGTACGTCCGATTTCGACTAGCCCGAGCCAATCTATCTCAATTTTTCTGAAAAGTGATGAGTTTTGAAAAATCCGAAAATAAACGACTTCCCCCTCCCGCCTCACTCCTTTCAAAACTCGGAATGGAAAAGTTGAGATAGATTAGCTCGGGTTAGTCGAAATTGGACGTAATTTAGCTCATTTTGTAGGTTTTGGAACAAGCTTCAAAATGATCTGAAGTACGTTGAAAAATCTTTGGATGCGCCAGAAAGGCAAGGAAAGTTAGCAAGAAAGAAGTGTCAAATTAGGCACATTCCCATTTAAACCCGTCTTAATTTTGATAAAAACTTCATCGTTCTTGCTGGAACCGAAAATATCATTCCTCAGTGCCCAGCAAAAGTTTTTTCGCATCTACATATAGAAACCTAACTTTTGCACACTAGCCCGTATCGATTCTCGAAAAAAGTCATTTTTCGGCCCATCCTACTCTACATCTATTAATATAATCAGTTGGTAAATCTATAGATCTACAGCAATGCATAGGTCATCGGCTGTGTCGGAAACAATAGTGTCTGAGACTGCTGCTTCGGAAATCATCTTCTCTCGTAAAATGGCCGATTTCCAACGTTCCAGCGTAATCCAGCTTCTGAACCCCTTGGACTCTGCTCATAGGAATTAAACATAGAAATAATTCAAACGTGAATTTGAATGCAGTAAAACGTTTATTCATTAGAATCAATATGACCAATAGACGTAACTAGAGTGTGCAATATCGGTAATGCAGCATAATCGCGTTTGTACGGCAATTTCATCATTTTGCCAGATATTCGGTTAATGTTCCAGAAATACATCGCTTCTTCGGGCTTGTCGAGCACCACAATTCCTAATTTTGATGACTTACATGGTAGATCGAAAACATCACCTTTGATTTTGAACACCTTCCCAACCACATGGATACAACCATCGCTGGTTTTCACGAAATTGAGAGCATCGATCACAACTTTTCCATCTACCATAAGGCATCCATTTTTCCCATCTGCACAATTAACTTTGAAATTTTTCAACTCCATACATTTATGCTGAGGAACAACTTCTACGGAAGGATGAGTGATGGGGCCACTATTGTGCTTACAACTCAACTCAGGTTCCGCACAATGTTTCGACTCTGTGTTATTTATCATTTCCAGTTCACCACTTCTTCTCATTATTTGCTGGAGTGGCTGGTCACCTTTCCTGATTCTATTCTTGAGCAAAAACATGAAGTTCTCGAATCTGAAGGCAGAGAAGCTCTCCAATAAACCGTAACGTCTAACATCATCAACTGAGTGGAGAAGATTGTGGACATTGAAGGTCACGAAATAGTCTCCAAAAAGTAGAGCAAAATCTGCAACAAATTTTTGGAGAAGCTTCTCTGCATAAGTTGTCCATTTCTCTTCCTTGACCAATTTTGGGTTGCTCAGAATAGAGATTGCGACATGGAGGGTTAGGAAATTCAAATAAACTTCGTCATCAACAATGTCTTTCAGAGCTACAATACCTACATACAAGAGAATCAACCTCAATTCAGTTGCTTTGAAACGATGGATACTTTCTAGTTTCCTCGGTTTTCGAGCAAATTCATATGGGATGAATCTCCTCAGTTCAACAAAAATGTCGGATAACTGTTTCATCTTCCAAGCTGGTAATTTGTGGGGTGTTGTGGCTTTCATTAAGATGAGGAAGAATTTTTTGGTGACACCCAGATACACTAGGTGCATTACAACGAGAGGCACATGAGTTACAGGGCGAAATTTGCGTATCCTCGCCAGAATCGTCAGATCGTGCTGGTAGTCATCCGAATGAGCGAAAGCACGAAATTCTTCGTCTGTTCTCAATCTAAAAATATCACCGGGAAAACAAATTGTCTTCCCATTCCGAACACTTTCAATTGTACACTTAGTACAGCTTTCTCGGCCAGTGTGATACTTCACTACAAGTACAAAAGCTTTAGCTGGTGTATCGCAAACAAGCGTGATCGAGAAATTGAATACTTCTTCTTCGACGACCAAGCCATTCTCTAGTAATGGGATACATTCATCAACAAACTGTTGGAGAAATTCATTTGCATCGGTTGGCTTTGAATCGCCGACATAAATTCCCGCAATGTAAACATCAGTCTCTTCTTGATCAGGAATTAATATTGGCCACATGTTCTTCTCTGAGCTTTTGCCGAGAGGAGCACCATCGATGCCGACAAGGATTTTTATGAATTTACCCTTCATACCTATGCTCAAGCGTTTTTGTATTATTTTCTCGACGCACTTCATCAATCTAAAGTGTAAGTAATGGCCACCAGCTAACTGCTGGACTGGATTATCATTGACGTTGAAGTCATACAATGATCTTGCTTGTAGCGGGAGTTTTAGATTTGGAACTTCATCTCGAATCTTATGCAATAGCTTAGTCATGGTATTTCGAGAAATATTACTTTCAATTGACCAATGTGTGAGTACTCCTTTCAAGGATTTTGAGATTGAATCACAAATTTCTACAGGATCATTGCGATTTTCTTCAATTGATGCTAAAAATTTCTCTTCATCCTCATACTTAGTATTGTCATCCGGAGGGCTGTCTTCGTCATCACTGTACCCAGAGTCCTCTTCATCGCTGTATTTATACGCATAATCGAAATCGTCTATGAGGTCATTTGCATCGAATGAATCTATCAGAAATTCTGTTTCGGGATCAGGATTTTCAGGCAATAGTGAGTTCAATTGTTGATCATCATGAGACTTGTCAGTAGTTGGTTCTGAGGTTCTTACTGTCGAGAGAACACACACACTGGGATACGAGTCACTTTCAACTACAGAAATTCCCTGTGAGGTAGTTGGCACTGCCGACATCATGTGAGCATTGGACGAAGGAGTGTGGTCGTTGCGAGACTGAAATCTGAATCGAGCCTGCTCTAGAGATTTATTACGCTCGGCTTCTATGAGACGACGCTGATGCCTGGCACTGCAACTGTCAATGCTTTTCCTCTTACGACCCCCCTCACACGCACTCGAATCCATCTGCAATAATTCAATAAAATTAATGAAGAGATTGTCCAGATGACAAAGTTGACTGCTCATGAAACTATCAAAGGAGAGCTTCTTTTGGGCATTCTTTTCGGAAACCCGTGCGTGAAATTTCTTCGCGCCTTTGTTACTTCACGTGCTGTAATCGCGGAAATTTAATTCGTAAAACATCGATATTGATAGAATATTTATCAGCTTCTCTAAATTCACAACTTGGCCTTACTAGATTGGCAATCAAATATCATTGGAGCGGGTGTTTTCATACGACCAAAGTTGTCATTTTCAGGAAACGGCAAGGAACCAAAAATCTATAAATCTTGGGAACAACCATATACTTTGCTTTTTGAATACAACTCGACGCATCAAGGTGAAATACGCGTCGAATCTGAGTTGGATTCTAGTCTATCCATCAGATAATGATATTGTCGCAGGTGGGTGTATTACAGACCTAACTTTTCTTCATTTGTTATGGAATTTTCATCTTATTAATGTATGTTTCTCATTAAGAATTAATTTCACAGGACCAAAAAAATTCACACGTTCTTATGCGGGAATAATTTCTTTCGACGCGTATCTACTGCAGGAACCGACTGCAGCAATGTGCGAAACAAAATACGAGTCATTCTTTTTAATATAGCCATTTTTCGGGTCGCGGATCAGGGATTATTCATGAAAAATTCGATTTCTCGACTTTTCGACTGATTTCTCGCCAGTACTAGACCCGATAGAGAAATTATCCAAAACACACATTCCGACGTGGAAACAACTGAAATTTACGGAAAAAATACTCTCAGTTTCGTTACAGGTGAACATTACCTCAAAAAGCGGTTTCTTGCAGAACAATTTTGTTGTCGGGCCTTAGTCAATATTTTATCTCAAGTTTGACATTTTTACCGATTTCCCCGTCGAATTTTATGACGAAGTATGTTTTGAAAAACTTGGTCTGAGGATGGTCATGGCTATCATAATGATGACTTGAGTAGCCGGATCATAGAAATTGCGCTAAACTGTCCGGTTCGGCAGGGACATCTATTAGAGCGCTCACTTATTACACTGGACACCAAAATATTGGATAAGACATAGCGCATTGACCAAATAATGACTTCTATACGACTCGACGACGCGCGAACTGCGTATTTCCACAGCGAGGAAGCGCTGGAAACACGCAGTTTGCGCGTCTCATCGTAAAAAGCAGCATATATTGAGTCTCGTGCCAAAAACTTTGCTTCACGAAGACCTTGTTGGACGTCGGCTCTCGCGTCGGCTTCGCCTAGTTCGTGTTACGGAACTTACTTCAATATACCATGAAGATGTGATCATCCAAGTTCACATCGTTTCTCATCCTAAGCTCGTGTAGGCACTGCCATCGCTATATTTGCGGAAGCAATTGAATAAGAACACTCAGCATTAAATGTACCATCTTGGTCTGGTTGCAAAAGGTACATGAGAAGTTCCGCGGGAACTTTCTCCAATGAGACACAAACATGGCAAAGAGGTAGAAGCAAACTTCTGGGCTCGTAAGGTGTATTCTTCCACCACTAATCTCATCTAGATCAAGGATCAAAACTAAAGAGTATTGGAAGTTGACAAAAATTTTTACGAGTTAAATCCTATAAGAGCTCAGCTCGAGATTGCGATTTCGCCACGGAAGTGACATTTCATCTTTAATCAGTGAATACGGATCGGGGAGTTGAAGAATCGCTTATTCCGCTCAGCAAAGTCTGTTTTAAACCAATTATCTACAGAAATTCGAACGAGAAGTTGGATTATCCATGTTTTGGCCGTGTTCCGAGATGTCCTCAGGAATGACACTCTTATTTACCGCGTTCTTTCGGAGAAAAACATCCCGTCAATTCTCGGAAGTGAAGCGAACGATAATCAGGCCGCAGCCGTTCGATAGTTTGAAGTAGAAGAATCAAAATGTGCCTACGAGCGGGTGCTTCCAAGTAGATAGACGCTCTCACGCAGCGCATCTTGACAAAACAAGAATTTTGGCGCAAATCCGGAGACACAATGTACACTTAGCGTTAGGTGTGTAAACGAGGTAGTTGCGTTCCTAAAATTGTGAGATCATGTTCAAGATATATCCAAATTTGGTGTCTTATTGCGGCGGAGTCGTTCGAAAGCCATGTATTGTTGCACCGTGCACTCGAATGCCAGATTTAGGGGTGCGTACATGCCACGGAAATGATATTTTGACCCCTAATTCACAATTTTCGACTCAGAAACTGCAAGCTCAGTCAATTCTGACTTCTAACTAAAAAAGATCGCAAAAAATTCACGAGAAATATGTTTTGCACAACCTATTGAGAGCGCATAGACTCCGCAATAAGCCGAGACACATTGGGAGCAAGTTTTCGCAGAACTGTTCATATCCATATAAGTTTAGAAGCACGTGAGACCAGAAACCTGCAAATTTGACTCACAACGAGGAAGCTTGAGCTTACCTCAGGAACGGACCGAGCATTCCTTATCAGAATAATACATGTGTATACGCCCGTGTAAAAAAAACCGTCTCGTGAAAAGTCTGGCACAAGTTGTCTTCTTACGAGTCTCGGGGAAAGTCTGGCTAACCAGACTGCGAGACTTTCGATTGTACCGCGAAAAGTCTGGCACATTCAGGCAGACTCAGATCAAGACTCGATGCAGATCAGGATAAAGAGGAAAAGTCTCGCAAATTGGGCTCTTGCATTTTTTTTAAGGGGGGTGTCTGAGTAGGTGACTCGTGTTCCAGGCGGTTTGAGGGTGTAGTCCCATGTATTTTGAGGCGCTGAATCGAATGCACGAAGTCGACATCCCGTAAAATCCAGCGATTCTCTGATATTAACAACTAATAGGGCACAATTATGATTTTTTGGGAAAAACTTGGAAGATATGCATTTTAACGAAAAATTATAGAGGATCGAAGTTGTAGAACATAAGATTTCCTACAAAAATGATCCTCGCAAGTTTCCCGGAAAACCCAAACCTAGAGCGGGAAATGCTCGAAAACCGTTCCGCGCGCTTATGGGCTTATATGGAGCGGCCGATGCAGCGCTACTAAACTCGCTGATTCAAACAGTTGTCAATCTATCGCTTGTCGACCTCGTGCATCTTGAAGAACATGAAATTCCCTTCAAAGTGGTGCAGGCGTGATTTCGTCAAACTCAAACCCATTCGACTGGAAGTGGACGAATGTGCACGAATTCGACGGAGAGTGAAAGAATGAGAAATAAGTGTGTCAAAACGCTATTCCCGCAGCAAAACTGCAAGCACGCGGCGATAATACGAGAGCGGCCGAGTCGCAGCGCTGCAACGCGATTTTAGCCTCAAAATCTGTATTTTCTCTCTTCCTCTCGCTCCACACTTGAAGGGGTTTGAATTCAGCGAAATCAGGCCTGCACCATTTTGAAGGGAATTTCATGCTCTTCAAGATGCACTAGGTCGACATGCGATAGATTGACAACTGTCAGAGTCACAGCGAGTTTAGTAGAGCTGCTTCGGACGCCCCATATAAGCCCATGTATAAGGGCGCGGAATGGTTTTCACGGTTTTCCCGCTCTAGACTTGGGTTCTCCGGGAAGATTGTGAGGACATTTTCGTGCGAAATTTGATGCTCTACAACTTTGGTCCTCTAAAATTTTTCGTTAAAATGTATTCAGAGTATGTGAGTGATGTATCTTCCGAGTTTTTTTTGCAAGAAATCATAAATTTGCACTGAAATCATTCATAACAACAAACCGCCGGGTTTTACAGACTGTCGATTTCGTTCATTCGATTCAGCGCCTCAAAAGACATAGAAATACACCTTCCAACCTCCTGGAACACGAGTCGCCTACTCAGACACCCCCCCCCCCCAGCGCACGGACTAAAATGCGCTATTTCTGGCTTAATGTTTCCGTGTCCAGTGTAATCAGTGTCTCCCCCAAACCGAACAATTTAGCGCTATTTTTATGATCCTGCTACTCAAGTTATTATTATGGTGGCCAAACCCATCCTTAGCCCAATTCTTCAATACGGTTTTCGACGTAGAATTCGACGAGAAATAGGATAAAAATGTCAAATTTGAGACATATTAGGGCCTAAGGTCCGAAAACCAACTTTTTCTGAGTGAAATCGATCTTTCGAGGTTACATTCGCCTCTAATGGACCGGAAAGTCTTTATTTCGTAAATTCCATTTTTTTCACGTCGAAATGTGTTTTGGATAATCTTTTTATCGGGTTCTGTACTAGTGAGAATCAATCAAAAACTCGAGAAATGAAGTTTTCATGAATTTTCGATACGAAAATAGGACGCCAAACTCGCAAGGATGGCTTTCGGGGCTCAAAAACTGTAACAACATGTACCCACAGTAACAATAAGAATTCTTGACCTGCGACCCAAAATCTGGCGATATAAAAAAGAATGACTCGTACGCGTCTCATCGTATCGAAAACTTTGTTCTTCACAACAATGCTGCTGGACGTTGGCTAATTATTTCTGACCAGAACATTTGAAAATTGGTTCCGAAATACTTTGAGTTGCTGAATTCGGATACGAATTCTGAACAGCAATTTTCTTCGTCCATTTTCGAATTACGACCATATTCCTGGGTTTAAAAAATACCTCGATATGAGTTTTTGCGTTGGAGAGGCGCTTGACACCTTTTACAACAAAGCAGCGGTCGAAATTTCTTTGATATCAAACTCGATGACAAAAATGTATTCTTCGGGGAAATTTGTTTTAAAGGGTTAGAGAGGACCGTGGACGAACTCACGTTTTCCAGTTGAGATATTTATATCTTGGACTACGATAGTGACTACATGAGGCGAGGCTAAGAACGGGATTGGATTGTATGTAAAATTGTACGTCAGGAACAAGAGTTTGGGAATTTTGTAACATCGCTACGAGCCAGACATGAAAAGAAAACCAGAGCCCACTAAGGAAATTACTAAAATTACACATGAATGATATCGACGGCCGCATGAAAAACTTGTCAATTCCACCTCTCTTAACAAAGCAAAGACAAGCACATTCCGTCGCTTCAGCGAAGAACTCAACTTCTGAACTTCCACCCGAAGACTAGCACGTATCGCCAATGTTGAATTATAGGCGAAACATGCATGTATGAGTGTGGAAACAGCAAACCATCAGAATCTTAGCTACAGTGACGAAATGTAAATGTGCTAGTCTTTGTAGGGATCTCTAAACGTTGAGTTATTCGTATGAGCCGACGATATGATGATGCGGAGCACGAAGGGTGCGGTCTCTCGTTTGAGTTCCCTCTCTATTTCATAGAATTGATTATTCTTATAATACCATGTTCCCCAGAGTTTCTACAAATAAGTGCGTCCTCAAGGTCGACTTATTCTGCCACTATTCTTTATCAGGATGAAAATATCCCTGCTAAAGGATTCCAACTTTCGTAGGGTTTTTTCTAGCTTCCTTAGAATGATGACAGAAAAAACGCCAAGATGCGACTCTCGGGCCACAACATCGCACGATATGGCCCGACTCAACTCGCGATTTATTTCGGCGAGCTAAACCGGCGATGGATCTCATTCATTTTCATCACCCATGAGTTGTTCTATTAAATCCACCGATGATTGTGCTCACCCCAATGGATCGCCAGTCATCTCTGGCCATGTCGTGCGATGTCGTGGGGTGAAATTCATGTCGCAGGTTGTCTGTCATATCACCCTTAGGGATATAAACATTTTCTAGAGAATACGCTTTTGACGTGAAATTTGATGACATAAACGATTGCACTCAATTCCCCTGTCAAAGACCTTAATTCTCCTCTAAATCGCAAAAACTCATTTGTAAGAGTTATAGTAGCACATAAATCTGGTCATAACTAGAAAACGCCAAGAAAAAACGAGGTTCTGCGTCTAGATTCGTGTGGAGCAGCTTAGAATGTGTCAGAATCATCTTCAACTTTTTCCAATCGAAAAATTTTCTTTAAACATCTGCGCTATGCCCCATGTTGCATTCCGTGGATCCGTTATTTCACTCAATTCAGTCTAGAAAATCTATCAGAACGGCTTTCTTGTCGATAACAATGACGTGTATGATCTTCAGAGTGGAGAGATTCGATACGAGAATGCATAGTAAATGTTGAACTGTATCTTTCCGACATTGATTCTCTAAAATTCTATGATTCCATACCATCAAATTTGGTTTGCGATGTACCCTTGAGATACTGTTATGAAATCAAGCATACCCTTGAGATCACCTCTGGAGCAAAATGCAAAAAGACATTGGGATGCCACATTCAAAAAGGAATTTGATTTAACATTCTGGAACTTCAAAAACGTAATATTGAAAGCATGCAACATGATCATTCTTAAGTTAAATTTACAGGTCGCAATAAAGCGTTAAGAACATTTCCATTCAACCCGAGCTAATCTATCTCAACTTTTCCATTCCGAGTTTTGAAAGGAGTGAGGCGGGAGGGGGAAGTCGCTTATTTTCGGATTTTTCAAAACTCATCACTTTTCAGGAATATTGAGATAGATTGGCTCGGGCTAGTCAAAATCAGACATACTTTGGCTCATTTTGTAGGTTTTGGAACAAGCTTCAAAATGAGCTAAAGGGCGTTGAAAAATGTTCAGATGCGCCAGCAATACAGGCAAAGTTTGAAGGGAGAATCGCCCTATTTTTGGGATTTTAAATAACGATCACTTTCTGGGAAAGTTGAGATAGATTGGCTCGGATTAGTCGAAATTGAGCTCATTTTGTAGGTTTTGGAACAAGCTTCAAAATGAGCTAAAGTATGTTGAAAAATCTTCGGATGCGCCAGGAATGCAAGCAAAGTTAGCAAGACAAAAGTGTCAAATTAGGCGCATTCCCACTTAAACCCGTCTTAATTTTGATGAAAACTTCATCGTTCTTGCTGGAACCTAAAATATCATTTCTCAGCGCCCAGCAAAAGTTTTTTCACATCTACATATAGAAACCTTACTTTTGCGCACTAGCCCTCATCGATTCTCGAAAAAAGTCATTTTTCGGCCCACCCTAATGTAGAGTAGTGCCCTGGTAGGCCATACCCTATAGTTAGCCTACAGACTGCCATCTTATATGCCATCTTGAGAAACGGGAAGGTGCTGAAAAGAGATCATCGTGAAACTGTGATGGTTGAGGCAAAAAAATTTTACCCCTCCGATCCACACATATCCGTGAAAAAAGCCTAAATTCATCGTGTCAAAAATGGTGCTTTTTTATTCGGTAAAATGCAAAAATCTCGAGTTCTTCGATATATATCGACTCGCAAGTTGCGGCATCTGAAAGGTCATCAAAAAACCTATTGGAAACGCTATCGCAAAAATATTTTTGGCGTGTAATGGGCCTCCCAGAGCTGAAAAGGTGTTTTTCACTAAAATGTTAATTTCCCAAAAAGCCATTTTTTGTTTTTTTTGAAAATCACATAATCGATGTAAGATTTTGCGTTCTTTCAGAAAAAATTGGTTTTAGAGTGTACCTACGCGATCCCATCAACTTATAAGCCATTGTTTGAAATTCAATTTTTGTCAGTATTGGAAAAGTGTCATTTTCTGCGCTTGCGCAGAAAATGACACCCCTCAAATTGACTTTTGCAAGGGGTCATTTTAATGGAAATTACGTCAGCTCTCCGATAAAAATAGTCCCGAAAGTCAAAATTTGTGCGCATGCGCAGAAAATGAAACTTTTCCAATAGCGAAAAAAATTGAATTTTAAACAATGGCTTGTAAGTTGATGGGATCGCGTAGGTACACTCTAAAACCAATTTTCTCTGAAACAACGCAGAATTCGTCATCGATTATGTGATTTTTAGAAAAAACACAAGTCGGCTTTTTGAGATATTAACGTTTTAGTGAAAAACACTTTTTTAGCTCTAGGAGGCCCATTACTCACCAAGAATATTCTTTCGATAACGTTTCCGATAGGTTTTTTGATGACCTTTCAGATGCCGCAACCCGCGAGTCGATAGCTATCGAAGAACTCGAGATCTTTGCA
Source organism: Eretmocerus hayati (assembly GCA_029851415.1). NCBI lineage: Eukaryota > Metazoa > Arthropoda > Insecta > Hymenoptera > Aphelinidae > Eretmocerus > Eretmocerus hayati. The sequence continues at coordinate 90,839,165 of CM056742.1, read as the reverse complement.
TTTTACTGAATAGAAAAGCACCATTTTTGACACGATGAATTTCGGCTTTTTTCACGGATATGCGTGCACCGGAGGCATGACATTTTTTTTGGACCCCATAGGTGGTCAAAAGTTCCCATTTTGGGCCATAGAATCGAATAAAGAAAGTTAGAAAAAAATTTGAGAGATGACCCCTTTCCGTAGGTCGCTTTCGCGTGGAACCCGTCCATAAGAACTTCAATTGGCGGCAACAAGATCTATCAATGAAAGATTCAGGTGGAATCGAACAATGGATTTTCCCTTGAAATTCCCATTGGAATGAGTTTTAAAGCCACATATTCTTATGTGGAATTCATCAACCATTGAAAGGAGCATAGTGTCGAGACAGCTTTGTTACAATGCAATCCAAATTTCGGGCTCCCTGATTGCATCATTATCACTTATGAAGTTCCAAGCTCGAATAATTGCAATGGGTTACACTGCTCGACCTCGTTATGATTACGAGTGTCAGAGCAAATCGACATTCTACATTTGATCGTTCAGACATGTTATGTATGAGGAATTTGCGATGGCTATACTGCTCCCTTCATTTTTTCACTTTCGTCGAAGGTTGTCTGAATACAAGTATCCAAGGCTAGAGATTGCAACGCGATGGGGTGCATAGGTATTCTGTTCCATGGTTCTACCGACACATGACTTCCGAGAGAGTAAATTTTCCAAGTCAAGGCCTCAGCTTACCTAGTATAATTCAATAAACTCATCATTTTCGTAACCGTGCCTCCAAATTCTCGCACTCATCTGAATAATGAGTTGTGGAAACATTGAACAGCCATCTCATGAACATTTTTTTATAAGTTTAGGGATTGGTTTCCGATAAGAGCTGAGGCAAGGTCTTAGCAACGTCTTAACAACTTTCTATGAAACGTTTCCTCTAACCTCCACGCTCCTTCGTACAATACATGATAATGTGGTAACATTTCTGCAACATTCCCGCAACCTTCCTCAGTAGCTTCCGAAATTGCGTTGAGATATCAGTTACACCGGCGTCGATACAACGACTGTGTCATGAAAATTCTCACGTACTCACCTGCAACGTAGCACAGTAGGTTGTACGGAAGTTGCGGCAACGTTTCAGTACAACCTCCTTCCGTGAGATTGGAGGTTTGGTTGCAGAAGAAGTCGCAGCAACGTCTTTGCAACGCCCGTGAAACTTCTTCATGCAACATTACTCGACTTCCTCTCGTCAACGTAGCAAAGTAGTTTGTAGAAACATTGCGGTATTATTTCAGTGCAACTTTGTCTGGTGGACTACGAAGTTTGGTTGCAAAAGAAGTCGCAGCAACGTCATCGCAATGCCCGTGCAACGTCTCCATGCAACGTCAACTCAGGTTTTTCCCGGCAACGTAGCGCAGTTAGTTGTCAAAACGTAGTGGCAACGTTTCAGAGCAACCTTTGCCTGTGGAACTCGAGGTTTGATTGCAAAAGAAGATACAGCAACGTCTCTGCAACGTCTTTGCAACATTCTCATGCGAAGTTCACTCGAGTTCCGGTCGGTCATGTAGCACACTAGGTTGTACAAACGTTGTGGCAACGTTTCAGTGCAACCTTTTCTCGTGGATCTCGAGGTTTGGTTGCGGAAAAAGTTGCAGCAACGTTTTGGCGACGTCTTTGCAACGTCTTCATGCAACATTAACTCGAGTTTTTCTCGGCAAAGTAGCACAGTTGGTTGTCAAAACGTTGTGGCAACGTTTCAGTGCAACCTTTTCTCGTGGATCTCGAGGTTTGGTTGCGAAAAAAGTTGCAGCAACGTTTTGGCAACGTCTTTGCAACGTCTTCATGCAACATTAACTCGAGTTTTTCTCAGTAAAGTAGCACAGGTGGTTGTCAAGACGTTGTGGCAACGTTTCACTGCAACCTTTTCCCGGGGATCTCGAGGTTTGCTTGCGAAAAAAGTTGCAGCAACGTTTTGGCAACGTCTTCATGCAACATTAACTCGAGATTTCTCGGCAAAGTAGCACAGTTGGTTGTCAAAACGTTGTGGCAACCTTTCAGTGCAACCTTTTCCCGAGGATCTCGAGGTTTGGTTGCGGAAAAAGTTGCAGCAACGTTTTGGCAACGTCTTTGCAACTTATCCTGTAACGTTTTCTTGCAACGTGCATGAGTGGTTGTGGAAACGTTGCAACAACGTTGCTGGGATGAAAGTTGCAACCAAACTCAGCCTCCAAATCGGAAGAAAGCCAAGGGAAAGGTTGCAGCAACGTTGCTGCAACCATTTTGCAACTTTTCTGTACCTGACTAGCAACCTAATTGCAACTCCTTCTTCGTTGCAATTTTTGTTGCAGCGACCATCCTGCGCGGACATCAAGCTGTTTCTGCAACGTTTTGGCAACGTCCCTGCAAGTTACAGACTTGGTTGCAAAGGTTGCAGAGCAACGTTGCTGCAACGTTGTAGCAACGTTCACTGCTAATATAATTATAAATTTATAATGTATCATTAAGGTGATGCGGTCACCGTGCACCGTGCACGCTGAAAGTTATTCGCATTTTTGTCGAATACATTTGCGATTTGGACTAAACGGCGGGAAGACAAATACTTATATATTTTTATTCAACTCGAATTCGTCTTCTCGTCATTCGGCTCAAATCGCAAGAGAACTGGATGAAGGTGCGAATGATTTGAGCGCAGGCACCTTCTAACCTATAATATAGATAATTTGTAATTCACACTTTTATCCGATTCTCTTGCGATATGGGCGAAACGACGAGAAGACGAACTCGAGTTAGATGATAAAGAACAATCGTCCTCTCGCTGTTTCGTCCAAATCGCAAGAGAATTGGATAAAAGTGCGAATAACTTTCAACGTGCACGGTGGACGCATCGCCCATAGCTTTTTTGGCTTCCGATGATCGAACTTTCTTTTGTTTTTGGCCAAGTGGTACACTTGCTGACAACGAATAGTTTTCGAAGATGTTGAATCTTACGCTTCTGAAACAGCGTAGGTGTGAGGTTGTGTTGGTGGAAAACACCTGTTAGGATGCGTAGGATTCGACACTATCAGAAAGTAAGCATTTGTTGTCACCAAGTGTACACTCCTAGCCTCATCTGGAACAATCACCTCATGCTTGATCATCATGCCAACTAACAAGGGGAGTTCGGAGCCTCCGGGTCATCAAATCTCACCAAACTTTTCTCACAGTCTCGTACCACCTAGAATACGATGAATCCAGAGTAACTTCATCAAATAAGCATTCTGTTCAAAGCCAGCCTAAGACATTAACATTGCCCATATAAGCCCATGTTAAAAAGTGATATACATAGATATACTGACAATGCTAACGATTTGCTCACTGCAGAGCCACAACTCTGAACAAAAGGCCCATTGGACGGAGTTACTCTGAATTCATCATATTCTAGGTGGTACGAGACTGTGAGAAGAGTTTGGTGAGATTTGGCGACCTGGACCCTCCGGGCTCTCCTTGTGAGTGCTCATATTGTCCGTTTCTCGTAACGATTATAATATCTCCATGACAAGTACACCTTACATGGTCATTAGTAGACTTCGATTTTCCACATTTACGAGCGCCAGGCTTTACAGCTATCAAAATTTTCCCACTCGTATTAAACGTGCGATAAACATACAGTCTTGGATTCTGCTGTTGCTTATACTCGCTATCTCGTTGGTATGTATTTGCCTTTAGAGGTAGTTACAATCGGCAGCTAAGTAGACAATTATATCGCGGTCAAACTAACTTTGTCCATCACAAGATCATGATTGTCGTTCAGATAATTTGATCTCCCATGGGCAAACCTTGAAATCCCGTTACAATGACCTTTCTCTCTCGCGCAAAACAGTTTTTTCCCGTGCGTACGTCTTCTTTTCCCCCGTTCCATCAAATTGTTTTCCCGTGCTTCGATATGACGTTCAAACGCCTTTTATTCCCCGTACAATATAATACTCCCCTATTGAGAATCTTATTACATTGACGCGAGGTAGTGTGGTCGGCTGATGAACGAAAACTGGCGCAAGCCCCAGCAGGCGACGAGCGCCATGGTGCAAGGCTCGTGAGACTGAAGAGAAAATGGCAGTGCGTGCCAATATTCAAATAGGTATAGGACAACGGGTGCAATTCTGAGCATTCCGCCCAGCTCGATTGATTATACAGCAGCAATCGTCGACTTAAATCATTCCATTTCACGAAAGAATCAGCAATCAGACTTGAACTCAAAATGGATACAATTCAAGGATGGCTACGCCAAAAATCAATTTCAACAATAGAGAGGAGTAGGCTCACGAGCTATTTCGCTCTGAATTGAGGAAAAGAATCAAAATTACAGTGAACGAGCCGGAAATCTCAACGGTGCTCAATTTATCGCGCTTGATGAGTGCCTTTTGGTTGATAATATGGAGGGAAAGGATTCTACTAAAATCAATATCGAGATAAAACTCTGAATACATCAAATGATGAATTTTTCCAATAATCATAAGTTGAGCAATGAACACGCGAGCACCATTCGGCTTCAGAAAAATCGAATATGTACAAGATGAAGACCCGAACGTAATCGAACTTGGATTCTTGGAGCTCTTAGTAGCTGTTCCAATTCTGGATCAAAGATCTGGGGTTGAGACAAAAACGAGAAGCTGAGTAGACGAATCAATTGAGGAAATCTCGGAATCTGAGGTTTCAAGTTATCCCAGAGGTCAAAAACAAACTAATTCCTGGCTACTCGGGGAACAAGTCCCAGAAGAAGGCGCGTTCATTCCTTTTGGAGATGAACGTCCTGAGCAACTGCGCAATTGCGTCTACTTTCATCTAGTGCTCGTAAGCCCACGGAACGCTAACTCAGCCCCTGAGGGTTCACGAGACGCTCATACTACTTCAAATGACTCTAACTCAACCGAAAGGGATGGGAATTGATCTACTCAAACTCGGTGACTCGAAACTCACTAAAATTATGCACTCAATTAATCACTATTAATCACTTAGTGTCCAATATGAGATTCTAATACTCTTACCTCACTTCTTTCAACGAATTTGGTACCAACAACACAAGCTTGGCGATTGGTCGAGTGAACAAAGATGTGTCAGTACAAAACTTGACTACTCGAATTCTTCCATTAGAACCGGGGAATGTTCCTGTGATTACAGCTAAGGGCCAAGAAGCAGGTGCTCGGCATTCATCTCGAATTAAGATGACATCTCCAACTTGATGAGCTCTCGAACGTTTCGACCATTTGTGTCGTTCTTGCAGTGCTTGCAGATAATTCTCGTACCAAGACGACCAGAATTCCTGTACAAGCTGAGTCATCCACCGGTATAGCTTGCCATTTCAAATTGGCCCTGATGGCACAGATGGCTCTGGGATTATAAAGGAGGGCCTTTGCATGAGAGAATGAGTAGATTTGAGTGCAGCGAGATCAGAGGGATCGTCTCTGAGAGGCGCGATGGGTCTTGAATTCATGTAAGCTTCGATTTGACTAAAGACAGTAGAGAATTCAGCAAAGGTTAATACGTGATCACCAACTACCCTCTCGAAGTGATGCTTGACGGACTTGATAGCCCCCTCCCAAATGCCCCCGAAGTCAGGGGTAGCTGGTGGGTTGAATCTCCACTCAGTTCCCATGTTCGCCAGATCGATAGCAATCTCCTTGAATTCCTCGGAAGCCTCGTCGGAACGCTTTCAAATCTTAGCCTCTGCACCAACGAAGTTAAGCGCGTTGTCGCACTCCAATCTCGAACAATGCCCTCGTCGTGCAGTGAAGCGTTTGAAGGTGGCGATAAAGGCTCCTGAATTGCAATCCTCCACAGCTTTCAGATGAGTAGCTCTTGTACTTACAAGGGGGGACCACGGGGTCCGGATCGCCAATTACCTCAAAATTTTCTGACAGTTTGGTACGATCTAGAATATAAAGAATCTAGAGTAATTCCGTCCAATGGGCCTCCTGGCCAGAGCTACGAGCAAAAGCGTTAGCATTGCGAGTATATATGTATGTAATTTATTAACATGGGCCAATATGGGCAGTGTTAATCTCGGTGGCTGTATCTTTAGACAGGGGCCTCATTTGACGGTGATACTCCGGATTCTTCATATCCTAGGTGGTATCAAACTGTGGGAAAATTTTGGGGATGATTGGTGATCCGGACCCCGTGGTCCCCCCTTGTTAGACATATGAAAGAACAGATATAAGCTCTCACGGTACCTCTACCACGAGTTTTCGTGAGACGTATTTGAAACGGACCAGCAAAGTCCACACCAGGGTACTCGAAAGGATACGGGACTGACCCGAACCTTGGGAAGATCTTTCATCAATTGAGTCGACATTTTAGTGCGCGTGTCTGATAATTAGAACCGTCAATGAGCTGTGACATGGTAAAATTGAAGGATGCTTTGCCTTGTTGTCCAAAAGAGCATAGTCCAGTCCACCACCAACTCCCAGTAGTCCATGATCTAGAAAATGCCGTAATTTTGATAGATTGGTATCCTCAATTTCCTTGTTCGTCTTGAGGCACCTGAGACAGTCACCAAAGCTATGTCTTTGTTTGAGATAGACCCCTAGAAGTTCAGCGTCCTTGAGCTCCGCAGTGCCCAGCAAGCCCATGAGATACAATCAAAATCGATAAATTCCAGTTTCAGATATTGAATTTTCCCCCTCTTCTCTTCACTCGAACGAAGGCTCAGCTTCGTCAAAAAACGAAAGCAAAGAGTCGTGATCTGCAGAAGTTTGGAAGCAGTAGAAAACCTATTCACCAGATCGTTATGCATCATCCATTGATCCGGACACTGACTCGCCGTGGTGGCGTGAGAAGAAGTTCCCTCTTCGAGAGGGCGGACTTCTAGATTCTCAGCCTCAGTGATCCACGGATCAATGGACTCAGATGAAAACGGGGGGACCTTTTCACCAGAGTTCGAAAGATGGCAACTTCTCCGGGCACAGCCCGCGTGACACAACGTCGGCGGGATTGTCCTTAGAACGCATGTGATGCCAATAGACTTGAGGGACCAATTCTTTAATCAATGTACAGATATTGGCAACGAAGGTCTGCCATCGACTAAGCAGGGCCCTGATCCAATACAAGACATCTTTTGAATCCGACCACAAATGTACCGAAGGAATCTCTAAGGGCATAATTATCGAGGAATAATCAGTTAATCTAGCCAATCAAAGAGCAGTGCAAAGCTCAAGCCGAGGTATACTAATCATTCTGATAGCAGCCACTTCTGTTTTAGCACACTGCAATGATACAACAGCCTGCTCATCTTTTATCATTCTCAAATAAATAACCGCGCCGTATGCCTTGGAGGAGGTATCTGCAAACACGTGCAATTAATTTCTTAGACCTGAACTGGACTGACCCATCCATCTCGGTATGCGAATTTCTCCTAGAGGTAGCAATTTGCTATACCGATCCGACCAAGTCTTGGGATAGTCTTCTCGTAGAACATCGTCCCAACCACAATTTAACAACCATCGAAATCGCATGAACATCTTCGCCTACATCACAACCCGAGCCAACAAATCCGAAGGATCAAAGCTCTCGGCCGTAGGTGATGAAACTATCCTTTTAGACAGCTCCTGGCTATCGAAGACTCGCGGTTTGATGCTGAAATGGAAACAATTCTCTCTAAGAGCCCAAGATGGTCCAAGTATCGAGGTGGAATCGTTATCAGAGTCAAAAGTAGCCCAACCGTGGATTCTATGATCGACCGGAATATCCTCAATCAACCTAGCATCGTTTGCGGCCTGTTTCCGATAAAGCTATCGGCTCGAAGTGAGCGCTGGGAACGGGGAGCATGTGCAGAAATAATCACTCGCGCAAGTCAGATTATGTACACTTTAATTGACTCAAGAAAACTATCGATACACTGGCGGGTTGGCGAGGACGGAAGCCGCGGCTTGCTGAAGACGCGATGAAGAAAAACGGAGCACTTTAGCACGTGGAGAAATATGATACACCGCTCGTACACGCTTAGAAGTGAAGCGGACGACGGCTGCAGCGAGAGAGAGCGGCAGACACGAGACTCGAAGCTGAACGTGAGCGAGCTGAGTTGAGCGTGGTGGGGGGAGAGAGACTCAAGCGACAGAAGAATGCGTCTCTCCGAGAGCGCTTGAACGCAGGAATTTAAAGAAAACTCAAACAGGCCACCCACCTTTGTCAATCGACGAATTGTCTTGAAGAGACGCATCGCCTTACAAACAATAATAATTTTAAAAAAAACGTCAAGAATACAAACCAAATTTCGCGACACCGCCCGCCAAAAAAAATTCATACAATTTAAATCACTTATATACAATGTTTACAAGGAACTCAACAATTTTAGAGGTTGAAAACGTAAGACACTATCCTTTTGAGTAAGAATACACTACATTTCTCAACGTAAGAATTTCTGCGGATGGTATGCCACCCACCGTAGCAAATCATATTGAATAGAAAATGAGTTGAAAATGAGAATAGAAAGGGAGTTGAAATGGCTGGCTTTACATCATGTAGGAATCAGAAGTAATCAGTGTCTATGACAAAGTTCTGGCACTTATCTCACAATTTTCACTTTCAAAGTCACTGAGAGTCAACTGCAACGGGTAACGGGCAAATCTCTGAAATTGCCCGCTCCAAGATAGAAGTGGCCGTCTTGACGCGTGCAACGCGCACAAGGCCATCTGGTCCCAAGTGCACTTCAAGCACTCTTGCAAGTGGCCACCTGGCAGGCGGACAGTTGTCGTCCTTCAGGAGCACAATGGAGCCAACTGTTAGATTTTGGCGAGCTCGTTTCCATTTGTCACGTGGCTGCAAGGTGTGCAGATAGTCCTTGCGCCACCGGTTCCAGAAGAGATCTCTCATTCGGGTTAGCAACTTCCACCTAGAAACAGGTTGGTGTGAGAAATCGGTTGTTCCCTTTCCCGGAACGGCAGCAGGAGGTCGACCAATAGCGAGGTCGCCAGGTGTGATGGGAAGAGGGTCCCCATGATCAATACTTATCTGATACAGAGGCCGCGAGTTGAGGCAGGCCTCGATTTTGCAGAGCACTGTGGCGAATTCCTCGAACGTCAGGACCTTGTCCGCTGGAATGATGCGACGGAGGTGACCTTTCACCGATTTTACTCCGGCTTCCCAGAGACCGCCGAAATGAGGAGCTCGAGGAGGGATGAACGTCCAATCGGTACCAGCGTTCGCCAGGGAAGCTGCAGTGTCCTTGTAGAATGCTGAGAATCTAGTGAACATCCTTCGTAGTTCTTTGTCGGCACCGTGGAAAGTCTTGGCGTTATCGCAGACGAGTGATTCGCAGGCACCTCTCCTAGAAACAAAGCGTTCAAAAGCGGCCAGAAAGGCCTCAGATGTAAGATCTGTCACAGGTTCCAAATGAATGGCTTTTGTGCACAAGCAGACGAACTCACAAATGTAACCTTTGGTTGCTTTATGACCACGTCCCTTGATATTAGTAATCATGATTGGCCCGGCGTAATCAACACCGGAAGCCAGAAAAGGTGGCAAAGGGACAACTCTAGCTGATGGAAGCTCACCCATGATCTGATTCATAGACTGAGCTGCGTGCCGACCACAAGTGACACACTCTTTGATTAAGCGTTTGACTAAAACACGATTTTTCAATATCCAGAAGCGTCTGAGAAGAAAGCTTCGAGCCAATTGTTGACCTCCGTGCAAGGTCTTGAGGTGTGCATCTCTGACGAGAAGGGAAGAGAGATAACAACTTGGTGACATCAAGATCTGATGCTGCTCCGAGAAAGGCAGCTGTGAGTGTTGGAGTCTACCTCCAAGTCTAAGTATTCCATCTTTATCGATGAAAGGGTTGAATCGTAGAAGGGGAGATTTTTGAGAGAGAACGGTACCAGCTGAAATTGCTTGGATTTCATCTCCAAAATCTTGATGCTGAGAATAACGGACCCAAACCTTCAAAGCATTTTCAAGTTCACAACTCCTGATAAACCCAGTGTCCTGAGGTTTTTTTGTTCTCAATCTCGCAACAAATCGCAGCCACAAAGCGGTGATGCGAAGAAGGTGATTGAGGTTAGAAAATCTAGAGAGGAATTCATTTTGTTCGCTTGTACGCGTAGCAAGGACTTGACGCTTGAGTTCGTCGAGTTCAACTTCTCCGTCAAGTTGTGAGTCTAACCTGGGAGCGAGGTTAGGATTCGTAAGCCAGACAGGTCCTTTCCACCACAGCTCATTCTCCAGTAGTTGGTCAGGAGATACTCCCCGCGTGGCTAAGTCGGCAGGGTTTTCTGAGGTATGGACATATTTCCATACAGAAGAAGGTGTTAATTCTTGGATCTGAGCCACTCGATTTGCTACAAATGGAGTCCATTTCGACGAGTGAGCTCTGATCCACGCAAGTACTACTTGGGCATCAGTCCAAGCGAATATGGGAACGTCCTGGAGTTTCAGGCCTTGGCGGATTTTTGTGAGCAAAAGAGCCAGCTCTAAGGCACCACAAAGTTCCTTTCGAGGGATGCTCATCGCTTTGATTGGAGCTAACTTCGATTTTGTCACCAGCAAGTGGACATTAGATTGACCTGAGTCTGGGCATAAAACTCTGAGGTATACTACGGCAGCATAGGCACGGTCTGAAGCGTCAGAGAATCCGTGTAGCTCAGAGTTTGCTCGGTGAACATTACGCGTAGATACCCAGCGTGGTATTTTTAAGGAATCCAAGGAAGGAATGGATATTATAAAGTTTTTCCATTTTTGAAGAATGTCAGGGGGTAGCACCTCATCCCAGCTCAAATCCAAGATCCACATATCTTGCATAAGAATTTTTGCTGTAATGATAACTGGGGCTACCCAACCAAGAGGGTCGAAAAGACGAGCAATGTCTGCGAGGACAGTTCTCTTAGTGTTACTGGGGTTTGTGAGTTTAATACCTGATACTTTCGGAGTGAAACTATCTGTGGTGGGATTCCACAACAGTCCAAGAGTAGGGATGCCAGTGATTTCGTGTAAGAGCTCACTGGGATTTTCACTGTCAGGGCACAACTCGGGCGCATTCGAAGCCCATTTTGACAATGGAAATCCACCGGCAGACATGATATTGATGAGTTGTGATTTTGAGCTAAACAACGACTTCTTGAGGGGCAAGACCCGTCGGTATGTTTATTTTTTGTACAATTTACACACAAGTGAAGTTCTACTACTTTCTCTCTGCGTGCGGTTGGAGATAAGGATTTGAATTGCTCGCAATACGTGAGCGCGTGTGGGCCACTACAGATTTGACATTTTACAGACTTTTTCTTGTCCGATTTCTTGGAAGCAGAAGTACTGGCGAAGGAATTTGATCTAGCTTGAGCATTGTTCCTGTCGGATTTTTGAGTGGGCTTCGAATTCGAATTTCTTTCAGAGTCATTCGAATTCTTCCCACGGGAGGGGTTAGAATTACCAGAGGAGCCAAAAAAAGGGTCAACTGATTGAGCAGACTCCAAAGCTTGAAGTCGATTGTCAAGATAATCGAGAAGTTTCTGTAGCGAGGGAATCTCACTGCTATCAGCTAGCGAAGTCTCCCAGAAAAGCCTGGTATTCCTATCTGACTTTTGAGCGAGGACGTAAACCAAGATTTCGTCCCAGGATGCTACGGGTTTTTTAAGAGCTCTGAAAGCGCGGACAGATTGTTTGAATGCATCGATAAGGCGTCGTAATTCAGAGGGAGATGATTTTGTCATATTAGGACACGAGAAAAGATTTTGCATGTACCGTGCAGATATAACACGCTTATTTCCAAAGCGGGTTTCAAGATCCTCCCATGCCTCAAGATAACCTAAATCAGTGGGGGGAGTATGGGCTACCAGACCGGCAGCATCATCTTTCAAACATGATTTCAAATATGATAATTTATCAGAGCCAGACAGACCTTTTATGTTGTGTACACGACTTACGAACTGTTCCTTGAAGCCCTCCCATTGCAGTGGATCACCGCTGAAGCTGGGCAAGTCGAGCTTTGGCAACTGCAGGAACTGCACGACCTCGTGAGCAGTGGATGACGCGGCTGCGGGCGCACTTGAGGTTCCGGCCGTAGTATTTACCGTCAGCTTGTCGATGAATTCCTGAATTTGTGACGCCGCATCTAAGTATGCAGTCTCAGTCATGCCGAACACATCATCTGTGGTGTAGACGTGAGAGGCAGCTTCTTTGCAGCGAGCAATGGAACGATCTATAGTATAGAAATTTTTCCAATAAGACTCTAGTAATTCCAAGCGACGCACATAATCTGCTCGAGTTGGTTTTCGCTCAGATTCCTTCTCTTGTTTGAGAGTATTCTCAATAAAATGAGTGATGCGTGATGACTGGCTATTTACATCCAGAATAAGCTCTTCGAATTTAACCATTTTGGTTGTCTAAGAAGACTAATCACGATCAAAAGGAAATCAATTAAAGTCTAAATTGAGTTTGTGTGGAATACGCCATATATCGCGTTCTAGCAGGCTCCGATTTATTCCCGAAGCTGGGGAATCAATCTGTCGAGAGGCGACTAGATATGAGCCTTGAAAGTACGAAGACTGACGTACTAAAGGAAGATTGAACACTCTCGCGTTTGTAAAACACAGTAAGCTACCGATAAGTGATGTGTCACGTAAGCATGGAAAGCTCCATATACTTTCACTTCTGTAAGAGAAGTGCGTACACGCGCGCGCTTCCTAACTCGAAAACCGCGTGGTCAAGCTGACCTTGCGCGAGAAATATGCACGGCGATGTCACGTGACAATATGTTTTTTGAGAGAACGAAAGTTCTCGTAGCTCAAGATAATGCCCTATATTTGAGCTCAACAAGATGAATGTTCAATACAGGTTAGCACAAGAAATACTGTACGGAACGATACAACGTTACCCAATGTTGAATTTTGCCGTAGAAGAATGCAGCAGCACTACCTCAGCAAGCAAAGAGAATGAGAGCCACGTGGAGAGAAGATGCTCCAATTTGGCCGGCTTGCCCAAGATGGCGGTGAATCGTTGCGACTCGAGGAGAAATGGCGAGGCGTCGCGTTCTTCTCCTCTTGCTCCTACGGCCACGTGCTCTCCAAGCTCGGCTGTAAGTGCACCTCGATGCTCACTGCCAATATCGACGATTTGATCGTCGACGCTTCCTGAATTTCTGCGATGCAAGCCTCGCTTAAACGAAGAAGATGATCGCTGCTACTTGCTGCCACTCGTGCCGCTTTCCTCGCGGCAAGCACGCTAAAAGTCTTCCGCACCGTCAGACGCACGCACCAATGCACTGCACATGAAGTCACTGCACTCCCGTTCAATCCGGCTCGAAGGAACAATGTTTCCGATAAAGCTATCGGCTCGAAGTGAGCGCTGGGAACGGGGAGCATGTGCAGAAATAATCACTCGCGCAAGTCAGATTATGTACACTTTAATTGACTCAAGAAAACTATCGATACACTGGCGAGTCGGCGAGGACGGAAGCCGCGGCTTGCTGAAGACGCGATGAAGAAAAACGGAGCACTTTAGCACGTGGAGAAATATGATACACCGCTCGTACACGCTTAGAAGTGAAGCGGACGACGGCTGCAGCGAGAGAGAGCGGCAGACACGAGACTCGAAGCTGAACGTGAGCGAGCTGAGTTGAGCGTGGTGGGGGGAGAGAGACTCAAGCGACAGAAGAATGCGTCTCTCCGAGAGCGCTTGAACGCAGGAATTTAAAGAAAACTCAAACACGGCCCATTTTCTCAGTTCGAAACCGCCCACCTTGAAGATCTCGATCTACTGCTTGCGTTTTTCTAAGGCTTTCTCCACTGCTCCTCCCCCAGACATAAAATCATCCACGTAAGACTCATCCTCGATGATTTTAACCGCCAAGACGAATGAGTGCTCGTAATCTTCTGCAAACTGCCTCAAAACCTTAATGGCTAGGTGAGGTGAACACTTCAATCCATATGTTATTGTTTCAAATAGGAGCAATCAACCTCTAAACCCGAATGTTCTCTCCAGAGGATCATTTGTAGATGACGATCTCTTGTATCAACTAAAGTTTGTATGAACATTTCTTCCATGTCAGCAACAAAGACAAATTCATATCTACGCCAACACAAAATCAGATCAATCAATTCTGGGAGCAAGTTCTCCCCAGTGAAGAGTAGATCATTGAGAGGAGTACCGCGAATGGAAAGCGATACGTTGAAAACGACACGCAGTTTCTCAGACCCCCGAAGTACCCCGTGTTGTGAAAGAATATGGCGACGCTTCAATTCTTCATCCGTAAGTTTTTGAGCACTTTCCATATGCCACTTTCCATAAGTTGCTCACATTCTGACACTGTACTTTTCAGCGAGGTCAGAATTTTTCTCAAGTTTTCGTTCCATGGGAAAGAGAGTTTTCAATGCCTAATTGTATGAATCACCCAAATCAAATTACAATCCTCTCAACAAATCATCCATAACGGGCAACCGAACCATGTAACGACCGCTAGAGACTTTCGAATGAGTTCGCTGAAAATGATCTTCCGATTGCTATCATCCTCAGATAACATCTTTCGGACTGGAGCTATTTCTTCTTATTTGAAGAAACGTTCCAAAATGTTACCCAATACCGTGTCATCAACCAAGTGTATGAAAGATGATTGTGACTTCACGTTTCCATCAACTGACGAGGAAACAATCCACCCAAATTCCGTATTTGTAGCAATTGGCTGATTTGGAATATCAAGTTTTGCCTTTTCCACGCCTTCAAGCACGATTCGAGCATGAATTTCGGCACCGAGTAAAATATCGATAGGTCTTGATCTCAGATATTGAGGATTAGCTAATCCCAAACCCTTGAGATGATCCTATTTATCTTCTCCCAATGAGACAGGAGCTTAGTAACCTGACACTTTAGGAATTATGTGTGCTCAAACGTCACACGCAAATTCTGAGGAAAATCTGGGCCGTACAGTGAAGTTAGCAGTATCTCTCGAGACATGCGTTTCGATGTCCACTAATCCCTCGATTGCCATTCTAGATTTTGTTCTCCGTAATCCCAGTTTTTGACAAGCATTCTCAGTGATAAACAAAGACTGCAAGCAGTGATCAGTCAAAGCTGTGAAATAGGAATTATAACCATCCTCTGATATCACCCTCACTACCGCAGTGGGCTAAAGCACAAAGCTCGAACTGATAACCGAAGTGATACAAGAGATGGTTGTCGCGTGAGAATGCTCACCCATTCCTAACCCTCTCCCATCTCCCGATGAGACAGAACCACCCTCTTTGTTATTACCCTGAGGAACACCCGGCCTCTGGGGATCCGAATGAATAAGACTATGTTTCCCGTTACATTCGCGACACAAGGTCTTAGACCTGCAGAATTTCGCACCATAGGAACTGACGCAGACGAAACATAACTTTTTCCCTGCCACGGAAGCCCTACGATCAGCCACACTATTAGCCTTGGATGAATCGCATCGTGAGAGAAAATGATTTTCCGAGCAAACAGGACAAATCCTTTTGGAATGATCGGAATCCGTATCTGTAGCCATAGAGTGAGTCTCGCCAGATCCCGATGGCTTAGCTGGTTGACTACTATGGGGTTTTCAAACATTCTCAATCGATTCTGAAGAAGCAAGCTGATCTTTGATAAAATTTTCCAACTGAGCTATAGAAGGAGGGACATTAGTTTTTCCCAAATGCTTCTCCCAGTCCGTCCTAGTATCAGAATCAAATTTTGGAACCGTGGAATATACGAATAAATCCTCACCACTCGTCTCAATAGGACGATCGAGTCCATTTAAAAAAATCTCCGTTTCGAAGGCACCCGACCGGAGCTTCTTCATCTTTGGATGAGGATCGGATTCCATTGCCTTCGAAGGGATGGAAGAGCCAAGCGACAAATCGACAAGTCGTATCTTATTCTCATAATAATCGCACAGATCGGATCAAGCTTTATTATACACTAACGCTCATAAATTCGTGAACGGTGAACGCGATATCACCCTCCGTGAATATAGCCATATCTCGGACGCTATGCATCGTAGGATAATTTTGAAAGAAGCATCTTAAAGAGCAAAAAAATGCTAACTCTTCATTCATTTGGAATTTTTTCATCGATTCTTTTGAAGGTGTCAACTGTAGGGGAAAATTTGAAAAATTTTGAAATGTTCCCCTTGCATTGATACACCTGTAGTTTTCTTGCCGAGAAAGATACATGAATTCTGCAAACGGCATCTTGTAGAGCGGGAAAAATGCTATGTGTAACGTCTTTTAGAAATTTTTTCTTGCTATATTCGCAAAGATTAGCACGCCTTCACAACTCGGATAAATATTTCAGTGATAGAAAAGACTATGTTTAACGTGTTTTGGGAAGAATCTTACCGGTTTCTGATCAATCTGTTGAATGGGTATCAGGGATTTGACTCGTTTCTATAGAATGAACAACTTGGTGTACTTCTTACAATGACTCAGTCTTATTTATTGGTTATAAACAGATGAGTGATAATATAGCAAAAAAACGGCATATTGTACGGTGCAAGCCAAAATTTATCGATATGGATGAATAATACTTGCTTCCTGAGTAGAACAATCAAATTGCTTAGGCTGAACCGAGTCAACAATATTACAAATAATTAGGAACATGAATATCAAATAACAACAAACAATGTGAGTCAAACTTTCTTCTCGTCAAAGAATCCTCCCTTAGCTTTGATCACAGCTTTGCAAATTCTCGGCATCCGGGCAATAAGTTTTTCGAGTGTATTACTTTCAATAGATGTCCAGCAGGCCTGAATCACTTCCCATAAGTTAGAAACATTCTGTTTTGCCGCAGAACTTTGCCGAATCCGTCGGTCCAGTTCTTCCCACAGTAATTCAATGGGATTAAGGTCTGGTGATTGCGGAGGCCATATCATTCTTTTCAGCACACACATTTTTTCTTTTTTGTCTAGGTAATCTCTGCAGAATTTTGATGCATGTTTGGGGTCATTATCTTCTTGGAAGATGAAACCTTTACCTATTAATCTCAGGCCAGGAGGAATGCCATTATGTTGCAAGATATTGTGGTAAACTTTCTTGTCCATTATACCCTCAATTCGTTTGAGGTCACCTACCTTGTTGTTAGCAAAGCAACCCCAGACCATTATGCTGCCACCTCCATGTTTCACAGTGGGAACAAGGCACTGTTTGAGGAACCGTTCACCAGGTCTGAGTCGAACGTAAACGCGACGTTTGTTGCCAAACAGCTCGAATTTGGATTCATCAGTCCACAACACTTTTTTCCATCTTGCTATTGTCCATTTCTCGTATTTCTTCGCCCATTGAAGACGTTTTCTACGATTAATTGGTCGGAGGAGAGGTTTTTTAGCAGCTACACAGCCTCTCAAACCATATTCATTCAATCGCCGTTCAACTGTGCTGTTGCTTATCGGCTGAGATCTAGAACTATTGAAGTGAGCTGTTATTTCAGGGGCTGTGAGTTTTCTATTCCGTTTACTTGATACAACAATCAAACTGTCATCTTTTGCAGAAGTTTTCCGCACTCGACCAGTACGCGGGCGATCGTGATTACTCTTAGTTTGTCGGAGTCTTGCCACAGCTTTATACGCTGCACCACGAGATATCCCAAGTCTCTCCGAAATACTGGAGTATGAGTATCCTTCATCTCGCAGAATTACAGCTTGCGCACGGCGCTCTATTTTCGATCCAATTGTTTGCTGTTTCACCAGAGTGTCCCGTTTGGCCTTTGGTGTGATTCCCCCATCCTTTGTGAAAATTCTCTGCACTCTGATG
Source organism: Eretmocerus hayati (assembly GCA_029851415.1). NCBI lineage: Eukaryota > Metazoa > Arthropoda > Insecta > Hymenoptera > Aphelinidae > Eretmocerus > Eretmocerus hayati. The sequence continues at coordinate 90,821,481 of CM056742.1, read as the reverse complement.
AGAGGTATGCGCCGAATTTTCGCAATTTTTCTGTAAGAATATTCGTCACTACGTAATCTAAGAATTTCTAACCGTTCTTGACTTGACGACCGTTTGCGATAAAAAACCATCTTCGACTAGAGAGTATAATGGACATAATTGAGTATAAAGGTATTGAGACTTGAAAAGTAAACGAATAACGCTGTGGAATGGGCATTGAGGCGCCACTCACACACTTGTATTATCACCGAAATAGGTATCCAAGTTCTGAAGGCGCGCTAATCCTTGCAATTATTTAGCAAAAGAAATTCTAGAAGACGTTACACATAGCATTTTTTCCGCTCTACAAGATGCCGTTTGCAGAATTTATGTATCTTTGTCGGCAAGGAAACTACAGGTGTATCAATGCAAGGGAAACATTTCAAAATTTTTCAAATTTTCCCCTACAGTTGACACCTTCAAAAGAATCGATAAAAAATTCCAAATAGATGAAGAGTTAGCATTTTTCTGCTCTTTATGATGCTTTCTTCAAAATTATCCTACGATGCATAGCGTCCGAGATATGGCTATTTTCACGGAGGGTGATATCGCGTTCACCGTTCACGAATTTATGAGCGGTAGTGTAGTTATCTCCAATTATTCCGATTCCCTTGATTAGATCCAGCGCCTCGCCTGATAAGTTCGTTCTCAAATGATCAAATTTGACAACAGGTTCTAAATCTCTGCGATGAACTAGCGATTTGAACGAATCTCGAAAGTTGGACCACTGATTGAACTTTTCGGAAAAAACTGGAGGGTCAATTTTTGCAAGAGTATAGGAATCATCACCTTGAACCATATTTCGCACAGTTGGAGCAACTGTATTATTGGCCTCCCTCTCTGTCCTCTCCTGATACTCAAATTCGTTTAGAGCCTCCTGCAAATCCGACTCATTTGCCAGATATGACTCTTCTACCACATCCGCTAAAAACAATTCGAGATAACCGTAACCAGCCTCCTCAGATTTTATTGCGACGATTTTATCGTGATTATGGCGAAAATTTCGAAAATTCGTTCCCAAATTATCAAACCTGGTCAAAGAAGCGGCTTTTGTCATTTTCGCCTGTCCCAATTTCTTGTAATTGCTATCTGCAGTAGCAATTTTTGGTTGCAAATCCAACTGGTGTTGGTAGATTGAGTCCATTTTGCTTAAAAGCCGAACCAACGTCCAACACTCCGAGATTCATCCACCGGAAACTGAACCAAGATACAAGAACCGAGAATCAAAGCGAACCCGAATTCGAAATGAGTAATTTTTCAAATCTGTGTGAGGGTTTGATGGGAGCACTAATCCACAAACTTCTCCCCACTTTTTACATCTGTACAGATGATAATCCCGAAAGTAAACTCGAGATCATGATTACAATAATTTGAGATTAGAAAGTCGAAAACTCATTTGGATAACCGCTAATACTCAAAACCCAACCTCAACATCATATCCTAACAGAAAAGCTCATGTACATAGTATCAGAATGAAAGTCACTCAACTGCGACTTCAAACCTCGTAGAGCAGAGTCGCGGCCGTGCGCGCGATGCAGATGTGGTGTACTGGAACGCTGCGTTGCGAAGCGGCGAGATGGCTGTACACGGCGGCACGATGCGGTAGCCGATGCGATGTCGAGATGCCGTTGCTCCGCTGGATGCCGTTGCTCCGCTGCACACAGCCGATGAACAGCTGCGGATGACTCTTGCCAGCTGTGTTGCTAGATGCCGAGCACTAACGCCGAGTAGCACGTACACCAACGTGGGTCACACACAGAGGACTCACTACAGAAACCAATGATCTCAGTGTATGCTCATATGACATCATAAAAATCTCACTGGAATTCAGAATCTTTGATTGCATGTTCTAAATGTTGTACGAAGGGTACAGAATAGATTTCAATTTTACCAAAGTGTACAAAATAAGCTGAATGTTCGGTAGAAAAAGAAGAGTCGAAATTTGAATCAACTATGAAAATTCACACAGGCTCGCACCTGCCGTAAAAATGAAGAAAATGTTGAAAAATTCGCTTAGCCCAGTAATTCCACGATGGATCCCTCGCTGCCCAAGAACCCACCTGAATTCTCAGGTCATTTCCGCCATCTCCGAGGGCTGCGGCGACTGTCCCCTGGTGGCCGATTTTGAGGTTAGCCTGCGCTCCGGACTGAACGTTTAGGATGCCCTGGCCTGCGCTCTGCTGCCGGGAGACCAATGCTCTGGTACGAGCAATCGAGGCGACATCCCCGTCCGCCGGCACAACTTCAGCTTAGCACATGCTGCTGTAGACCTTGAGGAACACGCCGCTGGTCACCCCCGGAGACTGCCGACCACGCACCATTACGAATAATCAACTCGCAGCGGATGCGAATCCGTTCGCATCCACATGAATTCCACCACTAGCTCCGATCCGGCTCGAAGGACCATAATGTTTAGTCAGGGAGCAGTTGAACTAATAGTTTTGGTGACACCATAGTTCAAATAAATAATTGAACTATATTGAAAATCTAATCACATTGACGCGAGGTGGTGCGGTCGGCTGATGGGCGAAAACTGGCGCAAGCCGCATCAGACGACGAGCGTGATGGCGCAAGGCTCGTAACTCTGAAGAGAAAATGGCGTTTCGCGCCAATATTGGAATAGGTATAAGACCGTAAGTGCAATTCTAAATATGTTTCTTAGGCCAAATCAACAAGACAGGTATTCTTGCGTCCTGCTCTATCTTGCTCTGACTCGTTATCAGTTATCGAATTCTTCTCACTGGATCAGTTCAATGGGCGTTTCGTGAGATTATCAACTTTTGATCGATATGAATGCAATTTTTCCGTGTGTAATGGCCTTTGTAGAGATAAGACTCGTTCAGGAAGGTCAAGTGGGTTATATTGCACCAGGAAATCTTGGTATAGAAACACAAACAGTGAGCAGGATCCACAAAATTGATTCTTGCCGGAATCGAGGAAAGTTGAATAGCTCAAAATAATCATCCTCAATTTTGATGGGCTGTGGAATCGTTGAAGCATGAGGAACTGAGTGTACTTGGTCCGGTCTGCGCGATATGGCGCAGAATGGCGCAAAAGATCATTTCCTGAATTTTATCATTGAAACTGGTATTCAAGATTGTGGATGTAATACTTTGTTGCTCCGATGCTATCAAATTCAAGTTTGACTCATCTGTGATATCAGACTTGTGTTATTATTTGACTCAAGTATGGTTTGGAGTACATTCTATCCTCCAGATGCGATGAATGGAACAAAAGACAAGAGAATCAGTCTTCAACAGCTATGAGCGTGTATAAAAGCGTCCAAGTATCGACGCAGCACTCCACAGACTCATTTCAAACTCCATCTGTCCGAGCGATCATGAAAAATGAGATTTAACGATGAAATCCAGAGAATGATCTTTAGCGCCACTCTGCGCCACGTCGCTTAGAGCGGGCCAAGTACATTTTGTTTCTCATGTTTCAACGAGCTTGTAGAAGATTCCTCATCAAAATTGAAAATGATTATTTTGAGCTATCCATTTTTCCTTGATCCCGGCCAAAATAAATTCTGTGGATCCTGCGCACTATTTGTGTTCCTGTACCAGGATTTTCTGGTGCAATATAACTTACTTGACCCCCCTGAATAAGTCTCATCTCCACGAAGGCCATTACACACGGGAAATTGCATCTATATCGATCAATAAATGCTAATCCTACGGAATGCCCATTGTGCTGCTCCAATCGGAAAAATTGAATGACTCGAGTCAGAGCATGATATTCCTCGTTAATTTGTCCTGAGAAACATATATTCCATCCTGGAAGAGATTTGAGACTTGATCCATTCTCGACTTCCTGATCTCACATGGAATCAGTCAATTTGCCTCCTTATTCTATTACGTGTTGTACAGGTGTAACGGACAACGTCAAAGACTGGAATGAATCATAAAGCGATACTTTTATTCATATTCATCGGGTACTCATTTACATATTCCAGGAATTTTCAATCCCAGACGATTGTGTTGAATAGGATGAATTTAGATGAATTGGTCCACAAAGAATGATATGGCGGACGGAAAAACAAGGGATCAGGAAATGTTGGTAGTCCTGATCAACATACTCAGAACTTGATGAGTTACCATACACTCTTTTCAGAGTGGATAGATACCGCCGAATTGGGTATCTTTGGTACAGTGGGTGCAACTCTGGTACACTCCTGAGAAATGACTTTTAGAGCTGCGTTCGGCTAGGTGAGCGATTCCATTGCTCTCAAACCTATTCTCTCCTTTTGACACACGCATGAATAATGTGTTGAGCCACAGAAGATCCCGCGTGAATGATTGTACTTGTTCATTGAAGCTTTTTCCGAAAAGGCTGAGCTAGCAGCAGTACACGAGGTGTCCAATTAGTGTACCTGGCAAGAAGTGTTTCGGAGTGATCTACGGATGTATAATGCTACATTTCGACCATATATATTACCATATTGAAGAAACCATAGTAGTAGAGATATGCCATCACCACATCAAGCTGGACAAGTCTTGTCGCAGGAGACGATGTCCATGGGAAGGACCTGTCTAAGGTCAATGTGATAACGGTGTCACCCTGGGTAGTAAGATCTTTTCCAAGTCCTGGGTAGATCTAGCTACCTCAGAGTTGAACTACTACCCCCTCCCCCTTCAAGGTCATTGCTTTGCACCCTTATTCACCTAGTGGATGATGTCTAGGTATCGTCGTCGGATATGCTGAGCATGCGTGGTGCGCGCGCGTGCGCGAGGGGTCTGCGTAAATAGTAAGGCTAGAAGGAATCGCTGATCTCAGTATTAATGTGGTAAAAAAACTGTAAGAATAGCGGGCCAAATCGGCGATCGTCTTATCTCCGCTTATCCATTTCGAGCTCACAATGAGTCTCGCGAAGTGGGTGGATATGTGTATTTATTTCTCTTTCTCATCTATCTAATCTAATCTCTCTCTCTCACCCACTGAACCTCTATCGTGGCTCTAAGCAGCTCTACCTCTTTGAATCTCCTGATACCCCGATAGCATGGAATACATCCTCGATTGATTATTTATAACATTTTAATTGTTTCTAATCGAAACTAATTGTGATTCATTCAAGCTAGAGTTCTCAACATGAGTAATATCAATTATTACACTTGATGGGTTATCACTATCATAGGAAAATGATAGTCACATACATTGAAAGCCTGCGCGTGTTGCGGATGGTGTTGACAACAGAGACTGGCGGATTTCAACCTCGGAAAGCACCCGCATTGGAGCGTGGATGTTCGCACGGTGATGTTCCGCGAGCTACTGACGCAAAATCCCCAAGTTATCGCTTATAGAGAGTAGGGAGAAACGAAACTTTTGGGGGGATTTTGAATTAACACTGATAGAGATTTCCCCTTCCCTTTGAAACTCGATGTATCAGATTATCAGATTCTGACTACCATAATTGTTCTTCAAGTTGGTTCCATCACAATTGTGAGGTGAAAGAGAAAAAATAGCATCATCATCATCATACCATAGCAAGGTCAACACTTGATGAATCTTATGTTTAGGAACGAAAGAAACAGAGTTATCTCCTTTCGGGCGATGGAAAAATTTATGTGACGGCCCAGTCATCATCCACAACTCTGCACACTATTTCTGACAAAATTTTCACGTCTGATGACATAGAATTACGAGTGTGCCATCCAACTGAGCATTACACAAAAAAAATTTTCCCTGATGGGGACATGGGAGAGATATTGCTGAATAGACAAAGACTCTCGCGCTCACTCTTCTATATGAGGCAATGTCTTAGTTCTGATGGCTCGACTACCTCCCCGAATCTCCTGATGCCCAAATAGCGTTAAATATGTTTTTGCTCATTCATCGATCGATTTTTGCTGTTATATTCGCAATTGAAATTGCAACTTGTGATCAGAACAGTCTCTTGACCAGAATCAGTTATTGCATATGATTCAATGTCCTGTAAAATTTTTTGACGCATGTTTCTATGTATAGATTACTCCAAGATTTCTCTGAGAAAATTCATCCATTATAAAATTAGTTATTCGAAGGCATCAATCTATTCTGGGGACAAGAACTCTTAGAAATGAACAAAAGGAACTAACTCTCAATACTGATGATGTTGAGCGATTGATGAAAGAAGTAAATAGGATCAAGTTTTATATTCATGATCAATTGATTGTAAAACAATGTATTAGTCTTATCCTTCTATTGAATCTATTGGAATATCCAATCTCATACAATTCACAAACACTCCAATCAGACTACAACCGTTGCGCAATCACAGATACTCTTGCTAACCATCAATTTTCCCTTCTTGGCTCTCTTCTCCTTCAGTCTTGTGGATCGTCCCTTACACCTGAAGTACACAAAGAGATACATGTTAGATTTATATGTACATTTTCACGAGTAACATATTCGAACAAAGATGATCCTTACCTCCCAGGTTGTTTCAATGCTTGACAGCTAACATTTTCCGTTTGAGTGCGTGTATCCTTCCTCGTCGATATAGAGGTTTGAGGCCGCACACTCACATTCATATCAACTGTGACACTGATACGAACATCGAGGATCATGAATTTTCATTTGATACATATATTAATACACCGTGATTCGAATATATATACTCCAACAATACTCACACGTCAATTTCTCCATCTCCTTCGTCATCAGCTTCGTTTGGAACATCCGTCTCGAGTGTTTTGGAGTGGGCCACTGATAATTGTTCTCCACAAGTCAGACATTTGAGGAGTGGTAGTATCCCTTGCGGGAGTTCAAAATGGCCGCTATGGCACATAGACGTATAACGCATGCAGTGGATTAAAAGTAGTCTAAACAAAAGGATAGAAATAAGAGTCAAACGTAGGGAAGATAGATTTCAACGAAGGAAGGTGTAAAAAACAAATCGAGTAATAAAAACAGTGAGGATAACAGGAGGTGTAAAGAAAATCGAGACTCCCACCACCCTCGGGGAAAGTGAGGTTAGGAAGGCACGTGGCGGTGCGAAAAGAGTGGCACGAGGTAATGTTTAGCGCGGATACGAGCCCAACAAGCAGCCCGGAATTCGCAAGAAGAAGAGTCTCATCCCTAGGGGCAAGCAGTAAGGACATTCTGAGTTATATGCAGGTAAAAACGAGTGGTAAAAGGGAAGAACAGGAAAGGTCACCTGAAAGCAAGGTTGATACAATAGTTGAAAAGAAATACATAGTCAAGTCTAACACAGGAAGGGAAGCTGCACTAGAGAAAGACATTCAGAAAGACCAGAAACAAACAGAAGAGGAAAAACAAAAGGACATGAAAGATATGGAGGAACTAAGGAAGCTCATAAGTAGCATGCATGAAGACATGGAAAATATGGAAGGAAAGATGATGGGCAGAATGGACACACTGATAGAAGAATTGAAAACAGAAAATGAGAGAAGAGCAGGAGAAATGGACTAAAGAATTACAAACTTAAAGATAAAGGGAAGAGAGAGAGAGGAGACGCCCAAAAAGGAATAGAAGAAAGGTGAGTACATCTGGAAAGATTCCTACCAGAAGAAGGTGGCACATACACAACAGGAGGGCATCAAGCTCAATCTAACCCAGAATGGAGAGAGTTGGAAAGAAGGCTAGAAGAGAATGAAAGAAGAGCAAAGAGGAATAATCCAGTAATAATTAGCAAGAAGATGGAGCAAACAAGATTGAAAGAAAGAGTAGAGCAATGGCTAGAGGAGCAATTGCAGGTCTCCTGCAAAGTCATCAGAGCATGGAGAATGAGAAGCCCAAAAGAAGAGATGATTGGTTTAGAATGTGAAAGCAGTGAAAAATGGAAAGAGATCATGACCAACAAAAGTAAACTGGAGGGAACAGACGTGTACATTGAGAAAGACCTAACATGGCAAGAGAGAGAAATAAGAAGGAAACTAGTAGGTTTTGCCAAGGAACAAGCAGGGAGAGGGAAGAAAACGCTGGTGAGGGACACCCACGCAATAATACACGGCAGAATCTGGAGATGGAATGAAAGGGAGAACGAACCCTTTCAAACAGTCAAGGAGTGGAAGAGGACCGAAGCAAGCAGCAGAGAAAAAAATGAAGATAATATCATGGAACATAGCGGGGACCAAAAACATCAGTCACAAAGCATGGGGATATTTGGAAGAATATGAGGTCATCTTCCTAGCAGAAACTTAGCTGGGAGGAAAGGAGGAGGCAGGTATAAGGAGCAAAATAGGGGAATATGACATAACTACGATTGAGGCAAAGGGACAGAACAAAAAGGGTAGAGCTAGCGAAGGCATGTTACTAGCAACCGAAAAAGAGTTGGAAGCAAAAATAAAAAGACTGAATGAGGAGACACTAAGCTGTAAGGTGAACACCAGGAAAGGAAAATGGAGCATCATTTTGACGTATATGAACAAGGGGAAAGAAGACAACTGGAGGTGTATAGAAGATCAGGTTGAAGACCAGGCAGGGAGAAACATACTGATCCTGGGGGACATGAATGCAAGGACAGGGGGAGAGGGAGGCAGCGACTTTCCAGGAAGAAGAAGGAACTCCAAGGACACAGTGGAAAATACAGGAGGACAAAAAATGCTGAAAAAGTTGGAACAGCTGGGACTTATCATTCTCAATGGAGGACTCAACGGAGACGAAGAAGGGAAATACACGTACAGAGGGGCAAGAGGGAACACGGTAATTGACTACGCCATCGCCAACATGGAAGGTATGGAAAAAATAAAGAAAATGGAAATAGGAGTGAAAACCAAATGGGACCATTTGCCACTAGAAATCACTCTCAGTGAGAGAATAGGAAAGAGCCCGAAAACCAGCAGAACTATAGAGATGTGGGACGAAGAAGCAATAGAGAATTATACAGAAGAGCAAAAGAAATGGACAAGGAGTGGCGAATGGGCAGACCTGAAAATCAGAATAAAACAAGCGACATCGGTGGAACAGATAGGAGAAAAAATCACAGACTCACAAACCTGGTGGGATGAAGAATGCTAGAAGAAGAAAGAGGAAGTGTTGGAATTATTCCAGAAAATAAGAGAAGACAAAGCAAGAGGGGGGATTACTACTCAAGAAGAAACGAGTACAGGAAGCTGATTGAGAAAAAGAGAAGGGAAGAGGGGGAAAGGCAAATAGAAGAAATGCTGAAGGACAAATCTGAAAAGAAATTCTGGAAGATGATAAATGGCAAGAAGAAAAAGAGAGAGGGGCTGGATAAGAATATCACAGAAGAAGAATGGCTGGCACACTTCAAGGAGCAATACAGGGGCCGAGAAAAAAAACCAAAGAAGGCAAGAATGAAAGGAAAAAAGAAGTGGAAAGAGGGAGGCGAAATAACCATGGAAGAAATCGAAATGGCCATAAAAAAACTGGAGAAGAAAAAGGCAAGTGGACCGGACGGAATGACGAATGAAGCATGGATATACGCCACAGGAGAAACAGAAAGGAGCTGAGAGAGATCCTTAACAAAGAATGGATGGAGGGAGAATTCCCAGAGGAATGGAAAAAAGGAAAAGCTATACCCATACACAAAGGGGGTGACAGAAAGGAGACAGGCAACCATAGAAGACTGACTATGATGGACACAGCATATAAAATCTACGCTGAAATAATCAGAGACAGGTTGGGAAGAGAGCTGGAAAGTGGAGGCGAGCTGAGGGATGAACAGATGGGTTCTAGAAAAGGGAGAGGTACAATAGATGCAATATACACCCTAAAGAGAATAATCGGAGAAGAAATTGAGAAGGAGAAAGGCAAAGCATTTTTACTATTCATAGATCTAAAAGGAGCCTTCGACAGGATGAAAAGAGAATGCATATGGAAGAATCTACAGAGGTTAGAGGTAAGCGAACAATTAAGAACAAGAGTGGAAAAGATCTACGAAGAAACAAAATGTGAGATAGAAATAGAGGGCGAAGTCATAGGGGAATTTTACACCACAGAAGGCGTTAGACAGGGCTGCCCATCAAGCCCTATACTATTCAAGATTGGACTAGTAGATCCATTCGAAAGGATGGAAAGAGTACAAGAAGGCGGAAGCAGAATGGGAAAATGCTTAAAAATATTGGGGTATAAGCTACGCTGACGATATATGCCTGATAGCAAATAATGAGGAAGGCCTGAAAGAACTTCTAAAAAAGGCAGGAAAATACGTAAAAGAAGAAGGTCTAGAGATCAACGTGAAGAAAACGAAGATTATGATATGCAGAAAAGGAAAAGGCAGACAGAAGAAATACAGGTTTTTACTAGGAGGATACGAAATAGAACAGGTGGAAGAATTAAGATACTTAGGATATGTACTAAAAAGAAACAACGAAGACGAAAGTCACATCAGATATATTGCGAAGGAAGCAAACGCAGCACTAGGAAAAGTATGGAGCATGGGAGGGAGACTTTTCAAAAACGAATGGGCTGAGAGGATGAAACTGCTGGACACTCTCATAGTGAGCATACTCTCATATGGAGTGGAAATCTGGGGCTGGAAAGGATGGAAGGAGATAGAGAATGTACAGACGAAATACATTAAATGGGTACTGAAGCTACAGAGGCACACACCAAACTACCTCATTTTGAATGAGGTTGGCAGGAACAAGCTGGCAGTAAAAACAGGAACTAGGTGCCTGAAATATGAAGAAAAATTAGAAGAGGAAGTGGAAGGTAGCATAAGGGAAGAACTCTGGAGGAAAATCAAAGAAGGCGAAGCTGATCAAAGATTAAATGAAACGAGGAAAAAATGGTTCAATGACAAAGGCTGGGCGGGGAATGAGTTAGTAACAAGGATTGAAGATAGAAAAGAGAGATATAAAATATTAGAACAAAGCAAAAAGGACCAGGACAAACGGAATGCTATAAACAAGGTGAGAAACTCCAAGTATTGCGAGGAACTAAAAGAATGGCTAATTGACTGCAGAACCACAGGTTACGTCCACTCAACCACAAGCTCCATCAAGAAGAATATCAGAACAATCGCAAGATTCAGATTGGGTAATGAGGCAAGAGGGAACGAATACTGGAAAGAAGAAGAGAATAGAATCTGTAGAATATGTAAAAAAGAGAGAGAAACCATGAGACATGTATTTGAGGAATGTGAGGCAACAAAAAAAGGAATTAGCTGGATGGAAATTCTGGAAAGAGACTCGAGGAAAATAGGATGGCTAAAAGAAATAGAATGGAAAAGAAAAAGGGCGGACACGCAAGGTGTGAACAGATAGCAGAAGACCGAATAAGCAGGAAAGAGGAATAAGAACAGGAACAGAAGCGCAGGAACAGAAACGAGACAAAGTACGCGGAGACACAGCAGACGTTCACCGCCACACGTGGAGGAGATAAGATAAGTGCCCACGCCTCAAAGCAAGTGTAAACTCCACCACAAAGATGGAAAACTACAGAGAAGCCCTAGAAGAGGAAAGAAGGAGAAGACAAAGGGCAGAAGAAAACCTACGGCGAACACAGGAAGCCAACAGAGAACTACAGAGAAGACTGGAGGGAATCAAAGCAGAGAGGTTGGGAAACGCAATAAGTAGCAGTGAAAGTGAAATGAGCGCAGATGAGTATGAAGCTGAGTATCAAAGGAGACAAGAGATGAGAGCAGCAGTGATAAGAAGAGGAGTAGCATGCAGAGGAAAGAGAGTGGAGCAATGGATAATGGAAAAACTTGACAGAAACATAAGCAGGGAAGAATGGTGGATAGAAAGTCTAGCAGAAAAGGTGCAGTGCAAAGGAACAACGCCTGGGTGCTGAAATCTGCTAACCCAGATGTTATACGCAAGATGAAGGAAACAATTGAAACACCAGGTGAAAAGGAGTTTATAGTGGAGGAGTTCAAAGGTGCAGAAGAAAGATGGGAAGAACGCTGTAAGCTAAAAGCGATAGAAAGTATGATAAGCGATGGATTTGAAGTAGGAAGAGTAGGTGAAGTAATCTACGCAGAGAGAAACAATCAATCATGTAAAATGATGTGGAACGAACAAGAAAACTAGTACACAGGCACACCTATAAGTGAGGCAAGGAGGATGTAATAGCGAAGAGACAAGAATTGAGGTGAAGAGATAATGGAAAGAGGGTGAAGTCAAGAAAAAGAGAAGAAGACAAGGAGGGCGTGCAAAGGAGGCAGCAACCAATTAAGAATTAACCTCAGTTCCTTTCAGTTTGGAGATTTGCAGTACAAAGCACAGAGTGCAAATAAAATCAAAGAAAGACTTTTATTTCTTCCACATGGAGATTATGTACTGCTAAAGTTATACGTTTGTACAAGCATACTAAATTATAATTATTTTGTAACTTTATAACCGCAAGGTTCAATAAATGAATAATGATAGTATCACCTCCTTAACAATTATATCGATGAGGGTATCGATACCACTCCTCAGAGGATGAGGAATCTTCTCGGGCAGGCCCTTCGGGTCCATCTTCCGGGGCTTCGAACTTAACTTTCCCACTCCCTTGGTTGATGAGAGTAACTCCCCTAACTTCGCGGAAGAGTCGTTCATATCGTTGTTGATTACTTCTTATTACTTCGGTGAGAGGTTTGGACAAGAAGGATGAAAAAACGTGGTTCTTCCTATCTTTGAGATCGAGGAGAACGGAAGGTCCGTATCTCGTTTGAACGATTTTTCCCCCTATGACCTGGAACTTCGCACCTCCCCTCTCTTCTAGATACTTCCTTACTGGAGGTTGGGCAGCAATTTCGTTCAACTGACGGAACATGGTGTACTGAATTCACCAAACGACTGCTCTGCTCTTATAAGCCTGATTTTGTGAGTACACTCATCCCTTCTGCCATCGTTCGACAATGAATTTCCAGAGTTTCCTTCGAACGATTCAATCCAATATTCGAAAATTTCCTCCCCCTCCCCCTCGGTCTCATAATAAGTGACCTCATTAATAAGCGAGTGGTGCGCAGTGATATAAAATTTTCGACTGCGATAACATTGATCAGTCGAAAATGTTTCCTTAACCCGCCATACTTCGCGTTCTTATTATCTTTCACGTTTTCAGTAAAATGTTGAAATTTGTGAGACGAAGTTACGTTTTCATAGGATTATCATTTGAATAAATAAACATTACACACATTCGCTCACTGTCGATAGTGAACAGTTCACTGAACACGTGGTAGATTATTAGAACGTGAACAATAGCCAAGGTTTCGGAAACTTTGTCGTTTGATCAAAATTATTTCGAAATTGAACGATTCCATCCAACATTCGGAATTTTCCGTCCTTTTTATCTCCCAATGAGTGACCTCGCTGACAAGTGGTGCGCAAAGATATTGAATTTTCGACTGTGATGACATCGACCAAGGAGGGAGTTTCTGGAACTTGCGTGATTGTTCACTGAACACGTGGAAGATGATTAGAACGTGGACAATAGCGAAGGTTTTGGAAACTTTATCGTTTAATCAAAGTTAGTTCGGAATTGAACGATTCCATTCAGCATTTGGAATTTTCCATCCTCTTCATTTCACGATGAGTGACCTCGCTGACAAGTGGTGCGCAAAGATAATAAATTTTCGACTATGATAAAATCGAGCGAACGAGGAAGTTCCTGAAACTTGTGCTAGTGTTCACGTCTTCATTATCTCTCATGTGTTCAGTGAGCTGTCAAAATCTGTAAGACGATGTTACCTAGTTTTTGAAGGTGAAACCTTCTTTACCGGCGATGAGAAGCCTTCGGCCCCAGGGGTAAATGTAGCTCGATGCGAACAACGGAATCCGTGTGAATGTTACGGCGCGTAACTAACTCGCCCGATAAATGCCGTATTATCCGTGTAAACGCCGGAAATACTTTGTAAGTGCGTTACCAAACGTGGGCTGACCGTCTGCGATCATTCAAGGCTGCCGCGGTCGCATCATGATGCCTGCTGCATCATGCTGCATGATGCCTAAATAATGTAGCACGCAGAATTACAATAAATGTACACGAACGATTGCTTAAAAAACAGATACGTGATTGGAATTGCAGGCAGACACGATGGATGATCATGTATCCAGGTGGGTTACCAAACCATAGCCCAACTCTCAACTTATTGAAAAGCATGTGAGCAAGTTTCTTTCAAACCAAAAGCAAATAATTGAAACCCAAAATTCAATCATCACACACAAGACAGGTCATACTAACTCTCAAGCTACATCTTGATGGATTTTCAGTCATGCGTGGCAAGATACTAGTTACAGTTGTCAATATTAATGGTTTAAAATTCTTTGAGGTAGTTATTGTTATCAAGTACCTTGATCAAGAATTGCATTTTCAAACTTGTTTCAAACATTGGAACTCTTGAGTTGCCTCACTCTTGACATATGTAAATGAACATGCGAGCCAGTTTGTGGTGTCTAACTAGTTGCACCATTGTCTCTCAAACTCAAAGTAGGAAATCGAGACCCAACATTTCAATTTTCACATTCAAGACAGCTCATACCCACTTTCAAGTTACATCTCGATGGATTTGTAGCCATAAGTGGCAAAATATTACTCATCGCTTGTCAATATTAATGATTCAAACCATTTTGAACCATCTACTGTAACAGTGGTAACTAATAGTTTGGCCACTTTTGGCTGAGCATCCATTAAGATGTCAAGGAGAGTAAGTATGAACTGTCATGCATGTGGTAATTGAAATGTTGGGTCTCAACTGCCTAGTTTTAGTTTGAGAGACAGCGGTGTAACTAGTTAGACACTAAAAACTGGCTCGCATGTTTGTTTACATGTCAAGAGTGAGGCACGTCAAGGGTTCCAATGTTTGAAACAGGTTTGGTAATGTAATCCTTGGTTGAGATCCTTGATAACAACATCTAGTTCAAAACATTTTGAGCCATCTACTGTGACAATGGTAACTAATAGTTGACCACTTCTGCCTGACAATTCATTTTTTCACAAGCGGAGGCTTATAGATTTTGAATTCAGAGAGTACGATAACTTATCTATCAATAAGAAAAGAACTGATATTTTCATAACGAATGCTTGTGGAACTTTGAGATTATAGATTTAATTAATGAATCTACTCTTTCTGAATCCCATAAGCAAATACTATGGTTGGAGACTCTGAGATCAAAGCTTTCGTTAATTGATTGACCCTTCACTTTTGGATGTTTATGAGCGAATGCTTATAGGACCTCGAATCAAAGCTCTGATTCAAAAATTTACTCTTCACTCAAAGAACAAGATAACTTATGTTCACATCTCGAATAACAAGCAAATGTCTGAATAAAAAAACTGTACACTATTGTAATCAACAGTTCTAAGAAACGCAGGACTCCATCCTATGTACATGATTAATGTCACATCAATAAATTTCAGGTACCGATTCTTGTAATTATCAGATTATGAAAAATATGTGCCCATTTTGCGAAACTTTCACATTTTGTTCATTAAAGTTATCTTCTATATGAGTGATTCCGCCGAAAGTGTGATTTTTTGGGACCAAAATTGTCGTAGGGAGTGATTTGGGTCAAAAAATTATTTTAGCCCCAGACGAGTTTTAGTGGGTCGTTGCAGTTAGTTTGCACTTGTTTTGGCACAAAAAAGAAGTATCTAGAGCCACGTATCTCAAAAGTAAAGTCAAACGAAGATATGTGTAGTTTAAGGGGTCGTAGAGGGGAACGGAATTGACATTTCGCCTTAGAAATATTCTGACGGCTCGCCAACTAATCGTACACCCTTTTCCGCATAGATTTGATCCAATGCAACGAAATACTTCACGAAAATGTGTTTCACGAAGCGATATACCACGGTGGGGAGGAGCACAACATGGGGACGGAATTGACCGAAAATTTTGTACGCCATTTGGAAAACACGTTTATATAGTGCACTCGGCCGCGGATTCGATTTTCCGGTTCATATCGCGCAAGAATTAGGTGTATTTGGGTATCTGAGAATCAACCTCATTGGTTAGAAAGGCTCAATAGACTATCGGGGACTTTGCCGACCTAACTAGTGCTGTGCAAGCAGTTTCGGTGCAAACCCGTCTTCAAAATGTCGGATGGCCGTGCGCGAACTAAGCAAGTAATTTTGACTCGCAAAGTGGTGGAACATGTTATTTGAAGTATTACAAATTGAAGTGCATAGCTAAACATGAGGGTTTTCGACTCTAAATTGCGTTGCAGTGAATGCAAGAGTCAAAGGTAGGTTTTCTACAGGGGAGGGAATTGACATTTCTATAATGCATATTCAAACCCTCAGAAACTTGGGGGAACTTGGAACACGGAAAATCACACTTTCAACGTAATCACTGATATACACTGAACGCGTATTATTTTTATTAAAATGGCATCGACCCCCAATCGCGGTCAGAGGGTTTCACCTTCGTGCGCACGTGGTCACCACGTACATCATTTTTTTATAGAATCATCACATGAATAAATCTACATCAAACCCATTTTGCTTCCATCAAAGAAGAATGAGTTAATAGTCTGGGGTCTGATGAGGTCACTCATTGTCAGCTAGAGGGAGAGGAAAGTTTTAAATGTTGGATGTGATCATTCGAAAACTTGTACTGGTACGTGACGGAATCATAAAATATTCGAAATGTTGGAATGTAATCGACTTTCGAATTCAATCAGACACTTTATATCCCTCAGTGAATAATTTGAAGGTCTTGCTACGTACTCTCCCAAGAAGATATATTTCCATCATTCATGTGATAATCAAAACCAAAATGTGGTAAAACAGAGAGAAGTAGTAGATCTATCGAAGACGAGGCTCTGAATACAAAATCATCCCGGATACTCTAAATCGTTGTCACATACAAAGTAATTATTGCACTGGTAACAAGGAAGCGCACGAGAGCATGAGCGATCGGATGTGGAGGATCCATCGAATTCCCGAGGATAGAAGAACCCGACCCGACTTCAGCAATGTGATATTTTTTGAGAGTGAAACGGCGATTCAACGACGAGCTAGAACTGCAGTTGTTGGAAACGTAGATCATATAACACCTTCAAGCTTTCTACGGGCAGCAAGCAAGCACGTTATACCGTACATTCATGATTTCTTCGAAGGGTATGAAACAGCTAAAGTCGCTCTGATATTCGATGCCTACTATAATTTTCAAGGCGAGAAAACAGACATCAAACACTTTCGAAGACCCTACAGCGAGACCTTCATTCCCACAAACATTGATAAATGGTTCAAAAAGGTGTCGGAATCTCTGCTTGATCTTCTCTCCGAATTCTAAGAGATGGGTAGCGGTTGGTCGATGGAAGAAAAAATCAGTTTGAAGATCGACATCATCAAGACGAGGCCCCCAATGGAGCATCATTCGTGGTTCCACCAGATCGTCAAGCAGGATCGTTTCGACAGAACCAGGAATCCAGTTACGTTCACTGGAAACAAGAGTTGAAATTAGATAAAGAAAATTTCCCCATTTCTTACGAATAGATACCGGGATCCGAGAAAACCAATAATATTTCAGCTAATGTCTATCAGGTTGACGAGGATGAGGAAATGATCTATCCTTCTTACAGAACCACGAGGAAGAGAGAAAGACGAGAGAATCTATTGCTCTTAGAACAAGGAGATATCTCGCACTATTGCACAATCAAACATCTATCTCGATTGATTTCGAGTGGAGTCAATTCTCACGAGCACAAGGTTTTCATATGTGAGACTTGTTCTCACTCTCTTTCGAGTTGAATCAGGTTAGATAGACATTCCAAAGATTCTAAAGTCATGAACGAATGCAGAATCACTCTGCCAAAGGATGATGAGAAAGTCCTCAAGTTCCGAGATCATTGGAAGAAGCAAGATTTACCGTACGTTGTCTATAGTGATTTCGAATGCTTACTCCTGAAGATGAATGGAAATCTCAGCGAAGATACGAATCATCACACACGATTGATTCCTGAGGATGATGATGATGAAGATGGAGATTGTAATATGATCGAGAATGGAGATCTCGAAAATTTTAAGAAGAAGAAATCGCAACTCTCAGCAGATGCGTTTCGGAAGCACAAACCCTACTGCTTAGGACTGTACTTTCACGATCGATACGACGATAGTCGATGTTTCTACAACACATTCAGGGGGAGGAGTTGTGCCCAACAGTTTGTGAAGGAACTGGAACGTATTGCTATCAAAGTACAAAACGTAAGTTCCCACTCAAGCTTTAAGACAATATGGAAGGGTATAGAAACGTTAACGATTCCCCATTTTTCTTCTAATTCTACATTCTTTCTTCTGTTTCAGCGAATTGAAAATTTTCCACCTCTGATCATGAGTGTCGAGGATAAAGCTCAATTCGAAACGGCAAAAACATGTCATATATGTGGTGTGGGATTTCAACGAGATGATATTCGTGTTCGTGATCATATGCACCGAGGTCTCGGTTCCTTCAGATCTGCAGCTAATTCAGTCTGCAATTTGTTATATCAAGAGAAAATCCAAATCCCAATCATATTCCATAATGGAAGCCGTTATGACACGCATCATTTGATCCGCTCGTTGATGTTTGATTCGGAGGGGGAGCTCTCTGTCGTACCTCAGAATATGGAAAGGTATATATCCTTCACCAAACACGTTGGCAGTACGAGAATGCAATTGACATTCATCGACTCATTCAAATTCCTGAGTTCGAGCTTAGAAAAACTTGCATCGCTAGTACCGAAAGAAAACATGCGCATCTTAAGAAAACTATTCGGAAGAGAATTACAGAGCAGCAATGATGCGGACGAGCACCCAATTTACTCACAAGGAAGGGTGTCTTATGCTATGACTACTTAGATGCTGACTCAAATTTTGAAGAATCTAGTTTACCCTCAATCCATGAATTCTATAACTCTCTCACGGATTCACACTTGGATATCGCATCACATAACACGCTGAAGATGTTTGCAGTACCTTTAAATGCGAAACACTGTGGAATTACGTGGAGCTTTATTCAAGAACCGATATATGTCTCTTGGCAGACATTTTTGAAGACTTTAGGAACAGGTGCTTAGAAATCTACTCTTTAGTTCTAGCTCATTATTTGACTCTGCCTGGGTATGCTTGGGATGTCATGCTTCTCAAAACGGAAATAAAAAGCTCATCACTGATGAAGATATGGTCCTCTTTCTAGAAAATGGGATAAGAGGTGGTCTAACTCAATGCTCAAAACGCTACGCTGCAGCTAACAATGAGTACATGAAAAATCATGATTCGACAAAAGAATCAAGTTATATCTTGTACCTAGACGTGGAGTTGAAAAGTTGGTTTCTCACCCTAAGTTTCATCGAATTGTCTTCTTTGACGAGGATTTTGCTGCTATAGAGATGCAAAAGAAAAGAATTAATATGTGCAAACCGATCTACGTCGGTTTGAGTATTTTGGACCTGTCAAAAACACTGATGTATAGTTTTCATTACACATACATGTTGAAGAATTATGATAATTTAGATGGTACTTGTAACCTCTTATATACAGATACGGATTCATTTTTGTACGAAATAAGAACTGACGATGTGTATTCTGAGCTCAAACTGCGAGACTGTGCAACGATATTCGATACTTCAAATTTCAGGGAAAATAATCCTTGCTCTATACCACGCATGAATATGAAAGAGTTGGGTATGATGGAAGTTGAGTATGGAGACTTGATTATTGTTGAGTTTGTTGGTATAAGACCTAAAACCTACGCAATAATTATCGAGAACGAAGAAGAAGAGCTGGAAGAGAAGATGGCTACTACAGGAGTATCAAAGACTGTGCTAAAACGAGAAGATTCGATTCAATGATGACAAAAAGTGCTTATATCCAGGTATCGATCTGTTCTTCGAACAGAAGCTTATTAGGAATCATCTACATCGAGTCTATAGCGTAAAACAAACGAAATTAGCATTGAATGCTGATGATGATAAACGGCTAATATTAGATGATGGTGTGAACACTGGAGCTCTAGGTTATAAAATATGCGAATAAAACCAAGTCTCCTCATCATCTTACTCTCTGATTATTCAATCATCCATCCCTAACTGAATTTCATCGATGAATGTCTGTAGAAACGAATTGCTGATGGTAAAGGGAGAAAAACTTTGTTTACAATTCTAATGGTTCATTTCCCTCCCATCCTTTGTGATCACGTAGAAAAGATATCAATCTCATCATATCTGTCATATGTATTTACATTTCCATTATTCAAATGCCTTAGGAGTGAATCGTATTTATTTGCTTTATCAGCTAATTGAAAAAAAAATTCCACGATCAAGAATTTTTTTTCAATTTGATGTAAAACGTTTGGCAAAGACGTTCTCATATTTACTCACTCGTACAAAATCACCTACTCTGAATTTGTGTTTTCCAGTGATTTTTGAGTTACGATAAACTGTTGACTTTAGTCTTTCAATCTTGAACAAACAGGATTTTATTGTTCTGACGAAGCGTTCACAAACTGAAGCCCTGAGTGCGCTTTGCTTGGGATGAAAATTAATTTCATAATCCTCCATGAGCTGGAGAAAATCCTCATTGTAAAACTCTCCACCTTTATCAGCTCGCAAGTTCCGTGGTGTATGTGGCTTGGCTTGGTCGAGTACATTTTTGAACGCTGTCGTTACATCCTTACCAGTCTTACTCTTCACGGGTTTGGCCAAATCATATTCCGGGAATACATCAATGACGATTAGAATATACTTCAAATTTTTGTTCACTCTACTTCAATTCATCATCATTGCTAAATCTATTTGCCACAGATCATCGACATCTTTTGTCAAGACTTTTCTCCGAGGGGAGTTTTCTTGAGCCGGTGAGTGTAGTTCTCTCATTCATTGAATTTTTTCTGAGTTGTACTTCTCAGTCATATTTTCCACTGATCCCTTCTGGTTTAAACAGAGTTAAATCAATAAGGGTGTTCTCCTGACTCTTGAATCTCTTATCCAAATCAGCGATTCGCATTTGCATTTGAGAGAACAATTGATTCAAATTCACCACATTCTTAAAGTAACGGTCCGAATTCTTCTTCAAATCATTATTATCGGAACGGACTTTTTCGATACTTTTCCACAGTTTCAATAGTCTTATATCTAAATCAGATCGAAAATTCCTCGCTTCGTTCTCTATTGTCTGAATCCCATGCTTCAAGGACTTTCCCATAGAGGTAATTTTCTTTTCTGTTTCAGTAATTGAGGTTTCTTGCAAAGAGAGCATTCGATTCACCTTTCTCTGAATGGGGGCCATTCTCCGAATGAACGATGCGTAAGAACCATTATGGAAATAATCGAAACCCTCTCTATCACTGCTCCCGAATATGTCAACGTTCATCATTATACTGAGAGGAGATTGTTCAAGACAATCATTCATATATATACGCTCTCCGATATTTCATTCATCCATATATATATATATATATTTCGGAGGAATGGTGGGATGTAAGAGTCTTGTCAACATCTTTTTCGGAAAAATCTCTTTATTTTCTCATTGTCCTATCTTTTTCTTCAGATTACATGTTAAGGTTACATGAACTAAATAATATACACCCTCCAAAGCACATGCGTATCTTTTGTTATTGTGAAACATACATGGATCATACCCATAGTCTGCATTATCATGATAGAATTCGGGGATATCAAACATTCCGTGGATATCAAACAAATAGACATTCTTGAACCTTCCCCACAAGATCAGGAATCAACTGAGTCAACCAAACTTCTTTCTCGGAACCATTGACAAGTAT
The DNA here is from genome assembly GCA_029851415.1 of Eretmocerus hayati. Lineage (NCBI taxonomy): Eukaryota > Metazoa > Arthropoda > Insecta > Hymenoptera > Aphelinidae > Eretmocerus > Eretmocerus hayati. The sequence continues at coordinate 90,799,868 of CM056742.1, read as the reverse complement.
GATAACAGTATTATCATCATTACACTCCCTCATGAGATAGTCCTCAAAACGCTCTCCTAGATTATCGTGTGGAGTTAGTACTTCGATTCCAGAATAGGCCACGATGATATTCAATCAACCATTAGACTTTACGCTGATCTATCTTAGATAAATCTTCCATATCATAAGGTGATAGAATCAACCATTGTTCGAGTCTGGTTTCTGCCAAATTCATAATAGCAGCTCACGGCGGGTCGGAACGGTGAAGAAGTGTTAGGGCCGTGATCATGAGAAATAAAAATTGGATATGTTTCGGGTTAGTCTCTCGATAATTTTCCAGAAAGAATTAAAATCATCGGTCGGGGATTTTTAAAATAATCGTTGTTTTTGTGTTATTCAAATTCACGTGTTTTGATACTTCAACGATCCTTCTACGATCACTCGAGCTATGATCGTTCAACTCAGAATAACTCTCAGAGCTGAACAGACAACAACATTCCCACGTATATTCATCCATATCATTCGTTGGTCTGTCCTAAGACCGCCAGAGATGGAGCTGTGATGATAGACCTTGAGATTAGTGTTAGTGAGGAGGAATACCCACGTTATGCTGATCAAAACTCGTTCAAAACGAGCATTCAGTCAGGATTCAGTGTCATTCATACACCAATATGATCCATATTAGTTACATCACATTCAACATTACACGTGTATGTGAGGTCCATGCATGTTAGAGACTCACTGGTCTGCCAAATATGTAAAATACTCATGAAGATTCACGATAGATATAAAAAAGACTAGACCTATTTTATCTCCCTTGAATGACTAGGTCTTATCATATCCACAAATTATCAGAGTTAATCTCGAATCCTTAAAGGTGAGAATGATCTTGAGAGTTTATTATCAGCGCCCAGTACTTGTTGACTTCGGATTTCAATTTCGAAAAGGGCCCAAATTTGTCATAGCGAGCAGACTTTTGAGTCCATACATCACAATGTTTTTCAAATGCCGACGGAGGATAAGATTCATCACGATCATCCCGAATGTCCAAATTGCAGACTACGAGTTGTATGTAAGTTCAATGGACTACATTTGGGATTGGTTATCTATTGATTGAACAGGAAGAGTGATATAATTTTGTTCCAATAAGGTTGTAATCCCAGCCCTATTCGCTCTCTTAACCTTTCTGAGTGAGCCCCCCCCCCTCCTGTTGTGGCAAATTAGAGAGAGTAAGATTCACTCGAGCATGAGTGGAATTTTCACCCCAAAAGAGTTTCGTAGTTGCCACGAAGAAGTAGGGAGAAAGTAACTGGGAAGGGTCGAGAGAGCACTCACAACAAAAGAAGGCGACGTATGAAAAGTTCTTATATCCCAATTGGCGATCGGAGGATGTCATTGATGTTCAAACATGACTGTGGGATACAATTAATACCTTAGTAAATTCAAAGATGATGTATAATTTGTTCAAAAAGTATAGATCAGTTGTGGATTCACCTCTTGGGGTCTCTTTCCGATCAAACAAATGTTCGCCTATATCTGTAATATGCATTGCTCTACGGAGATTCTGACATCACACACGCGTTTAGATGTACACGACTATTACATGTAGTGTTACAATCTTGGAATGGCTCTGAATCCTGACTGAATGTTCGTATTGAACGGCTTCTCATCAAGACAACGTAGGTATTCTACTCCACTATATCTCAATGTATATCACCACAGCTTCATCTCTGGCGGGCTTAAGCCAGACCAACGAATGATATGGATAAATATAGGTGGGAATGTTGTTGTCTGTTAAGCTCTGAGAGTTATTCTGAGTTCAACGATCATAGCTCGAGTGATTGGGAAAGGATCGTTGAAGTATCAAAACGCGTGAATTCAAATAACACAAAAATGACAATTATTCTAAAAATCCCCGACCGATGATTTTAATTCTTTCGGGAAAATGATCTAAAGACTAGCCCGAAACATATCCAATTGGTATTCTTCATGATCACGCACCTAACACTTTTTCGCCGTTCCGACCCGCCGTGAGCTTCTTCGACAATAAATCTATCATCAATTCTAAAACCTTGAAGATCGATGTGTAGGATTTCCGGTAGCTCCTCTAATTCCACAAAGACTTCTCCTTCCTGCGTTTCAATAAATTGATGAATCGATGCTACACATGACGAAACCTGTTGTTGAAAATGATCATTACGTAACTCTGTGAACGATGTTTGTTAATGGATTATAATCTATGTGCTCATCGTGGAATATGAGACAGTAAGCACATGGGTTTTCAGGTATATTCTCTCGCGTTTCAAATTCCAGTCTAACATCCACAGTTGTATTCTTTATCGCCTCGTCTCGGCGACTACAATCAATAGGAATCATGAAGTAATAATCATGAAACGTTGAGAACGAGAGTATTGATTTATTTTTCAACGATTCATCTTGATAGTAAGAATATTTGGAGGATTTAAATAGTTCAAATGCAAAGTTAACATAATTCTTACTCTCCCAATCCATATTGAAACTCTCGTATGGATACACTTCAGAGTTCAAAAATAATTTGATCTTAGCAATTTCACAGTGATCGAAACATGATGCATTCGCTTTCTTATTATCCTTCTTATTTGTTTGAAGAGCAAACACAATGAATCGAGGTTTCTCTAGCTGAGTCGATGATTTGATAGTCCAAATTCGTTTGGTTGTTTGCTGTAACATTGGGTACTCTAACAGTTCCCACGTACGGAAAGAGACGGGTAGGAATGGGCCTCTTTCTTGAATCTGTAGCATTGTCAATTTTGTTCTATCATTAAGATATATATGGGGCATCCACCAGTGAATTTTACTAAAGGTAAGACTCACACTAATGGCATCTTGTGATACTTTGAAACATTTATCATCAGTTTTGGATCGGATGAACACAAGTTCATGCTTTGCAGCTGAAATTACACTCTTGAAGTCTTCACAGAAACCCATGAGTTTGTTCAAAGGCAAACATACGCTTATTTTATAGCCATTATGAACCGCTGAATGTGTTGGTTCCCACCGTAAGCTTCTGCGGCCTTAACGTTATCATCAGTAAACGATAAACAGTTTTTTATAACACTCACAATACCAGGATTCTTAGGCTGATCAATCTCATGCCCATTCAACTCGTAACGAATTTCATCAAATGCAAAAAATGGCCAACATTTTCCTGCCGTGAAGTAGGCTTCTGCTGCAACATTGTTCGCGGTTACAGTGCCTTCGATACATAAAAAACTCTCACAAGATAGAAGATACGAATCATTAGCGTTGATACGAATTCTGATCTCATCATTGGGTGGAATACTAATGAGGTTATATGGAGCATACGATCTCAAATCTTCCCTAATGATTCGCTCATCCTTCACTGGTTGACTCGTTGAGAACGTCGAGAGGATACATCGCCATTCTTCCGCTTCTTGAATCCCAATGAACGTAGAAACTGGATACTTTTCGAATCTAGAGATTTCTTACACTTTGTATTCGTCGAAGATTGTTGTGGGGTCACAGCTTGATTTGTAGATCCTCGCAAGCCGTGAGCGGCTGTGCAAGATATCTGTGGTTGGAGTTTCTCATATATGATCATCTCTCCTCACTCGAAGACGTACACAAATAGGGATTCCCTGATCCTGGAGGTCTACAGTCTGCCCCCTCTAGTCACAGAGTCTGAAAGCGATGATATTCACCTTGTTATGTACTGGAAGGTAAATAAAGTGAGGTGGTCTTATATCGAATCTAAATCCAGGTGATACGTTCGGAGGGAATTCAAAAACCGGATGACTTTCTTTTCCGTTGGAGTACGATCCACTCACAAGATAACACTGAACTCTTATCAAGTTAGTATCCGAAATTCTTGCGTGATAAGGGGCTATGTGCCACTTCTCAGCTTCCAATATAAGGTCAGTGTACCCAATTTCCCCCCATTAAGCCATTTTTTAAATAACTTTGACCCATCTTCATATTTTTCAACGTCCCTTAGCTCATTTCGAAGCTTGTCTCAAGACCTTCAGAATGAGTTGAAGTCATCTGATTTGAACCAACTGGAGCCAAACTGTTTCAATTCTCCCAAAAGGTGACTTTTGAGAGTTTACAAAAGTGTGTACCCAACTTGCCCCTATTAAGCCATTTTCCCAACAACTCTGGTCCATCTCAATATTTCCCTACGTATCTTAGCTCATTTTGAAGCTTGTTCAAGGAACTTTAAAATGCACTAAACTACGTTCAATTCGGATAAATTGGAGCTGAACTGTCTCAATTCGTCCGGAGTGAATGATGGAAATCGGCGATAAAGTGTTTTTATCGCCGTGCACGCACATTTGGAGCTTTTCGGTGGTTCGAAACACTATTTCTGACCTCTTTCGACGTGATGAACACATTCTGAGTGGTGAATGAGTCGTGCACGCCCTCCCGAGATAAACATATGGAGGCATGTTAGGTACACTCCGATGTTGGCATCCTTGTTTACAAACCGTCCCCGTGTTTTACACATAAAACAGCTCCACATTCAAATTTTGCAATTTTGGATAATGGATTCTGAAGGTTTCGAAACAAGGAATCGAATGCGCTAAGGTACAATAAGATTGGTTGAACTTGAGGAATTTGGCACCGATTCCACTGAAGGTGATTCCTTCGGTGCTTTCTTAGCTGAGCAATCACGAAAAATAGAAAAATCACTCTAGATTTTCTGGAGAACGCAGGAATGATTCGGGGTCGACGCAAACTACTCACTTTCTCATATTTCAACACGAGAAATGCGAGAAAAATTGCCGTGAGGCCAAGGAGTGCTCATCCCCGAGATCGGCATATGGGGGCAAGTTGGGTACAGAGGCAATTTGAGTACACTTACCTTATTTCCTCTAGCTGTAATAGGATCTGAGAAACCAAGAAGAATACCAATATTGTTTTTGCGAGTGGAGTCAACTCGATAATCACATCTAAGTTCTACCTTGAGAGTGTTTCGATTACCTTCCAACTCCAAGATGGATTTCTTCTCTTCAGCGAGCTCACCCTGAGGATCTAAGATTCTATTGAGTTATGCTTTCATATCTTTGATATAGTAGGATCCTGCGGGTATCTCTATAACTTTGTCGAGATCGTAATAAAATTTATTATTTAATGGATGTACAGTTTGGATTGCGTGATATGCTACAAAATTAGAGTGAGCTCAAGGTCACGACTTTTCATATGATCATCGAGCTCTAGTGGTGCTTCGAGGATTGTCCCTACACCAGAGACGGTTGCTGTTCGAGACATAACTGAAGCATCCCCGCAAATAACATGCTCCATATATCCTATTCGCTGATATTCTCACAATCCCAAACCTCCAAACGTAACACTGTACGTAGAAAGCCGATACACAGTTGACCACAGTTGCTTTGATCATAATTCTGATGTGACGTACGATTGTATACGATGCGACAGTCTGGGTCGAGATACTGTACTACTTCAAGCGGAGCTCGAATATTCCCAAATGAATTATACCATTGAACAATGTTACCACGTTTATGCATAGCACACCTGTGTGTACCTCTATCGCTCAAGTTAATTATCATTGATCCGTTCATTTTTGGTTTACCGGAATTGCATTCTTGAGATAATAGGGATACTTCTCGTAAGTATGGAAGTTCCCGTGCAGCATTGAATAGTTCTCCACCAGTTGTCGCACCGTTGTCTTTCAGTTTCTTGATTTTCTTCCTATTCGAGATACACGCTTCCGTACACATATCTTCTCCTTCAACGATCCTCCTCGCTTCTTCTTCTGCGTAGGATTGTGTGTACCTACGTTGTGTGTACATACGGTCTTAAAAGTAGTCCCTTCCCCTCCATCGCCTTGTTATGACAAATCGTTTCGTTCAATCTTTTTCTATTGTTTTTTATCTCAGGAATACTTTTTGCAACATTGGTCACACCTCCAGCTGAAGAAGCAAGCGCTCTGAGGGCTGATTAGGTAGGTACAATGGCCGGAAAGGATCCGCCACGCTTAGCCAACATCAATTCTCGAAACATGGGTGTACGCTTCTTCCTCTCCTTCTTCCCTGATACATTTTCACCTCTCTTCTTCGATTGCAAACCCATTCCAAGCTTACTTCTCGTTTTCATAGCTGCTACAACTCCAAGAGCTGCAAGTTTTTCTGATTTCCGAGATGTTTTATCCTTCCAACGTTCACTTGCCTCCTGTTGTAAAGCTAGGTCAGCAGTTTGACGTCCATTCAAGTTCCTCGAATGATGGTACGCAATATCGTGTCTCATGCACGCCTCGTCAAGTCTATCGATACCACGTTCTTCTCTTTCCAATCTTTCACTCAATCTCGTACCAGGTCCACAAAATTGGGAACCAGAAAGATGGAGCTCGAACGGAAGATTGCACGATTCACTAAGCCTTGACCTTGTTGAGTTCAATTCATTCGTAAGTTGATTCACTCGATGTGAGTGATACGGTCACTCACATATTACTAACTAGATATCCATAAATGAGTGCACATATAACTTATCATCTCAGTTTTCCCGCCATCGTCGGATCGACATCATGAAGTTTGTTACTCGCCTCCACGGAATTCAGATGGTTGATATCGATGGAGAAATTGGAAGGGACGTAAGTAATGGAAGATGGAGACATGGAAAACTGTTACCTTATGAAATTCGTTGTATTGTTTGTGGACCTTCGGGGGTGGATAAGACTTCGGCTATCATCAATCTCATCATCAGCCCTCAGAATTTGAATTTTGAAAACATCTATGTCTACTCCCAATCGCTTCAGCAGCCTAAATATCGGTTCTTGACAGAGATGATGACGAGTCTGCGAGATGATGGTATAGGATACTATACGTTTTCAAATAACGACGAGATCATCGAACCGAATCAAGCGAAACCAAATTCAATCTCCATATTCGATGATGTGGCTTGTTGTAAACAGAACGTCATTGCATCATTCTACTCTAGAGGGAGACACTCTCTCGTCGACAGTTCTTATCTCTGCCAAACGTACCCTCGTATACCTCAACACTTGATTCGTGATAACTCGAATCTTTAGATCATTTTCGAGCAAGATGAGGCTTATCTCCGACACATATACGATAAATACGTGAATTCGGACATGACCTTTGCAGAATTTAAGGGATTATGTGATGAATGTTGGCGCCGTAAGAATGGTTTTTTAGTATTGGATGAAGAGAGCCCGTTCAACTCGGGAAGATATCGTAGAGGATTAAATGATTTCATTCTGATGGAAAATGATTAGTTCGTTAGCAGCACTGCTACGAATAACATTCACATCCTGGTTCAGAAAAAAACAACTATTGAATCGAAAAATCATGAAGAAACCTACGATGAAGAAACAAGCCAAAACCAAACCAAAACGTGAAAAGAAGAATATCAAGCTACAGATTGCTAAGGCTAGTGACATAATACGGAAAAAACATAAGAATTTGTAAATTGGAAGAATTGAACGTGAAACATTGAGTCGACAGAATTTTAAGCCTATTGTCGAACCGTTGAAGACACTCCCAAATGATAAGAGAATACCTGTAAAAGAGGAAGATGAGTTGCAAGATCAGCGAGCTATCACTCGATCAAGAAGAAATCCAATCAAACGTCTCCATCCATTTATACCTTATGATCGTAAACTAAAGAGGAAACTGATGGATACATCTATCGCTCAGACAATTTCAACACCACTCAGGCAACATAATGAAGGAATTAAGCGACTCCAGCATATCCCCTCGAACTAATCGAATTACCCGTACCCGATGATGATGATGATGATGATGATGATGATGATGATGATGATGATGATGATGATGATGATGATGATGATGATGATGATGATGATGATGATGATGATGATGATGATGATGATGATGATGATGATGATGATGATGATGATGATGATGGTGATGATGATGATGATGATGATGATGATGATGATGATGATGATGATGATGATGATGATGATGATGATGATGATGATGATGATGATGATGATGATGATGATGATGATGATGATGATGATGATGATGATGATGATGATGATGATGATGATGATGATGATGATGATGATGATGATGATGATGATGATGATGATGATGATGATGATGATGATGATGATGATGATGATGATGATGATGATGATGATGATGATGATGATGATGATGATGATGATGATGATGATGATGATGATGATGATGATGATGATGATGATGATGATGATGATGATGATGATGATGATGATGATGATGATGATGATGATGATGATGATGATGATGATGATGATGATGATGATGATGATGATGATGATGATGATGATGATGATGATGATGATGATGATGATGATGATGATGATGATGATGATGATGATGATGATGTGAATCACGATCACGTAGCTATGGAGATTGATGAACAAGACTCCGAATTGGTGGAGTCTACGCCTTTAGGTCAACCTTACATTAATCAACTCTATCAAAATCATTCGCAAACGGACAATACTCATGGACCATATTATTCGGGTGATATTCTCATGCTAGGAAATGAGTCTTTGTCTATTGTAGATAATGCGATGGTTATTGGAAGAAATCTTAAGGTTCATGGTACACCGAGTATCTTTGAATTTATACTCGAAAAAAATCCTGAGGTAGCTAGATTTACCCAGGACCTGGCGATGACCTAACTGCCCAGGGTGACGCCGTTATCACATTGACCTTGGACCGGCCCTACCCATGGACATCGTCTCCTGGGACAGGACTTGTCCAGCTTGATGTGGTAACGGCGTATCTATACTACTAGCCATCGCTACATTGAGGTATTTGAAGTACTTGGAATTTCAGTGGATGAAACACAGGGAAAAATCACGAAAAAGTGTACCAAAGTTACCCCGCTCTACGTAAGAAGCATAAGAATAGGGTAACTCCAGTACAACTTTTTATGACAGCTTCATCTCACCTTGAGTCGAGTGATGGTCTACGAGGTTTTAAAATGTTTCAAACAGCTCAAAATAAGACTTCTGAGCGATTAAAATTAGTTCACACACATGGTGGTGGGTAGTGTTGAAATATTTTGTAAGTGTACCAAAGTGCCCAGTCGGGGTCTAACTTGGTACACTTCTTCAACTGCTAATAGCTCTGGCTTAAACTCATCAAATCGGACTTTGTAGCCCTTCAACCGGAGGTTGAAACTGTAAACTTGAGATTAACTACTAATCGAAGTGAGTTTCGTCAATGTATAGGATAGAATAGAATAGAATATCCTTTTATTCGCCCGTAGGCAAAAATATAGAGATGATTCACATATCATGTACATATACATATAAGGTCAGTGTACCCAACTTGCCCCCATTAAGCCACTTTTTCAATAACTTTGGCCCATCTCCATATTTTCCAACGTACCTTAGCTCATTTTAAAGCTTGTCTTAAGACCTTCAAAATAAGTTAAGGTACATTCAATTTGAACCAACTGGAGCCAAACTGTTTGAATTCTTCCAAAAAGTGATTTTTGAGAGTTTACAAAAGTGTGTACCCAACTTGCCCCCATTAAGCCTCTTTCTTAATAACTTTGGTTTACTTCAACAATCTCGAACGTGCTTCAGCTCATTTTGAAGCTCGTTTAAAGACCTTTGAAATGCACTAAACTACGTCCAATTTGGATCAATTGGAGCCGAACTGTCTCAATTCTTCCGAAAGAAATGATGGAAATCAGTGATAAAGTGTTTTTATCGCCGTGCACGCACATTTGGAGCTTTTCGGTGGTTCGAAACACTGGTTCTGACCTATTTTGACGTGATAAACACGTTCTGATTAGTGAAAAAAGTCGTTTTGCACGCTCTTTCGAGATGAACATATGGGGGCATGTTAGGTACACTCCGATGTTGACATCCTTGTTCAAAAATTGTCTCCGTGTTTTGCACATAAAACAGCTCTATATTCAAATTTTGCAATTTTGAAGAATGGAATTCGAAGGTCTTGGAACAAGGAATCGAATGCGCTAAGGTACGTCAAAATTGATTGAACTCGAAGAATTTGGCACCGATTTTACCGAAGGCGATTCCCTCGGTGCTTTCTTAGCTAAGCAATCAAGAAAAATGGAAAAATCACTTTATATTTTTTGGAGAACGCAGGAATGACTCGGGGTCGACGCAAACTACTTACTTTCTCATATTTCAACATAATAAACGTAAAAAAAAATTGTCAGGAGGCCAAGGAGTGCCCATCCCCGAGATCGGCATATGGGGGCAAGTTGGGTACAGAGGCAAGTTGGGTACACTTACCTTATATTAATCAATTGCATTTTGGTCAAGGATTCATTATCACAGTCGTGACTAGTCATTCGAAAAAAGCGGAAGGAAGAAAAGTAATTTACAGAAATGTCATTAGTAACAAGGGCTGGCAGTTGATTATGATAAAATTTGACGTGAAAGTTGTGTCATTTGGAGGAATCAGAAATGAAATAAACAAAGAAAACAGTGTGAGAGAAGAATTACACATTACTTTCTGAAAGCCCTCAAAGGTTGAAAAATTGCCCTATGTCCACATTAATCCTCATAGCGGGGAGGGTTGATGGAAATTTCTTCACTGCCCTATGAACAGGGAAACCTTCTTAAGGGCATGTGAAAGCTGACTTTTACCGACCGAGCGGACTGTGCTAAGAGTAAGGGAGGTTGGGTTAGATGTTCTATACATATCAGTGGGGGGAGGGGGGGTGGGTGATATAGGAGAGTATGTCAATACATCAGTAGACATAACCCTGTCCTTATGTGTAAACAAACTCACGGATGAACGTTCATCTGCACGGATGCGCCGATGGTGGATATATAATTGGCGCCATGAATAATTATTTTGATCACATTTTATATATACTCTCAAGTATATTTTTTATGTGAATTCCAATGACATCTCTGCTATGCTCACTTCTAGTATATACTTCCATTCAAGTATATTTTTTATGTGGCAATTTCGAAGAACTACCACTTCCACTCTTAGAAATTCATTTCTGTACTATGAGTGGGTACACATTTTTGTATTATGTGCTTGCATTTTCAGTGGAATGCTTTTGCAGGACTGAATCTTCGATAACCTTCACACCAAACAACTGCTCGTATGAACATCTGCACATCACTGTAAAATTTTGAGCTAACGCGTGGACAGCAACGAAAAGTAGATCATACTATTTCTAGTCGCTGTGCTGATTATGTCATACGACTGCCTCTCGATGGCTATAGATGATCTATCCATGTTTCCGCTGTACCTATAAAAATTCATAGTGATTGTGTCACTGCTTGAGTCAAGGACTCTATTCATAATGTGGACTCAGATCTCACTTCATTCGAATCACAACAAAGTCTGTTTTTCATTCCGAGTAACTCCACAAAGGCAACTTCTTTCATGATTTTGGGATGCATAGTGAACGAATGATAATGAATGAATAGAAAGTAATAAATACAGATAGGTGATGAAACATGACTGAAGTAGACATATTCATGACATACCTCGCAATAGAGATAGAATTCAGTCCACTGAATTACAAGGATCTCAACAGGCACAAATTGAAACATATTGAGAATCCAAATAATTAGTTTTGCTCTGAAAGCCCCTCCATCGACCAACTCTGACCAAGTATTTTAAGATATTCTGCTTGGAACCTTGAGTAGAGTGGTGAAATTCATCATATTTGATTCAGATGCTCAGACATAAGGATAAGGTTCTGAGCTTATCAAAACATACCTGGAATCATGAAATTCACTGACTCACTTCTGAACTCTTGGATACAAAAATTCGTGGGATTAGCCAATTCTCAACAGATCACATTAATCCAACATGGAAACACACCTCTGTAGTACTGAGATGTCAGCAGACACAATTTAGACTTCCACCTGTTATTCGAAATTTGAGTTTCGCTCTCAAAGTTCCCCGGAGGCGCCGTTTTGACCAAGTAATTTTGGAACACTCTAGTTGGAACCTTGAATGAAATGGTGAGAAGCATCAAGAATGATTCAAAGTCCAACTGATGAGGATAATATTCTGAATTTTATCAACACATTCTTTGTAGAAAGAAATCCACCAAGTGACTTTTCACTTCTGAGTCAGTAAAACTATCCAACTAATTCAATTCTCAACATATTCAAACAAGTGGATATTAAATCACCTCTCTAAAATACAAGAATCCCAGCAAACACAAATTCAAGCTCATAATAATGTCCACTCATTAACTTTTGCTCTAAGATTCACCCGGGCACGCCATTCGTACCAGGTAATACTAATTTACTCTAGGTGGAACCCAAAGTAGCTTGGAATGATTGATCAAAAATAATTCAGAGGCTCGCACATGACAGGGATATTCTAAATTTCATCAATACATCCTTGGAGTCATGGAATTTACTAATCAACTCCCCCAGTTTGGATAACAAGAATTTTACGACCAAGCCAATTCTCAATGGATTCTATCAAATTTACCTGAAATTATTCCTCTGGAGTCCAGGGATCTCAGCAAACACAAAGTGAAGCTTATTTGATAGTCAAGAATTAAATTTTGTTCTAAGTGTATTACGGAAGCGCTATTTTGACAAGGTAATGACAAGATATTGTTTTTACAATCTTCAATAGAATGGAATGGTGAAAGTCACTATTCTACTTTGAAATTTTTGGTCCTATAGCTTTAACACTGAACAAATTTCCAACGAATTCAGATATATTCATGTGAGCCCACCCCTTCATAAAGGGTCTCAGTAGACACAAACTGGAGCTTATTACAGAATCCAAATATTTACCTTAGCTCTGAAACTCACCCTTAAATGCTCGCTATCTTCAGCAAGTATTTTGAAATATTTTTGTTGGAACCTCAAGCAGAACCATTGGTTTCCTTTCAAATCATCCGGAGGCCTTCACATCACAGGAACATTCTGAGATGCATCAATGTCAGCATCAATATTCAGAGTTTTGTCTACTTGAGAGGTTGGCGAACAGGTCTGAGCGATAGCTCAGACCTAAATTTTCGCTTTCACATGCCCTTAACCTGCCGGAGTCCTTGAGGGAGGAAATTCCAGGAACGTGCGCATTGACATTGGAAAGATCTTAATCCATAATCGAGCTCCATCTTCCTGGTTCCCAATTTTGTGGACCTGGTACGAGATTGAGTGAAAGATTGGAAAGAGAAGAACGTGGTATCGATAGACTTGACGAGGCGTGCATGAGACACGATATTGCGTACCATCATTCGAGGAACTTGAATGAACGTCAAACTGCTGACCTAGCTTTACAACAGGAGGCAAGTGAACGTTGGAAAGATAAAACATCTCGGAAATCAGAAAAACTTGCAGCTCTTGGAGTTGTAGCAGCTATGAAAACGAGAAGTAAGCTTGGAATGGATTTTTAATCGAAGAAGAGAGGTGAAAATGTATCAGGGAACGAGGAGAGGAAGAGGCGTACACCCAAGTTTCGAGAATTGATGTTGGCTAAGCGTGGCGGATTCTTTCCGGCCATTGTACCTACCTAATCAGCCCTCAGAGCGCTTGCTTCTTCAGCTGGAGGTGTAACCAATGTCGCGAAAAGTATTTCTGAGATAAAAAACAATAGAAAAAGATTGAACGAAACGATTCGTCATAACAAGGCGATGGAGGGGAAGGGACTATTTTTAAGACCGTATGTACACACAACGTAGGTACACACAATCCTACGCAGAAGGAGAAGTGAGGAGGATCGTTGAAGGAGAAGACATGTGTACGGATGCGTGTATCTCGAATGGGAAGAAAATCAAGAAACTGAAAGACAACTGTGCGACAACTGGTGGAGAACTATTCAATGCTGCACGGGAACTTCCATACTCACGAGAAGTATCCCTGTTATCTCAATAATGCAACTTCGGTAAACCAAAAATGAACGGATCAATGATGATTAACTTGAGCGATAGAGGTACACACTGGTGTGCTATGCATCAACGTGGTAATATTGTTCAATGGTATAATTCATTTGGGAATATTCGAGCTCCGCTTGAAGTAGTACAGTAATGTACAGTAGTACATTCATCTATTTCGTCTTGTTCAAAGTTCAATGTCACACTTCTGGGTGAGTCCTCCACTTGGGTTCTCCTTGGGTGTCCTCCTGTTGGTCTGTTGGTTTTGGCCGTCCTTTCAGGATTTAATCTTGGCTGTTTATTTTCAGCACTTTGAGGTTTGACTTCTAGTTTTCGTTTTCTTGCAATTTCTGGAACAACTGTTGTAGGTTCTTCTTGAACAGCTGACGGGGTGTCTAAGTTTTCTAATTCGATGGGCGTTTCTTCGGTTCTTTTTGTGTTGCTTCTCAATTTTGATACGTGTTCATGGGTCAATTTTTCATTGAACTTCACAGGTCTTGAGTTGAGAAATTTTCCGGTTTCGGGATGCCATAATACATAGCCCGATTTTTAGTATCCAACGAAATATGCTTTGATGGCTCTCTCAGAGAATTTTCTGACAAGCTTGGGTACTTTTACGTAGGCTAGGCATCCGAATCTTCGAAGTTCATCCACGTGTGATTTACTGTCAGGTGCAGATTTCTTCAGTGGAGTCTCAAAACCGATGCTAGAATGTGGAGACCTATTGTATATATGGACAGCTACTTCTAATGCCAGCATCCACATACTCTGGGGCAATCCAGAGTCGATCAGCAATGCTCTCATTCTGCACGCGAGAGTTTTATTGATTCTCTCAGCTGTGCCATTGTGCTCTGGAGTGTATGGTGGAGCAAAGTCTGCCTCGATTTTCTCACTCTTCATGACTTCTGAAAATTTGCCTGCTGTAAATTCCCGTGCGTTGTCACCTCTAATATAACTTACTTTTTCTTCTTTGCCTAGCGTGTTTCTCATTGAAACTAGGCATTTCTCTAGGCACGTTCCGGATTCGCTCTCATGTTTCATCGCATAAGATTTTGCGTATGTGGGATAGTCGTCTGTGAACGTGACCATGAATCTGTTCCCCCCGGGAAACGATTTTGGTGTTAATGGTCCCATTCCATCAATATGTAGTCTTTTCATGGTCATGGATGCCTTACTCCTAGTCTCTTTGAAGGGTAGCTTTTCCATTTTAGCTAAGATGCAGGTTTCACAATCTTTCATTGAATCCGAGAATCCAACATCGTTTAGACAGGACTCTGATTTCTTCAGTTTCTTGAGATATCCAAGAGAGGCGTGCCCTAGGCGTAAGTGCCATAGCATTCCTAAATCCATCTTCTTAGACGTAGACTCGTTTTCAGACTCGATTTGCTTATTGAGTAGAGTATTCAATAGATCACCTTTTTGATCTGCATCTAGGTCTATTATGTTTTTGTTCAACAAGTCTTCATCAAGGTCTATGTCATCTGAAGAGTGAAACATGTCACCGAGCTCATTCTTCTCCTCCCTCCCAATCCCTGAGCAATGTTCTTCACTAGTATTTCCGGATTCAGGCGTCTCTTCAATGTCAAGAATATTCAATTGGGATTGCTGAAGGAGCTCGTCTAGGGTCCCTTTTCGAGCGCTATATGTGTATACTTCTGTGTCATTTTTACCAGACTTTGGTAAGTTTTTACTCTGGGATACCTCTAGATTGATGACCCAGTTTGGTTTAATATATTTACCCGATAAGAATTCTGTTCCAGAAATTTTATCGAAAATTGAAAGTCTTTTATCATCTAGATATATGCCTAACCCCATGTCGGCGAATCGTCTAACTGAAATTAGGTTTTCCGATAAATTAGCTGCAGCCACTTCGTTTGACAATACGATTGTGTCATCACTACAGTTTGATTTTAAGATTCAGTTACCTTTGCCATCTATTCCAATGTCGGCTGTTTGATTTTTGTTCGCGCCTCTAATGAATTTTCCAGTGCTCCTAGTAAAGTTTCGTAAATAAATTGATATGTTTATGAAATGATCCGTAGCACCCGAGTCTGCTATGAATTTTATACTAGAATGATTTTGTGAAGTGTAGGCATGTTGTTTACCTGCGGCTTCAGCAGCTAACTTCTTGTATCGCCCTGGTGTTTCGACGTTGCTCCGCTTTTTGGTGACGCGTCCGGTTCCCTGTCCGCGACCTCTATTCCCACCGCCTCAACCTCTACCCTTTGCCCAACTAGACCTTCTAGAGTTATTTTGTTTGCCGTGTGAGTGGGGTGTATTTTTAGAAGATTTGGGATGTACTAACTTGTTATGTACACGATGCTTCATTGGGCAGTCTCTGCCGATGTGGTCTGCGTCCTTACGGCACACGCAGCAAAACCACAAGCCCAGAGGAATGAGAGGACACTGGTAAGCGTGATGACCGTCTAGGTTGCATCTGTTACATCGATCCTCGTTGCCTCTTCTAGGTTTGTATGTTGCAGATGCATAAACGGTCGGATCATAAGGAGCCAGGTCCGCGTTGTTGTTGTCAGATCTTCCATAATCCGTTCTTCTAGTTTCTGATTTTATCTCTGCTTCTGACTGTAACAAAAGAGTTCTCATTTCTTCTATGGTCAAGGGCTTTTGGCCTTCGGCTCTGAAGGTCAGTACTGCCTGACGGAGTTCTGAGGAGCGTCCAGCTATTGCGTTGTAAAAGGCCGAGCGTATTTCTTCCGTGGACAGTCTAACGACTCCTTCAAAGCTATGGTATTCACGGACCACATTATCGAAATGATCCATAAAATGGCTGACTTTCTCACGCGGATCGATTTTCATGTGATAAAGATGTATTCTCGAAGATTCTAAGGGCATCTTCCATACCACTATCGTCCTGCATCACGAAGGTCAATCTTCCTTTTTTTTCAACCGATCGATGATGTGGGATAGTGCCTTCGGTGTATTTGAGTTTCCACAAGTTCGAATCGACACCTACATTCCATGATTCTGGGATGTGCTCTGTCATTTAAGAGTATTTTTCAGCAAAAAAAAATTCCAAGAAATTCAGGCAGCAATTTTCCCATCCATGCATTGAAGCATTCGATGGATATGTATCATGTGAGATGGCGTTTGTAGTGATATCCAGCTTCCGCGCGTCCAAATACACACCTAATTCCCATGATTTTGAGGTTGTTTCGCCATTTAAGGGGATGTGGCTGTGATCGCGGTCGGCAAGGTAGGGTGCGCATCGAGTTACCCTTCGGGTAATTCCACCGGTAGGCGGCGCTACCAGAGATCCGGCTGTGAATTGGCAACACTGAAAGCGTAGCATAGGGCGCGTGGAGAGACTCAAGAGTCAACTGTAGTTGATAGCTTCAGAAAGCCTCAAAGCTATCAACCCTACAGCCACTGTAGGGTTGATAGCTTCAGAAAGCCTCCATTGTCCCTAATAGCGAGTGGAAGTCCCTTCCACCCGCACACGGACGTTACTCCATGAATCATTGGAGATCAGGATATTCATATTGCATACTCCAATAAGAATGACACATCTATATTCATATTGCATCCTTCAATAAGAATGACACATTTTCGGAGATCCGCCACAAAATAAGTAGAAATTCATATCCAAAAATATGAATACTTCTGCTAAAATTTCAAACAAATTTCATATTCTTAGACGCCAAAACGACTATAAATCAGCATCGTGTTCACTAACATGTAACATTATTGATTTCATGAAATCATTTGAGCAGATTTAATGATGTCCAAAAAGTTGACCCAAGAGATGGAAAATTACCAAGGAATTGATATTTGCTCAATATTTGGTTTCATGCTCACTAACATGATATGATCCATTGATTTTAGGAAATCATTTTCTTTCGCAGACCTGATCATGCTCAAAAACATGATATCTTCTACTCCACATGGGCAGACCTGATCAAGCCTAATAACATAATCCAAGGGGGGTAACAACTCCAAGATATTGTTTCATTCACTCGATACCTGGATTCATGTTCATGAACATGATACGCTCTATTGATTTCATCAAATCATCTTCTCTCGCAGACCTGATCATGCTCAAAAACATGATATCTCCTACTCCCCTTCAGTCAATGGGTCTTGGAAATTTGGTTCATGTCATACTCTTGTGATCTTATACCTGGTAGAAATCTAGAACAAATTCCAGATACCCTCCATTCAAGTTCGGCAAAGCCACAGGGTTTTGCTCTAGGCACTATTTTCAAATTCCAGCTGGAAAAATAGTTTCAGGTTAGAATTCAAATAGTTGGATCAGCTTGGATCATTTTCTAGGCACGAACCATGTTTTCATTTATATGATTCTATGAAGGAATAGCTGAGGTACATGGATTTAGAGCTACAACTTTTATCAAAATTTCTTACCAACTGATATCCTGAAAGAAGATGAACACATAATATATGTATCTCAGTTCAATTTTCAAACAGTTCTATGAATCAAAATATGATTTGTGCCTAGGAAATGATGTGAACTGGAATAACTCTTCAATTAATGCTCTGGAAATGTATTCCCAGGTGAAATCTAAGAATAGTTGCTCGAGCGAGACCTTTTAGTATCATCAAATACCGGGGGGAAAAATAGTCTAGAAGATTTTAGCAGCTATTTATCAACCTCTGTCTTAAAGCGTTTGATCGATATAATATATGGGGTATTTGAAGTGTTCTCCAGGTCCCGCAAGTCCAGATAGACACCTAGGTCTCATGATTTTGGGGGTCACTGTACCATTCGAAGGTGATTCCTGGCGGGAGAATATCCTAGACATTTCCAGCGACAATTACGCAAGTGCGAATAGACACCTGGATTTCATGATTCTGAGGATTGCTGCACGATTGAGAGGTTATTTCCGGTGGAACAATATTCTTGAATTTCCCAGCGGCTGTTTTCCAACCTTGGACTTGGAGGATTCGATAGATATATCGTGTTAGACTCTCTATTGGGTATTTAACACCCAGATCTCATGAATTTAGGGGCGTTCTCGTTTTCAAGTGTTGACCGGTGCGGGAGGATCCTCAAACATTCCAGCGGAAATTTCATGACACTTGCTTTGAATCATTCGATGAGGTGGTGTTTGGAGTATTTTTTGGATTTCGCAGGTTTTTGAAAGACAGATTCTATGATTCTGAAGGTCGTCTTATCATTTGCGAGTGATTTTTGGCGAAAAAAGACCGGAAGCATCCCAGCAGCAGTTATTCGACACCTGGTTTAGAGCATACGATGGATGGATCACGTGAGGTGCTGTTTGAAAAATTCTCAAACCCCGTTTGCGAGTGATTCCTGGCGGTATAGGACCCGGAAACATCTCAGCGGCAATTTTGTGATACATGCTTGAAAGCGTGCATTGAGTTGATCGAGTGAGATGGAGTTCGTCGTATTTCCAGAATCCCACGAGTCGCGAAAGACACCTAGATTTCATGATTTCGGGGGTCAATCTACAATTTTCGAGTAAGTTCCGGTCAAAAAAGATCTCAAAACATTCCAGCGGCAATTTTATGACACTTTCATCAAAGCATTCGATGACCTGGTTACGTGGAATGGTGTGAGAGGTGTTTTCCAAATTTTGCAAGTTCCAAAAGACACCTAAATTCCATAATTTCGGGGGTCATTCTATCATTTGCCGCTCTTTCTCGGCGGAAAGAGACCTGAAAACATCGCAGTTGCGATTGTTTGACACCTCATCTAAAGCATACGACGGATCAACCACGTGAAATGGTGTTTGTAGTGTTCTGAAATCCCGCAAGTCCTCAAAGACGACTAGATTTCATGATTTTGAGGGCCATCCTACCATTCGCGAGTGATTTTCGGTGAGAAAAGACCCAAAAACATCTCAGTGGGAATTTTCCTGATACCTGCTCAAAAGCGTGCGATGAGTTAATTGCGTGAGATGGTGTTTGTAGTCTTTTTTCAGAATTCCGCAAGTCCCAAGAGACACCTATTGGATTCCATGATTTCCGGGGTCGTTCTTCGTTTTCCGAGTGTTTCACGGTGAAAAATGATCTTAGAACATTTCAGCGGCAATTTCAGGACACTCACTTCGAAGCATTCGATGAGTTGATAACGTGAGATGGTGACTGTTGTTTTTTAGAATTCCGCAGGTCCCGAAAGACACCTTGATTCCATGATTCTGGAGGCCACTCTACCACCCCCATTTATTCTCGGCAAAGAAACGTCCTCAAGAAATTCCAGCGGCAATTTTCTCACTTTTCGGAACATTCGTTGAGGGAATTACGTGGGAGGTGCCTGTTGTAGTCTCCAACTCCCGCAAGTTCTAACAGATACCTAGATTGCATGGTTTCGGTTGTTGCTGTACCATTTTCCTTCATTTTCCCGCGAAGGAATATTCTAAAATATCCCAGTGGCGATCCTTTGACGCCTGCCTTGAAGCATTCGACAACTAGATCATTTGAGAGGGTACTTGTAGTGTATTTCAGATCCCGCAAGTTGTTGAACACTCACAAGGTGATCGATTTTTCCTGATAGGGGTCCAGGAAACATGTTCATCAACATAGGTTCGAATTTCACCATTTCCTGGCACATGTAACCCATCGCAAATGAGTAATTGGTTCGGGAAGGTGTTGGAGTTGTCAAATACATCCCGGGTGCCCAGAGAAAGAGCGTCATTGGCTGAAGCCCAGAATATTGATTATAAGATCGCGATGGGGCGCTCGAGGCCAGGGCAGTGGAAGCGTAAATTCATAGCTCTCGATTTCTGTGAAATCAAAATAGTTCAATTTATTCACTTTCCGTTCCACTACATTTGGTCAAAGAAAAAAGGCGCGAGGGAAGTGAGGGGTGAAATTGCGACGCGAAGAGATCAATTCGCGAAGAAAGTTCGATGGAGCTCGCGGCACTTGAAATCGCGAGTTTGAGCTAGGCTTACAATAATTAGCCTGCTCGGCGGTCAGTGGTCAACTGCTGGTTCGCCGGAGCGAGATCGCCGTCGAGGCCGAGAGAGACTGAGGGAGAGCAATGTTGCCAAATTTCTAAGAATTTTGAATGTACCAATCAGCAGGCATTGAAATCATACGATTTCAAGGAGAGAAAAGTTCATCGCCCTGCCTCGGCTCTCTCGTTCTCGAAAGCTCTGGAAATATATCTGAATTTAACGACTTCCCCGAACATCCCACCTCCTTCGCTTGCTCATAGCAAGCAAGAAAAAAAAGGAATTTCCACTCCATGGAATTATCAACTTGATCTTGAATCAGGTGAATTTTGGAGGACGAAATATTTGGAAAACTCAATGTTTCAGGCAAAAACATTCAAAATATCACAACCGTGATTGAATACGAAACAAAAAAAAACAGAGTCGTCAACCTGAATAAATTACTACATGATGAAAGAAAAAAACTGAATGATTGACGCCTCAACTGATCATAAATGATCTTACGAATGATTTTATCCGACAGTGACCGATAATACTGGAAGAGGTGAAACTATCAACATTTGGAATTCAATAGATCAATGAAGAGGAATTCAATTGAGCTCCACGCGTCAATAAGATCTCAAGAAAAATGAGTATTGTACTTCAATCATTCTCAACATGATAAAATCAAACTCAAGTTATTAAGCTGATCAATTTGAACAAAAAAACATCACGCACAGTGATCAGCTACCAACGAAACAATCAAAAACAGAATCAATCAACAAAAAATATTGCACGAGACACAGTTGGTTTCAAAATTGACAACAGTCAAACAACATAGTAAATAAGTCCAATTCTAGGACATGATTGAATGATACGAACTCAATTATTTGAAAATCGTAGGCTTCGAAACGACTCTGACTTAGAAAAAATAGTGGTCAAAGGTGAACAAATGATTTCAATTCCTTCTACGCGTCGGTTTCGCAATGATTCCACTTGGCAAATACGCTATTGTGACTCTAATGAAGCTCTACAAAAACAATTACACAAAATTGGGGCCAAACGAACGACATATGATTCGCGGGTGTCGCGGAACGAGGAAAAAATGTGTAGTGAAGTGTCGAGATCACGCGGTAATCTTTCCATGATTCTTCTTGTTGTTCCTTGGCTTCTTCTTCGGGTTGACCAGAGGGCTCCCTGCTCTCTTCCCCAGGATCTACGGGCAACTTGATGATCTTGCAGACTGCCCGACGAAGTGTTGTGGTGGCGGTCCTGAGATCGACCACGCGCACCAATCCGTCAGCTCCTGGATGGACGGCAGTGACCGTTGCCATGGGCCATTTTGTAGGTGGCGTAAGCTGGTCCTCCACCAACACGAGATCTCCCACTCGAAGTTGCTCTTGTGCTGCTAGCCATTTGGACCTCAGTTGATAATGATGCATGACTTACATACGCCATCGATTCCAAAAACCATTCCTCATGCGTTGTATGGCTCTCCACCTGCACTGAGGAGACTGTCTTACTTCTGCATCGTTATATGGTTCAGGTGAAGCAATCATAGATCTACCAATGAGCAAATGTCTCGGAGTAAGGGCAACCAAATCATTTCCTTCAGGTGACAAAGGGCGAAGCGGTCTAGAATTTAGGCATGCTTCGATTTGAGAACTAAGAGTTTGCAATTCTTCAAAAGTGAACTTAGAATCACCCACTACTCGCTTCAGATGATGTTTGAATGAGCGCACCGCCGCCTCCCACAAACCTCCAAAGTGAGGTGCGCGAGGCGGTGAAAAGTGCCAAGTGACTCCCTCTTTAGCTAATTCTTCGCTTAGTTCTATTGGAAATGCCGATGTTTGGTCAAATAATTGCCAAAGCTCTCTTTCAGCACCTATAAAGTTTTTGGCGTTGTCGCAATATATATCTATGCATTTACCTCGTCTCGCAGCGAATCTATGAACTGCGGCTAAAAATGCTGGAGTGCTGAGATCTTAAACGGTTTCAACGTGAGTTGCTCGCGTGAACATACAAACGAAAATGCGAGAGTATCCCTTTGTGGTTTCAGCACCTCTTCTACGAGAAAATAGAACAGATATTGGTCCTGTATAATCGATGCCACAAGCTTGAAAGGCATACTTTGGAGTAACTCCATCCGTTGGTAATGGGGCCATTTGCTGTATGAGCGGTCTACCACCATACCGAGTACATTTCCCACAATTACGATAAACCTTTTGAACTACATGTTGCACTCGAGGTATCCATGCCGATCTATATAAATTACTCAACATAAGCTGAACTCCCCCATGTTACAAATCTCTGTGTAACTCCTCGACCAAACGTTGAACAAAGATGCTTCTACTCGACAAAATAACTGGATGTATTTCGTTGTAAGACAAGTTTGCATTTTGAAGGCGTCCACCAACTCTCAAAACCCCACGAGCATCTGAGAATGGTAGCAATCCTCGGATATCACTTTTCTTCGACAAGTTTTTCCCTTTCTCTAAATCTGAGATTTCTTCAGCAAAGTGCTGCCTTTGAATGCACTCGAACAATGCAACTTTAGCTGCGTTCAACTCTATAGGACTCAGAAAAGATTTGCGACGATCTTCAGAATTGCGCGAAGCATTGAATTTCCATCGAAATATATATGCAACGATGCGAACTATTCTTGAAAAAGAACTGACATGCTTTTGAAGATGTTCTAAAACTGGTGACGATTCCACAACCAAATGAGCAAGCGCTCCTGCGCTCACGGGTTCTGACGAAACTTCAGGCCATTCATCTTTCGATTGAGTTATCCAATTAGGACTATACCACCAAATGTTCAAATTTGAAAGTTCTTCTGCAGTCACCCCCCGGGTTGCGCGATCGGCGCAATTTCCTTCTAATCAAACATGCCTCCATACAGCATCAGGAAGAGTGCTCCTAATCGTACTCACTCGATTGGCCACAAAAGTCTCCCATTTTGAAGGGTGACCATTGAGCCAATCCAGGACAACTTTCGAATCTGACCATCAATAAACAGCTGATGGTCGAACTTCCAAATTAGTCATCTCATGTTTCGCCAATTTGAGCAACAAAACTGCAGCACACAGCTCAAGCTTAGGTATGGACAGCGTTTTTACCGGCGTGACTTTCGTTTTCACCATAATCAAGTTCGAAGTTTCTCCTGGAATAACCAGAGAAACAGCTGCCGAATAAGCCCTTTTCGACGCGTCTGCAGAACCATGAAGTTCCCAATTTGAACTGTTCAGATTACCCAACCAGCAAGATACGCGAACTTGCGACAAAAGTGGAACTTGTGACAGTATTTCTAGCCATTCCGCGAGTACTTCTCCAACGACAGGAGTGTCTCGATCAATTTTCAAATGCCACATGTTTTGCAACAAAATTTCAGCTTGTATCAAAAACGGAGCTAACCAACCAAGAGGATCGAATAACCGAGCTACTTCTGAAAGTATAATTCTTCTAGTAACCGTATCAGGAGCAGAGGGCATCGATATACGAAAGAAAAATTCATCATCGAGCGGTGACCATTCTAATCCAAGTGTGGAGACAACATCGTCGAGTTCTCTCAAAATGTCACCTGAGTTTCCTGTAGAGAGCCCCCTCAGCAAATCCGAGTGATTTGCTGACCACTTTCCAAGTTCCATACATGCGCACGACATCATAGAAATCAGCTGATCTCGAGCTTCCAATGCGGCTAAAAGAGTATCCCCTCCCCCAAACAAATCATCCATGTATCGACGATATAGGATAATGAGAACAGCGATAGAAAACTGTTCCTTGTAAATTTCAGCCAAATGAAGGAGAACTCTAATAGCCAGGTATGGCGCACAAACTGTTCCGTAAGTGACCGTGAGTAGAACATAATCGAGGATTCCTTCTTGCCCTAATGGCCGCCAGACAATCTTCTGCCAATTCACATCATCCGGATGTACCAAAATTTGTCTGAACATTTTAACTATGTCAGTACAAAATCCATATTTGAAAAATCTCCAACGAATTAATACCAATGTTGAATCATTTTGGAGTTTAGGGCAGCCAATGAGGAATCATTTAAACTCTTACCATTACCTGCTTTGTGCGAAGCATTCAGAACGACTCGAATTTTGTCGCTGTCCTCACGAAAAACAGGATGATGCGGCAGGTACGATGGTGCTGGCTTCGACTCATCTGGTGGCTGCGTGCGTTTCATGTGTCCCAGTGACTCGTACTGTTCCATGAACTCGGTGTATGCTCCATCCAACTTCAAATCTCGTTGTCGTTTTTTCTCAGATCGTAGTAGGCATGTGACCGCAACGTTCCTAGATTCGAAAAACGAAGCTTCATGAGTATTTTGTGTGAAAGGGAGGCACACGACGAAGCGTCCTCCAGACGTGCGCTCGACAGACGACCTAAACAATTCTTCACAATACTCCTCCTCAGCTGTAAAATGACGATTAGCTGGGAGTTCTTCAATTTCCCAAAAATTTAGTTAGTTGATTTGACAGAGAACTATCAACGCCCGCATGTTAAGATAAAATGACACGAGGATTTACAGTTTCGACACCCGACTCCGTACCTCCAGTGCGGATCCAGCCCGATGCTGTGTTCTGAACGGTAGGAGTTTTTGATGGGCCCTTCACCAAACCTTCTCTAAGAATTTCTCTATACACTTCTGTGCCCAATAAACAATCAACTTTAGCGGGAATGGAAAATTCCGGATCCGCAAGTGTTAGTCCATCTAAATGTGACCAATCGTCACATTTCACCGTTGACCTAGGCAAAAATGAGATAAGTTCCGGAAGAACCAGAGCCTCAATGTCGAACGAGAAATTTGAATCGATTTTCGACAGTAGAGTGAGCGAAACTTCACTTGTCGAAACTACTGTGCGTCGATCCCCAATGGTATTTATGCCCAACCTAAGTTTCCGCGACGGCAAATTTAAAGCTTGAACGACCCTATCAGGTACGAACTAACAGTCTGAGCCTGGGTCAATCAAGGCACGAGCTTCCACTTTTTGTCCGTCGGGACCTTGTAACCAGACACGCGCAGTTGCTACTAAACGCGCTTGCTTTGACACTGCGGAGAAACTGTGGATTAAATGACAACCAGCTTGTTGCTGCGAATTTTGAGAATCCTCTGGCTTTGAAGCACCCGAAAAATCCATATGTAGTTTTGTATGATGTGGCCGTTTACACTTACTACACTTATACTGAGAAGCACATTTATCAGCATAATGACCAGGCCTTAAACGATTTATACATGAACGATTTGTTTTACAAAATTCAAATATTCGGTGCACAGACAGCGATAGAAACTTCCCACATTTATGCAATGCATGATCGCCTCTACAATTCATACAACTAAGTGGACTGCTAGACTGACCCTTATTATTTTGTGAATTTCCAAAATTTGAATTTACATTTCTTCTACTAGAATTGCCTTGGTATCTTCCTGCAGACGACGAACCAGGCTTTGGTTCATTCGTCGCTATCGAGCCTGAATGAGCTGCATTCAATGATCGAATACGATTTTCCAAAAGATTAGATAAAGCAGCATACGTCGGAAAAGCCTCAATATTTTCTTGCGCGATAGTCCAACTTCCTCTAGTGCCCGGATCCAATTCTCGAACAATTAAATGAACTAGCCAACAATCCCATTCATCAACGGGACACTCTAGATCTCGAAGGCCTTGGATAGATTCTTCTGCTTGGTTCATAATTGTAACAAAAGCTTGAGCAGATTTTTTTGTAATTGGGGCTGAATGTATCAATTTGTTCAAGTGTGTGCTCAATCTCAACCGAGAGTTATCGTAACGTCGACATAATTTATTCCAAGCAATTAAAAAGCTTGTAGTACGTGTTTTGCCGCCTCTCATCATTTTTTCTGCGTCACCCTCAACTGCATTGAGCAAATGGTTCAATTCAGCAGACGATCATCAATCAGGATTTTCCCCAATAATCGATGTAAAACGCTCCTTGAAGTATTCTCAATCAGCTCGTTTACCAGAAAATTTAAGCAGTTCGAGTCTAGGAATGGACTGCGATTCCGATGACGCACGTATAAGTTGCTGCGCATCAAAATGTTGATATAGGTGAAAATTTTGATTTTGAGGATGATTGACTGAATGGACTGACGCGTGGACAGAGCCTCGCGCAGAACCATGAACTGACCCATGTTCAGACAGTGATTCTTCTGGTATCGTTAATTCAGCAATTGTATCTAGTAAATCGGATTTCAGAATTGAATAATTTCCTTCGATTTCTAAAAAGCCTAATTTAGTAAAATATTCTTCATCCTTCAATTTATCCTTATGCTGTTGTAAATTCAAATCATTTTGGCAGAATTCATCCCAATATCTTTCTAATAACTCCAAGCGAGTTTTGAGAAAATTTACAGTGATATTCCCTTTGCCCTCTTCGGCAGTATTTGCATCAAAATTACGAATGTAAACCACAAGTTGCAATTGCCGATCGAAAAGAAGTCTAGCAGCCATCATTTTTCCACTAGTTATCACAATTAGAACAAATGTTCAAGAAATCGTTAAAATTTCAAACTCAGTCTGCAACACAAAACCCACTAAATACAACGCACACTAACGCGCGAGACTAAAACCCCAATCGAAATGTAAAAATTCTCCCAACAGAAGAATAGTTGAGACGGATCAGCTGTTTGACTAACGTAGAGAGATTAGAGCGTTGGGTCGACCGATCTTCTCCATCCAACTACAAAAAGTCATCGATCGCGTCTATCTTCTGCTACAGCATGACCCTAATGCGCCAAACATATACCACTCCACACTAATACGAACACAAATAACAGAGAGTCGCGAGTTCCACTTCATTCGACTCCCGAACAAGACCACCGATAAGATATTTTAATGGAGTATAATTATATTAGCTATGATGTGCTACGAGCCGTGCGAACGCCGAACACATGCGCCGTATATCCATCAGCTGGCTTGCAGCTGAGCGAACGAAATTCGTAAGTGCGAGTGAGACCGCAATATACATGCATGTTAGTGAAGGAAACGATACGCTCACCAATTACTCCGCGATGACTGCGTTGCGCGACAGCCACCTCATTCCCACTCCTTTGTAGTGCAAGCTCTTCTAGCTGAGCGCGCGGCCCGCAACACCGATGAAGACGAAGCAAGTTGGCAGAGGAGGCAGCGGTGGCGGGGAGCGACGTCGACGTGACGTAGCTCCGGCTAGCAGCAGGTGATGGCGCGATGCGCGGGATAATACCCGGAAGCACGGATGAGAAATTCCACGCGGCTCACCCTGCTGCAGCTTGACTTGAAGATGGTCACCAGCTGCTCGTCCCGATGCCGTGTTGCTGCTTGCTGCGGGGCCGGGGATGTCTGCACCTCGTAGACTCCGGTGCTGCACCAAGCCAGTACTTGAGGCCCAAATTGCCTCTTCGATGATTTAGCTTGCATCGAACTCAATGTCCAACGGCCGCGAGCTCCTTTCTCTCCGCGCACTCACATCACTTGTACTCGCGCGACGAGATTCACTCGGAACCCAGCGATGCCAGTATTAAAAAACACAGAACCGAATTCAGAGCCCCAACGACGCTCTGCTACCAAAATGATTGGCTGAAGCCTAGAATATTAATTATAAGATCGCGATGGGGCGCTCGAGGCCAGGGCAGTGGAAGCGTAAATTTATATTTCTCGATTTCTGTGAAATTGAAATAGTTCAATTTATTCACTTTCCGTTCCACTACATTTGGTTAAAGAAAAACGGCGCGAGGGAAGTGAGGGGTGAAATCGCGACGCGGAGAGATCAATTCGCGGAGGAAATGCGATGGAGCTCGCGGCACTTGAAATCGCGAGTTTGAGCTAGGCTTACAATAATTAGCCTGCTCGTCGGTTGGTGGTCAACTGCCGGTTCGCCGAAGCGAGATCGCCGTCGAGGCCGAGAGGGACTGAGGGAGAGCAATGTTGCCAAATTTCTATGAATTTTGAATATACCAATCAGCAGGCATCAAAATCATACGATTCTAAGGAGAGACAAGTTCATCGTTCTGCCTTGACTCTCCCGTTCTCGAAAGCTCTAGAAATATATCTGAATTTAACGACTTCCCCGAACAGAGCGTATTCCTGTCTCGAATACAGTGCAACATTCGGTGTTCTCTCCAGACACTAGGATGGCTTTGTTCGAAATTGTTGCATTGCGGAGTGGTGGAGGGTTGAAAAACGAAGGGAATTCTTCTTGAATCACGTTAATCGGTCGAAAATCCGCAGCCCACCGTGCGACGGATCAATCAGCAGGTTCTTGGAGTGACAGTAGGACTGTCCCCGTTCTACAATTCACAATTCGCGACTAGTACGCAGGGATCGTTACATTCCCCCAGCTCTGACTTGAAAAAGAGCTGATTGCGGTCGCTCTCACACCTTGGGTTGGGCTTGAAATACTGATTCACATCTTTTGTATGGACTGCAGATTTTTGTAGATCAGCAGTATCTCCTTCTCCCATCTAGTAATCCACATCCCTCCAATCATCTGCGTTACTCTACAGCTCCTCCTGTGCGGAAATTATTCTCGAATCTCTCGGCAGCAATTCCAAAACGGTGGATTGGGTCCATCATTCTGAACACCATCCGAGGAATTCACTCAAAGATTTCTTGACCCAGCAGCATATCAGAATCTGAGTTGGGATTAGCCTTTTTCATTCAGTCCAAAGCTGAAAAGGTGTAACTGATTCGGGGGACATTGATTTCGAGTCCAAATTCGTACACTGAAATTTTTGGAGTCGTGCTTGGGCTCAATACCGTGGCAAGTCATGGTAGGATGCAGCAAGAATAGGGTGGGCCAAAAAATGACTTCTTTCGAGAATCAATACGGGCTAATGCGCAAAAGTTAGGTTTCTACATGGAGATGTGAAAAACCTTTCATTATGCGCTGAGGGATGAGATTCTAGATCTGAGGAAGATCCATGAAGTTTTCATCTAAATCAACATGGGTTTAAACGGGGAAACGCCAAATTCACCACTTCCATCCTCCTAACTTTGCTTGTATCTCTGAGGGATCTAAACATTATCCAACGTACTCTAGCTCATTCTGAAGCTTGTTCAAAAATCTTGAGAATGAGCTGGAGTACGTCTCATTTCGATGGATTGGAGCCTAGCCATCTCAATTCCCGCAAAAAAAAGATTTTTATCGAGATAACCAAAATAGGCGGTTCAATATTGTGGTGCTTGCTGAGCGACCAAAGCTCCACAGAACCACATTGGGTGCGTGTCTGGTGGCTGAGTGGGTCTTCAAAACTACATTTCTACGCGTAGATATCAAATCTTCATCGTTTTTGAGCTCAGACGAACGAGTAATTCCACGAGAAAACGATATAGAAAAATGGGTACGGTCTCAGTTTCCTTTTTGAGTTAATTTTTCCGATTCTATAGGTCAAAATATGAACATCTGCCACCATGAAAGAAATTGGAGAATTTTTTTTGGACCCTGGCGCATTAATCGAGATTCGGTTTCAAAATTTTCTCACAAAATTTCCGTAACTTTCTTCCGATAAAATCGCTATAACTCAGAAACGACTCTATGTGAAGCAACGGGGTCGAGTGCATCTGGAAAGTGAGTGAAAAATCTATCAAAAACCAAATCGGAACTTCAGTATCCATGTCTCCTCGATGATGTATGGGTTATGGAAATCATCTTCGACTCTTTTCCTCAGAAAGCTATGTCTTGGAATATTCGAGAGTACATCCTTTGATGTCAAAAGTTGTGTTCTTTCCAGAATAAAATACTTTTATTTTGCATTCCTGGGTTCTAAGGTGTTTTTTAGGGGTTTTCTGAATTCCAATGTTAAAAATCCCCAATTTTTCGCGCATGCGCGAGATTTGGGAATTCCGAAACCAATTTTTTTGAAAAGCTGAGGAAATTTCCTTGAAATTAACCACTTGCCGAGTTCAATTCTATCAACTAGAATCGGAGTTGCAGCCTCCGAAATATAAAGGTTGCATTGAGCGAGAACATAAAGGCATCTATCGAATACAATAGGGACCTCGCACCAAGCTGCTTTCTGTCCTCGGTGTTGAAAGTGACTGAGGCTTTAGTTCGAATCAACGAAATTGGACTCGGCAAGTAATCAATTTCGAGGAAGTTTTATCAGCTTTTCAAGGAAATTAGTTCCGGAATCCCCAAATCTCGCGCATGCGCAAGAAATTGAGGTTTTCTAAAATTGGAATTTAAAAAACGCCCAAAAAACACCTCAGAACCCAAAAATATAGAATGGAAGTATTTTCTCCGAGAAGGAGACAACTTCTTACATTGGAAGATATAGTTTTGAATATTTCAAAAGAATAGCTATTCTAGAAGAAGAGTCGAAGATGATTTTCACGGAATCACCCATATATAATCGAGGTGACATGGAAACCGGAATTTCGGAGTGATTTTTGATAGATTTTTCACTCACCTTTCAAATGCTCTGAACCTCTCAGCTCCACTCAGAGTCATTTCTGAGTTATAACGATGTTATTGAAGAAAAGTTACGAAACTTTTGTGAGAAAAATTATAAAACCGAATCTTGATTTACGCGCCAGGATTCGGAAAAAGTCTTCCAATCCCTCGCATGGTGGCAGATGTCCATATTTTGACCTATCGAATCGGAAAAATTGACTCGAAGAAGAATCATAGACCCGACCCATTTTTGCATATCGTTTTCTCGTGGGATTACCCAAACGCCTCGGAGTTCTGCTGATACATAAAAGGCAAGAATACTACTATCCTAGCTACAAATAGTTATTGATGCTCAAGCTCTTGCTAGATGTTTCAGAGCTATGAATACTCAATTTTGAATGTTTTGTGTACTTCCCATTGCACTTTTCCGCAAGGAATCTCACCTCGACGTCCCATTTCTACCTGCATGAATTTATTGGTGATCCTGGAAACTTCATCAGTGATTCGGAAGGCAAGCAAGGGTTTTGAGCGTGAACTCACTACGAGAAACAACCCTCCTCACCCCTCGTACACGCTTGGGGCCGTCAACGGCAGAGTAACTTCTTTGGTTCCTTTTCGTTTTTTTTGTTTCCTTCTTTCTTTAGCGTCTTTGAATTCCTTGTGTTTTTTTTGTTTTCTTCCAACTCTTTTTCCGTGATTCAATTTTTTCTACATTGCTCATTTCTTCGAGTCATACTAGTCAGGTGATAAGTCGAAAATAATTTCTCGAGTTCTCAAACAGGGTTGGAATCCTGCTTCGAATCGAACTGGCCTTCGTCATAGAATTTTGAGATCGCATCGTTATTATTATATGATCTTCTCTTCTCTTGTTATCATAAACCTTGAACGAAGCATCTGTCACCAACTCAATCATATGGTCAATGGCTTGAGTATGACAAGGATATTTGGTAGATTCCCATTCAATGGGAATGTTGCCATTTCCAAGATCCATGTTGAGCTCGTCCGACTTGATGCTTCGTAGAACAGAAGAGATCATCGGACCAGAGATTCTTGCCAATCAATCACATCAATGTACAATTGAGCTTAGGCGTTGATTCCAGGCATAGTGAATATAGCAGGGCATAGTTGGTAAGCATTTATAATGTCCTTTGTATCAATATTGCATCAAATATCCCATATCTACGCGTAGAAATGAAGTTTCGAAAACACACTCAGCCACAAGACACCCACTCAATGCGGTTCCGTGGAGCTTTGATCGCTCAGCAAGCACCACAATGTCGAACTGCCTATTTTGGTTAGTTTGATAGGAATCACTTTTTGCGGGGATTGAGATAGTTCAGCTCCAATCAAACAATCTGAGACGTACTCTAGCTCATTTTCAAGATTTCTGAACAAGCTCTAGAATGAGCTGAAGTACGTTGGATAATGTTCAGATCCGCCAGAGATGCAAGCGAAGTTAGGAGGAAAGAAGTGGTGAATTTGGCGTTTTCCTATCTAAACCCGTGTCATATTTGATGAAAACTTCACGGCTCTTACTGGAACCTAAAATCTCATTTCTCAGTGCTCAACGGAAGTTTCTCCACTTATTCATGTAAGATCTCAACTTTTGCGCACTAGCCCGAATCGATGCTCGAAAAAAGTCATTTTTCGGCCCACCTTAATCAAGAAGCTTCTTCTGGTGGTAGCAGAGATGTTGCCGATCTAGGAACCATTATCTTCGCCTGATACGTAACACTCTTCGCTTTCCCTTGGTCTAGAATTGATCTCAGAGCCGACTGCATCAACTCTTTGACCCGAAGTCATGCTCAAAATAATCATCCTCATCCCTAGGATGTTCTAGAATCGTCGCAGTGTGTCAGTACACTCTATTCCTGACTAGGATTCAACGTCCTTCAAACAACCTGCATCGTTCTACACTCATTCCTGGATGAATATTATTCTGAAACTCTCTTACGGCAATTTCTAGACTTGAAATTAGGCTCAAAACTTCGACCATTGCTCTAGAATTACACTCAAAGTGTTCCTGACCTGGCAGCATATCAAATTTTGATGTGGAGAGGATCATTATTGTATGGTTGTCACATTTGAAGAGACATTCTTGCCACAAAATACATCAGGATCAATCCCAAATCCCCCCTCTCCCCGGCAATGAGCAATTCCTCACTGTTGGAGTTTCCTTTCAATTCTTGCGTTGCGTTCAAGCGCTCTCGGAGAGACTCATTCCTTCTTCGCTTGAGTCTCTCTCCCCCCACCACGCTCAACTCAGCTCGCTCGCGTTCAGCTGCGATTCCCGTGTCTGCCACGCTCTCTGAGCGTGTACAACCAGTATATTATTCTTCCACTACGTGCTAAGATGCTCCGTTTTTCCATCGCGTCTTCAGCAAGCCTCGGCTCCCGTCCTCACCGACCCGCCAGTGTATCCATAGTTTTTCTTGAGACAATTGAAGTGTAAATGTTACGGGCAATGTCCGATTCGCGGGCATTGTCGATAATGCCCAAAAGAGCCGGGTATTGTTGACAATGCCCGGTTATTGTCAACAATGCCCGGATATATTGGGCAATGTCCGCGTTCGTTGTGTATTTCGGACATTGCCCGGGCATTGTCGACAATGCCCAAGGCTTTGCGGGCACGGTCATTCATTACCAAGGGCCGTGATATTTTAATGGCAACAAATGAAGTTCGGTTATTCCGCAAGCGGGCGAACTTTTCACGATTTCGTGTCAATGTCCTTCACATGCATACGATCATGAGATTTATCCGTTTATGTCACTGATGAGCGGTTCGAATCCCGACCGGTACCAATGTGATTTTCCATGGTTGCTTTCCGGTGGCTTTGGTGATTTGGAACCCATCTAAGACTGTGGGTCCTGCTTCATAACTTGAAAAACAGGTTGAAAATGCGCAAATTGAAAAGAAATGAATTAGTGAATAACCCTTTTCAGAATGCTGCAATGTTTGCACGAGTCAATCCAAAGCGTACTAAGTAAACTGTGGACGATCTTCCCGAGAAAATTCCAAACAATTGTTGGAAAATTTAACTAGCTGATTAACTGAAAACTTCAACATTTCGATTCAAAATTCAACCTGGTATTTCATACAGATGGTTGAATTTCCAACCTCATGGTTAAAATTTTCATTGGGCCGGCTGATCGCATTGATCTTTCAACTACTTGGTTAAGGTTTTTCGAAGAAAATTTTCACAATGTACACGCTTGCAGAACTCGCACGGTCCAGTGTTCGCCTTGAAGTGTAGTCGCGCGTCGATACCGAATCGTAATAGTCCAAACAATTCACTCTACTAAGTTATCACGATTTTATCAATTCACTCTACTCTGATGGAATCTGATGTACTTGAAATGTGTTTTTTATTGTATTTATGAGTGATAATGATTATCAAAAATGAATTGCACATTCTTCAATTTCCTTCTGTATTTATAAGCTTCAAAGACATGCTCTTATGTCGAGCAATTGATTTCCGTTCACACCCAATCCTGAAAGATCATTGCAGCAATCGGGATTAATTCAATTTCTCAGCATTCGTGGTTCGTAGGATGAATATTTAGTTAGACTCGATAGCTAATTTCCGGTTTCTGAGCTTAATCTGAGCCGTTTCATGGTGCCCGAAACCCCCTGGGCATTGTCGACAATGCCCAAAATCGGACATTGCCCGTAACATATATAATTTGACTTGCGCGAGTGATTATTCCTGCGCCTGCCTCTCATTCTCAGCGCTTACTTCGAGCCGATGGCTTTATCGGAAACATTGGTCCTTCGAGCCGGATTTGACCGGGAGTGCAGTTACTTTATGCGCAGTGCATTGTGCGTGCGTCAGACGGCGCGAAAGACTTTTACCGCGCTTGCCGTGATGAAAATGGCACGAGTGGTAGTTAGTAGCAGCGATCATCTTCTCCGTTAAGAATGAGCGAGGCTTGCATCGCAGTGATTGAGGAAGCGTCAACGATCAAATCAGGAATTTGAAGAAACCTCGAACGGTGAGGAATCGCTTATTGCCGGGGGAGGGGGGATTTGACATTGATCCTGACGTATTTTGTGGCAAGAATGTCTCTTCAAATGTGACAACCATACAATAATGATCGACTCCATCTCGGAATTTGATATGCTGCCAAGGCAGGAACACTTTGAGTGTAATTCTAGGGCATTGATCAAATTTTTGAGCTTAATCTCGAGGCTAAGAATTGCCGTGAGAGAATTTCATATCAATATTCATCCAGGAACGAGTGTAGAACGATGCAGGTTGTTTGAAAGAAGTTGAATTCTAGTCAGGAATAGAGTGTACTGACACACTGCGATAACTCGAAAACATCCTAGGGATGAGGATAATTATTTCGAGCATGACTTCGGGTCGAAAAATTGATGCAACCGGCTCTGAGATCGATTCTAAACCAAGGGAAGGTGATGAGTGCTACGTATCAATCGGAGATAATAGTCCCTAGATCGACGACATTTATGCTACCACCAGAAGAAATTTCTTGATTAGGGTGGGCCGAAAAATGACTTTTTCCGAGAATCGATTCGGGCTAGTGCGCAAAAGTTGGGTTCCTACGTGTATAAGTGAAGAAACTTTCGCTGAGCACTGAGAAATGAGATTTTAGGCTCCAGTAAGAGCCGTGAAGTTTTTATCAAAATTGACACGGGTTCAAATAGGAAAATGCCAAATTCACCACTAATTTCCTTCTAACTTTGCTTGTATCTCTGGCGGATCTGAACACTATCCAACGTACTTGAGGAATCTTGAGAATAATCTAGACTACGTCTCAGATTGATTGATTGGAGCCGAACTATCTAAATCCCCGCAAAAAGTGATCTATCCCCGCAAAAACTGCCTATCTTTGGTTATTCCTATCGAAATGACCAAAATAGGCAGTTCGACATTGTGGTGCTTGCTGAGTGACCAAAACTCCACAGAACCGCATTGAGTGGGTGTCTGGTGGCTGAGTGTGTCTTCGAACTTCATTTCTACGCGTAGATATGGGATATTTGATGCAATATTGATACAAAGGACATTATAAATGCTTATCAACTATGCCCTGCTATATTCACTATGCCTGGAATCAACGCCCAAGCTCAATTGTACGTTGATGTGATTGATTGGCAAGAATCTGAGGTCCGATGATCCGCTTCTGTTCTACGAAGCATCAAGTCGGACGAGTTCAAAATGGATCTTGAGAGTAGCAATATTACCTTTGAATGGGAATTAACCAAGTATCCTTGTCATACTCAGGGTACCTGAAGCTAGCGAACACTAACTCACAAATCAGGCCCAAACCAATTTCACTTTTTATTACTATTTTATTACTAATTTATTACCGAAGAAAAAAATTTATTACCGGTCATGGGCCCGGAATACGAGAGTTTTCGCTAGCGGAAGCTTACGCTAGCGAACACGTGGCCGGGGAAAGATCGTACGGGAATGTGCAATAGCTCATTTTTTATTACTTTTTTATTACTCTCAGAATATGTCCTCAAAATATGCGTGTGATATGATTCAGCTGAAAAATGGTCGTTTTCGCTAGCGTAAGCTTACGCTAGCGAACATCATATACAGGCGTAGCTTCGAGGACACTCAGAACTACACAGGATTTTATTACTTTTTTATTACTCTCAAAAGGTATAGTCGAGATAGTCCCGAGACCAAGAGGAAACCGATATTTGGGCCTGAGGCTGGACGAGAGCTGGAGCGGGGCGAGATGAGAAATATATGATAGACTGAGCTACCTCTGTACAATAAGGTGCGAATGAAAAAATTCCATCGCATACGGGAACCTGTCTGACGATGAGAAGGGTACACTGAGTCTTCAGAGATAATAGAGAATCGATAACGAATCAGCAAACTCGATCATAGGGCCCAAAACAGGTGAGATCCTGCTTAAAGTTATTATAGTCGCAGTCGAGGAGTCACGGGGGGATGCAGAGAGTCCCAATGGACCCGAAACTCTACAGAACCCTAGATCGAGTAGTCACGTACTATCTCTGATGCCCAGAGAATTTATTACCAGTCAGCACCCTCGGCTATGAGGCCCGAAACAGGGATGAATCGAGCTTTGAGCAGTTATCTGCACAGTTTTGACGCCACTGTGGGTTGTAGGATATTCCAATGGACCCGAAACTCAACAGAGAATTAGATTAAGTGGTGATGTACCATTAATGATGCACAGAGAATTTATTACCAGTCAGCACCCTCGGCTATGGGGCCAAAAACAGGGCGAAAACGAGCTTCGAGCAGTTATCTGCGCAGTTATGACGCCATTGTGGGTTGTAGCATGTTCCAATGGACCCGAGTCTCTACAGAACCTTAGATCAAGTGATCATGTACCATTGATGATGCCCAGAGAATTTATTACCGTCAGCACCCTCGGCTATGGGGCCCAAAAGAGGGCAAAATCGAGCTTTGGGCAGTTATCCGCGCAGTGATGATGCCACTGTGGGTTGTAAGATGATCCAATGGACCCGAAACTCTACAGAACTCTAGATCAAGTAGCAACGTACTATCTCTGATGCCCAGAGAATTCATTACCAGTCAGCACCCTCGGCTATAAGGCCCGAAACAGGGAAAAATCGAGCTTTGAGCAGTTATCTGCCCAGTTATGACGCCACTGTGGGTTGTAGGATGTTCCAATGGACCCGAAACTTCACAGAATCTTAGATCGAGTGGTTATGTACCATTGATGATGCCCAGAGAATTAATTACCAGTCAGCACCCTCGGCTATGGGGCCCAAAACTTGCAAAATCGAGCTTTGAGCAGTTATCTGCCCAGTTATGACGCCACTGTGGGTTGTAGGATGTTCCAATGGACCCGGAACCCGACAGAACCTCAGATCAAGTGGTTATGTACCATTGATGATGCCCAGAGAATTTATTACCAGTCAGCACCCTCGGCTATGTGGCCCAAAAGAAGGCGAAATCGAGCTTTGGGCTGTTATCCGCGCAGTTATGACGCCACTGTGGGTTGTAAGATGATCCAATGGACCCGAAACTCTACAGAATTCTAGACCAAGTAGTCACGTACTTACCCTATTCCTAGATGAGTTTTGCGTGGCTCTTCCGTCACTAGACTAGAGCATATTGTGATATTTTCGCGTGTCCATGTTCCTTCTTATACGCGAATATAGTTTCACTCCTTGCTCTCCCTAGTCATAACTACTTGTATATGTCGCAGGCAAAGTGATCAATTCGCCAATGTACAGTCGCGAGCGGATGTATAGATTACCTAGGCACTGTACACAGCCACAGTGAGAGTGTTCAAGAATCGTTGCTGCAGCGCCGGTAAATAGTCCGCCTAGGTAATGTATACTTCGACTAGCGACTGTATAAACTGCCATAGACCGACTCGGCAAAGTATTCACCGATGGCGCGGGCAACGGCTTCACCTAGATAAAAGGTCAATGATGGACATTTTATTCTCTATTTTGGCATACGTGAATGCACTAATCAATGAATTCCAATGCTTATTTGGAAAGAAGTTCGGCTGGCCAAGAAATTTCGTGTCAGAAGTAGTGCGTTTATCGGACGATAATTTTTTTGTGTACTTCTTGACGTAGAAGGCGGATCCGACCTCTGCTTCGATCCTATATACGGGGAAATTTCTTCAATCGCGAGAAACTAATTCACCTTCAAATAGCTATTGTCACGTTTTTTGCCAATTCTGTAGATGCGAGAATATGGTGACTTATCATTGTAGTGTGCCAAGGGCGCATCGGATACATGATTTTCTACATATTCTGACCTGCTGGACACGATGTTAGCAATTTTGCCAAGCTAATCTTTTGAGTACCAAACAAATTAGAAGTCACAAGTGTTTTTTCCCCAATGAAAGTGCTATTCAATTCTCATTAAAAGACTTTGTGATTAAAGTCTTGATTGAATTCAATTTCATATTTCTTCATCTCTATTATTAACCACAGTCTCAATATCAATCGTATGCATGTTTCACATTCATAGTTTCGGAACATTCTGGCATGAATTTCCAAATAAGCATTGGAACTCATTTATTGGTACATTCACGTATGTCATTATAGACAATGAAATGTCCATCATTGACCTGTTATCTAGGTGAAGCCGTTGCCCGCACCATCGGTGAATACTTTGCCGCGTCGGTCTATGGCAGTTTATACAGTCGCTATTCGAAGTATACATTACCTAGGCGGACTATTCACCGGCGCTGCAGCAGCAATTCTTGAACACTCTCACTGCGGCTGTATACAGTGCCTAGGTAATGTATATATCCACTAGCGACTGTATACATTGGCGAATTGATCACTTTGCTTGCGACATATATATGAAATTGAAATATTATTTCCCTCAACTTCCGTGCATCGCTTGATGCTTGTAATGACTAGTCACTACCTGTGATAATAGTGATAACTCTGATCAAAGTGTCAAATTGTATCAATTTCCATATATCCATCACGCCACTGACATACGTCCCCATGTAACTGCTGTATTATTAACTTTTTGTACTCGAGCGAATAAAGGCGATGGATCAATCAATCAATCAATCAATCTCTTTCACGCACGTTACATATGACAGGTGAAATTTCGCCTCATTGTGCGCTCAGCGCTGCCGAATGGCAGCTGCAAGTAACTCGGTCGACGCTGCGGTGTGCCGTCGCGACCCATCGTCGTGGACGACGGGCCTCGCCGCGACAGGCCGCTCAGGCCAACCAAACTAGATATTTTTCTCTTTTTCATGTATCCAACGGTCGTCTTCAGTGAATGGACTATCACAACCGGGGCTGATCTCGTGGCTTCATCGTTTCGTATTTTATTGTGGTGTGTTTTTAAGATCCAGCCACTCACTCTGACCTAATTCTTTCTGCATTTGCACGGAAATCATGCCCGTGGAGCGAGGGAGAACTCCTGAGGGGAGAGAACCCGCTCCGGAGAGTTCGGCACATCTTGTGACCGACGCGATACCTCGGATAATTAGGGTGGAGGTATGCGTAGTCTATCCGGCTCTGGATCCAGGGAGAGAGCCGGATATCAGAGTTCATGACTTGATCAGAAGTAATCAAATGCTATTAGGGATAGGATAAGATTTTTAGGGTGATGTAATCGACTATCGATTCTCAAACCAATTCGGTCGATCAGGGCACCTCCTTGGGAATCAATAGTACGATCTCTGTATCTTTTATAGTTTTTCCTCAGACTGATGGATGGATCAGGGCATCCATTGATTCCAAGAAAATCCTATAAATATGTTATTACGGTGAAACACAGCCATCCAGTGGATCAGGGCACCTTCTTGACCTGTTCTACACGTAACTTTCATTTCGGTGGGTCTTGCTGATAACAAATACAGGGGATCAGGGCCCTGCAATATAGCACCAGCAAAATCCAATGGTTCGATTATGCCAACTATATAGTCACACTGTGGGTTCCACCATGCACTTGGAGCACTTAGGATTACCCACAGCAATGAGCACACAAACAGAATATATGTATATATAATCGATTTTATTCAAGATTCCATTACAATCATAAGATTATATATGGAACCCTGAGGACTTCGATTTATTCGCTTTGTGAGCTGATTTTCGACTGAAAGGCAGAATCCTCGAGCACCTGGTCAGGGCTCTATTTATACTCAGTCCTCAGAGTTCCAGAACATTCCGAAGATAATTTATTCATATGTACCGTAATTATTTATTAAAACTGAAAAGCTCTGTTAGTCCCACTATATACATATTTACAAGTTATCAAAATTGCATCGATTCCAACACATATTATTCCAAATAAAAATCTCAATTGAGTGTAATGAATGAAAGATAATTTTTGGATAATTATATAGAACTTTCTAGAAGTTGATCAAAGACACGTGTTTTATTGATGCACTCGTGAATTCACTTCGAAATGCCACAGATCTTTGGAATTTTTCGTAATATTCGTCAATAGTGAAATAAATGGTCAATATATCACCTTGAATTGACGATATATTAGGTTTTTTACAGCATTCCACAATAAAATAATTTTTTCAACCATACTATCAAAATCGTTGATAAAAAATCTATATTTCATCAAAATAAGTCGAAATAACTACGTTCTAGCTTGATTTGTATTAGAACCACTAGTTAGTCTGGAAGAATCTATTTTACACACAATTTCACAAAAGCTTGAACTTTGTAAAATTGAACTTTGCAAATAATGCATTGAATTTTAGAAGTTTTTCATAAGTACTATGAAAATAATAAATCCTAGAACTAGATGACGAAAAGATTTTTTAGAATAGATTGAATGAATTTCACAAAATCTTGAATAGAAAATCATAGAATTTTCTATGTATAATCGTATATATGTATATGTAGTTACGTATATATATCTTCTATATATATGACAAGTGAGCTCGCGAGGCTCAGCTGGTTTGGGGGGAACAGTGAGTGACATTATCGGCTTGTAAGCGCGCAAATTCAATATTACCTCATAGAAACTGGCACGAAATCACTGTTCAAATTTTTAAAAATAAATACCGAAATTTTGGGACTATGGTTGTCACAATCTATCATAATACCCTCACAGTACGCATGCCGCATTTCGTAAGCATGAACATCGCAATCGTAACATTTCATGCCTTCCGCTCACGTTGCTGAGGTGTACGTGTCAACTCATCGATCAGGAAAGTCAGCAAGTTGAGGTTGATTAGACCGAGATGGGCGGTCACCCATCCAAGTAGTAACCGCGCCCAACCATGCTCAACTTCGATGATCGACCGAGCTGACACCCAGCGACCCCACCAACTGTGTCGGTCAAACTAGATAGTTACACACTCTCACTTTTCAGTCCAATTTACATCAAAGTCATTAACGATATATTTACTCGTCTTCCTTCTGGGAGTAACCACACACGTCACATCTTTTGGCAATGGGTGTGTCCCTTTCCGCGAGTTTCTCCTCTGTTGAAAAAGTTAGTAAATTATCTTTTGGAGAATTTTCATCGGTTCTGCCCGATAAAGGAGAGTGTTGTAGAAAAGAGAAAATGAAGAAGGAATGACGAAGAGATGAAAGACAGAGCGAGCTGAACGCAAGCTGCAACTGGTGAATCATCCGCTCACAGCCACAAAGGATCATCGAGCTCGAGTGTCACAGTTCCAGCGGGGATAAGTGGCCAATTCATACCATCAACCGAGAAGGGGTCGAGCGCAATTCTACGTATTCATCGTCACCCTGGTCTGCTACAACTGTTCAGCGTGAAT
Source organism: Eretmocerus hayati (assembly GCA_029851415.1). Classification (NCBI taxonomy): domain Eukaryota; kingdom Metazoa; phylum Arthropoda; class Insecta; order Hymenoptera; family Aphelinidae; genus Eretmocerus; species Eretmocerus hayati. Next base: position 90,757,563 of record CM056742.1, on the reverse strand, counting down.
ACCGCTTCAAATAAAGATACTAGGGTGTCCCTCATTTCTCAACATTTTTTAATCTTTACGGGCACCCCCCGGATAGTTCTCAAACGACAAATAAACGAGGATCTTACCTACGATTCCCGGAAGAAAAATTTTGAACCGTGCCGACACGAGCCAGCATTTTTCAGGGGAGGGTATCAAAATCAGCTACTAACCCTTCTCGTCTCGGCATGCTCAAAGCCCACGCCAAAACACCTTAGAGTTTTCAAAGTACTCCAAGACATCATTCTCCATGTAAAATTTGCTATTCTGAATTGGGAGTGATAGATCTGTTGCGATCTAGATGCCGGAAGATGAAAATTTGCGAGAACAAAACCTCTTTTCTAGTCATTTTTCCCTCATTTCCTCTCTTCCCGGCAGCTCAATGAGCCCCAAAGAATCCCAAAATACCCATATCCATATGACATTTCATGGGGAACCGATTGTCGACCTTGGTTTCGCGTTAGAAAATTCTCCAAGTGCTCAATTTTGGGATTCTTCGATTCTATTCTCGAATCTATTCATTATGTCTCTGTAACAAAGCTTCGTTGTGATAGGTTTGGAGTCTCAAAGTATTTGAAAATATCATTTTTGATGTGAGATTTGCTGTTCTTCCCGAATTTGGAGTGATATCGATGATTTGTTGCGATCTAGATGCCGAAAAATGGAAATTTTTGACAACAAAACCTCTTTCTTCAAGTCATCTTCCCTGATTTTTTTCGTTCTCCAGCAGCTCAATGAGCCACGAAGAATCTCCAAAATACCCATATCTATGTAAGATTTCGTGGGAAACCGATTGCGGGTTCCAGTTCTGTGGTAGAAGGTTTTCCGAATCCCAAATTTTGGAACTTTTTCAATTCGTACTTGATTTTTTTCATCAATTTCCGTTCTCAATGATATAGGAGCAGAGTTGCTGAAAATTTATTCCAGGTTCAGGTATACTCCTTGTTCTACATTTTGACTCTGGAATTTTCTCTCCTAAAAACACCAATCTATCTCAAATCGTTACTCGAAACGTCACGTCTAAAGTTCAATCCTCCAAAAAGCTGCTCATCGATAACTCTCGTGATTTCGTCTCTTGTAGGGGTTTATTCCGTTCATCTCAACGGAGCTGATAGGTGGTCAAATTACTCCCGAAAAGACGCTCCTGGCGCAAGAAAGTGGCTAAACTCGGTACAACACGACGTTTGTGAGTTCAAACGATAGGTGATATCTTCAATAATCGATATTGACAAGAGTGATTGTTTAAAAATTGAGGCGCGGTATAAATAAACAATCAAAACATGCATTTTTCGACCTTTTTCTCGGTTTTCCCATAATAAGTCGGGAGATATCAATTTTTTGGGAAAATTCGTGGAATAATTTTTCGTGAATCTTTGGAAGATCTACAAAATTGGTGCCAACACTTTTCCTCGCAAACTGCAACCCTTCGGAGTTATTCCTCATCAAAGTCGAATTCGAATTTGTTCAGACAAATTCACTGAAATTGTTTATAACGGGCTCAAACTATTTTCCTAAGATGATTCAGTGAATTCGGAGCAAAAAAGATCTGCGGATACTTTTCCCTGAACTTGATCGTTCTCGAGTCATGGGAATGGCCGATTCCGCGACCTACCCTCAATGCGGCGCTTGCATGAATGCACTTAGAGTTGCAGTCGTGGCGCGGAATCGGCCATTCCCATCACTCGAAAGAGATCAAGTTTAGGAAAAAATATCTGGAGATCTTTTTTGCTCTAAATTCACTGAATTATCTCAGAAAGATAGTTTGAACCGATTATGAACAATTTTAACGAATTTGTTTAAACAAATTCAACTTTTACTTTGATGAGGAATAACCCCAAGCAGTTGCAGTTCGCGAGGAAAAGTATTGGGACCAATTTCGTAGATCTTTCAAAGATCTAATGGAAATATTCAACAAATTTTCTCAGGAAATTGATATTTGCCGACTTATTGTGGAAAAATCGAGTGGAAGGTCAAAAAATGCATGTTTTTCTTGTTTATTCATGCCGCGCCCCAATTCTTGAACAATAATTCTTGGTAATATCGATTATCGAATATTGAGAGACTTCCGATCGATCTGTCATTCCACAAAACTACGAATCGAGGAGTCACGTACTATTTGCGATGTCCGATAAATTTATCACCAGTCAGCACCCTCAGCTGTGGAGCCCAAAACAAGGCGGAATCGAGCTCTGAGCACTTATCTCTGCATTTATGATGCCTCTGTAGGTTGTGAACAGTTCCAACCGATCTGCTACTCTATGGCAACCCTGATTGAGTGGTCATGTGACACTCGTGATGCTCGAAATATTTATTACCAGTCAGCATCTTCAGCTATGGAGCCCAAAAATTGTGCTCAGAGCAGTTATCTGCGCAGTTATGACGCCAATATTGGTTGTAGAGATTTCCAATCGATCTGTCATCCCACAAAACCTCAGATCAAATAGTCCAAATTATTTGCGATGCCGATAAATTCATTACCAGTCAGCACCCTCAGCTATGGGGCCCAAAACGGGGCGGAATCGAGCATTGAGCAATTATCTGCGCAGTTATGACGCCTCTGTGGGTTATAAAGTCTTACAATGAATCTGTCACTCTGAAGAACCTCAGATCAAGTGGTCATCCACCATTATTCGTGATGCTCGGAAGATTCATCACCAGTCCTCACCCTCGGTGATGAGGCCGAAAACAAGGCAAAATCGATCTCTGAGCGGTTATCTGCGCAGCTATAACGGCCTTGGGAGTTGTAGAGAGTTCCAATCGATCGGTCACTCCACAAAACCACAGATCAAGTAGTGACGTACTATTTGCGATGACCGATAAATTCATTACCAGTCTGCACCCTCGGCTATGGGGCCCAAAACAGGGCGAAATCGAGCCATGAACAGTTATCTGCGCAGTTATGGTGCCATTGTGGTGCGACGGGCCCCTTCGCTATGATACCAGTATAGCTCCGGTACCCGCGCAATTCATCGGACAGACAGCGTAATTCGACCTTTCGCCGCCAGATGGCTGTCTGTAATACACCGTTTGCAAGCGAAGCACCTGCCAGCATTGATATCTACCCGACGACCGCTTCGAACAAATCAGTCTGCACCGAGCAGCGGACTCATGCGCCTCTCTTGGAACCAGGAGCTCTGGTTCAAGAGATGGCTCTTGAGTCTTGCAGCTGGCAACTCCTCTCTGTTCATAGGAGCTCTATAGACAGATGAGAACATCCAGTAGACGACTCCTTGGGAGCGCCAAGAGTCGCACTAGTCCGCGACCGCGACACCGTCACTCGGACACACACTTTTAGCCCGGAGGGAGCTCCTCCGTGGCAGTAGAATCATACACCCTTGTAGGCTTCCTGGGAGCTCCAGGAGTCGAACCCCACACACCGGCTATGCCCCCGCGTTTGGCTCGGAGGGAGCTCCTCCGTGGCTCTATAGTAATCCGTATCAGCATATACCATGTATCCAGCGTTCATTGGGCTAGACCGAATTTGTAATACACACATTTGTAATGAATATCAGATTTCTTTTTGACTATTTATCATTCATGACTATTTATCAATATGGTTTCAATATATCTATTTCTATTAATGAAACGCTGTCTTTAAAGTCTTAAACCGGACCTAAACCCTAACTTTCCTGACCCTAGTGAATCCCTCGGTTACAGTGGATTGCTAGATATTCCAATGGACCCGAAACTCTACAGAACCTCAGATCGAGTAGTCATGTACCATCTGCGATGCCCGAAGAATTTATTACCAGTCAGCAACCTCAGCTATGGGTCCCGTAACAGAGCGAAATCGAGCTCTGAGCAATTATCCAAGCACTTATGACGCCTCTGTGGGTTGTAAAGATTTCCAATGGATCTGTCACTCTCCAGAACCTCAGATCGAGTGGTCATGTGACATTCGTGATGCCCGTAGAATGTATTGCCAGTCAGCACCCTCAGCTATGGGGCCCGAAACGGGGTAAAATCGAGTTTCAAGCAGTTATTTACACAGTTTCGACGCCACTGTGGGCTGTAGAAAGTTCCGATGGACCCAATACTCTACAGAACCTTAGATTCCCTGATTATGTACCATCCGCGATTCCCAAGGAGTTTATTTCCTGTCAGCACCCTCTGCTATGGAGCCCAAAATATTGCGAAATCGTTCTTTGAGCAGTTATCTCCGCAGTTATGATGCCCCTGTGGGTTGTAGAGAGTTCCAATCGAACTGTTACTCTACAGCAACCCTGATTGAGTGGTCAAATGACATCCGTGATGCCCGAGAAATTCATTACCAGTCAGCAACATCAGCTATGGGGCCCAAAACGGGGCAAAATAGAGCTTTGAGCAGTTACTTGCGCAGGTATGACGTCACTGTGGATTGTAAGATGTGCCAATGGACCCGAAACTCTACAAAACTTCGGATTAAGTCGTCATGTACCATAAGTAATGCCCGGAAAATCTATTTCCAGTCAGCATCCTCAGCTATGGGGCCCAAAACAGGGCAAAATCAAGCTGTGAGCAGTATTTGAGCAGTTATGATGCCCTTGTGGGTTTTAAAGAGTTCCAATCGATCTTTTCACTCCACAGAACCTCAGATCGATCGAATATGTACCCTTGGTGCTGCCCTTAGCATTGATTACCAGTCAGCACCCTCATTTCGTGAGTGACCAATAGGCTCTGGATCTCGGGAGAGAGCCAGTGGTCAAAATTCATCATAAAGGATAGGTACCTCGATACAGGTGTACGTCATATTCTTGGATCGATATTAGGATCAGAATGTACGGATCAATTGATGTTACTTCATTCGGCCATATTTTACGTATACGAGAGGACTTCAGCTCTCGGAACGCAAAAGTACAGATCGAATATAAGATCAAATTTTATCCTTGAATATCAAGTGTACTTCAGCACTTTAGCATGTCGAAATGAAATTCGATAGGGAGTATAAATCTTTCAAATATTTTTCCACACGTGGCTTAAGTATAGATGGGGACTTCAGCCCATCTTTTCCAGGCACACGAGTGGATTTTTTGGGGGTTGAGTTTTACCCAAAGATGAGGTGTGGACTTCAGCACAGTCCCATCTCCAGATAATAATTGACAATTTCGCCTTCTCCTGAGTGCCTGTGCACGAGAAGGGACTTCAGCCTCCACGAACACAGGTTACCCAGGTCGCATAATCAAATCAGACTTACATCCTAAGTTCGAAGGGACTTCAGCCTCCGATTCTCAAGATGATCGTCTTGGAGCTTCATCGAGAGAAACTCAGTCAAACACATATATGTATATTCAACCAAAAAGCATTTATTCCAGCATTCCATAAATACACGTATATACTTATACTAGGGGGGGGGGGCAAGCCCCCCTGCTCGCTCCGCTCGCCAACCCCCACCTTGTCCAGTTATACATGGAAAATGTACTATATCATAATTTTTACATCCCCAAGTGATCTAGTAGAATCCCTATATCTTCTATGATCAAAACTATGATGAAAAAAATTTATAGACGAACAAGAGGCCGAGTGATGCTGTTTCTATGTCCCGGCCGAGTAAAATCAAGTTCGAGCCTCTTGTTGATAAATTGAGTGATTAGCTGTTAGTCTATGCATAACAAAAATCTCTGGATTTTTTTCTGAGTAATTGATGCTACTACATGATACTGGATGGTTACAAATTTCAGAAATAATGTGAACTCATGAAATTTTTATACGCTGCAGATTATAGTATTATATAGCAGTATCATGCACAATTCCAATGATCTCACGAATCCATCAATCTTATGATTGCCCATCATACAAATCTTTTGATAGAAAATTTTATGGACTTGGAAGAAAATGAATTGAGAGTGACGTAATCAAAGTGTATTCATTATTAATGATAGAAAGGTTCATATTATTCGTGGATATTCAAAAATTATAGACTTTGAGAGAAAGCTTTACATATTATACATTTTGATTCACATATAACACATTGACAGAAAATAGTATCGGTTTTTAATCGCTTATGATCTATATAGCATAATTATGTCATCAATATTTATGTATATCATTGTCATGAACGTTAATGATCTGCACTATCTAATTGATCACCAAATCGTATAAAATCGATTTCAAAATTTTTAGATCATGGATGATATGGAGATTGATGAAAGGTACTAGAATTTGTTATGTCTATTAAACGTCAATTGATATATCTTGATTGATCAGTAAAATATCCCCCAGGGAGCCATTGTACGTTGGTAAAGATGAAATTACAATGAAATGTCCAAATCGTTCCGCAGTTTTTGGGGACGTTGATTCTTTGGAAGATCACAGATCGTTAAAATACAATCCTGATTCAAAAAAAAAGAATCAAATTTGCAAATGCAGAATATGTGGGATGATTATGATTGAGAAGAGGTTCACAGATCATATGTCATCACATTCCAATGAAAGAAAATTCAAATGTACTGGATGCAAAAAATCTTCTAACCGGAGTAGACATCTCACACGTAATAAATTGAGTCATCGTGGAGATGGGGATCACATTTGTGAAGATTGCGGGAAACCTTTCTCCAGAATTAATCCTGTTCATAGGCATCGTTCATTGATACACAAAAAAGAAATGAATAAGAATTGATACGATACAAAGGACCCCGCTCCGAGAGATAGGATTTTGGCTTTCGGTTAATTTTGTCGGGGAAGAAATATGTTGTCAAGCACTTAATTCTGAACAAAAAGTTCACTAGGCTCGAAGACGGAGAATGGCTAGTTTTTTCAGTATAAATCAAATAAATACCAATAAATGGGAGGTTATGAGGTTATCTAGAACAACAACAAAGACTTGTCTGCAGAGTTCAAATTTGGACTGAAAATGTATAATTCGAGTGTGATGTAGCTAAAAGGTCATCACTTTGGTAATTGAAACATTTTATCTGGAACCTTCGATACAAGAAGCGAATAAATGCATGCAAGAAAAGTGATAATGCGTGATTGACAAAGAAATCATAACGGCTTGTATTCTCAACAATTACATTTCATTTCAATCAATGTAGCAGCTAACGCTGGAGCTGGATCATAAGGCTGTGCTGACTCGATGCAACGAGTACATGATCTTGAGAGCCCAGATATGGGGCGGGAGCGGCTTTTTGACATCAACATCAACGCATAGCATGAGGCTCGCGCTTCGAATAGTTGATAAAAGGTGTCCGATAGTGCATGGCTGCAATCAAATTACATGGAATGAATAAAAATTAATCTTGGATCGCGTGAGACCAGTGTCTGCCGGATATTTCGAGGATATAGAGATCGAATCTCATATTGCCGTATCTCGAGATCATATCGCGTAAGAGGCTGCGGGGTCGAGAGCAAGCGACTATCAAAATCGAGCTGGGAAAGTCGAGTGGAGGCTGTTTTTGAGGTATTTCAAGGTCGCTGAACACGAATATGACATTGCCTTGCCTCCTGATCGTGTTGCGTGGGCGGCTGCGGGGGCGGAGGCGCGAATTGACCGAGATCGAAGCTCGAGACTTGAGTGAGGGTGTTTTTGGGGTATTTTGGGGTCGCTAAGCACGAATTTGAGATCGTCCAGCCTCCAAGTCATGTTGCGTGGGCGGTGGGGAGGAGGGTTGAGGGTTGAGTAGAGGCACCACTTGACCAAGATTGGAGTTGGAGAGTTGAGTAGGGGTTGTTTTCGGAGTATTTTGGCATCGCTAAGCACGTATTTGAGATTACACAGCTCCCGAATCGTGTTGAATGGGTGGCTGCAAGAGCGAGGACGCGTGTTGAACTAGATAAAACTGGAAGAGCCGGCGGGGGGGGGCTTGATATCTCTAGATCACTGTACACGAATCTCAGATCACTCAGCCTCAGAACCGTATTGGGTGGGCGGCTGTGATGGTGAATTCGATGTAGTTCCCTGACGATGATCATTTCCTGAGATAGAATCTGACCAGGATTGTAAGCTGAATTAAGGCATCGGGACCAGACCACGAGCATACGCCAAGTATCTTCATTGACCGAGGGGTCGAGCGATATCCTGTTGATCGGAATTCCGATTCACTAGGTATGTAATCGCAATTTCCGATCACGGGATAGGCCACAAATAGTTTCAGGCGTGAATCTGCGAGAGAGTGGTGACTGCAAGGAGATTCGAGAGCTGAATCTCTATTCTGGCCAATTTTTCAGGCGGAGTCTCATCTCATCATGCGCGAAGCATAACCACTTCACAACGACCATGACCAGAGCGTGATGTGATCGCAGCGGGATTGGGTAATGACTTAGGGAGTGTGATACTGAAATCTCAGCTCTGTAACCGGAAATCTTAAAAAGCAGTCGATTCTCATGTATTGACGGGCGAAAATCACGCATACCACGAGCCTAAGCCAACTGTGTTTGTGGGATGGAGCACCGTGCAATATCCTAGGGATTCGAACTCTGATCCTCTAGCTATGTGATCATAATCCTCAGTGACGGAATGGACTACAAATCGTTGCGGGCGAGAATCTATGAGAGCGTGATGACTGCAAGGAGATTCAAGCGTTAGATCTCTATTTTGACTGTTTTCACAAGCGAAATCTGATCTCATGTACCGAGAAGCATGGTGACCATACAAGCACCCAGAACTATCACATGATCCAGTAGCCCAGGGATCAGGAGATATCCCAGGACGTGCGATTATGAAATCTTAACTCTGTGATCATAAATCTCGAGGAGGAGCCTATTCTCATAGACTTACGGGCGTGAATCTACTTCTCGATAGTAACGGTTAGGAGATTTGAGTTTTTCCTTGCTGAATCTGGACATCCCCACGGGTTAAATCTGATCCCAAGTAGTGGGATGACTTACGTTATTCGGCCACCTTACCATGAACCTAAGCATAGTGTGTTCAGTGGCCGAAAATTCGAGCAATATTCTGGGCACGGGAACTACGATCCTCTAGCTATGTGATCAAAATTATTGATAACGGAATGGACTACAAATCTTTTCGGGCGTGAATGTAGGAAAAGGTGTTGGCTGTAAGGAGATTCCAGCATTAAATCTCTATCCTGGCCATCTTTACAAGCAGAATCTGATCTCATGTATCGAGAAGCATGGTGACCATACAACGGCCCAGAACCAACACGTGATTCAATAGCCTAGGGGTCGGGAGATAACCTCGGACGTCCGATTCTGAAATCCTAGCTATGTGGTCAAAAATCTCGAGAGGGATTCGATTCGAATACATTGGCGGACGTGAATCTACTACTCGATACTGACGGGTAGGAGATTCGAGTGATCCTTTGCTGAATCTGGACATCCCCACGGATGAAATCTGATCCCAAGTCGTGGGGAGACTCACATTAAATTCACCTGATTATGCTAGTTCGGAGCGCTCGGAGCGCTCCTACACCCGATTCTCTCTTTTCAAACGCAATGAGTAAGAGAGGGAGAGAGAGAGAGAGAGAGAGAGAGAGAGAGAGAGAGAGAGAGAGAGAGAGAGAGAGAGGGAGATCCCAGAGTTCGGAGCGCTCCGACCAGCATATTTTGAAACTACGATCCTCTAGCTATGAGATCACAATTCTGGATATTGGTATGGACTACGAATCTTTTCGGGCGTGAATCTATGGGAGGGCGGTGACTGCAAGGGGATTTAAGAGCTGATTCACTATTCTGGCCGATTCCACAGGGAGTATCATCTAATCCTGCGAGGAGCATGACTACAATACAACGACCGTGGCCAGAGCACGATTTGTGAGCAGCTTGATCGTGTGGTGTTTCAGGGAGTGTGATCCTAGAATCTCAGCGCGTGATCAGAAATCTTGAGAAAGAGTCGGGTAGATTCTTGAGGTTTTTGCCACAGAGCTAAGATTTCATAATCGCACGTCCTGGGATATCTTCTGATCCGTAGGATATAGGATCACGTGGTGATTCTGGGCGTTGTTTGGTCATCGTGCCTCTCGGTACATCCAATCATATCCTGCTTGTGAAGATGGGCAGAATAAAGATGTAACGGCCAAATCTCCTGGCAGTCACCACTTTCGCGCAGATTCACGCCTGACACTATTTGTGGCCTATCCCGTGATCGAAAATTGCGATTACATACCTAGCGATTCGGAATTTCGATGAACAGGATATTGCTCGATCCCTCGGTTAAGGGAGATACTTGGCGTATGCTCGTGGTCTGGTCCCGATGCCTTAATTCAGCTTACAATCCTGGTCAGATTCTATCTCAGGAAATGATCATCGTCAGGGAACTACATCGAATTCACCATCACAGCCGCCCACCCAATACGGTTCTGAGGCTGAGTGATCTGAGATTTGTGTCCAGTGATCTAGAGATATCAAGGACCCCCCCCCCCCTCGCCGGCTCTTCCAGTCTTATCTAGTTCAACACGCGTCCTTGCTCCTGCAGCCACCCATTTAACACGATTCGGGAGCTGTGTAATCTCAAATACGTGCTTAGCGATGCCAAAATACTCCGAAAACAACCCCTACTCAACTCTCCAACTCCAATCTTGGTCAAGTGGTGCCTCTACTCAACCCTCAACCCTCCTCCCCACCGCCCACGCAACATGACTTGGAGGCTGGACGATCTCAAATTCGTGCTTAGCGACCCCAAAATACCCCAAAAACACCCTCACTCAAGTCTCGAGCTTCGATCTCGGTCAATTCGCGCCTCCGCCCCCGCAGCCGCCCACGCAACACGATTAGGAGGCAAGGCAATGTCATATTCGTGTTCAGCGACCTTGAAATACCTCAAAAACAGCCTCCACTCGACTTTTCGAGCTCGATTTTGATAGTCGCTTGCTCTCGATAGCCTCTTACGCGATATGATCTCGAGATACGGCAATATGAGATTCGATCTCTATATCCTCGAAATATTTGGCAGACACTGGTCTCACGCGATCCAAGATTAATTTTTATTCATTCCATATAATTTGATTGCAGCCATGCACTATCGGACACCTTTTATCAACTATTCGAAGCGCGAGCCTCATGCTATGCGTTGATGTTGATGTCAAAAAGCCGCTCCCGCCCCATATCTGGGCTCTCAAGATCATGTACTCGTTGCATCGAGTCAGCACAGCCTTATGATCCAGCTCCAGCGTTAGCTGCTACATTGATTGAAATGAAATGTAATTGTTGAGAATACAAGCCGTTATGATTTCTTTGTCAATCACGCATTATCACTTTTCTTGCATGCATTTATTTGCTTCTTGTATCGAAGGTTCCAGATAAAATGTTTCAATTACCAAAGTGATGACCTTTTAGCTACATCACACTCGAATTGTACATTTTCAATCCAAATTTGAACTCTGCAGACAAGTCTTTGTTGTTGTTCTAGATAACCTCATAATCTCCCATTTATTGGTATTTATTTGATTTATACTGAAAAAACTAGCCATTTTCCGTCTTCGAGCCCATTGAACTTTTTGTTCAGAATTTTGTGCTTGACAACATATTTCTTCCCCGACAAAATTAACCGAAAGCCAAAATCCTATCTCTCGGAGCGGGGGCCTTTGTATCGTATCAATTCTTGTTGATTATTGTTAAGTATGCATGATGGGCAGTACGGTTGACGAATTTTCTCCCTGGACAGAAATTACAGGTTATCCGAGGAGTACGTTTATTCTGAAGACGAATAAAAATTATTCAGAATACTCCGGAGTGTTGACAGAAGGGAATCACAAGTTGGAGCTCTTGTTGATCTACCGAGATGAGGAATGATTATCATTTGAAAGAGGATCTAAATTAGAGATTATTGGTAATCTTGAAAAAAATGCCGATTATGAGGTGATTTATTGATTGTAATGAATATATATATATATATATATATATCAATAGATCATATTCATGTTGCTCGGGAGAAACATACATACTCAAAATTAAAAATGTTCGGAATATGAAATTATTGGATGATGCGAAGATGGGAATGGAGGAGATGCTTCCAGCGAATAAAACATTCTTCGCTTCGGTAAATTCTAGATAATTCATGGAAATATATCAGTTTTATTATGCTAGATTCAAATTCATTTATGTTTATCATAGGTGAAAAGTGAAGATATCAATGGTTGAATGAATGGATAAGTTTTGGAAGAATTTATCAGTATGGTAAATGGTGAGGTAGTATTGTGATGATTGATATTGTTTTGGAGGATATATTAACAACCGATAAATCAAATATTGTAAGATTGTCATTAAATTGTCGTAGATTCCTTTCAATCTCTCAAAGTTTTTGTAGAAGTTATAGAGGTTTTTCATAGGGCTCCTGGCGATCTTTTCCTTTATATTGTTCTAAATTATTATATCGAAAAATTAATGAAATGACGTAGATGTTTTTTAATGATTCATTCCCAATATATTTCGAAATATGGATGATATTGGAAGATTTTTCTTGATGGTTCGATTTTGATTGAATATAAATATGATAATATTGAAAAATGCAATTATTCTATTTCGACAAAAAAAAAAAGAAACGGGCTTTGAGGGTTACTTCAATTCATCAATTAAATACGATGATTTATTGATGATGAGGTAGTCAGGAAATCCGTTCGTGATCTATAATGATAAGTATGGAGTATCGAATGGAACAAGAATGGTCAAATGATATTCAATTCCACAGGTTGCTCCAGAAAAGGGAGAATCGGCACTTTCTTCACAAGTAATTCATGTAAATTGCATATCATGTAGTGTAGGGGGGAGACATTTAATATAATGTTGAGTGGGAAGGTAGTTTAAAGTATAAAGTGTGTGGGGAGTAGTGGGGAAGAGTGTCGATTGAGGTGTGCCGAAATGGATCGTGTGGCAGGAGTGGGGCGGAGTTGGGCGGAGTGGGGCGGAGTGAGACGGTGTGGGGCGCTGTGGCGCGGTGTGGGGCGGATTTTCCGATCTCCGATAGTGTGGGGCGGAGTGGGGCGCCGTGGGGCGGAAGATTGGAGAAGAACTATATAGTTTAGGGAGATATATATATTGAATAGCCAGAGGACTTCGTCTCGATAGAGCTCTTGGAATTCTGACTAAGCACAAGGTCGCCGCAATGGGCTAATGACCCTCTATTCATACTCAGTCCTCTAGTTTTACAGTATATCTATATCGTATGAAGATATTCTAATAGATGATGGAACGTTCAAAGAACCCATATCCCGTGAAAAATCAGGTTTGAATCAATGATATCCATATGATCCATTTACACCATTTGATTCTGCGTCCCAGAATCAATTATATTCAATGCATAAATTGAACTGAATCATTTTTATTTTATCGTAGTGAACGAAAAGAAAATTCCCTGGAATGTTCTAGAAAAACGTGACTATTTATCTAGGTTCGAAAATCAAAGAAAATCTTTCAAAATTTCTAGTACTTTTCCTTATTACTTCAACATAGCCATATGATTTTTCACCTAAAGAAGCTCAAAGTCGTAAAACTCAATTTTACGAGGATATTATTGACAATATTAACACGGTGCCTGCTTTTGCAATAATTTTCAAATATCAAATGAAATCTCACGTATATTTCAATTTTTAGAAATCTAACGAGTGCAATCGACCGGGAAAGTTGGGAGTAAACGTTATGGTACGTTTTTTATCGAAAAAATTAGATTGTGAAATAAGATACGAATAGTAAATCAATTGTTCTCAGAAAAAACTTATATATACTGGAAAGCTCAGGAAAAAAGTTTTATGAGGGTATGAAAAAGTTTCTATTTCATACAGTTTCATATGGGAAATTCCTCATAGATACTCGAGGAATTTTCCAAGTTTCTATAAGTTAGTGCATATATTCGAGCACGCCCATATGCGAGTATTTATATTGCGCGTCAGTCAGAAGACGAAAAGATCGCCACTATACCGACTCAGAGACGCGCGGAAATCTGAACACTAGATGAAGGCTAATGGAAAGTTATACCTTGAATTCTCAGGAATAAATACCAAAATTTTGGGGTTATGGCACTCACAAGCTATGGAGCTAAAACGGGGTGGAATCGAACTTGAGCAGTTATTTGTGCAATTTTGACAACACTGTGGGCTGTAAAAAGTTTCAATGGACCCGAATTCCTACAGAACCTCAAATTGAATGATTTTGTTGTATCCGCGATACCCACAGAGTTTATCACGAGTCAGCACCTTCGGCTATAGGGCCCAAAATAGGGCGAAATCGAGCTCTGAGCAGTTATCTGCGCAGTTATGACGCCGCTGTGGGCTGTAGAGAATTCCAATCAATCTGTTACACTACAGCAACCCTGATTGAGTGCTCATGTACCATTCGTGATGCCCGGAGAGTTTATCACCAGTTAGCACCCTCGGCTATGGGGCCCAAAACTGGGCGGAATCGAGCTGTGAGCAGTGATCTGCGCAGTTATGACGCCACTGTGTCTTGTAAGATGTTCCAATGGATCCGGAACTCTACAGAACCTCAGATCAGATGGTCATGTACCATCTGCAATGCCCAGAGAGTTCATCACCAGTCAGCAGCCTCGGCTATGAGGCCCAAAACAGGGCGAAATCGAGCACTGAGCAATTATCTGAGCAATTATGCCACCTCTGTAAGTTGTAGAAAGTTCAAATATATCTGTCACTCTACAGAACCTCGAATCGAGTGAATACGTAGTAATGCTCAAGAAATTCATTTCGAGTCAGCAACCTCAGCTATGGAGCCCAAAACGGGGCCAAGTCGAGCTCTAAGCAGTTATTTGCGCAGTTATGACGCCACTGTGGGCTGTAAAAAACCCAATGGATCTGTTACTCTACAGAACCTCGGACCATGGAGTCACGTACCATTTGGGATGCCCGTTGGATTAAATAACAGTCAGCAATTTCAAGTATGGGGCCCGAAACAGGGCGATTTCGAGCTTTGCGCTATTATCTCCGCAGTTATGACACCACCATGGGTTGTAAGATGTTCCAATGGACCCGGAAATCTACAGAACCTCAGATGAGGAAGTCACGTATCATTTTTTGATGTCCGATAAATTCATAACCAGTCAGCAACCCCATCTATGGGGCCCGAAACAGGGCAGAATCGAGTTCTGAGCAGTTATCTGCGCAGTTGTGACGCCATTGTGGGTTGTCAGATGTTCCAATAGACTCAAAACTCAACGAAACCTCCGATCAAGAAGTTATGTACCAATGGTGATGCCCGAAAGACTTATTACCAGTCAGCACACTCTGCTATGTGGCCCAAAACAGGAGGGAATCGAGCTTTGCGCAGTTATCTCTGCAGTTGTGATGCCCCTTGGGGTTGTGAAGAGTTCCATTCGATCTGCTTCTCTACAGCGACACGGATTGAGTCGTCATGTGACATACGTGATAAGCAAAGTATTCATTACCAGTCAGCAACCTCAGCTGTGGGGCCCAAAACGGGGTGGAATCGAGCTTTGAGCAGTTATCTGCGCAGTTATGACGCCACTATGGGTTGTAAAATATTCCAACGGACCCGAAACTCTACAGAACCTCGGATCAAAGGGTCTCGTACCATTTGCGATGTCCGATGGATTCATAACCAGTCAGCCACCTCATCTATGGGGCCCGAAACAGGGCGAAATTGAGCTCTGAGCAGTTATTTAACCAATTATGACGCCAATGTCGACCGGAAGATGTTCCAATGGACCCAAAGCTCTACAGAACCTTAGACAAGTGGTCACGTACCATTTGCGATGCCCCATGAATTCATAACCAGTCAGCAACCTCGGCGATGGGGCCCAAAAGCGGGCGAAACCGAGCTGTGAGCAGTTATCTTCGATGTCATGACGCCACTGTGTACTGCAAGATGTTCCGATGGACCCAGAACTCTACAGAGACTCAGAACGAGTGGTCATGTACCAATCGCGATGCCCAAAGAGTTCATCACCAGTCAGCACCCGCGGCTATGGGGCCCGGAACCGGGCGAGGTTGAGCATTGAGCAGTTATCAGCGCAGTTATGACGCCCCTGTGAGTTGTGAAATATTTGAATGGAAATGTTACTCTACAGTACCTTAGATCAAGTGGATATGTACCATTGGCAATGCCCAAAGATCTCGTTTCCAGTCAGCACCCTCAGCTATGGAGCCCAAAACGGGGCGAAATCGAACCTTGAGCAGTTATCTGCGCAGTTATGACGCCCCTTCGGGGTGGAAAGAGGTCCAATGTATCTGGCACTCTACATGACCTCGGATCAAGTGGTCACGTACCATTTGCGATGCCCGATGAACTGAATAACAGTCAGCACTTCCAGCTATGGGGCTCAGAACAGGGTGAAATCGAGCTGTGAAAAGTTATCTGCGAAGTCATGACGTACCTGTGGGTTCTAAACAGTTCTTATTGATCTTTCACTCTACAGAACCTCAGATCAAGAATTCACAATCCTCGATGACTGATGAATCCATCAACAGTCAGCGCCCTCGGCTCCGGGTCCCAAAACAGGGCGAAATCGAGCTCTGAGCAGTTATCTGCGCAGTTATGACGCCCCTGCCGGTTGTCAAGAGTTCCAATGGATCTGTCACTCTACAGAACCTCAGATAACTAGTTATGTACCATCGGTGATGCCCACAGAATCTATTACCAGTCAGCACCCTCAGCTATTTGGCCCAAAACGGAGCAAAATCGAGCTTTGCGCAGTTATGACGCCCCTGCCGGTTGTCAAGAGTTCCAATGGATCTGTCACTCTACAGAACCTCAGATAACTAGTTATGTACCATCGGTGATGCCCACAGAATCTATAACCAGTCAGCACCCTCAGCTATTTGGCCCAAAACGGAGCGAAATCGAGCTTCGCGCAGTTATGACGCCCCTGCCGGTTGTCAAGAGTTCCAATGGATCTGTCACTCTACAGAACCTCAGATAACTAGTTATGTACCATCGGTGATGCCCACAGAATCTATTACCAGTCAGCACCCTCAGCTATTTGGCCCAAAACGGAGCGAAATCGAGCTTCGCGCAGTTATGACGCCCCTGCCGGTTGTCAAGAGTTCAATGGATTTAATACTCCACAGAATTTCAGATCGAGTAGTCACGTACCATTTGCAATGCCGGATGAATTCAATACCGGTCAGCACTTCCAGCTATTTGGCCGTAAACGGGGCGGAATGGAGCTTTGAGCAGTTATATGCGCAGTTATAACGCTAATATGGGCTCAAAGGAGTTCCGATGGACCCGAAACTCCACATAACCTCAGATTGATTGGTCATGTACCATCCGCAATACCCAGAGGATCCATTACCAGTCAGCACTCTCAGCTATGGGGCTCAAAACAGGGCGAAATCGAGCTGTGAGCAGTTATCTGCGCAGTCCTGACGTACCTATGGGTTGTGAAGAGTTCCAATCGATCTTCCACTCTACAGAACCTCAGATCAAAGATCCACGTGAAATCCTCGATGACCAATGAATTCATCACCAGTCAGCACCCTCGGCTACGAGTCCGAAAACAGGGCGGAATCGAGCTGTGAGCAGTCATCTGCGCAGTCATGACGCCCCTGTGGGTTGTGAAGAGTTCCAATCGATCTTCCACTCTACAAAACTTCAGATCAAAGATTCATGTACCATTCTCGATGACCGATGAATCCATCACCAGCCAGCGACCTCAGCTATGGGGCCCAAAACAGGGCGAGATCGAGCTTCGCGCAGTGATCCTCGCAGCTATGACGCCACTGAGGTTTGTAAGATGTTCCGAAGGACCCAAAACTCTGCAAAACCTCGGACGAAGTGGTAATCTACCATTGGTGATGCTCGAAAAATTCATTACCAATCAGCACCCTCAGCTATGGGGCCCAAAACAGGACGAAAGCAAGCTTTGCGCAGTTATTTGCGCAGTCATGACGTACCTGTAATTTGTAAAGAGTTACAATCGATCTCTCACTCTACAGAACTTCAGATCGGAAATTCATGTACTATCCGCGATACCCAAAGAGTTCATAACCAGTCAGCACCCTCGGCTATGGGGCCAAAAACAGGGCGAAATCGAGCTCTGAGCGGTTATCTCCGCAATAATGACGCCCCTCCGGATTGTGAAGAGTTCAATGGATCTGTCACTCTACAGAACCTCAGATCAAGTAGTCATGTCTCGTTTGCGATGCCGGATGGATTTGATACTAGTCAGCACTTCCAGCTATGGGGACCAAGACCGGGCGAAATCGAGCTGTGAGCAGTCATCTGCGCAATCATGACGCGCCTGTGGGTTGAGAAGAGTTCCAATCGATCTTCCACTTCACAAAACTTCAGATCAAAGATTCATGTACCATTCTCGATGACCGATGAATCCATCACCAGCCAGCGACCTCAGCTATGGGGACAAAAACAGGGCGAAATCGAGCTCTGAGCGGTTATCTCCGCAATAATGATGCCCCTCCGGATTGTGAAGAGTTCAATGGATCTGTCACTCTAAAGAACCTCAGATCAAGTAGTCATGTCTCATTTGCGATGCCGGATGAATTTAATACCAGTCAGCACTTCCAGCTATGGGGACCAAAACATGGCGAGATCGAGCTTTGTGCAGTTATCTGCGCAGTGATGACGCCTCTGTGGGTTGCGGAAAGCTGCAATGGATCCGTTACTCCACCGAACCTCTGATCGAGTAGTCACGTACCATTTGCGATGCTCGACGGATACAATACCAGTCAGCACTTCCAGCTGAGGGGCCCAAGACAGGGCGGAATCGAGATTTGCGCAGTTATCTGCGCAGTTTTGGAGTAACTGTGGGTTGTAAGATTTTCCAATGGACCCAAAATTCTGCAGAGCCTACGATCAAGTTGATATGTACCATTGGTGATGCCTCAAAAATTTATTACCAGTCAGCACCCACAGAAATGGTGCCCAATACAGGACGAAATCGAGCTTTGCGCAGTTATCTGCACTGTTATGATGCCACTGTGGGTTGTCGAGAGTTCTAATCGATCTGTTACTCCACAACGGCCCTGGCTGAGTGGTCCTGTACCATTCGGGATGTCGAGAAGTTCCTCACCACTTAGCACCCTCGGCAATGGTGCCCAAGACACGGCAAAATCTGGCTTCACTTATCTGTTCAGTTACGACGCCACTGAGGGCTGGAGGAATTTCCATTGGACCCAAAACTCTACAGAACCTTGATTCAAGTGGTCATGTCGCATCCACGATACCCATAGAGTTCATTCCCAGTCAGCACCCTCGGCTATGGGGCCCAAAACAGGGCGAAATCGAGCTTTGAGCAGTTATCTCCGCAGTTATGATGCCCCTGTGATTTGTGAAGAGTTCCATCGATCTATTACTCTACAGCACCCCTGATCGAGTGGTCATGTACCATTCGTGATGTCCGAAGAATCTATCGCCAGTCAGCACCCTTGGCGATGAGGACCAAAACACGGCGAGATCAAGCTATGAGCAGTTATTTGCGTAGTTATACGCCACTGTGGGCTTCGGAATGTTCCAATGGACCCAATACTCTACAGAACGTTAGACCGAGTTATCATGTACCATCCGCGATACCCAAATTGTCCATTACCAGTCAGCACCCTCAGCTATGGAGCCCAAAACGAGGCGGAATCGAGCTCTGAGCACTTATCTCCGCAGTTATGATGCCCCGTGATTTGTAAAGAGTTCCAATCGATCTGTTACTCTACAGCACCCCTGGCTCAGTGGTCCTGTACCATTTGTGATGTCCGAAAAATTCCTCACCACTTAGCACCCTCGGCGATGGGGCCCAAGACATGGCGAAATCGAGTTATGAGCAGTCATCTGCGCTGTTATGACGCCACTGTGGGCTGGAGAAACTTCCATTGGACCAAATACTTTACAGAACCTGAGACAAGTGATGATGTTGCATCTCCAACACCCAAAGAGTTAATTACCGTCAGCAGCCTCGGCTATGGGGCCCAAAACAAGGCGAAATTGAGCTTTGAGCAGTTATCTTCGCAGTTATGATGCCCCTGTGGGTTTCGAGGAGATCCAACCGATCTGTTACTCTACAGCAATCCCGACTGAGTCGTTATTCGTCATTCGTAATGTCCGAAAAAGTTCCTTGCCAGTCAGCAACCTCAGCTATGGGGCCTGAAATGGGGCGGAATCGAGCTTTGAGCAGTTATTCGCGCAGTTTTTACGCCCTTGTGGGCTGTAAAAAGTTCCAGTGGACTTGGAACTCTACAGAACTTCAGATTGATTGATTATATACCTTCCGCAATATACAAAGAGTCTATCACCAGTCAGCACCCGCGGCTATGGGGCCCAAAACAGGGCGGAATCGAGCTCTGAGCAGTTATTCGCGCAGTTATGACGCCCCTGTACGGAGAAATGATTCTGCTGTCGAGTATGGGGCGAGCCCGTAGGTCGCGCGGCGGAGCCTCGTTCGGTGAGTCTCGCGCGCAGCTGTCGCTGCCACCTTGACAATCGCGAGGCAAGAACATAATTTGTGTTCCAGACCCGGGACCGTCGAGGCGGCCCGCACCGATGGTTCCGTAGAGCTGTGATATGGCCGCGCTCTGAGCGTAAGATTCGGGAAGCGACGGGGGCAATACAGTTCACGTCTACTCTGTCGATTTACTCAGATTATTGATATCTAGCGGTTATGAGAAGGTCTGAATCACACGGCACAGTACTGTTGTTGATTGAGAATGAAATTGATGCCATAAAAATGATGGCTGAATAGAAAAATAGCCATATGACATGTATATACACCCAAGTATGTGGCATCAAGGTTAAACGCTTCGTAAACTGCAGGGAGAGTTTTTGAGACCTAACCTTGAATTCTCTTGTCAATCGGGTTTTCTTTCTAAAAGTCGTATCCGTGCAACATCAAACGGAACATTCTTATCCACGGTGGAATGAGAAATGTTTGGTTGCTGTGTGAAGAACGATTGTTCCGGGATAGGATTAAAGCTGAACTCAACTGAAATGAGGAAATCGTGTCGTTTTTGCGGCGTGAAAATACAATTGGATTTTTCAACCGGTGAACTGAAGATTAGCAATCAATTCATCATTCATTTATTTTTTCATAAATAATTTCACCTGCTTTTCGTATGCTTGCAATATATATTCAACAATAATCTTGAAGATGTCAGGAGATAGGGAATGATGTTGAGAAAACGGTGAATAATTTCATCAACGTCAGTAGATACAAAATTCTTTAAAAGTGGTCAGTAATTACAATTCAAGCGTATCCTATAACGTCACGAAATTCACTAGGGACGTACTCATGAGAGTATGCACCAATTTTCTTCTCATTTCAACAAATGATGGAGTGTTTTTTCTTGAAGAATTACAGTAACAACGCATGACAACACAGGTGGCTAAGTACAACTAGACAGAATGATGCTTAGAATGTCATATTATCGGTGTGTGATCTTTATTAAGATCCATATTATCTAGTGTGGAACATTTACAAATGATTTCTTGTGGCGATGAAAAGTTGATTACCATTCCGAGTTGCGTGACATGCGCGCGTTCTGCAGCTCGACCACTCGAACAGCAAATGGCGCCGTTACCAGCAGCTAGAATCACATCGCGAATGCCCTCTGAAGCAGCTGGCGTCGATTTCGCTGGTCCGATCAAAGTTTTGTTCAATCGTGGCAGAGGGGCAGAATGGACGAAGCGGTATTTCTGCATAATCATATGCATGTTTACAAGGGCAACACATGTAGAAATAGTATCAGAGCTCACTTCAGCGGCTTTCGTAGCAGCCTTTCATAGATACGTGTCTCGGCGCGGACGCTGTACGGAATTATACTGTGACAATGCAAAGAACTCGGTCGGGGCGGAGGCGGAAATCAAGAAAATGTTCACTGAGGCATCGGCCTTTTCGAACGAAGTCGCGGCTCTGCTCGCCCTGGGAAATGTGACGTGGAATTTTTCACCCCCTCGAGCTCCTTACTTTGGAAGACTGTGGGAGGCGGCAGTCCGCATTTTCAAATACCATCTCAAACGAGTAGTTGGAGATGCGTGTCTTACATTCGAGAAATACATGACCTTAAGCAGCCAAATCGAAGCTCGCCTAAACTCTCGGCCTCTCTGCCCTCTGAGTACGGATGGAAATGACCTCATTGCCTTGACCCCTGGCCATTCTTTGATTGGGCGCGCTGTCACTGCATTGCTCGGACCATTCGACGACGTTGACTTACACCCTTCTCCTCGGTGCAGGTGGAGGCAAATTTGAAGGATGCGCAACAATTTCTGGGATCGTTGGTGCAAGGAAGTGATGCATCACCTTCAACAAGGTGGTAAATGGCTCAGCGTCCAGGATCAAATCAACGTCGGCGACCTGGTGCTCGTGAAGGACGAGCTGACACCTCCAACCAAAAGGCCCATAGCTCGGGTAATTCCTGTCCATCCTGGCAAAGACGGGCTGACGCGCGTGGTCGATGTGAGGACCGCCACAGCAACCTATCGTTGAGCTTTGTGCAAGCTCATCAAGCTACCAATAGATCCAGATGGCCAGGATGGTTATTAGACATCAAGAGTCAAGGAGTTCCTGTCAACATCGTCATCAACTGAAGAACAATAAGTTGAGAATCGCGTATTTTCGACAGTCACTACATAATTTCCTCGCTCTACACCTACGAAAATTTCGCAAGGCCACTCGTATCGTCTCCGTTTATTATTTGCATTTCCTCGTAGAGCCAGTCAAATCAAACAAGTCGAGTATTAGCTCTTGGCCTATTCTCAATACGCTGCGCAAGATGAGAGATGATGCCTCGTATTCATTCTTGATATATTTTTACAACTTAGAATCATTTTGAGGAATGCAACCTTTGCCGAATTACTCTTTTCCCCCATTGTTTAAAGAATTATAGATTAAGATTTTGGCTTATCAGCCTAAAAGCTCTGTTGAGCGAATTTGAATAATGTAAATTATGGATTTTTTTTGTTGTGCTATGTGCACTGTGGGATGTTGATCATCCAGAATTTGTATGTTTCTGTTTCTCTTTGATTTTTGGCTGGTAGATCCAGACTTAAATGTTTATTCCGTAGGATAATCAATCCACGATCTTCAGCAAGACATATGACAGTTAACTGATATTTTAATTTATTCAGTCATCTTTCGACTGATCAGCTTTGATTTTGACTGATTCATACGAATTAGCTATCAAGTTGGATGGGCACCGTGAAATCATAAAAATGTTAAAATCTTGTTCGTATATATACTTCTTTTTTGATTTTGTCATTGAGCTGTCGGTAAAATTCAAAATCTTTTCTGATTTGTAAAATGAATCTTCAAATTGCTACTTTTGATCGACAATTTAGAATTTTTCATTTGATTAACTATCGGTCATTTCGTTATTATCAAATCGAATTGTTCGCATGCTCTATGAGTCTGATAACCGCGACCCCTACTGAGTCTTACATGTTCTTTTCCGAATTCAATGGCGGAATGTTGAAGTATCTCGAGCCTGCGAATATTCGAGGGAAATTCAGCAGTTGGAGCACGGTGCGATAACTCACGATTTCCCCTCGATGTCACGCGAGGGACATCATTCAAATTTTATTGGCCGAATTGGCACCTGATGATCCTGTCATCCGCCCTGCTCTCCTCTGCGAGTCTCTCTCGCACCTCGAAATCAGTCAGTTAGCCAAAGGGCGGCAAGCAGCGATCAGCTGTGCTGCTTGCGCACAAAGTTACATCCGCACTGGTGCCCATCCTCGCGACCGCGTACTCCCGTTCCCTTTCAATTCTCGCGCCGCGCCCACACCGCGTCTCATCTTTTTTCTCACAAGTGTAGCACACCTTATGAGAGATTATGTTGTCATTTTAGTGTTCAGTATGAACAAATAGTGAGTCATCATTTGGTGAACCTACCCTGCACATCCTGATCCTAGAATCCGGGCTCCAAGGTATCATGAGAACAACTTGCCCCTTTTCAGAGTGTTACGTTATGTACTATTCAGCCTTATCTTATTTGACTCACAAGTTGTTTGACTTACATTTAGATTCAACTCTATCATGGTTTGCCAAAGGATGTTACTACTACAGAATTGAAAATAAATCTCTAGCAAGAGGGTATCCAGCGAAAGCAACATCTTTGCACTGTCTCTTTGGTCCAGCATTGCTCGCCTATGTTCATCCAGTTGCAGGATAAAATTTGCATAATCAAACCATGGCTGCTTATATCAAGGCATCTCACTTAACGAAAAGATGTCACTCACCACTACTCTACATTGGACCAGAATAAGGACTGAAAAATAATTTGAAACGAGCTGCTGAATTTTTTTCTCAAGCCTCAAGTATTGTTCTTGATGATCTATTTGTCATTCATGTACAGCTGTAATCGCTCATCATATCGATGAGTGAGTTTCATTTCTCAGATCATCTTTTCCATGACTTGAGAGATACTTTTGCTCAGCGGTTTTCCAACTGCTGAAAAATTTTTTAAAAAAGCCAATAGAATAATCATCATTGAGCAAATTGACTTAGGAATTGGCGAGCAGATGTGATGGCAAATACAAAACTATTTGATATGAAACTCAAAGTTATTCACATATCCTTCCAAAGAAGGGGATCTATTCGATATGAGTCTCAAAATCGATCAAGTGACGAGTGATGATTAATTATGATGTGTAATGGCTCCGTGAGTCCGTGAGCAAGAATGATATCCTGTTGTAAAGAGGCAACGTCGGATCGTCCAGATGGTGCCCGTTCTTAACGAGTCCGCCTCTTGCTGCACGAGAACCTGGTGCTGTGGCCAACCGGGACCACGACGAGGAAAATACCACCAGATGAGAAAATAATCACACTCGCTCCGATCAGGCATATCACGCACTCGAGCAACCGTAAGATGAACTGTGATGTGCTGTGATGCACGGCGCTGAAATTGCGGCATCGGTCAACGGCGAACGCGAAACCGGAACACAAATTATGTTCTTGCCTCGCGATTATCGAGGCAGCGTCAACAGCTGAGCGCGAGACTCGCCGAACGAGGATACGCCGCGCCACCTACGGGCTCACCGCATACTCGACAGCAGAATGATTTCTCCGTGTGGGATGTGAAAAGTTCCAATGTATCTGTTACTCTACAGGACCTCGGATCGAAAAGTCACGTACCATTTGCGATGCCCCATGAATTTGATACCTGTCAGCACTTTCAGCTATGGGGCCCAAAACAGGGCGAAATCGAGTTTTGCGCAGTTATCTGCGCAGTTATGACGCCACTGTGGGTTGTAGAAAATTCCAATCGATCTGTTCTTCCACAGCACCCCTGATTGAGTGGTCATGTACCATTGATGGTGTCCGAGAAATTTATCACCAGTTAGCACCCTCGTCGATGGGGCCCGAAATAGGGCGAAATCGAGCACCGAACCACAGGTCGAGTAGTGACGTACCATTCGCGATGCCCGATGAATTGATCCCCAGTCAGCACCTTCAGTTATGGGGCCCACAACAGGAGGAAAACGGACATTGCGCAGTTATGACACCACTGTGGGTTGTGAAGAGTTCCAATGGATCTGTTACTCTACAAAACCTCAGATCAAGTAGTGACGTACCATTTGCGATGCCCAAGGAATTGATTCCCAGTCAGCACCTTCAGCTATGGGGCCCACAACAGAACGAATTCGGACATTGCGCAGTTATCCGTGCACTTAAGACACCACTGTTGGTTGTGAGATGTTCCAATGGACCCGAAACTCTACAGAACCTTGAATCAAGTGATCATGTACCATCCGCGATACCCAAGGAGCTTATGTACAGTCAGCACCCTCGGATATGGATCCCAAATCGAGATTCCAGCAGATATCCCCGCAGTTATGACGCCCCTGCGGGTTATCGAGAGTTCCAATCGATCTGTCACTCTACAGGACCTCAGATCGAGTAGCTATGTATCATTGTTGATGCCCAAGAATTTTATCCATTGTCAGCACCCTCAAATATGGGGCCCAAACAGGGCGGAATCGAGCTTTGAGCAGTTATTTCCGCAGTTATGATGCCCCCGTGGGTTGTAAGAGTTCCAATCAATCTGGTACTCCGCAGCACCCCTGAACAAGTAGTAATGTACCATTCTCAATGCCCGATTGATTCATCACCAGTCAACAACACTAGCCATGGGGCCCAAACGGGGCGAAGTCGAGCTCTGAGCAGTTATCTGCGCAGTTATGATGCGACTGTGGGTTGTCAAGAGTCCCAGTCAATCTATCACTCCGCAGTGACCCTGATTGAGTGGTCATGTACCATTCGTGATGCCCGAAAAATTCTTCACCAGTTAGCACCCTCGTCGATGGGGCCCAAAACAAGGTGAAATCAAGCACTGAGCAGTTATCTCCGCAGTTATGATGCCCCTGTGATTTGTCAAGAGTTCAAATGGACTCAAATTCCCACAGAACCTCAGATTGAGTGATTATGTACCATCCGCGATATCCAAAGATTTCATTACCTGTCAGCAACCTCGGCCATAGAGCCGAACCAGGGCGAGGTCGAGCTTTGAGCAGTTATCTCCGGAGTTATGATGCCCCGGTGATTTGTGAAGAGTTCCAATCGATCTGTTATCCACATCACCCTTGGCTAAGTGGTCACGTACCATTCGTGAAGCCCGGAAACTCATCACCCAAAGAGTTTATGACCAGTCAGCACCCTCGGCTACGGGTGCCAAAACAGGGCGAAATCGAGTCTGAGCAGTTATCTGCGCATTTATGACGACTCTGTGGGTTGTGGAGGTTCCAAATGGATCTGTTACTCTATAGCAACCCTGATTGAGTGGCCATGTATCATTCGTGATGCTCGGAAAATCTATCACTTGTTAGCAACCTCGGCTATGGGGCCCAAAACAGGGCAAAATCGAGCTCTGAGCAGTTATCTCCGCAGTTATGATACCCCTGTGGGTTGTCAAGAGTTCCAATCGATCTGTCACTCCACAGAATCCATCGAGTTGTCACGT
Source organism: Eretmocerus hayati (assembly GCA_029851415.1). Lineage (NCBI taxonomy): Eukaryota > Metazoa > Arthropoda > Insecta > Hymenoptera > Aphelinidae > Eretmocerus > Eretmocerus hayati. The sequence continues at coordinate 90,730,810 of CM056742.1, read as the reverse complement.
ACCATCTGCGGTGCCCGAAGAGTTTATTACCAGTCAGCAACCCCGGCTACGGGGCCCAATTCGAGCTCTGAGCAGTTGTCTGCGCAGTTCCGGCGCCTCTGTGGGTTGTAAGATATTCCGATGGACCCAAAACTCTGCAGAACCTCAGATTAAGTAGTTCTGGACCATCTGCGATGCCCAAAGAGTTTATTTCCAGTCAGCACTCTGGCTATTGGGCACAAAACAGGGCGAAATCGAGCTCTGAGCAACTATCTTTGCAGTTATGACTGCCCCGTGGGTTGTAAAGAGTTCCAATCGATCTCCTACTCCAAAGAACCCCAGATCGAGTTGTCACATATCATCTGCGATGCCCAACGAGTTTATTACCAGGCAGGAACCTCGGATATTGGGCCCCAAACAGGCCAACATCGTGCTTTGGGCAGTTATCTGCGCAGTTATGACGCACTTAGAGTTGTAAGATGTTCCAATGAACGCGAAACCCTACAGAACCTTGAATCAGGTGATTATGAAGCATCCTCGATACCCAAAGAGTTCATTACCAGTTAGCACCCTCGGCTATGGTGCCCAAAGCAGGGCGGGATCCAGCTTTGCGGACTTATCTTCGCAGTTATGATGCCACTATGGATTGTAAGAAATTCCAATGGAACCGCAACTCTACAAAACCTCCATGAGAGTGGTCATGTACGATTGGTAATGCCCGAGAGATTCATCCCCAGTAAGCAACCTCAGCTATGGGGCCCAAAACAGGACGGAATCGAGCTTTGCGCAGTTATCTGCGCAGTTATGTCGCCACAGTGGGCTGTAGGAAGTTCCAATGGATTCGAAACTCCACAGAACCTTAGATTCAATGATGTTGTCCCATCCGCAATACCCGGGGAGTTCATTACCAGTCAGCACCCTCAGCCATGGGGCCCAGGATAGGGTTAAATCAAGCTCTGAGCAGTTATATGCGCAGTCTTGACGCCCCTCTGGGTTGTAAAGAGTTCCAATGGATCTGTTACTCTACCGAACCACAGGTCGAGTAGTGACGTACCATTTGCGATGCCCGATGAATTGATCCCCAGTCAGCACCCTCAGCTACGGGGCCCACAACAGGAGGAAATCGGACATTGCGCAGTTATCTGTGCAGTTATGACACCACTGTGGGTTGTGAAGAGTTCCAATGGATCTGTTACTCTACGAAACCTCAGATCAAGTAGTGACGTACCATTTGCGATGCCCAATAAATTGTTTTCGAGTCAGCACCTTCAGCTATGGGGCCCACAACAGAACGGATTCGGACATTGCGCAGTTATCCGTGCACTTATGACACCACTGTTGGTTGTAAGATGTTCCAATGGACCCGGAACTCTACAGAGCCTTGAATCAAATGATCATGTACCATCCGCGATACCCAAGGAGCTTATGTACAGTCAGCACCCTCGGATATGGAACCCAAAACAGGGTGGAATCGAGATTTCAGCAGTTGTCTCCGCAGTTATGATGCCCCTGTGGGTTGTCAGAAGTTCCAATCTATCTGTTACTCCACAGCAACCTTGATTGAGTGGTCATGTACCATTCGCGATGCCCGAAAAATTCTGCACCAGTTAGCACCCTCGGCAATGCAGAACCTCAGATCAAGTGGTTATGTACCTTTGGTGATGCCCGAAGAATTGATTACCAGTTAGCACCCTCAGGTTTGGGGCCCAAAACAGGACAAAATCGAGCTTTGCGCAGTCATTTGCGCAGTTATGGTGCCACTGTGGGTTGTAAGGAGTTCCAATCGTTCTGTATCTCCACAGAATTCTAGTTCAAATGGTTGTCCTGTTATGGGCCACATAGCCGAAGGTGCTGACTTGTAATAAATTCTTCGGGCATCATACATGATATATGACCTCTTGATATCAGGTTTTGTAGAGTTTCGGGTCTATTGAAACATCTTACAACCCACAGTGATGTCATAACCGGGCAGATAACTGCTCAGAGCTCGATTTTACCCTGTACCGGGCCCCATAGCAGAGGGTGCTGACTGCTCATAAATTTCTCGGACATCACCAGTAGTGCTCAGCCATTCGAACTGAGGTTCTGTAGAGTTTCGGGTCCATTGAAACATCTTTCAACCCACAGTGGCGTCATAACTGCGCAGATAACTGCTCAAAGCTCGATTCCGTCCTGTTTTGGGCCTCATAGCTGAGAGTACTGTCCGGTTATCAATATTCCTGGCATCATGAATGGTACAAAACTCCTTGATCTTTGGTTCTGTAGAGTTTCGGGTCCATTGGAACATCCTACAACTCACGGTGGCGTCATTACTGCGCAGATAACTGCTCAAAGCTCGATTTCACCCTGTTTTGGGCCCCATAGCTGAGGTTGCTGAATGGGAATGAATTTTTTAGGCATCAGGAATGCCATATCATCACTCCATCTGAGGTTTTGTGGAGTTCCGGAACCATTAGAACATCTCACAACCCTTAGTGGCGTCATAACTGCGCAGATAATTGCTCAAAGCTCGATTCCGCCCTTATTTGGGCCCAATAGCTGAGGGTGCTGACTGGTCATGAATTCTTCCGGCATTGGCAATGGTACATAACCTTTCCATCTGAGGTTCTGTAGAGTTTCGGGTCCATTGGAACATCTCACGACCCGCAGCCTTGCTGAAAACTGTGATATACAGCTACTCGTCCTTCCACATGTCTAATTACACGTCTATTCTGACCATATTCAGCTCGTGAAAAGTGATATGTATATGACAGTGGAAAAGTGGATAGGTGAACACGTGGAATTGTATTCCGAATAAGGGGTCAGAGAATGGCCCATTTTCGTCTCATCGAATCCCATGCACTTTCGGACGTGTTAATATACATCCGTCTTTGACGTCCAACACGATGTGGACTTATATGTGCCAAACTCAAAATATTAAGAACCTATTCGGTAGAATGTTTGTTAGAGTGGGCGCCGAGTTCTTCTAATAACACTCACTTCTATATAAGAAAATACGCGAGTCACACGTGAGATTTATTACAAACAATTAAAAGACTCTACAAAGATCAAAATCTAGGTACACAGAGTAATACGATCTAGTACAATAAAGAGCGAGTTACAGCGTGAACACAACACACGATGTGCTCCGCGTCTGGCAAAGGCGAGCAACGGACTGGACAGCAAGGAAAACGACGAGACGAGGAGAGACTGGTGCGCGCAGGCGCCCCAAGCGCCCGTATCAGCACAGCGTGACAATGTGTAGATGCAGGACTGATGAGTAGCCGCCGCAGAGAACTCAACACTCCCTCCCTCTGCAAAGGCTACGAATCCTTAGGCTACGGCTATCCGATCCCCCGTCGGTTTCACTGCTGCTGGTGGATGTTTTCCTCGAGAATTGCTGTTTTGGGATAAATTCTGCAACTCGAGTCGCGAAATACTTCTAGTAACAAGCATTTGAGTACGTCTTAGTTTCTAGTATGGACTTTTGACATTCGTTCTAATACATCTATATCATTTCGTTAGTACTTCCAGTTCGTCTTCCCTCTAAGTGGTTCACGGTACACCGTTTCAGTTATCCAACTGGATTCTGTTCTCGGTTCGAGTAGATATCATAACTTCTAATACACGCTATCCATGCAATCCTGCACGGTGAAGCCATTGATCTCTGTCATCACTGCGCTCTCTGCTTCTAAATTGATCAAATCGCCTCTCGACTTTCTTCTCAGATAGTCCTTCTATATGGTTTCTTCCAACTCAATATCTTGGTACATATAAGCAACCATTTCTTCTAATCTTTTCGTCTACTTCTAGGATCTCGCTAAGGTCACTCTGACTTGGTGTCTGTTGAACTGGCTTTCTTAAAATCCAGGAACGTTGTCGATTTAACCAAGGGATTGATTCCGCCAGTAGAGCCCACGACTGATTTTGGCTTCTAATAATCTCTTCCCATCGCATCAAGGTTAGCAGCATCTCTTCAACGGCGTATACTTGAAAGTCTTCGAGGTTTCTGACAACCAACAGGCGCATACATCGAAGTCTTTGAGCTTCCTGAAAAACCGACGGGGTTGGTTGGCAGTATTCTATTTCATTTCATTGCTCTCTCTATTCCCGTGTACTATTCGGAAGCTTGCTTAAACATTTACAGTCTAGTCGTCTAATCAGGCAGTGATCGGTCTATTCCTGAGTTCGTCTAATTTTATACTCCTATTTTAAGCCCTTCGGAATTTTCTGTTTAAGTCGTGGCTTCTAGTTTGATTGAGGCCTCTCTTCTTCTATCAGTCTATCTATCTATCAATCTATCTAGCCGAAACACTGGATTGGCCTTCGAGTATGTAACTGGCAAAAGAGGTTTTTGCGAGTGGATCCTCTATGAGGATTTGTTCACAAATTCTGAGACAGATATTCGCATGCTCCTATTGTCTTCGGACTCTGTAGTTCTACAACTTATTCTTATTCTCCCTCCCAATCCCAGAAGGGCATCCTCTTTGGGCAGCTCCGGTGTTTGGAAAATTTTGCTGTCTACCCATCTCTACCATGGTACATTTTGGATTTGCTGAAGGTGTTCGTCTATAGCGTCTATGCGCATGATTTGCGTGTGAACTTCTGAACTATTCTCGTACTTTTTGCACAAATCTTTGATTCGGCAAAATTCCAAATCGAATCACCGATTCCGCTTGACATAATTTTACGTCAGACATCTGTGCCAGAGACTTGGTCACAGCAGATGTCCATTTGTCATTCACATCTATCCTTTGGCTAACATCAACGAGTCATTTGCGACACGTTAGTTTGATAACAAGGTCAATTCGACTGTACTTCTTGAGAGTTGACTGGTGTCGCTGCTCACGAGCACTGTCTAACTCATGTCGAGAGCTGCTCCTCGAATCTTCGAATAGCTTTGTCTGGACTCGAGGATCCCACGAATGAATGATACCAGAGATAATTGAATAAGTCCTGTACAGCAGTGACTATAATTCAATACATGGTGGTTATATTGATCTATTGACCCGTTTGGGCAACTTATGTAAACCAGTCTTCTAGGTATAAGAGGTCAAATTTTGACTTTCTCAATACAGCTTCTAAGTCAATTTTCTAACTTAATTCGAGCTCATCTTCTATTTCAGACTTTATATTCATTTGATGAAACAAATTCCGGCCTCCAATGGATTAGGGTTGATCTCCTCGCTGTGTGTGCTTCTCATTTTGACGTGTGGTTGAACATCACTCGCTCAGAATGCGACGGTAGATTCTTCTAAATTCGTCATCTCTCATATGATGCGCCTTATAGTGATTGGTGTCTAGAATACATCTACGTAGAATCATGTCTCTACACGACATCCAGGAAATCTGAAGTCCAACTTGCACCAGATCAGAATTTTGGAGTCATCCTCTCATCGAATTACGAACGATCAAGTATGGTTCTCTGAAAGAAGATCATTGTTCGGTAATCGTCATGAACTTCCAGGAGATCCCAAAACTAAGCTGGTTTCGATTTCTGAATCGTTCGACTTGTACGCGAATTACTTCGCTCTTTTCACTCGACGGACAAATGATTAACTTCTAGGTTCAAAATTCTGAAGTTTCTTCTAGGTTATGTTAGCCACAGAGTTATGTTCAAACTCTAAGTTTGTGGTGCCTTCTAACTCAGTTGACTCTAAGTCAGTGCGTTTCCTCCATCTTGGAGAGTTCGTGGTGAACTTCGTCTATTCCTCCCTCCCAATCTCAGCGAGGTTCCTTAGAACATACGCGTAGATTGTCACGAGAGTTCACCCAACGTATCCATCTAAGCTTAGATCTTCTGGACAGCACACCAGTGATTTTTATTTCTTCTAGGAGTGCACATGAAGTCCTTGACGGGGCGGGGGGGGGGGGGTCAATGATCTTCTGAATTCTAATAATACTCCGCTCTATCCGAGTGAGGACAGAGGTTCAGTCATTCCTTCTAAATCTGGTTAGTCTTCGATGCTTCACATTTCTCTTCCGCTAGGATGTTCCTTTTTACTCCCAGGTAGGTTAGACGCATATCTTGTGTATCAGTTAATGCAGCGACGGAATTCTACACGTTGACTGTTGGCATGTCTATCAGCAGATACAGGTGCCACTCCTGAGATGCTTGAAATACAGCAAGTGCTAGATGTATGTTACATACTGAAACACTTTAAAGAAAAATTTTAGTCAAATAAACTTCTAGCTCATCACCTGAAACATTTCAAAAGGAAATTTTTAGTCGAGTAAACTTCTAGTTCATCAAACCTCTGATTTTGGCAATTCTGAAACGAGGGGCAAACCTTATTCACAAATTCTACCAAAACATCTAGTTCATCGAACCTCTGATTTTAGCATCCGTGTAACGAGGCGCAAGCCCTCTTCAAAATGTGCGAGCAACTTCTAAATAATATCAATTTCTTGTTGAACATTGACTTCTACATCTACTCTCTAATCCATCCTCTGAGTTTAGCTTCTAACTCATCAATCTCAACTTCAAGTACTTAGAGGATGCCAGATCTGGATTTAATTCTAATTCAATGATCAATTGATATTGTACTTCTATAAATGACCAGTTACCTTGGAACGTACGTCCAGCCATGTATCCAGTGATACCCAATTGACTGTAAATTTCAATGACGATGGTCCAATTACATACATATTGGATCATATGTATGTATATAGTTTAGACTCCACTCCGCTAGTACTACTAGCAGAGATCGTCATAACTAAATGCGTAATTCCCGAAAATGTACTCGCTGTATACGTGCTCCCTCCCACTCTGTCTAGCCGTACGACGGACAAGCCATTTTGCGTGGTAGGGGCGATCGCACACGCATACAGTTTGCACAATCCCGAAGAAAAACACACACGGATGAATAACCTAGTTGCACGAACATCAATGCAATTTCGGAAAATCACCCGGGTAACCGCCATTTTGTTCATAAGGCATTGCATTCGTCGTACTCTGATCAGTGGATCGATGAACTATATATACACCGGGTACGGGATATCACGATGTAGTTTCTACTTTCATCGAAATTTGCCACCCGATTCTAACTTTGGGAATTTTCAACTCTACTTTCGATGCCTCCATACTTCTATGCTTCTAAACTTCTATTCTTCTATACTTCTATGCCTCTAAATTTTTATGCTTCCAAACCCCTATGCTTCTAAACTTCTATGGTTTTCGTAAACTTCTAGGTGGAGTTGAAATGCCTTTTTGTGATTGACTTCTAGGTTATTAGGTGGTGTACCTGCCATAGCGTTTACCTGTGTGACACGTTAGCCACCTTACACGAGCTGCTAATTTGCCACCGCACCAATACCTGCACTGCAGTGTATCAGCTGCAAGCAATATCTCAGCTATGCACACGTGCAACTTCTTATACACATTATAACCTTTGACACATCTAGTTTTATGCCATTTGTTTGGATCATGCCACTGCACCGACACCTGCACCGCAGTGTATCAGACAGATAAGCATATCGTATCCGCGCGCATACCACTATCACGCGTTTTCACATATTTCAAATTACATTTCGACGTGTCAACACAAATGTCGATGCTCTGGTTGGAGCAAGCACAACCACGGCGAGTTGACAACGCACAGCGCTCATCAAACTCTGTTAGGCGGCTCTGGTAAATGTGAGCAGGCGTCAACCTGTAAGTCTAGAAATAAACCTCTAACTTCTAGCTTATGTATGTCGGCAATGCGAACATTTTGGTCTTCGAAAGTAGAGAAAACCCACTTCAAACTCGGCACAACTCAGTATTGCGGATTACAATCTAACATCTCGCAACACTACCGAATCCGTTTTTTTTTTTTTTTTTTTTTAATAACTGGACGGAGGAGAAAATTCACACACAACGAAATCATCGAGAGTTGAGTTGCCGTCACCATGTTGGATGCGAATGTAGCACAAAGAGGAGACCGATAACTGCTTTGCGCGTGCCCATATGTCGCGCTGGCTCTTTTCGCACTCACTCCGAGGTCACCGAATGCACTTTCTCCATTTCCGTTGCCCCGAGGAGCTCCTAACCCTGGGGTGGTCGCGCCGACCTGGAGCCATGTGCAGTCGCCCCGGTACGGGCTTCTGCACAGCGTGCTGGGCCCATAACCTGTTAGAGTGGGCGCCGGGTTCTTCTAATAACACTCACTTCTATATAAGAAAATACGCGAGTCACACGTGAGATTTATTACAAACAATTAAAAGACTCTACAAAGATCAAAATCTAGGTACACAGAGTGATACGATCTAGTACAATAAAGAGCGAGTTACAGCGTGAACACAACACACGATGTGCTCCGCGTCTGGCAAAGGCGAGCAACGGACTGGACAGCAAGGAAAACGACGAGACGAGGAGAGACTGGTGCGCGCAGGCGCCCCAAGCGCCCGTATCAGCACAGCGCGACAATGTGTAGATGCAGGACTGATGAGTAGCCGCCGCAGAGAACTCAACAATGTTATTGGAAGTGATTTCAGCGGTATGAATCAAAGAGAGGATCGATCACGCCCTACTGGGAATAAGCGACCGCGAGAGCGAACATCCTGTAATTCTTTGGAAGAAATCGGCCCTGTAGGTGGCCACCACGCAATATGGCCATTGTAAAGAATCTACGGAATAGAAGAGATACGCCTTGTCAATCAAAAATTGATTGGCGAGACGTGGATGATAATTCAGCTCCATTGGAATGCTTTTCCTGGAAGGAAAAAGGATTTTCAGAATTTTTGGGAAATTTGGAAACTCCATTTTCTTATATTGTTACTCCGGTTGAGTCCCAGGAAATTTGAGGAATTCATGCAATATTTCAGATATCGTACCTCTCATATTTCTTTTTCTGCGGAGTGAGAGGAACTTCCAAGATGTTTTGGAAAGTATTCAGCAAGCAATCCGATTCTGTAGTATTCAGCTCGATTAGTCAATGACCTAACGAGTGATTGTGTTATCATCGAAAACGATCCACTCCGTCAATTCAATGCTACCTGGCAGGATTCAGACCGATAGCAAAACTTATCTCCAGGCCGTCACAATCCTGCTCATCAGTGTCGGATTCGATTGAAATGTATAAAAACTAGAGGAGTTCAATACTGATTGTGAGTATTGATAAGGATAGAATAACCATGTACCCACGATTCGAATCCGATTCTGTAGTATTCATCTCGATTGGTCAATCACGCAGTTAGTGATTGATTCATCATTGAAATCGATCGACGCAGTCGACTCAATGCTGCCCGGTAGGATTCAGACCGATAGCGAAACTTATCCTCAGAGCGTACCAATCCTGCTCAGCAGTGTTGAATTCGATTGGAATGTATAAAAAGTAGAGGAGTTCAATACTGATTGTGAGTATTGAGAGGGGTAGAATTACCATGCACCCACGATTCCAATCCGATTCTGTAGTATTAATCCCGATTAGTCAATGACGCAATGACTGATGTGGTCATCATCGGAATCGATTGAGGCAGTCGAGTGCTTGCTGCCTGGCAGGATTCGGACCGATAGCGAAACTCATCCCCAGGCCGTTCCAATCCTGCTGAGCAATATTCATTTCGATTCAAATACATGGAATTCAGAGGAGTCCAATACTGATTCTGAGTATTGAGAGGGATAGAATAACCATGGACCCACGATTTCGATTCGATTCTGTAGTATTCATCTCAATTGATCAATGACGCAATGAGTGATGGGGTCATCATTGGAATCGCTTGACGCGGTCGATTCAATGCTGCCCGGCAGGATTCAGACCGATAGCGAAACCTATCCTCAGAGCGTACCGATCCTGCTCAGCAGTGTCGAATTCGATTGAAATGTATGAAACCTAGAGGAGTTCAATACTGATTGTGAGTATTGAGAGAGGTAGAATAATCATGCACCCACGATTCCAATCCGATTCTGCATTATTGAACTCGATTGGTCAATCACGCAGTTAGTGATTGATTCATCATTGGAATCGATTGACGCAGTCGACTCAATGCTGCCCGGTAGGATTCAGACCGATAGCGAAACTTATCCTCAGAGCGTACCATTCCTGCTCAGCAGTGCCGGATTCGATTGAAATGTATGAAAACTAGAGGAGTTCAATACTGATTGTGAGTATTGAGAGGGGTGGAATAATCATGCACCCAGAATTCCAATCCGATTCTGTCGTATTCATCTCGATTAGACAATGACGCAACGAGTGATTGTGTTATCATCGAAATCGATCCACACCGTCAATTCAATGCTACCTGGCAGGATTCAGACCGATAGCGAAACTTATCTCCAGGCCTTCCCAATTCTGCTCAGCAGTATTGAACCCGATTGATATATATGAAACCTAGGGGACTTCAATACTGTTTGTGAGTATTGATGAGGATAGAATAACCATGTATCCACGATTCCAATCCGATTCTGTAGTATTCATCTCGATTGGTCAATCACGCAGTTAGTGATTGATTCATCATCGAAATCGATTGACGCAGTCGACTCATCGCTGCCCGGTAGGATTCAGACCGATATCGAAACTTATCCTCAGAGCGTACCAATCCTGCTCAGCAGTGTCGAATTTGATTGGAATGTATAAGAAGTAGAGGAGTTCAATACTGATTGTGAGTATTGAGAGGGGTGGAATAATCATGCACCCAGAATTCCAATCCGATTCTGTCGTATTCATCTCGATTAGACAATGACGCAATGACTGATTGGGTCATCGTTGAAATCGATTGAAGCAGTCGACTCATTGCTGCCTCGCAGGATTCGGACCGATGTCGGAACTCATCTCCAGGCCGTTCCAATCCTGCTCAGCAATATTCATTTCGATTCAAATACATGGAATTCAGAGGAGTTCAATACTGATTGTGAGTATTGAGAGGGATAGAATAACCATGAACCCGAGATTTCGATTCGATTCTGTAGTATTCATCTCGATTAATCAATGACGCAAAGAGTGATGGGGTCATCATTGGAATCGCTTGACGCGGTCGATTCGATTATGCCCGGCAGGATTCAGACCGATAGCGAAACTTATCCTCAGAGCGTACCAATCCTGCTCAGCAGTGTCGAATTCGATTGATATATATGGAACCTAGAGGACTCCAATACTGATTGTGAGTATTGATAAGGATAGAATAACCATGTACCCACGATTCCAATCCGATTCTGTAATTTCCATCTCGATTGGTCAATCACGCAGTTAGTGATTGATTCATCATTGAAATCGATTGACGCAGTCGACTCAATGCTGCCCGGTAGGATTCAGACCGATAGCGAAACTTATCCTCAGAGCGTAACGATCCTGCTCAGCAGTGTTGAATTCGATTGGGATGTATAAAAAGTAGAGGAGTTCAATACTGATTGTGAGTATTGAGAGGGGTAGAATTACCATGCACCCACGATTCCAATCCGATTCTGTAGTATTAATCCCGATTAGTCAATGACGCAATGACTGATGGGGTCATCATCGGAATCGATTGAGGCAGTCGAGTGCTTGCTGCCTGGCAGGATTCGGACCGATAGCGAAACTCATCCCCAGGCCATTCCAATCCTGCTGAGCAATATTCATTTCGATTCAAATACATGGAATTCAGAGGAGTCCAACACTGATTGTGAGTATTGAGAGGGATAAAATAACCATGGACCCACGATTTCGATTCGATTCTGTAGTATTCATCTCGATTGATCAATGACGCAATGAGTGATGGGGTCATCATTGGAATCGCTTGACGCGGTCGATTCAATGCTGCCCGGCGGGATTCAGACCGATAGCGAAACCTATCCTCAGAGCGTACCGATCCTGCTCAGCAGTGTCGAATTCGATTGAAATGTATGAAAACTAGAGGAGTTCAAAACTGATTGTGAGTATTGAGAGAGGTAGAATAATCATGCACCCACGATTCCAATCCGATTCTGCATTATTGAACTCGATTGGTCAATCACGCAGTTAGTGATTGATTCATCATTGGAATCGATTGACGCAGTCGACTCAATGCTGCCCGGTAGGATTCAGACCGATAGCGGAACTCATCCTCAGAGCGTACCATTCCTGCTCAGCAGTGCCGGATTCGATTGAAATGTATAAAAACTAGAGGAGTTCAATACTGATTGTGAGTATTGAGAGGGGTGGAATAATCATGCACCCAGAATTCCAATCCGATTCTGTCGTATTCATCTCGATTAGACAATGACGCAACGAGTGATTGTGTTATCATCGAAATTGATCCACACCGTCAATTCAATGCTACCTGGCAGGATTCAGACCGATAGCGAAACTTATCTCCAGGCCTTCCCAATTCTGCTCAGCAGTATTGAATCCGATTGATATATATGAAACCTAGAGGACTTCAATACTGATTGTGAGTATTGATGAGGATAGAATAACCATGTACCCACGATTCCAATCCGATTCTGTAGTATTCATCTCGATTGGTCAATCACGCAGTTAGTGATTGATTCATCATTGAAATCGATTGACGCAGTCGACTCATCGCTGCCCGGTAGGATTCAGACCGATATCGAAACCTATCCTCAGAGCGTACCAATCCTGCTCAGCAGTGTCGAATTCGATTGGAATGTATAAGAAGTAGAGGAGTTCAATACTTATTGTGAGTATTGAGAGGGGTGGAATAATCATGAACCCAGAATTCCAATCCGATTCTGTCGTATTCATCTCGATTAGACAATGACGCAATGACTGATTGGGTCATCGTTGGAATCGATTGAAGCAGTCGACTCATTGCTGCCTCGCAGGATTCGGACCGATAGCGAAACTCATCTCCAGGCCGTTCCAATCCTGCTCAGCAATATTCATTTCGATTCAAATACATGGAATTCAGAGGAGTTCAATACTGATTGTGAGTGTTGAGAGGGATAGAATAACCATGAACCCACGATTTCGATTCGATTCTGTAGTATTCATCTCGATTAATCAATGACGCAAAGAGTGATGGGGTCATCATAGGAATCGCTTGACGCGGTCGATTCGATTCTGCCCGGCAGGATTCAGACCGATAGCGAAACTTATCCTCAGAGCGTACCAATCCTGCTCAGCAGTGTCGAATTCGATTGAAATGTATAAAAACTAGAGGAGTTCAATACTGATTGTGAGTATTGAGAGGGGTAGAATAACCATGCACCCACGATTCCAATCCGATTCTGTAGTATTCAGCTCGATTAGTCAATGACCTAACGAGTGATTGTGTTATCATCGAGAACGATTCACTCCGTCAATTCAATGCTACCTGGCAGGATTCAGACCGATAGCAAAACGTATCTCCAGGCCGTCCCAATCCTGCTCATCAGTGTCGGATTCGATTGAAATGTATAAAGAGTAGAGGAGTTCAATACTGATTGTGAGTATTGATAAGGATAGAATAACCATGTACCCACGATTCGAATCCGATTCTGTAGTTTTCATCTCGATTGGTCAATCACGCAGTTAGTGATTGATTCATCATTGAAATCGATTGACGCAGTCGACTCAATGCTGCCCGGTGGGATTCACACCGATAGCGAAACTTATCCTCAGAGCGTACCAATCCTGCTCAGCAGTGTTGAATTCGATTGGAATGTATAAAAAGTAGAGGAGTTCAATACTGATTGTGAGTATTGAGAGGGGTAGAATAACCATGCACCCACGATTCCAATCCGATTCTGTAGTATTAATCCCGATTAGTCAATGACGCAATGACTGATGGGGTCATCATCGGAATCGATTGAGGCAGTCGACTGCTTGCTGCCTGGCAGGATTCGGACCGATAGCGAAACTCATCCCCAGGACGTTCCAATCCTGCTGAGCAATATTCATTTCGATTCAAATACATGGAATTCAGAGGAGTTAAATACTGATTGTGAGTATTGAGAGGGATAAAATAACCATGGACCCACGATTTCGATCCGATTCTGTAGTATTCATCTCGATCGGTCAATCACGCAGTTAGTGATTGATTCATCATTGAAATCGATTGACGCAGTCGACTCAATGCTGCCCGGTAGGATTCAGACCGATGGCAAAACTTGTCCTCAGAGCGTACCAATCCTGCTCAGCAGTGTCGAATTCGATTGAAACGTATGAAAACTAGAGGAGTTCAATACTGATTGTGAGTATTGAGAAGGGTAGAATAACCATGCACCCATGATTCCAATCCGATTCTGTAGTATTCAGCTCGATTAGTCAATGACCTAACGAGTGATTGTGTTATCATCGAGAACGATTCACTCCGTCAATTCAATGCTACCTGGCAGGATTCAGACCGATAGCAAAACGTATCTCCAGGCCGTCCCAATCCTGCTAATCAGTGTCGGATTCGATTGAAATGTATAAAAAGTAGAGGAGTTCAATACTGATTGTGAGTATTGATAAGGATAGAATAACCATGTACCCACGATTCGAATCCGATTCTGTAGTTTTCATCTCGATTGGTCAATCACGCAGTTAGTGATTGATTCATCATTGAAATCGATTGACGCAGTCGACTCAATGCTGCCCGGTAGGATTCACACCGATAGCGAAACTTATCCTCAGAGCGTACCAATCCTGCTCAGCAGTGTTGAATTCGATTGGAATGTATAAAAAGTAGAGGAGTTCAATACTGATTGTGAGTATTGAGAGGGGTGGAATAACCATGCACCCACGATTCCAATCCGATTCTGTAGTATTAATCCCGATTAGTCAATGACGCAATGACTGATGGGGTCATCATCGGAATCGATTGAGGCAGTCGACTGCTTGCTGCTTGGCAGGATTCGGACCGATAGCGAAACTCATCCCCAGGACGTTCCAATCCTGCTGAGCAATATTCATTTCGATTCAAATACATGGAATTCAGAGGAGTTCAATACTGATTGTGAGTATTGAGAGGGATAGAATAACCATGAACCCACGATTTCGATTCGATTCTGTAGTATTCATCTCGATTAATCAATGACGCAATGAGTGATGGGGTCATCATTGGAATCGCTTGACGCGGTCGATTCAATGCTGCCCGGCAGGATTCAGACCGATAGCGAAACTTATCCTCAGAGCGTACCAATCCTGCTCAGCAGTGTCGAATTCGATTGAAATGTATAAAAACTAGAGGAGTTCAATACTGATTGTGAGTATTGAGGGCTAGAATAATCATGCACCCACGATTCCAATCCGATTCTTCATTATTCATCTCGATTGGTCAATCACGCAGTTAGTGATTGATTCATCATTGAAATCGATTGACGCAGTTGACTCAATGCTGCCCGGTAGGATTCAGACCGATAGCAAAACTTATCCTCAGAGCGTACCAATCCTGCTCAGCAGTGTCGAATTCGATTGAAACGTATGAAAACTAGAGGAGTTCAATACTGATTGTGAGTATTGAGAGGGGTAGAATAACCATGCACCCATGATTCCAATCCGATTCTGTAGTATTCAGCTCGATTAGTCAATGACCTAACGAGTGATTGTGTTATCATCGAAAACGATTCACTCCGTCAATTCAATGCTACCTGGCAGGATTCAGACCGATAGCAAAACTTATCTCCAGGCCGTCCCAATCCTGCTCATCAGTGTCGGATTCGATTGAAATGTATAAAAACTAGAGGAGTTCAATAGTGATTGTAAGTATTGATAAGGATAGAATAACCATGTACCCACGATTCGAATCCGATTCTGTAGTATTCATCTCGATTGGTCAATCACGCAGTTAGTGATTGATTCATCATTGAAATCGATTGACGCAGTCGACTCAATGCTGCCCGGTAGGATTCACACCGATAGCGAAACTCATCCTTAGAGCGTACCAATCCTGCTCAGCAGTGTTGAATTCGATTGGAATGTATAAAAAGTAGAGGAGTTCAATACTGATTGTGAGTATTGAGAGGGGTAGAATAACCATGCACCCACGATTCCAATCCGATTCTGTAGTATTAATCCCGATTAGTCAATGACGCAATGACTGATGGGGTCATCATCGGAATCGATTGAGGCAGTCGACTGCTTGCTGCTTGGCAGGATTCGGACCGATAGCGAAACTCATCCCCAGGACGTTCCAATCCTGCTGAGCAATATTCATTTCGATTCAAATACATGGAATTCAGAGGAGTTCAATACTGATTGTGAGTATTGAGAGGGATAGAATAACCATGAACCCACGATTTCGATTCGATTCTGTAGTATTCATCTCGATTAATCAATGACGCAATGAGTGATGGGGTCATCATTGGAATCGCTTGACGCGGTCGATTCAATGCTGCCCGGCAGGATTCAGACCGATAGCGAAACTTATCCTCAGAGCGTACCAATCCTGCTCAGCAGTGTCGAATTCGATTGAAATGTATAAAAACTAGAGGAGTTCAATACTGATTGTGAGTATTGAGGGCTAGAATAATCATGCACCCACGATTCCAATCCGATTCTGTATTATTCATCTCGATTGGTCAATCACGCAGTTAGTGATTGATTCATCATTGAAATCGATTGACGCAGTCAATTCAATGCTACCTGGCAGGATTCAGACCGATAGCAAAACTTATCTCCAGGCCGTCCCAATCCTGCTCATCAGTGTCGGATTCGATTGAAATGTATAAAAACTAGAGGAGTTCAATAGTGATTGTAAGTATTGATAAGGATAGAATAACCATGTACCCACGATTCGAATCCGATTCTGTAGTATTCATCTCGATTGGTCAATCACGCAGTTAGTGATTGATTCATCATTGAAATCGATTGACGCAGTCGACTCAATGCTGCCGGTAGGATTCAGACCGATAGCGAAACTTATCCTCAGAGCGTACCAATCCTGCTCAGCAGTGTTGAATTCGATTGGAATGTATAAAAAGTAGAGGAGTTCAATACTGATTGTGAGTATTGAGAGGGGTAGAATAACCATGCACCCACGATTCCAATCCGATTCTGTAGTATTAATCCCGATTAGTCAATGACGCAATGACTGATGGGGTCATCATCGGAATCGATTGAGGCAGTCGACTGCTTGCTGCCTGGCAGGATTCGGACCGATAGCGAAACTCATCCCCAGGACGTTTCAATCCTGCTGAGCAATATTCATTTCGATTCAAATACATGGAATTCAGAGGAGTTAAATACTGATTGTGAGTATTGAGAGGGATAAAATAACCATGGACCCACGATTTCGATCCGATTCTGTAGTATTCATCTCGATTGGTCAATCACGCAGTTAGTGATTGATTCATCATTGAAATCGATTGACGCAGTCGACTCAATGCTGCCCGGTAGGATTCAGACCGATGGCAAAACTTATCCTCAGAGCGTACCAATCCTGCTCAGCAGTGTCGAATTCGATTGAAACGTATGAAAACTAGAGGAGTTCAATACTGATTGTGAGTATTGAGAGGGGTAGAATAACCATGCACCCATGATTCCAATCCGATTCTGTAGTATTCAGCTCGATTAGTCAATGACCTAACGAGTGATTGTGTTATCATCGAGAACGATTCACTCCGTCAATTCAATGCTACCTGGCAGGATTCAGACCGATAGCAAAACGTATCTCCAGGCCGTCCCAATCCTGCTCATCAGTGTCGGATCCGATTGAAATGTATAAAAAGTAGAGGAGTTCAATACTGATTGTGAGTATTGATAAGGATAGAATAACCATGTACCTACGATTCGAATCCGATTCGGTAGTTTTCATCTCGATTGGTCAATCACGCAGTTAGTGATTGATTCATCATTGAAATCGATTGACGCAGTCGACTCAATGCTGCCCGGTAGGATTCACACCGATAGCGAAACTTATCCTCAGAGCGTACCAATCCTGCTCAGCAGTGTTGAATTCGATTGGAATGTATAAAAAGTAGAGGAGTTCAATACTGATTGTGAGTATTGAGAGGGGTAGAATAACCATGCACCCACGATTCCAATCCGATTCTGTAGTATTAATCCCGATTAGTCAATGACGCAATGACTGATGGGGTCATCATCGGAATCGATTGAGGCAGTCGACTGCTTGCTGCCTGGCAGGATTCGGACCGATAGCGAAACTCATCCCCAGGACGTTCCAATCCTGCTGAGCAATATTCATTTCGATTCAAATACATGGAATTCAGAGGAATTAAATACTGATTGTGAGTATTGAGAGGGATAAAATAACCATGGACCCACGATTTCGATCCGATTCTGTAGTATTCATCTCGATTGGTCAATCACGCAGTTAGTGATTGATTCATCATTGAAATCGATTGACGCAGTCGACTCAATGCTGCCCGGTAGGATTCAGACCGATGGCAAAACTCATCCTCAGAGCGTACCAATCCTGCTCAGCAGTGTCGAATTCGATTGAAACGTATGAAAACAAGAGGAGTTCAATACTGATTGTGAGTATTGAGAGGGGTAGAATAACCATGCACCCATGATTCCAATCCGATTCTGTAGTATTCAGCTCGATTAGTCAATGACCTAACGAGTGATTGTGTTATCATCAAGAACGATTCACTCCGTCAATTCAATGCTACCTGGCAGGATTCAGACCGATAGCAAAACGTATCTCCAGGCCGTCCCAATCCTGCTCATCAGTGTCGGATTCGATTGAAATGTATAAAAAGTAGAGGAGTTCAATACAGATTGTGAGTATTGATAAGGATAGAATAACCATGTACCTACGATTCGAATCCGATTCTGTAGTTTTCATCTCGATTGGTCAATCACGCAGTTAGTGATTGATTCATCATTGAAATCGATTGACGCAGTCGACTCAATGCTGCCCGGTAGGATTCACACCGATAGCGAAACTTATCCTCAGAGCGTACCAATCCTGCTCAGCAGTGTCGAATTCGATTGAAATGTATAAAAACTAGAGGAGTTCAATACTGATTGTGAGTATTGAGGGCTAGAATAATCATGCACCCACGATTCCAATCCGATTCTTCATTATTCATCTCGATTGGTCAATCACGCAGTTAGTGATTGATTCATCATTGAAATCGATTGACGCAGTTGACTCAATGCTGCCCGGTAGGATTCAGACCGATAGCAAAACTTATCCTCAGAGCGTACCAATCCTGCTCAGCAGTGTCGAATTCGATTGAAACGTATGAAAACTAGAGGAGTTCAATACTGATTGTGAGTATTGAGAGGGGTAGAATAACCATGCACCCATGATTCCAATCCGATTCTGTAGTATTCAGCTCGATTAGTCAATGACCTAACGAGTGATTGTGTTATCATCGAAAACGATTCACTCCGTCAATTCAATGCTACCTGGCAGGATTCAGACCGATAGCAAAACTTATCTCCAGGCCGTCCCAATCCTGCTCATCAGTGTCGGATTCGATTGAAATGTATAAAAACTAGAGGAGTTCAATAGTGATTGTAAGTATTGATAAGGATAGAATAACCATGTACCCACGATTCGAATCCGATTCTGTAGTATTCATCTCGATTGGTCAATCACGCAGTTAGTGATTGATTCATCATTGAAATCGATTGACGCAGTCGACTCAATGCTGCCCGGTAGGATTCACACCGATAGCGAAACTTATCCTTAGAGCGTACCAATCCTGCTCAGCAGTGTTGAATTCGATTGGAATGTATAAAAAGTAGAGGAGTTCAATACTGATTGTGAGTATTGAGAGGGGTAGAATAACCATGCACCCACGATTCCAATCCGATTCTGTAGTATTAATCCCGATTAGTCAATGACGCAATGACTGATGGGGTCATCATCGGAAACGATTGAGGCAGTCGACTGCTTGCTGCTTGGCAGGATTCGGACCGATAGCGAAACTCATCCCCAGGACGTTCCAATCCTGCTGAGCAATATTCATTTCGATTCAAATACATGGAATTCAGAGGAGTTCAATACTGATTGTGAGTATTGAGAGGGATAGAATAACCATGAACCCACGATTTCGATTCGATTCTGTAGTATTCATCTCGATTAATCAATGACGCAATGAGTGATGGGGTCATCATTGGAATCGCTTGACGCGGTCGATTCAATGCTGCCCGGTAGGATTCAGACCGATGGCAAAACTTATCCTCAGAGCGTACCAATCCTGCTCAGCAGTGTCGAATTCGATTGAAACGTATGAAAACTAGAGGAGTTCAATACTGATTGTGAGTATTGAGAGGGGTAGAATAACCATGCACCCATGATTCCAATCCGATTCTGTAGTATTCAGCTCGATTAGTCAATGACCTAACGAGTGATTGTGTTATCATCGAGAACGATTCACTCCGTCAATTCAATGCTACCTGGCAGGATTCAGACCGATAGCAAAACGTATCTCCAGGCCGTCCCAATCCTGCTCATCAGTGTCGGATCCGATTGAAATGTATAAAAAGTAGAGGAGTTCAATACTGATTGTGAGTATTGATAAGGATAGAATAACCATGTACCTACGATTCGAATCCGATTCGGTAGTTTTCATCTCGATTGGTCAATCACGCAGTTAGTGATTGATTCATCATTGAAATCGATTGACGCAGTCGACTCAATGCTGCCCGGTAGGATTCACACCGATAGCGAAACTTATCCTCAGAGCGTACCAATCCTGCTCAGCAGTGTTGAATTCGATTGGAATGTATAAAAAGTAGAGGAGTTCAATACTGATTGTGAGTATTGAGAGGGGTAGAATAACCATGCACCCACGATTCCAATCCGATTCTGTAGTATTAATCCCGATTAGTCAATGACGCAATGACTGATGGGGTCATCATCGGAATCGATTGAGGCAGTCGACTGCTTGCTGCCTGGCAGGATTCGGACCGATAGCGAAACTCATCCCCAGGACGTTCCAATCCTGCTGAGCAATATTCATTTCGATTCAAATACATGGAATTCAGAGGAATTAAATACTGATTGTGAGTATTGAGAGGGATAAAATAACCATGGACCCACGATTTCGATCCGATTCTGTAGTATTCATCTCGATTGGTCAATCACGCAGTTAGTGATTGATTCATCATTGAAATCGATTGACGCAGTCGACTCAATGCTGCCCGGTAGGATTCAGACCGATGGCAAAACTCATCCTCAGAGCGTACCAATCCTGCTCAGCAGTGTCGAATTCGATTGAAACGTATGAAAACAAGAGGAGTTCAATACTGATTGTGAGTATTGAGAGGGGTAGAATAACCATGCACCCATGATTCCAATCCGATTCTGTAGTATTCAGCTCGATTAGTCAATGACCTAACGAGTGATTGTGTTATCATCAAGAACGATTCACTCCGTCAATTCAATGCTACCTGGCAGGATTCAGACCGATAGCAAAACGTATCTCCAGGCCGTCCCAATCCTGCTCATCAGTGTCGGATTCGATTGAAATGTATAAAAAGTAGAGGAGTTCAATACTGATTGTGAGTATTGATAAGGATAGAATAACCATGTACCTACGATTCGAATCCGATTCTGTAGTTTTCATCTCGATTGGTCAATCACGCAGTTAGTGATTGATTCATCATTGAAATCGATTGACGCAGTCGACTCAATGCTGCCCGGTAGGATTCACACCGATAGCGAAACTTATCCTCAGAGCGTACCAATCCTGCTCAGCAGTGTCGAATTCGATTGAAATGTATAAAAACTAGAGGAGTTCAATACTGATTGTGAGTATTGAGGGCTAGAATAATCATGCACCCACGATTCCAATCCGATTCTTCATTATTCATCTCGATTGGTCAATCACGCAGTTAGTGATTGATTCATCATTGAAATCGATTGACGCAGTTGACTCAATGCTGCCCGGTAGGATTCAGACCGATAGCAAAACTTATCCTCAGAGCGTACCAATCCTGCTCAGCAGTGTCGAATTCGATTGAAACGTATGAAAACTAGAGGAGTTCAATACTGATTGTGAGTATTGAGAGGGGTAGAATAACCATGCACCCATGATTCCAATCCGATTCTGTAGTATTCAGCTCGATTAGTCAATGACCTAACGAGTGATTGTGTTATCATCGAAAACGATTCACTCCGTCAATTCAATGCTACCTGGCAGGATTCAGACCGATAGCAAAACTTATCTCCAGGCCGTCCCAATCCTGCTCATCAGTGTCGGATTCGATTGAAATGTATAAAAACTAGAGGAGTTCAATAGTGATTGTAAGTATTGATAAGGATAGAATAACCATGTACCCACGATTCGAATCCGATTCTGTAGTATTCATCTCGATTGGTCAATCACGCAGTTAGTGATTGATTCATCATTGAAATCGATTGACGCAGTCGACTCAATGCTGCCCGGTAGGATTCACACCGATAGCGAAACTTATCCTTAGAGCGTACCAATCCTGCTCAGCAGTGTTGAATTCGATTGGAATGTATAAAAAGTAGAGGAGTTCAATACTGATTGTGAGTATTGAGAGGGGTAGAATAACCATGCACCCACGATTCCACTCCGATTCTGTAGTATTAATCCCGATTAGTCAATGACGCAATGACTGATGGGGTCATCATCGGAAACGATTGAGGCAGTCGACTGCTTGCTGCTTGGCAGGATTCGGACCGATAGCGAAACTCATCCCCAGGACGTTCCAATCCTGCTGAGCAATATTCATTTCGATTCAAATACATGGAATTCAGAGGAGTTCAATACTGATTGTGAGTATTGAGAGGGATAGAATAACCATGAACCCACGATTTCGATTCGATTCTGTAGTATTCATCTCGATTAATCAATGACGCAATGAGTGATGGGGTCATCATTGGAATCGCTTGACGCGGTCGATTCAATGCTGCCCGGCAGGATTCAGACCGATAGCGAAACTTATCCTCAGAGCGTACCAATCCTGCTCAGCAGTGTCGAATTCGATTGAAATGTATAAAAACTAGAGGAGTTCAATACTGATTGTGAGTATTGAGGGCTAGAATAATCATGCACCCACGATTCCAATCCGATTCTGTATTATTCATCTCGATTGGTCAATCACGCAGTTAGTGATTGATTCATCATTGAAATCGATTGACGCAGTCGACTCAATGCTGCCCGGTAGGATTCAGACCGATAGCAAAACTTATCCTCAGAGCGTACCAATCCTGCTCAGCAGTGTCGAATTCGATTGAAACGTATGAAAACTAGAGGAGTTCAATACTGATTGTGAGTATTGAGAGGGGTAGAATAACCATGCAGCCATGATTCCAATCCGATTCTGTAGTATTCAGCTCGATTAGTCAATGACCTAACGAGTGATTGTGTTATCATCGAAAACGATTCACTTCGTCAATTCAATGCTACCTGGCAGGATTCAGACCGATAGCAAAACTTATCTCCAGGCCGTCCCAATCCTGCTCATCAGTGTCGGATTCGATTGAAATGTATAAAAACTAGAGGAGTTCAATAGTGATTGTAAGTATTGATAAGGATAGAATAACCATGTACCCACGATTCGAATCCGATTCTGTAGTATTCATCTCGATTGGTCAATCACGCAGTTAGTGATTGATTCATCATTGAAATCGATTGACGCAGTCGACTCAATGCTGCCGGTAGGATTCAGACCGATAGCGAAACTTATCCTCAGAGCGTACCAATCCTGCTCAGCAGTGTTGAATTCGATTGGAATGTATAAAAAGTAGAGGAGTTCAATACTGATTGTGAGTATTGAGAGGGGTAGAATAACCATGCACCCACGATTCCAATCCGATTCTGTAGTATTAATCCCGATTAGTCAATGACGCAATGACTGATGGGGTCATCATCGGAATCGATTGAGGCAGTCGACTGCTTGCTGCCTGGCAGGATTCGGACCGATAGCGAAACTCATCCCCAGGACGTTTCAATCCTGCTGAGCAATATTCATTTCGATTCAAATACATGGAATTCAGAGGAGTTAAATACTGATTGTGAGTATTGAGAGGGATAAAATAACCATGGACCCACGATTTCGATCCGATTCTGTAGTATTCATCTCGATTGGTCAATCACGCAGTTAGTGATTGATTCATCATTGAAATCGATTGACGCAGTCGACTCAATGCTGCCCGGTAGGATTCAGACCGATGGCAAAACTTATCCTCAGAGCGTACCAATCCTGCTCAGCAGTGTCGAATTCGATTGAAACGTATGAAAACTAGAGGAGTTCAATACTGATTGTGAGTATTGAGAGGGGTAGAATAACCATGCACCCATGATTCCAATCCGATTCTGTAGTATTCAGCTCGATTAGTCAATGACCTAACGAGTGATTGTGTTATCATCGAGAACGATTCACTCCGTCAATTCAATGCTACCTGGCAGGATTCAGACCGATAGCAAAACGTATCTCCAGGCCGTCCCAATCCTGCTCATCAGTGTCGGATCCGATTGAAATGTATAAAAAGTAGAGGAGTTCAATACTGATTGTGAGTATTGATAAGGATAGAATAACCATGTACCTACGATTCGAATCCGATTCGGTAGTTTTCATCTCGATTGGTCAATCACGCAGTTAGTGATTGATTCATCATTGAAATCGATTGACGCAGTCGACTCAATGCTGCCCGGTAGGATTCACACCGATAGCGAAACTTATCCTCAGAGCGTACCAATCCTGCTCAGCAGTGTTGAATTCGATTGGAATGTATAAAAAGTAGAGGAGTTCAATACTGATTGTGAGTATTGAGAGGGGTAGAATAACCATGCACCCATGATTCCAATCCGATTCTGTAGTATTCAGCTCGATTAGTCAATGACCTAACGAGTGATTGTGTTATCATCAAGAACGATTCACTCCGTCAATTCAATGCTACCTGGCAGGATTCAGACCGATAGCAAAACGTATCTCCAGGCCGTCCCAATCCTGCTCATCAGTGTCGGATTCGATTGAAATGTATAAAAAGTAGAGGAGTTCAATACTGATTGTGAGTATTGATAAGGATAGAATAACCATGTACCTACGATTCGAATCCGATTCTGTAGTATTAATCCCGATTAGTCAATGACGCAATGACTGATGGGGTCATCATCGGAATCGATTGAGGCAGTCGACTGCTTGCTGCTTGGCAGGATTCGGACCGATAGCGAAACTCATCCCCAGGACGTTCCAATCCTGCTGAGCAATATTCATTTCGATTCAAATACATGGAATTCAGAGGAGTTCAATACTGATTGTGAGTATTGAGAGGGATAGAATAACCATGAACCCACGATTTCGATTCGATTCTGTAGTATTCATCTCGATTAATCAATGACGCAATGAGTGATGGGGTCATCATTGGAATCGCTTGACGCGGTCGATTCAATGCTGCCCGGCAGGATTCAGACCGATAGTGAAACTTATCCTCAGAGCGTACCAATCCTGCTCAGCAGTGTCGAATTCGATTGAAATGTATAAAAACTAGAGGAGTTCAATACTGATTGTGAGTATTGAGGGCTAGAATAATCATGCACCCACGATTCCAATCCGATTCTGTATTATTCATCTCGATTGGTCAATCACGCAGTTAGTGATTGATTCATCATTGAAATCGATTGACGCAGTCGACTCAATGCTGCCCGGTAGGATTCAGACCGATAGCAAAACTTATCCTCAGAGCGTACCAATCCTGCTCAGCAGTGTCGAATTCGATTGAAACGTATGAAAACTAGAGGAGTTCAATACTGATTGTGAGTATTGAGAGGGGTAGAATAACCATGCACCCATGATTCCAATCCGATTCTGTAGTATTCAGCTCGATTAGTCAATGACCTAACGAGTGATTGTGTTATCATCGAAAACGATTCACTCCGTCAATTCAATGCTACCTGGCAGGATTCAGACCGATAGCAAAACTTATCTCCAGGCCGTCCCAATCCTGCTCATCAGTGTCGGATTCGATTGAAATGTATAAAAACTAGAGGAGTTCAATAGTGATTGTAAGTATTGATAAGGATAGAATAACCATGTACCCACGATTCGAATCCGATTCTGTAGTATTTATCTCGATTGGTCAATCACGCAGTTAGTGATTGATTCATCATTGAAATCGATTGACGCAGTCGACTCAATGCTGCCGGTAGGATTCAGACCGATAGCGAAACTTATCCTCAGAGCGTACCAATCCTGCTCAGCAGTGTTGAATTCGATTGGAATGTATAAAAAGTAGAGGAGTTCAATACTGATTGTGAGTATTGAGAGGGGTAGAATAACCATGCACCCACGATTCCAATCCGATTCTGTAGTATTAATCCCGATTAGTCAATGACGCAATGACTGATGGGGTCATCATCGGAATCGATTGAGGCAGTCGACTGCTTGCTGCCTGGCAGGATTCGGACCGATAGCGAAACTCATCCCAGGGACGTTCCAATCCTGCTGAGCAATATTCATTTCGATTCGAATACATGGAATTCAGAGGAATTAAATACTGATTGTGAGTATTGAGAGGGATAAAATAACCATGGACCCACGATTTCGATCCGATTCTGTAGTATTCATCTCGATTGGTCAATCACGCAGTTAGTGATTGATTCATCATTGAAATCGATTGACGCAGTCAACTCAATGCTGCCCGGTAGGATTCAGACCGATGGCAAAACTTATCCTCAGAGCGTACCAATCCTGCTCAGCAGTGTCGAATTCGATTGAAACGTATGAAAACAAGAGGAGTTCAATACTGATTGTGAGTATTGAGAGGGGTAGAATAACCATGCACCCATGATTCCAATCCGATTCTGTAGTATCCAGCTCGATTAGTCAATGACCTAACGAGTGATTGTGTTATCATCGAGAACGATTCACTCCGTCAATTCAATGCTACCTGGCAGGATTCAGACCGATAGCAAAACGTATCTCCAGGCCGTCCCAATCCTGCTCATCAGTGTCGGATTCGATTGAAATGTATAAAAAGTAGAGGAGTTCAATACTGATTGTGAGTATTGATAAGGATAGAATAACCATGTACCTACGATTCGAATCCGATTCTGTAGTTTTCATCTCGATTGGTCAATCACGCAGTTAGT
This sequence comes from Eretmocerus hayati, assembly GCA_029851415.1. NCBI lineage: Eukaryota > Metazoa > Arthropoda > Insecta > Hymenoptera > Aphelinidae > Eretmocerus > Eretmocerus hayati. The sequence goes on along the minus strand of CM056742.1, from coordinate 90,704,010 downwards.
GATTGATTCATCATTGAAATCGATTGACGCAGTCGACTCAATGCTGCCCGGTAGGATTCACACCGATAGCGAAACTTATCCTCAGAGCGTACCAATCCTGCTCAGCAGTGTTGAATTCGATTGGGATGTATAAAAAGTAGAGGAGTTCAATACTGATTGTGAGTATTGAGAGGGGTAGAATAACCATGCACCCACGATTCCAATCCGATTCTGTAGTATTAATCCCGATTAGTCGATGACGCAATGACTGATGGGGTCATCATCGGAATCGATTGAGGCAGTCGACTGCTTGCTGCCTGGCAGGATTCGGACCGATAGCGAAACTCATCCCCAGGCCGTTCCAATCCTGCTGAGCAATATTCATTTCGATTCAAATACATGGAATTCAGAGGAGTCCAACACTGATTGTGAGTATTGAGAGGGATAAAATAACCATGGACCCACGATTTCGATTCGATTCTGTAGTATTCATCTCGATTGATCAATGACGCAATGAGTGATGGGGTCATCATTGGAATCGCTTGACGCGGTCGATTCAATGCTGCCCGGCAGGATTCAGACCGATAGTGAAACTTATCCTCAGAGCGTACCAATCCTGCTCAGCAGTGTCGAATTCGATTGAAATGTATAAAAACTAGAGGAGTTCAATACTGATTGTGAGTATTGAGGGCTAGAATAATCATGCACCCACGATTCCAATCCGATTCTGTATTATTCATCTCGATTGGTCAATCACGCAGTTAGTGATTGATTCATCATTGAAATCGATTGACGCAGTCGACTCAATGCTGCCCGGTAGGATTCAGACCGATAGCAAAACTTATCCTCAGAGCGTACCAATCCTGCTCAGCAGTGTCGAATTCGATTGAAACGTATGAAAACTAGAGGAGTTCAATACTGATTGTGAGTATTGAGAGGGGTAGAATAACCATGCACCCATGATTCCAATCCGATTCTGTAGTATTCAGCTCGATTAGTCATTGACCTAACGAGTGATTGTGTTATCATCGAGAACGATTCACTCCGTCAATTCAATGCTACCTGGCAGGATTCAGACCGATAGCAAAACGTATCTCCAGGCCGTCCCAATCCTGCTCATCAGTGTCGGATTCGATTGAAATGTATAAAAGGTAGAGGAGTTCAATACTGATTGTGAGTATTGATAAGGATAGAATAACCATGTACCTACGATTCGAATCCGATTCTGTAGTTTTCATCTCGATTGGTCAATCACGCAGTTAGTGATTGATTCATCATTGAAATCGATTGACGCAGTCGACTCAATGCTGCCCGGTAGGATTCACACCGATAGCGAAACTTATCCTCAGAGCGTACCAATCCTGCTCAGCAGTGTTGAATTCGATTGGAATGTATAAAAAGTAGAGGAGTTCAATACTGATTGTGAGTATTGAGAGGGGTAGAATAACCATGCACCCACGATTCCAATCCGATTCTGTAGTATCAATCCCGATTAGTCAATGACGCAATGACTGATGGGGTCATCATCGGAATCGATTGAGGCAGTCGACTGCTTGCTGCCTGGCAGGATTCGGACCGATAGCGAAACTCATCCCCAGGCCGTTCCAATCCTGCTGAGCAATATTCATTTCGATTCAAATACATGGAATTCAGAGGAGTCCAACACTGATTGTGAGTATTGAGAGGGATAAAATAACCATGGACCCACGATTTCGATTCGATTCTGTAGTATTCATCTCGATTGATCAATGACGCAATGAGTGATGGGGTCATCATTGGAATCGCTTGACGCGGTCGATTCAATGCTGCCCGGCAGGATTCAGACCGATAGCGAAACCTATCCTCAGAGCGTACCGATCCTGCTCAGCAGTGTCGAATTCGATTGAAATGTATGAAAACTAGAGGAGTTCAAAACTGATTGTGAGTATTGAGAGAGGTAGAATAATCATGCACCCACGATTCCAATCCGATTCTGCATTATTGAACTCGATTGGTCAATCACGCAGTTAGTGATTGATTCATCATTGGAATCGATTGACGCAGTCGACTCAATGCTGCCCGGTAGGATTCAGACCGATAGCGGAACTCATCCTCAGAGCGTACCATTCCTGCTCAGCAGTGCCGGATTCGATTGAAATGTATAAAAACTAGAGGAGTTCAATACTGATTGTGAGTATTGAGAGGGGTGGAATAATCATGCACCCAGAATTCCAATCCGATTCTGTCGTATTCATCTCGATTAGACAATGACGCAACGAGTGATTGTGTTATCATCGAAATCGATCCACACCGTCAATTCAATGCTACCTGGCAGGATTCAGACCGATAGCGAAACTTATCTCCAGGCCTTCCCAATTCTGCTCAGCAGTATTGAATCCGATTGATATATATGAAACCTAGAGGACTTCAATACTGATTGTGAGTATTGATGAGGATAGAATAACCATGTACCCACGATTCCAATCGGATTCTGTAGTATTCATCTCGATTGGTCAATCACGCAGTTAGTGATTGATTCATCATTGAAATCGATTGACGCAGTCGACTCATCGCTGCCCGGTAGGATTCAGACCGATATCGAAACCTATCCTCAGAGCGTACCAATCCTGCTCAGCAGTGTCGAATTCGATTGGAATGTATAAGAAGTAGAGGAGTTCAATACTTATTGTGAGTATTGAGAGGGGTAGAATAACCATGCACCCACGATTCCAATCCGATTCTGTAGTATTAATCCCGATTAGTCAATGACGCAATGACTGATGGGGTCATCATCGGAATCGATTGAGGCAGTCGACTGCTTGCTGCCTGGCAGGATTCGGACCGATAGCGAAACTCATCCCCAGGCCGTTCCAATCCTGGTGAGCAATATTCATTTCGATTCAAATACATGGAATTCAGAGGAGTCCAACACTGATTGTGAGTATTGAGAGGGATAAAATAACCATGGACCCACGATTTCGATTCGATTCTGTAGTATTCATCTCGATTGATCAATGACGCAATGAGTGATGGGGTCATCATTGGAATCGCTTGACGCGGTCGATTCAATGCTGCCCGGCAGGATTCAGACCGATAGCGAAACCTATCCTCAGAGCGTACCGATCCTGCTCAGCAGTGTCGAATTCGATTGAAATGTATGAAAACTAGAGGAGTTCAAAACTGATTGTGAGTATTGAGAGAGGTAGAATAATCATGCACCCACGATTCCAATCCGATTCTGCATTATTGAACTCGATTGGTCAATCACGCAGTTAGTGATTGATTCATCATTGGAATCGATTGACGCAGTCGACTCAATGCTGCCCGGTAGGATTCAGACCGATAGCGGAACTCATCCTCAGAGCGTACCATTCCTGCTCAGCAGTGCCGGATTCGATTGAAATGTATAAAAACTAGAGGAGTTCAATACTGATTGTGAGTATTGAGAGGGGTGGAATAATCATGCACCCAGAATTCCAATCCGATTCTGTCGTATTCATCTCGATTAGACAATGACGCAACGAGTGATTGTGTTATCATCGAAATCGATCCACACCGTCAATTCAATGCTACCTGGCAGGATTCAGACCGATAGCGAAACTTATCTCCAGGCCTTCCCAATTCTGCTCAGCAGTATTGAATCCGATTGATATATATGAAACCTAGAGGACTTCAATACTGATTGTGAGTTCTATCCTCATCAATAGATGAGGATAGAATAACCATGTACCCACGATTCCAATCCGATTCTGTAGTATTCATCTCGATTGGTCAATCACGCAGTTAGTGATTGATTCATCATTGAAATCGATTGACGCAGTCGACTCATCGCTGCCCGGTAGGATTCAGACCGATATCGAAACCTATCCTCAGAGCGTACCAATCCTGCTCAGCAGTGTCGAATTCGATTGGAATGTATAAGAAGTAGAGGAGTTCAATACTTATTGTGAGTATTGAGAGGGGTGGAATAATCATGCACCCAGAATTCCAATCCGATTCTGTCGTATTCATCTCGATTAGACAATGACGCAATGACTGATTGGGTCATCGTTGGAATCGATTGAAGCAGTCGACTCATTGCTGCCTCGCAGGATTCGGACCGATAGCGAAACTCATCTCCAGGCCGTTCCAATCCTGCTCAGCAATATTCATTTCGATTCAAATACATGGAATTCAGAGGAGTTCAATACTGATTGTGAGTGTTGAGAGGGATAGAATAACCATGAACCCACGATTTCGATTCGATTCTGTAGTATTCATCTCGATTAATCAATGACGCAAAGAGTGATGGGGTCATCATTGGAATCGCTTGACGCGGTCGATTCGATTCTGCCCGGCAGGATTCAGACCGATAGCGAAACTTATCCTCAGAGCGTACCAATCCTGCTCAGCAGTGTCGAATTCGATTGATATATATGGAACCTAGAGGACTCCAATACTGATTGTGAGTATTGATAAGGATAGAATAACCATGTACCCACGATTCCAATCCGATCCTGTAGTTTTCATCTCGATTGGTCAATCACGCAGTTAGTGATTAATTCATCATTGAAATCGATTGACGCAGTCGACTCAATGCTGCCCGGTAGGATTCAGACCGATAGCGAAACTTATCCTCAGAGCGTAACAATCCTGCTCAGCAGTGTTGAATTCGATTGAAATGTATGAAAAGTAGAGGAGTTCAATACTGATTGTGAGTATTGAGAGAGGTAAAATAATCATGCACCCAGAATTTCAATCCAATTCTGTCGTATTCATCTCGATAAGACAATGACGCAATGACTGATTGGGTCATCATTGGAATCGATTGAAGCAGTCGACTCATTGCTGCCTCAGGGATTTCGACCGATAGCTGAACTCATCTCCTTGCCGTTCCAATCCTGCTCAGCAATATCCATTTTGATTCAAATACATGGAATTCAGAGGAGTTCAATACTGATCGTGAGTATTGAGAGGGATAGAATAACCATGAACCCACGATTTCGATTCGATTCTGTAGTATTCATCTCGATTGGTCAATCACGCAGTTAGTGATTGATTCATCATTGAAATCGATTGACGCAGTCGACTCAATGCTGCCCGGTAGGATTCAGACCGATAGCAAAACTTATCCTCAGAGCGTACCAATCCTGCTCAGCAGTGTCGAATTCGATTGAAACGTATGAAAACTAGAGGAGTTCAATACTGATTGTGAGTATTGAGAGGGGTAGGATAATCATGCACCCAGAATTCCGATCCGATTCTGTCGTATTAATCTCGATAAGACAATGACGCAATGACTGATTGGGTCATCATTGGAATCGATTGAAGCAGTCGGATCATTGCTGCCTCGCAGGATTTCGACCGATAGCTGAACTCATCTCATTGCCGTTCCAATCCTGCTCAGCAATATCCATTCCTATTCAAATACATGGAATTCAGAGGAGTTCAATACTGATTGTAAGTATTGAGAGGGATAGAATAACCATGAACCCACGATTTCGATTCGATTCTGTAGTATTCATCTCGATTAATCAATGACGCAATGAGTGATGGGGTCATCATTGGAATCGCTTGACGCGGTCGATCCAATGCTGCCCGGCAGGATTCAGACCGATAGCGAAACTTATCCTCAGAGCGTACCAATCCTGCTCAGCAGTGTCGAATTCGATTGAAATGTATAAAAACTAGAGGAGTTCAATACTGATTGTGAGTATTGAGGGGTAGAATAATCATGCACCCACGATTCCAATCCGATTCTGTATTATTCATCTCGATTGGTCAATCACGCAGTTAGTGATTGATTCATCATTGAAATCGATTGACGCAGTCGACTCGATGCTGCCCGGTAGGATTCAGACCGATAGCGAAACTTATCCTCAGAGCGTAACAATCCTGCTCAGCAGTGTTGAATTCGATTGAAATGTATGAAAAGTAGAGGAGTTCAATACTGATTGTGAGTATTGAGAGGGGTAGAATAACCATGCACCCACGATTCCAATCCGATTCTGTAGTATTCAGCTCGATTAGTCAATGACCTAACGAGTGATTGTGTTATCATCGAGAACGATTCACTCCGTCAATTCAATGCTACCTGGCAGGATTCAGACCGATAGCAAAACGTATCTCCAGGCCGTCCCAATCCTGCTCATCAGTGTCGGATTCGATTGAAATGTATAAAAAGTAGAGGAGTTCAATACTGATTGTGAGTATTGATAAGGATAGAATAACCATGTACCCACGATTCGAATCCGATTCTGTAGTTTTCATCTCGATTGGTCAATCACGCAGTTAGTGATTGATTCATCATTGAAATCGATTGACGCAGTCGACTCAATGCTGCCCGGTGGGATTCACACCGATAGCGAAACTTATCCTCAGAGCGTACCAATCCTGCTCAGCAGTGTTGAATTCGATTGGAATGTATAAAAAGTAGAGGAGTTCAATACTGATTGTGAGTATTGAGAGGGGTAGAATAACCATGCACCCACGATTCCAATCCGATTCTGTAGTATTAATCCCGATTAGTCAATGACGCAATGACTGATGGGGTCATCATCGGAATCGATTGAGGCAGTCGACTGCTTGCTGCCTGGCAGGATTCGGACCGATAGCGAAACTCATCCCCAGGACGTTCCAATCCTGCTGAGCAATATTCATTTCGATTCAAATACATGGAATTCAGAGGAGTTAACTACTGATTGTGAGTATTGAGAGGGATAAAATAATCATGGACCCACGATTTCAATCCGATTCTGTAGTATTCATCTCGATTGGTCAATCACGCAGTTAGTGATTGATTCATCATTGAAATCGATTGACGCAGTCGACTCAATGCTGCCCGGTAGGATTCAGACCGATGGCAAAACTTGTCCTCAGAGCGTACCAATCCTGCTCAGCAGTGTCGAATTCGATTGAAACGTATGAAAACTAGAGGAGTTCAATACTGATTGTGAGTATTGAGAGGGGTAGAATAACCATGCACCCATGATTCCAATCCGATTCTGTAGTATTCAGCTCGATTAGTCAATGACCTAACGAGTGATTGTGTTATCATCGAGAACGATTCACTCCGTCAATTCAATGCTACCTGGCAGGATTCAGACCGATAGCAAAACGTATCTCCAGGCCGTCCCAATCCTGCTCATCAGTGTCGGATTCGATTGAAATGTATAAAAAGTAGAGGAGTTCAATACTGATTAGGAGTATTGATAAGGATAGAATAACCATGTACCCACGATTCGAATCCGATTCTGTAGTTTTCATCTCGATTGGTCAATCACGCAGTTAGTGATTGATTCATCATTGAAATCGATTGACGCAGTCGACTCAATGCTGCCCGGTAGGATTCACACCGATAGCGAAACTTATCCTCAGAGCGTACCAATCCTGCTCAGCAGTGTTGAATTCGATTGGAATGTATAAAAAGTAGAGGAGTTCAATACTGATTGTGAGTATTGAGAGGGGTAGAATAACCATGCACCCACGATTCCAATCCGATTCTGTAGTATTAATCCCGATTAGTCAATGACGCAATGACTGATGGGGTCATCATCGGAATCGATTGAGGCAGTCGACTGCTTGCTGCTTGGCAGGATTCGGACCGATAGCGAAACTCATCCCCAGGACGTTCCAATCCTGCTGAGCAATATTCATTTCGATTCAAATACATGGAATTCAGAGGAGTTCAATACTGATTGTGAGTATTGAGAGGGATAGAATAACCATGGACCCACGATTTCGATTCGATTCTGTAGTATTCATCTCGATTAATCAATGACGCAATGAGTGATGGGGTCATCATTGGAATCGCTTGACGCGGTCGATTCAATGCTGCCCGGCAGGATTCAGACCGATAGCGGAACTTATCCTCAGAGCGTACCAATCCTGCTCAGCAGTGTCGAATTCGATTGAAATGTATAAAAACTAGAGGAGTTCAATACTGATTGTGAGTATTGAGGGCTAGAATAATCATGCACCCACGATTCCAATCCGATTCTGTATTATTCATCTCGATTGGTCAATCACGCAGTTAGTGATTGATTCATCATTGAAATCGATTGACGCAGTCGACTCAATGCTGCCCGGTAGGATTCAGACCGATAGCAAAACTTATCCTCAGAGCGTACCAATCCTGCTCAGCAGTGTCGAATTCGATTGAAACGTATGAAAACTAGAGGAGTTCAATACTGATTGTGAGTATTTAGAGGGGTAGAATAACCATGCACCCATGATTCCAATCCGATTCTGTAGTATTCAGCTCGATTAGTCAATGACCTAACGAGTGATTGTGTTATCATCGAAAACGATTCACTCCGTCAATTCAATGCTACCTGGCAGGATTCAGACCGATAGCAAAACTTATCTCCAGGCCGTCCCAATCCTGCTCATCAGTGTCGGATTCGATTGAAATGTATAAAAACTAGAGGAGTTCAATAGTGATTGTAAGTATTGATAAGGATAGAATAACCATGTACCCACGATTCGAATCCGATTCTGTAGTATTCATCTCGATTGGTCAATCACGCAGTTAGTGATTGATTCATCATTGAAATCGATTGACGCAGTCGACTCAATGCTGCCCGGTAGGATTCACACCGATAGCGAAACTTATCCTCAGAGCGTACCAATCCTGCTCAGCAGTGTTGAATTCGATTGGAATGTATAAAAAGTAGAGGAGTTCAATACTGATTGTGAGTATTGAGAGGGGTAGAATAACCATGCACCCACGATTCCAATCCGATTCTGTAGTATTAATCCCGATTAGTCAATGACGCAATGACTGATGGGGTCATCATCGGAATCGATTGAGGCAGTCGACTGCTTGCTGCTTGGCAGGATTCGGACCGATAGCGAAACTCATCCCCAGGACGTTCCAATCCTGCTGAGCAATATTCATTTCGATTCAAATACATGGAATTCAGAGGAGTTCAATACTGATTGTGAGTATTGAGAGGGATAGAATAACCATGAACCCACGATTTCGATTCGATTCTGTAGTATTCATCTCGATTAATCAATGACGCAATGAGTGATGGGGTCATCATTGGAATCGCTTGACGCGGTCGATTCAATGCTGCCCGGCAGGATTCAGACCGATAGCGAAACTTATCCTCAGAGCGTACCAATCCTGCTCAGCAGTGTCGAATTCGATTGAAATGTTTAAAAACTAGAGGAGTTCAATACTGATTGTGAGTATTGAGGGCTAGAATAATCATGCACCCTCGATTCCAATCCGATTCTGTATTATTCATCTCGATTGGTCAATCACGCAGTTAGTGATTGATTCATCATTGAAATCGATTGACGCAGTCGACTCAATGCTGCCCGGTAGGATTCAGACCGATAGCAAAACTTATCCTCAGAGCGTACCAATCCTGCTCAGCAGTGTCGAATTCGATTGAAACGTATGAAAACTAGAGGAGTTCAATACTGATTGTGAGTATTGAGAGGGGTAGAATAACCATGCACCCATGATTCCAATCCGATTCTGTAGTATTCAGCTCGATTAGTCAATGACCTAACGAGTGATTGTGTTATCATCGAAAACGATTCACTCCGTCAATTCAATGCTACCTGGCAGGATTCAGACCGATAGCAAAACTTATCTCCAGGCCGTCCCAATCCTGCTCATCAGTGTCGGATTCGATTGCAATGTATAAAAACTAGAGGAGTTCAATAGTGATTGTAAGTATTGATAAGGATAGAATAACCATGTACCCACGATTCGAATCCGATTCTGTAGTATTCATCTCGATTGGTCAATCACGCAGTTAGTGATTGATTCATCATTGAAATCGATTGACGCAGTCGACTCAATGCTGCCGGTAGGATTCAGACCGATAGCGAAACTTATCCTCAGAGCGTACCAATCCTGCTCAGCAGTGTTGAATTCGATTGGAATGTATAAAAAGTAGAGGAGTTCAATACTGATTGTGAGTATTGAGAGGGGTAGAATAACCATGCACCCACGATTCCAATCCGATTCTGTAGTATTAATCCCGATTAGTCAATGACGCAATGACTGATGGGGTCATCATCGGAATCGATTGAGGCAGTCGACTGCTTGCTGCCTGGCAGGATTCGGACCGATAGCGAAACTCATCCCCAGGACGTTTCAATCCTGCTGAGCAATATTCATTTCGATTCAAATACATGGAATTCAGAGGAGTTAAATACTGATTGTGAGTATTGAGAGGGATAAAATAACCATGGACCCACGATTTCGATCCGATTCTGTAGTATTCATCTCGATTGGTCAATCACGCAGTTAGTGATTGATTCATCATTGAAATCGATTGACGCAGTCGACTCAATGCTGCCCGGTAGGATTCAGACCGATGGCAAAACTTATCCTCAGAGCGTACCAATCCTGCTCAGCAGTGTCGAATTCGATTGAAACGTATGAAAACTAGAGGAGTTCAATACTGATTGTGAGTATTGAGAGGGGTAGAATAACCATGCACCCAGGATTCCAATCCGATTCTGTAGTATTCAGCTCGATTAGTCAATGACCTAACGAGTGATTGTGTTATCATCGAGAACGATTCACTCCGTCAATTCAATGCTACCTGGCAGGATTCAGACCGATAGCAAAACGTATCTCCAGGCCGTCCCAATCCTGCTCATCAGTGTCGGATTCGATTGAAATGTATAAAAAGTAGAGGAGTTCAATACTGATTGTGAGTATTGATAAGGATAGAATAACCATGTACCTACGATTCGAATCCGATTCTGTAGTTTTCATCTCGATTGGTCAATCACGCAGTTAGTGATTGATTCATCATTGAAATCGATTGACGCAGTCGACTCAATGCTGCCCGGTAGGATTCACACCGATAGCGAAACTTATCCTCAGAGCGTACCAATCCTGCTCAGCAGTGTTGAATTCGATTGGAATGTATAAAAAGTAGAGGAGTTCAATACTGATTGTGAGTATTGAGAGGGGTAGAATAACCATGCACCCACGATTCCAATCCGATTCTGTAGTATTAATCCCGATTAGTCAATGACGCAATGACTGATGGGGTCATCATCGGAATCGATTGAGGCAGTCGACTGCTTGCTGCTTGGCAGGATTCGGACCGATAGCGGAACTCATCCCCAGGACGTTCCAATCCGGCTGAGCAATATTCATTTCGATTCAAATACATGGAATTCAGAGGAGTTCAATACTGATTGTGAGTATTGAGAGGGATAAAATAACCATGGACCCACGATTTCGATTCGATTCTGTAGTATTCATCTCGATTGATCAATGACGCAATGAGTGATGGGGTCATCATTGGAATCGCTTGACGCGGTCGAATCAATGCTGCCCGGCAGGATTCAGACCGATAGCGAAACCTATCCTCAGAGCGTACCGATCCTGCTCAGCAGTGTCGAATTCGATTGAAATGTATAAAAAGTAGAGGAGTTCAATACTGATTGTGAGTATTGAGAGGGGTAGAATAACCATGCACCCATGATTCCAATCCGATTCTGAAGTATTCAGCTCGATTAGTCAATGACCTAACGAGTCATTGTGTTATCATCGAGAACGATTCACTCCGTCAATTCAATGCTACCTGGCAGGATTCAGACCGATAGCAAAACGTATCTCCAGGCCGTCCCAATCCTGCTCATCAGTGTCGGATTCGATTGAAATGTATAAAAAGTAGAGGAGTTCAATACTGATTGTGAGTATTGATAAGGATAGAATAACCATGTACCCACGATTCGAATCCGATTCTGTAGTTTTCATCTCGATTGGTCAATCACGCAGTTAGTGATTGATTCATCATTGAAATCGATTGACGCAGTCGACTCAATGCTGCCCGGTGGGATTCACACCGATAGCGAAACTTATCCTCAGAGCGTACCAATCCTGCTCAGCAGTGTTGAATTCGATTGGAATGTATAAAAAGTAGAGGAGTTTAATACTGATTGTGAGTATTGAGAGGGGTAGAATAACCATGCACCCACGATTCCAATCCGATTCTGTAGTATTAATCCCGATTAGTCAATGACGCAATGACTGATGAGGTCATCATCGGAATCGATTGAGGCAGTCGACTGCTTGCTGCTTGGCAGGATTCGGACCGATAGCGAAACTCATCCCCAGGACGTTCCAATCCTGCTGAGCAATATTCATTTCGATTCAAATACATGGAATTCAGAGGAGTTCAATACTGATTGTGAGTATTGAGAGGGATAGAATAACCATGAACCCACGATTTCGATTCGATTCTGTAGTATTCATCTCGATTAATCAATGACGCAATGAAAGATGGGGTCATCATTGGAATCGCTTGACGCGGTCGATTCAATGCTGCCCGGCAGGATTCAGACCGATAGTGAAACTTATCCTCAGAGCGTACCAATCCTGCTCAGCAGTGTCGAATTCGATTGAAATGTATAAAAACTAGAGGAGTTCAATACTGATTGTGAGTATTGAGGGCTAGAATAATCATGCACCCACGATTCCAATCCGATTCTGTATTATTCATCTCGATTGGTCAATCACGCAGTTAGTGATTGATTCATCATTGAAATCGATTAACGCAGTCGACTCAATGCTGCCCGGTAGGATTCAGACCGATAGCAAAACTTATCCTCAGAGAGTATCAATCCTGCTCAGCAGTGTCGAATTCGATTGAAACGTATGAAAACTAGAGGAGTTCAATACTGATTGTGAGTATTGAGAGGGGTAGAATAACCATGCACCCCTGATTCCAATCCGATTCTGTAGTATTCAGCTCGATTAGTCAATGACCTAACGAGTGATTGTGTTATCATCGAGAACGATTCACTCCGTCAATTCAATGCTACCTGGCAGGATTCAGACCGATAGCAAAACGTATCTCCAGGCCGTCCCAATCCTGCTCATCAGTGTCGGATTCGATTGAAATGTATAAAAAGTAGAGGAGTTCAATACTGATTGTGAGTATTGATAAGGATAGAATAACCATGTACCTACGATTCGAATCCGATTCTGTAGTTTTCATCTCGATTGGTCAATCACGCAGTTAGTGATTGATTCATCATTGAAATCGATTGACGCAGTCGACTCAATGCTGCCCGGTAGGATTCACACCGATAGCGAAACTTATCCTCAGAGCGTACCAATCCTGCTCAGCAGTGTTGAATTCGATTGGAATGTATAAAAAGTAGAGGAGTTCAATACTGATTGTGAGTATTGAGAGGGGTAGAATAACCATGCACCCACGATTCCAATCCGATTCTGTAGTATTAATCCCGATTAGTCAATGACGCAATGACTGATGGGGTCATCATCGGAATCGATTGAGGCAGTCGACTGCTTGCTGCTTGGCAGGATTCGGACCGATAGCGAAACTCATCCCCAGGACGTTCCAATCCTGCTGAGCAATATTCATTTCTATTCAAATACATGGAATTCAGAGGAGTTCAATACTGATTGTGAGTATTGAGAGGGATAGAATAACCATGAACCCACGATTTCGATTCGATTCTGTAGTATTCATCTCGATTAATCAATGACGCAATGAGTGATGGGGTCATCATTGGAATCGCTTGACGCGGTCGATTCAATGCTGCCCGGCAGGATTCAGACCGATAGTGAAACTTATCCTCAGAGCGTACCAATCCTGCTCAGCAGTGTCGAATTCGATTGAAATGTATAAAAACTAGAGGAGTTCAATACTGATTGTGAGTATTGAGGGCTAGAATAATCATGCACCCACGATTCCAATCCGATTCTGTATTATTCATCTCGATTGGTCAATCACGCAGTTAGTGATTGATTCATCATTGAAATCGATTGACGCAGTCGACTCAATGCTGCCCGGTAGGATTCAGACCGATAGCAAAACTTATCCTCAGAGCGTACCAATCCTGCTCAGCAGTGTCGAATTCGATTGAAACGTATGAAAACTAGAGGAGTTCAATACTGATTGTGAGTATTGAGAGGGGTAGAATAACCATGCACCCATGATTCCAATCCGATTCTGTAGTATTCAGCTCGATTAGTCAATGACCTAACGAGTGATTGTGTTATCATCGAAAACGATTCACTCCGTCAATTCAATGCTACCTGGCAGGATTCAGACCGATAGCAAAACTTATCTCCAGGCCGTCCCAATCCTGCTCATCAGTGTCGGATTCGATTGAAATGTATAAAAACTAGAGGAGTTCAATAGTGATTGTAAGTATTGATAAGGATAGAATAACCATGTACCCACGATTCGAATCCGATTCTGTAGTATTCATCTCGATTGGTCAATCACGCAGTTAGTGATTGATTCATCATTGAAATCGATTGACGCAGTCGACTCAATGCTGCCGGTAGGATTCAGACCGATAGCGAAACTTATCCTCAGAGCGTACCAATCCTGCTCAGCAGTGTTGAATTCGATTGGAATGTATAAAAAGTAGAGGAGTTCAATACTGATTGTGAGTATTGAGAGGGGTAGAATAACCATGCACCCACGATTCCAATCCGATTCTGTAGTATTAATCCCGATTAGTCAATGACGCAATGACTGATGGGGTCATCATCGGAATCGATTGAGGCATCCGACTGCTTGCTGCCTGGCAGGATTCGGACCGATAGCGAAACTCATCCCCAGGACGTTCCAATCCTGCTGAGCAATATTCATTTCGATTCAAATACATGGAATTCAGAGGAGTTAAATACTGATTGTGAGTATTGAGAGGGATAAAATAACCATGGACCCACGATTTCGATCCGATTCTGTAGTATTCATTTCGATTGGTCAATCACGCAGTTAGTGATTGATTCATCATTGAAATCGATTGACGCAGTCGACTCAATGCTGCCCGGTAGGATTCAGACCGATGGCAAAACTCATCCTCAGAGCGTACCAATCCTGCTCAGCAGTGTCGAATTCGATTGAAACGTATGAAAACTAGAGGAGTTCAATACTGATTGTGAGTATTGAGAGGGGTAGAATAACCATGCACCCATGATTCCAATCCGATTCTGTAGTATTCAGCTCGATTAGTCAATGACCTAACGAGTGATTGTGTTATCATCGAGAACGATTCACTCCGTCAATTCAATGCTACCTGGCAGGATTCAGACCGATAGCGAAACGTATCTCCAGGCCGTCCCAATCCTGCTCATCAGTGTCGGATTCGATTGAAATGTATAAAAAGTAGAGGAGTTCAATACTGATTGTGAGTATTGATAAGGATAGAATAACCATGTACCTACGATTCGAATCCGATTCTGTAGTTTTCATCTCGATTGGTCAATCACGCAGTTAGTGATTGATTCATCATTGAAATCGATTGACGCAGTCGACTCAATGCTGCCCGGTAGGATTCACACCGATAGCGAAACTTATCCTCAGAGCGTACCAATCCTGCTCAGCAGTGTTGAATTCGATTGGAATGTATAAAAAGTAGAGGAGTTCAATACCGATTGTGAGTATTGAGAGGGGTAGAATAACCATGCACCCACGATTCCAATCCGATTCTGTAGTATTAATCCCGATTAGTCAATGACGCAATGACTGATGGGGTCATCATCGGAATCGATTGAGGCAGTCGACTGCTTGCTGCTTGGCAGGATTCGGACCGATAGCGGAACTCATCCCCAGGACGTTCCAATCCTGCTGAGCAATATTCATTTCGATTCAAATACATGGAATTCAGAGGAGTTCAATACTGATTGTGAGTATTGAGAGGGATAAAATAACCATGGACCCACGATTTCGATTCGATTCTGTAGTATTCATCTCGATTGATCAATGACGCAATGAGTGATGGGGTCATCATTGGAATCGCTTGACGCGGTCGATTCAATGCTGCCCGGCAGGATTCAGACCGATAGCGAAACCTATCCTCAGAGCGTACCGATCCTGCTCAGCAGTGTCGAATTCGATTGAAATGTATAAAAAGTAGAGGAGTTCAATACTGATTGTGAGTATTGAGAGGGGTGGAATAATCATGCACCCAGAATTCCAATCCGATTCTGTCGTATTCATCTCGATTAGACAGTGACGCAATGACTGATCGGGTCATCATTGGAATCGATTGAAGCAGTCGACCCGTTGCTGCCTGGCAGAATTCAGACCGATAGCGGGACCTATTCTGAGTCCATCCCAATCCTGCTCAGCAGTATTGAATCCGATTCAAATATATGAGAACTAGAGGAGTTCAATACTGATCGTAAGTATTGAGGAGGATAGAGATCATGCACCCACGATTTGAATTCCATCCTATAGTATTCAGCTCGATTGGTCAAAGACGCGACGAGTGATTGGGTTATCATTGAAATCGATTCACACCCTCAATTCAATGCTACCTGGCAGGATTCAGACCGATAGCATAACGAATCTCCAGGGCGTCCCAATCCTGCTCAGCAGTATTGAATTCGATTGATATATATGAATCCTAGAGGACTTCATTACTGATTGTGAGTATTGATAAGGATAGAATAACCATATACCCACGATTCCAATCCGAATCCGTAGTATTCATCTCGATTGGTCAATCACGAAATGAGTGATTGGGTCACCATTAAAATCAATTGACGCAGTCGACTCAATGCTGCCCGGCAGGATTCAGACCGATAGCGAAACTTTTCCTCAGAGCGTACCAATCCTGCTCAGCAGTGTTGAATTCGATTGGAATGTATAAAAAGTAGAGGAGTTCAATACTGATTGTGAGTATTGAGAGGGGTAGAATAACCATGCACCCGTGATTCCAATCCGATTCTGTAGTATTAATCCCGATTAGTCAATGAAGCAATGACTGATGGGGTCATCATCGGAATCGATTGAGGCAGTCGACTGCTTGCTGCTTGGCAGGATTCGGACCGATAGCGAAACTCATCCCCAGGACGTTCCAATTCTGCTGAGCAATATTCATTTCGATTCAAATACATGGAATTCAGAGGAGTTCAATACTGATTGTGAGTATTGAGAGGGATAGAATAACCATGAACCCACGATTTCGATTCGATTCTGTAGTATTCATCTCGATTAATCAATGACGCAATGAGTGATGGGGTCATCATTGGAATCGCTTGACGCGGTCGATTCAATGCTGCCCGGCAGGATTCAGACCGATAGTGAAACTTATCCTCAGAGCGTACCAATCCTGCTCAGCAGTGTCGAATTCGATTGAAATGTATAAGAACTAGAGGAGTTCAATACTGATTGTGAGTATTGAGGGCTAGAATAATCATGCACCCACGATTCCAATCCGATTCTGTATTATTCATCTCGATTGGTCAATCACGCAGTTAGTGATTGATTCATCATTGAAATCGATTGACGCAGTCGACTCAATGCTGCCCGGTAGGATTCAGACCGATAGCGAAACTTATCCTCAGAGCGTACCAATCCTGCTCAGCAGTGTCGAATTCGATTGAAACGTATGAAAACTAGAGGAGTTCAATACTGATTGTGAGTATTGAGAGGGGTAGAATAACCATGCACCCATGATTCCAATCCGATTCTGTAGGATTCAGCTCGATTAGTCAATGACCTAACGAGTGATTGTGTTATCATCGAAAACGATTCACTCCGTCAATTCAATGCTACCTGGCAGGATTCAGACCGATAGCAAAACTTATCTCCAGGCCGTCCCAATCCTGCTCATCAGTGTCGGATTCGATTGAAATGTATAAAAACTAGAGGAGTTCAATAGTGATTGTAAGTATTGATAAGGATAGAATAACCATGTACCCACGATTCGAATCCGATTCTGTAGTATTCATCTCGATTGGTCAATCACGCAGTTAGTGATTGATTCATCATTGAAATCGATTGACGCAGTCGACTCAATGCTGCCGGTAGGATTCAGACCGATAGCGAAACTTATCCTCAGAGCGTACCAATCCTGCTCAGCAGTGTTGAATTCGATTGGAATGTATAAAAAGTAGAGGAGTTCAATACTGATTGTGAGTATTGAGAGGGGTAGAATAACCATGCACCCACGATTCCAATTCGATTCTGTAGTATTAATCCCGATTAGTCAATGACGCAATGACTGATGGGGTCATCATCGGAATCGATTGAGGCAGTCGACTGCTTGCTGCCTGGCAGGATTCGGACCGATAGCGAAACTCATCCCCAGGACGTTCCAATCCTGCTGAGCAATATTCATTTCGATTCAAATACATGGAATTCAGAGGAGTTAAATACTGATTGTGAGTATTGAGAGGGATAAAATAACCATGGACCCACGATTTCGATCCGATTCTGTAGTATTCATCTCGATTGGTCAATCACGCAGTTAGTGATTGATTCATCATTGAAATCGATTGACGCAGTCGACTCAATGCTGCCCGGTAGGATTCAGACCGATGGCAAAACTTATCCTCAGAGCGTACCAATCCTGCTCAGCAGTGTCGAATTCGATTGAAACGTATGGAAACTAGAGGAGTTCAATACTGATTGTGAGTATTGAGAGGGGTAGAATAACCATGCACCCATGATTCCAATCCGATTCTGTAGTATTCAGCTCGATTAGTCAATGACCTAACGAGTGATTGTGTTATCATCGAGAACGATTCACTCCGTCAATTCAATGCTACCTGGCAGGATTCAGACCGATAGCAAAACGTATCTCCAGGCCGTCCCAATCCTGCTCATCAGTGTCGGATTCGATTGAAATGTATAAAAAGTAGAGGAGTTCAATACTGATTGTGAGTATTGATAAGGATAGAATAACCATGTACCTACGATTCGAATCCGATTCTGTAGTTTTCATCTCGATTGGTCAATCACGCAGTTAGTGATTGATTCATCATTGAAATCGATTGACGCAGTCGACTCAATGCTGTCCGGTAGGATTCAGACCGATAGCGAAACTTATCCTCAGAGCGTACCATTCCTGCTCAGCAGTGTCGGATTCGATTGAAATGTATGAAAACTAGAGGAGTTCAATACTGATTGTGAGTATTGAGAGGGGTGGAATAATCATGCACCCAGAATTCCAATCCGATTCTGTCGTATTCATCTCGATTAGACAATGACGCAATGACTGATGGGGTCATCATCGGAATCGATTGAGGCAGTCGACTGCTTGCTGCTTGGCAGGATTCGGACCGACAGCGGAACTCATCCCCAGGACGTTCCAATCGTGCTGAGCAATATTCATTTCGATTCAAATACATGGAATTCAGAGGAGTTCAATACTGATTGTGAGTATTGAGAGGGATAAAATAACCATGGACCCACGATTTCGATTCGATTCTGTAGTATTCATCTCGATTGATCAATGACGCAATGAGTGATGGGGTCATCATTGGAATCGCTTGACGCGGTCGATTCAATGCTGCCCGGCAGGATTCAGACCGATAGCGAAACCTATCCTCAGAGCGTACCGATCCTGCTCAGCAGTGTCGAATTCGATTGAAATGTATGAAAAGTAGAGGAGTTCAATACTGATTGTGAGTATTGAGAGGGGTGGAATAATCATGCACCCAGAATTCCAATCCGATTCTGTCGTATTCATCTCGATTAGACAGTGACGCAATGACTGATCGGGTCATCATTGGAATCGATTGAAGCAGTCGACCCGTTGCTGCCTGGCAGAATTCAGACCGATAGCGGGACCTATTCTAAGTCCATCCCAATCCTGCTCAGCAGTATTGAATCCGATTCAAATATATGAGAACTAGATGAGTTCAATACTGATCGTAAGTATTGAGGAGGATAGAGATCATGCACCCACGATTTGAATTCCATCCTATAGTATTCAGCTCGATTGGTCAAAGACGCGACGAGTGATTGGGTTATCATTCAAATCGATTCACACCCTCAATTCAATGCTACCTGGCAGGATTCAGACCGATAGCATAACTGATCTCCAGGGCGTCCCAATCCTGCTCAGCAGTATTGAATTCGATTGATATATATGAATCCTAGAGGACTTCATTACTGATTGTGAGTATTGATAAGGATAGAATAACCATGTACCCACGATTCCAATCCGAATCCGTAGTATTCATCTCGATTGGTCAATCACGAAATGAGTGATTGGGTCACCATTAAAATCAATTGACGCAGTCGACTCAATGCTGCCCGGCAGGATTCAGACCGATAGCGAAACTCGTCCTCAGATCGTACCAATCCTGCTCAGCAGTGTCGAATTCGATTGAAATGTATAAAAACTAGAGGAGTTCAATACTGATTGTGGGTATTGAGAGGGAGAGAATAATCATGCACCCACGATTCTAATCCGATTCTGTAGTATTCATCTCGATTAGTCCATGACGCAATGACTGATTGGGTCATCATTGGAATCGATTGAAGCAGTTGACTCATTGCTGCCTGGCAGCATTCGGACCGATAGCGAAACTCATCTCCAGGCCGTTCCAATCCTGCTCAGCAATATTCATTTCGATTCAAAAACATGGAATTCAGAGGAGTTCATTACTGATTGTGAGAATTGAGAGGGATGGAATAACCATGAACCCACGATTTCGTTTCGACTCTTCAGTTTTCATCCCGATTAATCAATGACGCAATTAGTGATTGGGTCATCATTGGAATCGCTTGATGCGGTCGAATCAATGCTGCCCGGCAGGATTCAGAACGATAGCGGGACCTATCCTAAGTCCATCCCAATCCTGCTCAGCAGTATTGAATCCGATTCAAATATATGAGAACTAGAGGAGTTCAATACTGATCGTATGTATTGAGGAGGATAGAGATCATGCACCCACGATTTGAATTCCATCCTATAGTATTTAGCTCGATTGGTCAAAGACGCGACGAGTGATTGGGTTATCATTGAAATCGTATCACACCCTCAATTCAATGCTACCTGGCGGGATTCAGACCGATAGCATAACTGATCTCCAGGGCGTCCCAATCCTGCTCAGCAGTATTGAATTCGATTGATATATATGAATCCTAGAGGAGTTCAATACTGATTGTGAGTATTGATAAGGATAGAATAACCATGTACCCGCGATCTCCAATCCGAATCCGTAGTATTCATCTCGATTGATCAATGACGCAATGAGTGATGGGGTCATCATTGGAATCGCTTGACGCGGTCGATTCAATGCTGCCCGGCAGGATTCAGACCAATAGCGAAACCTATCCTCAGAGCGTACCGATCCTGCTCAGCAGTGTCGAATTCGATTGAAATGTATAAAAACTAGAGGAGTTCAATACTGATTGTGAGTATTGAGAGAGGTAGAATAATCATGCACCCACGATTCCAATCCGATTCTGCATTATTGAACTCGATTGGTCAATCACGCAGTTAGTGATTGATTCATCATTGAAATCGATTGACGCAGTCGACTCAATGCTGTCCGGTAGGATTCAGACCGATAGCGAAACTTATCCTCAGAGCGTACCATTCCTGCTCAGCAGTGTCGGATTCGATTGAAATGTATAAAAACTAGAGGAGTTCAATACTATTGTGAGTATTGAGAGGGGTGGAATAATCATGCACCCAGAATTCCAATCCGATTCTGTCGTATTCATCTCGATTAGTCAATGACGCAATGACTGATGGGGTCATCATTGGAATCGATTGAAGGAGTCGACCCATTGCTGCCTGGCAGGATTAGGACCGATAGCGAAACTCATCTCCAGGCCGTTCCAATCCTGCTCAGCAATATTCATTTCGATTCAAAAACATGGAATTCAGAGGAGTTCATTACTGATTGTGAGAATTGAGAGGGATGGAATAACCATGAACCCACGATTTCGTTTCGACTCTTCAGTTTTCATCCCGATTAATCAATGACGCAATTAGTGATTGGGTCATCATTGGAATCGCTTGATGCGGTCGAATCAATGCTGCCCGGCAGGATTCAGAACGATAGCGGGACCTATCCTAAGTCCATCCCAATCCTGCTCAGCAGTATTGAATCCGATTCAAATATATGAGAACTAGAGGAGTTCAATACTGATCGTAAGTATTGAGGAGGATAGAGATCATGCACCCACGATTTGAATTCCATCCTATAGTATTTAGCTCGATTGGTCAAAGACAAGACGAGTGATTGGGTTATCATTGAAATCGTATCACACCCTCAATTCAATGCTACCTGGCGGGATTCAGACCGATAGCATAACTGATCTCCAGGGCGTCCCAATCCTGCTCAGCAGTATTGGATTCGATTGATATATATGAATCCTAGAGGAGTTCGATACTGATTGTGAGTATTGATAAGGATAGAATAACCATGTACCCACGATCTCCAATCCGAATCCGTAGTATTCATCTCGATTGATCAATGACGCAATGAGTGATGGGGTCATCATTGAAATCGATTGACGCAGTCGACTCAATGCTGTCCGGTAGGATTCAGACCGATAGCGAAACTTATCCTCAGAGCGTACCATTCCTGCTCAGCAGTGTCGGATTCGATTGAAATGTATGAAAACTAGAGGAGTTCAATACTGATTGTGAGTATTGAGAGGGGTGGAATAATCATGCACCCAGAATTCCAATCCGATTCTGTCGTATTCATCTCGATTAGACAATGACGCAACGAGTGATTGTGTTATCATCGAAATCGATCCACACCGTCAATTCAATGCTACCTGGCAGGATTCAGACCAATAGCAAAACTTATCTCCAGGCCGTCCCAATTCTGCTCAGCAGTATTGAATCCGATTGATATATATGAAACCTAGAGGACTTCAATACTGACTGTGAGTATTGATGAGGATAGAATAACCATGTACCCACGATTCCAATCCGATTCTGTAGTATTCATCTCGATTGGTCAATCACGCAGTTAGTGATTGATTCTTCATTGAAATCGATTGACGCAGTCGACTCATCGCTGCCCGGTAGGATTCAGACCGATAGCGAAACTTATCCTCAGAGCGTACCAATCCTGCTCAGCAGTGTCGAATTCGATTGGAATGTATAAGAAGTAGAGGAGTTCAATACTGATTGTGAGTATTGAGAGGGGTGGAATAATCATGCACCCAGAATTCCAATCCGATTCTGTCGTATTCATCTCGATTAGACAATGACGCAATGACTGATTGGGTCATCGTTGGAATCGATTGAAGCAGTCGACTCATTGCTGCCTCGCAGGATTCGGACCGATAGCGGAACTCATCTCCAGGCCGTTCCAATCCTGCTCAGCAATATTCATTCCGATTCAAATACATGGAATTCAGAGGAGTTCAATGCTGATTGTGAGTAGTGAGAGGGATAGAATAACCATGAACCCACGATTTCGATTCGATTCTGTAGTATTCATCTCGATTGATCAATGGCGCAATGAGTGATGGGGTCATCATTGGAATCGCTTGACGCGGTCGATTCAATTCTGCCCGGCAGGATTCAGACCGATAGCGAAACTTATCCTCAGAGGGTACCAATCCTGCTCAGCAGTGTCGAATTCGATTGATATATATGAAACCTAGAGGACTCCAATACTGATTGTGAGTATTGATAAGGATAGAATAACCATGTACCCACGATTCCAATCCGATTCTGTAGTTTTCATCTCGATTGGTCAATCACGCAGTTAGTGATTGATTCATCATTGAAATCGATTGACGCAGTCGACTCAATGCTGTCCGGTAGGATTCAGACCGATAGCGAAACTTATCCTCAGAGCGTACCATTCCTGCTCAGCAGTGTCGGATTCGATTGAAATGTATAAAAACTAGAGGAGTTCAATACTATTGTGAGTATTGAGAGGGGTGGAATAATCATGCACCCAGAATTCCAATCCGATTCTGTCGTATTCATCTCGATTAGTCAATGACGCAATGACTGATGGGGTCATCATTGGAATCGATTGAAGGAGTCGACCCATTGCTGCCTGGCAGGATTAGGACCGATAGCGAAACTCATCTCCAGGCCGTTCCAATCCTGCTCAGCAATATTCATTTCGATTCAAATACATGGAATTCAGCGGAGTTCAATACCGATTGTGAGTATTGAGAGGGATAGAATAACCATGAACCCACGATTTCGATTCGATTCTGTAGTATTCATCTCGATTTATCAATGACGCAATGAGTGATGGAGTCATCATTGGAAAGGCTTGACGCGGTCGATTCAATGATGCCCGGCAGGATTCAGACCGATAGCGAAACTCGTCCTCAGATCGTACCAATCCTGCTCAGCAGTGTCGAATTCGATTGAAATGTATAAAAACTATAGGAGTTCAATACTGATTGTGAGTATTGAGAGGGGTAGAATAATCATGCACCCACGATTCTAATCCGATTCTGTAGTATTCATCTCGATTAGTCCATGACGCAATGACTGATTGGGTCATCATTGGAATCGATTGAAGCAGTTGACTCATTGCTGCCTGGCAGGATTCGGACCGATAGCGAAACTCATCTCCAGGCCGTTCCAATCCTGCTCAGCAATATTCATTTCGATTCAAAAACATGGAATTCAGAGGAGTTCATTACTGATTGTGAGAATTGAGAGGGATGGAATAACCATGAACCCACGATTTCGTTTCGACTCTTCAGTTTTCATCCCGATTAATCAATGACGCAATTAGTGATTGGGTCATCATTGGAATCGCTTGATGCGGTCGAATCAATGCTGCCCGGCAGGATTCAGAACGATAGCGGGACCTATCCTAAGTCCATCCCAATCCTGCTCAGCAGTATTGAATCCGATTCAAATATATGAGAACTAGAGGAGTTCAATACTGATCGTAAGTATTGAGGAGGATAGAGATCATGCACCCACGATTTGAATTCCATCCTATAGTATTTAGCTCGATTGGTCAAAGACAAGACGAGTGATTGGGTTATCATTGAAATCGTATCACACCCTCAATTCAATGCTACCTGGCGGGATTCAGACCGATAGCATAACTGATCTCCAGGGCGTCCCAATCCTGCTCAGCAGTATTGGATTCGATTGATATATATGAATCCTAGAGGAGTTCGATACTGATTGTGAGTATTGATAAGGATAGAATAACCATGTACCCACGATCTCCAATCCGAATCCGTAGTATTCATCTCGATTGATCAATGACGCAATGAGTGATGGGGTCATCATTGAAATCGATTGACGCAGTCGACTCAATGCTGTCCGGTAGGATTCAGACCGATAGCGAAACTTATCCTCAGAGCGTACCATTCCTGCTCAGCAGTGTCGGATTCGATTGAAATGTATGAAAACTAGAGGAGTTCAATACTGATTGTGAGTATTGAGAGGGGTGGAATAATCATGCACCCAGAATTCCAATCCGATTCTGTCGTATTCATCTCGATTAGACAATGACGCAACGAGTGATTGTGTTATCATCGAAATCGATCCACACCGTCAATTCAATGCTACCTGGCAGGATTCAGACCAATAGCAAAACTTATCTCCAGGCCGTCCCAATTCTGCTCAGCAGTATTGAATCCGATTGATATATATGAAACCTAGAGGACTTCAATACTGACTGTGAGTATTGATGAGGATAGAATAACCATGTACCCACGATTCCAATCCGATTCTGTAGTATTCATCTCGATTGGTCAATCACGCAGTTAGTGATTGATTCTTCATTGAAATCGATTGACGCAGTCGACTCATCGCTGCCCGGTAGGATTCAGACCGATAGCGAAACTTATCCTCAGAGCGTACCAATCCTGCTCAGCAGTGTCGAATTCGATTGGAATGTATAAGAAGTAGAGGAGTTCAATACTGATTGTGAGTATTGAGAGGGGTGGAATAATCATGCACCCAGAATTCCAATCCGATTCTGTCGTATTCATCTCGATTAGACAATGACGCAATGACTGATTGGGTCATCGTTGGAATCGATTGAAGCAGTCGACTCATTGCTGCCTCGCAGGATTCGGACCGATAGCGGAACTCATCTCCAGGCCGTTCCAATCCTGCTCAGCAATATTCATTCCGATTCAAATACATGGAATTCAGAGGAGTTCAATGCTGATTGTGAGTAGTGAGAGGGATAGAATAACCATGAACCCACGATTTCGATTCGATTCTGTAGTATTCATCTCGATTAATCAATGGCGCAATGAGTGATGGGGTCATCATTGGAATCGCTTGACGCGGTCGATTCAATTCTGCCCGGCAGGATTCAGACCGATAGCGAAACTTATCCTCAGAGCGTACCAATCCTGCTCAGCAGTGTCGAATTCGATTGATATATATGAAACCTAGAGGACTCCAATACTGATTGTGAGTATTGATAAGGATAGAATAACCATGTACCCACGATTCCAATCCGATTCTGTAGTTTTCATCTCGATTGGTCAATCACGCAGTTAGTGATTGATTCATCATTGAAATCGATTGACGCAGTCGACTCAATGCTGTCCGGTAGGATTCAGACCGATAGCGAAACTTATCCTCAGAGCGTACCATTCCTGCTCAGCAGTGTCGGATTCGATTGAAATGTATAAAAACTAGAGGAGTTCAATACTGATTGTGAGTATTGAGAGGGGTGGAATAATCATGCACCCAGAATTCCAATCCGATTCTGTCGTATTCATCTCGATTAGACAATGACGCAACGAGTGATTGGGTCATCGTTGGAATCGATTGAAGTAGTCGACTCATTGCTGCCTCGCAGGATTCGGACCGATAGCGGAACTCATCTCCAGGCCGTTCCAATCCTGCTCAGCAATATTCATTTCGATTCAAATACATGGAATTCAGAGGAGTTCAATACTGATTGTGAGTATTGAGAGGGATAGAAAAACCATGAAGCCACGATTTCGATTCAATTCTGTACTATTCATCTCGATTGATCAATGACGCAATGAGTGATGGGGTCATCATTGGAATCGCTTGACGCGGTCGATTCAATGCTGCCCGGCAGGATTCAGACCGATAGCGGAACTTATCCTCAGAGCGTACCAATCCTGCTCAGCAGTGTCGGATTCGATTGAAATGTATAAAAACTAGAGGAGTTCAATACTGATTGTGAGTATTGAGAGGGGTGGAATAATCATGCACCCAGAACTCCAATCCGATTCTGTCGTATTCATCTCGATTAGACAATGACGCAACGAGTGATTGGGTCATCGTTGGAATCGATTGAAGCAGTCGACTCATTGCTGCCTCGCAGGATTCGGACCGATAGCGGAACTCATCTCCAGGCCGTTCCAATCCTGCTCAGCAATATTCATTTCGATTCAAATACATGGAATTCAGAGGAGTTCGATACTGATTGTAAGTATTGAGAGGGATAGGAAAACCATGAAGCCACGATTTCGATTCAATTCTGTACTATTCATCTCGATTGATCAATGACGCAATGAGTGATGGGGTCATCATTGGAATCGCTTGACGCGGTCGATTCAATGCTGCCCGGCAGGATTCAGACCGATAGCGGAACTTATCCTCAGAGCGTACCAATCCTGCTCAGCAGTGTCGGATTCGATTGAAATGTATAAAAACTAAAGGAGTTCAATACTGATTGTGAGTATTGAGAGGGGTAGAATGATCATGCACCCACGATTCCAAACCGATTCTGTATCATTCATCTCGATTGGTCAATCGCGCAGTTAGTGATTGATTCATCATTGAAATCGGTTGACGCAGTCGACTCAATGCTGCCCGGTAGGATTCAGATAGATAGCGAAACTTATCCTCAGAGCGTACCAATCCTGCTCAGCAGTGTCGGATTCGATTGAAATGTATAAAAACTAGAGGAGTCCAATACTGATTGTGAGTATTGAGAGGGGTAGAATGATCATGCACCCACGATTCCAATCCGTTTCTGTAGTATTCAGCTCGATTAGTCAATGACGCAACGAGTGACTGTGTTATCATCGAAATCGATTCACACCGTCAATTCAATGCAACCTGGCAGGATTCAGACCGATTGCAAGACTTATCTCCAGGCCGTCCCAATCCTGCTCAGCAGTATTGAATTCGATTGATATATATGAACCCTAGAGGACTTCATTACTGATTGTGAGTATTGATGAGGATAGAATAACCAAGTACCCACGATTCTAATCCGATTCTGTAGTATTCATCTCGATTGGTCAATCACGCAGTTAGTGATTGATTCATCATTGAAATCGATTGACGCAGTCGACTCAATGCTGCCCGGTAGGATTCAGACCGATAGCGAAACTTATCCTCAGAGCGTACCAATCCCGCTCAGCAGTGTGGAATTCGATTGAAATGTATAAAAAGTAGAGGAGTTCAATACTGATTAAGAGTATTGAGAGGGGTAGAATAATCATGCACCAAGAATTCCAATCCGATTCTGTCGTATTCATCTCGATCAGACAGTGACGCGATGACTGATTGGGTCATCATTGGGATCGATTGAAGCAGTCGACTCATTGCTGCCTGGCAGGATTCGGACCGATAGCATAACTCATCTCCAGGCCGTTCCAATCCTGCTCAGCAATATTCTTTTCGATTCAAATCCATGGAATTCAGAGGAGTTCAATACTGATTGTGAGTATTGAGAGGGGTAGAATAATCATGCACCAACGAGTCCAGTCCGATTCTGTAGTATTCATCTCGATTGATCGATGACGCAATGAATGATGGGGTCATCATTGCAATCGCTTGACGCGGTCGATTCGATGCGGCCCGGCAGGATTCAGACCGACAGCGAAACTTATCCTCAGAGCGTACCAATCCTGCTCAGCAGTGTCGGATTCGATTGGAATGTATAAAAACTAGAGGAGTTCGATACTGATTGTGAGTATTGAGAGGGGTAGAATAATCATGCACCCACGATTCCAATCCGATTCCGTATTATTCATCTCGATTAGTCAATGACCTAACGAGTGATTGTGTTATCATCGAAAACGATTCACTCCGTCAATTCAATGCTACCTGGCAGGATTCAGACCTATAGCAAAACTCGAATCCAGGCCGTCCCAATCCTGCTCGGCAGTATTGGATTCGATTGATATATATGAAACCTAGAGGACTTCAATACTGATTGTGAGTATTGATGAGGATAGAATAACGATGTATCCACGATTCCAATCCGATTCTGTGGTATTCATCTCGATTGGTCAATCACGCAGTTAGTGATTGATTCATCATTGAAATCGATTGACGCAGTCGACTCATCGCTGCCCGGTAGGATTCAGACCGATAGCGAAACTTATCCTCAGAGCGTACCAATCCTGCTCAGCAGTGTTGAATTCGATTGGAATGTATAAGAAGTAGAGGAGTTCAATACTGATTGTGAAAATTGAGAGGGGTGGAATAATCATGCACCCAGAATTCCAATCCGATTCTGTCGTATTCATCTCGATTAGACAATGACGCAATGACGGACTAGGTCATCGTTGGAATCGATCGAAGCAGTCGACTCATTGCTGCCTCGCAGGATTCGGACCGATAGCGGAACTCATCTCCAGGCCGTTCCAATCCTGCTCAGCAATATTCATCTCGATTCAAATACATGGAATTCAGAGGAGTTCAATACTGATTGTGAGAATCGAGAGGGATAGAATAACCATGAACCCACGATTCCGATTCGATTCTGTAGTAGTCATCTCGATTAATCAATGACGCAATGAGTGATGGGGTCATCATTGGAATCGCTTGACGCGGTCGATTCAATGCTGCCCGGCAGGATTCAGACCGATAGCGAAACTTATCCTCAGAGCGTACCAATCCTGCTCAGCAGTGTCGAACTCGATTGAAATGTATAAAAACTAGAGGAGTTCAATACTGATTGTGAGTATTGAGAGGGGTAGAATAATCATGCACCAACGAGTCCAGTCCGATTCTGTAGTATTCATCTCGATTGATCGATGACGCAATGAATGATGGGGTCATCATTGCAATCGCTTGACGCGGTCGATTCGATGCGGCCCGGCAGGATTCAGACCGACAGCGAAACTTATCCTCAGAGCGTACCAATCCTGCTCAGCAGTGTCGAATTCGATTGAAATGTATGAAAACTAGAGGAGTTCAATACTGATTGTGAGTATTGAGAGGGGTAGAATAATCGTGCACCCACGATTCCAATCCGATTCCGTATTATTCATCTCGATTAGTCAATGACCTAACGAGTGATTGTGTTATCATCGAAAACGATTCACACCGTCAATTCAATGCTACCTGGCAGGATTCAGACTGATAGCAAAACTCAAATCCAGGCCGTCCCAATCCTGCTCGGCAGTATTGAATTCGATTGATATATATGAAACCTAGAGGACTTCAATACTGATTGTGAGTATTGATAAGGATAGAATAACGATGTATCCACGATTCCAATCCGTTTCTGTAGTATTCATCTCGATTGGTCAATCACGCAGTTAGTGATTGATTCATCATTGAAATCGATTGACGCAGTCGACTCAATGCTGCCCGGTAGGATTCAGACCGATAGCGAAACTTATCCTAAGAGCGTACCAATCCCGCTCAGCAGTGTGGAATTCGATTGAAATGTATAAAAAGTAGAGGAGTTCAATACTGATTGTGAGTATTGAGAGGGGTAGAACAAGCATGCACCCACGATTCCAATCCGCTTCTGTCGTATTCATCTCGATTAGACAGTGACGCAATGACTGATTGGGTCATCATTGGGATCGATTGAAGCAGTCGACTCATTGCTGCCTGGCAGGATTCGGACCGATAGCGTAACTCATCTCCAGGCCGTTCCAATCCTGCTCAGCAATATTCTTTTCGATTCAAATCCATGGAATTCAGAGGAGTTCAATACTGATTGTGAGTATTGAGAGGGGTAGAATAATCATGCACCAACGAGTCCAGTCCGATTCTGTATTATTCATCTCGATTGGTCAATCACGCAGTTAGTGATTGATTCATCATTGAAATCGATTGACGCAGTCGACTCAATGGTGCCCGATAGGATTCAGACCGATAGCGAAACTTATTCTCAGAGCGTACCAATCCTGCTCAGCAGTGTCGGATTACATTGAAATGTTTAAAAACTAGAGGAGTTCAATACTGATTGTGAGTATTGAGAGGGGTAGAATAATGATGCACCCACGATTCCAAACCGATTCCGTATTATTCATCTCGATTGGTCAATCACGCAGTTAGTGATTGATTCATCATTGAAATCGATTGACGCAGTCGACTCAATGCTGCCCGGTAGGATTCAGACCGATAGCGAAACTCATCCTCAGAGCGTACCAATCCCGCTCAGCAGTGTGGAATTCGATTGAGATGTATAAAAAGTAGAGGAGTTCAATACTGATTGTGAGTATCGAGAGGGGTAGAATAATCATGCACCAAGGATTCCAATCCAATTCTGTCGTATTCATCTCGATTAGACAGTGACGCAATGACTGATTGGGTCATCATTGGGATCGATTGAAGCAGTCGACTCATTGCTGCCTGGCAGGATTCGGACCGATAGCGTAACTCATCTCCAGGCCGTTCCAATCCTGCTCAGCAATATTCTTTTCGATTCAATTCCATGGAATTCAGAGGAGTTCAATACCGATTGTGACTATTGAGAGGGGTAGAATAATCTTGCACCAACGAGTCCAGTCACATTCTGTAGTATTCATCTCGATTGATCGATGACGCAATGAGTGATGGGGTCATCATTGCAATCGCTTGACGCGGTCGATTCAATGCGGCCCGGCAGGATTGAGACCGACAGCGAAACTGATCCTCAGAGCGTACCAATCCTGCTCAGCAGTGTCGAATTCGATTGAAATGGACAAAAACTAGACGAGTTCAATACTGATTGTGGGTATTGAGAGGGGTAGAATAATCATGCACCCACGATTCCAATCCGATTCTGTATTATTCATCTCGATTGGTCAATCACGCAGTTAGTGATTGATTCATCATTGAAATCGATTGACGCGGTCGACTCAATGCTGCCCGGTAGGATTCAGACCGATAGCGAAACTTATCCTCAGAGCGTACCAATCCTGCTCAGCAGTGTCGGATTCGATTGAAATGTTTAAAAACTAGAGGAGATCAATACTGATTGTGAGTATCGAGAGGGGTAGAATAATGATGCACCCACGATTCCAAACCGATTCTGTATCATTCATCTCGATTGGTCAATCACGCAGTTATTGATTGATTCATCATTGAAATCGATTGACGCAGTCGACTCAATGCTGCCCGGTAGGATTCAGACCGATAGCGAAACTTATCCTCAGAGCGTACCAATCCTGCTCAGCAGTGTCGAATTCGATTGAAATGTATGAAAACTAGAGGAGTTCGATACTGATTGTGAGTATTGAGAGGGGTAGAACAAGCATGCACCCACGATTCCAATCCGCTTCTGTAGTATTCAGCTCGATTATTCAATGACCCAACGAGTGATTGTGTTATCATCGAAATCGATTCACACCGTCAATTCAATGCTACCTGGCAGGATTCAGACCGACTGCAAAACTTATCTCCAGGCCGTCCCAATCCTGCTCAGCAGTATTGAATTCGATTGATATATATGAAACCTAGAGGACTTCATTACTGATTGTGAGTATTGATGAGGATAGAATAACCAAGTACCCACGATTCCAATCCGATTCTGTAGTATTTATCTCGATTGGTCAATCACGCAGTTAGTGATTGATTCATCATTGAAATCGATTGACGCAGTCGACTCAATGCTGCCCGGTAGGATTCAGACCGATAGCGAAACTCATCCTCAGAGCGTACCAATCCTGCTCAGCAGTGTGGAATTCGATTGAAATGTATAAAAAGTAGAGGAGTTCAATACTGATTGTGAGTATTGAGAGGGGTAGAATAATCATGCACCAAGGATTCCAATCCAATTCTGTCGTATTCATCTCGATTAGACAGTGACGCAATGACTGATTGGGTCATCATTGGGATCGATTGAAGCAGTCGACTCATTGCTGCCTGGCAGGATTAGGACCGATAGCGTAACTCTTCTCCAGGCCGTTCCAATCCTGCTCAGCAATATTCTTTTCGATTCAAATCCATGGAATTCAGAGGAGTTCAATACTGATTGTGAGTATTGAGAGGGGTAGAATAATCATGCACCAACGAGTCCAGTCCGATTCTGTAGTATTCATCTCGATTGATCGATGACGCAATGAATGATGGGGTCATCATTGCAATCGCTTGACGCGGTCGATTCGATGCGGCCCGGCAGGATTCAGACCGACAGCGAAACTTATCCTCAGAGCGTACCAATCCTGCTCAGCAGTGTGGAATTCGATTGAAATGTATAAAAAGTAGAGGAGTTCAATACTGATTGTGAGTATTGAGAGGGGTAGAATAATCATGCACCAAGGATTCCAATCCAATTCTGTCGTATCCATCTCGATTAGACAGTGACGCAATGACTGATTGGGTCATCATTGGGATCGATTGAAGCAGTCGACTCATTGCTGCCTGGCAGGATTCGGACCGATAGCGTAACTCTTCTCCAGGCCGTTCCAATCCTGCTCAGCAATATTCTTTTCGATTCAAATCCATGGAATTCAGAGGAGTTCAATACTGATTGTGAGTATCGAGAGGGATAGAATAACCATGAACCCACGATTCCGATTCGATTTTGTAGTAGTCATCTCGATTAATCAATGACGCAATGAATGATGGGGTCATCATTGCAATCGCTTGACGCGGTCGATTCGATGCGGCCCGGCAGGATTCAGACCGACAGCGAAACTTATCCTCAGAGCGTACCAATCCTGCTCAGCAGTGTCGGATTCGATTGGAATGTATAAAAACTAGAGGAGTTCGATACTGATTGTGAGTATTGAGAGGGGTAGAATAATCATGCACCCACGATTCCAATCCGATTCCGTATTATTCATCTCGATTAGTCAAATACCTAACGAGTGATTGTGTTATCATCGAAAACGATTCACTCCGTCAATTCAATGCTACCTGGCAGGATTCAGACCGATAGCAAAACTCGAATCCAGGCCGTCCCAATCCTGCTCGGCAGTATTGAATTCGATTGATATATATGAAACCTAGAGGACTTCAATACTGATTGTGAGTATTGATGAGGATAGAATAACGATGTATCCACGATTCCAATCCGATTCTGTAGTATTCATCTCGATTGGTCAATCACGCAGTTAGTGATTGATTCATCATTGGAATCGATTGACGCAGTCGACTCATCGCTGCCCGGTAGGATTCAGACCGATAGCGAAACTTATCCTCAGAGCGTACCAATCCTGCTCAGCAGTGTTGAATTCGATTGGAATGTATAAGAAGTAGAGGAGTTCAATACTGATTGTGAAAATTGAGAGGGGTGGAATAATCATGCACCCAGAATTCCAATCCGATTCTGTCGTATTCATCTCGATTAGACAATGACGCAATGACGGACTGGGTCATCGTTGGAATCGATCGAAGCAGTCGACTCATTGCTGCCTCGCAGGATTCGGACCGATAGCGGAACTCATCTCCAGGCCGTTCCAATCCTGCTCAGCAATATTCATCTCGATTCAAATACATGGAATTCAGAGGAGTTCAATACTGATTGTGAGTATCGAGAGGGATAGAATAACCATGAACCCACGATTCCGATTCGATTTTGTAGTAGTCATCTCGATTAATCAATGACGCAATGAGTGATGGGGTCATCATTGGAATCGCTTGACGCGGTCGATTCAATGCTGCCCGGCAGGATTCAGACCGATAGCGAAACTTATCCTCAGAGCGTACCAATCCTGCTCAGCAGTGTCGAATTCGATTGGAATGTATAAAAACCAGAGGAGTTCAATACTGATTGTGAGTATTGAGAGGGGTAGAATAATCGTGCACCCACGATTCCAATCCGATTCCGTATTATTCATCTCGATTAGTCAATGACCTAACGAGTGATTGTGTTATCATCGAAAACGATTCACTCCGTCAATTCAATGCTACCTGGCAGGATTCAGACTGATAGCAAAACTCAAATCCAGGCCGTCCCAATCCTGCTCGGCAGTATTGAATTCGATTGATATACTGGGTGTCCCATCCCCGATTGGACAAAATACAAGGGTGGATAGAGGGTGGCATGAAGGGTAAAAATTCCAAGTACCGAAGCGCTATCTTGGAAATTCAGCGACTTATCGATAAAAGAAACTGGCCAATCACGTGCCAGCATTGATCCAGGAAGATACGGCTTGCACCGCCTCAACTCATCTTCGAGACTCTCGATATCCCATTGGGCAAAAAAATTATTGCACTCTCGGATATTATTCCGCCTACTTGCAGATGCACGTAATACTAGTCCCATATTCAAGGGTTTGGATGGGCGGGGCCTTTTAAGCAAGAGTAGCTAGACTCGAGACAAATATCATAAACCCATTAAGAAAATTTACCGAACGCGACGCCGGCCCGAAAACTCATTAGCGCTGCACTGTGCGTTTTTTATTGCCTTACTCACAAAAAACCAAGAAACTGATAAACGACGATCAATATGTTTTGATCAATAGATTCAGATAGAGTATCAAAAGACATTGAAAACGGTACTTGAATTGTGAAAATCGGACCATATTTGATATGTTTTGATTGATATGATATTGAATTCAACTTCGATTAAGACACATCAAATATGACTCGATTTTCAAAATTCAAGTACCGTTTTCATCGTCTCCTGATATTCTATCTGAATCCATCGATCAAAACACCATAATTGTGATTCGTCAGTTTTCCGTTTTTTTTGTGACAAAGTAATAAAAATCATACAATGCAGTGGTAATGGGCTTGCGCGTGTCCTGAAAACTGAGTATAGCTTGGCTCGGGACAAGTGTCATAAACCCATTAAAGATCTCACTGGATGCGACGCCGAGAACTGATTAGCGCTGGATTTTGTGGTTCTTATTGCCTTCTCCACAAAAAAACCGAGAAACTGATAGACGACGATATCAGTGTGTTTTGATTGGTAGATTCAGATGGAGTGTCAAAAGACAGTGAAAACAGTACTCGAATTGTGAAAATCGAGCCATATTTGATATGTATTGATCAATATGATATTAAATTCGAAATTGATTGAGACGCATCAAATATGACTCGGCTTTCACAATTTGAGTACAGTTTCCATGGTCTTTTGGTTCTGTAGCTGGATCTATCGATCTATCTATCACATGTGCAGGGCTAGCTAACCACCAAATAATAGTCGTATTGGAAAGATGGATAAGCTCACCCCAATCTGTCTTGCCCCCACAGCCCGGTGTTGTCCACTATCCAAATTCAAGTATACTATTACAATCAGGTATAGCTACTAAAGTGGCTATACCTGAATGTAATAGTATACTTCATGGCCTGTGTCGATCTTCCCGCAATTAATACTAGAAATCGTCAAATTTATAATGAATGTCTGTGCAGAGTACACAAACCCATGAAATTTCTTATTCAACTGAGACCTTGTTGACTTGGAAGCATGGATTTGAAAGACAGGATTATGAATTCACGACTAGGCGTGATTTATTGGGCTCTTCTGTTCATCTAGTTGACTTGCAAAGTATAAATGGTACCGAGAACAGGGGCAGGTATTGAAACCCATGACGATCTGCCTAGATTTCGCGACCTTCGTTGGAATCCTCGACAGGATTATCATTGACTTATCGTTCTGCTGAGGAGGAACGTTTGGGAACATCTAGTGACGCCACGATAATCCTTCAATAGGCTGGCCTCAAAATTCACGAAACCCGGCCCACGCGCTTGCCGCTTACTCACGTAACTGGGCAATGCCATCACTCCGCAGTATATTAGGCTTGATTAGCTATATCTAGGGTTCCAAAATTTGTTCCAAATAAAAAATTCAACATCGGCCTGATATCTTGTAGCTTCTCCTGAGTTTGAAAGCCTAATCCACAAGACTGTCGGAAATTATTTCGACAACTCATATGATTTTGCGCACAGAACATCTGTGTGTGCATTATCACTCAAGGTTTACATTCAAAATTATACAATTCACGAGACAAGTTCAATGGATGGAATTTAGAGAGTAGGCTTATTCGGTTAGGCTCTTTCATTTGGTCAATCTCTCAGACCTATCTTTTTTGGACAGCTTGGAATGAGAGGTCCGAGTTAGATGGTTCGATCTAACAAACCTCATATTAGGACTTTCGACAAAGACATATTGATGTCAGAATGATAACAAGGGTATAGGTATACTGCTCTTGGCCGATATGAATTCGGATGCGGCTTCTCATCATTCGAATTCATATCGCTCGATGGAAACCAATCGGGAAGGTGGCAGTTGAAATTCCATCAGGATAGGAAGAGGAAAATAGGAGGGTTTATTAGTTAGTATGGGTTAGTAGAGTTATTGAAGATGACACAAACGCAATCATATCGATGACTATGCCCTTGAATCCGGTAGTGTCGGGGATACTGCTGGAACTGTCCTCCGTTCACTGCAATGCATTGACGAGACCGTTCGAGGACGCTTGCAGTAGCTGCGTCAATCTCTTGTGGGTCAAGCTCGTCAAAAGCTTCGAAAATTCTCTCAATCAAATGCTCGCGGCTCTCGATCTGGACTCGGTAAACACGCTCCTTAATTGTGCCCCATAGAAAGAAATCTAATGGAGTTAGGTCAGGAGAGCGTGCTGGCCATGCCAAAGGCCCTCCTCGTCCGATCCATCGACCTGGGAAGGCAACGTCCAAATGATCTCGTACAATACCTATGAAAGAGTACATGGGAATTTATTGATCGTAATTCAACGAAATAAAACGTCTGTACTCACGAGCGTAATGAGCGGGTGCACCGTCTTGTTGCCAAACGAGCGCTCCTCGGACCGCTTCAGGTAGGCCAAGTTCATCAATGAGAGGTGGCAAGTCATCCTCCAAAAAATTGAGATACGATTCACCATCAAGCCGATCAGGAAAGATTACAGGCCCAACCTGCAAAAATTGGTCAAATTTCAGTATTGCACGTGAGTAATTCCGTGGAAATTTCAATAATCAGGGCTCAAAAATGCTGCAATATGAATTATCGGCCCGAAGGCCTCACGATTATTCTTCATTATCCAAAACTTTTGACCGTTAAGAACACGGCAGTAACATTTTGGCCCTAAAATTAATCTCACGGTCAAACGCTTCAAGTTACAGTCTTGAGATTTTAGAATTTTGATTTTGGCTGTTAGGAACTCTTTACAAATACGAATTAAGGGCTCTGCTCGCTTTCAAGTATCAGACAGAACTGACGAGTGAAATCAAAAGTGCTCTTTTCCGAAGAAGTATAAATTTTGTTACATACTCACACGAGTTTGAAAGTAATTCTTTGACAGTAAGAGCCCCGCTGTTCTCTCTTGGAAAAATCTCTCTAAAAAATATCAATTTTGATCACTCACCTTCTGGTTTCCAATGAGCCCTGCCCAAATGTGCACAGACCACCTATTTTGGAAATTGCTGTCCCACGTGAGGTAAGGGTTTTCTCCTGCCCACGTATGGTAGTTGTGAACGTTGAATAGGCCTTTGCGGTCGAAAATCGATTCATCAGTCCACAAAATATGTCGGCCGATATTCACTCGAGTTACATCATAAACATTCACTATTTGCCCGCAAAATCCCATCCGACTAGCATAATCGCCTGGTTGTATATGCTGTACTTTGGTAAAATGGTACGGATGCAGGCTCTCTTCTTGCAATATGCGGTGGACAGTACTCTTCGGGACACCAAGTATACCCTCGGCCTCACGAGTGCTGCCGGATGGGTTATCAGCGAACCAATCCAGGACTACCTCGGTAACATTATCGCGCACTGGCTGAGCGCGCGCAGGACCTTCTGGTAATCCGACCGGCATGAGGTTGCCTGTGGTTTGCAGACGATGAGCGACAGCCAATATTGTCCCGACAGCTGGTCTTCCGCGGTTGGGAAACTCATCGAGATAACGGAGTCTTGCCTGTCGTGCACTTCTGCGTTCCTCGACGTACAGATTGTACATGTTAACATAATCCCGAAGTTCGTATCGAAAGTGCTCCATTGCAGATACTGCATAGAAACGAAACTCGCAATGACAATAATTCGCCACGATCACTTTAAGTCAAGAGCGTCTTCTTGCGCATTGCCACTGCTCGATGCAGACTGAGTGCACGAGGCAAGGCGCACCACTGCTCCAATTTTCTAATGAGTGAGACGAGAGGAAAATTGTTGAGGGAGGGGTTGCAAGATGCACCTGTGGAGTCGCAAATATTCAGGTATGCAAGACGCTCTCAAGATGATGGTCATCTTTTGACCGCCCCTATTTTTCTCACTCAGCTCCGAATCACTTCCAATATTGAGTAGCAATGAGAGAACGGCAAGACTTGAGGGTATTGGTAAGCCTTTCTGCGTGCATGTAGCTTGAAAGACTCACATCAACTATCAGCAGTTGATAACGACTTTTTGGCAGTGGTTGACGGAGGCTGAGGGACCCAACATACACTATGAAAAAAAGTTCATACAAAATCGCTAACTCGGACGTAGGTTACCCGGGCACCAAAGATTAGCAATTTTGCTAGGAAGTTTCTCGCGAATTTATCTCCAGAGAGAGCTCGCTTGATGCGGCCAGATCCTACCAATCTTTAGCGATTTTGTCATGATTGCAATGAAGAATTATGAGATTGGAAAAATTTAGAAAGAAAATAAGGGAAATTTGTGAGCATGTATTTCATCATCCTTGAGGATTGAATATTTTCATGAATTATTTCTTGGTAATGGTCCGGATGATTTTTTGCAAACACGTAGAATCGGGGAGGCGAAGACTCATAAAATAAACTTCCTTCAAAAATGAGAGACACTGAGCGAGGGTCAACAGTCGCGGCCTGTTTCGTACATCTATGATTCACAGGCCGCGGCCACCGCGGCACCGTAATCAGCTTCGGTAAATTCGCCACTCGAAGCGCCGTACTGTCACCAAAGATTTGCGAATTGGGTGCACCTCGATTTTAGAGATTTTACCAGGTACAGACTAGGTTACCTGGGCAGCTATCTTCAAAACAAACATTCCGCTAATAACTGGTGAATTCATAAAATATTAGTATTTCATCGAATCAAAAGCCAGCTGACAGTTCAGATAATTAGCGAATGGCAGAAATTTTTTTTACAGTGTAGAATAAGTTCAGTGGCCGTATCGTTATCACTATTCCGATCCTTCGCCGCTTGGCACTATAACGAAAATTTTTAATTGTATTACCGTGATTGAAGGTGGTGAAATGGTACTTCTTTGCGTGTAAAATTTCTGAGATTTCGATGTTTATTGAGCTTTCTACTACAAGTTACTTTGAGATCCAAACTTGCGAGCTGAATACAATGGATTGTTTAGTTAGCACCATACCGAAGTGGGTCTCCTATCACTGTCTCTGAGTAACTCGGGCAAACAATAGTCATGGGTTTCAATACCTGCCCCTGTTCTCGGTACCATTTATACTTTGCAAGTCAACTAGATGAACAGAAGAGCCCAATAAATCACGCCTAGTCGTGAATTCATAATCCTGTCTTTCAAATCCATGCTTCCAAGTCAACAAGGTCTCAGTTGAATAAGAAATTTCATGGGTTTGTGTACTCTGCACAGACATTCATTATAAATTTGACGATTTCCAGTATTAATTGCGGGAAGATCGACACAGGCCATGAAGTATACTATTACATTCAGGTATAGCCACTTTAGTAGCTATACCTGATTGTAATAGTATACTTGAATTTGGATAGTGGACAACACCGGGCTGTGGGGGCAAGACAGATTGGGGTGAGCTTATCCATCTTTCCAATACGACTATTATTTGGTGGTTAGCTAGCCCTGCACATGTGATAGATAGATCGATAGATCCAGCTACAGAACCAAAAGACCATGGAAACTGTACTCAAATTGTGAAAGCCGAGTCATATTTGATGCGTCTCAATCAATTTCGAATTTAATATCATATTGATCAATACATATCAAATATGGCTCGATTTTCACAATTCGAGTACTGTTTTCACTGTCTTTTGACACTCCATCTGAATCTACCAATCAAAACACACTGATATCGTCGTCTATCAGTTTCTCGGTTTTTTTGTGGAGAAGGCAATAAGAACCACAAAATCCAGCGCTAATCAGTTCTCGGCGTCGCATCCAGTGAGATCTTTAATGGGTTCATGACACTTGTCCCGAGCCAAGCTATACTCAGTTTTCAGGACACGCGCAAGCCCATTACCACTGCATTGTATGATTTTTATTACTTTGTCACAAAAAAAACGGAAAACTGACGAATCACAATTATGGTGTTTTGATCGATGGATTCAGATAGAATATCAGGAGACGATGAAAACGGTACTTGAATTTTGAAAATCGAGTCATATTTGATGTGTCTTAATCGAAGTTGAATTCAATATCATATCAATCAAAACATATCAAATATGGTCCGATTTTCACAATTCAAGTACCGTTTTCAATGTCTTTTGATACTCTATCTGAATCTATTGATCAAAACATATTGATCGTCGTTTATCAGTTTCTTGGTTTTTTGTGAGTAAGGCAATAAAAAACGCACAGTGCAGCGCTAATGAGTTTTCGGGCCGACGTCGCGTTCGGTAAATTTTCTTAATGGGTTTATGATATTTGTCTCGAGTCTAGCTACTCTTGCTTAAAAGGCCCCGCCCATCCAAACCCTTGAATATGGGACTAGTATTACGTGCATCTGCAAGTAGGCGGAATAATATCCGAGAGTGCAATAATTTTTTTGCCCAATGGGATATCGAGAGTCTCGAAGATGAGTTGAGGCGGTGCAAGCCGTATCTTCCTGGATCAATGCTGGCACGTGATTGGCCAGTTTCTTTTATCGATAAGTCGCTGAATTTCCAAGATAGCGCTTCGGTACTTGGAATTTTTACCCTTCATGCCACCCTCTATCCACCCTTGTATTTTGTCCAATCGGGGATGGGACACCCAGTATATGAAACCTAGAGGACTTCAATACTGATTGTGAGTATTGATAAGGATAGAATAACGATGTATCCACGATTCCAATCCGATTCTGTAGTATTCATCTCGATTGGTCAATCACGCAGTTAGTGATTGATTCATCATTGAAATCGATTGACGCAGTCGACTCATCGCTGCCCGGTAGGATTCAGACCGATAGCGAAACTTATCCTCAGAGCGTACCAATCCTGCTCAGCAGTGTTGAATTCGATTGGAATGTATGAGAAGTAGAGGAGTTCAATACTGATTGTGAAAATTGAGAGGGGTGGAATAATCATGCACGCAGAATTCCAATCCGATTCTGTCGTATTCATCTCGATTAGACAATGACGCAATGACGGACTGGGTCATCGTTGGAATCGATCGAAGCAGTCGACTCATTGCTGCCTCGCAGGATTCGGACCGATAGCGGAACTCATCTCCAGGCCGTTCCAGTCCTGCTCAGCAATATTCATCTCGATTCAAATACATGGAATTCAGAGGAGTTCAATACTGATTGTGAGTATTGAGAGGGATAGAATAACCATAAACCCACGATTCCGATTCGATTCTGTAGTAGTCATCTCGATTAATCAATGACGCAATGAGTGATGGGGTCATCATTGGAATCGCTTGACGCGGTCGATTCAATGCTGCCCGGCAGGATTCAGACCGATAGCGAAACTTATCCTCAGAGCGTACCAATCCTGCTCAGCAGTGTCGAATTCGATTGAAATGTATAAAAACTAGAGGAGTTCAATACTGATTGTGAGTATTGAGAGGGGTAGAATAATCATGCACCCACGATTCCAATCCGATTCTGTATCATTCATCTCGATTGGTCAATCACGCAGTTAGTGATTGATTCATCATTGGAATCGATTGACGCAATCGACTCAATGCTGCCCGGTAGGATTCAGACCGAAAGCGAAACTTATCCTCAGAGCGTACCAATCCTGCTCAGCAGTGTCGAATTCGATTGAAATGTATGAAAACTAGAGGAGTTCAATACTGATTGTGAGTATTGAGAGGGGTAGAACAAGCATGCACCCACGATTCCAATCCGCTTCTGTAGTATTCAGCTCGATTAGTCAATGACCCAACGAGTGATTGTGTTATCATCGGGATCGATTCACTACATCAATTCAATGCTACCTGGCAGGATTCAGACCGATAGCGAAACTCATCTCCAGGCCGTCCCAATCCTGCTCAGCAGTATCGAATTCGATTGATATATATGAAACCTAGAGGACTTCATTACTGATTGTGAGTATTGATGAGGATAGAATAACCATGTACCCACGATTCCAATCCGATATTGTAGTATTCATCTCGATTGGTCAATCACGCAGTTAGTGATTGATTCATCATTGAAATCGATTGACGCAGTCGACTCATCGCTGCCCGGTAGGATTCAGACCGATAGCGAACTTATCCTCAAAGCGTACCAATCCTGCTCAGCAGTGTGGAATTCGATTGAAATGTATAAAAAGTAGAGGAGTTCGATACTGATTGTGAGCATTGAGAGGGGT
Source organism: Eretmocerus hayati (assembly GCA_029851415.1). Classification (NCBI taxonomy): domain Eukaryota; kingdom Metazoa; phylum Arthropoda; class Insecta; order Hymenoptera; family Aphelinidae; genus Eretmocerus; species Eretmocerus hayati. The sequence goes on along the minus strand of CM056742.1, from coordinate 90,660,848 downwards.
AGAATAATCATGCACCCAGAATTCCAATCCGATTCTGTCGTATTTATCTCGATAAGACAGTGACGCAATGACCGATTGGGTCATCATTGGGATTGATTGAAGCAGTCGACTCATTGTTGCCTGGCAGGATTCGGACCGATAGCGGAACTCATCTCCAGGCCGTTCCAATCCTGCTCAGCAATATTCTTTTCGATTCAAATCCATGGAATTCAGAGGAGTTCAATACTGATTGTGAGTATTGAGAGGGGTAGAATAATCATGCACCAACGAGTCCAGTCCGTTCCTGTAGTATTCATCTCGATTGATCAATGACGCAATGAGTGATGGGGTCATGATTGGAATCGCTTGACGCGGTCGATTCCATGCGGCCCGGCAGGATTCAGACCGACAGCGAAACTTATCCTCAGAGCGTACCAATCCTGCTCAGCAGTGTCGAATTCGATTGGAATATATAAAAACTAGAGGAGTTCAATACTGATTGTGAGTATTGAGAGGGTCAGAATAATCGAGCACCCACGATTCCAATCCGATTCTGTATTATTCATCTCGATTGGTCAATCACGCAGTTAGTGATTGATTCATCATTGAAATCGATCGACGCAGTCGACTCAATGCTGCCCGGTAGGATTCAGACCGATAGCGAAACTTATCCTCAGAGCGTACCAATCCTGCTCAGCAGTGTCGGATTCGATTGAAATGTATAGAAAATAGAGGAGTTCAATACTGATTGTGAGTATTCAGAGGGGTAGAATAATCATGCACCCACGATTCCAATCCGATTCTGTAGTATTCAGCTCGATTAGTCAATGACCTAACGAGTGATTGTGTTATCATCGAAAACGATTCACTCCGTCAATTCAATGCTACCTGGCAGGATTCAGACCGATAGCAAAACTTATCTCCAGGCCGTCCCAATCCTGCTCATCAGTGTCGGATTCGATTGAAATGTATAAAAACTAGAGGAGTTCAATACTGATTGTGAGTATTGATGAGGATAGAATAACCATGTACCCACGATTCTAATCCGATTCTGTAGTATTCATCTCGATTGGTCAATCACGCAGTTAGTGATTGATTCATCATTGAAATCGATCGACGCAGTCGACTCATCGCCGCCCGGTAGGATTCAGACCGATAGCAAAACTTAATCTCGGAGCGTACCAATCCTGCTCAGCAGTGTTGAATTCGATTGGAATGTATAAAAAGTAGAGGAGTTCAATACTGATTGTGAGTATTGAGAGGGGTAGAATAATCATGCACCAAGGATTCCAATCCAATTCTGTCGTATTCATCTCGATTAGACAGTGACGCAATGACTGATTGGGTCATCATTGGGATCGATTGAAGCAGTCGACTCATTGCTGCCTGGCAGGATTCGGACCGATAGCGTAACTCATCTCGAGGCCGTTCCAATCCTGCTCAGCAATATTCTTTTCGATTCAAATCCATGGAATTCAGAGGAGTTCAATACTGATTGTGAGTATTGAAAGGGGTAGAATAATCATGCACCAACGAGTCCAGTCCGATTCTGTATTATTCATCTCGATTGGTCAATCACGCAGTTAGTGATTGATTCATCATTGAAATCGATTGACGCAGTCGACTCAATGCTGCCCGGTAGGATTCAGACCGATAGCGAAACTTATTCTCAGAGCGTACCAATCCTGCTCAGCAGTGTCGGATTTCATTGAAATGTTTAAAAACTAGAGGAGTTCAATACTGATTGTGAGTATTGAGAGGGGTAGAATAATGATGCACCCACGATTCCAAACCGATTCCGTATTATTCATCTCGATTGGTCAATCACGCAGTTAGTGATTGATTCATCATTGAAATCGATTGACGCAGTCGACTCAATGCTGCCCGGTAGGATTCAGACCGATAGCGAAACTTATCCTCAGAGCGTACCAATCCTGCTCAGCAGTGTCGGATTCGATTGAAATGTTTAAAAACTAGAGGAGTTCAATACTGATTGTGAGTATTGAGAGGGGTAGAATAATCATGCACCCACGATTCCAATCCGATTCTGTAGTATTCAGCTCGATTAGTCAATGACCTAACGAGTCATTGTGTTATCATCGAGATCGGTTCACACCGTCAATTCGATGCTACCTGGCAGGATTCAGACCGATTGCAAAACTTATCTCCAGGCCGTCCCAATCCTGCTCAGCAGTATTGAATTCGATTGATATATGTGAAACCTAGAGGACTTCATTACTGATTGTGAGTATTGATAAGGATAGAATGACCATGTACCCACGATTCGAATCCGATTCTGTAGTTTTCATCTCGATTGGTCAATCACGCAGTTAGTGATTGATTCATCATTGAAATCGATTGACGCAGTCGACTCAATGCTGCCCGGTAGGATTCAGACCGATAGCGAAACTTATCCTCAGAGCGTACCAATCCCGCTCAGCAGTGTGGAATTCGATTGAAATGTATAAAAAGTAGAGGAGTTCAATACTGATTGTGAGTATTGAGAGGGGTAGAATAATCATGCACCAAGAATTCCAATCCGATTCTGTCGTATTCATCTCGATTAGACAGTGACGCAATGACTGATTGGGTCATCATTGGGATCGATTGAAGCAGTCGACTCATTCCTGCCTGGCAGGATTCGGACCGATAGCGTAACTCATCTCCAGGCCGTTCCAATCCTGCTCAGCAATATTCTTTCCGATTCAAATCCATGGAATTCAGAGGAGTTCAATACTGATTGTGAGTATTGAGAGGGGTAGACTAATCATGCACCAAGAATTCCAATCCGATTTTGTCGTATTCATCTCGATTAGACAGTGACGCAATGACTGATTGGGTCATCATTGGGATCGATTGAAGCAGTCGACTCATTGCTGCCTGGCAGGATTCGGACCGATAGCGTAACTCATCTCCAGGCCGTTACAATCCTGGACAGCAATATTCTTCTCGATTCAAAACCATGGAATTCAGAGGAGTTCAATACTGATTGTGAGTATTGAGAGGGATAGAATAACCATGAAGCCACGATTTCCATTCAATCCTGTACTATTCATCTCGATTGATCAATGACGCAATGAGTGATGGGGTCATCATTGGAATCGCTTGACGCGGTCGATTCAATGCTGCCCGGCAGGATTCAGACCGATAGCGGAACTTATCCTCAGAGCGTACCAATCCTGCTCAGCAGTGTCGAATTCGATTGAAATGTATAAAAACTAGAGGAGTTCAATACTGATTGTGAGTATTGAGAGGGCTAGAATAATGATGCACCCACGATTCCAAACCGATTCTGTATCATTCATCTCGATTGGTCAATCACGCAGTTAGTGATTGATTCATCATTGAAATCGATTGACGCAGTCGACTCAATGCTGCCCGGTAGGATTCAGACCGATAGCGAAACTCATCCTCAGAGCGTACCAATCCCGCTCAGCAGTGTGGAATTCGATTGAAATGTATAAAAAGTAGAGGAGTTCAATACTGATTGTGAGTATTGAGAGGGGTAGAATAATCATGCACCAAGGATTCCAATCCAATTCTGTCGTATTCATCTCGATTAGACAGTGACGCAATGACTGATTGGGTCATCATTGGGATCGATTGAAGCAGTCGACTCATTGCTGCCTGGCAGGATTCGGACCGATAGCGTAACTCATCTCCAGGCCGTTCCAATTCTGCTCAGCAATATTCTTTTCGATTCAAATCCATGGAATTCGGAGGAGTTCAATACTGATTGTGACTATTGAGAGGGGTAGAATAATCATGCACCAAAGAGTCCAGTCCGATTCTGTAGTATTCATCTCGATTGATCGATGACGCAATGAGTGATGGGGTCATCATTGCAATCGCTTGACGCGGTCGATTCAATGCGGCCCGGCAGGATTGAGACCGACAGCGAAACTGATCCTCAGAGCGTACCGATCCTGCTCAGCAGTGTCGAATTCGATTGAAATGTACAAAAACTAGAGGAGTTCAATACTGATTGTGGGTATTGAGAGGGGTAGAATAATCATGCACCCACGATTCCAATCCGATTCTGTATTATTCATCTCGATTGGTCAATCACGCAGTTAGTGATTGATTCATCATTGAAATCGATTGACGCAGTCGACTCAATGCTGCTCGGTAGGATTCAGACCGATAGCGAAACTTATCCTCAGAGCGTACCAATCCTGCTCAGCAGTGTCGAATTCGATTGGAATGTATAAAAACTAGAGGAATTCAATACTGATTGTGAGTATTGAGAGGGGTAGAATAATCATGCACCCACGATTCCAATCCGATTCCGTATTATTCATCTCGATTGGTCAATCACGCAGTTAGTGGTTGATTCATCATTGAAATCGATTGACGCAGTCGACTCAATGCTGCCCGGTAGGATTCAGACCGATAGCGGAACTTATCCTCAGAGCGTACCAATCCTGCTCAGCAGTGTCGGATTCGATTGAAATGTTTAAAAACTAGAGGAGTTCAATACTGATTGTGATAATTGAGAGGGGTAGAATAATCATGCACCCACGATTCCAATCCGATTCTGTAGTATTCAGCTCGATTAGTCAATGACCTAACGAGTGATTGTGTTATCATCGAGATCGGTTCACACCGTCAATTCGATGCTACCTGGCAGGATTCAGACCGATTGCAAAACTCATCTCCAGGCCGTCCCAATCCTGCTCAGCAGTATTGAATTCGATTGATATATATGAAACCTAGAGGACTTCATTACTGATTGTGAGTATTGATGAGGATAGAATAACCAAGTACCCACGATTCCAATCGGATTCTGTAGTATTCATCTCGATTGGTCAATCACGCAGTTAGTGATTGATTCATCATTGAAATCGATTGACGCAGTCGACTCAATGCTCCCAAGTAGGATTCAGACCGATAGCGAAACTTATCCTCAGAGCGTACCAATCCCGCTCAGCAGTGTGGAATTCGATTGAAATGTATAAAAAGTAGCAGAGTTCAATACTGATTGTGAGTATTGAGAGGGGTAGAATAATCATGCACCAAGAATTCCAATCCGATTCTGTCGTATTCATCTCGATTAGACAGTGACGCAACGACTGATTGGGTCATCATTGGGATCGATTGAAGCAGTCGACTCATTGCTGCCTGGCAGGATTCGGACCGATAGCGTAACTCATCTCCAGGCCGTTCCAATCCTGCTCAGCAATATTCTTTTCAATCCAAATCCATGGAATTCAGAGAAGTTCAATACTGATTGTGAGTATTGAGAGGGATAGAATAACCATGAAGCCACGATTTCCATTCAATTCTGTACTATTCATCTCGATTGATCAATGACGCAATGAGTGATGGGGTCATCATTGGGATCGCTTGACGCGGTTGATTCAATGCTACCCGGCAGGATTCAGACCGATAGCGGAACTTATCCTCAGAGCGTACCAATCCTGCTCAGCAGTGTCGAATTCGATTGAAATGTATAAAAACTAGAGGAGTTCAATACTGATTGTGAGTATTGAGAGGGGTAGAATAATGATGCACCCACGTTTCCAAACCGATTCCGTATCATTCATCTCGATTGGTCAATCACGCAGTTAGTGATTGATTCATCATTGAAATCGATTGACGCAGTCGACTCAATGCTGCCCGGTAGGATTCAGACCGATAGCGAAACTTATCCTCAGAGCGTACCAATCCTGCTCAGCAGTGTCGGATTCGATTGAAATGTATAAAAACTAGAGGAGTTCAATACTTATTGTGAGTATTGAGAGGGGTAGAATGATCATGCACCCACGATTCCAATCCGATTCTGTAGCATTCAGCTCGATTAGTCAATCACGCAGTTAGTGATTGATTCATCATTGAAATCGATTGACGCAGTCGACTCAATGCTTCCCGGTAGGATTCAGACCGATAGCGAAACTTATCCTCAGAGCGTACCAATCCTGCTCAGCAGTGTCGGATTCGATTGAGATGTATAAAAACTAGAGGAGTTCAATACTGATTGTGAGTATTGAGAGGGGTAGAATGATCATGTACCCACGATTCCAATCCGATTCTGTAGTATTCAGCTCGATTAGTCAATGACGCAACGAGTGATTGTGTTATCATCGAAATCGATTCACACCGTCAATTCAATGCTACCTGGCAGGATTCAGACCGATTGCAAAACTTATCTCCAGGCCGTCCCAATCCTGCTCAGCAGTATTGAATTCGATTGATATATATGAAACCTAGAGGACTTCATTACTGATTGTGAGTATTGATGAGGATAGAATAACCAAGTACCCACGAATCCAATCCGATTCTGTAGTATTCATCTCGATTGGTCAATCACGCAGTTAGCGATTGATTCATCATTGAAATCGATTGACGCAGTCGACTCAATGCTGCCCGGTAGGATTCAGACCGATAGCGAAACTCATCCTCAGAGCGTACCAATCCCGCTCAGCAGTGTGGAATTCGATTGAAATGTATAAAAAGTAGAGGAGTTCAATACTGATTGTGAGTATTGAGAGGGGTAGAATAATCATGCACCAAGGATTCCAATCCAATTCTGTCGTATTCATCTCGATTAGACAGTGACGCAATGACTGATTGGGTCATCATTGGGATCGATTGAAGCAGTCGACTCATTGCTGCCTGGCAGGATTCGGACCGATAGCGTAACTCATCTCCAGGCCGTTCCAATCCTGCTCAGCAATATTCATTTCGATTCAAATACATGGAATTTAGAGGAGTTCAATACTGATTGTGAGTATTGAGAGGGATAGAATAACCATGAACCCACGATTTCGATTCGATTCTGTAGTATTCATCTCGATTGATCAATGACGCAATGAGTGATGGGGTCATGATTGGAATCGCTTGACGCGGTCGATTCAATGCTGCCCGGCAGGATTCAGACCGATAGCGAAACTTATCCCCAGAGCGTACCAATCCTGCTCAGCAGTGTCGAATTCGATTGAAATGTATAAAAACTAGAGGAGTTCAATACTGATTGTGAGTATTGAGAGGGGTAGAATAATCATGCACCCACGATTCCAATCCGATTCTGTATTATTCATCTCGATTGGTCAATCACGCAGTTAGTGATTGATTCATCATTGGAATCGATTGACGCAGTCGACTCAATGCTGCCCGCTAGGGTTCAGACCGAAAGCGAAACTTATCCTCGGAGCGTACCAATCCCGCTCAGCAGTGTCGAATTCGATTGAAATGTATGAAAACTAGAGGAGTTCAATACTGATTGTGAGTATTGAGAGGGGTAGAACAAGCATGCACCCACGATTCCAATCCACTTCTGTAGTATTCAGCTCGATTAGTCAATGACGCAACGAGTGATTGTGTTATCATCGGGATCGATTCACACCATCAATTCAATGCTACCTGGCAGGATTCAGACCGATAGCGAAACTCATCTCCAGGCCGTCCCAATCCTGCTCAGCAGTATTGAATTCGATTGATATATATGAAACCTAGAGGACTTCAACACTGATCGTGAGTATTGATAAGGATAGAATAACGATGTACCCACGATTCCAATCCGATTCTCTAGTATTCGACTCGATTCGTCAATCACGCAGTTAGTGATTGATTCATCATTGAAATCGATTGACGCAGTTGACTCAATGCTGCCCGGTAGGATTCAGACCGATAGCGAAACTTATCCTCAGAGCGTACAAATCCTGCTCAGCAAGGATGAATTCGATTGGAATGTATAAGAAGTAGAGGAGTTCAATACTGATTGTGAGTATTGAGAGAGGTGCAATAATCATGCACCCAGAATTCCAATCCGATTCTGTCGTATTCATCTCGATTAGACAATGACGCGATGACGGATTGGGTCATCGTTGGAATCGATTGAAGCAGTCGACTCATTGCTGCCTCGCAGGATTCGGACCGATAGCGGAACTCATCTCCAGGCCGTTCCAATCCTGCTCAGCAATATTCATTTCGATTCAAATACATGGAATTTAGAGGAGTTCAATACTGATTGTGAGTATTGAGAGGGATAGAAAAACCATGGACCCACGATTCCGATTCGATTCTGTAGTAGTCATCTCGATTAATCAATGACGCAATGAGTGATGGGGTCATGATTGGAATCGCTTGACGCGGCCGATTCAATGCTGCCCGGCAGGATTCAGACCGATAGCGAAACTTATCCTCAGAGCGTACCAATCCTGCTCAGCAGTGTCGAATTCGATTGAAATGTATAGAAACTAGAGAAGTTCAATACTGATTGTGAGTATTGAGAGGGGTAGAATAATCATGCACCCACGATTCCAATCCGATTCTGTATTATTCATCTCGATTGGTCAATCACGCAGTTAGTGATTGATTCATCATTGAAATCGATTGACGCAGTTGACTCAAAGCTGCTCGGTAGGATTCAGACCGATAGCGAAACTTATCCTCAGAGCGTACCAATCCCGCTCAGCAGTGTGGAATTCGATTGAAATGTATAAAAAGTAGAGGAGTTCAATACTGTTTGTGAGTATTGAGAGGGGTAGAATAATCATGCACCAAGGATTCCAATCCAATTCTGTCGTATTCATCTCGATTAGACAGTGACGCAATGACTGATTGGGTCATCATTGGGATCGATTGAAGCAGTCGACTCATTGCTGCCTGGCAGGATTCGGACCGATAGCGTAACTCATCTCCAGGCCGTTCCAATCCTGCTCAGCAATATTCATTTCGATTCAAATACATGGAATTTAGAGGAGTTCAATACTGATTGTGAGTATTGAGAGGGATAGAATAACCATGAACCCACGATTTCGATTCGATTCTGTAGTATTCATCTCGATTGATCAATGACGCAATGAGTGATGGGGTCATGATTGGAATCGCTTGACGCGGTCGATTCAATGCTGCCCGGCAGGATTCAGACCGATAGCGAAACTTATCCCCAGAGCGTACCAATCCTGCTCAGCAGTGTCGAATTCGATTGAAATGTATAAAAACTAGAGGAGTTCAATACTGATTGTGAGTATTGAGAGGGGTAGAATAATCATGCACCCACGATTCCAATCCGATTCTGTATTATTCATCTCGATTGGTCAATCACGCAGTTAGTGATTGATTCATCATTGGAATCGATTGACGCAGTCGACTCAATGCTGCCCGCTAGGGTTCAGACCGAAAGCGAAACTTATCCTCAGAGCGTACCAATCCCGCTCAGCAGTGTCGAATTCGATTGAAATGTATGAAAACTAGAGGAATTCAATACTGATTGTGAGTATTGAGAGGGGTAGAACAAGCATGCACCCACGATTCCAATCCGATTCTGTCGTATTCATCTCGATTAGACAATGACGCGATGACGGATTGGGTCATCGTTGGAATCGATTGAAGCAGTCGACTCATTGCTGCCTCGCAGGATTCGGACCGATAGCGGAACTCATCTCCAGGCCGTTCCAATCCTGCTCAGCAATATTCATTTCGATTCAAATACATGGAATTTATAGGAGTTCAATACTGATTGTGAGTATTGAGAGGGATAGAAAAACCATGGACCCACGATTCCGATTCGATTCTGTAGTAGTCATCTCGATTGATCAATGACGCAATGAGTGATGGGGTCATGATTGGAATCGCTTGACGCGGTCGATTCAATGCTGCCCGGCAGGATTCAGACCAATAGCGAAACTTATCCTCAGAGCGTACCAATCCTGCTCAGCAGTGTCGAATTCGATTGAAATGTATAAAAACTAGAGGAGTTCAATACTGATTGTGAGTATTGAGAGGGGTAGAATAATCATGCACCCACGATTCCAATCCGATTCTGTATTATTCATCTCGATTGGTCAATCACGCAGTTAGTGATTGATTCATCATTGAAATCGATTGACGCAGTTGACTCAAAGCTGCTCGGTAGGATTCAGACCGATAGCGAAACTTATCCTCAGAGCGTACCAATCCTGCTCAGCAGTGATGAATTCGATTGGAATGTATAAGAAGTAGAGGAGTTCAATACTGATTATGAGTATTGAGAGGGGTGGAATAATCATGCACCCAGAATTCCAATCCGATTCTGTCGTATTCATCTCGATTAGACAATGACGCGATGACGGATTGGGTCATCGTTGGAATCGATTGGAGCAGTCGACTCATTGCTGCCTCGCAGGATTCGGACCGATAGCGGAACTCATCTCCAGGCCGTTCCAATCCTGCTCAGCAATATTCTTTTCGATTCAAATACATGGAATTTAGAGGAGTTCGATACTGATTGTGAGTATTGAGAGGGATAGAATAACCATGAACCCACGATTCCGATTCGATTCTGTAGTAGTCATCTCGATTAATCAATGACGCAATGAGTGATGGGGTCATGATTGGAATCGCTTGACGCGGTCGATTCAATGCTGCCCGGCAGGATTCAGACCGATAGCGAAACTTATCCTCAGAGCGTACCAATCCTGCTCAGCAGTGTCGAATTCGATTGAAATGTATAAAAACTAGAGGAGTTCAATACTGATTGTGAGTATTGAGAGGGGTAGAATAATCATGCACCCACGATTCCAATCCGATTCTGTATTATTCATCTCGATTGGTCAATCACGCAGTTAGTGATTGATTCATCATTGAAATCGATTGACGCAGTTGACTCAAAGCTGCTCGGTAGGATTCAGACCGATAGCGAAACTTATCCTCAGAGCGTACCAATCCTGCTCAGCAGTGATGAATTCGATTGGAATGTATAAGAAGTAGAGGAGTTCAATACTGATTATGAGTATTGAGAGGGGTGGAATAATCATGCACCCAGAATTCCAATCCGATTCTGTCGTATTCATCTCGATTAGACAATGACGCGATGACGGATTGGGTCATCGTTGGAATCGATTGGAGCAGTCGACTCATTGCTGCCTCGCAGGATTCGGACCGATAGCGGAACTCATCTCCAGGCCGTTCCAATCCTGCTCAGCAATATTCATTTCGATTCAAATACATGGAATTTAGAGGAGTTCAATACTGATTGTGAGTATTGAGAGGGATAGAAAAACCATGGACCCACGATTCGGATTCGATTCTGTAGTATTCATCTCGATTGATCAATGACGCAATGAGTGATGGGGTCATGATTGGAATCGCTTGACGCGGTCGATTCAATGCTGCCCGGCAGGATTCAGACCGATAGCGAAACTTATCCCCAGAGCGTACCAATCCTGCTCAGCAGTGTCGAATTCGATTGAAATGTATAAAAACTAGAGGAGTTCAATACTGATTGTGAGTATTGAGAGGGGTAGAATAATCATGCACCAAGGATTCCAATCCAATTCTGTCGTATTCATCTCGATTAGACAGTGACGCAATGACTGATTGGGTCATCATTGGGATCGATTGAAGCAGTCGACTCATTGCTGCCTGGCAGGATTCGGACCGATAGCGTAACTCATCTCCAGGCCGTTCCAATCCTGCTCAGCAATATTCATTTCGATTCAAATACATGGAATTTAGAGGAGTTCAATACTGATTGTGAGTATTGAGAGGGATAGAATAACCATGAACCCACGATTTCGATTCGATTCTGTAGTATTCATCTCGATTGATCAATGACGCAATGAGTGATGGGGTCATGATTGGAATCGCTTGACGCGGTCGATTCAATGCTGCCCGGCAGGATTCAGACCGATAGCGAAACTTATCCCCAGAGCGTACCAATCCTGCTCAGCAGTGTCGAATTCGATTGAAATGTATAAAAACTAGAGGAGTTCAATACTGATTGTGAGTATTGAGAGGGGTAGAATAATCATGCACCCACGATTCCAATCCGATTCTGTATTATTCATCTCGATTGGTCAATCACGCAGTTAGTGATTGATTCATCATTGGAATCGATTGACGCAGTCGACTCAATGCTGCCCGCTAGGGTTCAGACCGAAAGCGAAACTTATCCTCGGAGCGTACCAATCCCGCTCAGCAGTGTCGAATTCGATTGAAATGTATGAAAACTAGAGGAGTTCAATACTGATTGTGAGTATTGAGAGGGGTAGAACAAGCATGCACCCACGATTCCAATCCACTTCTGTAGTATTCAGCTCGATTAGTCAATGACGCAACGAGTGATTGTGTTATCATCGGGATCGATTCACACCATCAATTCAATGCTACCTGGCAGGATTCAGACCGATAGCGAAACTCATCTCCAGGCCGTCCCAATCCTGCTCAGCAGTATTGAATTCGATTGATATATATGAAACCTAGAGGACTTCAACACTGATCGTGAGTATTGATAAGGATAGAATAACGATGTACCCACGATTCCAATCCGATTCTCTAGTATTCGACTCGATTCGTCAATCACGCAGTTAGTGATTGATTCATCATTGAAATCGATTGACGCAGTTGACTCAATGCTGCCCGGTAGGATTCAGACCGATAGCGAAACTTATCCTCAGAGCGTACAAATCCTGCTCAGCAAGGATGAATTCGATTGGAATGTATAAGAAGTAGAGGAGTTCAATACTGATTGTGAGTATTGAGAGAGGTGCAATAATCATGCACCCAGAATTCCAATCCGATTCTGTCGTATTCATCTCGATTAGACAATGACGCGATGACGGATTGGGTCATCGTTGGAATCGATTGAAGCAGTCGACTCATTGCTGCCTCGCAGGATTCGGACCGATAGCGGAACTCATCTCCAGGCCGTTCCAATCCTGCTCAGCAATATTCATTTCGATTCAAATACATGGAATTTAGAGGAGTTCAATACTGATTGTGAGTATTGAGAGGGATAGAAAAACCATGGACCCACGATTCCGATTCGATTCTGTAGTAGTCATCTCGATTAATCAATGACGCAATGAGTGATGGGGTCATGATTGGAATCGCTTGACGCGGCCGATTCAATGCTGCCCGGCAGGATTCAGACCGATAGCGAAACTTATCCTCAGAGCGTACCAATCCTGCTCAGCAGTGTCGAATTCGATTGAAATGTATAGAAACTAGAGGAGTTCAATACTGATTGTGAGTATTGAGAGGGGTAGAATAATCATGCACCCACGATTCCAATCCGATTCTGTATTATTCATCTCGATTGGTCAATCACGCAGTTAGTGATTGATTCATCATTGAAATCGATTGACGCAGTTGACTCAAAGCTGCTCGGTAGGATTCAGACCGATAGCGAAACTTATCCTCAGAGCGTACCAATCCCGCTCAGCAGTGTGGAATTCGATTGAAATGTATAAAAAGTAGAGGAGTTCAATACTGATTGTGAGTATTGAGAGGGGTAGAATAATCATGCACCAAGGATTCCAATCCAATTCTGTCGTATTCATCTCGATTAGACAGTGACGCAATGACTGATTGGGTCATCATTGGGATCGATTGAAGCAGTCGACTCATTGCTGCCTGGCAGGATTCGGACCGATAGCGTAACTCATCTCCAGGCCGTTCCAATCCTTCTCAGCAATATTCATTTCGATTCAAATACATGGAATTTAGAGGAGTTCAATACTGATTGTGAGTATTGAGAGGGATAGAATAACCATGAACCCACGATTTCGATTCGATTCTGTAGTATTCATCTCGATTGATCAATGACGCAATGAGTGATGGGGTCATGATTGGAATCGCTTGACGCGGTCGATTCAATGCTGCCCGGCAGGATTCAGACCGATAGCGAAACTTATCCCCAGAGCGTACCAATCCTGCTCAGCAGTGTCGAATTCGATTGAAATGTATAAAAACTAGAGGAGTTCAATACTGATTGTGAGTATTGAGAGGGGTAGAATAATCATGCACCCACGATTCCAATCCGATTCTGTATTATTCATCTCGATTGGTCAATCACGCAGTTAGTGATTGATTCATCATTGGAATCGATTGACGCAGTCGACTCAATGCTGCCCGCTAGGGTTCAGACCGAAAGCGAAACTTATCCTCAGAGCGTACCAATCCCGCTCAGCAGTGTCGAATTCGATTGAAATGTATGAAAACTAGAGGAATTCAATACTGATTGTGAGTATTGAGAGGGGTAGAACAAGCATGCACCCACGATTCCAATCCGATTCTGTCGTATTCATCTCGATTAGACAATGACGCGATGACGGATTGGGTCATCGTTGGAATCGATTGAAGCAGTCGACTCATTGCTGCCTCGCAGGATTCGGACCGATAGCGGAACTCATCTCCAGGCCGTTCCAATCCTGCTCAGCAATATTCATTTCGATTCAAATACATGGAATTTAGAGGAGTTCAATACTGATTGTGAGTATTGAGAGGGATAGAAAAACCATGGACCCACGATTCCGATTCGATTCTGTAGTAGTCATCTCGATTGATCAATGACGCAATGAGTGATGGGGTCATGATTGGAATCGCTTGACGCGGTCGATTCAATGCTGCCCGGCAGGATTCAGACCAATAGCGAAACTTATCCTCAGAGCGTACCAATCCTGCTCAGCAGTGTCGAATTCGATTGAAATGTATAAAAACTAGAGGAGTTCAATACTGATTGTGAGTATTGAGAGGGGTAGAATAATCATGCACCCACGATTCCAATCCGATTCTGTATTATTCATCTCGATTGGTCAATCACGCAGTTAGTGATTGATTCATCATTGAAATCGATTGACGCAGTTGACTCAAAGCTGCTCGGTAGGATTCAGACCGATAGCGAAACTTATCCTCAGAGCGTACCAATCCTGCTCAGCAGTGATGAATTCGATTGGAATGTATAAGAAGTAGAGGAGTTCAATACTGATTATGAGTATTGAGAGGGGTGGAATAATCATGCACCCAGAATTCCAATCCGATTCTGTCGTATTCATCTCGATTAGACAATGACGCGATGACGGATTGGGTCATCGTTGGAATCGATTGGAGCAGTCGACTCATTGCTGCCTCGCAGGATTCGGACCGATAGCGGAACTCATCTCCAGGCCGTTCCAATCCTGCTCAGCAATATTCTTTTCGATTCAAATACATGGAATTTAGAGGAGTTCGATACTGATTGTGAGTATTGAGAGGGATAGAATAACCATGAACCCACGATTCCGATTCGATTCTGTAGTAGTCATCTCGATTAATCAATGACGCAATGAGTGATGGGGTCATGATTGGAATCGCTTGACGCGGTCGATTCAATGCTGCCCGGCAGGATTCAGACCGATAGCGAAACTTATCCTCAGAGCGTACCAATCCTGCTCAGCAGTGTCGAATTCGATTGAAATGTATAAAAACTAGAGGAGTTCAATACTGATTGTGAGTATTGAGAGGGGTAGAATAATCATGCACCCACGATTCCAATCCGATTCTGTATTATTCATCTCGATTGGTCAATCACGCAGTTAGTGATTGATTCATCATTGAAATCGATTGACGCAGTTGACTCAAAGCTGCTCGGTAGGATTCAGACCGATAGCGAAACTTATCCTCAGAGCGTACCAATCCTGCTCAGCAGTGATGAATTCGATTGGAATGTATAAGAAGTAGAGGAGTTCAATACTGATTATGAGTATTGAGAGGGGTGGAATAATCATGCACCCAGAATTCCAATCCGATTCTGTCGTATTCATCTCGATTAGACAATGACGCGATGACGGATTGGGTCATCGTTGGAATCGATTGGAGCAGTCGACTCATTGCTGCCTCGCAGGATTCGGACCGATAGCGGAACTCATCTCCAGGCCGTTCCAATCCTGCTCAGCAATATTCATTTCGATTCAAATACATGGAATTTAGAGGAGTTCAATACTGATTGTGAGTATTGAGAGGGATAGAAAAACCATGGACCCACGATTCGGATTCGATTCTGTAGTAGTCATCTCGATTAATCAATGACGCAATGAGTGATGGGGTCATGATTGGAATCGCTTGACGCGGTCGATTCAATGCTGCCCGGCAGGATTCAGACCGATAGCGAAACTTATCCTCAGAGCGTACCAATCCTGCTCAGCAGTGTCGAATTCGATTGAAATGTATAAAAACTAGAGGAGTTCAATACTGATTGTGAGTATTGAGAGGGGTAGAATAATCATGCACCCACGATTCCAATCCGATTCTGTATTATTCATCTCGATTGGTCAATCACGCAGTTAGTGATTGATTCATCATTGAAATCGATTGACGCAGTTGACTCAAAGCTGCCCGGAAGGATTCAGACCGATAGCGAAACTTATCCTCAGAGCGTACCAATCCTGCTCAGCAGTGATGAATTCGATTGGAATGTATAAGAAGTAGAGGAGTTCAATACTGATTATGAGTATTGAGAGGGGTGGAATAATCATGCACCCAGAATTCCAATCCGATTCTGTCGTATTCATCTCGATTAGACAATGACGCGATGACGGATTGGGTCATCGTTGGAATCGATTGAAGCAGTCGACTCATTGCTGCCTCGCAGGATTCGGACCGATAGCGGAACTCATCTCCGGGCCGTTCCAATCCTGCTCAGCAATATTCATTTCGATTCAAATACATGGAATTTAGAGGAGTTCGATACTGATTGTGAGTATTGAGAGGGATAGAATAACCATGAACCCACGATTCCGATTCGATTCTGTAGTAGTCATCTCGATTAATCAATGACGCAATGAGTGATGGGGTCATGATTGGAATCGCTTGACGCGGTTGATTCAATGCTGCCCGGCAGGATTCAGACCGATAGCGAAACTTATCCTCAGAGCGTACCAATCCTGCTCAGCAGTGTCGAATTCGATTGAAATGTATAAAAACTAGAGGAGTTCAATACTGATTGTGAGTATTGAGAGGGGTAGAATGATCATGCACCCACGATTCCAATCCGATTCTGTATTATTCATCTCGATTGGTCAATCACGCAGTTAGTGATTGATTCATCATTGAAATCGATTGACGCAGTCGACTCAATGCTGCCCGGTAGGATTCAGACCGAAAGCGGAACTTATCCTCAGAGCGAACCAATCCTGCTCAGCAGTGTCGAATTCGATTGAAATGTATGGAAACTAGAGGAGTTCAATACTGATTGTGAGTATTGAGAGGGGTAGAACAAGCATGCACCCACGATTCCAATCCGCTTCTGTAGTATTCAGCTCGATTAGTCAATGACGCAACGAGTGATTGTGTTATCATCGGAATCGATCCACTCCATCAATTCAATGCTACCTGGCAGGATTCAGACTGATAGCGAAACTCATCTCCAGGCCGTCCCATTCCTGCTCAGCAGTATTGAATTCGATTGATATATATGAAACCTAGAGGACTTCAATACTGATCGTGAGGGTTGATAAGGATAGAATAACCATGTACCCACGATCAGGGTGGGTCAACTCTGTACAAACTTTTGGCAGACAGTTTTAGTTCTTGGCGTACTCCCTAGGCTTACGTGGCGCTGTTGTGCGCCTTTTACACTTCTCCTCAGCCGCCGCGGGCAGCCAATGGCTGCGCGCCGCTCTCCCGCTCTCTCGCTGGCCCCGCCTACTCCAGCTTATACATTATAAGAATAAACAATTATACTATCATACATACTGTATAGATACTGTGATATGATGTATTGCGTGAATAACACGCACTTGCATTATTCCACGAATTAGTTCTATCAATACGTAAAGAATGTGCAATAAATAGCAAGTTTGGAATCTGAATCATAGGCCGCTGAACATATGGAACATTTGAGCCTCTGACCGCAGAGTCTTCGGCGGCTGAGCGGTACAGCTCCTGCCTGCGACGCGAAAGGTTTTGGGTTCGATCCCCTCGAGTGCAAATTTTTTTCCTCATTTTTTTCGCGTTATCATTGATAATCATGGTTCATATGAAGTAAATTTTTTTATTTCATTTGCAGCTATGCTCACACTTTATATTTTGATCTCATTTTAAGCCAGGATCGACAACCATCGAGACAACCATGATACATAATGCCACAATATCGTACTGTTGAATTCCTTCAATCCAACAGTAATGCTGCGATTAATTCTACTTATCGGTAACTCTTGAGTAAATACAGCTAATCACAACTTGAAACCTCTATCATAGAATCCCTATGTGGGGTCGATAAACTTATGCAACATTTAGACCCATGAAAAAGTACATGATCAGTGGCCGAATGGTAAAGTTTTTGCCTTGGACGCAAAAGGTCGTGAGTTCGTGTCCCGTGCAGAGTGAAATTTTTTTGTTTTTTTTTTGTTTTTTTATCAATAAAATTGGTTCGTATCGAGATAGCTTCTTTATTTCGTTTCTGAATATTTGTATTTCTTCACTAATATTGATATTTTCCTAATTTTTTGAAGGATCGAGGAAAACCCAAACACTTGTAGAAAGGAACTATCTATTAGTTTTTGGCTCAAAGGAACTATCTAGAATCGTAAGAATTGAAACGAATTATCTGAATTCGTCTGATTTCAAAGGGACTATCTGGAAAATTTTGTTACAAAGGAAGTATCTGTAAATTTCTGGTTTAAAAGTAACTATCTGTAAATTCCTGGTTAAGAGTAACAGTCTGAATTTGTCTGATTCAAGAGGAACTACTTGAAACTTTTTGTTTTAGAAAGGAACTATCTGTGAATTTTTGGTTCAAAAGGAATTATCCGTAAATTTTCGATTAAAAGGAACTATCTCAAATTTCTTGTTTGAAAAGAAATTATCTGAAAATTCAATTTCCAGATAATTAATTTTAACCAAAAATTTACAGATAGTTCCTTTTTACCCAAAAATTTTCGGATAGTTCCTTTTCAACAATAAGTTTCCACATAGTTCCTTTTCAACCAAAAATGTTCGGTTGAAAATTCAACCGAATTGTTGAAATTGAAACCAGTGTGGTTAAAACGAAGGATTCCGGGTCAGAACGGCTTAAATTCATTTTCACATTTTTTGGGAAATTCACCTCGAAGTTTCCCTCCTATAGAAAATTCAGATTGTCATTTTTAGTGATCATGCTTCATTCATCATGTAATAAGTGGGTTTTTACGACGTTTTTTGCATGCGGCGTCATGGTTCTCAATTGCTTACACTTTTTACATATCACTTTGCAATGAAAATACGCTGCTAAAAGAGATTAGCAGAATGCTTTCTCTTGACGAAATTTGCCTGAGGAGTTCGATGGAATTGCATATAAACAAATCAATTTAGAATGTAACAAACGTATCTTTGTAGGTCATTAAGAGTTGGATAAGTTGATTTGGGCGGGCTTACTATATTTTGAGTTATTTTTTCGAGGAAGATTCTTAATCTATCGTTTTGTTGATAGGAAATGTCGATAAAATCGAGTTGAGGTTGATTAAAATGACGGTTTCGGTAAAAATGTGGGTTTTTGTTGTAAAAAACTTCATTTAAATCACGATTTACTAGTTCAACTGAGATTGTTTTAACCAATGAATAAGAAATACTTAAAAACCATCCATTGAGGTAACTGGAAGTTTGGTAAATTACTTGTACAGGCAGCTAAGGGGGAAAAATCAATATATTAAGAAAATGTTTTGATATTTTGAGCTACTTTCTCGATGGAGCTCAATAAGAGAATTTGGGTGATCTAAACTAGGGTTTTCTTACCAATGTCTCTAGTGCAGTTGACACAGAGTTTCGATAAAATTGGTTTGAGGATGAGTAAAATGAGGATTTTGGTGAAAATTTCATTTTTTGTGGGAACAAACTTCAATTTAATAACGATTCACCAGTTCATGTGAATTTTGGTATGGACCAATTCATCAGGAATGTTTGGAACGTATCCTTCTTGTTAGATGAAAGTTTGGCGAATTACTAGTAAAGGAAGATAAAGGAGAAAAATGGATAGACGAAACAAATGTTTCATCACTTTTTGAGTTATTTTCCCGAGGAAGATTATTAGCGAAAATTAGGGGATCTAAACTTTATTTTTCTCAACAATATGTATCGTTTGGTTGAGATAGAATTTTGATACAATTGGTTTGGGGATGAATGAAATCACGATTTTGGTGAAAATTTCAGTTTTTGTGGAAAGAAACTTCATTTTAATCGTGATTTACAAGTTAAACTGAAATTCCATATTAATCAACTCGTAAATAATGTTCGGAGAATGTGCATTTAGGTCGATGAAAGTTTGGTAAACTACTTCTACAGGAAGATAAAGGAGAAAAATGTATATTCGAAAAAAATGTTTCATTATTTTTTGAGTTATCTTTTCGAGGAAGCTTGTCAGTGAGAATTGGGGAATCGAAACTGTATTTTTCTCACCAATATCTATCGTTTGGTTGAGACAGAATTTCGATGAAATTGGTTTAAGGGTGATTAAAATGACAATTTTCGTGAAAATTTCAATTTTTACCAGAATATCGAGATTTAAAGGGATCAAATGGAATTTCGGTATTAACCAATCGATAGATCATGCAAAAAAATGATAGTTTAGGTCGTTAAAATTGAGATAAATGAGTGATAAAGGAAGGTACGAGGAAAAAATGAATATTAAGAGAAAATTTCCATTATTTTTTGAATTATCCTTCAAAAAGCTTTTTAGAGGGATTTGGGCCATCTAGTCTGAGGTTTTTTGGATGATATCTATTGTTTGATTGAGACAGAATTTGAATGCAGTGGGTTTAAAAAGGGTCAAAATGAAATTTCTGGTGAAAATTCTGGTTTTTTCGAAAATTTGAGTTTGGTAAAGATTGAATAAAAATTCGGTATTAACCAACCGATAGATCAATCAGAAAAAATCCTAGTTTAGGTGACTCAATTCGTGATGAGACCGTGTTGGAAAAAGATATTTATGTATTAAGAGTCGAAATTTGAGCATTTTTCGATCAAATCTGACTGGGAGCCGAAAGGTGCCAAATCACTGGGCTCTCAGAAATTGTATTCTGTACAACTTGCAGAAAGCCAAAAGTTGATAAGGTGACCAGTAAAAGAGAAAGCGTGTCCGGTATGAAACAAGAAACACACAGCCACACATACGAACCAGGGTTTGACACGAAACTGATTTTTGAATTTCGGTTCATTTCGGGTCGGGGGGTCAAATTTCTGTGATAATTTTGGAGATGTAACCGATAATTTTGTTGATGTGCATTCAAGATGAATGGAGATCAATTCCGAAATTCTCACTGGAGTTTGACCCCCTGACCCGAAATGAACCGAAATTCAAAAATCAGTTTCGTGACAAACCCTGATACGAACACGGACAAAGGGGTGCAAATTGTTACCTACGATTGATAGATTTTGGCGAGAGGAAGAGAATGGTCTAAGGCTTTTTTTAGATAAACGGAATTTTGTTGAAGAAAATATTGGATTTAGTATAAAAGTTGATGAAAATTTCGCTGGGGTGAATACAAAGCTTTCTCTTTAGAGAAAGCAAAAGGACTTCTACCGATCTGGTTCGCAAATGTTCTTGATTTTTTTCCGGACTAGAACGGTATAAGTCTATCATTTCTTCTGGAGTGGACTTATGCCGTTCTTGACCGGAAAAAGCGGAGTAACGAATCGACTTTTACTGTGTTAGATCGGAAAATATTCAGAAAATTCTAACTTCGAATTCTATATAATTTTTTCGAATCCTAACTTCGAAAAAATTCTATACCGTTTCGAATCAAAAAACGTCGTAAAACTATGGACTTTCGTGGAAAAAATGTCGAAAAATTTCGCGGGCCAGGCCGAATTATTCATATTTTTTATTACTGAATTAAGTTGACACTCAATGTGTTCAAGCCTGTTCTAACATCGATATATCACTAAACTGAACGTATACTACTGAAGAAAAATAGTTTCCCCAGTCGGTGTGGAAATCCAAAAAAGTGAACTTTCTCAGATAAAGCGATATGTATCGATGATTTTTCCTGTTCAACGATTTATTATTTCAAAGTTCGAGAATGACTCCGGAAACATTTTTTCGGAGCAGTGTAGAATCAATATGGTGAAGTACATACTGACTTTACACCAGCTGTAACATAGTATATCACGTGTCCTCGGAGGAACAGTACATGCA
The DNA here is from genome assembly GCA_029851415.1 of Eretmocerus hayati. Classification (NCBI taxonomy): domain Eukaryota; kingdom Metazoa; phylum Arthropoda; class Insecta; order Hymenoptera; family Aphelinidae; genus Eretmocerus; species Eretmocerus hayati. Next base: position 90,639,019 of record CM056742.1, on the reverse strand, counting down.
TTATTGCCCTGGGCGCTAGGACAATTTATTTCCCGAGCAAAGCGAGGGATATAAGTCCTCCACGCCCGAAATGGCCAAGCAAGGCACACCGCAATAATGATTTTTCATCATGAGAACCCTAAATCCGCATGTGAATGCGGCATTTTTGGGTTAGAATGACGAAAAAAAAAAACAAATTGTAATATTATTTTGAGATATTTTTTAATATTAAGACAAAAAAAACTTTTTGGTCACCAAGCCACAATTATAAGGTACCACCAAATTGGGTAACTGTGGTACAGTGGGTGCAACTTTGGTACACCCCTGATAAATGACTTTCCAAGCTGCGTTCGGTAAGGTAAATGATTCCATCGCTCTGAAACTTATTCTCCCCTCCTGACTGACATACGCATAAACAATGTGTTGAGCCACCATAGATCCTGCGTGGATGATTGTACTCGTTTATTGAAGTTTTTTCCAAAAGGGTTGATTTAGCACCGATACCTGAGTAGTCCAGTTAGTATACCTGTTAAGAATTGTTCCGAAACGAACTACGCACGAACAATGGTACAACCTGACCACACACATCACCATATTGAAGGAACCATCGTTACATTGGGGTATTTGAAGCATTCGGAATTTTAACGAATGAAAAACAGGAAAAAAACAAATAAACGTACCAAAGTTACCCCACTCTAGGTAAGAAGCGAGAGGATAGGGTAACTTCAAAACATCTTCCTATGACAGCTTCTTTTCAACTCATCTTAAGTCGAGTGATGGTCTAAAAAGTTTCAAAATGTTTCCAACAGCTTAAAATATTACTTCTGAACGATTAAAACTAATTCACCAGCATAGTGGTGGGTAGAATTGAGATATTCTGTAAGTGTACCAAATTTGTCCCATCGGGGTCTAACTTTGGTACACTTCTTCAACTGCTGATAGCTCCAGCTCAGACGCATCAAATTGAACTTTGTAGCCCATCAATCGAAAGCTGAGACTGTAAGCTTTAGATTGACTACTAATAGACGTGGGTTTTATCAATGTATGTTGGAATGCCGAGCCAAACAAAATGAAAAGCACCAAAAACGTACCAAAATTACCCAATTTGACGGTATATAATTACATTATCCGTAATACAAAATATGACATGGAAGACCAGCTGTTCAGAAATTCTGCATACATCTTTTCGGGCCGTGCAATTGAAAAACTGATGAATAATTGAAGCGTGCCTTCTTATGAACAATTTTCTCTCGCAAACGAGTCATATATCCGAGTACGGGGTGTTTTAAACTTGAAAATGAGCTGAGGCACATCAAATTACCTTGATCCATGCTCGAAATATTCAACTTCGAGCAATTGAATCGTGAAACGTACATTTTTCGAATATATATAGCTCTTGCACGGCTAGATCACTAAGTACTCGATTGTATGGCAGTTTTATTGCTTGTAAGAGTAATGTTTCGTATTAATATGTAATTGAATCTTCCTGCATAGTAATAAGACCAACTCACCTCTAGATGATTTATGACAATATAAAATCAAAAATTATTTGAGTTTTCGTCGATCCTTCAAAAAATTAGGAAAATATCAATATTAGTGAAGAAATACAAATATTCAGAAACGAAATAAAGAAGTTATCTCGATACGAACCAATTTTATTGATAAAAAAACAAAAAAAAAACAAAAAAATTTCACTCTGCACGGGACACGAACTCACGACCTTTTGCGTCCAAGGCAAAAACTTTACCATTCGGCCACTGATCATGTACTCTTTCATGGGTCTAAATGTTGCATAAGTTTATCGACCCCACATAGGGATTCTATGATAGAGGTTTCAAGTTGTGATTAGCTGTATTTACTCAAGAGTTACCGATAAGTAGAATTAATCGCAGCATTACTGTTGGATTGAAGGAATTCAACAGTACGATATTGTGGCATTATGTATCATGGTTGTCTCGATGGTTGTCGATCCTGGCTTAAAATGAGATCAAAATATAAAGTGTGAGCATGGCTGCAAATGAAATAAAAAAATTTACTTCATATGAACCATGATTATCAATGATAACGCGAAAAAAATGAGGAAAAAAATTTGCACTCGAGGGGATCGAACCCAAAACCTTTCGCGTCGCAGGCAGGAGCTGTACCGCTCAGCCGCCGAAGACTCTGCGGTCAGAGGCTCAAATGTTCCATATGTTCAGCGGCCTATGATTCAGATTCCAAACTTGCTATTTATTGCACATTCTTTACGTATTGATAGAACTAATTCGTGGAATAATGCAAGTGCGTGTTATTCACGCAATACATCATATCACAGTATCTATACAGTATGTATGATAGTATAATTGTTTATTCTTATAATGTATAAGCTGGAGTAGGCGGGGCCAGCGAGAGAGCGGGAGAGCGGCGCGCAGCCATTGGCTGCCCGCGGCGGCTGAGGAGAAGTGTAAAAGGCGCACAACAGCGCCACGTAAGCCTAGGGAGTACGCCAAGAACTAAAACTGTCTGCCAAAAGTTTGTACAGAGTTGACCCACCCTGCCCACGATTCCAATCCGATTCTGTAGTATTCATCTCGATTGGTCAATCACGCAGTTAGTGATTGATTCATCATTGAAATCGATTGACGCAGTTGACTCAATGCTGCCCGGTAGGATTCAGACCGATAGCGAAACTTATCCTCAGAGCGTACCAATCCTGCTCAGCAGTGTTGAATTCGATTGAAATATATAAAAAGTAGAGGGGTTCAATACTTATTGTGAGTATTGAGAGGGGTAGAATAATCATGCACCCAGAATTCTAATCCGATTCTGTCGTATTCATCTCGATTAGATAATGACGCGATGACTGATTGGGTCATCATTGGAATCGATTGAAGCAGTCGACTCATTGCTGCCTCGCAGGATTCGGAACGATAGCGGAACTCATCTCCAGGCCGTTCCAATCCTGCTCAGCAATATTCATTTCGATTCAAATACATGGAATTTAGAGGAGTTCAATACTGATTGTGAGTATTGAGAGGGATAGAATAACCATGAACCCACGATTTCGATTCGATTCTGTAGTATTCAATTCGATTGATCAATGACGCAATGAGTGATGGGGTCATCATTGGAATCGCTTGACGCGGTCGATTCAATGCTGCCCGGCAGGATCCAGACCGATAGCGAAACTTATCCTCAGAGCGTACCAATCCTGCTCAGCAGTGTCGAATTCGATTGAAATGTATAAAAACGAGAGGAGTTCAATACTGATTGTGAGTATTGAGAGGGGTAGAATAATCATGCACCCACGATTCCAATCCGGTTGTGTATTATTCATCTCGATTGGTCAATCACGCAGTTAGAGATTGATTCATCATTGGAATCCATTCACGCAGTCGACTCAATGCTGCCCGGTAGGGTTCAGACCGAAAGCGAAACTTATCCTCAGAGCGTACCAATCCTGCTCAGCAGTGTCGAATTCGATTGAAATGTATGAAAACTATAGGAGTTCAATACTGATTGTGAGTATTGAGAGGGGTAGAACAAGCATGCACCCACGATTCCAATCCGCTTCTGTAGTATTCAGCTCGATCAGTCAATGACGCAACGAGTGATTGTGTTATCATCGGGATCGATTCACACCATCAATTCAATGCTACCTGGCAGGATTCAGACCGATAGCGAAACTCATCTCCAGGCCGTCCCAATCCTGCTCAGCTGTATTGAATTCGATTGATATATATGAAACCTAGAGGACTTCAATACTGATCGTGAGAATTGATAAGGATAGAATAACCATGTACCCACGATTCCAATCCGATTCTGTAGTATTCATCTCGATTGGTCAATCACGCAGTTAGTGATTGATTCATCATTGAAATCGATTGACGCAGTTGACTCAATGCTGCCCGGTAGGATTCAGACCGATAGCGAAACTTATCCTCAGAGCGTACCAATCCTGCTCAGCAGTGATGAATTCGATTGGAATGTATAAGAAGTAGAGGAGTTCAATACTGATTGTGAGTATTGAGAGGGGTGGAATAATCATGCACCCAGAATTCCAATCCGATTCTGTCGTATTCATCTCGATTAGACAATGACGCAATGACGGATTGGGTCATCGTTGGAATCGATTGAAGCAGTCGACTCACTGCTGCCTCGCAGGATTCGGACCGATAGCGGAACTCATCTCCAGGCCATTCCAATCCTGCTCAGCAATATTCATTTCGATTCAAATACATGGAATTTAGAGGAGTTCAATACTGATTGTGAGTATTGAGAGGGACAGAATAACCATGAACCCACGATTCCGATTCGATTCTGTAGTAGTCATCTCGATTAATCAATGACTCAATGAGTGATGGGGTCATGATTGGAATCGCTTGACGCGGTCGATTCAATGCTGCCCGGCAGGATTCAGACCGGTAGCGAAACTTATCCCCAGAGCGTACCAATCCTGCTCAGCAGTGTCGAATTCGATTGAAATGTATAAAAACTAGAGGAGTTCAATACTGATTCCGAGTATTGAGAGGGGTAGAATGATCATGCACCCACGATTCCAATCCGATTCTGTATTATTCATCTCGATTGGTCAATCACGCAGTTAGTGATTGATTCATCATTGGAATCGATTGACGCAGTCGACTCAATGCTGCCCGGTAGGGTTCAGACCGAAAGCGAAACTTATCCTCAGAGCGTACCAATCCTGCTCAGCAGTGTCGAATTCGATTGGAATGTATGAAAACTAGAGGAGTTCAATACTGATTGTGAGTATTGAGAGGGGTAGAACAAGCATGCACCCACGATTCCAATCCGCTTCTGTAGTATTCAGCTCGATTAGTCAATGACGCAACGAGTGATTGTGTTATCATCGAAATCGATTCACACCATCAATTCAATGCTACCTGGCAGGATTCAGACCGATAGCGAAACTCATCTCCAGGCCGTCCCAATCCGGCTCAGCTGTATTGAATTCGATTGATATATATGAAACCTAGAGGACTTCAATACTGATCGTGAGTATTGATAAGGATAGAATAACGATGTACCCACGATTCCAATCCGATTCTGTAGTATTCATCTCGATTGGTCAATCACGCAGTTAGCGATTGATTCATCATTGAAATCGATTGACGCAGTCGACTCAATGCTGCCCGGTAGGATTCAGACCGATAGCGAAACTCATCCTCAGAGCGTACCAATCCCGCTCAGCAGTGTGGAATTCGATTGAAATGTATAAAAAGTAGAGGAGTTCAATACTGATTGTGAGTATTGAGAGGGGTAGAATAATCATGCACCAAGGATTCCAATCCAATTCTGTCGTATTCATCTCGATTAGACAATGACGCGATGACGGATTGGGTCATCGTTGGAATCGATTGAAGCAGTCGACTCATTGCTGCCTCGCAGGATTCGGACCGATAGCGGAACTCATCTCCAGGCCGTTCCAATCCTGCTCAGCAATATTCATTTCGATTCAAATACATGGAATTTAGAGGAGTTCAATACTGATTGTGAGTATTGAGAGGGATAGAAAAACCATGGACCCACGATTCCGATTCGATTCTGTAGTAGTCATCTCGATTAATCAATGACGCAATGAGTGATGGGGTCATGATTGGAATCGCTTGACGCGGTCGATTCAATGCTGCCCGGCAGGATTCAGACCGATAGCGAAACTTATCCTCAGAGCGTACCAATCCTGCTCAGCAGTGTCGAATTCGATTGAAATGTATAAAAACTAGAGGAGTTCAATACTGATTGTGAGTATTGAGAGGGGTAGAATAATCATGCACCCACGATTCCAATCCGATTCTGTATTATTCATCTCGATTGGTCAATCACGCAGTTAGTGATTGATTCATCATTGAAATCGATTGACGCAGTTGACTCAAAGCTGCTCGGTAGGATTCAGACCGATAGCGAAACTTATCCTCAGAGCGTACCAATCCTACTCAGCAGTGTTGAATTCGATTGAAATAAATAAAAAGTAGAGGAGTTCAATACTGATTGTGAGTATTGAGAGAGGTAGAATATTCATGCACCCACGATTCCAATCCGATTCTGTAGTATTCATCCCGATTAGTCAATGACGCAATGACTGATGGGGTCATCATTGGAATCGATTGAGGCAGTCAACTGCTTGCTGCCTGGCAGGATTCGGACCGATAGCGAAACTTATCCCCAGGCCGATCCAATCCTGCTCAGCAATATTCATTTCGATTCAAATACATGGAATTCAGAGGAGTTCGATACTGATTGTGAGTATTGAGAGGGATAGGATAACCATGAAGCCACGATTTCGATTCAATTCTGTAGTATTCATCTCGATTGATCAATGACGCAATGAGTGATGGGGTGATCATTGGAATCGCTTGACGCGGTCGATTCAATGCTGCCCGGCAGGATTCAGACCGATAGCGTAAACTTATCCTCAGAGCGTACCAATCCTGCTCAGCAGTGTCGAATTCGATTGAAATGTATAAAAACTAGAGGAGTTCAATACTGATTGTGAGTATTGAGAGGGGTAGAATAATGATCCACCCACAATTCCAATCCGATTCTGTATCATTCATCTCGATTGGTCAATCACGCAGTTAGTGATTGGTCCATCATTGAAATCGATTGGCGCAGTCGACTCAATGCTGCCCGGTTTGATTCAGACCGATAGCGAAACTTATCCTCAGAGCGTACCAATCCTGCTCAGCAGTGTCGGATTCGATTGAAATGTATGAAAAGTAGAGGAGTTCAATACTGATTGTGAGTATTGAGAGGGGTAGAATAATCATGCACCCACGATTCCAATCCGATTCTGTAGTATTCAGCTCGATTAGTCAATGACGCAACGAGTGATTGTGTTATCATCGAAATCGATTCACGCCGTCAATTCAATGCTACCTGGCAGAATTCAGACCGTTAGCAAAACTTATCTCCAGGCCGTCCCAATCCCACTCAGCAGTATTGGATTCGATTGATATATATGAGACCTAGAGGACTTCATTACTGATTGTGAGTATTGATGAGGATAGAATAACCAAGTACCCACGATTCCAATCCGATTCTGTAGTATTCATCTCGATTGGTCAATCACGCAGTTAGTGATTGATTCATCATTGAAATCGATTGACGCAGTCGACTCAATGCTGCCCGGTAGGATTCAGACCGATGGCGAACTTATCCTCAGAGCGTACCAATCCTGCTCAGCAGTGTGGAATTCGATTGAGATATATAAAAAGTAGAGGAGTTCAATACTGATTGTGAGTATTGAGAGGGGTAGAATAATCATTCACCCAGAATTCTAATCCGATTCTGTCGTATTCATCTCGATGAGACAATGACGCGATGACTGATTGGGTCATCATTGGAATCGATTGAAGCAGTCGACTCATTGCTGCCTCGCAAGATTCGGACCGATAGCGGAACTCATCTCCAGGCCGTTCCAATCCTGCTCAGCAATATTCTTCTCGATTCAAATCCATGGAATTCAGAGGAGTTCAATACTGATTGTGAGTATTGAGAGGGGTAGAATAATCATGCACCCACGATTCCAATCCGATTCCGTAGTATTCATCCCGATTAGTCAATGACGCAATGAGTGATGGGGTCATCATTGGAATCGCTTGACGCGGTCGATTCAATGCGGCCCGGCAGGATTCAGACCGACAGCGAAGATTATCCTCAGAGCGTACCAACCCTGCTCAGCAGTGTCGGGTTCGATTGAAATGTATAAAAACTAGAGGACTTCATTACTGATTGCGAGTATTGATGAGGATAGAATAACCATGTACCCACGATTCCAATCCGATTCTGTAGTAATCATCTCGATTGGTCAATCACGCAGTTAGTGATTGATTCATCATTGAAATCGATTGACGCAGTCGACTCAATGCTGCCCGGTACGATTCAAACCGATAGCGAACTTATCCTCAGAGCGTACTAATCCTGCTCAGCAGTGTGGAATTCGATTGGAATGTATAAAAAGTAGAGGAGTTCAATTCTGATTGTGAGCATTGCGAGGGGTAGAATAATCATGCACCCAGAATTCCAATCCGATTCTGTAGTATTCATCTCGATTGGTCAATCACGCAGTTAGTGATTGATTCATCATTGAAATCGATTGACGCAGTCGACTCAATGCTGCCCGGTAGGATTCGAACCGATAGCGAACTTATCCTCAGAGCGTACCAATCCTGCTCAGCAGTGTGGAATTCGATTGAAATGTATAAAAACTAGAGGAGTTCAATACTGATTGTGAGTATTGAGAGGGGTAGAATAATCATGCACCCACGATTCCAATCCGATTCTGTAGTATTCATCCCGATTAGTCAATGACGCAATGAGTGATGGGGTCATCATTGGAATCGCTTGACGCGGTCGATTCAATGCGGCCCGGCAGGATTCAGACCGACAGCGAAGATTATCCTCAGAGCGTACCAATCCTGCTCAGCAGTGTCGGATTCGATTGAAATGTATAAAAACTAGAGGAGTTCAATACTGATTGTGAGTATTGAGAGGGGTAGAATAACCATGCATCCACGATTCCAATCCGATTCTGTAGTATTCAGCTCGATACGTCAATGACCTAACGAGTGATTGTGTTATCATCGAGATCGATTCACACCGTCAATTCAATGCTACCTGGCAGGATTCAGACCGATAGCGAAACTCATCTCCAGGCCGTCCCAATACTGCTCATCAGTATTGAATTCGATTGATATATATGAAACCTAGAGGACTTCAATACTGATTGTGAGTATTGATAAGGATAGAATAACCATGTACCCACGATTCCAATCCGATTCTGTAGTATTCATCTCGATTGGTCAATCACGCAGTTAGTGATTGATTAATCATTGAAATCGATTGACGCAGTTGATTCAATGCTGCCCGGTAGGATTCAGACCGATAGCGAAACTTATCCTCAGAGCGTACCAATCCTGCTCAGCAGTGTTGAATTCGATTGAAATGTATAAAAAGTAGAGGAGTTCAATACGGATCGTGAGTATTGAGAGGGGTAGAATAATCAGGCACCCAGAATTCTAATCCGATTTCGTCGTATTCATCTCGATTAGACGATGACGCGATGTTTGATTGGGTCATCATTGGAATCGATTGAAGCAGTCGATTCAATGCTGCCCGGCAGGATTCAGACCGATAGCGAAACTTATCCTCAGAGCGTACCAATCCTGCTCAGTACTCCGAATTCGATTGAAATGTATAAAAACTAGAGGAGTTCAATACTGATTGTGAGGATTGAGAGGGGTAGAATAATCATGCACCCACGATTCCAACCCGATTCTGTATTATTCATCTCGATTGGTCAATCACGCAGTTAGTGATTGATTAATCATTGAAATCGATTGACGCAGTTGATTCAATGCTGCCCGGTAGGATTCAGACCGAAAGCGAAACTTATCCTCAGAGCGTACCAATCCTGCTCAGCAGTGTCAAATTCGATTGAAATGTATAAGGAGTAGAGGAGTTCAATACTGATTGTGAGCATTGAGAGGGGTAGAATAATCATGCACCCATGATTCCAATCCGATTCTGTAGTATCCAGCTCGATTAGTAAATGACCTAACGAGTGATTGTGTTATCATCGAAATCGATTCACACCGTCAATTCAATGCTACCTGGCAGGATTCAGACCGATAGCAAGACTCATCTCCAGGCCGTCCCAATCCTGCTCAGCAGTATTGAATTCGATTGATATACATGAAACCTAGAGGACTTCAATACTGATTGTGAGTATTGATAAGGATAGAATAACCATGTACCCACGATTCCAATCCGATTCTGTAGTATTCATCTCGATTGGTCAGTCACGCAGTTAGTGATTGATTCATCATCGAAATCGATTGACGCAGTCGACTCAATGCTGCCCGGTAGGATTCAGACCGATAGCGAACTTATCCTCAGAGCGTACCAATCCTGCTCAGCAGTGTGGAATTCGATTGAAATATATAAAAAGTAGAGGAGTTCAATACTGATTGTGAGTATTGAGAGGGGTAGAATAATCAGGCACCCAGAATTCTAATCCGATTCTGTCGTATTCATCTCGAATAGACAATGACGCGATGACTGATTGGGTCATCATTGGAATCGATTGAGGCAGTCGACTGCTTGCTGCCTGGCAGGATTCGGACCGATAGCGAAACTTATCCCCAGGCCGATCCAATCCTGCTCAGCAATATTCATTTCGATTCAAATACAAGGAATTCAGAGGAGTTCGATACTGATTGTGAGTATTGAGAGGGATAGGATAACCATGAAGCCACGATTCCGATTCAATTCTGTAGTATTCATCTCGATTGATCAATGACGCAATGAGTGATGGGGTGATCTTTGGAATCACTTGACGCGGTCGATTCAATGCTGCCCGGCAGGATTCAGACCGATAGCGTAAACTTATCCTCAGAGCGTACCAATCCTGCTCAGCAGTGTCGAATTCGATTGAAATGTATAAAAACTAGAGGAGTTCAATACTGATTGTGAGTATTGAGAGGGGTAGAATAATGATCCACCCACGATTCCAATCCGATTCTGTATCATTCATCTCGATTGGTCAATCACGCAGTTAGTGATTGGTCCATCATTGAAATCGATTGACGCAGTCGACTCAATGCTGCCCGGTAGGATTCAGACCGATAGCGAAACTTATCCTCAGAGCGTACCAATCCTGCTCAGCAGTGTAGAATTCGATTGAAATGTATAAAAAGTAGAGGAGTTCAATATTGATCGTGAGTATTGAGAGGGGTAGAATAAGCAGGCACCCAGAATTCTAATCCGATTCTGTCGTAATCATCTCGATTAGACAATGACGCGATGACTGATTGGGTCATCATCGGAATCGATTGACGCAGTCGACTCAATGCTGCCCGGTAGGATTCAGACCGATAGCGAAACTTATCCTCAGAGCGTACTAATCCTGCTCAGCAGTGTAGAATTCGATTGAAATGTATAAAAAGTAGAGGAGTTCAATATTGATCGTGAGTATTGAGAGGGGTAGAATAAGCAGGCACCCAGAATTCTAATCCGATTCTGTCGTATCCATCTCGATTAGACAGTGACGCAATGACCGATTGGGTCATCATTGAGATCGATTGAAGCAGTCGACTCATTGCTGCCTGGCAGGATTCGGACCGATAGCGGAACTCATCTCCAGGCCGTTCCAATCCTGCTCAGCAATATTCTTTTCGATTCAAATCCATGGAATTCAGAGGAGTTCAATACTGATTGTGAGTATTGAGAGGGGTAGAATAATCATGCACCCATGATTCCAATCCGATTCCGTAGTATTCATCCCGATTAGTCAATGACGCAATGAGTGATGGGGTCATCATTGGAATCGCTTGACGCGGTCGATTCAATGCGGCCCGGCAGGATTCAGACCGACAGCGAAGATTATCCTCAGAGCGTACCAATCCTGCTCAGCAGTGTCGGATTCGATTGAAATGTATAAAAACTAGAGGAGTTCAATACTGATTGTGAGTATTGAGAGGGGGAGAATAATCATGCACCCACGATTCCAATCCGATTCTGTAGTATTCAGCTCGATTAGTCAATGACCTAACGAGTGATTGTGTTTTCATCGGGATCGATTCACACCATCAATTCAATGCTACCTGGCAGGATTCAGACCGATAGTGAAACTCATCTCCAGGCCGTCCCAATCCTGCTCAGCTGTATTGAATTCGATTGATATATATGAAACCTAGAGGACTTCAATACTGATTGCGAGTATTGATGAGGATAGAATAACCATGTACCCACGATTCCAATCCGATTCTGTAGTATTCATCTCGATTGGTCAATCACGCAGTTAGTGATTGATTCATCATTGAAATCGATTGACGCAGTCGACTCAATGCTGCCCGGTAGGATTCAAACCGATAGCGAACTTATCCTCAGAGCGTACCAATCCTGCTCAGCAGTGTTGAATTCGATTGAAATGTATGAAAAGTAGAGGAGTTCAATACTGATCGTGAGTATTGAGAGGGGTAGAATAATCAGGCACCCAGAATTCCAATCCGATTCTGTCGTATTCATCTCGATTAGACAATGACGCGATGACGGATTGGGTCATCGTTGGAATCGATTGAAGCAGTCGACTCATTGCTGCCTCGCAGGATTCGGACCGATAGCGTTACTCATCTCCAGGCCGTTCCAATCCTGCTCAGCAATATTCTTTTCAATTCAAATCCATGGAATTCAGAGGAGTTCAATACTGATTGTGAGTATTGAGAGGGATAGAATAACCATGAAGCCACGATTTCCATTCAATTCTGTACTATTCATCTCGATTGATCGATGACGCAATGAGTGATGGGGTCATCATTGGGATCGCTTGACGCGGTCGATTCAATGCTACCCGGCAGGATTCAGACCGATAGCGGAACTTATCCTCAGAGCGTACCAATCCTGCTCAGCAGTGTCGAATTCGATTGGAATATATAAAAAGTAGAGGAGTTCAATACTGATTGTGAGTATTGAGAGGGGTAGAATAATCATGCACCCAGAATTCTAATCCGATTCTGTCGTATTCATCTCGATTAGACAATGACGCGATGACTGATTGGGTCATCGTTGGAATCGATTGAAGCAGTCGACTCATTGCTGCCTCGCAAGATTCGGACCGATAGCGGAACTCATCTCCAGGCCGTTCCAATCCTGCTCAGCAATATTCATTTCGATTCAAATACATGGAATTTAGAGGAGTTCAATACTGATTGTGAGTATTGAGAGGGATAGAATAACCATGAACCCACGATTTCGATTCGATTCTGTAGTATTCATGTCGATTGATCAATGACGCAATGAGTGATGGGGTCATCATTGGAATCGCTTGACGCGGTCGATTCAATGCTGCCCGGCAGGATCCAGACCGATAGCGAAACTTATCCTCAGAGCGTACCAATCCTGCTCAGCAGGGTCGAATTCGATTGAAATGTATAAAAACGAGAGGAGTTCAATACTGATTGTGAGTATTGAGAGGGGTAGAATAATCATGCACCCACGATTCCATCCCGGTTCTGTATTATTCATATCGATTGGTCAATCACGCAGTTAGTGATTGATTCATCATTGGAATCGATTGACGCAGTCGACTCAATGCTGCCCGGTAGGGTTCAGACCGAAAGCGAAACTTATCCTCAGAGCGTACCAATCCTGCTCAGCAGTGTCGAATTAGATTGAAATGTATGAAAACTAGAGGAGTTCAATACTGATTGTGAGTATTGAGAGGGGTAAAACAAGCATGCACCCACGATTCCAATCCGCTTCTGTAGTATTCAGCTCGATTAGTCAATGACGCAACGAGTGATTGTGTTATCATCGGAATCGATCCACACCATCAATTCAATGTTACCTGGCAGGATTCAGACTGATAGCGAAACTCATCTCCAGGCCGTCCCATTCCTGCTCAGCAGTACTGAATTCTATTGAGATATATGAAACCTAGAGGAGTTCAATACTGATCGTGAGTATTGATAAGGATAGAATAACCATGTACCCACGATTCCAATCCGATTCTGTAGTATTCATCTCGATTGGTCAATCACGCAGTTAGTGATTGATCCATCATCGAAATCGATTGACGCAGTTGACTCAATGGTGCCCGGAAGGATTCAGACCGATAGCGAAACTTATCCTCAGAGCGTACCAGTCCTGCTCAGCAGTGTTGAATTCGATTGAAATATGTAAAAAGTAGAGGAGTTCAATACTTATTGTGAGTATTGAGAGGGGTAGAATGATCATGCACCCAGAATTCTAATCCGATTCTGTCGTATTCATCTCGATTAGATAATGACGCGATGACTGATTGGGTCATCATTGGAATCGATTGAAGCAGTCGACTCATTGCTGCCTCGCAAGATTCGGACCGATAGCGGAACTCATCTCCAGGCCGTTCCAATCCTGCTCAGCAATATTCATTTCGATTCAAATACATAGAATTTAGAGGAGTTCAATACTGATTGTGAGTATTGAGAGGGATAGAATAACCATGAACCCACGATTTCGATTCGATTCTGTAGTATTCATGCCGATTGATCAATGACGCAATGAGTGATGGGGTCATCATTGGAATCGCTTGACGCGGTCGATTCAATGCTGCCCGGCAGGATCCAGACCGATAGCGAAACTTATCCTCAGAGCGTACCAATCCTGCTCAGCAGTGTCGAATTCGATTGAAATGTATAAAAACGAGAGGAGTTCAATACTGATTGTGAGTATTGAGAGGGGTAGAATAATCATGCACCCACGATTCCATCCCGGTTCTGTATTATTCATATCGATTGGTCAATCACGCAGTTAGTGATTGATTCATCATTGGAATCGATTGACGCAGTCGACTCAATGCAGCCCGGTAGGGTTCAGACCGAAAGCGAAACTTATCCTCAGAGCGTACCAATCCTGCTCAGCAGTGTCGAATTCGATTGAAATGTATGAAAACTAGAGGAGTTCAATACTGATTGTGAGTATTGAGAGGGGTAAAACAAGCATGCACCCACGATTCCAATCCGCTTCTGTAGTATTCAGCTCGATTAGTCAATGACGCAACGAGTGATTGTGTTTTCATCGGGATCGATTCACACCATCAATTCAATGCTACCTGGCAGGATTCAGACCGATAGTGAAACTCATCTCCAGGCCGTCCCATTCCTGCTCAGCTGTATTGAATTCGATTGATATATATGAAACCTAGAGGACTTCAATACTGATTGCGAGTATTGATGAGGATAGAATAACCATGTACCCACGATTCCAATCCGATTCTGTAGTATTCATCTCGATTGGTCAATCACGCAGTTAGTGATTGATTCATCATTGAAATCGATTGACGCAGTCGACTCAATGCTGCCCGGTAGGATTCAAACCGATAGCGAACTTATCCTCAGAGCGTACTAATCCTGCTCAGCAGTGTGGAATTCGATCGAAATGTATAAAAAGTAGAGGAGTTCAATACTGATTGTGAGCATTGAGAGGGGTAGAATAATCATGCACCCAGAATTCCAATCCGATTCTGTAGTATTCATCTCGATTGGTCAATCACGCAGTAAGTGATTGATTCATCATTGAAATCGATTGACGCAGTCGACTCAATGCGGCCCGGCAGGATTCAGACCGACAGCGAAGATTATCCTCAGAGCGTACCAATCCTGCTCAGCAGTAACGGATTCGATTGAAATGTATAAAAACTAGAGGAGTTCAATACTGATTGTGAGTATTGAGAGGGGTAGAATAACCATGCACCCACGATTCCAATCCGATCCTGTAGTATTCAGCTCGATTAGTCAATGACCTTACGAGTGATTGTGTTATCATCGAGATCGATTCACACCGTCAATTCAATGCTACCTGGCAGGATTCAGACCGATAGCGAAACTCATCTCCAGGCCGTCCCAATACTGCTCAGCAGTATTGAATTCGATTGATATATATGAAACCTAGAGGACTTCAATACTGATTGTGAGTATTGATAAGGATAGAATAACCATGTACCCACGATTCCAATCCGATTCTGTAGTATTCATCTCGATTGGTCAATCACGCAGTTAGTGATTGATTAATCATTGAAATCGATTGACGCAGTTGATTCAATGCTGCCCGGTAGGATTCAGACCGATAGCGAAACTTATCCTCAGAGCGTACCAATCCTGCTCAGCAGTGTTGAATTCAATTGAAATGTATAAAAAGTAGAGGAGTTCAATACTGATCGTGAGTATTGAGAGGGGTAGAATAATCAGGCACCCAGAATTCTAATCCGATTTCGTCGTATTCATCTCGATTAGACAATGACACGATGACTGATTGGGTCATCATTGGAATCGATGGAAGCAGTCGACTCATTGCTGCCTCGCAGGATTCGGACCGATAGCGGAACTCATCTCCAGGCCGTTCCAATCCTGCTCAGCAATATTCATTTCGATTCAAATACATGGAATTTAGAGGAGTTCAATACTGATTGTGAGTATTGAGAGGGATAGAATAACCATGAACCCACGATTTCGATTCGATTCTATAGTATTCATCTCGATTGATCAATGACGCAATGAGTGATGGGGTCATCATTGGAATCGCTTGACGCGGTCGATTCAATGCTGCCCGGCAGGATTCAGACCGATAGCGAACTTATCCTCAGAGCGTACCAATCCTGCTCAGCAGTGTGGAATTCGATTGGAATATATAAAAAGTAGAGGAGTTCAATACTGATTGTGAGTATTGATAAGGATAGAATAACCATGTACCCACGATTCCAATCCGATTCTGTAGTATTCATCTCGATTGGTCAATCACGCAGTTAGTGATTGATTAATCATTGAAATCGATTGACGCAGTTGATTCAATGCTGCCCGGTAGGATTCAGACCGATAGCGAAACTTATCCTCAGAGCGTACCAATCCTGCTCAGCAGTGTTGAATTCGATTGAAATGTATAAAAAGTAGAGGAGTTCAATACTGATCGTGAGTATTGAGAGGGGTAGAATAATCATGCACCCAGAATTCTAATCCGATTCTGTCGTATTCATCTCGATTAGACAATGACGCGATGACTGATTGGGTCATCATTGGAATCGATTGAAGCAGTCGACTCATTGCTGCCTCGCAAGATTCGGACCGATAGCGGAACTCATCTCCAGGCCGTTCCAATCCTGCTCAGCAATATTCATTTCGATTCAAATACATGGAATTAAGAGGAGTTCAATACTGATTGTGAGTATTGAGAGGGATAGAATAACCATGCACCCACGATTCCAATCCGATTCTGTAGTATTCATCCCGATTAGTCAATGACGCAATGACTGATGGGGTCATCATTGGAATCGATTGAGGCAGTCGACTGCTTGCTGCCTGGCAGGATTCGGACCGATAGCGAAACTTATCCCCAGGCCGATCCAATCCTGCTCAGCAATATTCATTTCGATTCAAATACATGGAATTCAGAGGAGTTCGATACTGATTGTGAGTATTGAGAGGGATAGGATAACCATGAAGCCACGATTTCGATTCAATTCTGTAGTATTCATCTCGATTGATCAATGACGCAATGAGTGATGGGGTGATCATTGGAATCGCTTGACGCGGTCGATTCAATGCTGCCCGGTAGGATTCAGACCGATAGCGTAAACTTATCCTCAGAGCGTACCAATCCTGCTCAGCAGTGTCGAATTCGATTGAAATGTATAAAAACTAGAGGAGTTCAATACTGATTGTGAGTATTGAGAGGGGTAGAATAATGATCCACCCACGATTCCAATCCGATTCTGTATCATTCATCTCGATCGGTCACTCACGCAGTTAGTGATTGGTCCATCATTGAAATCGGTTGACGCAGTCGACTCAATGCTGCCCGGTAGGATTCAGACCGATAGCGAAACTTATCCTCAGAGCGTACCAATCCTGCTCAGCAGTGTTGAATTCGATTGAAATGTATAAAAAGTAGAGGAGTTCAATACTGATCGTGAGTATTGAGAGGGGTAGAATAATCAGGCACCCAGAATTCTAATCCGATTCTGTCGTATTCATCTCGATTAGACAATGACGCGATGACTGATTGGGTCATCATTGGAATCGATTGAAGCAGTCGACTCATTGCTGCCTCGCAGGATTCGGACCGATAGCGGAACTCATCTCCAGGCCGTTCCAATCCTGCTCAGCAATATTCATTTCGATTCAAATACATGGAATTTAGAGGAGTTCAATACTGATTGTGAGGATTGAGAGGGGTAGAATAATCATGCACCCACGATTCCAATCCGATTCTGTATTATTCATCTCAATTGGTCAATCACGTAGTTAGGGATTGATTCATCATCGAAATCGATTGACGCAGTCGACTCAATGCTGCCCGGCAGGATTCAGACCGATAGCGAAACTTATCCTCAGAGCGTACCAATCCTGCTCAGCAGTGTCGAATTCGATTGAAATGTATAAAAACTAGAGGAGTTCAATACTGATTGTGAGTATCGAGAGGGGTAGAATAATCATGCACCCACCATTCCAATCCGATTCTGTATAATTCATCTCGATTGGTCAATCACGCAGTTAGTGATTGATTCATCATTGAAATCGATTGACGCAGTCGACTCAATGCTGCCCGGTAGGATTCAGACCGAAAGCGGAACTTCTCCTCAGAGCGCACCAATCCTGCTCAGCAGTGTCAGATTCGATCGAAATGTATGGAAACTAGAGGAGTTCAATACTGATTGTGAGTATTGAGAGGGGGAGAACAAGCATGCACCCACGATCCCAATCCGCTTCTGTAGTATTCAGCTCGATTAGTCAATGACGCAACGAGTGATTGTGTTATCATCGGAATCGATCCACACCATCAATTCAATGCTACCTGGCAGGATTCAGACTGATAGCGAAACTCATCTCCAGGCCGTCCCAATCCTGCTCAGCAGTATTGAATTCGATCGATATATATGAAACCTAGAGGACTTCAATACTGATCGTGAGTATTGATAAGGATAGAATAACCATGTACCCACGATTCAAATCCGATTCTGTAGTATTCATCTCGATTGGTCAATCACGCAGTTAGTGATTGAATCATCATTGAAATCGATTGACGCAGTTGACTCAATGCTGCCCGGTAGGATTCAGACCGATAGCGAAACTTATCCTCAGAGCGTACCAATCCTGCTCAGCAGTGTTGAATTCGATTGAAATATATAAAAAGTAGAGGAGTTCAATACTGATTGTGAGTATTGAGAGGGGTGGAATAATCATGCACCCAGAATTCCAATCCGATTCTGTCGTATTCATCTCGATTAGACAATGACGCAATGACGGATTGGGTCATTGTTGGAATCGATTGAAGCAGTCGACTCACTGCTGCCTCGCAGGATTCGGACCGATAGCGGAACTCATCTCCAGGCCATTCCAATCCTGCTCAGCAATATTCATTTCGATTCAAATACATGGAATTTACAGGAGTTCAATACTGATTGTGAGTATTGAGAGGGATAGAATAACCACTAACCCACGATTCCGATTCGATTCTGTAGTAGTCATCTCGATTAATCAATGACGCAATGAGTGATGGGGTCATGATTGGAATCGCTTGACGCGGTCGATTCAATGCTGCCCGGCAGGATTCAGACCGATAGCGAAACTTATCCCCAGAGCGTACCAATCCTGCTCAGCAGTGTCGAATTCGATTGAAATGTATAAAAACTAGAGGAGTTCAATACTGATTGTGAGTATTGAGAGGGGTAGAATAATCATGCACCCACGATTCCAATCCGATTCTGTATTATTCATCTCGATTGGTCAATCACGCAGTTAGTGATTGATTCATCATCGAAATCGATTGACGCAGTCGACTCAATGCTGCCCGGTAGGATTCAGACCGAAAGCGGAACCTATCCTCAGAGCGTACCAATCCTGCTCAGCAGTGTCGAATTCGATTGAAATGTATGGAAACTAGAGGAGTTCAATACTGATTGTGAGTATGGAGAGGGGTAGAACAAGCATGCACCCACGATTCCAATCCGCTTCTGTAGTATTCAGCTCGATTAGTCAATGACGCAACGAGTGATTGTGTTATCATCGGAATCGATCCACACCATCAATTCAATGCTACCTGGCAGGATTCAGACTGATAGCGAAACTCATCTCCAGGCCGTCCCAATCCTGCTCAGCAGTATTGAATTCGATTGATATATATGAAACCTAGAGGACTTCAATACTGATCGTGAGTATTGATGAGGATGGAATAACCATGTACCCACGATTCCAATCCGATTCTGTAGTATTCATCTCGATTGGTCAATCACGCAGTTAGTGATTGTTTCATCATTGAAATCGATTGACGCAGTTGACTCAATGCTGCCCGGTAGGAATCAGACCGATAGCGAAACTTATCCTCAGAGCGTACCAATCCTGCTCAGCAGTGTCGAATTCGATTGAAATGTATGGAAACTAGAGGAGTTCAATACTGATTGTGAGTATGGAGAGGGGTAGAACAAGCATGCACCCACGATTCCAATCCGCTTCTGTAGTATTCAGCTCGATTAGTCAATGACGCAACGAGTGATTGTGTTATCATCGGAATCGATCCACACCATCAATTCAATGCTACCTGGCAGGATTCAGACTGATAGCGAAACTCATCCCCAGGCCGATCCAATCCTGCTCAGCAATATTCATTTCGAATCAAATACATGGAATTCAGAGGAGTTCGATACTGATTGTGAGTATTGAGAGGGATAGGATAACCATGAAGCCACGATTTCGATTCAATTCTGTAGTATTCATCTCGATTGATCAATGACGCAATGAGTGATGGGGTGATCATTGGAATCGCTTGACGCGGTCGATTCAATGCTGCCCGGCAGGATTCAGACCGATAGCGTAAACTTATCCTCAGAGCGTACCAATCCTGCTCAGCAGTGTCGAATTCGATTGAAATGTATAAAAACTAGAGGAGTTCAATACTGATTGTGAGTATTGAGAGGGGTAGAATAATGATCCACCCACAATTCCAATCCGATTCTGTATCATTCATCTCGATTGGTCAATCACGCAGTTAGTGATTGGTCCATCATTGAAATCGATTGGCGCAGTCGACTCAATGCTGCCCGGTTTGATTCAGACCGATAGCGAAACTTATCCTCAGAGCGTACCAATCCTGCTCAGCAGTGTCGGATTCGATTGAAATGTATGAAAAGTAGAGGAGTTCAATACTGATTGTGAGTATTGAGAGGGGTAGAATAATCATGCACCCACGATTCCAATCCGATTCTGTAGTATTCAGCTCGATTAGTCAATGACGCAACGAGTGATTGTGTTATCATCGAAATCGATTCACGCCGTCAATTCAATGCTACCTGGCAGAATTCAGACCGTTAGCAAAACTTATCTCCAGGCCGTCCCAATCCCGCTCAGCAGTATTGGATTCGATTGATATATATGAAACCTAGAGGACTTCATTACTGATTGTGAGTATTGATGAGGATAGAATAACCAAGTACCCACGATTCCAATCCGATTCTGTAGTATTCATCTCGATTGGTCAATCACGCAGTTAGTGATTGATTCATCATTGAAATCGATTGACGCAGTCGACTCAATGCCTCCCGGTAGGATTCAGACCGATAGCGAACTTATCCTCAGAGCGTACCAATCCTGCTCAGCAGTGTGGAATTCGATTGAGATATATAAAAAATAGAGGAGTTCAATACTGATTGTGAGTATTGAGAGGGGTAGAATAATCATGCACCCAGAATTCTAATCCGATTCTGTCGTATTCATCTCGATTAGACAATGACGCGATGACTGATTGGGTCATCATTGGAATCGATTGAAGCAGTCGACTCATTGCTGCCTCGCAAGATTCGGACCGATAGCGGAACTCATCTCCAGGCCGTTCCAATCCTGCTCAGCAATATTCTTTTCGATTCAAATCCATGGAATTCAGAGGAGTTCAATACTGATTGTGAGTATTGAGAGGGGTAGAATAATCATGCACCCACGATTCCAATCCGATTCCGTAGTATTCATCCCGATTAGTCAATGACGCAATGAGTGATGGGGTCATCATTGGAATCGCTTGACGCGGTCGATTCAATGCGGCCCGGCAGGATTCAGACCGACAGCGAAGATTATCCTCAGAGCGTACCAATCCTGCTCAGCAGTGTCGGGTTCGATTGAAATGTATAAAAACTAGAGGACTTCATTACTGATTGCGAGTATTGATGAGGATAGAATAACCATGTACCCACGATTCCAATCCGATTCTGTAGTAATCATCTCGATTGGTCAATCACGCAGTTAGTGATTGATTCATCATTGAAATCGATTGACGCAGTCGACTCAATACTGCCCGGTACGATTCAAACCGATAGCGAACTTATCCTCAGAGCGTACTAATCCTGCTCAGCAGTGTGGAATTCGATTGGAATGTATAAAAAGTAGAGGAGTTCAATTCTGATTGTGAGCATTGAGAGGGGTAGAATAATCATGCACCCAGAATTCCAATCCGATTCTGTAGTATTCATCTCGATTGGTCAATCACGCAGTTAGTGATTGATTCATCATTGAAATCGATTGACGCAGTCGACTCAATGCTGCCCGGTAGGATTCGAACCGATAGCGAACTCATCCTCAGAGCGTACCAATCCTGCTCAGCAGTGTGGAATTCGATTGAAATGTATAAAAACTAGAGGAGTTCAATACTGATTGTGAGTATTGAGAGGGGTAGAATAATCATGCACCCACGATTCCAATCCGATTCTGTAGTATTCATCCCGATTAGTCAATGACGCAATGAGTGATGGGGTCATCATTGGAATCGCTTGACGCGGTCGATTCAATGCGGCCCGGCAGGATTCAGACCCACAGCGAAGATTATCCTCAGAGCGTACCAATCCTGCTCAGCAGTGTCGGATTCGATTGAAATGTATAAAAACTAGAGGAGTTCAATACTGATTGTGAGTATTGAGAGGGGTAGAATAACCATGCACCCACGATTCCAATCCGATTCTGTAGTATTCAGCTCGATACGTCAATGACCTAACGAGTGATTGTGTTATCATCGAGATCGATTCACACCGTCAATTCAATGCTACCTGGCAGGATTCAGACCGATAGCGAAACTCATCTCCAGGCCGTCCCAATACTGCTCATCAGTATTGAATTCGATTGATATATATGAAACCTAGAGGACTTCAATACTGATTGTGAGTATTGATAAGGATAGAATAACCATGTACCCACGATTCCAATCCGATTCTGTAGTATTCATCTCGATTGGTCAATCACGCAGTTAGTGATTGATTAGTCATTGAAATCGATTGACGCAGTTGATTCAATGCTGCCCGGTAGGATTCAGACCGATAGCGAAACTTATCCTCAGAGCGTACCAATCCTGCTCAGCAGTGTTGAATTTGATTGAAATGTATAAAAAGTAGAGGAGTTCAATACGGATCGTGAGTATTGAGAGGGGTAGAATAATCAGGCACCCAGAATTCTAATCCGATTTCGTCGTATTCATCTCGATTAGACAATGACGCGATGACTGATTGGGTCATCATTGGAATCGATTGAAGCTGTCGACTCATTGCTGCCTCGCAGGATTCGGACCGATAGCGGAACTCATCTCCAGGCCGTTCCAATCCTGCTCAGCAATATTCATTTCGATTCAAATACATGGAATTTAGAGGAGTTCAATACTGATTGTGAGTATTGAGAGGGATAGAATAACCATGAACCCACGATTTCGATTCGATTCTATAGTATTCATCTCGATTGATCAATGACGCAATGAGTGATGGGGTCATCATTGGAATCGCTTGACGCGGTCGATTCAATGCTGCCCGGCAGGATTCAGACCGATAGCGAAACTTATCCTCAGAGCGTACCAATCCTGCTCAGTACTCCGAATTCGATTGAAATGTATAAAAATTAGAGGAGTTCAATACTGATTGTGAGGATTGAGAGGGGTAGAATAATCATGCACCCACGATTCCAACCCGATTCTGTACTATTCATCTCGATTGGTCAATCACGCAGTTAGTGATTGATTAATCATTGAAATCGATTGACGCAGTTGATTCAATGCTGCCCGGTAGGATTCAGACCGAAAGCGAAACTTATCCTCAGAGCGTACCAATCCTGCTCAGCAGTGTCAAATTCGATTGAAATGTATAAGGAGTAGAGGAGTTCAATACTGATTGTGAGCATTGAGAGGGGTAGAATAATCATGCACCCATGATTCCAATCCGATTCTGTAGTATCCAGCTCGATTAGTAAATGACCTAACGAGTGATTGTGTTATCATCGAAATCGATTCACACAGTCAATTCAATGCTACCTGGCAGGATTCAGACCGATAGCAAAACTCATCTTCAGGCCGTCCCAATCCTGCTCAGCAGTATTGAATTCGATTGATATACATGAAACCTAGAGGACTTCAATACTGATTGTGAGTATTGATAAGGATAGAATAACCATGTACCCACGATTCCAATCCGATTCTGTAGTATTCATCTCGATTGGTCAGTCACGCAGTTAGTGATTGATTCATCATCGAAATCGATTGACGCAGTCGACACAATGCTGCCCGGTAGGATTCAGACCGATAGCGAACTTATCCTCAGAGCGTACCAATCCTGCTCAGCAGTGTGGAATTCGATTGAAATATATAAAAAGTAGAGGAGTTCAATACTGATTGTGAGTATTGAGAGGGGTAGAATAATCAGGCACCCAGAATTCTAATCCGATTCTGTCGTATTCATCTCGAATAGACAATGACGCGATGACTGATTGGGTCATCATTGGAATCGATTGAGGCAGTCGACTGCTTGCTGCCTGGCAGGATTCGGACCGATAGCGGAACTTATCCCCAGGCCGATCCAATCCTGCTCAGCAATATTCATTTCGATTCAAATACAAGGAATTCAGAGGAGTTCGATACTGATTGTGAGTATTGAGAGGGATAGGATAACCATGAAGCCACGATTTCGATTCAATTCTGTAGTATTCATCTCGATTGATCAATGACGCAATGAGTGATGGGGTGATCATTGGAATCGCTTGACGCGGTCGATTCAATGCTGCCCGGCAGGATTCAGACCGATAGCGTAAACTCATCCTCAGAGCGTACCAATCCTGCTCAGCAGTGTCGAATTCGATTGAAATGTATAAAAACTAGAGGAGTTCAATACTGATTGTGAGTATTGAGAGGGGTAGAATAATGATCCACCCACGATTCCAATCCGATTCTGTATCATTCATCTCGATTGGTCAATCACGCAGTTAGTGATTGGTCCATCATTGAAATCGGTTGACGCGCAGTCGACTCAATGCTGCCCGATAGGATTCAGACCGATAGCGAAACTTATCCTCAGAGCGTACCAATCCTGCTCAGCAGTGTTGAATTCGATTGAAATGTATAAAAAGTAGAGGAGTTCAATACTGATCGTGAGTATTGAGAGGGGTAGAATAATCAGGCACCCAGAATTCTAATCCGATTCTGTCGTATTCATCTCGATTAGACAATGACGCGATGACTGATTGGGTCATCATTGGAATCGATTGAAGCAGTCGACTCATTGCTGCCTCGCAGGATTCGGACCGAGAGCGGAACTCATCTCCAGGCCGTTCCAATCCTGCTCAGCAATATTCATTTCAATTCAAATACATGGAATTTAGAGGAGTTCAATACTGATTGTGAGTATTGAGAGGGATGGAATAACCATGAACCCACGATTTCGATTCGATTCTATAGTATTCATCTCGATTGATCAATGACGCAATGACTGATGGGGTCATCATTGGAATCGCTTGACGCGGTCGATTCAATGCTGCCCGGCAGGATTCAGACCGATAGCGTAAACTTATCCTCAGAGCGTACCAATCCTGCTCAGCACTCCGAATTCGATTGAAATGTATAAAAACTAGAGGAGTTCAATACTGATTGTGAGGATTGAGAGGGGTAGAATAATAATGCACCCACGATTCCAATCCGATTCTGTATTATTCATCTCGATTGGTCAATCACGCAGTTAGTGATTGATTAATCATTGAAATCGATTGACGCAGTTGATTCAATGCTGCCCGGTAGGATTCAGACCGAAAGCGAAACTTATCCTCAAAGCGTACCAATCCTGCTCAGCAGTGTCGAATTCGATTGAAATGTATAAAAAGTAGAGGAGTTCAATACTGATTGTGAGCATTGAGAGGGGTAGAATAATCATGCACCCATGATTCCAATCCGATTCTGTAGTATCCAGCTCGATTAGTAAATGGCCTAACGAGTGATTGTGTTATCATCGAAATCGATTCACACCGTCAATTCAATGCTACCTGGCAGGATTCAGACCGATAGCAAAACTCATCTCCAGGCCGTCCCAATCCTGCTCAGCAGTATTGAATTCGATTGATATACATATAACCTAGAGGACTTCAATACTGATTGTGAGTATTGATAAGGATAGAATAACCATGTACCCACGATTCCAATCCGATTCTGTAGTATTCAACTCGATTGGTCAATGACGCAATGAGTGATGGGGTCATCATTGGAATCGCTTGACGCGGTCGATTCAATGCTGCCCGGCAGGATTCAGACCGATAGCGAAACTTATCCTCAGAGCGTACCAATCCTGCTCAGCAGTGTCGAATTCGATTGAAATGTATAAGAACTAGAGGAGTTCAATACTGATTGTGAGGATTGAGAGGGGTAGAATAATCATGCACCCACGATTCCAATCCGATTCTGTATTATTCATCTCGATTGGTCAATCACGCAGTTAGGGATTGATTCATCATCGAAATCGATTGACGCAGTCGACTCAATGCTGCCCGGCAGGATTCAGACCGATAGCGAAACTTATCCTCAGAGCGTACCAATCCTGCTCAGCAGTGTGGAATTCGATTGAAATATATAAAAAGTAGAGGAGTTCAATACTGATTGTGAGTATTGAGAGGGGTAGAATAATCAGGCACCCAGAAATCTAATCCGATTCTGTCGTATTCATCTCGAATAGACAATGACGCGATGACTGATTGGGTCATCATTGGAATCGATTGAGGCAGTCGACTGCTTGCTGCCTGGCAGGATTCGGACCGATAGCGAAACTTATCCCCAGGCCGATCCAATCCTGCTCAGCAATATTCATTTCGATTCAAATACAAGGAATTCCGAGGAGTTCGATACTGATTGTGAGTATTGAGAGGGATAGGATAACCATGAAGCCACGATTTCGATTCAATTCTGTAGTATTCATCTCGATTGATCAATGACGCAATGAGTGATGGGGTGATCATTGGAATCGCTTGACGCGGTCGATTCAATGCTGCCCGGCAGGATTCAGACCGATAGCGTAAACTCATCCTCAGAGCGTACCAATCCTGCTCAGCAGTGTCGAATTCGATTGAAATGTATAAAAACTAGAGGAGTTCAATACTGATTGTGAGTATTGAGAGGGGTAGAATAATGATCCACCCACGATTCCAATCCGATTCTGTATCATTCATCTCGATTGGTCAATCACGCAGTTAGTGATTGGTCCATCATTGAAATCGGTTGACGCAGTCGACTCAATGCTGCCCGATAGGATTCAGACCGATAGCGAAACTTATCCTCAGAGCGTACCAATCCTGCTCAGCAGTGTTGAATTCGATTGAAATGTATAAAAAGTAGAGGAGTTCAATACTGATCGTGAGTATTGAGAGGGGTAGAATAATCAGGCACCCAGAATTCTAATCCGATTCTGTCGTATTCATCTCGATTAGACAATGACGCGATGACTGATTGGGTCATCATTGGAATCGATTGAAGCAGTCGACTCATTGCTGCCTCGCAGGATTCGGACCGAGAGCGGAACTCATCTCCAGGCCGTTCCAATCCTGCTCAGCAATATTCATTTCGATTCAAATACATGGAATTTAGAGGAGTTCAATACTGATTGTGAGTATTGAGAGGGATAGAATAACCATGAACCCACGATTTCGATTCGATTCTATAGTATTCATCTCGATTGATCAATGACGCAATGAGTGATGGGGTCATCATTGGAATCGCTTGACGCGGTCGATTCAATGCTGCCCGGCAGGATTCAGACCGATAGCGAAACTTATCCTCAGAGCGTACCAATCCTGCTCAGTACTCCGAATTCGATTGAAATGTATAAAAACTAGAGGAGTTCAATACTGATTGTGAGGATTGAGAGGGGTAGAATAATCATGCACCCTCGATTCCAACCCGATTCTGTACTATTCATCTCGATTGGTCAATCACGCAGTTAGTGATTGATTAATCATTGAAATCGATTGACGCAGTTGATTCAATGCTGCCCGGTAGGATTCAGACCGAAAGCGAAACTTATCCTCAGAGCGTACCAATCCTGCTCAGCAGTGTCAAATTCGATTGAAATGTATAAGGAGTAGAGGAGTTCAATACTGATTGTGAGCATTGAGAGGGGTAGAATAATCATGCACCCATGATTCCAATCCGATTCTGTAGTATCCAGCTCGATTAGTAAATGACCTAACGAGTGATTGTGTTATCATCGAAATCGATTCACACCGTCAATTCAATGCTACCTGGCAGGATTCAGACCGATAGCAAAACTCATCTCCAGGCCGTCCCAATCCTGCTCAGCAGTATTGAATTCGATTGATATACATGAAACCTAGAGGACTTCAATACTGATTGTGAGTATTGATAAGGATAGAATAACCATGTACCCACGATTCCAATCCGATTCTGTAGTATTCATCTCGATTGGTCAGTCACGCAGTTAGTGATTGATTCATCATCGAAATCGATTGACGCAGTCGACACAATGCTGCCCGGTAGGATTCAGACCGATAGCGAACTTATCCTCAGAGCGTACCAATCCTGCTCAGCAGTGTGGAATTCGATTGAAATATATAAAAAGTAGAGGAGTTCAATACTGATTGTGAGTATTGAGAGGGGTAGAATAATCAGGCACCCAGAATTCTAATCCGATTCTGTCGTATTCATCTCGAATAGACAATGACGCGATGACTGATTGGGTCATCATTGGAATCGATTGAGGCAGTCGACTGCTTGCTGCCTGGCAGGATTCGGACCGATAGCGGAACTTATCCCCAGGCCGATCCAATCCTGCTCAGCAATATTCATTTCGATTCAAATACAAGGAATTCAGAGGAGTTCGATACTGATTGTGAGTATTGAGAGGGATAGGATAACCATGAAGCCACGATTTCGATTCAATTCTGTAGTATTCATCTCGATTGATCAATGACGCAATGAGTGATGGGGTGATCATTGGAATCGCTTGACGCGGTCGATTCAATGCTGCCCGGCAGGATTCAGACCGATAGCGTAAACTCATCCTCAGAGCGTACCAATCCTGCTCAGCAGTGTCGAATTCGATTGAAATGTATAAAAACTAGAGGAGTTCAATACTGATTGTGAGTATTGAGAGGGGTAGAATAATGATCCACCCACGATTCCAATCCGATTCTGTATCATTCATCTCGATTGGTCAATCACGCAGTTAGTGATTGGTCCATCATTGAAATCGGTTGACGCGCAGTCGACTCAATGCTGCCCGATAGGATTCAGACCGATAGCGAAACTTATCCTCAGAGCGTACCAATCCTGCTCAGCAGTGTTGAATTCGATTGAAATGTATAAAAAGTAGAGGAGTTCAATACTGATCGTGAGTATTGAGAGGGGTAGAATAATCAGGCACCCAGAATTCTAATCCGATTCTGTCGTATTCATCTCGATTAGACAATGACGCGATGACTGATTGGGTCATCATTGGAATCGATTGAAGCAGTCGACTCATTGCTGCCTCGCAGGATTCGGACCGAGAGCGGAACTCATCTCCAGGCCGTTCCAATCCTGCTCAGCAATATTCATTTCGATTCGAATACATGGAATTTAGAGGAGTTCAATACTGATTGTGAGTATTGAGAGGGATGGAATAACCATGAACCCACGATTTCGATTCGATTCTATAGTATTCATCTCGATTGATCAATGACGCAATGACTGATGGGGTCATCATTGGAATCGCTTGACGCGGTCGATTCAATGCTGCCCGGCAGGATTCAGACCGATAGCGTAAACTTATCCTCAGAGCGTACCAATCCTGCTCAGCACTCCGAATTCGATTGAAATGTATAAAAACTAGAGGAGTTCAATACTGATTGTGAGGATTGAGAGGGGTAGAATAATCATGCACCCACGATTCCAATCCGATTCTGTATTATTCATCTCGATTGGTCAATCACGCAGTTAGTGATTGATTAATAATTGAAATCGATTGACGCAGTTGATTCAATGCTGCCCGGTAGGATTCAGACCGAAAGCGAAACTTATCCTCAGAGCGTACCAATCCTGCTCAGCAGTGTCGAATTCGATTGAAATGTATAAAAAGTAGAGGAGTTCAATACTGATTGTGAGCATTGAGAGGGGTAGAATAATCATGCACCCATGATTCCAATCCGATTCTGTAGTATCCAGCTCGATTAGTAAATGACCTAACGAGTGATTGTGTTATCATCGAAATCGATTCACACCGTCAATTCAATGCTACCTGGCAGGATTCAGACCGATAGCAAAACTCATCTCCAGGCCGTCCCAATCCTGCTCAGCAGTATTGAATTCGATTGATATACATATAACCTAGAGGACTTCAATACTGATTGTGAGTATTGATAAGGATAGAATAACCATGTACCCACGATTCCAATCCGATTCTGTAGTATTCAACTCGATTGGTCAATGACGCAATGAGTGATGGGGTCATCATTGGAATCGCTTGACGCGGTCGATTCAATGCTGCCCGGCAGGATTCAGACCGATAGCGAAACTTATCCTCAGAGCGTACCAATCCTGCTCAGCAGTGTCGAATTCGATTGAAATGTATAAAAACTAGAGGAGTTCAATACTGATTGTGAGGATTGAGAGGGGTAGAATAATCATGCACCCACGATTCC
This sequence comes from Eretmocerus hayati, assembly GCA_029851415.1. NCBI lineage: Eukaryota > Metazoa > Arthropoda > Insecta > Hymenoptera > Aphelinidae > Eretmocerus > Eretmocerus hayati. Next base: position 90,608,609 of record CM056742.1, on the reverse strand, counting down.
AATCCGATTCTGTATTATTCATCTCGATTGGTCAATCACGCAGTTAGGGATTGATTCATCATCGAAATCGATTGACGCAGTCGACTCAATGCTGCCCGGCAGGATTCAGACCGATAGCGAAACTTATCCTCAGAGCGTACCAATCCTGCTCAGCAGTGTGGAATTCGATTGAAATATATAAAAAGTAGAGGAGTTCAATACTGATTGTGAGTATTGAGAGGGGTAGAATAATCAGGCACCCAGAATTCTAATCCGATTCTGTCGTATTCATCTCGAATAGACAATGACGCGATGACTGATTGGGTCATCATTGGAATCGATTGAGGCAGTCGACTGCTTGCTGCCTGGCAGGATTCGGACCGATAGCGAAACTTATCCCCAGGCCGATCCAATCCTGCTCAGCAATATTCATTTCGATTCAAATACAAGGAATTCAGAGGAGTTCGATACTGATTGTGAGTATTGAGAGGGATAGGATAACCATGAAGCCACGATTTCGATTCAATTCTGTAGTATTCATCTCGATTGATCAATGACGCAATGAGTGATGGGGTGATCATTGGAATCGCTTGACGCGGTCGATTCAATGCTGCCCGGCAGGATTCAGACCGATAGCGTAAACTCATCCTCAGAGCGTACCAATCCTGCTCAGCAGTGTCGAATTCGATTGAAATGTATAAAAACTAGAGGAGTTCAATACTGATTGTGAGTATTGAGAGGGGTAGAATAATGATCCACCCACGATTCCAATCCGATTCTATATCATTCATCTCGATTGGTCAATCACGCCGTTAGTGATTGGTCCATCATTGAAATCGGTTGACGCAGTCGACTCAATGCTGCCCGATAGGATTCAGACCGATAGCGAAACTTATCCTCAGAGCGTACCAATCCTGCTCAGCAGTGTTGAATTCGATTGAAATGTATAAAAAGTAGAGGGGTTCAATACTGATCGTGAGTATTGAGAGGGGTAGAATAATCAGGCACCCAGAATTCTAATCCGATTCTGTCGTATTCATCTCGATTAGACAATGACGCGATGACTGATTGGGTCATCATTGGAATCGATTGAAGCAGTCGACTCATTGCTGCCTCGCAGGATTCGGACCGAGAGCGGAACTCATCTCCAGGCCGTTCCAATCCTGCTCAGCAATATTCATTTCGATTCAAATACATGGAATTTAGAGGAGTTCAATACTGATTGTGAGTATTGAGAGGGATGGAATGAACATGAACCCACGATTTCGATTCGATTCTATAGTATTCATCTCGATTGATCAATGACGCAATGACTGATGGGGTCATCATTGGAATCGCTTGACGCGGTCGATTCAATGCTGCCCGGCAGGATTCAGACCGATAGCGTAAACTTATCCTCAGAGCGTACCAATCCTGCTCAGCACTCCGAATTCGATTGAAATGTATAAAAACTAGAGGAGTTCAATACTGATTGTGAGGATTGAGAGGGGTAGAATAATCATGCACCCACGATTCTAATCCGATTCTGTATTATTCATCTCGATTGGTCAATCACGCAGTTAGTGATTGATTAATCATTGAAATCGATTGACGCAGTTGATTCAATGCTGCCCGGTAGGATTCAGACCGAAAGCGAAACTTATCCTCAGAGCGTACCAATCCTGCTCAGCAGTGTCGAATTCGATTGAAATGTATAAAAAGTAGAGGAGTTCAATACTGATTGTGAGCATTGAGAGGGGTAGAATAATCATGCACCCATGATTCCAATCCGATTCTGTAGTATCCAGCTCGATTAGTAAATGACCTAACGAGTGATTGTGTTATCATCGAAATCGATTCACACCGTCAATTCAATGCTACCTGGCAGGATTCAGACCGATAGCAAAACTCATCTCCAGGCCGTCCCAATCCTGCTCAGCAGTATTGAATTCGATTGATATACATATAACCTAGAGGACTTCAATACTGATTGTGAGTATTGATAAGGATAGAATAACCATGTACCCACGATTCCAATTCGATTCTGTAGTATTCATCTCGATTGGTCAATGACGCAATGAGTGATGGGGTCATCATTGGAATCGCTTGACGCGGTCGATTCAATGCTGCCCGGCAGGATTCAGACCGATAGCGAAACTTATCCTCAGAGCGTACCAATCCTGCTCAGCAGTGTCGAATTCGATTGAAATGTATAAAAACTAGAGGAGTTCAATACTGATTGTGAGGATTGAGAGGGGTAGAATATTCATGCACCCACGATTCCAATCCGATTCTGTAGTATTCATCCCGATTAGTCAATGACGCAATGACTGATGGGGTCATCATTGGAATCGATTGAGGCAGTCGACTGCTTGCTGCCTGGCAGGATTCGGACCGATAGCGAAACTTATCCCCAGGCCGATCCAATCCTGCTCAGCAATATTCATTTCGATTCAAATACAAGGAATTCAGAGGAGTTCGATACTGATTGTGAGTATTGAGAGGGATAGGATAACCATGAAGCCACGATTTCGATTCAATTCTGTAGTATTCATCTCGATTGATCAATGACGCAATGAGTGATGGGGTGATCATTGGAATCGCTTGACGCGGTCGATTCAATGCTGCCCGGCAGGATTCAGACCGATAGCGTAAACTCATCCTCAGAGCGTACCAATCCTGCTCAGCAGTGTCGAATTCGATTGAAATGTATAAAAACTAGAGGAGTTCAATACTGATTGTGAGTATTGAGAGGGGTAGAATAATGATCCACCCACGATTCCAATCCGATTCTGTATCATTCATCTCGATTGGTCAATCACGCAGTTAGTGATTGGTCCATCATTGAAATCGGTTGACGCGCAGTCGACTCAATGCTGCCCGATAGGATTCAGACCGATAGCGAAACTTATCCTCAGAGCGTACCAATCCTGCTCAGCAGTGTTGAATTCGATTGAAATGTATAAAAAGTAGAGGAGTTCAATACTGATCGTGAGTATTGAGAGGGGTAGAATAATCAGGCACCCAGAATTCTAATCCGATTCTGTCGTATTCATTTCGATTAGACAATGACGCGATGACTGATTGGGTCATCATTGGAATCGATTGAAGCAGTCGACTCATTGCTGCCTCGCAGGATTCGGACCGAGAGCGGAACTCATCTCCAGGCCGTTCCAATCCTGCTCAGCAATATTCATTTCGATTCGAATACATGGAATTTAGAGGAGTTCAATACTGATTGTGAGTATTGAGAGGGATGGAATAACCATGAACCCACGATTTCGATTCGATTCTATAGTATTCATCTCGATTGATCAATGACGCAATGACTGATGGGGTCATCATTGGAATCGCTTGACGCGGTCGATTCAATGCTGCCCGGCAGGATTCAGACCGATAGCGTAAACTTATCCTCAGAGCGTACCAATCCTGCTCAGCACTCCGAATTCGATTGAAATGTATAAAAACTAGAGGAGTTCAATACTGATTGTGAGGATTGAGAGGGGTAGAATAATCATGCACCCACGATTCCAATCCGATTCTGTATTATTCATCTCGATTGGTCAATCACGCAGTTAGTGATTGATTAATCATTGAAATCGATTGACGCAGTTGATTCAATGCTGCCCGGTAGGATTCAGACCGAAAGCGAAACTTATCCTCAGAGCGTACCAATCCTGCTCAGCAGTGTCGAATTCGATTGAAATGTATAAAAAGTAGAGGAGTTCAATACTGATTGTGAGCATTGAGAGGGGTAGAATAATCATGCACCCATGATTCCAATCCGATTCTGTAGTATCCAGCTCGATTAGTAAATGACCTAACGAGTGATTGTGTTATCATCGAAATCGATTCACACCGTCAATTCAATGCTACCTGGCAGGATTCAGACCGATAGCAAAACTCATCTCCAGGCCGTCCCAATCCTGCTCAGCAGTATTGAATTCGATTGATATACATATAACCTAGAGGACTTCAATACTGATTGTGAGTATTGATAAGGATAGAATAACCATGTACCCACGATTCCAATTCGATTCTGTAGTATTCATCTCGATTGGTCAATGACGCAATGAGTGATGGGGTCATCATTGGAATCGCTTGACGCGGTCGATTCAATGCTGCCCGGCAGGATTCAGACCGATAGCGAAACTTATCCTCAGAGCGTACCAATCCTGCTCAGCAGTGTCGAATTCGATTGAAATGTATAAAAACTAGAGGAGTTCAATACTGATTGTGAGGATTGAGACGGGTAGAATATTCATGCACCCACGATTCCAATCCGATTCTGTAGTATTCATCCCGATTAGTCAATGACGCAATGACTGATGGGGTCATCATTGGAATCGATTGAGGCAGTCGACTGCTTGCTGCCTGGCAGGATTCGGACCGATAGCGAAACTTATCCCCAGGCCGATCCAATCCTGCTCAGCAATATTCATTTCGATTCAAATACATGGAATTCAGAGGAGTTCGATACTGATTGTGAGTATTGAGAGGGATAGGATAACCATGAAGCCACGATTTCGATTCAATTCTGTAGTATTCATCTCGATTGATCAATGACGCAATGAGTGATGGGGTGATCTTTGGAATCGCTTGACGCGGTCGATTCAATGCTGCCCGGCAGGATTCAGACCGATAGCGTAAACTTATCCTCACAGCGTACCAATCCTGCTCAGCAGTGTCGAATTCGATTGAAATGTATAAAAACTAGAGGAGTTCAATACTGATTGTGAGTATTGAGAGGGGTAGAATAATGATCCACCCACGATTCCAATCCGATTCTGTATCATTCATCTCGATTGGTCAATCACGCAGTGAGTGATTGGTCCATCATTGAAATCGATTGACGCAGTCGACTCAATGCTGCCCGGTAGGATTCAGACCGATAGCGAAACTTATCCTCAGAGCGTACCAATCCTGCTCAGCAGTGTAGAATTCGATTGAAATGTATAAAAAGTAGAGGAGTTCAATACTGATCGTGAGTATTGAGAGGGGTAGAATAATCAGGCACCCAGAATTCTAATCCGATTCTGTCGTAATCATCTCGATTAGACAATGACACGATGACTGATTGGGTCATCATCGGAATCGATTGACGCAGTCGACTCAATGCTGCCCGGTAGGATTCAGACCGATAGCGAAACTTATCCTCAGAGCGTACCAATCCTGCTCAGCAGTGTTGAATTCGATTGAAATGTATAAAAAAAAGAGGAGTTCAATACTGATCGTGAGTATTGAGAGGGGTAGAATAATCAGGCACCCAGAATTATAATCCGATTCTGTCGTATTCAGCTCGATTAGTCAATGACGCAACGAGTGATTGTGTTATCATCGAAATCGATTCACACCGTCAATTCAATGCTACCTGGCAGGTTTCAGACCGATAGCAAAACTTATCTCCAGGCCGTCCCAATCCTGCTCAGCAGTATTGGATTCGATTGATATATATGAAACCTAGAGGACTTCATTACTGGTTGCGAGTATTGATGAGGATAGAATAACCATGTACCCACGATTCCAATCCGATTCTGTAGTATTCATCTCGATTGGTCAATCACGCAGTTAGTGATTGATTCATCATTGAAATCGATTGACGCAGTCGACTCAATGCTGCCCGGTAGGATTCAAACCGATAGCGAACTTATCCTCAGAGCGTACCAATCCTGCTCAGCAGTGTGGAATTCGATTGAAATGTATGAAAAGTAGAGGAGTTCAATACTGATTGTGAGCATTGAGAGGGGTAGAATAATCATGCACCCAGAATTCCAATCCGATTCTGTCGTATCCATCTCGATTAGACAGTGACGCAATGACCGATTGGGTCATCATTGAGATCGATTGAAGCAGTCGACTCATTGCTGCCTGGCAGGATTCGGACCGATAGCGGAACTCATCTCCAGGCCGTTCCAATCCTGCTCAGCAATATTCTTTTCGATTCAAATCCATGGAATTCAGAGGAGTTCAATACTGATTGTGAGTATTGAGAGGGGTAGAATAATCATGCACCCACGATTCCAATCCGATTCCGTAGTATTCATCCCGATTAGTCAATGACGCAATGAGTGATGGGGTCATCATTGGAATCGCTTGACGCGGTCGATTCAATGCGGCCCGGCAGGATTCAGACCGACAGCGAAGATTATCCTCAGAGCGTACCAATCCTGCTCAGCAGTGTCGGATTCGATTGAAATGTATAAAAACTAGAGGAGTTCAATACTGATTGTGAGTATTGAGAGGGGGAGAATAACCATGCACCCACGATTCCAATCCGATTCTGTAGTATTCAGCTCGATTAGTCAATGACCTAACGAGTGATTGTGTTATCATCGAGATCGATTCACACCGTCAATTCAATGCTACCTGGCAGGATTCAGACCGATAGCGAAACTCATCTCCAGGCCGTCCCAATCCTGCCCAGCAGTATTGAATTCGATTGATATATATGAAACCTAGAGGACTTCGAAACTGATTGTGAGTATTGATAAGGATAGAATAACCATGTACCCACGATTCCAATCCGATTCTGTAGTATTCATCTCGATTGGTCAATCACGCAGTTAGTGATTGATTCATCATTGAAATCGATTGACGCAGTCGACTCAATGCTGCCCGGTAGGATTCAAACCGATAGCGAACATATCCTCAGAGCGTACCAATCCTGCTCAGCAGTGTTGAATTCGATTGAAATGTATGAAAAGTAGAGGAGTTCAATACTGATCGTGAGTATTGAGAGGGGTAGAATAATCAGGCACCCAGAATTCTAATCCGATTCTGTCGTATTCGACTCGATTAGACAATGACGCGATGACTGATTGGGTCATCATTGGAATCGATTGAAGCAGTCGACTCACTGCTGCCTCGCAGGATTCGGACCGATAGCGGAACTCATCTCCAGGCCGTTCCAATCCTGCTCAGCAATATTCATTTCGATTCAAATACATGGAATTCAGAGGAGTTCGATACTGATTGTGAGTATTGAGAGGGATAGAATAACCATGAACCCACGATTTCGATTCGATTCTGTAGTATTCATCTCGATTAATCAATGACGCAATGAGTGATGGGGTCATCATTGGAATCGCTTGTCGCAGTCGATTCAATGCTGCCCGGCAGGATTCAGACCGATAGCGAAACTCATCCTCAGAGCGTACCAATCCTGCTCAGCAGTGTCGAATTCGATTGGAATCTATAAAAACTAGAGGAGTACAATACTGATTGTGAGTCTTGAGAGGGGTAGAATAATCATGCACCCACGATTCCAATCCGATTCTGTATTATTCATCTCGATTGGTTCATCACGCAATTAGTGATTGATTCATCATCAAAATCGATTGACGCAGTCGACTCAATGCTGCCCGGTAGGATTTAGACCGAAAGCGAAACTTATCCTCAGAGCGTACCAATCCTGCTCAGCAGTGTCGAATTCGATTGAAATGTATAAAAAGTAGAGGAGTTCAATACTGATTGTGAGCATTGAGAGGGGTAGAATAATCATGCACCCATGATTCCAATCCGATTCTGTAGAATCCAGCTCGATTAGTAAATGACCTAACGAGTGATTGTGTTATCATCGAAATCGATTCACACCGTCAATTCAATGCTACCTGGCAGGATTCAGACCGATAGCAAAACTCATCTCCAGGCCGTCCCAATCCTGCTCAGCAGTATTGAATTCGATTGATATACATGAAACCTAGAGGACTTCAATACTGATTGTGAGTATTGATAAGGATAGAATAACCATGTACCCACGATTCCAATCCGATTCTGTAGTATTCATCTCGATTGGTCAATCACGCAGTTAGTGATTGATTCATCATCGAAATCGATTGACGCAGTCGACTCAATGCTGCCCGGTGGGATTCAGACCGATAGCGAAACTTATCTTCAGAGCGCACCAATCCTGCTCAGCAGTGTTGAATTCGATTGAAATGTATAAAAAGTAGAGGAGTTCAATACTGATTGTGAGTGTTGAGAGGGGTAGAATAATCATGCACCCACGATTCCAATCCGATTCTGTAGTATTCATCCCGATTAGTCAATGACGCAATGACTGATGGGGTCATCATTGGAATCGATCGAGGCAGTCGACTGCTTGCTGCCTGGCAGGATTCGGACCGATAGCGAAACTCATCTCCAGGCCGTTCCAATCCTGCTCAGCAATATTCATTTCGATTCAAATACATGGAATTCAGAGGAGTTCAATACTGATTGTGAGTATTGAGATGGATAGAATAACCATGAAGCCACGATTTCAATTCGACTCTTCAGTATTCATCTTGATTAATCAATGACGCAATTAGTGATTGGGTCATCATTGGAATCGCTTGACGCGGTCGAATCAATGCTGCCCGGCAGGATTCAGTTCGATAGCGCAACTTATTCTCAGTCCATACCAATCCTGCTCAGCAGTGTGGAATTCGATTGAAATGTATAAAAAGTAGAGGAGTTCAATACTGATTGTGAGCATTGAGAGGGGTAGAATAATCATGCACCCAGAATTCCAATCCGATTCTGTCGTATTCATCTCGATTAGACAATGACGCAATGACTGATTGGGTCATCGTTGGAATCGATTGAAGCAGTCGACTGCTTGCTGCCTGGCAGGATTCGGACCGATAGCGAAACTCATCCCCAGGCCGTTCCAATCCTGCTCAGCAATATTCTTTTCGATTCAAATCCATGGAATTCAGAGGAGTTCAATACTGATTGTGGGTATTGAGAGGGGTAGAATAATCATGCACCCACGATTCCAATCCGATTCCGTAGTATTCATCCCGATTAGTCAATGACGCAATGAGTGATGGGGTCATCATTGGAATCGCTTGACGCGGTCGATTCAATGCGGCCCGGCAGGATTCAGACCGACAGCGAAGATTATCCTCAGAGCGTACCAATCCTGCTCAGCAGTGTCGGATTCGATTGAAATGTATAAAAACTAGAGGAGTTCAATACTGATTGTGAGTATTGAGAGGGGGAGAATAACCATGCACCCACGATTCCAATCCGATTCTGTAGTATTCAGCTCGATTAGTCAATGACCTAACGAGTGATTGTGTTATCATCGAGATCGATTCACACCGTCAATTCAATGCTACCTGGCAGGATTCAGACCGATAGCGAAACTCATCTCCAGGCCGTCCCAATCCTGCCCAGCAGTATTGAATTCGATTGATATATATGAAACCTAGAGGACTTCAATACTGATTGTGAGTATTGATAAGGATAGAATAACCATGTACCCACGATTCCAATCCGATTCTGTAGTATTCATCTCGATTGGTCAATCACGCAGTTAGTGATTGATTCATCATTGAAATCGATTGACACAGTCGACTCAATGCTGCCCGGTAGGATTCAAACCGATAGCGAACTTATCCTCAGAGCGTACCAATCCTGCTCAGCAGTGTTGAATTCGATTGAAATGTATGAAAAGTAGAGGAGTTCAATACTGATCGTGAGTATTGAGAGGGGTAGAATAATCAGGCACCCAGAATTCTAATCCGATTCTGTCGTATTCGACTCGATTAGACAATGACGCGATGACTGATTGGGTCATCATTGGAATCGATTGAAGCAGTCGACTCATTGCTGCCTCGCAGGATTCGGACCGATAGCGGAACTCATCTCCAGGCCGTTCCAATCCTGCTCAGCAATATTCATTTCGATTCAAATACATGGAATTCAGAGGAGTTCGATACTGATTGTGAGTATTGAGAGGGATAGAATAACCATGAACCCACGATTTCGATTCGATTCTGTAGTATTCATCTCGATTAATCAATGACGCAATGAGTGATGGGGTCATCATTGGAATCGCTTGACGCAGTCGATTCAATGCTGCCCGGCAGGATTCAGACCGATAGCGAAACTCATCCTCAGAGCGTACCAATCCTGCTCAGCAGTGTCGAATTCGATTGGAATGTATAAAAACTAGAGGAGTACAATACTGATTGTGAGTCTTGAGAGGGGTAGAATAATCATGCACCCACGATTCCAATCCGATTCTGTATTATTCATCTCGATTGGTTCATCACGCAGTTAGTGATTGATTCATCATCAAAATCGATTGACGCAGTCGACTCAATGCTGCCCGGTAGGATTTAGACCGAAAGCGAAACTTATCCTCAGAGCGTACCAATCCTGCTCAGCAGTGTCGAATTCGATTGAAATGTATAAAAAGTAGAGGAGTTCAATACTGATTGTGAGCATTGAGAGGGGTAGAATAATCATGCACCCATGATTCCAATCCGATTCTGTAGTATCCAGCTCGATTAGTAAATGACCTAACGAGTGATTGTGTTATCATCGAAATCGATTCACACCGTCAATTCAATGCTACCTGGCAGGATTCAGACCGATAGCAAAACTCATCTCCAGGCCGTCCCAATCCTGCTCAGCAGTATTGAATTCGATTGATATACATGAAACCTAGAGGACTTCAATACTGATTGTGAGTATTGATAAGGATAGAATAACCATGTACCCACGATTCCAATCCGATTCTGTAGTATTCATCTCGATTGGTCAATCACGCAGTTAGTGATTGATTCATCATCGAAATCGATTGACGCAGTCGACTCAATGCTGCCCGGTGGGATTCAGACCGATAGCGAAACTTATCTTCAGAGCGCACCAATCCTGCTCAGCAGTGTTGAATTCGATTGAAATGTATAAAAAGTAGAGGAGTTCAATACTGATTGTGAGTGTTGAGAGGGGTAGAATAATCATGCACCCACGATTCCAATCCGATTCTGTAGTATTCATCCCGATTAGTCAATGACGCAATGACTGATGGGGTCATCATTGGAATCGATCGAGGCAGTCGACTGCTTGCTGCCTGGCAGGATTCGGACCGATAGCGAAACTCATCCCCAGGCCGTTCCAATCCTGCTCAGCAATATCCATTTCGATTCAAATACATGGAATTCAGAGGAGTTCAATACTGATTGTGAGTATTGAGATGGATAGAATAACCATGAAGCCACGATTTCAATTCGACTCTACAGTATTCATCTTGATTAATCAATGACGCAATTAGTGATTGGGTCATCATTGGAATCGCTTGACGCGGTCGAATCAATGCTGCCCGGCAGGATTCAGTTCGATAGCGCAACTTATTCTCAGTCCATACCAATCCTGCTCAGCAGTGTGGAATTCGATTGAAATGTATAAAAAGTAGAGGAGTTCAATACTGATTGTGAGCTTTGAGAGGGGTAGAATAATCATGCACCCAGAATTCCAATCCGATTCTGTCGTATTCATCTCGATTAGACAATGACGCAATGACTGATTGGGTCATCGTTGGAATCGATTGAAGCAGTCGACTGCTTGCTGCCTGGCAGGATTCGGACCGATAGCGAAACTCATCCCCAGGCCGTTCCAATCCTGCTCAGCAATATTCATTTCGACTCAAATACATGGAATTCAGAGGAGTTCAATACTGATTGTGAGTATTGAGATGGATAGAATAACCATGAAGCCACGATTTCAATTCGACTCTTCAGTATTCATCTTGTTTAATCAATGACGCAATTAGTGATTGGGTCATCATTGGAATCGCTTGACGCGGTCGAATCAATGCTGCCCGGCAGGATTCAGTTCGATAGCGCAACTTATTCTCAGTCCATACCAATCCTGCTCAGCAGTGTGGAATTCGATTGAAATGTATAAAAAGTAGAGGAGTTCAATACTGATTGTGAGCATTGAGAGGGGTAGAATAATCATGCACCCAGAATTCCAATCCGATTCTGTCGTATCCATCTCGATTAGACAGTGATGCAATGACCGATTGGGTCATCATTGGAATCGATTCACACCGTCAATTCAATGCTACCTGGCAGGATTCAGACCGATAGCAAAACTCATCTCCAGGCCGTTCCAATCCTACTGAGCAGTATTGAATTCGATTGAAATATATGAAATCCAGAGGAGTTTAATACTTACTGTGAGTATTGAGATGAATGGAATAACCATGCACTCGTGATTCCGATCCGATTCTGTGGAGTATTCATCTCGATTGGTCAATCACGCAGTGAGTGATTGGGTCATCATAGAAATCGATTAACGCAGCCGATTCAATGCTGTCCGGCAGGATCCAGACCGATAGCGGAACTTATCCTTAGACCGTACTAATCCTGCTGAGCAGTATTGGATTCGATTCAAATCCATGAAATTCAGAGGAGTTGAGAGGAGAGAGGAATACCGATTGTGGGTATTGAGGAGGATAGAGACCATGCTCCCACGGTCTGTATTCCATCCTTTAGTATTCAGCTCGATTGGTCAATCACGCATTGAGTGATTGGGTCATCATTGGAATCGATTGACGCAGTTGACTAAATGCTGCCTGGCAGAACTCAGACCGATAGCGGAACTTATCCCAAGTCCATACCAATCCTGCTCAGCAGTATTGAATCCGATTCAAATATGATGAATTCTACGCCAAAGCGACCTACGGAAAGGGGTCATCTCTCAGATTCTTTTTTCACCTTTTTCATTCGATTCTATGGCCCAAAATAGAAATTTCGGACCACCTATGGGTCCCGAAAAAAATTTCTCCTCTCCATTGCACGCACATCCGTCGGAAGACCGAAAATTCATCGTGTAAAAATCGATGCTCTTCTATTCACGAAAATGGGAATATTTCGAGTTTTTGAATAGCTATCGATTTGCGGGTTGCGGCATCTGAAGGGGCATCAAATAACCTATCAAAAACGTTGTCGGGAATTCCTTCTCTGTGGTTAGGAGGCCTCCTGGAGGCAAAAGAGTGTTTTTCACTAAAATGTTGATTTCTCAAAGAGCCATTTTTTTTATTCTCTTAAAATCATATATTTGACGTAAAGCTTTGCGTTCATTCGAGAAAAATGGATTTCAAAGAAGTTTGGGGCGATCCAAGTGACTTATGAGCCATTTTTTGAAAATTCGATTTCTTCGGTTTCAGAAAAAGGCGATTCTCTGCGCATGCGCACAAACGTAGACTTTCAGCGCCACTTTCAATGGAAAGCTGACAAAATTTCCTATAAAATGACTACCCGCAAAGTTGAAATTCATGCACTGAAACGCGATCTGCAAGGATTAATTATGTCGAATCAAAATCACATGAAAATTCAGCCCACTAACGCCTTCGTGGCGCCTGCTGAGATGACACATTCACGAGATCTTCTCGGGACTCAATTTTGAGTACGAGATTGACCTGAAAAGAATTCGGACCACATGGTTTCAACGTAAAATTGTATGGACTTTCAAAATATGCGATGAAAAACCCCGTTTGAGGCGAACCCGAGGTGCTACATCGAATTTTCTGCCAGAAAATACGATATTTCACATTCAAAATTGCGAAAAATTGAATGTAGCACCTCGGGTTCGCCTCAAACGGGGTTTTTCATCGCATATTTTGAAAGTTCATACAATTTTACGTTGAAACCATGTGGTCCGAATTCTTTTCAGGTCAATCTCGTACTCAAAATTGAGTCCCGAGAAGATCTCGTGAATGTGTCATCTCAGCAGGAGCCACGAAGGCGTTAATGGGCTGAATTTTCATGTGATTTTGATTCGACATAATTAATCCTTGCAGATCGCGTTTCAGTGCATGAATTTCAACTTTGCGGGTAGTCATTTTATAGGAAATTTTGTCAGCTTTCCATTGAAAGTGGCGCCGAAAGTCTACGTTTGTGCGCATGTGCAGGAAATCGCCTTTTTCTGAAACCGAAAAAATCGAATTTTCAAAAAATGGCTCATAAGTCACTTGGATCGCCCCAAACTTCTCTGAAACCCATTTTTTCCGGAAGAACGCGAAATTTTACGTCAAATATATGATTTTAAGAGAATAAAAAAAATGGCTCTTTGAGAAATCAACATTTTAGTGAAAAACACTCTTTTGCCTCCAGGAGGCCTCCAAATCACAGAGAAGAAATTCCCGACAACGTTTTCGATAAGTTTTCTGATGCCCTTTCAGATGCCGCAACCCGCACATCGATAGCTATTCAAAAACTCGAAATATTCCTATTTTCGTGAATAAAAGAACATCGATTTTTACACGATAAATTTTCGGTCTGTTGACGGATGTGCGTGGAATGGAGAGGAGAAATTTTTTTTGGGCCCCATAGGTGGTCCGAAGTTCCTATTTTGGGCCATAGAATCGAATGAAAAAGGTTAAAAAAGAATCTGAGAGATGACCCTTCTCCGTAGGTCGCTTTGGCGTGGAATTCATCATATATGAGAACTAGAGGAGTTCAATACTGATCGTAAGTATTGAGGAGGATAGAGATCATGCTCCCACGATTTGAATTCCATCCTATAGTATTCAGCTCGATTGGTCAATAACGCAACGAGTGATTGGGTTATCATTGAAATCGATTCACACCGTCAATTCAATGTTACCTGGCAGGATTCAGACCGATAGCAAAACTCATCTCCAGGCCGTCCCAATCCTGCTCAGCAGTATTGAATTCGATTGATATATATGAAACCTAGAGGAGTTCAATACTGATTGTGAGTACAGGCGTAACCCGTTATCTGCGGCTTCCGCATCTGCGGATTCGCTGAGTGCGGATTTTTTCGATGAGACCACTTCCCGCTATGTGCGGTATAAAATTCCGTAAATGCGGATGGTTTTCGATTTTGAAAATTTCCCTGGCGAACAACGGAATGTCAACAACTTCAGTTTGTTGACATTTTGGCTGGCTGAATTTCAAGTTCAAAATTGAGTGTAAATATTTCTACATTTCTCTTAAAATGGCCCCCTCAAAGAAAGATACAACGGCAAAGAAACAAAATCGGAAAGTGCTAAATCTGGCTCAAAAGTTAGAAATTTTGGATAGCTTGAAGAAAGGAGAGAAAATCGCCCATGTCGCAAGAAAATTTGAGGTTGGAGAATCGACAATACGAAGTATACGTGATAATGAAGCCAAAATCCGAGATAGCGCGCAGATTCTTGGCACGCATGCTCAAGTAAGCAAGATCAGCCGTAGTCCAGGTCAAGAGCGGATGGAGCAAATGCTTTATGTGTGGATGAAGATGCTATGGATGAAGCTATGGACAGTGACCCAGTGATGGTTCGAAGTCTTCAGTTCAAGCACCATTGTGAAATCGCTTTAAAGGGGTACCGCGAGCTGTATGCGGACACTATCAGACGAGCAAAACAAACCCAAATGACCGATTTTTCCTCAAAAAGTTGATCAGTTATCAATTTTGTAATAGAGATCGTTATTTATATCACTTTATTTCGTTTATAAACACTATTATTTTTACACTAAAATTTTTTCGAACGAACTTTCTTCCAATCACAGTCTGTATCCCCCCTTCTCCCATAAGAACAATGCTTCCGTATCTGCGGATTCGGTATCTGCGGCACCTTTCCGATCTGTATCATCCGCAGATAACGGGTTACGCCTGTATTGATAAGGATAGAATAACCATGTACCCACGATTCCAATCCGATTCTGGAGTCTTCATCTCGATTGGTCAATCATGCAATTAGTGATTGGGTCATCATTGAAATCGATTGACGGAGTCGACTCAATGATGCCTGGCAGGATTCAGACCGATAGCGGAACTTATCCCAAGTCCATACCAATCCTGCTCAGCAGTATCGAATCCGATTCAAATATATGAGAACTAGAGGAGTTCAATACTGATCGTAAGTATTGAGGAGGATAGAGATCATGCTCCGGTCATTCGGGATTGGTTAGAAAAGACAATCAGTATCGTTCCGCAAATTGAATCAGTTTCTGAAGCATTGATCTCGTTAGAGCAGTGGGAGATGGAATCTATCATCCAATTAGATTGAATCCAATACTGTATTGGTTCATTCAAACATATTGAACCAGCAAAGATCTTTCATCCATCCATCCGGATCCTATGCTATGCTGGATACTAGTATTGGATCATATTCGCTTACATCAATCCTCATCAACAGTATAGAATTCGATTGGCAGTTTTGATCTCAAATCTACAATTCAGGACTCAGCTAGATTGGGTCTATGTTTGATTGATCTGCATTGAATTCCAATACTGTTCTCGCCGGTTAAATGATAGAACCGATTGGAATGTATCCATTCTGATAGAATTAGAGTGGTTCTCAATCTATCCCAATCGATCTTTGTACACTGATGCGAATGGACCTAGGTGATAACCTCGGATTTTTGAAATAATAATCTCGCCCATTTCCCCACTACACGGAACTGTCTGCACGATCTGCGCGGGACTCCACCCCGGGCTCCACACGCGGCCGCCGGATTGGCAATCGCATGATTGCCGGGCGCGATCTACCTTACTCAGAGAACTGCGAACAGCAGCCTCTATAAGCTCCGGTAGTTCGATCGTATGCGGGATCGCACGCTCGATCGTATGCACGATCTCATATGGCAAGTTGGGTCGGCCTGACCTGGTTTTTCCGAGCCGTCATATGACGATCGTGTGTACGATCGTATGCGCGATCGTCATCACGATCGTTCGGTCATTTGTATGCGAGATTGCACGCTTGGTCGTACGCATGATCTCATACGATAGGTCGGGTGTTGGGCTGACCTAGTTTCTCTCGTGCCATCATATGACCTATCCTCGGGACCTACGGCAGCAAGTGCTGAGCTGTTATCCTGCCGGCGTATGTGGATTAATCCTCGATTGTTGTTTTTTGGAGCATTGGTCCACCTGCAGTGGAGCGCAGATCGGGCAGCCTACGAGTCCGGAGCGCAGGCTAACCTGTTGAGGTTGATCAGCCACGAGGTCTCAGGTCGCCGCTTCCCTTGGAGACGACGGGAACAACCTGGGGGCCCAGGATGGTCTTTGGGCATCAAGGGAGTCATCATGGGATCATTGGGCTCAGCTGTCTCATCAATCTTTCATTTCGGCAGCTATTTTTCGAATTCTGTGAAAATTCATAGATTCTTATTAGAATTGAGAGCATTTTCGCTCAAGGATTGAGCTTATTCTGCACATTTCAGTGCGATTAAGATCTTATTTGTACCATTCGTACAATATTCAGTACGTATAACCAACAATTCTGAACTTCAATGAGAATTTTATGATGTCATATGGACATAAACTGGAATAAATCGTTTCTTCTGCAGTGAGTCGTCCGTGTGTGTGACCCACATAGATGTGCGTGCTGCTCGGCGCTAGTGCTCGGCATTTGGCAGCACAGCTGGCCAGAGTCATCCACAGCTGCTCATCAGCTGTGCGCAGCGGAGCCTCAGTGTGCAGCAGAGAAACGGTATGTCAACATCGCCACAGCTACCGCATCGTGTCACCGTCTACAGCCATTTCGCCGCTTCGCATCGCAGCGTTCCAGCACACCACGTCTCCGTCGCTCGCATGGCCACGACGTTGATCTACAAGGTTTGAACTCGCAGTTTGAGTGAGTTCTCCTTTTTTCATACTTATGGATGTATGAATTCCTTTGCTTGGGTACGATTGAGGTTAGGTCCTGGGTTTCGAGATTACCTCAAGTAGGTATTCGATTTTTCTAACCTCAAAATATCGTTCTTATGCTATTGTACATTAGTTTAGTTGTACATATGTGAATAGTGGGGAGAAATTTGTAGATTGGTGCTTCCGTCAAATTTTTATGCAAATTTGAATAATTCCTCAATCTCGGATTCGATTGTGCCTAATTCTGTGTAGAATTCTGGCATCCTTCTCGAATTTTCTGGTCAGGGTTTCTAGCATTGGGAAGCTAGACTGACATACAGAATTTTGGATTGATTTGGGTTTCCACTCCGGTTTTTCGGTTCTATTGTTCATCGGTTCGGAATTTCAAATAGCAATTGAAATTATATATGAGCAACAACTAGAGTTGCAACGGAAAGTTGCCAATTCTTCCAAAAATTATGAGGCTTCGGGGCAAGAGAAGATGACTGAAGCTGGTGCTACAACCAGACTTGATAGACTGGACGTGGTTGATTTCACTTCTTGTCAGAATCACGCGAAGATATTGGCGAGTAAAAGCAAACTTCTTGAGCATGATTACTTTGAGATGGAACTTGTGGATTAAGTTGAAGAGTCATACCTTGCGAATCAGTCTGATTTTCAAAAGGTTTTGAATAACTTCGAGGATCAAGAACGGGCCAAAAGGGAGGCTAATGTTACTGCTGCTCCGATCGTGCCTAATGTATTCCACGGAGAAAATTCCTATTCTCTAGCGAAAATTGATCTTCCAGTCTTTTCTGGAGAGTTCAATTAGTGCATCGCCGTGATTTAGAACTGTTAGAGTGGGCGCCGGGTTCTTCTAATAACACGCACATTTATATAAGAAAATACGCGAGTTTTATTATAAGTATCTACAAAGATCAAATCTAGGTACACAAGGCAAGCTTCTAGATGTAGCATAGTACACAATATCAAAATACTAAAATAGCGAGTCACAACGTGTGCTATAAACATAATGTGCTCCGCGTCTGGCAACGGCACACAACAGACTGGACAACTAGGAAAACGACAAGACGAGAAGAGACTCGTGCGCGCAGTTGCCCTAAGCGCCCGCATCAGCACAGCGCGACAATGTGTAGATGCAGGACTGATGAGTAGCCGCCGCAGAGAACTCAACACTCCCTCCCTCTGCAAGGGCTACGAATCCTTAGGCTACGGCTATCCGATCCCTCGTTGGTTTCGGTGCTGCTGGGGGATGTTTTCCTCTAGAATTGCTGTTTTGGGATAAATTCTGCAACTCGAGTCGTGAAATACTTCTAGTAAAAAGCATAAACTCAGGGAAATATTATCCCATTAGTTCAACACACTTCAAATAGCACAAGAGTATTATTCGAGTACGTCTTAGATTCTAGTATGGACTTTTGACATTCGTTCTAATACATCCATATCATTTAGTTCGTACTCCTAGTTCGTCTTCCCTCTAAGTGGTTCACGTTGGACCGTTTCAGTTATCCAGCTGGATTCTGTTTTTGGTTCGAGTAGATATCATAACTTCTAATACACGCTATACATGCAATCCTGCATGCGCTCTCTGCTTCTAAATTCATCAAATCGCCTCTCGACTTTCTTCTCAGTTAGTCCTTCTATATGGTTTCTTCCAACTCAATTTCTTTGCACGTATAAGCAACCATTCCTTCCAGTCTTTTCGTCTACTTCTAGGGTTTCTCTAAGGTCACTCTGACTTGGTGTCTGTTGGACTGGCTTTCTTAAAATCCAGGAACGTTGTCGATTTAACCAAGGGATTCATTCCGCCAGTGGAGCCCACGACTGATTTTGGCTTCCAATAATCTCTTAAGAGGAAATGGGAATTTCCATCGCATCAATGTTAGCAGCATCCCTTCAACGGCGTAAAAATTTACAGTCTAGTCGTCTAATCAAGCAGTGATCGGTCTATTCCTGAATTCATCTAATTTTTTTTTCATTTTCTCCTAGTTTGATTGAGGTCTCTCTTCTCCTATCTGTCTATCTATCTATCTATCTAGCCACAACACCAGATTGGCCTTCGAGTATGTAACTGACAAAAGAGGTTTTTGCGATTTGATCCTCTACGAGGATTTGTTCACAAATTCTGAGTTCCTGCATGGCCAATCCTGAATAGCCAAGCTCCTATTGTCTTCGGACTCTGTACTTCTACAACTTATTCCTATTCTCCCTCCCAATCCCAGAAGGGCATCCTCTATGGGCAGCTCCGGTGTTTGGACAATTTTGCTGTCTACCCATCTCTACCATGGTACATTTTGGATTTGCTGAAGGTGTTCGTCTATAGCGTCTATGCGCATGATTTGCGTGTGAACTTCTGAACTATTCTCGTACTTTTTGCACAAATCTTTGATTCGGCAAAATTCCAAATCGAATCACCGATTCCGCTTGACACAATTCTACGTCAGACATCTGTGCCAGAGACTTGGTCATAGCAGATGTCCATTTGTCATTCACATCTATCCTTTGGCTAACATCAACGAGTCATTTGCGACACGTTAGTTCGATAACAAGGTCAATTCGACTGTACTTCTTGAGAGTTGACTGGTGTCGCTGCTCACGAGCACTGTCTAACTCATGTCGAGAGCTGCTCCTCGAATCTTCGAATAGCTTTGTCTAGACTTGAGGATCCCACGAATGAATGATACCTGAGATAATTGAATAAGTCCTGCACAGCAGTGACTATAATTCAATACATGGTGGTTATATTGATATATTGGCCCGTTTGGGCAGCTTATGTAAACCAGTCTTCTAGGTATAAGAAGTCAAATTTTGACTTCCTCAATACAGCTTCTAAGTCAATCTTCTAACTGAATTCGAGCTCATCTTCTATTTCAGACTTCATATTCATTTGATGAAACAAATACCGGCCTCCAATGGATTAGGGTTGATCTCCTCGCTGTGTGTGCTTTTCATTTTGACGTGTGGTTGAACATCACTCGCTCAGAATGCGACGGTAGATTTTTCTAAATTCGTCGTCTCTCATATGATGCGCCTTATAGTGATTGGTGTCTAGAATACATCTACGTAGAATCATGTCTCTACACGACATCCAGGAAATCTGAAATCCAACTTGCACCAGGTTAAAATTTTGGAGTCATCCTCTCATCGAATTACGAACGATCAAGTATGGTTCTCTGAAAGAAGATCATTGTTCGGCAATCGTCATGAACTTCCAGGAGATCCCAAAACTAAGCTGGTTTCGATTTCTGAATCGTTCGACTTGTACGCGAATTACTTCGCTCTTTTCACTCGACGGACAAATGATTAACTTCTAGGTTCAAAATTCTGAAGTTCCTTCTAGGTTACGTTAGCCACAGAGTTATGTTCAAACTCTAAGTTTGTGGTGCCTCCTAACTCAGTTGGCTCTAAGTCAGTACGTTTCCTCCATCTTGGAGAGTTCGTGGTGAACTTCGTCTTTTCCTCCCTCCCAATCTCAGCGAGGTTCCTTAGAACATACGCGTAGATTGTCACGAGAGTTCACCCAACGTATCCATCTAAGCTTAGGTCTTCTGGACAGCACACCAGTGATTTTTATTTCTTCTAGGAGTGCACATGAAGTCCTTGACGGGGGGGGGGGTCAATGATCTTCTGAATCCTAACAATACTCCGCTCTATCCGAGCGAGGACAGAGGTTTACTTATTCCTTCTAAATCTGGTTAGTCTTCGATCCTTCACATTTCTCTTCCGATAGGATGTTCCTTTTTACTCCCAGGTGGTTTAGACGCATATCTCGTGTATCAGTTGATGCGGCGACGGAATTCTACACGTTGACTGTTGGCATGTCTATCAGCAGATACAGGTGCCACTCCTGAGATGCTTGAAATACAGCAAGTGCTAGATGTATGTCACATACTGAAACACTTTAAAGAAAAATTTTAGTCAAATAAATTTCTAGCTCATCACCTGAAACATTTCAAAAAGAAATTGTTAGTCGAGTAAACTTCTAGTTCATCAAACCTCTAATTTTGGCAATTCTGGAACGAGAGGCAAACCTCATTCACAAATTCTACCAAAACATCTAGTTCATCGAACCTCTGATTTTAACATCCGTGTAACGAGGCGCAAGCCCTCTTCAAAATGTGCGAGCAACTTCTAAATAATATCAATTTCTTGTTGAACATTGACTTCTACATCTACTCTCTAATCCATCCTCTGAGTTTAGCTTCTAACTCATCAATCTCAACTTCAAGTACTTAGAGGATGCCAGATCTGGATTTAATTCTAATTCAATGATCAGTTGATATTGTACTTCTATAAATGACCAGTTACCTTGGAAGGTACGTCCAGCCATGTATCCAGTGATACCCAATTGACTGTAAATTTTAATGACGATGGTCCAATTACATACATATTGGATCATATGTATGTATATAGTTTAGACTTCACTCCGCTAGTACTACTAGCAGAGATCGTCATAACTAAATGCGTAATTCCCGAAAATGTACTCGCTGTATACGTGCTCCCTCCCACTCTGTCTAGCCGTACGACGGACAAGCCATTTTGCGTGGTAGGGGCGATCGCACACGCATACGGTTTGCACAATCCCGAAGGAAAACACACACGGGTGAATAACCTAGTTGCACGAACATCAATGCAATTTCGGAAAATCACCCGGGTAACCGCCATTTTATTCATAAGGCATTGCATTCGTCGTACTCTGATCAGTGGATCGATGAACTATATATACACCGGGTACGGGATATCACGATGTAGTTTCTACTTTCATCGAAATCTGCCACCCGATTCTAACTTTGGGAATTTTCAACTCTACTTTCGATGCCTCCATACTTCTATGCCTCTAAACTTCTATTCTTCTATACTTCTATGCCTCTAAATTTTTATGCCTCCAAACCCCTATGGTTCTAAACCTCCAATGTCTTTCGTAAACTTCTAAGTGGAGTTGATATCCCTTTTTGTGATTGACTTCTAGGTTATTAGGTGGTGTACCTGCCATAGCGTTTACCTGTGTGACACGTTAGCCACCTTACACGAGCTGCTAATTTGCCACCGCACCAATACCTGCACTGCAGTGTATCAGCTGCAAGCAATATCTCAGCTATGCACACGTGCAACTTCTAATACACATTATTATTCTCATCGAATAACCTTTGACACATCTAGTTTTATGCCGTTTGTTCGGATCATGCCACTGCACCGACACCTGCACCGCAGTGTATCAGACAGATAAGCATATCGTATCCGCGCGCATACCTCTATCACGCGTTTTCACACATTTCAAATTACATTTCGACGTGTCAACACAAATGTCGATGCTCTGGTTGGAGCAAGCACCACCACGGCGAGTTGACGACGCACGGCGCTCATCAAACTCTGTTAGGCGGCTCTGGAAAATGTGAGCAGGCGTCAACCTGTAAGTCTAGAAATAAGCCTCTAACTTCTAGCTTATGTATGTCGGCAATGCGAACATTTTGGTCTTCAAAAGTAGAGAAAACCCACTTCAAACTCGGCACAACTCAGTATTGCGGATTACAATCTAACATCTCGCAACACTACCGAATCCGTTTTCTTTTAATAACTGGACGGAGGAGAAAATTCACACACAACGAAATCATCGAGAGTTGAGTTGCCGTCGCCATATTGGATGCGAATGTAGCAGAAAGAGGAGACCGATAACTGCTTTGCGCGTGCCCACATGTCGCGCTGGCTCTCCCTCCGATTTCTTGGAAACACGTGTTTGCATTAGCGTTCTATGAATTTATGTTCGCGACACTCTACGGCGCCAATTTTCCGAGTGCGGCGAGCGCAACCTCTACGCCTGACTCCTGGTGAACACATAACACTAGCCGATTAACTCTTGACAAGCGCCATCTTCTAGATTTCCAGCTCTTGGTGAGCACTTTCTTCTAGACGCAAGACTCGTTTTGAATGCAGCTTTACGTTGCGCGTCTTCTCCTGGATGTGCATCTTCTCGACCGCGCCGCTTTTCCACGTCTACCGGTGAGCGACGGCATCTAGGTGTGACGACGCGCGCGCTAACCTCTATAGATGTGGTCGTGCCCGAGCTCTGAGAGCATTCTCTGAGTCGAGCGTCGCCGCGTCATCCTGGCACTTTTCGCACTCACTCCGAAGTCACCGAATGCACTTTCTCCATTTCCGTTGCCCCGGAGGAGCTCCTAATCCTGGGGTGGTCGCGCCGACCTGGAGCCATGTGCAGTCGCCCCGGTACGGGCTTCTGCACGACGTGCTGGGCCTATAACCCGTTAGAGTGGGCGCCGGGTTCTTCTAATAACACGCACTTTTATATAAGAAAATACGCGAGTTTTATTATAAGTATCTACAAAGATCAAATCTAGGTACACAAGGCAAGCTTCTAGATGTAGCATAGTACACAATATCAAAATACTAAAATAGCGAGTCACAACGTGTGCTATAAACATAATGTGCTCCGCGTCTGGCAACGGCACACAACATACTGGACAACTAGGAAAACGACAAGACGAGAAGAGACTCGTGCGCGCAGGCGCCCTAAGCGCCCGCATCAGCACAGCGCGACAATGTGTAGATGCAGGACTGATGAGTAGCCGCCGCAGAGAACTCAACAAGAACCTGTTAGCAGATTCTACTATTTGAGAACGAAGTTGTCAGGTGAGGCATTGGATCTTATCAAAGGGATAGAGATAGTTGGGGATAACTATGACGATGCCTGGTCGATGTGCGGTTATCATGAGAACAAGCGAAAGCTTTTCAAATCGTTCCTTCGCGCTTTCGTCTCCTTGAAGTCAACGAGAACAGATTCTCATGCAGAGATAAAGAAGATTTTTTCGGGCGCCTTTGAATTGGAAATTTCCTTGAATGGACTCGGACGTCCTATTGGAATGAGTCGTGAGGATTTATTCGTATCTTTCACGGTTTCAAGATTCGACTCTGCTACTAGAAAGAAGTGGAAGAAGCATTTGGGCAAAACGAATGTTCCTCCATCTGTACCTCAGTTGGAAAGCTTTTTCAAAGATCAGCTTGCTACTTTAGAATCAATGGAGAGTATACAAAAACACTCTGCTTCTAGTCAACCAGCCAAGTCTTCGGGATATGGTAAGACACACTTGATGGCCACGCCCTACTGAAGAAAATCATGTAATATGCATGATATAAAATCGTGATGTCACGTTTTCACATTTTCTGAAAATCATGAGTAATGAACCTGTCAATTCGTGACATGAATCGGGAGGAGTAACACGACATCATGGAACCTTGCCATGAACATTCGTCATGTAGTTTTGTCATGAATTCTCGTCACGGTTTTCCGGATTTTCCGCGGCCTGGGTCATGTCATGGGCAGTTGTCATGGGACTTCGTCATGAACTTTTGTCATAAATTTACACATTTTTTACATGCTTTGAGCCATGTCATGGAACCTTGTCACGAATTTTTGTCATGAATCCACCAGTTTTTTACATACTTTGAGGCATGTCATTCGACCTTGTCATGATCCTTTGTCATGAATTTACAAATTTTTCAAAAATTGTGTCTAATCGTAACCAAGAGAGCTAGTTGTATGGGAAAAAAGTTTATTAATAAGGGTTGACCGAGAGAAAACAAGAAAAATCACTCCTGACTACTGTATTTATTCTAGGAAATTTCAGCCGATACCGAGACGCGAACCTACGCACCACCAAGCGCCTCGGATTCAAAGTCCAACACCTCGCCTTGGGGCCAGCAAGGAAGATTGGGAGAAGAGTAGTTGAAGGCATACTTAGAGAGTGGCAGGTCACTATGATAACTATATTATACATAGTAATCGCCGTTTGGAGCGGCAATCATGACCGCTATCATATATGATCAATGTATGAGTGTATGCATGAGCAACCAAGCGCTCACTGTATATAATATATAGTTATAGCAACCCGCACTCCAAGTATGCCTTTAACTACTCTTCTCCCAATCTTCCTTGCTGGCCCCAAGGTAAGGTGTCGGACTTTGAATCTAAGGCGCTTGGCGGTACGGAGATTCGTGCCTTGGTCTCGGCCGAAATTTCCTTGAAAGAATATAATTGTCAGGAATGATGTTTTTTCTCTCGGTCGACCCTTATTGACGAACTTCTTTTCCATACAACTGGCTTTTTTGGTTGCGATCTAGACATAAATTTTGAATACAATTCATGACAAAGGATCATGACAAGGTCACATGACATGCCTCGAAGTATGTGAAAAACTGGTGGATTCATGACAAAAGTTCGTGACAAGGTCCCATGACATGGCTCAAAGCATGTAAAAAATGTGTGAATTTACGACGAAAGTTCATAACGAAGTCTCATGACACCTGCCTATGACATGATCCAGGCCGCGGAAAATCCGGAGAATCGTGACGAGAATTCATGACAAAACTTCATGATGAATGTTCATGATATGGTTTCATGATGTCATGTCACTCCTTCCGATTCATGTCACGAATTGACAAGATTATGACTCATGATTTTTAGAAAACGTGACATCACGATTTTATGTCATGCGCATTACATGATTTTTCACAATAGGGCGGATACGGATTCTGACCATCCAAAAGGAGTGTGCCCTAGTTGCTCGGACAGTCATCATCTTTCCCAATGCAGTTCTTCCAAAGCAAAAAGTGTAGCTGATCGACGAGCTCTCATAACGGGGGAACGGTTATGTTACATCTGTTTTGGCCATCACAGTGTAAAAATCTGTAAGTCGACGAAACTTTGTCGCAAGTGTAACGGGGAACATCATAGTTTCATTCATTCGGAATTCCAGAGGCCAGTCGAACCTCAGGGTAATGACAAGAAGGGTGATTCTGTCCCATCGGGGGATGGAAAAGGTTCGGGGAACGGTGAAAATTGACACGCTACTACCACTCCTTGTCTGACTTCGGTAAAAAGCTCAAGCTTTGTGCTTTCGCCAACGGCAGTCGTCAAGGTGATCTCATCAGACGGGTTTGAGTACTTCTTCACGGCTTTGGTTGATCACTGTTCACAGTCTTCTTTCATCACGGACATTGCTTGCCAAAAATTGGGGATTATAAGGACTAAATCGCAGATACGAATCGAGGGTGTTGCTGACCTCGATACTTGTACTTCTTGAGGTACCGCCAATTTTACCGTGCATCCTAGATTCTTTTCTGACTTTAGTTGTGATGTGACGGCTTCCATCATTCCTAAGGTATCTGGCTATAAAGCTTCAATTTCTCCGGGTATGGAAAAATGAGATCATCTCAAGGGTTTGGAGTTAGCTGACCCCCACTTCCTCAAAACGCGATCGATTAATATGTTGCTCGGAGCCAGAACTCACGCTCAAATCGTGCTTGATCGGGTGGGAAAGACTAAAATCGATCCATCAAATCAACCTATCACTACGAATACTACTTTGGGTTGGGTTGTATCTTCTAACATCGGTCAAAGTTCGGAATCTGCTGCTTCTCATTTTAACTTGGTCGATAAATCAATGTTAGACTCGATATTTGAAAAATGTTGGAAATGAGAAGAAATTCTAACGGTTAGTAAAAAGTTAACGGAAGACGATCGTAAATGCGACGAACAAATCCAAGAGACCCATATGCAAGACCCAAGAGGTAGATACGTTGTACGATTACCGGTGAAACAAGAACTGATGGATAGTTTGGATCTCAATCTCGGTGATTCATATAAATCAGCCCTTCTGACTCTCTATTCTATAGAACAGAAATTCATAAAAAATCCGGATTTTGAAGCTGAATACAAAAACTCAATGTTGGAGTATGAACAGCTTTTGCATATGGAAAAAGCATCAAACTTGCCGGTCGAGGATAAAAATCGTGGCTACGTTCTTCCTCATCATGGAGTTCTCCAAGGCTCAAGAAAGTTTTCGAACGGTTTTCAATGGTTCAAGCAAAATTCACGATACGTCCTCGAATGATCTTTCTTACACTGGTGAGAATTTGCTCCCAGAGCTGATTGATCCAATCTCGAAGTGGCGTCACTATTAATTTGTGTTTGTAGCAGACATTGATGAAATGTACAGGCAAATATTGGTAGATCATCGAGATCAATATTTGCAGATGATTTTGTGGAGAGTGAATTCTGATTCAGAAGTCTTGCTTCACTCATTCAGAACGGTTCCTTATGGGTTGGAATGCTCACCGTATTTAGCTATCAGAGTGCTGAGGTAGTTAGCAAAAGATTACGGTCACCTTTCCGCCCGTGCTATTGAAGTCATCGAAGATGAATCTTACATGGATGGTTTCATGTCGGGTGGGGGGGGGGGAGTGTAGAGGAAACTCGGGAGTAACGGATCCAATTGATCGAGATTCTCAAGGTGGGCGGTTTGAGCTGAGAAGATGGGCAGCCAATATTGCTAGATTGATCGAAGATATTCCTGTTGATCATAGAATTTACGGTTCGGCGGCTTTTGACTCTGTTGATTGTACCTCTATACTGGGCCTCACTTGGGCACCGAGAGAGTATTATTTTCATTCCAGGATCAAACTCCAAGCTTTTGACAATCGGAAATTGACCAAGAGGTCGGTTTTGTCACTCACGGCAAAAATCTTTGACCCTCTAGGATGGTTAGCTCCTGTAGTAATTTTGGCTAGAATATTCATGCAATCTCTTTGGTTACTGGAGTGTGATTGGGATGATGTGCTCCCGGAGGAATATTCAGAAAGAAGGTTTAATTGGTATGAGGAACTGACTGATTTGGAAGAAATCAGGATACCTAGGTGGATAGGTTTTTTGAGTCAGGGGTTGATCATAGAGCTTCACGGGTTTGCAAATGCTTCTTCCAAGGCATTCGGGGCAGTAATTTACTTAAGATTGATCAGAAATGGTCAGGTTCGTGTGACATTGCAGTGTGCCAAGTCAAAGGTAGCGCCAATTAAGACACTTAGTAAACCTCGCCTAGAGCTTTGCGCGGCGTTATTATTAGCGAAACCCACTGATCCCTTCTTGAAAATTATGCTCCTTGAAATAACATCGACTCATTCATGGTCAGACTCGAAGGATGTGTTGTATCGGATTAGGGCTCTGCCAAATCGTTGGCAGACGTGTGTTGCGAATAGGTGTTCGCAAATTGAAGAATTGCTTTCTCAGGCTCACTGGCACCATGTCAGATCAAAGGACAACCCTGCTGACGTGGTCTTGCGAGGCTTAAGTCCTGAGTTGTTATCCATATTTGATCTTTGGTGGAAAGGTCCTTTGTTTCTTTCAGAGTTGAGTCAACCGTGAACTACTCAGGCGGAGAATGTGCAGGTCAAACCGCTCGAAGAGCGAACCACTTCTCATGCCACTGCGTTACAGTATCCGGATGACTCACCTGACAACGAATTGCTCTCTAGATACTCATCAACTACTAAGATTCTTCGAGTCACTGCGCTTCGTGTTTGCATTTGGACGAAATTTGGTTCTCGTCTAAGCGAGAAAGGAAGGGTAAAGATTGGATTGCTGCGATCGCAGTTTATGGATTTTGAGGCAGTTTCTGAAGGATCATTGGATACTGCCGAGATTAGGAATGCTGAATTACTATGGGTTCATCTTGTACAGGAACACAACTTCCGGAATATTTTCAGAGGTCTTGTGGGGAACCAATAGTTGAAAGGCACACAATCAACAAAATTATGACCATAAAGAGACTGAGGACTTCTGCGGATTGGAGGCAGACTTCGCCATTCGAATTTGGACTACACACCAAAACTCCCACTGATCCTGCCTAGCAGGGCCTTTGACGGTTTTGCTTACCAGGAGAGCTCACGAAGAAACTCAGCTCGGAGGGACGCAGTCAGCTTTGGCTCATCTGCGGCATCAGTATTGGGTTATCACTCTTCGACGAGCAGTGAAGGTCCTAATCGACAAATGCACAGTATGTCTCAGATTTTCTGCTAAGATGTCTACGCAATTGGTGGAAGATCTGCATCGAAATCGAGTCACTTCAGCTTACTCTTCTGAACATTCGGGAGTGGACTTTGCCGGTCCATTCAAAATACGGTTGGTGAAAGCTAAAGGGAAAGAAACTATGAAAGCTTACGTTTGTATTTTTGTATGTCTTAGTACAAGAGCTACGCACTCGGAGACTGTGGAAGACCTCACTTCGGAAGCCTTTCTCGCTGCCTTCAAATGATTCACTACAAGGCGAGGACACTGTTCGAGATTAGAGAGTGACAGCGCGCTTAACTTTATCGGTGCTGATGCTGAACTTCGGCAACGGTTTGATCCGGCATCTCAGGAGTTCAAGGACCTTGCTGTCGATCTGACAAATCTAGAAACGGAATGGAGATTCAATCCACCTTCGGCGCCGCACTTCGGGGGAATATGGGAGGCTGCTGTCAAATCCGCCAAGCATCACTTCAGAAGGATAGTTGGTGACCATATTCTTATTTTTGTTGAAGTCTCTATTTCGCTATGTCAGATTGAAGCTTGCCTAAACTCGAGACCAATAACTCCTCTCCGAGATGACCGTTCTGAATTTGCTGTGCTCACCCCAGCACATTTCTTGTTACAGAGACCTTCGTCCATTATTCGAGAGCCGTCAGTGCCTAAAGGACCAATTCCAGTCAATAAGCGTTGGAAATAGATGACTCAATTGACCCAGGAAATTATGGAAGTCTTGGTCGACGGATTATCTTCAAGCTTCACAAGAACGACATAAATGGTCCAGGCCTCCAAGAGCTTTCCGGCTTAACGACGCAGTGTTGCTCAGACGGGACTGTCACTCTTCAGCACTCTGGCCTATGGCTGTTGTCACTCAAACATTCCCTGGTGCTGATGGAAGGAAACGGGTGGTTGAAGTTCGCACCGCCAACTCCACATTCGTTCGACCAATAGTCAAACTAGTGCTGCTTGTTCCTGATGACTCGTCGGAAGAAGATAGTGATGAGGGTTGAATCCTCTCAATGGAAACTGGGTGATATGAAGTTGAATGAAGATTTAGGGTTTAGAGTCACGAGCATAAAATCATTGGGTTCTTGAATTTTAGGGTCTTTCCGAGGAGTACCAGTGACACGTCCGTACGCAATCACTAGGTTGATATTTTGTGATGGTACGATCACTATATGAAAGTAGAATCACGTGCGCGGTTGCCAAGAACATTCATATCCTAAAGGAATGAGTGCATCTCCTTTTGGGACTAGATCCCGTGTGACCGGAACTTGGTTTACCCTTTATAGAACCGAAACGGTAATTGTTCAAATTTGATTCCGATCTTTTGAAATTGAGATCGTATTACCGGTACTTTAGTAGATTTGTTCTGTACATACGATTCTTATTGTCTTATTGGCCTTTATCAGTCCAAAGGTTTTCTTGCTTTGATCAATTTAATCACCGTCAAAATGACCCACGGTGTCCTTGAACCAACTTTAAATGAGTCGGAAGACCACCTCGCCAAATATCTTCTTAAATGGTTGTTCAGGGCTCAAATAACATCTTCCAACTGTTTTTTAAATCGCCTACGTTAGAATTTTCAAATAAATCAACTTTTATGATTTTTTTTGGAAAAATTGTCAAAAACGACTCTGACGCGCTTTGGTGATGATGAACGCTCAGTTATCTGCTTCAAATTTAACAAAAATTTTGCAAGAAAGTGCAGATGGTTCATGACACTCTATCCCAAAAGATTCGCAATGTAATGCGTAGAGGAAGGGACAGGCTTCGTGAGCTGTGACTAATGCTTGGGTAGAGAGTCAGATGGCGAATATAGAAAGGTATATACCACCTACACTACCGCTCATAAATTCGTGAACGGTGAACGCACGTTCCGCCTCATTTCGAGGAGCGATATCTCAGACTCTATTCATTTTAGGACAATTCTAAAGAAAGCATCTTGAAGAGCAGAAAGAATGCTAACTTTCCAGTGGTGTCGATGATCTCTATCGTTCTTCTCGAAGGTACTAGATGCTGGCGAAAAATTAAAAATCTACGAAAATGTTCACTTTCATTGATACACCTGCAGTTTTGCTGCAAATAAAGATACGGCAATTCTGCGAGCGGCATCTTGTAAAGCAGAAAAAATTCTATGGGTAACCATTCTTTGATTATTTTTTCCGTTCCACATGTGAGAACATACCAGCTGTCAAAACACCCGAAATGATAGTTTTTCACCGGAATCGGCATGGAAAACGGCAAAAACCATGATCACGGGTGTTTTGACAGCTGGTATGTTCTCACAGGCGGAACGGAAAAAATAATGAAAAAATGGTTACACATAGAATTTTTTCTGCTTTACAAGATGCCGCTTGCAGAATTGCTGTAACTTTATTTGCAGCAAAACTGCAGGTGTATCAATGAAAGTGAACATTTTCGTAGATTTTTAATTTTTGGCCAGCATCTAGTACCTTCGAGAAGAACGAGAGAGATCATCGAAACCACTGGAAAGTTAGAATTTTTCCTGTTCTTTGAGATGTTCTTTTCAGTATTGTCCTACGATGCATAGAGTCTGAGATATCGCTTCTCGAAATAAGGCGGAACGTGCGTTCACCGTTCACGAATTCATGAGTGGTAGTGTATCTATATTGGGAAATTTGTCTTCTGCTCACGGCTCTGTCTTCTTCTTACTCACATTGGTCCTAATAATATGTACACAATGCCTTGGACTCTCGGCAAGGTCCTCATCGCGCAACAAGAGCTCTCAATCCGGTTCTGGAGAGCTTGCAGGTATGTCATACCTGATCCACATCTCGCAGTTGAGTGGAGAAGGTAGCTCCATGGTAGTTCTAAGATACCACGTGTTTGCTTCCATGAAGAGAATCGACTCAAACTTTGGGTATTGTGCATGAAGAAGGAGATGGGAGTGCAGAAGCTGAAAAGAGACATGGAAGACCGCTCCAAAAATGTTCAGCGATTGACGTGCAGGATGATAAAGTACCTTCATCTATATGTCAGACATAGGTGAGTCAGATAGGGCAATCTATCAATCTGACCGTCAATCGCTGAACATTTTTGGAGCAGTCCTCCATGTCTCTTTTCAGCTTCTGCACTCCCGCCTCCTTTTTCATGCAAGATACCCAAAATTTGAGTCGATTCTCTGCATGAAAGCAAACACGTGGCATCTTAGAACTACGATAGAGCTACCTCCTCCACTCAAATGCGAGATGTGGAGCAGTTATGACATACCTGCAAGCTCTCCAGAACCGGATTGAGAGCTCTTGTTGCGCGATGAGGACCTTGCCGAGAGTCCAAGGCATTGTGTACATATTATTAGGACCAATGTGAGTAAGAAGAAGGAAGAGCCACGAGCAGACGACAAATTTCCCAATATAAATAGGTGGACCTTTTTATATTCGCCATCTGACTCTCTACCCAAGCATTAGTCACAGCTCACGAAGCCTGTCCCTTCCTCTACGCATTACATTGCGAATCTTCCGGGATAGAGTGTCATGAACCATCTGCACTTTCTAACGGAATTTTTGTGAAATTTGAAGCATATAACTAACCTCCAACATCACCAAAGCGCGTCAAAGTCATTTTTGGCGATTTTTTCAGAAAAAAATCATAAAAGTTGATTTATTTGAAAATTCTAACGTAGGCGATTTTAAAAACAGTTGGAAGATGTTATTTGAGCCCTGAACAACCATTTAAGAAAATATTTGGCGAGGTGGTCTTCCGACTCATTTAAAGTTGGTTCAAGGACACCGTGGACCGGTTGATTTATGATGATTTTTCCTTTGAATTCTAGAGCAAAGATAGCTCTTGAGCCTATTGTTCTTCGTTCGTAATTTTGATTTTCGGCCGTGTCACCCTTGAATTGTATTCCTTTCGAGTCGATCCAATTTATTGAATCATATTGTAAAATGAAACTACTTAAGCCATCGTTTTTTGAAATGTAACAAATCGAGGTGGGCGTTATGTTCAGTTTCATATCTATCTATTTCATACTATTTGAATTTTGGCGCTTCCGCCATTCTGCGCTCGCGCTCAAGCTTCTCGACGTCGCGTTCGTCGCTTTCCAGAGTTCTCATCAGTTCTCGTCCATCGCCCGTCCGCACCAGCTCGCCCTCTAGCATGTGGCTATAGGCGATAAATCAGTCCTATATTTTCTCGTTCGAATGAAAATTATTCACACCACCACTATCCGCGATAAACAGGTGTATGAGTGTATTTGGAAGGAGGAAGGTGTAATACTATGTATATAATATCAAATATGATAGATGGAATAATGAAGTATATATATGTATATGTTACGTGGAAAGTCCGAAATTGTGCACTCCGGGGAGTGCACAACGGTGGTTTGTGCAAAGCCCGGTGAATCGGACTTTGCACAACGCGCGTTGTGCAGAGTCTGATGCATACGGCTTTGCACGAAAATTTTCTGTGTTAGAGAGAATATACTGAGTTCTACACAGAGGATCAGGAGTGTATCCTGCGATGTATAGAGGTGAGTTGGGAAATTTCTAACACACAATGAGCGACATGAAGAGTCGATTCTCCTTCCAATGTTTACTAATACTCGAGCAAATTGTACTCGATCTAGTATGCCAGCAGTGTCTTCAAAATCGAAATGAATGATGCTGAGACTAATTCATTGTGAATACGTGTAATATGAGGGACGCGTCATGAAAATTGAACAATGAAAGACTATTTTTTCTTACAAGATGAAAATTACAATAGTCTCTGCGAAAATCATCGATCGTCAATTCACACGAGAATAATTATTGAATATAGCGAGATATTCTGGAGTTAAGATACTTATCACGCTTGGTCACTTGTTCTTACAATCTAATGAACCATGACATCGAGAATAACATAGCCTTCCTTTTTTCTTACAAATACATCTGTTACTATGACACTTCAACGTACAATTCCAACGTACGAAGCCTTGACCTCCGACAACAGATTCTTGAGTGTTGACTGCTCTCCGAGCAGTCAACACTCACTTATTCTTTCCATTTTGGGCAACTAGGACACTTACGATAAGATTTTGATAGTCCACTGCACTCTTAATCAAACGACAACTATCCCTCAATATGATTGATTTGAGTTTAGAATTGAAATCATCCCGAAATGAATCAGCGCTATTTGGATCCATATTTTTGTAACTCGAATAAGTGTCGATGTGATTGGCCTCGCGAGACTGACTGCTGTAGACATGATTTGAATCATTATTATTAGCAATTTCCTAACTCACCTCTATACATCGCAGAATACACACCGATCCTCTGTATTGAACTCAGTATATCGGGCTTTGCACACAAAATTCTTAAGCAAAGCCCGATGCAGCGGACTCTGCACAACTAGCGTTGTGCAAAGTCCGATCCAACGGACTTCACACAAACCATCGTTCTGCACTCCTCGAAGTGCACAATTTCGGACTTTGCACGTAACATATATATAAATATATTTTTAGAAATAGACATTTATGACGACCGATTTTACAAATATACCCACTTATGACGACATTTTCAGTTATGACGACCGGTCGTCATAACATTTACAAATATACCTACTTATGACGACCAAAATCTTCTACACCTATACATGACTTATGACGACCAAAAACGATTGTCTCAGCAAACTTCTGTTATCTCCTCGACGGTCATCTCCCACGAGGGATGGTTAGTGTTTTGAACGCGAAACCACTCTCCAAGCGAACTACTGTTATCTCCTCGGTGGTTATATCCCACGAGGGATGGTTAGTGTTTTGAACGTAAAACTAAGTCTCAGCACCCGTCTGTTATCTCCTCGGCGGTGGTCTCCCACGAGGGATGAAGAGTGTTTTGAACACGAAACCACTGTCTAAGCGAACCATTGTTAGCTCCTCGGCGGTCATCTCCCACGAGGGATGGTTTAGTTTTTGGACGCAAAACCATTGTTTTTACCCCCGGTCGTCATGACTCATGATAACTGTGTAACGGGGCGGTATGGGTCACCTAAAAGGTGACCCACCCGGGTTACCTAATTCATTCGGGGCCAGATCGGGTCTGGGCCAGGTCCCCCGCGCCACGAAGGGCGGGTCGGTGGGGGAGGATGTGGCAGCGTACCTGAAAATAACAGTTATCTGTGGACACAGGGAGAGAGATTCACTCACGTTTTTCTATAAAAAGATAAAAGGCGTTCATTACTATTAGAACAGTCATGTAACGACGCGTAGGTCGATAATCCCAAATACAAGTGCCGCACGCAGCGTAAAAGTCTCTCAAATTGTTCATTTGTCAGGAAAACACTAGGTCCCAAAAATCGGTTTCGGCGAAAATGTGCCCATATCTCGAGATTTCACTCTAACACTCACTTGAATCGAAAATGCCCATTTATCGAGGGGCGGAGCATTCCCACTTGCTATGCGCACGCACTAACATTCTGCTGCGCTACTTCCTCCGTCACCGGAAACTCACTGGGCGTTCAAAAATTGCGTCCTCAATTCGTGCACGCGGGGGAAATGTCTACTGGCCGCGTGATACCTGTTGCGCGAATCGACCGGGCGATAGAGAATCTCGCGTTGCTCCAGGGCTGGAGCCCTCATGGGAGCGGGTCGACTCGGGTGACGACGCGGGGCAGGTACACGTTGCAGGGACACGTCGCGCGAGGAACGAGGGGCCACGAATAGAGGCGACACGAATTATCGGGCGTCACTCCGTCAAGCACGACACCGAGCGTGGGGCATCGCGGGGCATCGCGAGGGGCACACGGGGAATCACCATCCACTCACCACTGCTGCTGTGTTGCCGACGAGCCTGTCCTGGGGCGCCGCTGCGCGGACGCCGTGGGTGGTACCAGCTGGTGCGCCTGGCTCGAGCCAGCTCACGATGCCCGCCCCGCAGGTCAACCACCATTGATTGGACCGGAAACGGCCTCGGAAGCGCCACTCCGGCGGGCAGGTTGTTGGCCTCGGGAAGTGGAGGCGGTCCCGCAGGTTGCGCTGGTCGTCGTCCGGGATCTGGTCTGGCTGGTTCGGGCGTGAGTTGGCGTCTCGTAGGACCCCGTGACGGGTCTCTTGATGGCGATGAGGGGCCCCTGTCTGGGGCTGAACTGGCGTGTACCGTCTCCGGGACTCCGCGCGGAGCGGATTGGTTGGAAGAACCCCGCCTCAGTCCGTTCCGGGCTCGATACGCGGATCCGCATCTGGGGCAGCCGCTCACCGAAACTCCTCGTCGCCCACAGTTGGCGCAGTGGACGTACGGATCCGGGTGAGGGCAACGGGCGGATTGATGGCCGCGCTCCCAACACCCGAAACAGGAGTGCGGTGGGGGATCGTCCTGATCGTGGGGCATGTATCCCAACCACTCGAACATGGTCCCGCGGCAGCGTCCCGGATGCCGATATTCTCTTGGTCCAAGGCGTTCTCTGATGGAGTCCTCTGAGGGTTCTGAATCTCGGGGCGGCGGCGTTGATGGTCTCAAAGGCGAGTCCTCTATGCGGGCGGCCCGGGCGGCCTGGGCCGACAGTTGCTGGATCTCCTCCTGGAAGGGGTCCGGTGTTCCCTCCGATCGCTCGCTGACCAGATTATGAGGACCTGGTGGTGATGATGGTGACCGAATGAAGTCTTCCTCAAAAGCGTGGTGGTTCGAAAGCTGCATTTGCCGATTTGGGTTTCGGCGTCGACGCTTGGACCCATCGTCATGTCGGAGCATCGGTTCTTCTTCGGCAGCCTCCGGGCGCCCATGGCTGATTGAGCGAGGTCGGGGCTGTGGAATCGCTTCCCGCTCCAGGCCTCGAGAGCGCCAAACCGGGCTGTGAAGCCGACTGCGCTCTGCCCTTATTAGGAGAGCTACTTCGAGGTCCCACGCCTCTCCTCGTGTCTGGCGTGGTCGTTTAGTGGGCGCTCGAGCAGGATACTGCACGGGCTGGTTAGGTCGCAGCATCCTCGCCACTTCTTCGCGGTGGTCCAGATAATCCGACCAGGTGTCACCCGGGTTCCACTCGTTGCGGAGCTGGTATTCCGCATCCCGCTCGATCTGGCGTCGTTCCCGTTCCAGCAGGTCCTCGAGGCCTAGGATGAGTGCGGGGTCGCGGTACAGGTCCGGTGGAGCTTCTCCTACAGGCTCCTCTCGGTGTCTTGACGGGCGTGTGGTTGTTCTCACGGTCGGTGGACCAGATGGCGTGGCGCTGCGCGTCGGTGGTGCTGCCGCCCATTCAAACTGGCCCGGTGAGGGTGGGCGAGGGCTGGGGCCCGCTATCATAGCCTCCAGCTCTTGTTGGGCGCGCGCCAATTCCCCGACAGGGTCGAGCGCCACCGGGTGCTGCTGATTTTCCAGCTGTCCCAATCCTCCTGAACTCGTTCCGTCGTTTTCGGACTCTTCTCCGATCGGTTTCGGTCTTGAGTTGCTCGCTCGGTCTCGTGCATGTCGTGTCGTCTTGGGAATTGTTCCGGTACTCGCCGTCGGGACTCCTATGTCCGGTGGTGGGGTCGCCGCATCCCAAGGTGGTGGGGATCGGGGCTGCTCTGTCCGCTGTCCGTGCTCTCGATGCGAACCAATCGTAGCTGCATTTCGCGCCCTTGCAGCTGTTGTACCGGCTCTGTCGGCAGGGGACATGGCCGGGTCTCGGGGGAGCGATTCACGTCCAGACCACTGTCTGGCGTTGACGCTCCACGATTCTCGCTCCGATCTCGAGACGCCCTCCGAGCACGTCGTACCTCTGAATTTCGCCTCCAGATAGTCTGTGCCTCGTCCTGCACCATGTCGGCAGGACAGGGTGAGCAGCTCCGTTGGTCCTCCTGGTTGTGGCTGTTATCTGGCGTCATTTGACCGGCGTTGTCCAAAGACTGTCCTCTCCCCTCGGGCGTTGACGTGGCCATACCTGAAACAAAACATGGTTGATCTTCGTTCTCAATCAGAGTTCATACATGCAATTCCCAAGCCACTCATGCAAGCTAACTACTTGGTCGTCTTTCGAGGGGTAATCCAACGTTTCATCTGGGATATCGGTACGTCGCACGTTCGTTGACCCGAGGCGTTTTCTAATACGTAAACTACCGGAGACTTTACTTCCACGAGCGTCAGTGTACCTTCGTACTTCGGCGCTAGTTTCGCATTGAATTTGTTCGCGGCGTTCGACAAGAAATGCGTTCTCCTCCCGACGAGATCTCCTACTTGGAACGTCACGTTCTTCCGACCGGCGTTATAGTGTTTTGCTCGTTTTTCCCTACTATCGGCGTTATGGCGAACTACTAGTTCTCGTAACGCGTCTAGACGTTTCATTCGGTTCGCCCAATCTTCTGCTTCCATCTTCTCTATCAGTTTGTTACCTTCGATTTCTCGTCTCAAACTTTTAACTGGCGTTGGATGGCGTTCATAGTTCAGAAACGCCGGTGAAACTTTGATGCTAGACTGAACCGCAGTGTTCATGGCGTGACGAAACTCATGAATGTGATCGTCCCAGTTTTTGTGATCGTTCTGAACGAACTGTGAAATCATGGTCTTGAGCACTTTATTTGAACGTTCAACTACGTTTACTTGAGGATGGTATGGTGGGCTCTTGATGTGCCGCACCCCGTACTCCTCCAACATGGCGTCCACGATCTTATTGTCGAATTCTTCCCCGTTATCAGACAAGAAATATTCCGGCGTTCCCCAGCGGAATATTATCAACTCCTCTACTGCGGCTGAAACTGCTTTGCCCTCGGCGCGGCGTAACGGTTTCACTCCCACCCAGCGAGTGAATAAATCTTGCAAGACTAACAAGTATTTGAATCCTCGTTTGCTGCGTGGAAATTTCTTGAGGTCACCTGCTACTACCGCCCATGGGCGGTCGACCCTTTGTTTTCTCATCAGTCCTAGTGGACCGGCCTGTGATAATTTGTACTGTTGGCACAGCTGGCACTGGCGTACAAAGGTCGAGGCGTCACGGTACATTCCGTCCTAATGGTAGTCACAGGCCAACCTGTCGTAAGTCTTCTCAATCCCCATGTGACCTGCGGAGGCAAGACAATGGGCGCGTTCAAGGGCGTCTTGTCTTCTACTCACAGGAACGACGAGTCTCCACTTTCCTTCGGGGAACGTTATCGGGTCGATGAGCGAGTTGGCACGGTAGTGATACAACAAGCCATCCACCTCCATCCCATCCTTGAACTGGTCCGGATTTTCACGAATTTTTCCGGCCAGCTCCAAGTATTCGGAATCTTCTAAGGCATCTGCGGCGGAACATCCGATCTCGTCTGCGCAAGAATCTTCGAGAACTGGCGTTTCTGTCGTCTTCTCTACCTCTCCTATGGCGGTTTCTTCGGGTTCATACATCCGTGAGAAACAATCAGGTACTTCATGGAGCCTGCCACTGCGGTGGATGACCTCGAAGTCCCATTCTTGGAGCTCGAGGGCCCAGCGTGCCAGGCGCCCCGTCGGATCCTTCGAATTTCTTAGCCATTCCAGTGCACTGTGGTCAGTGATCACTTGAAACTTGAACCCCTCAATATGAGGGCGTAGCTCCTTGATAGCCCACAAAACCGCCAGCAGCTCCCTCTCGCTAAAGGAGTAATTTCGTTCAGCTGGCGTCAGACTGCGGGTGAGATAAACAATTGGGTGTTCACCGTCTTCCCCCTCTTGGGTCAGCACGGCACCCAGGCTAAAGGCCGAAGCATCGGTCCGAATGGCGAAGATTTTTGAAAAATCTGGCCTAGCTAACACCGGAGCACTGGTTAGGGCCTGTTTCAGCCTGTCAAATGCTTCCTGATGCTCCTCCTTCCATACCCACGGCATGTCTTTACGCAGCAGCCTCAACAGTGGTACTTTGATTTCGGCATCGTGGTCAATAAACCGTGAATACCAAGTCACCATTCCTAGGAACAAGCGGAGCTGGCGTATGTTTTTGGGCGCTGGGAACTGACGTACTGGCGTTACTCTCTCTGTATCCGGACGGAGACCTTCGGAGTCCAAAATAAATCCGAGATAATTCACCTCTTTACAACAGATTTGGCACTTCTCCGGGTTTATTTGGAGTCCGGCGTCAATCAGGCGTTTCAGCACTATCTTCAGGTATTCTTCGTGTGCTTCATACGTATCTGTCGCAATGATAATGTCGTCAAGATACACAAAAACAAATGGCTCCAATTCTGGACCCAGGATCTCGTCGATGCCTAATCTTCAACGCTCCCGCGACCTGGATGCGCCTAGCATCCAGGTCGCGGGAGCGTTACAGAGCCCGGAGGGCATTACGGTCCAGCACCAGCACCCGACGCCCGGTAGGCTGAAGCAGGTGTACTCCTGTCTCCCCCACTCCACTGGGACATGATGATAGGCGCTTTTTGAGTCAATCTTTGACAGGTATTTGGCCTTCCTCAGCTTGTCCAGGATGGAGTCCATATTGGGGAGGGGGTACGTATCTTTTTTCGTCTTTCTATTCAGGTCCCGATAGTCGATACAGAAGCGGTAAGTTCCATCCGACTTCCTGATCAATACTGGAGCACTGCTCCAAGCACTTTGACACGGCCTGATACGCTTCAAACTGTACAGGGCTTTTACCTCCTCCCTTGCGATTTCCAACATTTTTGGAGAAAGGCGTCGCGGTTGATGGCGTATAGGCGTATGGTCCAGCAATTCAATCTTATGTTCGCGGAGATTGGTCCGACCGACCTTGTCAGCAGCTTGGGCAGTCGTCTCTCTAACCACTTGCTCGAGATGTGCTTTGCCGTCATCTTCTACAACGACGAGGCCAGCGCACTCGGCGTAGATGCGGTTCTCTGGTTCTCCTCTTCTCCGACCCGCAAAATCACGATACTCTCCTTGGAGAACCCTCCATTGCCCTTCGGCGTTCAGGGAGTCAGATTTCCAGGCGTTCATAAAATCCATCCCCAGTACCATGTCGTAAGACGTATCATGTACCGCTTCCATGACAATGGTACGGGAGTGGCCGTCGATTTCCATGTTCATCTTCAAAAGTCCTAGAGCTTGGGTGACACTCTTTCCCACAGCTCCCCTCAACACACTCTTCTCATGAAACAGGCGTTTTTCGTAGAACTTGGCGATCTCGGGTCCAACAAAGGACACCTGAGCACCCGGGTCATACAACGCCATAAACGATTTACCACTCAAAATGATCTCGATAAAATTTCGGGCTGCTGCTTGGGCAGCGGGTCCATCCGCGATTTCCTCTTGACTCCAAGGTTCCACCTTTGCTTTTATGGCTTCGTGTGGGGCGTCTCCCGTTCGATGCTTCTCTAAGCTGGGTGCATCAGCGATTGCTGCCTCTTCGTGGCAAGGTGAGTTTGGGTTAATTTCCGCGGCGTCGGTGGGGTGATCAATCCCACTTCGACCTTGGTCAGCTCCGTTGCTCTCCCTCACCAGAATCATGGCGTCGTTGCTGCTTGTTGTCAACTGGCGTTTGCGGATAGATCCCATCGCTGGGGTCATCTCAATCTCTTGCCAACCCAATAGTGAAGAATTCGTCGGCTCGGATCCCACGGATCTCACAGCTGGTTTTTCCTCGACGTATTGGTCTGGCGTTCCTTCTTCATCTTCACTACTCATCCAGGTACTAGCTACCAGTCTCGCTGCCGACCTCCTATTCGGCCGATTGGAAGGTCGAGCCTGGTATCTCTGGCGTTCTCTCGCTCTTTCTTTTTATTTTGGTCCCTGGGGAGCAGGAGGCGTCGACCCCTGCGCCCCGGCTGGCCCGTTTCCCGAGTATTCCAAGGCCCACTCATAATCGGGGCATGTTTTCACTGATACTCCCGCCTTGCCACAGCCTTGGTACTTTTCGTTACGGCTTGGGCACTCATGAGCTGCATGACCAATGGCGTGACATGAGTAACATTGGCGCGTCGGGCAGTCCCTCGATAGATGGCCTGTTTCATTGCAATTGAAACAAGCCCCTCGGGTTAGTTGCTCCTGGCGCTTTGCGTTGCTCTCCGCATCAGCTGGTCTGCGATTGCGCGGCGCTCCAGGTGTTCCCGGCATCCCCGGCATCTGCCAATAAGGGTAGGATGGGAATACCCAGAGGAAACCCCATGGTGCCATACTCGGCGTTGGCGTGGGAGGTGCAGGCGTGGGAGGCTTGGGAGCAGCGGTGCTAGCTGGTTCTCGCGTGTTAGTTGCTACTGCAGCCGCCTCAGCTGATCCACTCTGCGATGCTTCGGTTGCATTCTTTTTACCTCCCCGCCGCCCTCTGCCCTTGCCTTTCTGGGCCTCTGAGGCCGGTGTCGGCGCTGGCGCTCCAGCGGCAGACTCTGTCGATTCGGTTCCGGATTCCTTGGCGTTGCCTTTTATTCCAAGTCCGGCGACGTTACCCGCGATATCTTCTAGCTCCGTGGAGGCTAGTTCCTTAGCTGGCGTTGGTCGT
The DNA here is from genome assembly GCA_029851415.1 of Eretmocerus hayati. NCBI lineage: Eukaryota > Metazoa > Arthropoda > Insecta > Hymenoptera > Aphelinidae > Eretmocerus > Eretmocerus hayati. The sequence goes on along the minus strand of CM056742.1, from coordinate 90,566,095 downwards.
CCGGTCCCTTGATGAGCCGCAGCCGGGATCCTGGATTTTTTCGTCGGAGGTGGGGCACTGTAGCGCGCGTACCACTCCTCCTGTTTCTCGAATTTCTTTCCCCAATATTGGATATCTACGAGAGTCTTGACCTCCCGCGTGTCCAGGTATCGGCATAAATCGGGCCTCAAGTTCCGGATAACTATACCAAAGACTTGGTGTTCTGGTGGCGGATGCTTGAAGTGTGACACTATCTGGCGTATACAGGTCAGGTATGGCGCTATCTCCTCATTCTTGCCCGGCGTGCGGCGATACCATTCGTCCATGAGATCTTCGTAGTCGAGGTGACCGACATACTGATCTCAGAACATTTGCTTGAAATCACGCCAGCAGGTCATGCTTCGTCGATGCATTCTATACCACGCCCGAGCACGGTTTGTTAAAACACTAGGCATCGCCGTCAGAACTTTGGCGTCCGAGAGTCTAAGGCCTCCATACACTCTTTAATCGAAGCGAGAAACTCCTCAGCTTTTTCTCTGCTCACTTCGGGGTCCCCATCGAATGAGATCTTCCAGCTGGTGAGCGTTTTCATTACTTGGAGCGTTCTGCTCGATTCTTTCTCCAATTTTCTACTGCACGACGATCTGCTTCTGGCCTGAGGCTGTTGCGGCGTGGGCGTGTGCGGTTCCCATTCATCACTGCTCGAGGACCCCGAATACCACTCGTGACGGGGGCTCGGTGATGACTGAGCAGTGATGTGAGTGTTACCAGGGTGCGAGGCGTTAGGAGCCCTCGCAGCGGGTTGCGACGAGTGGTGCCCCGTCGGTGTCTCGCCTCCCATGTGCAACGTGGTTCGCACTTGCTCGCGACGCTCATTGTGTGGGCGTCCATGATGCGTGTCGTCGGCGTGTTGTTGTGGGTGGTCGTAGTGGGTGTCCGGGTTACCAGGCACAGTCGTCGGCGGGACAGACTGTTGTGGGTATCGGAACGCATACAACCAGTCCCGTTGTGTATTCGTATAGGCCATCTGAGCCCTCGCGTCATCTTCCTTTGAAGGACTTGCCCGTGCTCCAGCTTCCGTTTCCGTGCCCGAATCTCGGATCCCGTGGATCTGAGCTGACTGGAGAGTCGGCGAAGGCATCGCCGGGGGCCAGAGGCGTGGGAAGGCCCATCCGTCCATCGGAGGGGGAGGTACCATGGCATTTTCCCAAGAGGCGTACGGTGTACCCTGACACATCTGGCGGAATGCCTCCGCCGCTGTCATAACTCCCGCGTGAGGCATGTGTGGCGTTGGGCTTGGGGTCGCTATTGGCCCACGACACCCGCTAGTCATCGTCGTGGTTGTACTCTCCGTACTGGCGGTGGTGGTCGTCGTAGACGACTGGGTGACTCCCGTGGTTGAAGCGGCCACTGATAGTCGCACGGCGTCAGCCTCACCACCGTCGTTGCAATCATCTTCTTCCTTTTCGTCATCTTCTTCCCATTCCTGGAGCAACCTCAACGCTTCTGGCGTCATAGGCGGTTGCTCTGGCGATCGCTCGTCTCTTGCGGGGTTCCATGGGACTTTCTCCTCTGGATTCACCGTCTGGATATCGTACTGAATCAGTCGATTATGGAGAGTCAGTCGCGTTCCGCGATCACTCAGACCTTCCTTGTTGAGGCGTTCGATCAGACCCGCGAAGCTCAGACCTAACACGAGTTTCGCAATCGGCAGGTATCGAGGATCTCGGGGGATCAATTCATTCATCGGTTTACCCAGATTAAGCCTATCCGAATCCGGGGGATCATCAGTCCGCTTCTGACTGCGGGCCATCTTAACGACTCAAGGTTCAACTCCAACTGGCGTGACTATTCGAGGGCGTACTATGGCGTTTCAAGCAACATTCGCTGAGAGCTTTCCAACGAATACCCACTCGGTAGGGTCCGCGTCACTTGGAATCTCAATCGCGTGGTGGGTCCGAGACACGCGGGGGTGGCAGAGTGCGCGATGGCGTTTCGAATAGTACTCGTCAAGACGTTTCAAACAAGTACCCACACGACGGGTTCCGCGTCGTTTGGAAATTCAGTCGCGTAGTGGGTCCGAGACGCGCGGGGGCGGCAGAGCGCATGGCGGCGTCACGAACAGTACTCGCTGAGAGGTTTCTAACGAGTCCCCACACGCTGGGTTCCGCGTCGTTCAGAACCAAAGCCGCGTGGTGGGTCCCATACGCGCGGGGGTGGCAGAGCGCACAGTGGCGTTCCGGACAGTACTCACTAAGAGGTTTCAAACGAGTACCCACACGATGGGTTCCGCGTCGTTCAGAACCAAAGTCGCGCGGTGGGTCCAAGACGCGCGGGGGCGGCAGAGCGCGTGGTGGCGTTACGAATAGTACCCGTCGAGGCGCTTCAAACGAGGACCCACACCACGGGTTCCACGTCGTTCAGAACCAAAGTCACGTGGTGGGTCCGAGACGCGCGGAGGCGGCAGAGTGCGTGGTGGCGTTTCGAATAGAACTCGTCGAGGCGCTTCGAATGAGTACCCACACGACGGGTTCCACGTCGTTCAGAGCCAAAGTCGCGTGGTGGGTCCGAGACGCTCGGGGGTGGCAGAGCGCGCGGCGGCGTTTCGAACTGTACTCGTTAGGAGGTTCCAGACGGATACCCACACGACGGGTTCCGTGTCGTTCAGAACCAAAGTCGCGTGGTGGGTCCGAGACGCGCGGGGGCGGCAGAGCGCGTGGTGGCGTTTCGAATAGAACTCGTCGAGGCGCTTCGAATGAGTACCCACACGACGGGTTCCACGTCGTTCAGAGCCAAAGTCGCGTGGTGGGTCCGAGACGCTCGGGGGTGGCAGAGCGCGCGGCGGCGTTCCGAACTGTACTCGTTAGGAGGTTTCAGACGAATACCCACACCACGGGTTCCGTGTCGTTCAGAACCAAAGTCGCGTGGTGGGGCCGAGACGCGCGGGGGTGGCAGAGCGCGCGGTGGCGTTTCGAACAGTACTCGCAGAAAGGTTTCAAACGAGTCCCCACACGCTGGGTTCCGCGTCGTTTAGAACCAAAGTCGCGTGGTGGGTCCGATACGCGCGGGGGCGGCAGAGCGCACGGTGGCGTTCCGAACAGTACTCGCTAAGAGGTTTCAAACGAGTACCCACACGATGATTCTGGGGTGAAACGAGTCACAGAGTGCCCGCGGGGGGAGGGACGCGGTATCACTAAAGCGGGTGGAGATGTCATATTTTGACAAAGCGCATTCGGGAGTGAGCGCACGGGAACGTACGCAATAGGAATAATATCATTGGCGTATACCGAGGGCCCGGCGTTCGCTATAATTCCGCGTGATATCGCATCGCTGATTATCCACGCGCGCGCTGTATCCGCAGATACTTGCAGGTCGCTAACAGGCGTTGACCGAGATCCTGGCAGGATCACCATGTAACGGGGCGGTATGGGTCACCTAAAAGCTCTGAACCGGCCCGGGTTACCTAATTTATTTGGGGCCGGATCGGGACTGGGCCAGGTCGTGCGCCACGAAGGGCGGGTCGGTGGGGGAGGATGTGGGAGCGTACTTGAAAATAACAGTTATCTGCGGACACAGGGATAGAGATTCACTCACGTTTTTCTATAAAAAGATAAAAGGCGTTTATTACTATTAGAACTGTCATGTAACGACGCGCAGGTCGATAATCCTAAATACAAGTGCCGCACGCGGCGTCAAAGTCTCTCAAATTTTTCCATTTGTCAGGAAAACACTAGGTCCCAAGAATCGCTTTCGGCGAAAATGTGCCCATATATCGAGGTTTCACTCTAACACTCGCTTGAATCGAAAATGCCCATATATCGAGGGGCGGAGCATCCCCACTTGCTATGCGCACGCACTAACATTCTGCTGCGCTACTTCCTCCGTCACCGGAAACTCACTGAGCGTTCAAAAATTGCGTCCTCAATTCGTGCACGCGGGGGAAATGTCTACTGGCCGCGTGATACCTGTTGTGCGAATCACCCGGGCGATAGGGAATCTGGCGTTGCTCCAGGGCTGAAGCCCTCATGGGAGCGGGTCGACTCGGGTGACGACGCAGGGCAGGTACACGTTGCAGGGACACGTCGCACGAGGAACGAGGGGCCACGAATAGAGGTGACACGAGTTATCGGGCGTCACTCCAACGAACACGACACCGGGCGTGGGGCATCGCGGGGCATCGCGAGGGGCACACGGGGAATCACCATCCACTCACCGCTGCTGCTGTGTCGCCGACGAGCCCGTCCTGGGGCGCCGCTGCGCGGACGCCGTGGGTGGCACCAGCTGGTGCGCCTGGCTCGAGCCAGCTCCGATGCCCGCCCCGCGGGGCCTCCTGGGGCGAGATATGCGGTGAGCGAGCTGGCAAGCGAAATGAAGCACCCACGCACACAAGCACTAAGGGGTGGAAACCCCAGGACACCCGGGACGCGGACACTAATGGTTTGTGCACACGCGGATAATATTCTGCTCTGCTACTGCTACTGCTGCTGCTGCTGCCGTTGCCGTGAAAAGCGGTCTCGAGGCAACCGTTGGGCAAAACTCACGCGAGGAGGTCTGTGCGAAGCGGCGGCCATCCTTGAAGTGCCGTCCGGTGGCGCGCGGCTTGGCTTCCGCCCGCGACGGGCGCGCCACGCTGGCCAGTAAGTAGGACCGGGAGGTGCTGCCATCTCCGATTTGGAGGTGTAACTGCGTGCCGCAACGAGCCTCGTTGCAACTGTAACAATGGCATCTATACTGTCGGTCGTCATAAGTATACTATAACTGTAACTATATATATAGATTCTACGCGTGGTGATCACGCAGCGAGGAAGCGTGACGAAAAGACAGTAGCAGACGGCATTTGAGTGAGCTATAAGCTCATTAATTAATCACTCGATTATCAGATTTCGATCCTAATGGGAGGTGATAGATTGGTTCCCACTCTGTAACCAAACGGAGAATTTCTGTCAGAATTTGTGCCACAGTGCAAATGTAATGAGTGGTGATGTGCCTGGATCCTCAATGAGAGTTGTGGTAAAATTAGTACCACAGATCCTCATCATGATATGCTGCAGACTCCTCAACCGGAAGGAGGAAATTTTGTTGTGAGACAGCTCAAGCAGGTTCCAAAAACTCTGTGGAAAGAGCTCTTGATGGCCTCAATGCTGATCAATAAATCAATTTTATTTGGGACCATCCTTTGAAATTTGAGCATTGACTTGCAGTGACTCCGAAGATCCATTGCTCTGCTACAACCTTAATAAGGTCATCCTGATGAATCTATAGATTTATTCATTCTTGGTGAAACATGTGTCTTCATTATTTCGTGGATGTGGTGAAACTCTGAGCGGAAAGTCTGGTGATGGGAGTTGGGAATTCCAAAGAACATGGAATCTAGATATAGCATGCCTGGACTACCAACATAGTTCGACATCGGTATATATGTGAGAGGGGACGATTTTTAACATGTGAGCAGAGTAACGGGAAATGGACATCCCTGGACTCGGCCTAAGGTGTCGACTTCGATGCCCCCGCCCCCCCCCCCTGCCCCAAATGGCTGTTGGCCATAATCGGGTCGCAGCGCCATTGTAGGGCATGTCTATTCTGTGGATCCGACATATATCTTAGAGAGGACCATTTTGACATTTATGCAGAGAGACAGGAGATAGACATGTCTAGATTTTGCCTGAGGTGTCCACTTCGTTGGCTCACCAAGTGACTGCGTGCAAAAATCGGGACGTAGCGCCGTTTTGGGGCATTTCCTTCCTCTGGAACCGACCTATATGTTAGACAGGACCAATTTGAACAGGTATGCAGAGTTACAGAGAACGGACTTCTCTTGATGCGGCATCGATTCCGGTGGCTCGCGGAATGTCTGCTGGCCATAATCGGGACGTAACGCCGATTCCGAGCATGTCCATTCTCCGGAACCGGCATATATGTTACAGAAGACCATTTTGAACATGTATGCAGAGTAACAGGGAATGGGCATCTCCAGATTTGCCTGGGGTGTCGAATTCGATGCCCCCCCCCCCAAGTGTCTGCTGGCAATAATCGGGTCACAGCGCCATTTGGGGGATGTCCATTTCCTGAATCCGACATATATGTAGGAGGAGACGATTTTGAACATGAATGCAGAGTGACAGGGAATGAACAACTCTTGATTTGGCCTGAGGTGTTGATTTCGAAGGCCCCCCAAGTGTCTGCTGGCCATAGTCGGGTCGCAGCGCCATTCTGAGGCATGTCCATTATCTGCATCCAACAGATATAATAGGGGATACCATTCTGGATATGTATGCAGAGTTACAGGCAATGGACATCCCTATATTCGACCTGAGTTGTCGATCCTAATAGCCCCCCAAGTGTCTGCTCTATATAATAGGGTCGCAGCGTCGGTTTGGAATATGTCCATTATCTGGATCCGACATATATGTTAGAGAGGACTATTTCGAACATGTATGCAGAGTTATAGAGAATGGACCTCTCTTGATTCGGCCTGCGGTGTTAACTTTGATGAACCCTCCAGAGTCTGCTGGCCATGATCGGTTCGCAGCGCCATTCTGGGGGATGTCCATTCTCTGGATCCGACGTATATGTTAGAGAGGACTTTTTTGAACAGGTATGCAGAATGACAGGGAATGGACATCACAAGATTCGACCCGAGGTGTCAACCTCTATGGCCTGCCTCCCCCCCCCGCAAGTGTCTTTTGTCCATAACCGGATCGCAGCTCCATTTCGGGGCATGTCCTCCCTCTGGGACCCATAAATATGTTAGAAAAGCCCATTCTGAACATGCGTGCAGAGTAACAGGAAATGGACATGTCTGGATTCGGCCTGAGGTGTCGATTCTGATTGCCCCCAAATAACTACTCTACATAATTGGGTCGCAGCGCCAGTTTGGAGCAAGTCAATTGATTGCATCCGACATTTATGTTAGAGAAGACCATTTTGGACATGTGTGTAGAGTGATAGAGGATGGACTGCTCGTGATTCGGCCTGCGGTGTCGATTTCGATGGCTCGCCAAGTGTCAGCTGGCCATAATCGGGACGTAGCGCAATTTTTGGGTATTTTCGTCCTCCCGAATCAGCAAATATATTGGAGAACACCATTTTGAACACGTGTGCTAGTTACGGGGAATGGACATCTCCAGATTTTGCCTGAGGTGTCGACTTTGATGGCCTCCCTCCCCTCCTCCAGGTGTCTACTGTCCATAACCGGATCGCATCGCCATTATGGGGCATGTCGTTCCTCTGGAACCGACAAATATGTTACAAAAGCCGATCCTGAACATCTGTGCAGAGTTACAGGGAATGGACATGTTTAGATTCGGCCTGAGGTGTCGATTTTGATGGCTCGCCAAAGTGTCTGCTGGCCATAATCGGGACGAAGTGCCATTTTGGGGTCTGTCCATTCTCTGGAACCGACGTATATGTTAGACGAGACTATTTTAAACATGTGAGCAGTGTTACAAGGAATGGACTTTTCTGTATTCGGCCTGTGGTGTTGAAGTCGATGGCTCGCCAAGTGTCAGCTGACCATAATCGGGACGTAGCGCAATCTCGGGGCATCTTCGTCCTCCCGAACCGGCAAATATGTTCAAGAAGACCAGTTTGAATACGTGTGCAGAGTTACAGGGAATGGACATCACCAGTTTTTGCCGACTTCGATGCCCCCGCCCCCGAAGTGTCTGCTGACAATAATCAGGTCGCAGCGCCATTTTGGAGGATGTCTGTACTCTGGATCTGACAAATATGTTAGAGGAACCATTCTGAACATGTATGCAGAGTTACAGGAAATGGAATTGTCTAGATTTGGCCTGAGGTGCCGATTTCGAAGGCTCGCCGAATGTCTGCTGGTCATAATTGGGACATAGCGCCATTTCGGGCAATTCCATTCTCTGGAACCGACGTATTTGTTAGAGGAGTCCGTTTTGAACATGTGAACAGTGTTACAGGGAATGGACTTTTCTGTATTCGATCAGTGGTGTCGATGTCGATAGCCCCCCGAGTGTCTGCTGGTTTCTATCGGGACGTAGCGCCGTGTTGGAGCATGTCTATTCTCCGGAACCGGCATACATGTTGGAAAATACCATTTTGAACATGTATGCAGAGTAAAAGAAGATGCACATGTCTAGATTCTGCCTGAGTTGTCGACTTCGAGCCCCCTCCCCCTCCCAAGTGTCTGTTGGCCGTAATCGCGTCGCAGCGCCATTTTGGGGCACGTCCTCCCTCTGGAACAGATATATGTGTCAGAGAAGACCATTCTGAACATGTGTGCAGAGTGACCGAGAATGGTCCTCTCTTGATTCGGCCTGCGGTGTCGGTTTCGATGGCTGGCCCAGTGTCAGCTGGCCATAATGGGGATGTAGCGCGATTTTGGAGCATTTCTCCCCTCCCGAATGGGCGAATATGTTGGAGAACATCAATTTGAACACGTGTGCAGAGATACAGGGGATGGACATCACCAAATTCTACTTGAGGTGTCGACTTTGATGCCCCCGCCCCCCAAGTGTCTGCTGGCAATAATCGGGTCGCAGCGCCATTTTGGTGGATGTCTATCCTCTAGATCCGAGATATATCTTAGGAAGGACCATTTTGAACATGTATGCAGAGTTACAGGAAATGAACATGTCTACATTCGACCTGAGGTGTCGATTTCGATGGCTCGCTAAGTGTCTGCTGGCCATGATCGAGTCGCAGCGTCCTTGCGGGGCATTCCTTTCTCCTGGATCCGGCATATATGTCAGGGAGGACCATTCTGAACAGGGATGCAGAGTTACAGAAAATGGATATCTCCAGATTCGGCCTGGGGTGTCGGTTTCGATTGCTCGCTAAGTGTCTGCTGGCTAGAATCGGGACGTAGCGCCGTTTTGAAGCAAGTCCATCCTCTGGAACCGACGTATATGTTAGAGAGGACCATTTTGAACAGGTTTGTAGGATAACAGGGAATGGTAATCATTCGATTCGGCCTGAGGTGTCAACCTCGATGGCCCCCCTCCCACCCACCCTATTACCGACTTTTGGCCATAATCAGATTGCAGCGCCATTTGGGGGCATGTCCTCCCTCTCGAACCGACAAATATGTTAAGGAAGCCCATTTTGAACATGTGTTCAGAGGCACAGGCAATGGACATTCCTAGATTCGGCCTGAGATGTCGATTCCGGTGGCTCTCCAAGGGTCTGGGCCACGATCGGGTCGCAGTGCCATTTCGAGGCATGTCGAATCTCCAGATCCGACGAAAAGGTAAGAGGAGACCATTTCGAACATGTACGCAGGGTTACGGGAAACAGAGATGTCTAGATTCGGCCTGAGGTGTCGATTTTGATGGCCCCCGAAGTGTCTGCTGGCCACGATCGGAGCGCAGTGCCATTTTGGGGCATGTCCATTCTCCTGAACCGATATATATGTGAGAGAGGACCATTTTGGACAGGGATGCAGAATTACAGAAAACGGACATGTCTGGATTCGGCCTGAGGTGTCGATTTCGATGGCTCCTCAAATGTCTGCTGGCCATGATCGTGTCGCAGCGTCATTGTGGTGCATGTTCTTCTTCTGACAACGGCATATATATTAGAGAACACCAGTTCGGACATGTAAGCAGAGTGACACGGGATGGAGATTTCTAGATTCAGCCTGAGGTGTCGATGTCGATGGCCCCTCGAGTGTCTGCTGGCCATCATCGGGGCGCATCGCCATTTTGGGCACGTCCATCCTCTGGAACCGGACAACATATCAGAGAAGACCGTTGTGAACATGTGTGCAGAGTGAAAAGGAATGGATATCTCTAGAATCGACCTGAGGGGTCGACTCCGATGCCTCCGCCTCCCAGGATTCTGATGGCCATAATCGGGTCGCAGCGACATTGTGGGGCATGTCCATTCTCTGCATCCGACATATATCTTAGAGAGGACCATCTAGTATCCAGAGTTACAGAGGATGGACATGGCTAGATTTTGCCCGTGGTGTTAACTTCGAGCCTCGCCTCCCTAAAATCCTGTTGGCCATAATCGGTTGCAGTGCCATTTTGGGGCATGTCCTCAGTCTGGAACCGACATATATGTCAATGGAGCTCATTTTGAACATGTGTGCCGAGTTACAGGGAATGGAGTTCTCTTGACTTGGCCTGCGGTGTCGATTCCCATGGCTTGCCGAGTGTCTGCTGGGCATAATCGGGATATAGCGCCATTTTGGGGCATGTCCATTCCGCGGATTCGGCATATATAATGGAGAAGACCATTTTCAACATGTTTGCAGAGTGACAGCAAATGGACATCTCCAAATTCGGCCTGAGGTGTCGATCCTTCTTGCCTCCCAAGTGTCCGCTGGCAATAATCGGGTCACAGCGCCATTTTGGTGGATGTCAAACACCCGGAATAGACATATATCTGAGAGCGGACTATTTTGAACATGTATGCAGTGTTACAGAAAACGGACATGTCTAGATTCGACCTGAAGTGTCGATTCTGTTTGCCCCCAAGTGTCTGCTCGTCGTCATCGAGTCACAGCGCCATTCTGGAGTATTCCCTTGATCTGAATCCGATATATGTGATAGAGAAGATCATTTTGAAAACTTGGGCAGAGTTACAGGGATTGGACATCTCTCGATTCGGCCTGAGGTGTTGACTTCGGATCCCCCGCCACCCAAGTGTCTGGTGTCCAGAGTCGGGTCGCAACGTCATTGTGGGGTACTACCTCTTCCTGAAACCGGCATATATGTTAGATAAGACCATTCTGAAAACGTATGCAGGGTTACAGAGAATGGAAATTGTAAATTCAGCTTGAGATGTCGATTTCGATGGCCACCCAAGTAACTGCTGACATAATCGGGGCGCAGCGCCATTTTGAGGCATGTCTATTCGCTGGAACCGATATATGAGTCTGGAACGGATATATCTGTTAGGGAGGATCATTCCCAACACGTTTGCAGAGTTACAGGGAATGGACATGTCTAGATTCGGCCTGAGGTGTCGATGTCGATGGCCCCCCGAACATCTGCTGGCCATAATCGGGAGGTAGCGCCATCTTGGGGCATGTCCATTCTCGGGATCTGGCACTAATGTTGGAGAAGATCATTTTGTACATATATGCAGAGAAACAGGGTGAGGACATGTCTAGATTTGGCCTAAGGTGCCGATTTCGATAGCTCGCCAAGTGTCTCCTGGACGTGATCGGGATGTAGCGCCGATTCGGGATATGTCTACTCTCTGGAACCGACGTATATTTAAGAGAGGACTATCTTCAACAGATATGCGGAATGACAGGGAATGGACATCACCAGATTCAACCTGAGGTGTCAACCTCTATGGCCTGTTTCCCCCTCCCCCCCCCCCCCCGCAAGTGTCTTTGGCCATAACCAGATCGCAGTGCCATTTCGGGGCATGTCCTTTCTCTGGAACCCATGAATATGTTAGGAAAGTCCGCTTTGAACATGTGTGCAGAGTTACAGGAGATGGACATGTCTGGATTCCGCTTGAGGTGTCGATGTCGATGGCCCACCAAGTGTCTGCTGGCCATAATCGGGTCGCAGCGCCATTTTTGTGGACGTCTATCCTCTGGATCCGACATATTCCTCAGGGAGCACCATTTTGAACATGTATGCAGAGTTGAAGGGGACGGACATTTCAAGATTCTGAATAGGGTGTCGATTTCGACGCCCCCCCCCCCCAGCTTCTGCTGGCCATGATCAGCTCGCATCGCAATTTTCGGGCATGTCCATCCTCTGGAACCGGCATATATGTTCGAGGAGACCATTCTCAATATGTCAGCAGTGTTACAGGAAACGGACTTTCCTAGGTTTGGCCTGTGGTGTCGATGTCGATGAACCCCCAGATGTCTGCTGGCCATATTCGGGTCGCAGCGCCATTTTGGGGAATGTCCATCCTCTGGAACCGGACAACATATCAGAGGAGACCGTTGTAAACATGTGAGCAGAGTGACCAGTAATGGACATCTCTAGATTCGACCTAAGGTGTCGACTTCGAGCCCCCCCCCCCTCCCAAGGGTCTGTTGGCCGTAATCGGGTTGCAGCGCCATTTCGGCGCACGTCCTCCCTTCGGAACATGAATATGTGTTAGAGCAGACCATTTTGAACATGTGTGCAGAGTAACGGATAATGGACTTTCCTAGATTCGGCCAGTGGTGTCGATGTCGATGGCCCCCCAAGTGTCTGCTGGCCATTATCGGGGCGCAGCGCCATTTTGGGGCACGTCCATCCGCTGGAACCGGACAACATATCAGAGGAGACCGTTTTGAACATGTGTGCAGAGTGACGAGGAATGAACATCTCTAGATTCGACCTGAGGTGTTGACTCCGATGCCTCCGCCCCCAAGAGTCTGCTGGCCATAATCGAGACGTAGCGCTGTTTTGGGGCATGTCCATTCTCCGGAATCGTCATATATGATAAGAAAGACCATTTCTAACATGTTTGCAGAGTGACAGCGAATGGACATCTCCGAATTCGGCCTGAGGTGTCGATTCTAATTCCCCCCGAGTTTCCGCATGCAATAATCGGGTCGCAGCGCCATTTTGGTGGATGTTGAGCCCGTGGATCCGACATATATCTTAGAGAGGACCAATTTGAACATATATGCAGGGTCACAGGAAACGGACATGTCTAGATTCGACCTGAAGTGTCGATTCTGTTTGCCCCCAAGTGTCTGCTCGTCGTAATCGAGTCGCACCGCCATTCTGGAGCATTCCCTTGATCTGAATCCAATATATGTATAAGAGAAGTTCATTCTGAATATGTGGGCACAGTTACAGGGAATGGACATCTCTCGATTCGGCCTGAGGTGTTGACTTCGATCCCGCTGCCCCCAAAGTGTCTCTTTTCGAGAGTCGGGTCGCAACGTCATTGTGGGGTACGTCCTTCTGCTGGAACCGGCATATATGTTAGAGAAGACCATTTTGAACATGTATGCAGGATGACAGAGAATGGAAATTGCCAGATTCGGCCTAAGATGTCGATTTCGATGGCAACCCAAGTGTCTGCTGACATAATCGGGGCGCAGCGCCAGTTTGGAGCATGTCCATTTCCTGGATCCGACGAATATAATAGAGGAAACTATTTCGAATTTGTTTGCAGAGTTACAGAGGATGGACATCTCTAGATTCAGCCTGAGGTGTCGATTCCGATGGCTCGCCAAGTGTCTAGGGGCCATATTTGGGACTCAGCGCCAAGTATCTGCAGGGAATAATTGGGTCGCGGCCCATTTTGGCGGATGTCCATTCACTGGATCCCTCATATATGTAGGAGGAGATCATTCTGAACATGTATGCAGAGTAACGGGGAATGGAAATGTATAGATTCGACTTGAGATGACGATTCTGTTCGCCCCCCAAGTGTCTGCTCGTCGTAATCGGGTGGCAGCGCTATTTTGGAGCTTTTCCCTCCTCTGGAACGAACATGAATGTTAGAGAAGACCATTTTGAACATGTGTTAAGAATCGCAGGAAATAGACTTCTCTTGATTCGGTGGCGCGGTCGATTCCGATGTCTCGCCAAGTGTCTGAGGGCCATATTCGGGACGTAGCGCCATTTCGGGGCATGTCCATTCTCCTTAACCCGGATATATGTTAGAGAGGACTATTTCCAACATGTATGCAGAGCTACAGAGAATGGTATCACCAGATTCAGCCTGAGGAGTCAAATTCGATCTCCCCTTAAGTTTTTGCTGGCCTCTGTCGGGTCGCAGTGCCATTTTGGGGGATGGCCATTCCCTGGATCCGACAAATATCTCAGAGAGGACCATTTTGAGCTTGTATGCAGACTGGCAGGGAAAGGATATCTCCAGAATCGGCATAAGGTGTAAATTTTGATGGCTCCTGAATGTCTGCTGGCCATGATCAGGTCGAAGCGCTATTTTGGGGCATGTCCATCATCTGTATCCGACATATATGTTGGAGAAGCCCGATCCGAACATATATGCAGAGTTACGGGGGATGAACATCCCTAGATTCAGCCTGAGGTGTCAATTTCGATCTCCCCTCAACTTTCTTCTGGCCATTGTCGGGTCGCAGTGCCATTTCGGGGGATGGCCAGTCCCTGGATCCGACACATATCTTAGAGAGGGCCATATTGAGCTTGTATGCAGAGTGGCAGGAAATGGACATCTCCAGAATCGGTATAAGTTGTAAATTTCGATGGCTCCTGAATGTCTGCTGGCCATGATCAGGTCGCAGCGTCATTCCGGGGCATGTCTATTCTCTGGAACTGATATGTATGTTAGGGGGGGACCTTTTTGAACAGGTATGCATAGTTACAGAGGAGGGACATCTCTAGATTCTGACCGAGGTGTCGATTTCGATGGCCCCCCAAGTGTCTGCTGGGCCCAGTTTAGTTGCAGCGCCATTTTGGGGTATGTCCATCATCTGGAACCGACATATATATTACAGAAGACCATTCCGATCTCGTATACAGAGTGACATGGAATGGACATCTCAAGATTTGGCCTCAGGTGTCAATTTCGATGGCCCTCTAAGTATTTACTCGCCATGATTAGGTCGCAGCTTCATTTTGGGGCATATCTATCCTCTCGGTCCGACATATATTCCAGAGAATACCATTTTCAACATTCCCGCAGAGTGACAGAGGATGGACATCTCTATATTCGGTCCGAAGTGTCGACTTCGATCGCTCCCCAAGTGTCTGCTGGCCATAGTTGGGTCGCAGTGCCATTTTGGGCCATTTCCATCATCTGGATCCGGCATATTTGTCAGGGAAGACCATTTTGATTGTGTGAGCAGAGTGACAGGGAATGGACATTCCTAGATTCGACCTTAGGTCTCGATTTTGATTGCTCCCCAAGTGTGTGCCTATCATAATCGGGTCGCAGCGCCATTTTGGAGCATGTCCGTTATCTGGATCCGACATATATGTTAGAGACGACCATCTTGAACATGGACGCAGAGTCACAGAGAATGGATATCTCTATAATCGTCCCCAAGTGTCGACTTCGATGGCTCCCGAAGTGTCTGCTAGCCATAGTCGGGTCGCAGCGCCGTCTTGAGCCATTTTAATCATCTGGATCCGGCATATATGTTGGGGAAGAACATTTCGATTATGTGAGCAGAGTTACAGGGAATAGTTGTCTCTGGATTCGGCCTGGGGTGTCGATTTTGATGGCCTCCCAAACGTCTGCTGGCCATAGCCGAGTTGCAGTGCCATTTAGGGGCATGTCCATTATCTGGGTCTGACATATATGTTAGAGAAGACCATTTCGATCTCGTATGCAGAGTAACAGAGGGTGAAGATGTCTATATTCGGCCCGGAGTTTCGTCTTCGATGGCCCCCAAATGTCTGCTGGCCATAGTCGAGTCGCAGCGCCATTTTGGAGCATGTCCATCATCTGGATCCGACATGTATGTGAGAGAAAGACCATTTCGAACATGTTTACAGAGTGGCGGGAAATGGACATCTCTAGATTCGACCTGAGGTGTCGATTTTGATTGCTACCTAAGTGTGTGCCCATCATAATCGTGTCACAGCGCCATTTTGGAGCATGTCCATTCTCTGAATCCGACGAATATGGTAGAGAGGATTATACCCAACATGTATGCAGAGTGACAGAGAATGGACATCACCAGATTCAGCCTGGAGTTTCAACTCCGATCTCCCCTCAAGTGTCACAGCCCTATTTCGGGGAATGTCTATTCTCTGGAACCTTTAAATTGAGATAGGGTTAAGAGCCTCATAATTAACCTACTATCTTGCATCGTATCCTTGAAGGGATTACGGGATTGATTCATATGTATATATATATCCTTTATAATTCCAAGAAATAAAGATACACAAAACGGAAGATTTAATGTTTACTGTGGACCACCTTTCTTGTGGTCTTCGAAAGTTTATTCATTTCAAATAGAATAGAAATAATCTCATATAAAATTAATACAAATATCACGCGTATAATTACGCTCGCATTCATTCGATCCTAACATCGCGAGAGAGAGAGAGTTTACGCGGGAGAGAGACTCACCAATCTTGCGTTCGCTCAGCATACCACGCGGGCCAGGGTCACGACGCCGGGTCGACATATCCCGGTCCGGACTATACGCAAGGCCGGATCCTGGGCTCGATCCGGGTGCTTCCTAGGTGACGATTTCGGGGCTGCACACCTCTCGCTCCACACTTTTCCAAGGCCATCGACCGGGGCCCTTCTCGCCTCACTCACACTAACACACACATCACTTGGCGCGGATAATATTCTATCCGACGGCTGATCGCAGCCGCTCGCGATGATGGCTCAGGCCAAGCTGCTCGTCATCCGTGCGACGACAGCTGTCCATCTCTGCTCACTATTCTCTCTTTCTCTCTCTCTCTCTCTCTCTCCCCCTCCTCTCTCTGTTCTCATCGTCTGTTAACCTATTCTAATATACGTCGCGTCGCGTGTGGCGATTGACCTCGTCACAGAGCCCCCCGCGAAATCTCGGAACCCGTGAGAGATTGAAATCTTCTCGCGACCGACGGTTTCTATTTCGGAAAACTGAAAAGCTAATTAACTGGAAAAATTCATATCCAAATAATAATCACATCTCGCAATCATAAATAATCAATTCATTATCATCACATTATTCTTCTTCACTGCTGGCAATGACCTGTAAATAATGTAAATATTCTCACTTCTTGTATATAAATGATGTAAATAAACTTATCCATTTTGTAAATAGGAACTGATCAATTGTACATAGGTAAATACTTATACTATCAATACGAGTCTCTCTCAATTTTTCATCTCTCTCTCATTGTATCTATCGCAAACTAATATCGTATAATACGCGTTGTTTCACGCGATTTCAAAATAACTGGAAATTCATAAGAAAATAGTAACTATACGTCGTTTATTTGATGTTGTAGACTCGGTGTTGTTAAAGTTGATGCTGCTCACTCGATGTCTCGTTCTCCAAGCAAGAAATGCGCATCTGCCCACGCCTTGTTGAGTCTTTTTTGCTCAATGCTTCTGATCCGGAATGACTGATTCACTTCGAGCGCACGTTGAACGCGCTGCGCTTGGGTGATGTATACGCGTGCCTCGCGTTCTGCTGCGGTTCTGTAGCCTTTGATCGGCTTCCACTCTTCCTTAACTTTTTGCTGCGGAGGCGGCGGTCGGTCGATAGCCGGCTCTTCTGCAACTTGTATTTGTTGTTGTGGCTCATTAGTAGAGGCTGACTGAATATCTGATTCGTCTTCGAGCTCTTCAATAATGACCTGATTTTGTTGCTGGTCGGTCTTTAGCTAACCACTTAATCACTGCCTCTTTCATAGGTCCGATTTTGAATCACTGTTCTGGTCTTTAACTTTTTCTAGTCACTAATCTTAAGTCTTAGAATGAGGCACTTAGATTTAATATACACTTTTAATCACATTTAGCTTTTATCTACACTCTAGTCACTTATAGCTTTTATATACACTCTAGTCACTTGTAGCTGTTATATACACTCTAGTCACTTATAACTTTTGATTTAAATCTTGTTATTGGGCCTTTCGAGCGCGTGGGCTGTCGATCGGTCTCGCGCGTGATTTGCTCACCTGCAGCTCCTCGCGGCTTCTGGCGGCTATTCCTCCGAGCGCGTGGCGCTGCTGCGGGGCGGGCACCCTCACCGGGACTTGACGCCAAATTTTCTGTGTGCTGCTGATTTGATGATTGCTCGGGCGGATGTTTTCTTGACTTCTGACTTGATGCAACGCTTGCATATTTCAAATCCTTGGCGTGGACAGATGATTGTAATTCAGCTCCATCCTTCGATGATACGTAGACATTTTCTCCCAATTTCCTGCCAATTTCGAATGGTCCTGAAAATTTTTCTGCCAGCTTCGCTGTAAAATTCTTCTCTTCCGATGACAATGGTCGATTCATTTTCAATACCTTATCACCTATCTTGAATCTTATATCACGCTTTGATACATTATAATTCAATTTTTGCTTTCCGCTCGCTTTTTCAATTTTACTTATGGTAGAGTCGTGCACCTCGGGTAACTTATTCATACAATCTGACCAATTTCTTACTGATCCTGAGAAACAATAAAATCTGACTTGAACTTTTCGTGTTGAATAGTGAATTTCTTCGGCTCATCGACTCGCGAGCGCTCATTTGATTGACTTGGATTCTGATTTTCTGAACTGTTTTCTATCTTATTCTCTGAATTTATTTCTGAACTAATTTCTGCTCCGTCTAAATCTTTTAATGACTCTATTAATTCGGCTTGATTACCGTTCTTCATGAAATTTTTCAAGCTTTTTCCGAATATTTCCACGCGTCTCCTTCATCATTTAGGCGCTTTAATTTCGCGTCCATAAATCATGAACGCTGGTGATTTTCCGGTCGAACTCGAAAAATTCGAATTGTGACAAAATTGAAATTGTTGAATATGCTTATTCCACTCTTTGTGGTTATCAGCAAATATCGCTATCATGGTCTTAATATCTCGATTGACTCGTTCAACCGGATTTGCTTGGGGATGGAAACTAGGGGTGAATTCATGCTCTATACCGTTTTCCTCGCAAAATTTATTCATCAATTCGTTTTTGAACTCTAACCCATTATCGCTAATCGAAATTTCCGGTGTCCCATAATGTGTACATAATACATTTTCCAGTGCATTCTGAACCGCTTGCCCAGTCTTTTCACGTAATGGTACGCAGACTATATAACGGCTAAAAATACACTCGAAAATGAGTAAATATTCAAACTGTTCTTTCGATTTTGGAAATGGTCCCATTAAATCCATTGCAATAATTTTCATCGGTCTGTCGACTGTGCGCGTACCCATCATACCTATTTGACCGCGTTGATCTACCTTATATAACGCGCAACTATCGCAATTTTTCACGTAATTCGCGACGTCTAGGTGAATACCGGGCCAGTAGTACGACTGCGCGACCTTCCTATACGTTTTTTCTTTGCCCATATGACCAGCGGATGGCTCGTCATGGCTTTCTTTAATTATTTTTGCGCGGTTTTCTTCTGGAACCAGTAATTTCCACGCATCTAAATCATCAATTATCTCATTTAATTCGTGATCTGGCCTATATTTATGAATTCTACCATCTATAATTTTCCAATCTCTGTATCTTTTTGGAAGTTTCAAAATTTGAAAGAATCTTTTGTTGTACCACTTATCTGATGTTTTCTCAAGAACTCCAACTGAACCGATATTCATCGTGTCGTCTTCAAACATTCTTGAGAGCGCATTAGGGACAACATTAAGCGTTCCCTTGCGGTGGATCACGCGGAACAAATAACTCGCGAGGTCATGGGCCCATCTGCCTACGCGTCCTACTGGATTTTTCTTGTTGAACAGCCACTGTAGCGCGCTGTGGTCTGTCACAACTGTAAATTTTTCTCCCTCAATATACAGCCTAAATTTTTCAATACTCTATTCAATAGCCAGACATTCTCGTTCTGTTACTGACCAAACTCTTTCTTGTTTTGAAAGTGATCGACTCACGTAACAAACTACGCGTTCCTTGCCATCAACTTTATGCGTAAGCATAGATCCTATCCCAGTGTCTGATGCATCAGTATGCAAGACCCATTCATTCAGCGTCTGGAATAGGCCTACTGAGCACGGGTGCAGATACTAATGCCTCTTTCAGCGCACAAAATGCTTTTTCCTGTTCCTCTTTCCACTCAAATTTCGCGTCTTTTTTCAATGAACGATTTATTGGCTCTACAATCGTCGCATAATTTCTGATAAATTTACTGTGCCACGATGTCATACCTGTGAATCTCTTCACTTGTTTGACATTTTTAGGCCTCGGATAATTTTTGATTGCTTCTGTTTTTGCGGGATCGACTCTTAAACCGTGCTCGTCCACTATCTATCCTAAAAATTCAACTTCTTGGCAACAAAATTTACTCTTTTCTCTGTTAATCGTTAAACCTGCCCCCACGATTCTGTTCAATAATTCTTCTAGTAGCTCTAAATGATGTTCAAACGTCTCTGTCACCAGGACAATATCGTCTAAATACCCGTATTGTAAGGCTCTAGGTCTCCTATAATTGAGTCAATTAATCTTTGAAAGCAGGCTGCAGCGTTAGCTGAGCCCATAGGTAGCCTTTTGAATTGCCAGTGCCCTCTACCGGGAATTGTGAATGCGCAAATATTTCTCGAAATCTTTTTAAACTTTATCTGATGGAGTTATATATTTCGCGTTCTTCAATTTCCTTAATATAGTGTCCAAATAAGGTGTCGGATACGCATCTTTTTCAGCTAATGAATTGACTACTCGTAAATCTACTACCAATCTATGCCCTCCGTTCGCTTTTTTTACTAAAAATGCTGGGTTATTCCACGGACTATTTGATTTTTCAACTACATCTGCATCATATAATTTTTGAAATTCTGCATGCATTGTTTTCTCCATTTTATCCGATAACGGAAAATATCTTTGCTTTACTGGACGTGCACTTTTCGAGAGTTGAATCTCGTATTCGATTAAATCAGTTGATTTCAAAAATTTCTCGTTTTTATTCTGGTAAGGTAAACATTTATCTAAAACTCTTTTCAGTCTGTAAGCTTCATAATCACTCAATTTTTTCAAACCTTCACCTCTCGATTGTGGCTTTTGCGCGTTTTTTGACGCTTCAGATTTTGACTCAATTTTCTCTTCCGCTGATGTTGGAATTTCAGACTCTAAATTCATTTGATTTGGTGCTTCGATTGAAAATAATTCAAATGCAAATTTTCGCTTGTCCTTGAAGTCTGCGAATGTATATTCGTCACTGTCACCTAAGATATGCATCCCAAAAAACGGATAAATTCAAGTCCCAAAATGAGATCTACAGGCAATGATGGCATACTAAGAATCGGCATATTTTTGTTTATCCCAGCTATCTCCAGGGGAGTGATCAATTCCCCAGCTACTTCTTCCAATTCTCCGTTCACCATTTGAGCGTACGAAAAATTAGAGGGTTGGAGCGCAATACCAATTTGCTCTGCGATGTCTCGATACTTTCTGCCTATCACGGACCGTGCGGCTCCCGAATCTAATAATCCCTTCAATTCTATTGGAGCAATTTTCACGTTGATCCAATATCGAGGATAATCTGTCGGTTTTGTGGTATCAGGAACTTTGAAAATCCTATTCGCGTCAACTTGAAAAGTATTCCCAGTTTCTTGAGATTGTGATTGGCTGGCTTCGCAAACTTTTGAGACCTGTTTGGACGTAGCTAACGCAATGGTCTCATTTACGCCGCTGGTTTCGCGTTTCCCGCCTCGGCTGATGGTTCCGCCGCGGGCGCGTTTTCTTGTAAATTCACTGCATTAACCGGCGCATTTTGTTGTTGTATTGGTGGTGGTTGGCCCTGATTCTTGTAATTATTACAAAAGCCATTATTATAATATCCACCATAACCTCTACCAGGGTAACCCCCGCGATAACCACCTCCTCGATTTCCTCTATAACCTCCTCTTAGATAATTGTTTTGGTAATTATTATTGTAATTTCCATTGTAGCCTCTATTCTGATTGTGATATTGATTTTGACTTTGATTTTGATTGTTATTCGCGTAAAATTCGCGCGTCTGAAAATTTTGTTGCTGAGGATAGGTATTTTGGGAATTTTGAGGTGGTGGTCCCGCTTGAGCACCCTGCTGCTGGCCATTCCCACCGTTGCCATTGTTGTTATTATTGCCTCCCCGATTGCCTCGATCTCTACGTCGACTTCTATTTCGACCTTGCCCGTTATTTTGATTTGAATTTTGCGCGTTATTGCCCTGACTCGCGTTTTGACCGTTCGGTTTCGGTGAGAGTTCTTCTCTTAATTTCTGAATTTGAATATTCAT
Source organism: Eretmocerus hayati (assembly GCA_029851415.1). NCBI lineage: Eukaryota > Metazoa > Arthropoda > Insecta > Hymenoptera > Aphelinidae > Eretmocerus > Eretmocerus hayati. Next base: position 90,544,353 of record CM056742.1, on the reverse strand, counting down.
CAACTTCGCAACATCTGCCATAGTTGTTACTTCGACGGTTGCTAAATCTATCGTCTCTTTTCCAGACTCCGATTCTTTCTCCTTATCTTGACTTGAATTTTGAGTCTCTTTTGAATTTTGATTTGAATTTTTAGGCTTTTGCAAACTTGATTTTTCATCATCTTTCTCAGTACCCCGAACAAGTGCTTGATTTTTGCCCGCATCAAAAGTTTTTCCAAGATCGGTAGCTTGTCTGGAAAATTTCTCAATACCCGCGTGCAAATATCGACGCATCAAAGGGTGAAAATCTTTTCTCATGTTATAATAAATGCGTTTAACCTGTTTCGATTCGGGTGGAGGTTCCGGCATTCTGTTAAAAATTAGACGCATCGCTGTGATGTATTCGTGAACTGGCTCATCATCTTTCTGTAATCGTGCGCGTGCTTCGTCTGCTAACCGTTCTGAATACTTTTCGTCCTGGTAATGCGCGCGAAAACGAGTAAGCACGTCTTCCCAAGAATTCCAGCTACGACCGCGTAACCGATACAAGTTTAACGCTGGGCCGCTCAACAGCACCGCTACTGTGCGTAGAATATCATTCTCGGACATGCCTGCCCCCATTCTGTGTTCATCGACTTTAATCAAAAATTCTTCTAAACTCTGGTTTGCTGAACCTGCAAATCTAAGGTTCCATGATTTTACTGTGCGCGTGAGATCTCTCGTCTCAGCTGTATTCCTATCGTTTCTATTTTGTGTATTCGTGTGAAAATCTGAACGCGCTGCTTGTGTTTGTTGCGTGTTATTCGGCTGCGGTGCCTGATTTACGTCCGCTGCCCAACTCACGCGCGAATGGCCGCTGAGTCTTGGCAAAGAGGGCCTCGGATTCTCCCCTTGATTCTGCGAAAATTCATTCTCACTATCACTTGAAGAAATTCCCTCATCATCCTCGATTTGCCTCGTTTTATTACCTCTATATGATTTATTCTCAACGCCGCACAATTCGTATTCCTCTTCTAATAACGCTTGCTGTAATTGCTCGCGTGAAATTTGACTACGCCGTTTGGGTTCATTTGAATCTGTCTTTGTGTGCGTATTGTTGTGTGGCTCGGCAATTGGCTCTTTCGCTTGCCGTTGGGTATTCGATTGTAATGCCGCGCTCGATCTCGCACTATTCTGAAAACGCACCGTCTGGTCTAAAATATTCTCGCGGATGATTTGATTTTCAGCATTTTCGCGGTCCGACGAATTTTTCCAACTATCCGCGATCTGCATTGGAATTTCATATAACCGGCCATTTTCATGTCGCAACGTAATACATTTTATTGGCGGTTCGTTGGCTTTTTGGATTTCCGGGCGCACGTCGTTTTGAACTAACGCCAATCGCCGCTGTGCACTCTCTTGCACAACCGCTAATTCATCGCGTAATGAGCTTCTTTGCACTCGGTGATTGCGCCTAGTCACGTTCTCATCGTTTATATTGTTCGCAAAAATGTCGTCCTCCTCATATCTATTGAGAATTGAATGCCTATCATGGGCTGTCTGTGTGGTCTTGCGTAAAAATCTCGGCAATGCCTCCATTCGCGCGACTCCTAATTCAGCCAGATCCATCAATAAATACTGATCAAAATCTATCTCATTGTATTCCCCGCGAATGCGCTTACGCAACCGTTCTACTCTAGCTTCAAATGTCCCTTTACGCGAGAGCAAGAGTTCACCCAAAGCCTCATCTAACGTTTCTTCCTCAATATTGTTTATAAAATCGTCCAAGACGTGGGTATCCATGTGAGATCCAGCCATTTTTGAAAGAAAAATTTTCTCACTTCTCTTACTACAATTAAAAATTCAGACGGGCCAGAAATCAGAATTATTCACTTCAAAATTCCATCACTTCAATATTACGCGTGAGGAAATCACGCCGCAATTATTCATTATTCTATCATGCGAAATATTATTCTCATATCATTGAGAAATTGGTCAAACGTAAGCGTGAAAACTGGTCGAGGCAAAATTTGAGTGCTAAATCTATATCTCTATTCATTTCTATATGCCTGTTAAACTTGACACGCCTACATCCCGCTGTTGAAAATTCAAACAAATTTCATTCTCACTAGTAGGAAAAAAACTGCCATCGACTCGTGTTGACGCTTACGAAGCTTGCTATACATATATCCGCATCACGCGATCTTACATTTACGCGTGAGGTACTTGACTCTAACTTCGCCGGCTGAACTTGGCCTTGGCGCGCTTTCTATCAATTTCATGTCTCACAAATTTTCATATATATTCAAAGATTCGAACGATTTTAACTGAAATTTGACTACTTTACTCATTTTAAAATTTTAAGGCTCGATTTTGGGGGGGTTTCCAATTACTGCACTCCTCTTCATTTCCTGTAACGCTTTTTTCGAATGAAATTGAGCGATTGCTCCAAAATTTGCGCGCGAAACGCGTTACATGAAATTTCAAAGTACAATAATTAATTAAAGGTTGGGCGCCATTGAGATAGGGTTAAGAGCCTCATGATTAACCTACTATCTTGCATCGTATCCTCGAAGGGAATACGGGATTAATTCATATGTATATATATATATATATATATATATATATCCTTTATAATTCCAAGAAAAAGATACACAAAACGGAAGATTTTATGTTTACTGTGGACCACCTTTCTTGTGGTCTTCGAAAGTTTATTCATTTCAAATAGGATAGAAATAATCTCATATAAAATTAATACGAATATCACGCGTATAATTACGCTCGCATTCATTCGATCCTAACATCGCGAGAGAGAGAATTTACGCGGGTGCCGTTTCCTGAATTTCGCAGAATATATCACGAGTTTTGAGACGCAACAAAGCTCAAACGATTGGAGGTTTTATTGTGAAGCGCGCTTACTCGATGATTTAGCCCGAAAAGTATTTGAAAGTTGTGAGGGCACTAATATGGGCTCTGGATCTCGGGAGAGAGCCGTATCATCAAAATTGTTGAAAGGATAACTCGATGGAGGTGTGCGTGCATTCATGGATCAATATTGGGACTGGTGGGGTGAATAGTTCCTGAATCAAATTTTACCCATCCTCGGGTACTTCAGTCCCCGGGCAAAATGAAAATTGATTAGAGAAATTCAATGACTTGAGAAGGTGAATGGAATGGGTACTCAGGGCCACTCGCATATCATCCTCCAAGACTCAGGAATCTTGGGTGATTCAGATATCGTCGATGAGGTTTGTGGGTACTCGGGCCCGTTCCTCCACCAAAACCTCGTCTTCGAATTGCATCGAGATCATTATTCAGCAATGAAAATGCGGAAACTATATATCATGAGCCATTTATTCGAAGTATTTACACGAAATTCTGGGAAGCAAGAGGACCAAGCTTGATACAGCTCTGGAATTCAACTGAGCATAAGCCAGCCTGAATGGCCTAAAGAGCCTGTATTCATTATTTGGTACTCTAGCCGTACAGTATATCTATATTGTGAGTAGATAAATGAATAGATCATGGAACATTCGAAGAACGGTCATTTCATGTAAAAGATAACATCAATTGAACATTTTCGCCAAACCTGCTCAAAACATTCGATTCTTCATCTCAAAAGATAGTAAACTCAACGCAAAATTCAGACTCAATGAGTTTTGATTAATGGTCAGAAACGGGAAGATAGGCTCCTGGCATACTCCAGAAGCACGTGGCTTTTCATCCATCTTGAGAATTATCAGAAAATCAAACAAGAATGAGAGTTCTTTTAATATTGTGCCATTCTAATCATCGATGCTTCGATGCGGAAAAAAGCTATTCCACTCACAAATACAAGATGTCCATTCGCTGTAACTCTGCTCACATGATCAAAATGGTCTTCCCTGACATATATGCCGGATCCAGATGATGGAAATGGCCCAAAATGGCGCTGCGACCCGACTACGGCCAGCAGACACTTGGGGAGCCATCGAAGTTGACACTTCGGGACAAATATAGAGATGTCTATTGACAGTATCTCTGCATACATGTTCGAGATGGTCTTCTCTAACATATATGTCGGAACCGGATAATGGACATGCTCCAAAATGGCGCTGCGACCCGATTATGATGGGCACACACTTGGGGAGCAATCAAAATTGACACCTCAGGTCGAATCTAGAGATGTCCATTCCCTGTCACTTTGCATACATGTTCAAAATGGTCTTTCTCTAACATACATGTCGGATCCAGATAATGGACGTGCCCCTCAATGGCGCTGCAACTCGACTATGGCCAGCAGACGTTTGGGGGGCCATCGAAATCGACACCTCAGGCCGAATCTAGGGACAACCATTTCCTGTAACTCTGCTCACATAATCGAAATGGTCTCCCCCAACGAATATCCCGGATCCAGATGATTGGAATGGCCCAAAATGGCACTGCGACCCGCATATGGCCAGCAGACACTTGAGGAGACGAAAATTGATTCTAATTGTCACCGGTTGTCGGCGAATAAACAACCGAGATGGAGACCTTTCTCGCGAGTGGCTGCAAAAGCCCTCGTGTAACATATAAGCCCGATCAAAATCATGACCATCAAGCCACTTTGGCTAGGTGACGTCGGGGGCCAACCTCTACTCGGATCTCTTCAGCCCCCCTGAAGAGTCTGATCCGGAGAGGAAAGACGAAACGCACCAACATCTAGCGTAGAATCAAAAAAAAAATTTTTCGTTTCTCATTTCATTTTTCATGTATTTGAAATTCCATCAAAATCCTTCAAGTTGCGACACTCGAGTTGCGAGGTACCTCGAAGGTACATAGATCGAATTGGAGTAATCCAATATCGATCTATGTCACTCAATCAACAAATCCGTTGATTAAAATTAGCTCGCATTAGCCGAGTCATGTAATAATATGATTTGAAATTCCCGCGAGCGATAAAGTCTCGATCGTTCATATCGATCGAGACGAAAATTGATTCTAATATCTTGATTTTGCCTGAGGTGTCGACTTATAGCCCCCCCCTCCCAAGTGCCTGTTGGCCATGATCGTTCGCAGCGCCATTTTGGGACATGTCCTCCCTCTGGAACCGACATATATGTTAGGGAAGCCCATTTTGAACATGTGTGCGAAGTTACAGAGGATGGACTTCTCTTGATTCGGCCTGCCGTGTTGATTCCGATGGCTCGCCGAATGTCTGCTGGCCATGTTCGGGAAGTAGCGCCATTTTGGGGCATGTCCATTCTCCGTAATCGGCATATATGTTAGGAAAGACCATTTCGAACATGTTTGAAGAGTTACAGGAAATAGACATCTCTATATTCGGCCTGAGGTGTCGATTTCGATGGTCCTTAAGTGTCTGCTGGCCATGATCGGGTCGCAGCGTCATTTCGGGGCATGTCTATTCTCTGGAACCGATATGTATTTTAGGGGGGACCTTCTTGAACAGCTATGCATAGCTACAGAGGAGGGACATCTCAAGATTCTGCCCGAGGTGTCGATTTCGATGGCCCCCAAGTGTCTGCTGGGCATAGTCGAGTTGCAGCGCCCTTTTGGGTCATTTTCATCATCTGGATCCGGCAAATATACCAGAGAATACCATTTTTAACGAAAATGTTTGCAGAGTTACAGAGGATGGACATCTCAATGTTCGGCCCGAAGTGTCGACTTCGATGGCTCCCCGAGTGTCTGCTGACCATAGTCGGGTCGCAGCGCCATTTTGGGCCATCCTCATCATCTGGATCCGGCATATGGGGCGATTTACGTCAACTCTTCAAGCGTGCTTCTTGAGCGTCGAAAAAGCTCTTTTCTCACGTTCTGTCTCGTACTCTAATTCATACCAAAAAAATATCAAAGACATCATATTCGATGTATTTTTCCTTCTGCTTCCCAATGGCGTGGTCTGTTTCACGAAATAAGGTCAACATAACCTCAAAATCAGTCTTTGAAAAGTAAGAAGCTTTATATCTCAAAATTACCCCTTTCTTTATTTTTCTTTTGATATTCTTATTGGAAAGATTAGACAATTTTACGTCGATGTAGCTTGAGAAAAAATAGACGTTTTTCTGATCCTAACGAGATAGGAAGCGAGACAAAAGTGGCACTACAACAACCGTGCACGCGCCATGTACCCGCGAGCTCCCTTGTCTGTGACGTTACGCATATGATGAAAATATGAAATACATAATGATGAGTGATGATTTCGATGAAATAATTCAACGTTTAGCCTTCGACTTCTCCCCTACTTTTTGATTGGAAGACGTTTCACTGGTTTTTGTTTCATCTGAGGACGTTTCGCTGTTTTCGGTTTTGTCTGAGAGTTTTTCTTTGCCGGGGTCTTTCTTCTCTTGGTGATCTGACTCGCTCCTTCCGATGCCCTCTTTTTTGGGGGAAGATGTTGTATTCAGAAGCCAAAGAGTACTTTTTGAACATCAACAAACTATCAGAGGTAGGGATGAAAGCATGGGACTGCAGAGTTCCAGGGATTGGATCAGTATTCATGTCGAATCTTAATTTCAACTCATTTTTCACCTGCTCATAAACCCCTTCTCCACTGAAAAATACCTTGATCTCCTTACAATACTTCTTCGCCCACTTAAACAGAGATTGTAGTGTGAGAATATGGTGTTGAGAAGAGCACTGTAAGGTGGCTTGCTTAGCGCCTCTCTTCAAATTTGCACCAACCCCATCGCAGGCGCCCTTTCCGTGAGCAGTTGCATGGAAGTGCCATTCTGCTACGACCCCAAAATCTTTCTCATGTGCAACGAGATAAGTAAAATTACTCTTATTTTTGAAATGTTGGCTAGCTCCGTCAGTGACATAAAAAATGTTCGTAACTAGTTCAAAATTTTTTTTCAAGTATTCAATTATAATCTTCTGGTATTGGTGAACAGAGTACGTGTCATGGGCTAAGTTGTCGGAAATGATTGCCAGGCTTCTATGTTTCAATTCGCCATTTTTTACGTAGTAGATCACAACTGTGAATATTGTGGCTTGGTTATTGTTCCAGTGGAACGATTGAACTGAGTTCTGGACCACAAAGGCGTAGTTTTCTGTAAAATCAAAACAAACAATGAACCGCCCAGGTTGTAGATTAATTTTCAGTTCTTTCACGGAAGCCGATTGTTGTCTAGCAATGAATCGTGCATTTTCGATTTCATGAGCCTTTCGCATAACAAATCAAGGAACTCATGTGTGTTTAAGCTCTCAGTAACTATCGAACATCGGTCTGTGTGCGTCCATGTTTCAAACTTGATTACACTTATATCCTTTTTCTCAAATTTATCAAGAAGAAAATTTCTCATTGGTCTCGGGTTTGAGCAGTTAAGACAATCAAGCAAGAAACATTAAGGCGATGGATTGGGACACACAATTCTTTGCAAACAGTCTTGATAGTTATTGAATTCCATCTGAGAGTTTTTCGTCAAACTTCCAATATTTATGCTATCTAGCATGAGCTTGACATTTTCATGGTGCACACACACACAAACCACGTGCGTTCCACTACTGCCAGCTATAACGCAATGCTTTGGACGGAGTTGAGTGAATTTAGAAAGCCAATTTCCTTCTCTGGATACTCTTGAACGAATTGCGAGTAGAGTTCGTTCATATTGCAAAGTAATAAACGTTTCTGAACATGTTCCCGCTTCCCATCGCTGTTCTTTACTGAGATGTAATCATTCATCCCTGGCATAAGCCGACTTTTATCATCTCTGTTATAATAAGCTTCGACCGCATCTACAACATTTGGAGATAGGGTTTCCCTCCGTTTGTTATCGGGCCAAGACAAGATTCCACGGTCTGAAACGAGACCTTTAGCTCTCCTCGCTTCCCATTCTGTACACCCAAACTCTTTCACAAGATCATTTCGGCTCCAAAATTTAGGAGCTAAAGTAAGCAGAAGAATTCTTCCACGTTTATCTTCTGAGCTACTGAATTTTTCTTTCATTTGTTCAAGGACTGTCAAACCAGCAATATGATTTGCATCATTGCATTCTACTTCTTCAAATTTACATCTTTTAGCATTTGTTGGTGTCTTTCCTTGGTAGAATCCAATCTACAAGCGACACATATCTTAGAGTACTCGGGTATCGATGGGTACTTTTCCTTAATATTTTTGGGAACGTTCACTCAACCTTTAGTGACTTTGTGATTCTCCTTCTCAAAAGGATTCACGCACCGCATGTTCATTTTCAACTCATCAGGTAGATAGTACCTCCAAATTATACGATTCAAAGAGATATCGAGCAGCAATTCACCGGTCTGTATACAATTTCCAATAATTTATCCTAATTAGTGCCGTGGACATCAGTTCAATTTATAAACCAAAGGCGACATCTCAGGTTTGGGTAGTGAATTCTTGACGCCACCTATCGGGGTGATCCAGAATATGTCAACTACGGTACCACATCTAAATCCTCGGTACTTTGTTTAAGACATGAAGATTGAGAGGTTGAGGTGAGCCCCCGATTGCGCTCGAGTATGGTAGTGCTACCTCTTGCTGGCTCTCTAGCTCAACAGGATCAAAAATACGTCTTTTTCTCTCAAGCTCCATCGACGTAAAATTGGCTGATCTTTCCATTAAGAATATCAAAAAAAAAGAAAAAGGGGTTATTTTGAGTTATAAAGCTTTTTATCTTTCAAAGACAGATTTTGAGGTTATGTTGACCTTGTTTCGCAAAACAGACCACGCCATTAAGAAGCTGAGGAGAAATACATCGGATAAGATGTCTTTGATATTTTTTTGGTATGAATTTGAGTCCGAGACAGAACGTTAGAAAAGAGCCTTCTCGACGCTCAAAAAGCACGCTTGGAGAGTTGACGTGAATCGCCCCATATATGTTAGGGAGGATCATTTTGATTATGTGAGCAGAGTGACAGGGAATGGACATCTCTAGATTCGACCTGAGGTGTCGATTTTGATTGCTCCCCAAGTGTGTGCCCATCATAATCGGGTCGCAGCGCCATTTTGAAGCATGTCCATTATCTGGATCCGACATATATGTTAGAGACGACCATCTCGAACATGTACGCAGAGTTGCAGAGAATGGACATCTCTATGTTCGGCCCTCAATGTCGACTTCGATGGCTCCTCAAGTGTCTGCTAGCCATATGCGGGTCGCAGTGCCATTTTGGGCCATTTCAATCATCTGGATCCGGGATATATGTTGGGGGAGACCATTTCGATTATGTGAGCAGAGTTACAGGAAATGGTTGTCTCTAGATTCGGCCTGAGGTGTCGATTTCGATGGCCCCCCAAACGTCTGCTGGCCATAGTCGAGTTGCAGCGCCATTTAGGGGCACGTCCATTATCTGGATCCGACATGTATGTTAGAGAAAGACCATTCCGAGCTCGTATGCAGAGTGACAGGGAATGGACATCTCCAGATTCGGCCTGAGGTGTCGATTTCGATGGCTCTCTGAGTATTCACTGGCCATAATCAGGTCACAGCGCCATTTTGGGGCATATCTATCGTCTGGATCCGACATATATCCCAGAGAAGACCATTTTGAACATGTATGCAAAGTGACAGGGAATGGACATCTCTAGATTCGACCTGAGGTGTCAATTTTGATTGCTCCCCAAGTGTGTGCCCATCATAATCGGGTCGCAGCGCCATTTTGGAGCATGCCCATTATCCGGTTCCGACATATATGTTAGAGAAGACCATCTCGAACATGTATGCAGAGATACTGTCAATAGACATCTCTATATTTGTCCCGAAGTGTCAACTTCGATGGCTCCCCAAGTGTCTGCTGGCCGTAGTCGGGTCGCAGCGCCATTTTGGGCCATTTCCATCATCTGGATCCGGCATATATGTCAGGGAAGACCATTTTGATCATGTGAGCAGAGTTACAGCGAATGGACATCTTGTATTTGTGAGTGGAATAGCTTTTTTCCGCATCGAAGCATCGATGATTAGAATGGCACAATATTAAAAGAACTCTCATTCTTGTTTGATTTTCTGATAATTCTCAAGATGGATGAAAAGCCACGTGCTTCTGGAGTATGCCAGGAGCCTATCTTCCCGTTTCTGACCATTAATCAAAACTCATTGAGTCTGAATTTTGCGTTGAGTTTACTATCTTTTGAGATGAAGAATCGAATGTTTTGAGCAGGTTTGGCGAAAATGTTCAATTGATGTTATCTTTTACATGAAATGACCGTTCTTCGAATGTTCCATGATCTATTCATTTATCTACTCACAATATAGATATACTGTACGGCTAGAGTACCAAATAATGAATACAGGCTCTTGAGGCCATTCAGGCTGGCTTATGCTCAGTTGAATTCCAGAGCTGTATCGAGCTTGGTCCTCTTGCTTCCCAGAATTTCGTGTAAATACTTCGAAGAAATCGCTCATGATATATAGTTTCCGCATTTTCATTGCTGAATAATGATCTCGATGCAATTCGAAGACGAGGTTTTGGTGGAGGAACGGGCCCGAGTACCCACAAACCTCATCGACGATATCTGAATCACCCAAGATTCCTGAGTCTTGAAGGATGATATGCGAGTGGCCCTGAGTACCCATTCCATTCACCTTCTCAAGTCATTGAATTTCTCTAATCAATTTTCATTTTGCCCGGGGACTGAAGTACCCGAGGATGGGTAAAATTTGATTCAGGAACTATTCACCCCACCAGTCCCAATATTGATCCATGAATGCACGCACACCTCCATCGAGTTATCCTTTCAACAATTTTGATGATACGGCTCTCTCCCGAGATCCAGAGCCCATATTAGTACCCTCACAACTTCCAAATACTTTTCGGGCTAAATCATCGAGTAAGCGCGCTTCACAATAAAACCTCCAATCGTTTGAGCTTTGTTGCGTCTCAAAACTCGTGATATATTCTGCGAAATTCAGGAAACGGCAATCGTGTATTCCAAGATCCCAGAGGCCCAAATCCTGCAGAATATATCGCGAGTTTTGGGAGGCTACAAATCTCAAATATTTGTGAATTTCATTGGTGAATGCGCTGACTCGATGATTCGATCCGAAAAGTGTTCGTCATTATTCGAAAATTAGATATTGTTTTGGAACCCGGCGCGTGACTGGTTGCTCTTCTGCTGGAACTCCCGACTGGCCTTGAGTATCCCCTCAATGTTTGAGACAAAAAAATTTGTACCAGCAAGATGTTCATATAGTTGGGAATGGTGATTCTTCCAAATTATCAATGTGATAGACATTTGTCGTTGATCTCATTTGTTTGGAGAGGGAGATGATCTTCAGGATCATGAAATTGATAGAAGTTTGTCGTTAAGCTTCACCAAATAGATTTGAAGACATTTGGCATTGAAGTGGTGAAGGTGTATGGGTTATAAGCAGTCGAGGCATATGTGTTAACGCAGCCAAACACTGCATTTATCCAACGAGATACAATGCTAATTGCGAAGATCAGTTTATGATTAAGAATAAAATCAGTGGTATCAAGTCCTAGTGATTGATGGACTGGCAAAAATCAAGATGAATGATATTACTGTATTTATCCGAATATAAACCGCACCCGCATATAAGCCGCACCCCACTCTTAAGATCGATATGTTTGATTTTTCTCAACCCCAATAGAAGCAGCACGATATTTTTGAGATAATCAAGTGAATTCCAGCAGAACTGGGGGAATCAGTGCATATATTTAGTCAAATGAATTTTAAATAAAATGAAAAAGGTCAGTGCACATATGACCAAATTCCAGATTTTTTTCACTTTTGCTGTCATACCACCATCATTTGGGCTGTGTAACGTGTAATGAGGCCTCACCAGTCAAATTTCCTTCGTTCGGATGTCCCAAAAGGGTACACCTGATTTGTATGTGGATAGACAGCAGAGCCGATGAAGTGCGAGAAAATACCCGAAAATCGACAAAATGACGTGTCATCCGGACCAACTCTCAAAATTCGTTAAGCCTCCATGGTTTTAGCATATCACAGCAGGATCTGTACTTCTGCGAGCATGTTTCTCACAATTCAAAAGTTTGCTTTATTCCTTTCAGGAAGATGAACATCGATGTACTCAGTCGTGACACGCATTGAACAGTCTGTCACTCCATATCAATGGAAAATCATTACTCCTGTTCTTAGGCTCATACACCTTTTGGCGTATCCTAGAGATACTTGTCTCACTCTTGCAAGAATGAAGGAATCGATTCATCGCAAGTCCATGTACATCAACGCGAGAATCAAGGAGTCGCATTCAACCGGAAGAAAATTAGTGTCACTCATGATATATTTACGTCATTCTCAGCGGTATACACTCGCTGTAATCGACGGACGGACTCCAAACCACCGATAAATGATGGATGATAGTATCAAGATACCATAACCACCTCGCTACTCTCCGACTCTAGCGCGTCTTGAAGTCCCATTGGTACAAGTACGGGCTACTGAGAACCTTACATAGACGGCGTCGTCATGAAACGTTCCATAAAATCTTTCAAATTATTGAAAGACACTCCATTTGTATTTGCATTTGGATTTGTATAAGAATGACTAAGGTCGTATCTAATATTTGCATCTTGTAAGCCAATGGATGATGAGATCTGGTAGGACCGAAACACACCGATATTTGGTGTGTTTTTGACACCTCTCGATAGGTCATAAGCCTCCATCATTACCATTTGGCGATCTCAATCATGAACTCTAAAAGTTGAGGATTTTTCACATTCATTCGAGTATTCTATAAGACATCTTCAGCCGGTCAACCACCGACCCTCACCCAATCAATGCAAATTTCGGACCGAATCTTTAGGAAATCCCCAAAATGTGGCACAAGACTTTGTTCTGTTAATCGTTTAGCAATTTTTTCCAGATGATCCACACGGGAGATTATGTTCTCAGAGACATCAAAGAAGTTGTCTAGAAATTTTCAGACATGTACACAGCGTTTTTCAGCATTACCACTTTCAGGAGCCAAAAGTCAGAAGTTTATGTGATTCCTCCATATAGAGTCTACTCAATTTTGGACAAAATCAAGAAAATCAGTGCACAATATTCTAGCTATAGGTAGTCGAATGGTTTGGTGCGTTTTGGTGTTCACGCTCATGATGAATGATCAGCGGCTCCGAGTATAAGCCGCACCCGCGTATAATCCTTACTCCGATTTTCTGAATCCTACGATAGATAGAGGAATGTGCGTCTTATATTCGGATGAATACAGTATAAGTCGGACTGAAAAAATTGAGTATTCCCCTCAGACCATGAACCCACCAAAATTCCTTTTAACACTGTTTGAAATATATGTACAAATTCCTGGGTCCACAACTGGCTCTTGAGTATATGAATTGCGAATTCGTGATTGACAGGATATATTTATTCATTCCCACGAAGCAGCGTTACATTATTTCTCACGATAAGGGTCATAGATATGACGCATGGTTAACAAGTCGTGTGCTCACAAGGCCCGGCCCAGTCAACTATAGGAAGATTCCCTGCAAAACCGTACACCAAGTCATGAAGCCCACTGAGATGCTTCGCTAAGCGGCCAAGCACAGGGCTATGCCGAGCGCGGGGAGTTGGGTGGACTGGTTACGACGTCGTGAATCTGTGGACCCTGAACGGCGCCCAGGCCACTCGGTGGAAGAAAAGGTGCTTACCACGTCGTCGAGCTGGGGTATAGACTGTTCGGTAGCTAGCCTACGCAACACGATTCTCCGCGATAGGGGCAGCTATCAGGATGAACGCACGCTAGGGAAACATCCTGAAGTCCACTCACCACATTAGCTGACGTCATCTGGATGAGCACTACACCTATACTTCTGCTGCACCTGGACTGCCTGGCTACGTCTCTCTCCTTTTTCCACTTCCTCTCTCGTGGTCTGTAAGTTAGTCCGGGCCGGGTCACCCTCTAGGGTGACCCGGCCCGTGCGTAGGGTGCGGTGGCCCTGAGAAGAATGCGGTGTGTGCTGCCCACGTAACCAGCGGTTGTTAGCACAAGTCTGGGTCATACACACGAACAATTGAGTCTCACGTGAGCACTGGAACATCCGCAGCGCGATTACTCATCCCTCACTTAGCGAGCTCCTGGCGCACGGTGGATTTACAGAGCCCAACATACAGGGGGGTCTACACCAGGTGGCTTCAATCCCAAGATCCGCGGCCGGTGATGCGCAGCGAAGCTCCCGCAGCGCTGCAGCGCCCAGCAGTGTGGGCGAATAAGTGCTACTCCCCACCCGGTAGTGGGAGTTACCAGCCTATTTGAGCACTGTCAACTGCTACTCCACTACCCTCTGCGACTCGGGTGTACCACAATGAAATAGAGGAACGTACCTTTGATTAGCCCAAAATCCGTCTAGTCCAAGGCTACGACGAGGCCAGGCAAAGGGCTGACCAAGAAGCCTCCTGCAACTGACCGTTGCAGAATACACCCTCCTATATACTATGTGGCATGGAATTTTGCATGGGATTGGAAGCATGATGCATCATTATACTCTTGTAATCCAGTTTCCCTTCCATCCCTTCCTTCAATAAGGCTTATACACTGAGCGATCGAGTACTTCTTTAATCGATGGGATTCCTGTTAAAGGTGGGCTCTTCCATCCCTCAGATGATGATCAAGAAGTGGCGTTTCGATATGCCGTTGAAAAAATCAATGGAAATCGAGATATTCTGCCAAAATCAAGACTGAGTGCTCAAATCGAGAGAATCACAGCTCAAGATAGCTTTCACGCATCAAAACGAGGTACGTACGGCATGGCTGTTATCATCGGTTATAAGACGTTCTCCGTGTTATTTACTATTGATTGAAGATGCTATCTAGAGGACATTGTGATCTCACAGAAGGCAGTTGAGATCAGTAGAGATCCATTACATCGGAATTTCCGATCCTAAAGGCGGCTTGACATGGAATATCTCATGGCAACTCATCCTGTTACGCAAGGAATCGACACTGGAATGAGACAAAACATAAAGTTCCCCGAAGGGACCTACCTCTGGAGCTCGAATATCTGTCTACTCATACATAAAAGTGATGACCTCCTCTCTTAGAGCTGCGGAATCATGTGGAGCTCTGATTAATTCTGTGGCGGTCAAACGGGCGGGCGTGAGTCCATTCAAATGAGAATTGAGAAAAATACGTCTGAATGCTATCATCGAAATACTCGAGGGGCGCTTAATCATGATAGTGGGATTATGGATATCTTCCATCACTAATGATGAAACAGATCCGTTATTTCGTGAGTGGCGTGTGGTGCTATCCTAAAACACCAATATATGGCAAGAGATCTGGCAAAAGAACGTGAATCCACCAGACTTACATCCTTTGCCAAACTAACATCCAAGATCCTTTATCTCTCGCATCTAGTGGGCGAACTGAGATCGGAATCGTATCCCAGATCTCTATGATGAGCTTGTGAAATTAATTCTAATTGGATAAGGTGGGTCAGCAATTTCAACGGTTGCGTGTGATTCGCGCATACATGATTTGATTTACATGGCAATTTGAACCTTTGTACGAACACGAACTCACTCACCTACACATATACACACATTAACACACTCAAACGCACGCACATACACACTCTCAGATGAAAGTCAATAGCTGATCATGAATGAAGTGGGAATCCTTGAATAATCAATAAAATTGAATCATTGTTTTTTTCTCGCTGGCAATTTTGTTCATATTACGTCTGATTGATGAGATAACTGTACCCAACATGCCTCCGTATGCACACCTCAGATTTGGACTCTCGTTGTGCATCACTCAAGTATGTCTTACGTTTGTAAGTTGAAATATGGGGAAATCGATGATTTGGACTGACTTCGGGTAATCAGGGTTTGTAACTAAACTAAATTAAACGAAATTATTAAATATGTTTCGTTTCGTTTATTGGAAAACGAAACTAAACGAAATCAATCATAATTTCGTTCATGAAAAACGAAACTAAACGTAAACATTATATCCACAGAATTAGGTAAACGAAACAAAACATAATTATTCTGATTTTCGTTTCGTTGAACAGAGATGAAAACATATTCAAAAGCAATTGAGTTTCGTTTCGTTCATTCAAAAACGGAACGAAACGAAATTGATCCTGATGTCGTTGATGAGAAACGAAACCAAACAGAAACGAATTACGATTCATTAGTTATGGAGATTGATTCCAACCGAAATTTTGTTGAGATAAACGAAAATAAACGAAATCGAAATTAATTATGTTTATGATAAACGAAACTAAACGAAATCAAAATTAATTATGTTTATGATAAACGAAACTAAACGTAATCGAAACAAATCAACATAATTCAAAACGTTGAGCCAAGCCAACCCCCCCCCCCTCCATCAAATCTGTGCAACACTTCGGCGCAATAACGGTAAAGAACAGTATATACGTGTCGTGTGATACAGTTTGATTTCGGCCAGATCGTATGAACAATGGGGATGGCCGAATGTGTGTCTGTGTGAGTGTGTGTAGGGAGGGGGGTGGATAGGGAGCACTGGGAGGCTACAGTGTGATAGCTGTGGAGTCCTTCCTCGATAAAGGCCTGGAGTCCTCGTGCTGATTTCGTTAACACACAACTATTATTTGGGGGGCTTAGGTATGCCAAGAGGGGTCACCCAGGACCGAGCCGAGAGTTAGACAGCAATCAATTGACTAAGAAACGAAAAATATCGAAATTCCACGAAACAAATTTGACCGCACAGTTCCTTTCATAAATAGTGTATCATTCCAAAGGCCATTGAACCGGAGATTTTTTTCAGGAGGTTTGGCATTAGAAAAAAATCTTGAGTGAAGCGTCCCACACATTGCAAGATATCCCATCGATTTGTGTATCCAAAGGATTTTCTTTGATCCATTTTAGGGTAGTCATAGGGTTCGACGATAAAGAGGAATCCCTTGGGGTGGGCCACTTCTAGATGCGACAAAAATCTCCCCATCCAATGGAATCATAGAAGATATTGTTGTTTGTTCCAAAATCTGCAGAGTTAGGTTCACGCGAATGATTTCAGGTACATTCTACTCCAAGTTGAGATCTCTCGGAAGAAGAGGGTTGAAGGTTCATTCGAAGAGCCATAACCACGCACTCCTGCGTTATGTAGGGGTCAACCTAGATAAAGTCGTGGGAATTATGATTGATTTTGTATAACTTCACCGATTTCTCGTATTTATTTATATTCAATTGCTCTCAAACTTCTACAAGTACGATACATTTACAGACAAATCAACATTTTCTGGAAGACAGAACATTGGGATACAGTACGAAAATAAGTTCTTCAACGAAAATACAAATATTGTTTACTGACCTCATAATGAAATTTTTAGAGCTGCATAACTGGTATCAGCTTGATGAATCCACCAATCAATAAACTTGTAGATCTGTATGTCAGTGAGGTTCGATATTGCTCGGATACAATTATTGTGCAGGAATACCTAAGTGGGATGTAAGAAACGCTCTATTGTAGTTATATCTACCTTGCTCGAGATTTGTGAGAATGTTTACAGTACGCATAGCTGGAGCTGCGACATTGTCAGTCTCGTTCTGCTGTTGACATCGAAGAATAAGTAATCTCCTCCCCCTCACTCCACTTTTTCCAAAAGTATAACTTGGCGAGTATGGCCATCCTTTCCCCCTATCACTTCATCTGGGATCAAAAATTGAATTTCAACTCTTGAGGGTCATGAAATCAAGGGAAACATGTCGAGTAACTATTTAGCAAAATTTAGCAAAATTTAAACATGAAAAAAATGGGTAGAAAATGAAAAATATTAATTTCAACTCTTGAGAGTCGTGAGATCAAGAAAAGTATGTCGAGTAATTGTTTTGCAAAATCTGAACGTGAAACGCATGGAAAAGGATTGATTACATTACGATTTGACTTTCTCGGTAATTTTGACTCAACTTGAGTTTCTCGCCATCTCCTTCGTCTATGAGATGTAATGAAAATAATTCATTCAGACCATTGAGAAGAAAAGGAAACCAGAAAATTCAATCTAGCATTGATCGGTTTAGTTTAAAATTCAGTAGAGATGGTGAGTAACTCAAGATGAGTCAAAATTACCGAGAAAGTCAAATCGTAATGTAATCAATCCTTTTCCATGCGTTTCACGTTCAGATTTTGCAAAACAATTACTCGACATACTTTTCTTGATCTCACGACTCTCAAGAGTTGAAATTAATATTTTTCATTTTCTACCCATTTTTTTCATGTTTAAATTTTGCTAAATTTTGCTAAATAGTTACTCGACATGTTTCCCTTGATTTCATGACCCTCAAGAGTTGAAATTCAATTTTTGATCCCAGATGAAGTGATAGGGGGAAAGGATGGCCATACTCGCCAAGTTATACTTTTGGAAAAAGTGGAGTGAGGGGGAGGAGATTTCAAAACTTGGCTATGGTAATGACTGAATATCCTGAGATTGAAAAACATGCTGTAAATAGTAGCATGTAGGAAAACAAAAAAAATTCTATGTATCTCATCCATAAAAATCATTCTCCTAATTAACACTAGTGTGCTTCATTCCAAGATGAACATTTTTTGATCATGAACAAAGAAAAATCTGGAGAAGGACACCTTTGTATTTTTGATAGCACGACTCTTGAAATTAGTTCATGGAATTGACTTGAGTTGATGCGAAGACTCCTAACCCACTTGTGATGGTGCTTGCAAGAGAAAATTTTTGGATCACGAGGAACTTCTACATTGTGCAAAATTCCCCTGATGATGAACTACATCCACTCTTCAGCAAGAGAGAATACTAAATATCAGAGTGAATAACTAATAACTAATTGATAACTGAAACATAGAATTATGACACTACATCTGTTGTTCAACATTTTCCAAGGACCAAAAACTGAAACAAATTCCATGTAGCACATTGGTAATTTATAACACACCAAAAAGTTAGAGCAATTCGTGCGAACTCATTCTGAGGGAAATGAAGGTTCAGTAGCATTATGTGATATGTGTTTGAATGATCCTCAACATACTTCCAGATAGATGATGTACGGATCCAGTTTGTTTAGTGATTGACAACTCAAGTAATAATTTTTTCAATTTGAACTTACCACTTCCCACCAAGAGCGTAAAAGTGCCTTTCTTTCTTCATAATACTCTTGATGAAACAGGTGAACCCTGTACAACTTTCTTATCCTATTCAAAATTTAGTGCCAAGAAAGTAAAATCCATATACCATATGAGAGTATAAGTCTAGCTGAGACCTTTGGGTTAGAGTATTACGCAATGGACATATCATATTCAAAAGTAATAACCAGAGCAACACCAAATATCAGTGCTTATATATCACAACTGTTCTTGGACAGTCGTCAATTGACTGACCTGTAGCACAACATCTAAATGTGAGAGACGATCCTTCTTGATGTGTTGGACATTGACAGGTCTACGAAAAGCAACACGAAGGATATTCTATTGGTCACACTCTTCTTCGACTAGAGTGGTTTATCAAATTTTCTTTGAGATGCACAATTTTTCAGAGTTGGGTCTCTCTGAAGTATTGAGGAAACTGAAAGTCAATACACGGCTGAAATGTGGATTGACACTGGCACTCATTTTTCTTCACGATCAAATCCTAAATTTTCCAAATATTTTTGAAGATCAAATCTTGACACTGCACAACAGCGAGAATAACACACATTTTGGCCTTTTATTCTCATATCACTCCAGACAAGAAAACCCACAACAATAAGTGGCTCTTATTCCCTCAACAATGAGAGCTGATTTCTACAAGCTCGCTGCAGGCGGTGCTACGATTGGCTTTCAATCTCTGCTTCAAAATAGTCAGAAAAGTTACATGTTACTGCAACAACATGTCATTGCTGGAGCGGAATAACGCCGTCTGCTACACATGCGGCTGCATCAAAACATCATCCGTGTGTTCTCGGGGTCGATCGTCCCACGTGGTCGACCCCAAAAATCGATTGTGTTCGACTTCGAGTGTCTTGACGCGGCTGAAATCTTGACGCAAAAAAATTGGGAAGGGGCGAAATTAGTGAGTAAGGTATTTTGGCACTAAACGCTGTCAGCGGCGAAATGACTTGCCAATATCCTTGTTGAGGACCGAAATAACGGGTTCAGAGGGAATGAGACCCTGCTGAACCCAGAAAAGCATGAAATAAGTAAGTTAGAAAAAATGTGTGAGGTTAAAACGGCCCAACTCAGCGTATATAAGGCACGGCAGCCTTGCGCGCGCTCTCTCTCTTTCTCACATGTTCTTCTCTTTCATATACTCGCCAGCAAGGCGCTACCGCGCCTTTTGATGTACACTATAGCACGTGAGAGCAAATGAGACAGCAAACTCTAAAATTCAAAACAATATGGAGGCCTTGATGTCAACGTTGAAGCAGATAGAGACCCGCAGAACACAATTCCATTTTTCGATGGAGTTTTGGTAGTGACTGTACTTACCTATCCAAAGCAAATCAGCAAATATCGTTTCTAAGAAATATCGTATAATCCTATTATACTGATAGTTTTCTAAGCTATCGTCGCATTGCAGCCAACTCTGACAACTGATGCCTTGCTCCGATGCCTCGAATCGATTTTACACTCAGGAGTTCACGGATTCTTCGATCATCCGATACTTTTGTATCCCTCAAAACTTTCAATTGAGGTAATGAGAGTCACGTAATCTGTCTGCAATTGACGAAGGCATAACGATGTGAGTGGATGCGAGTAGCACAGTAGCACATTGCGGCGGCCACCTGTGACACTGTCGGACCTGTGTCTTTGTGGCGTGCTGCATATATGGCTTGTGAGAAACTGTAACACCAAAGTTACTAAAAGATTGATGGAACGATACAGACTAACTGATCACGTTGAGCGCAATCGGAAACCAAGTTTTTCATAATTTGTACACACCTGAGTTCTTTCAAAAAGAGATTGGGGAGTTTTTAGGTGCTAAGAAAACTCGGGCGATTTTTTTTGCAGCAATCGTGGTGTTACTATCCGTACGAGACTTCTGCTACCGTGAAGTAAGTTCTCTTATGTCCCCAAAATGATCATTATTGTATGGTGTGCTCGATAGAAAAGCTCGTTAGTTGCCGCGGAGCACGAAATCATACAAGGTCCAGTCAGGTGGTTTCACTGAGACCACAATCATATGAAGAAGGTCTGCTCACTCCGGCGCTCAGACTCAGCTCACTTCCTCGCGCAGCCACCGGAATCCAACATGGCCAACCCGGAGGGCGCTCGCAGATTGGCCGGTCGCTTTCACCGTATCTGCTCTCCTTCTTTTTTGCGTTATTGGCCTGTGGACTTCAATCCTCTCGCCTAGGGAGGGTAGAGAGACCCTCCCCATCACCAAGTGTTGTGCCGTTACTAATGCAACGATCGAACGGAGATGGTGCAGTGGAATGCAAATTCACGTAACTGCATTAATGCTGAAATAATAGAAATGTGTCCAATACTGATCCCATATCCTATCCTCACTGTTGGTTCCCAAAGCACTCAGGTCTGTGTGAACCCCAAATTCCCAAATCCAAAGACTCCTCTGGGAGCTGGCAGCTCATACGCGCTGTTGAAGAAAATTTCTGAGATTTCACCAATCATCACATTGACTTGACAGCCCTTGTTTGAATGGAATACTATTAGATAGTATACTAATCAGATAGTACATTTCCCATAATTTTTTTGCAAACTCGGGTGCCCACGTCACGAAGCCTTGTGGGTCATAGAGTTAGGATCGTCGCCACCATCGTCGTCTGTTGTTGTAAATTTTTCGGATGCTCAGACATGCACGTCGAGACATTTCGAAAGAAATTCCGATCGACTAGCATGGGTGTTGTCCATTACCTACCACTGTTCTGCCGAAGTCTTGCCGAAAGCGGATGAGAGGCGGGGGGGGGGGGTGGAGGAGAAAATTTGCGTTCGCTCATGCAACCGTTCCTGTATATCAATACGCTCGGCTTCCGTTCCAAATGATGTTTACTCATATTGATTACGTCTGATGTCTTATATCATAATTGAAATATATTCCGTTTAGTTTCGTTTATCATGAAAATAATTCAAATCGATTTCGTTTAGTTTCGTTCATAATAAACATAATCCATATCAATTTCGTTTAGTTCCGTTTATCATAATCATAATCGAAATTACTTTCGTTTACTTTCCTCCCCTCAAACGAAATAGTTTCGTTTGATTTCGTTTGGTTTTCTGACGAAACATATCGATTATGTTTCGTTTCGTTTATTGTAACCGTAATTATGCATGATTAACGTTTTGTTTCGTTTCTCTCACCGACATTTTTGTTGGGATTTGTTAAGTTTCTAGCTCAACCATAATTCGTTTTTGTTTAGTTTCGTTTCTCATAAACGGAATGAAAAACGTAATTCAAATCAAAATATTAAGTTTAGTTTCGTTTATGGGAAAAACTAAACCAAATTCTGGAATTTTGATTATGGTTATTGAAAAACGAAACGAAACTAAACATTATTGAAATCTCACCGAAATGAACGAAACGAAACGAAACATAAGTTTCGTTACAAACCCTGCGGGTAATTACTGCGTCTTCTGAAGAATAGAAAGTAAGTATCTCCATCGTTCGTGCTTGCACACTTGAGAAAGCGCCAATTGCTTTATAATAAAACGGGTGTCAGAGTTTTTTGGTCCTACCAA
The DNA here is from genome assembly GCA_029851415.1 of Eretmocerus hayati. Taxonomy (NCBI): domain Eukaryota; kingdom Metazoa; phylum Arthropoda; class Insecta; order Hymenoptera; family Aphelinidae; genus Eretmocerus; species Eretmocerus hayati. The sequence continues at coordinate 90,521,842 of CM056742.1, read as the reverse complement.
TTTTCACGTACTTGAGCGAATTCGACTTTTTCTCCAAGACCTCCAGAATTCTTTGTTTGGGATCGCTAAATTTCAACATCATTCACAAAAATGGATACGAAAATTGGCGTGTACTCAACATGCCCACCATGTGATAATCACGAAAGGGGGTGCAAATCAACTTCTATTACCACTCAAAATGTGTTCATCAAGTCTGAGAGAGTCATGAATATTATTTTGGATCAGCAAAGAGCTCCAAAGGACCCCGCTTCGAGAGATAGGATTTTGGGTTTAGGTAGTTTTTTGTCGGGGAACAAATATGATGTAGAGCGAAAGATTCGGAACAAAAAAATCAATGAGCTCAAAGACGGAAAATGGCTAGTTTTTTCAGGATTAATTGAATAAATATCGATGAATGGGAAGTTATGAGGTTATCTGCAACAACAACAAAAGCTTGTCTGCGGCGTTCCAATTTGGATAATTGGAGATGTACAATTGAAATTTGATGTGGCTCAAGTGTCATCTTTTTTGTAATAGAAACATTTTATCTCAAACCTTCGATGAAAAAAGCGAATGCACGCATGCGAAAGAAGTGATAATACGCGATTGACGAATGAATCATAATTGCTCATATGGTTGGGGATTATTTTTCATGTCAATCAATGTGACAGCTAACGTTAGAGCTGGTCCATAAGGCTGTACTGACTCGATGCAACGAATACATGATCTTGAGAGTCCAGATATGGTGCGGGAGCGACTTTTTGACCAGCATTATCGCATCACGTGAGTCTCGCGCTTTGAATAGTTAACGGAAAGTGCCCGATAATGCATGTCTGCAATCAAGTTATACAAAATTGATCAAAATCAATCTTGGATTGCGTGGGAAAAGTGTCTGCCAAATATTTCGAGGATATGGGAATCTAATCTCATATTGCCGTATCTCGAGATTATATCGTGTAGAAGGCTGCGGAGTCGAGAGCAAGTGACCATCAAGATAGAGCTCGGAAAGTCGAGTGGAGGGTGTTTTTGATGTATTTCGAGGTCGCTGAATACGAAAATCACATCGGCCTGCCTTCAAATCATATCCCTCAAATGTTCGTCAAATATACAATGTTCGATTAACCACGATCACAAGAGATTCACTAGTAGCGGAAATTGCCCATATACGTTGAAGCAAAATTTCACTCTTCTAATTTCTGCGGAATTGCCCATATACTCCGTGGACGGGGCTCACTCGGGCGGGGTGCTGACTATCCCCACGCCACGGACCCGTACCCCTCAAATTCTCCACGCTTTTGTCTCCGGAAGTAAAAGCTGCTACGTGAAAATCGCCACTTCAACGATTCGCGTGCCCTAACATGGCCGAATTGAGTATGCTCACCTAGACGCGGGGAGTTGGGTGGACCACCGACGACGTAGTGGAACGGCGGATGAAAAGTGGCGACCAGGTCATCTAGATAGACGAGAGGAGTTCACCATGTCGTCGAGCGGGGGACAGACTGCCCGATAGCTAGCCCTCGTGACACGGTTCTCCGCGGATTGGGGAACAATGACGGGAGGCGAGCACACGGGAGGGGGGGCATTTGAGGCGCACTCACTGCATCTGCTGACGTCATCCTGGTAATCGAGGCACTCCTCGAGTCAAAAACTGTGGAGCCAGACCCCTCTCTATCTTCCGCGGTTGCCTTGCTGCCCAGAAGCGTCTCTTTTTTTTCTTTTTTTTAAGGTGGTTCGAGGGCAAAATCTGCCCCAAGATCCTTCGGATCCGTCCCCAGATACCGGGCTGGTTCAGCTTACGCGGACTACGCATAGCCCACGCAGGCCATACCAGGCGGGACACGGATTTGGGTGGGGCCCACCGAGAGGTAGGCCCGGCCGTGTAATATCCCTCTCTCCTTGGTGTCCGATACTTAGGGCATCGGACACCAATAAGGAGATCCACCTGCATCTGCCATCTCATCCCGGAACCGCGTGAGCATTACTTCAGGATGAGCAGCATGTCTCGTGCTCGATTGCGAGCGTTCCTCTTCTCCATCTTCTCTCTTCGGCCACTTGTCGGCATCTCCTATCTTCATTCTTCATTGTTCCCTCTCTTTATTCTTTCTTCCCTCTTCTTTCTTCTTTCTCGCCTCTTTAGGGCATCATATTTCTCATGGAATCATTTGGGCCTCTTCTGTTTTCATTGGCAGACTCACTGTGATTCGCCGGCATCGAGGTGCCTCACTTCCCTCTCTTTCTCCTCCTTGCGGGTCATCACCAGCCTGATGTATCCGGTGACTCTATCCCATGTCTCCTGGTTGCGGAGCAAGTACGGGACGAGATCCTCAGGTGTTAGTTGAGCACCGAGCCATCTATCCAGCTCGGCACGCTCTCTCCGGGTGTCGCGGCACTTGAACAGGGCATGTGCGGCGTCATCCCAGTCGTCCCCGCATGACTGACCTGCTGGGGTCGTCCTCTTTCTGAACCTGGTTAGATAGGAGCCGAAGCAACCATGATCGCTCAGAGCCTGAGTCGTCCAGTAGTCCTTCTCTCCGTGGGAACGTTTCACCCACTTGGCTATGTCACGAATCAATCGGTGCGTCCATCTGCCATTCGCGAATGGCGAGTTCCACTCAGTTTGCCACTGTTCGAGGGTGGTTTCCTTCTCGTTGTCGCGGATGATCTCCTTCATCGTCGGAGTGAGTACTCGTTCGGCTCCGATCACTCTCTGGCGGTCCCAGATCCTCACTCGCTCCGCGACGAGCAAGTGGATGGGCGGAGTACTCGCCAATACGTAAGCCGCATCTCCTGACACGGTGCGGTAGGCACGGATACTCCTCAGGGCCGCTCCTCGATGGACAGGCCCCATTCTCCTCTCGATGATGGTCTTCTCTACTCTCTTTCCCCATACGGGTGCACCGTACAGGATGATGGAGGTGGTGACGGTGTTGAGAAGTGCGCGCCTCTTTTCCTTGGGTTCTCCGATATTTGGCATGAGCCGCGGGAGCGCCACACCGACCCTGCTCGCCTCCTGGGCGGCTTCCTGGATGTGCTTCTTGAACGACCACTTGTCGTCGAGCCATACACCGAGGTATTTCAGCTCTGTTTTCCGTGGAATCTCTTGCCCGTTGATATGAGACCGGGGTAAGTCGAACTTCCTACGCCTTGTGACCACTATTGCTTCGCACTTCTTGACAGCGAGCTCCAGAAGCCTGCTTATCATCCACTCGTAGACTCGGGCTCGCGCTTCGTTCGCGCGTCTACCCAAGAGTTCCTCGTTGTCAGACCATACTGTGAGTCCCGCGTCGTCCGCGGAAGCCACTATTACCACTCCTTCTGGCAGTTCGATAGACAGTAAGCTGTCGTACTGGGTGTTCCAGTTGAACGGCCCGGGAACCGATCCCTGTCCGATTCCGGCGGACAGTACCCGAATCTCTTGTCCCTTGTCGGTGTCGTACACGAGGGTCCTGTTCCGCAGGTGGTCACTCGTGACAGCTAGTAGATAAGGGGCACTTTACCTGCTTGAGATTGATAAACTCGCTTCCAGCTCGCGCAGTTGAATGCGTTTTTTATGTCCAACGCAATGATGGCACAGAATCCTCCTCTTTCTTGGTATGGGTTCCCTACCAACGCTTGAACCCGTTCTTGGACCGCCTCGATCGCGTGAACAGTGCTCCGTCTTTTCCGGAACCCGAACTGCATGGGTGATAGCCCACCGCCTTCTTCGTAGGCTTTCTCCACCCTATTGAGCACCATCCTCTCGAACATTTCCCCGATATTGTCGAGCATGCTGAGAGGGCGTTGACCTCCTTGACCCTTAGGTTTCAGGACCAGCTTCTGGCGTTTCCACTTGTCCGGGAAAATCCCCGCGCTCAGACAGATGTTGAAGAGGTCGAGGAGTAAATCTGGCTTGCATTTGAAGACCAGTTTCAGAGCCTCGTTTGGAATGCCGTCCAGGCCAGGGGCCTTGTCGTTTGGCAGCCTCTTCGCCGCTATGAGTAGCTCTTGCATAGTGAAGAGCGGGGTGGGGTCTTCGCTCTCCGTAGGGAATGAAACTCTGGGTTCTCCTGCTGGGGAGAGGTCTTCCACGATGTTACGCAATGTTGCTGCATCGGTCGGTGCTGGGTTGCCCCTTCGGGGTCGGACCCTTGACATGACCACGCGATATGGCGTGTCCCAGGGGTCTCCGTTAACCATGTCGCACAGTTCACCCCAGCACTTCTCTTTGCTACTCCGGATAGCTAGAACGAGAGCCTTCTTTGCTTCTTTGTACGCTCTGTCATCTTCCGCCAGCGATGGTCGTTGCAGCTTCCTTGATCGTCATGCGGTCCTCCTTTTCTTGTTGCTCGTTCTTCGTAGAGCCTTGATCTCATCGGTGATCCAGTACTCTGGTTGCCTCCAGAAACATGGTGCTGTCCTGCGAGGCATCGACGCGTCGCAAGCTTTCGTGATGGCGGATGTTACCATCGCCACAGCCTCGTCCGAGTTGGAGTTCATCGGGAGATCTTCGACTGTTACTATAGATTCCCGGAATTTTCCCTCGTCCAGCTTCCGTACCTGCCACCCCGTTGGTCGCGGTCTGCGTGTCGTCTGTCCCTGTCCGTCAGTTCTAAGCCGAAACCGAATCTGTCGATGGTCACTCAGTGTTTCCGTGTCCAGAACTTCCCACGATGTCATACGTTCCATGAGCGACGGGCTCATGAACGTCAGGTCGAGGACCGATGACGAACCTCCCTCCCGGGACCGAGTGTCGTGCCGGTAAAAGGTGATAACCCCCGTCTCGTTCGCGAGCACTAATCCTCATGACTCCATGGCATCAGCGAGTATTACCCCCCGTCTATCCCGCGGCCCCTCGCTCCAAGTCGGTTCCTTGGAGTTGAAATCCCCCGCGATTATAACTGGGCCCCCCATTGCCTCACATCCTCTTCTAGGTCGTGGAGCTCGTTTTCAAATTCGTGCGTCTTGAGCGACGGCGCATAGTAGCAGCTGTATACAGCTGTGCCCCCTATGGTCTTTCGAGCACAACCGCGGCCACTAACAGCTGGTCCAGTCTCGCGGATCACGGGATTCTTGATCCGAATTACAGTGGCCCCCCAGTGATCGAATGTGGATCGGGAAAGTTCGCGCTTCCGAGGCGGTTCGGAGATGATCAGAACATCGATACCCCCTTCTTTGGCGGCAGTGTGTAGGAGGTCACAAGCGTCCCCGCTTCTCCTGAGGTTGGCTTGGATGAAGTTAGCCATTTCTTCCCCCCCTGCGTCTATATATCGCCCTCGCGTTTTGGTAGGCTGTGCAGTTGCTGGAACCCGACCTGTGGTCAGATCTGGTTCCGATAGCCACGCAGCTGAGGCATTCTGGTTTCTCTTTACAGGTAGCGGCGAGGTGTCCTGGTTCACCGCACTGGAAGCAGAGTTTCGGTTGACGTTCCTCTGCCTTCTCTTCCTTGCAGCCTGAGGCCTTGTGGCCATACTCTAGGCAGTTATAGCAGCGTGGGATGCAACCCTTCTCGCGGATTCTCACTCCGCTCTATCCGACCTTGGGTTCTTTCCAATCCAGGAGGCGGTGAGCGAGCCTCGCTGGGATGGACACAACCGCTGTTTGGGTGCCCCGGGAACCGCTTCGCAGGCTCTTGACTATTACGGCTCCATCCTCGTTTTCTGGTAGGGCCTTCGCGAGGTCCTGCCGCACTTTAGTTTTCTCGACATCGTAGTTGACTCCGAGGACCTCGAGGGTCATGCTATTTGCGAGGCAGTGGACAGCCCCTTCTTGCCCGACGACTGGTGTCAGAGCCGCTTTGATGGTTGTGGCGTCGGCGCCCTTCCTCAGTTCAATGAGGATTTGTCCTTCCTGTGTCTTGCGGATGCTCGTGACTTTAGAGCCCACTTCTTCATTAAGGTTATCCGTCTTTATCTTGCGCAGCATATCTGCGTAGCTTAACCCACCTTGGTTTGCCGTGACGAGAACGGCGTCGGGTTTCGCTCTTCTTGGCTTCATTTTTGCCTTTTCCCCAGCGGTGTCACTTGATCGACCGCTCTTCTTTGCCCTCTTCGTATTCCTCTTAGAGACCACTTCCTGCCAAGGCCCGTCCTGCTTGGGCCTATTAGGAGTCGATGTCGAGCGCGGTGTTTCGAGGGCTCCTGATGGATGTCCGCGTCGCGTCCTCTTCGTATCGTGCTGTTTCCCTTGTCGCGATTCCGGTTTATTCGCCCCCCTTCCCTGTGTGCCGCTTCCCGACGCGGCTGGCCCAGAGGGCTGCGCACTCCTCTTCATCCTTAGGGTCTTCTCCGCTTCGAGAAGTGTGGTCTCGAAAGCCGCTTTCTTCCCTTTGTCTGCCGCAAGTAGGCCTACGAGACCGTGGCCAATCTTCTTGAGCTCTTCCATGTCGCCCTGAGTTCCTTCTGGGATGTTGGAGGCAGACTCGGCTATCCCTATGACCAAGTTCAGGTGGTCGAGGAGAAGATGAGTCTTCTCCTCCATCTGTTCTCGTCACACTTTTGAGTCCCTCCATCCTTCCATTAGATCGGGGGCCTTGTCTCCACTTCTTTGTTGACTGGCCTTCTCAGGTGTGGAGAACCGATCGATGTCCATATCCTTCGATGTTCTTTGCCCTTTCTCGAATCCGCGGTCTCAGTCCTTGGATGTCAGGGTGTCTTCTGACTTCTGGGACTCCGTGGTGGTGTTAGAGTCCCCTGAATCCGAACTCGAATCGGCGGTATCGTCTTCCTTGTTCTTGTCTTGCGTAAGCTGGATCTTGATCGCGGGGTTGATCTTCTTCAGCTTGTCTGCCGCCGCTTGCGCTTCTGCAGCAACCTTCGCGTTCTTCTCTTTTTGGCTTGAGAATGTGAGCTTCGATTGCTTCAGCGTTCGCTTCTCTACTTCCTCACTCAGACCCTTTCTCTTCCTGCTGTTCGGGGTGAGGTCTACTCCTCTCTTGTGTTGGTCCTTTTCTCCAACTATCTTCGCCTGAGGCGTATTTCCATCGCTTGTAGCTTTACGCGTAACTCCACCGGCCAAGTGTGCCACTGGTAACGCGCTTCGCATCGTTGCCCCCCCCCCCCCCCCAAGATCCGAATGGGGCCCCGCTTTACTTGGGGAATTCTTGCCGTCAATGCTGGACATCATCTTCTTTCTTCTTTTTTCCAGGGCCTGGAATCGCATGCTGGCCGACCCCGGATCAGACCAGCACGGGTGTGGTGTTTGTGTGATGCGTGTTCTGTATAATGTTGGTATGTGTCGTGTAATCCTTGAGCAAGCGTGAGTATGGTGCATGTAGGGTGTGGTGTGTGTAAGTGTAAGTGTAGGACTCGGGTCCGGAGGGGCGTCGCACAGTGGGAAAAAAAATTGGCCGGACGGCACAATTATGCGTTACTATTAAATGGGCGTTTTCGGAATTTTTAAAAAGGGGAAATTGTAGGTTTTTTGATGCGGAATCCGAATCCTTTTCCCTCGAATATCGTCCGGAAGTCGTATGACGACGGCATCCACTAAAACACGAAAATCGCTTAAAAAACACAGTATTAGCGGTTTAACTCGAAGGGGGAGCGATTTACGTCAATTCTCATGGGGAACAAAGTTGTTGCATTTTTAAAGACAAATTTTTTGGTGCCCCCAGTTTTTCGAAAAATCGTGTTTTTTTAGGTTTTTTGGGTTTTTAGGGGCTTTTTCGACAAAATTTGGGATTTTTGACCACGCCAATCGAAAGAGCATGAAATTTTACGTCGAAATACGTGGTTCAAAAAAATTTCAAAATTTTATCCCATCCGCACTACAGCGGTAAAATCATGAGCTAGCCCGGAAAACGCACCAGAGGCCTGAAAAAGCTCCTAAAACTCGGAGGGGGAGCGATTTACGTCAATTTTCATAAGGAACAAAGTTGTTGCATTTTCCAAGACAAATTTTTTGGTGCCCCCAGTTTTTCGAAAAATCGTGTTTTTTTAGGTTTTTTGGGTTTTTAGGGGCTTTTTCGACAAAATTTGGAATTTTTGACCACGCCAATCGAAAGAGCATGAAATTTTACGTCGAAATACGTGGTTCAAAAAAATTTCAAAATTTTATCCCATCCGCACTACAGCGGTAAAATCATGAGCTAGCCCGGAAAACGCACCAGAGGCCTGAAAAAGCTCCTAAAACTCGGAGGGGTAGCGATTTACGTCAATTTTCATGAGGAACAAAGTTGTTGCATTTTCCAAGACAAATTTTTTGGTGCCCCCAGTTTTTCGAAAAATCGTGTTTTTTTAGGTTTTTTGGGTTTTTAGGGGCTTTTTCGACAAAATTTGGAATTTTTGACCACGCCAATCGAAAGAGCATGAAATTTTACGTCGAAACACGTGGTTCAAAAAAATTTCAAAATTTTATCCCATCCGCACTACAGCGGTAAAATCATGAGCTAGCCCGGAAAACGCGCCAGAGGCCTGAAAAAGCTCCTAAAACTCGGGGGGGGGGGGGGGAAGCGATTTACGTTGATAATGATGGGGAACAAAGTTGTTGCGTTTTCCAAAACACCTTCTCTGGTGCCCCCAGTTTCCCAAAAATCATAATTTTTTAGTTTTTTTGGGTTTTTAGGGGCTTATTCGTCAAAATTTGGAATATTTCACCACGCCAATCGAAAGAGCAGAACATAGTTCTTTGATATATGTTGTTCAAGAGAATTTCAAAATTTGGTGCTACGGTTACTACAACAGTGAATAACACCGATGAGAGGATTAAGTTCTTCATCGCACAGGAATTTGGACGAATCTTTTTTCAATGAAAACGTCAATCGCACTGAACAATGGTCTATGACTCGATCCGGTTAAGCGAGTTATTGGGTAATGTGTCCGATACGATACTAAGGTGTCTCCAACTCCTACCTCAAAACCGTTAGAGATGAACTCACAAGGCGAGCACCAGGTCTCCGGGATACGGATCTTGATGGAACTTGGGAGTCCACCTAATTTTGGTGAGAAATGAAGGTAGCTCCTAGGGTTGGATCCAATGGGCTTCCCCGCGAGATACATCCATGGATATTAGCATTGCCCATACGGGTCCATGTTCAAATGATACATATATGGATATACTGGCAATGCTGATATCCATAGCTCATACCCATGCCAGTATATCCATATATGTATCATTTGAACATGGACCCGTATGGGCAATGCTAATATCCATGGATGTATCTCGCGGGGAAGCCCATTGGATCCAACCCTAGGAGCTACCTTCATTTCTCACCAAAATTAGGTGGACTCCCAAGTTCCATCAAGATCCGTATCCCGGAGACCTGGTGCTCGCCTTGTGAGTTCATCTCTAACGGTTTTGAGGTAGGAGTTGGAGACACCTTAGTATCGTATCGGACACATTACCCAATAACTCGCTTAACCGGATCGAGTCATAGACCATTGTTCAGTGCGATTGACGTTTTCATTGAAAAAAGATTCGTCCAAATTCCTGTGCGATGAAGAACTTAATCCTCTCATCGGTGTTATTCACTGTTGTAGTAACCGTAGCACCAAATTTTGAAATTCTCTTGAACAACATATATCAAAGAACTATGTTCTGCTCTTTCGATTGGCGTGGTGAAATATTCCAAATTTTGACGAATAAGCCCCTAAAAACCCAAAAAAACTAAAAAATTATGATTTTTGGGAAACTGGGGGCACCAGAGAAGGTGTTTTGGAAAACGCAACAACTTTGTTCCCCATCATTATCAACGTAAATCGCTTCCCCCCCCCCCGAGTTTTAGGAGCTTTTTCAGGCCTCTGGCGCGTTTTCCGGGCTAGCTCATGATTTTACCGCTGTAGTGCGGATGGGATAAAATTTTGAAATTTTTTTGAACCACGTGTTTCGACGTAAAATTTCATGCTCTTTCGATTGGCGTGGTCAAAAATTCCAAATTTTGTCGAAAAAGCCCCTAAAAACCCAAAAAACCTTAAAAAACACGATTTTTCGAAAAACTGGGGGCACCAAAAAATTTGTCTTGGAAAATGCAACAACTTTGTTCCTCATGAAAATTGACGTAAATCGCTACCCCTCCGAGTTTTAGGAGCTTTTTCAGGCCTCTGGTGCGTTTTCCGGGCTAGCTCATGATTTTACCGCTGTAGTGCGGATGGGATAAAATTTTGAAATTTTTTTGAACCACGTATTTCGACGTAAAATTTCATGCTCTTTCGATTGGCGTGGTCAAAAATTCCAAATTTTGTCGAAAAAGCCCCTAAAAACCCAAAAAACCTAAAAAAACACGATTTTTCGAAAAACTGGGGGCACCAAAAAATTTGTCTTGGAAAATGCAACAACTTTGTTCCTTATGAAAATTGACGTAAATCGCTCCCCCTCCGAGTTTTAGGAGCTTTTTCAGGCCTCTGGTGCGTTTTCCGGGCTAGCTCATGATTTTACCGCTGTAGTGCGGATGGGATAAAATTTTGAAATTTTTTTGAACCACGTATTTCGACGTAAAATTTCATGCTCTTTCGATTGGCGTGGTCAAAAATCCCAAATTTTGTCGAAAAAGCCCCTAAAACCCCAAAAAACCTAAAAAAACACGATTTTTCGAAAAACTGGGGGCACCAAAAAATTTGTCTTTAAAAATGCAACAACTTTGTTCCCCATGAGAATTGACGTAAATCGCTCCCCCTTCGAGTTAAACCGCTAATACTGTGTTTTTTAAGCGATTTTCGTGTTTTAGTGGATGCCGTCGTCATACGACTTCCGGACGATATTCGAGGGAAAAGGATTCGGATTCCGCATCAAAAAACCTACAATTTCCCCTTTTTAAAAATTCCGAAAACGCCCATTTAATAGTAACGCATAATTGTGCCGTCCGGCCAATTTTTTTTCCCACTGTGCGTCGCTCCCTCAAGCTCCAAGTGCAGCCCAAAGGTCACACTCAAAGCCCCCTACGGGTCCCAGCAGCGTCTCTCTCTCTCTCTCTCTCTCTCTGATTGGCTTGAAACCAATCTGGGTGTTCCACAGGGTTCCGTTCTCGGGCCTTTACTCTTCAGCTTATATGTCAATGATTTACCTGGTTTGCTAGACGGAAAGTCGGTACATCATCTATTTTATGCGGACGACCTCCAAATTTATCTCCAAGTCGAGAAAACTAAAATCAGGGAGGGCATCGCTCGGCTGGGAAATAGGACGACTAGTTGCCGAATGGGCCAAGAGTTCCGGCCTGTGTCTCAACGCTGGGAAGACCAAGGCAATCTACTTCAGCTCTGAGAGGAATATCAAAGATCTGAAGAGAATGGACTTGCCAGGGGTTGAGATACAGGATGGAAATTTCATCCCGTTCAGTGATACGGTTGTGAGTCTCGGTGTTACACTTGATAGTGAACTGACGTGGAAACCGCACATTGACCAAGTTATAAGAAAGTTAACAGAGCCCTATACGGTTTGCGGTTTTTTAAGGCGTGTATCACCAGACCTCTCCGGATTCGCCTAGTCGAGTCATTGGTTCAACCGCGTCTAGATTACTGCACAGTAGTGTACCTCGACGCCACGGACGAACAGCGGCAACGGATACAGAGACCGAGCAATTCATGTGTGAGATTCATCTTTGATCTTAGGAGAGACGAGCACATCACCCCGTTTAGGGAGCGATTGGGTTGGTTACGTACTGATTCGCGGAGAATGTACTTCGCAGCACTTTTAATGCATAAGATCATGCATTTGGGAGAACCTGGCTACCTTGCTGCGATGTTTACCAGGTACCAATCTGAACGCCCCGCACGCGGTGATACAGAAGAGCGGGTACTCAAAGTTCCCAATATGAGACTTGAGTATGGAAGAAGATCTTTCCAGGTTCAATGTGCTCATTTGTGGAACTTTCTCCCTCCGGGCTTTCGGCAGCTGGGGAAGATATCGTTGTTTGAAGAGGCCTTAAAAGATCTCTTGATGACACAGACTCCTCAGAAGATTGATGTGGAGAAGAAGCATTATTTTAATCTATGATAGGCTTGGGTTCTTATTTTTAGCTTACGATCAGTTTTACGTGACCTTCTGTCACCTGACTGAAGCAAACTGTGATATTTTCTCTTTTGTGAACCCATGCTCTCAGATTTTAGACATACGCGAATTCGCAATTGTAATGACTAGTCACAATTTGTGATATGTACCTGTCCTTGACCAAATCGCTTGTGTTATATATATTTTACACCTTTTCTTTTTATTTTTGAATTTTTGCATACTCAATTATTTCTAGAATTATGCAACATATGTAAAAATATGTGGGTTATATTTCGTCTTATGACGAATAAAGGACATCAATCAATCAATCAATCAATCTCTCTCTCTCTCTTCATTATTCTTATTAATGTGCACTACTGATCTGTGATATATATTACCATATGTAACTGATTATTTTTCTTTTTTGTCCTCGGACGAATAAACGGGCATCAATCAATCAATCAATCTCTCTCTCTCTCTCTCTCTCGCAATTCACTGCTTAAATGAGAACTTGAAGACTGTTATAGATGAATTAGCGCCGGAAAAAACTATCAACCCGCGAAAAAATGATGCTCCTTGGATTGGTCCTGAGTTGAAGGTACTCATGAATAAGCGAGATGCGACGCGCAGGCGCTGGGAGCGGAATCAACGCAACCAGCGAAAGTGTCCTGAGCTTCAAAGTGAGTACTTCCGGCTTAGCGAAGAGGTCGACCTGCGCATGGAACAAGAGCGCAACTCCTTCCTTCAAAACCATCTCTCAGACGCTCTTGATCAACATAAGAACATTTGGAAGGAAATGCGCAACCTCGGCCTCCTGCCTAAAAGCAAAGAGGAGGAACTTCATGATTTCACACCGGATGAGTTGAACGCTCACCTTGCGGGAGTTCCCGTTTCGCCTCACGAAAATATAGAGGAAGCAATGGACGATATAAATTCGGCCTCAGAGGAGGGGTTTAAGTTCAAACCCACAAATTACAGTGATGTAGTCCTTGCTATTAAACATTTCTCTTCACAGGCCCGTGGGGCGGACGGGATACCCCAAAGCGTGATCGCGAAGGCTCTTCCGGCTATTGGTGATCTTATTGTACATATTTTTAACTCCTCTTTTGCTCATAGTGCATTTCCTGAGGCTTGGAAGCAGGCACAGCTAATTGCATTAAAAAAGACCACCGCTCCATCAACGGTCTCGGACTTCCGTCCCATAGCGCTGCTTTGCTTCCTTGCCAAAGTTTTGGAAAAAATCGCACACGACCAAATCACGGAGTTTTTGAAGTCTGAGAAATCATTAGATCGCTTCCAGACTGGTTTCAGACAACATCATAGCACCCAGACAGCTTTACTAAAGTTGACCGATGACATCCGAGTAGGTATTGACAAGAAAAAGATCACCTTGCTCCTGCTTTTTGACTTCAGTAAAGCCTTTGACACAATATCACCATCAAAGCTGTTGAGCAAACTTCGAAATCTAGGCTTTTCGAGATCGGCACTCCTGTGGATAAAATCATACTTACAAGGCCGCACCCAAAAAGTTACTTCAAAATCTGGTAGTTCTGATTGGCTCAAAACCAATCTGGGTGTTCCACAGGGTTCCGTTCTTGGGCCCTTACTCTTCAGTTTATATGTCAATGATTTACCTGGTTTGCTTGACGGGAAGTCAGTACATCATCTTTTTTATGCGGATGACCTACAAATTTATCTCCAAGTCGAGAAATCTAAGATCAGAGAGGGCATTGCTCAGCTGGGAGAAATAGGACGACTTGTTGCTGAGTGGGCCAGAAGTTCCGGCCTGTGTCTCAACGCTGGGAAGACCAAGGCAATCTACTTCAGCTCTGAGAGGAATATCAAAGATCTGAAGAGAATGGACTTGCCAGGGGTTGAGATACAGGATGGAAATTTCATCCCGTTCAGTGATACGGTTGTGAGTCTCGGTGTTACACTTGATAGTGAACTGACGTGGAAACCGCACATTGACCAAGTTATAAGAAAGTTAACAGAGCCCTATACGGTTTGCGGTTTTTTAAGGCGTGTATCACCAGACCTCTCCGGATTCGCCTAGTCGAGTCATTGGTTCAACCGCGTCTAGATTACTGCACAGTAGTGTACCTCGACGCCACGGACGAACAGCGGCAACGGATACAGAGACCGAGCAATTCATGTGTGAGATTCATCTTTGATCTTAGGAGAGACGAGCACATCACCCCGTTTAGGGAGCGATTGGGTTGGTTACGTACTGATTCGCGGAGAATGTACTTCGCAGCACTTTTAATGCATAAGATCATGCATTTGGGAGAACCTGGCTACCTTGCTGCGATGTTTACCAGGTACCAATCTGAACGCCCCGCACGCGGTGATACAGAAGAGCGGGTACTCAAAGTTCCCAATATGAGACTTGAGTATGGAAGAAGATCTTTCCAGGTTCAATGTGCTCATTTGTGGAACTTTCTCCCTCCGGGCTTTCGGCAGCTGGGGAAGATATCGTTGTTTGAAGAGGCCTTAAAAGATCTCTTGATGACACAGACTCCTCAGAAGATTGATGTGGAGAAGAAGCATTATTTTAATCTATGATAGGCTTGGGTTCTTATTTTTAGCTTACGATCAGTTTTACGTGACCTTCTGTCACCTGACTGAAGCAAACTGTGATATTTTCTCTTTTGTGAACCCATGCTCTCAGATTTTAGACATACGCGAATTCGCAATTGTAATGACTAGTCACAATTTGTGATATGTACCTGTCCTTGACCAAATCGCTTGTGTTATATATATTTTACACCTTTTCTTTTTATTTTTGAATTTTTGCATACTCAATTATTTCTAGAATTATGCAACATATGTAAAAATATGTGGGTTATATTTCGTCTTATGACGAATAAAGGACATCAATCAATCAATCAATCAATCTCTCTCTCTCTCTTCATTATTCTTATTAATGTGCACTACTGATCTGTGATATATATTACCATATGTAACTGATTATTTTTCTTTTTTGTCCTCGGACGAATAAACGGGCATCAATCAATCAATCAATCTCTCTCTCTCTCTCTCTCTCTCGCAATTCACTGCTTAAATGAGAACTTGAAGACTGTTATAGATGAATTAGCGCCGGAAAAAACTATCAACCCGCGAAAAAATGATGCTCCTTGGATTGGTCCTGAGTTGAAGGTACTCATGAATAAGCGAGATGCGACGCGCAGGCGCTGGGAGCGGAATCAACGCAACCAGCGAAAGTGTCCTGAGCTTCAAAGTGAGTACTTCCGGCTTAGCGAAGAGGTCGACCTGCGCATGGAACAAGAGCGCAACTCCTTCCTTCAAAACCATCTCTCAGACGCTCTTGATCAACATAAGAACATTTGGAAGGAAATGCGCAACCTCGGCCTCCTGCCTAAAAGCAAAGAGGAGGAACTTCATGATTTCACACCGGATGAGTTGAACGCTCACCTTGCGGGAGTTCCCGTTTCGCCTCACGAAAATATAGAGGAAGCAATGGACGATATAAATTCGGCCTCAGAGGAGGGGTTTAAGTTCAAACCCACAAATTACAGTGATGTAGTCCTTGCTATTAAACATTTCTCTTCACAGGCCCGTGGGGCGGACGGGATACCCCAAAGCGTGATCGCGAAGGCTCTTCCGGCTATTGGTGATCTTATTGTACATATTTTTAACTCCTCTTTTGCTCATAGTGCATTTCCTGAGGCTTGGAAGCAGGCACAGCTAATTGCATTAAAAAAGACCACCGCTCCATCAACGGTCTCGGACTTCCGTCCCATAGCGCTGCTTTGCTTCCTTGCCAAAGTTTTGGAAAAAATCGCACACGACCAAATCACGGAGTTTTTGAAGTCTGAGAAATCATTAGATCGCTTCCAGACTGGTTTCAGACAACATCATAGCACCCAGACAGCTTTACTAAAGTTGACCGATGACATCCGAGTAGGTATTGACAAGAAAAAGATCACCTTGCTCCTGCTTTTTGACTTCAGTAAAGCCTTTGACACAATATCACCATCAAAGCTGTTGAGCAAACTTCGAAATCTAGGCTTTTCGAGATCGGCACTCCTGTGGATAAAATCATACTTACAAGGCCGCACCCAAAAAGTTACTTCAAAATCTGGTAGTTCTGATTGGCTCAAAACCAATCTGGGTGTTCCACAGGGTTCCGTTCTTGGGCCCTTACTCTTCAGTTTATATGTCAATGATTTACCTGGTTTGCTTGACGGGAAGTCAGTACATCATCTTTTTTATGCGGATGACCTACAAATTTATCTCCAAGTCGAGAAATCTAAGATCAGAGAGGGCATTGCTCAGCTGGGAGAAATAGGACGACTTGTTGCTGAGTGGGCCAGAAGTTCCGGCCTGTGTCTCAACGCTGGCCAGAGCAAGGCAATCTACTTCAGTTCTGAGAGGAATATCAAAGATCTGAAGAGAATGGACTTGTCAGGGGTTGAGATACAGGAAGGAAAGTTCATCCCGTTCAGTGATACGGTCGTGAGCCTTGGTATTACACTTGACAGTGAACTGACGTGGAAACCGCACATCGACCAAGTAACTAAGAAAGTCAACAGAGCCCTCTATGGATTGCGGTTTTTTAGGGCATGTATCACCAGACCTCTCCGAGTTCGCCTAGTTGAGTCCCTGGTTCAACCGCATATAGACTATTGCACGGTCGTGTACCTCGACGCCACGGATGAACAGCGGCAACGGATACAACGACTAAGCAATTCATGTGTGAGGTACATTTTTGATCTTAGGAGAGACGAGCACATCACCCCGTTTAGGGAGCGTTTGGGTTGGTTACGTACTGATTCGCGGAGAATGTACTTCGCAGCTCTGTTAATGCACAAGATCATACATTTAGGAGAGCCTGGCTACCTAGCTGCGATGTTCACCAGGTACCAATCTGAACGCCCCGCACGCGGTGATGCAGAAGAGCGGGTACTCAAAGTTCCCAATATGAGACTTGAATATGGAAGAAGATCTTTCCAGATCCAATGTGCTCATTTGTGGAACTTTCTCCCTCCGGGCTTTCGGCAGCTGGGGAAAATGTCATTATTAAAAGAGGCTATGAAGGATTTTTTGCTCACACAGGCTCCCC
Source organism: Eretmocerus hayati (assembly GCA_029851415.1). Classification (NCBI taxonomy): domain Eukaryota; kingdom Metazoa; phylum Arthropoda; class Insecta; order Hymenoptera; family Aphelinidae; genus Eretmocerus; species Eretmocerus hayati. Next base: position 90,504,879 of record CM056742.1, on the reverse strand, counting down.
AGAGGATTGATGTGGAGAAGAAGCATTACTTCAATCTCTAAACTTTGAAAGGCTTGGGCTGACTTGTTGCTTGATTCGTTCATCTAGAATAAAATTATAAGTATACGTGTGACCCTTCGTCAATTGACTGAACTTTTCTGTAATATGACTGTGAGCCCTGCCATTTCTTTTTATATTTTTATATTCTTATATTATTCTATGAAGTTTGTGAATCTCCTGAGTGCTACCTGACTAGTCACAAATTGTGATATACTTAAGATTTGTCCTTGACCAAATGACTTCATTATTTTTATTAATGTGCACTATTGATCTGTGATATATATTACCATATGTAACTGATTTTTCTTTTTTGTCTTCGGACGAATAAACGGGCATCAATCAATCAATCAATCTCTCTCTCTCTCTGCGGACCAATTCTGCCTCTCAGTCATCGCTCTCGCCACCATATGCAGAGCAAAGAGCTGAGACGTTGCAGAGCAACATCATCAACTCAGCAGCAGGAACAACGTCATCAACATCGACGCAGTCAACTTCTTCTGACACCAAGTGGGTGCTAATAGCGCAGACTACTCTGGACCTTCTTTGCCGAGAGTGTGAGGGCACTCATGAATAAGCGAGACGCGACGCGCAGGCGCTGGGAACGGACTCAACGTAACCAGCGAAAGTGTCCTGAGCTTCAAAGTGAGTACTTTTGGCTTAGCAAAGAGGTCGACCTGCGCATGGAACGGGAGCGTAACTTCTTCCCTCGAAACCATCTCTTAGACGCTCTTGATCAACATAAGAACATTTGGAAGGAAAGGCGCAACCTCGGCCTCATGCCTAAGAGCAAAGAGAAGGAACTTCATGGATTCACATCGAATGAGTTGAACGCTCATTTCACGGGAGTTTCCGTTTCGCCCCAAGAAAATATAGACGAAGCAATGGACGATATAAATTCTGCCTCAGTCGAGGGTTTTAAGTTCAAGCCCACATATTACAATGATGTAGTCCTTGCTATCAAACATTCCTCTTCACAGGCCCGTGGGGCGGACGGGATACCCCAAAGCGTGATCGCGAAGGCTCTTCCGGCTATTGTTGATCAAAAATCGCACTCGACCAAATCACGGAGTTTTTGAAGTCTGAGAAATTATTAGATCGCTTCCAGACTGGTTTTAGACAACATCATAGCTCCCGGACAGCTTTACTGAAGTTGACCGATGACATCCGAGTAGGTATTGACAACCAAAAGATCACCTCGCTCCTGCTTTTTGACTTCAGTAGAGCCTTTGACACAATATCACCATCAAAGCTGTTGAGCAAACTTCGAAATCGAGGCTTCTCGAAATCGGCACTTCTGTGGATAAAATCATACTCACTAGGCCGCACCCAAAAATTAACGTCAAAATCTGGTAGTTCTGATTGGCTCAAAACCAATCTCGGTCTTCCACAGGGTTCCGTTCTTGGGCCTCTACTCATCAGTTTAAATGTCAATGATTCACCTGGTTTGCTTGACGGGAAGTCAGTACATCATTTTTTTCATGCGGATGACCTATAAATTCATCTCAAAGTCGAGAAATCTAAGATCAGAGAGGGCATTGCTCAGCTAGGAGGAATAGGATGACTCGTTGCTGAGTGGGCCAGAAGTTCCGGCCTGTGTCTCAACGCTGGCAAGACCAAGGCAATCCACTCCAGTTCTGAGAGGAATATCAAAGATCGGTTTTTTAAGGCATGTATCACCAGACCTCTCCAAGTTCGCCTAGTTGAGTCCCTGGTTCAACCGCATATAGACTATTGCACGGTCGTGTACCTCGACGCAACGGACGAACAGCGGTAACCGATACAACGTCTAAGCAATTCATGTGTAAGGTATATTTCTGATCTAAGGAGAGACGAGCATATCACCCCGTTTAGGGAGCGTTTGGGTCGGTTACGTACTGATTCGCGGCGAATGTACTCCGCAGCTTTCTTGATGCATAAGATCATGCACTTAGGAGAACCTGGCTACCTAGCTGCGATGTTCACCAGGTACCAATCTGAATGCCCCGCACGTGGTGATGCAGAAGAGCGGACACTCAAAGTTCCCAATATGAGACTTGAATATGGTAGAAGATCTTTCCAGGTTCAATGTGCTCACTTGTGGAACTTTCTCCCTTTGGGCTTTCGGCAAATTCAAAAACTTTCACTTTTTAAAGACGCTCTAATAGTATATTACGCAACGATGTCGAAAAGTTGGATTTACGCACGAGTGAAAATCTTTACACACGAGTGTGAGTCTTTACGCACTGGTGAGATTCTTAAGTGTAGTAATCGTAAAGATTCACATCTCGTGTGTAAAGTTTTCCGAGTGCGGAAACCTTTCGACAGAGTTGCGTACGATATTTTTCGAAATTTTGTGCGGAAAGTTAGTATTCCGTCGGCCACCTCATACGCCAGTAATCAAATCGTGATCGGGGCAGGTGGAGGAAAAGGGCGCAGAGCGGGGTCCAGGGGCGGCAGCCCCTGGTGGGGGTGCAGGGGGCGAAGCCCCCCGACTGAAAAAAAATTCTGGAAATGTATGAGAAAAAGATCTTTTGTTTGATATATCATATGTAACCGCATAGTTTGAAAACATCGATCTCAATCCTCAAAAGTACAAATAGTGGACAAGATCCGAAATATGTAAGTTCATAAGATAATATCAATTCTGAATTCCGAGGAAAATTATTATAGAGTTTTATGAATATCGTCAAGGACGGGCAAGAATAAATCAACGGATTGATGAAATAATATGCCATTTCTATGGTTCAATAGAAAGAACTTGGACAATTCTAATGGTAATAATAATGCTCTGAATACATGGGATAGAAAGCGATTTCGAAACCCATGGATTCTCCCTTATAAAAGAATATGAATACATCGCCGACACTCTTTTTTGAGGCGAAGTATCCGAAAAGTGAATTTACATTTCCTTTGGACGTACGGTCCAAGGTAGATTTCAAACCACCGAAACCACGGTGGCAGCACTCCAAAAAGCTCTCAGTCGTATGTATTGTATTGAACTCAATTAAATTCATGATCCACCGAAGTGAACTATTTCCATGTTCAATTCGATGGGCCGACCAGGATATTTCAATCGTATGGACTTATCGAGAGAGCAAGACTGAGTATAACAATTCAGAGAGCTCATAAGTTTTCATCCTATCGAGTGAAAGAAGTCATTACACCTGCTTTGGGCAGCTTCGAATCAACGATTGGAGCACTCCGATTCTACAGAATTAAGACAGAGATCATTTTGCTAAACAACGCAGAAACTTCAAGAGATGTTGTAGAATATCAGGCTATAAAGAAAATACGGCAGTGCGTAAAGATACGTTCCAGTGCGTAAAGACCTACCTTACGCACTGTTGGTGACTTTACGCACAGGTCTTCACGCATTCCGTGCGCAAAAATTCCTTTACGCACGGAAAAATGTTCCTTACGCACTAACTTTACGCACATGATTTCGAAAAAGAATTTTTCTTGTCGCAACCCTCCCGGAGGATTGATGTGGACCAGAAACAGTACTTCAATCTCTGATAGGCTTGGGCTCTTCTCAATTAGTCTTTTTCTAGTTTTAGTCGAGTTTTACGTGGCTTACCTGTCACATAATTTTTAAATCTGTGATAGTTTCCGGGCCCATGTCTGTCTTTTTATATGTACTGATGTACCTTGATTAATTACCTAATTTATTTTGACTCGTGTGCATCTCTCGATGCCTTTTCAACGACTAGTCACTTCCTGTGATAAATGAAATTTCCTTGACCAAAGTGACAAATTGTATAATACTTATATGTTGATTATGACCGTTATATGTATCTCATTCAATTGTATCTTTACTTTTGCCACCGGGCGAATGAAGGGAATCAATCAATCAATCAATCTCTTGCCCGTCGACCATTGCCGTGCTCATAAGCAGCAATGTGACCTGTCCATTATTCCCAAAATTTCCATCAAAAGTGCCTGATTTGAATCGACACGCATGTGTTTCACATGTCCTCTACGACAATCATTTTGGTCCTTATTACCGGATCAGTGCAGTGAAAGGTGTGGTGATTGCTTATAAACTGTGCGTGCTCCGGACTCGTGGTCACGCCGCCATTTTAGCCCCGCTACAGCATCGTGTTGAGATGCATGCAGTCAAGCTGAATTCCACCTGTTTTGGTCTCGAATATACGCGAGTGCACTAGAACTGCGAAAACTGTGTTCACGTAAGTGAAGTGTGGCACACCGGCGATGCGTGTGTGTTCGGCTGCACTCCTGCATTTTTGTGGGTGAGCCAGAAACAGCATCAGTCGGCTGTTGCACCAGTGCACGTGCACGGTGAAATCGATCACTCTGAGCTAGTATATCGGCACTAGGCAAGCGCGAGTGCGCTTCCTCTTCAACCATCGTCAATGAACGGCAGTCCACGGGTGCCCCAACTGATGTCATCGGTCCGACATTCAACGTGGGCATACCTGGAGATCATCCCCAAGCACAGTGGGCGCATTGGATAGTCGCAGCCTACCTGACCGACCGATCATCGCCAAGCCGGCACGCAGTTCTCGCTCTGCCGCAAGTGGATCCTGACGTGGAGGTGCCAAGATGGTGCATCGGGACGATCAGCTAACGTCTGGAGCAGTGTGTGGCGTCCGCATTCAAGTGTGTGCGAGCTCCCAAGCGCATTGTCGCCGATCACCTGCATCGTGCAGTCATCAAACCAGTGAGATCGTTCCTTCATTCATCTTACACATGTCCATGCTAGCATCTCATGCAGCGCTTGTTACCTATATACCATAGAATCGTACCATCCCGAGAATTGGAAGTGCTTATATGCAATCACGTGTAGTTATTCCAACATGCAGATATAGGAATCCTAGTATCTAGATTTGAAGCTGTTCTCGTCACTTTTCCTAGTGACTGATCGGTATCCATACCTCCTTGTGCAGTTTAGTTTGACTTCATAACTTTTTTCTCTGAGTCAATTGGTACCTAGTCCCTAACCTCACTCTGATCATGGACGATCTTGTGGAAAAGCACCAAGTTACCCTCACTGAAATAAAAACTGGGTTTGCAAATTTCAAAAAAAGGAGCAAACCATTGGGAATTCTCAGGCTGGTGCGAGTAAAGTTAATGAGTACTAGGCAATTATTCAGGAGACCCATGACAAAATTATGGATCTCGGAGGAATAGACGTGGAAGACGTCTACTTTACCGAAAATTACCTGGATGAGGCTGGATATGCATACTTTAAGATAATGGGCGAATTTAATGAGTATATTCGCAATGCCACTCGTCTGTCAGTCAAAATAGTTCTAGCAGGTAACCCGATCACTCAAGTTGTCGTGCCTGAGTTCCAAACCGCTCGTCTAGCCCCGATAAACATTCCAAAGTTTGATGGCAACTATAAAGAGTGGCCTGAATTCCATGAATTTTCTACAGCAACCGTTATTGATGACAATAATGGTTACAATGATGCTATTGAATTCTAATACCCAAGGTTTGATCTCACCGGTGATGCTGAGTCGCCCACTCAAGGTATCTCTCTTGATGAGGACCACTTTCGAGCTAGCTTGGGATTGGATCAAAACTTTGTACAAAAATGAACGTAGGATGGTGAATAACCGATTTGAAGTATCCTTCCCACTCTGTCCACTTAAAAATGTATCAGCTGCTGAACTTAGAGCATTGATCATAGCTACAAATGATTCATTGATGGTTTTGAGTGCCATGAAACGACCAACCGATCAGTGGAATGACCTGATAGTATTCATCAACGCTAGTAGACTAGATGGCGAATCCCGAGCTTTGTGAGAAACTTTGCTTGGAGAATCCACAGACTCTTCCACACTCGCTCAGATGAAGTCTTCCCTCAAAACCAGATTGAGTACCTTAGAATCTATTGAGAGCAGCAGAGAGCTGACTATCCTTTCCACTTCTGATTCGAAATCGAATAAGCCTTCTCAAAAGTCCCAGAAGAATGGTTCCTTCTCAAACCAATCCTCTGGAGCAAGAGTCCATCATACTGCTCAAGCTGATAGCAGTTCAAAAGTGAATAAGTGCTCTCTGTGCAATCAAGACCATGTTTTGCAACATTGCAATTCTTTCAAATCCATAGATGTTGATGCTTGAAGAGGGTATGCTCGTTCCAAAAAGTTAAGCTCCAACTGCCTTGGTCCTCATATGATCAAATCCTGTAGATCTGTTTATACTTGTTGCACTTGCAATGGGAAGCACCACTCTTCGCTCTTTATTGGTAAATCAGAGCAAGCAGAACAAGGGAGCTCTTCACCTGTCAACTCTCAGCTTCTTCCGAATTCGAAACCATTTCAGCTGAATTCTGAATCCCACAGTCACGTGGTCGCTGTTCAAGCACAACTCTGTGAGCCTAATACATTATCGCTGGCTACAACTTGGGTGCGCGTAGTGAATTTTGCCAGAGAGGTTATGTTGGCCCGTGCACTCATCAACCAGTGTCCCTAGAGTTTTCTCATATCTGAGTGATTATGCCAATGAATGCAATTATTCAAGGAACGTGTTTCTGTATCTGTGCAGGCTCTGGGTTGTAAGCATTCATATGCCAAAAGATCGTCAGAGTTTACCATCCAACCAACCTTTGATCCATCGTTCGTGACTCGACTCTAAGCGCTCGTCATCAAACAGGTGCCCAGTTATCAGCCTCAAATTGGAAGACGAGCAGACGCCTGGAATCACATCGCTGGATTCCAGCTTGCTGATCCAAATTCCTCAAGTTTGAGATCCATAGAGTCGTTGCTAGGAGCAGCAGTACATGCCCTGATCGTCGAAGATGAGCTCATCAAAGGCTCTTCTGATCAACCTGTTTTGACCAAAACCAAGCTTGGCTGGATTCTTTTTGGGTCTACTGATGGCATCGAGCATCTGCTCATACAATCTACGTCACTTACTCTTGATGAACAGCGCTGCGAGGAACACTTCAAGGCCACGTACTCCAGAGCTCTAGATGGCCGGTATACTGTAAGTTACCTTTACGCATTGATATTCAATCCTTGAATCTTGGGGAATCGCTGATCCCTGCTCAAATGCTCCTCTTCAAACTAGAGAAGGAGTCATCCCACGATTGTGAGTAATATCGAGCCTTCCCCTGATGAATATGATATCCTGGGGCATATTTCACGCTACACGGATGTGAATGATCCCATTGATCTATCCCACCATTTTTCCCTACCTCATCATGGAGTTCTCAAGGAAAGTAGCTCCACCACCAAGTTGAGAACCATTTTCAACGGATCGTTCAGAACCTAGTCAGGCATCTCAGTAAATGACGTGTTATTAGTTGGACCAAACCTTTCACCTGAAGTGCCCACTCTACTGTCGAATTGGTGCTGTTATGAGTTCGCTTTCACGGCTGACATTGAAAAAATGTTTCAAGAATTTTGGATCCACTAAGATGATCGCAGATTACAATCAATCTTATGGCGTTAAGACACTTCCAAATCAGTTCAAAAACGCCAAAAGTAAGCGTTACCATCATCGAACTTTAAAGTGGGTGGCCTAGTTTTCATCAAGGACGAGTGATCTCGAACTGCTCATTCGCCTTTGGCTCGTGTGATACGAGATCATCCTGACCGAGACAAACGCACCAGAGTTGCGAAATCATGCACTGCAAACACTGAATTACAACGACCAATCCACAAACTCATCCGTTTGTACGCTGCCGAAGAAGAAGAAGGAGGTGAAAAGTGATGTGCAGTGATATCTCTAGAATTTATCATGTGATTGTCATTAGATTCTAGCCCTTAGATTTTCAGTTGCAATGCATTCCAATCTATATATATCTTTCATATTTCGCCATTGTTCAGTTTATTGAATATACGTTCATTTGTATCCTGGGATGAGTAACATGTTCAGTATCTTTCCCCTTTCGAATCGGAAGTTCACTCTGAATTCACTCATGTATTCATTTTCGCCTTCGCCGAGAAAGTGGGCAAAATTTTTGAGTTTATAGTTCATCAGAATGAGATTACCGAATCCTTATACCATGGAATCACATATTTCCAGTGAGTACGGCCTCTGAAATATATCTATGATATTATATGTTTAAACTCACTATTAATTTTGTTGCTACGGACCTGTGCATGGCTTGTTACCCCCTCTTATGCCGCGTCTCTCCAACTCAAGAGTCTCCCAACGTCGACTCCCTCTCTCTCTCTCTCTCTCTTGTCCGTCGGCCGTGATCGTGCTCACGAGCAGCAATGTGACACGCACATTATCTCGAAAATTGTCATAAGAAGTGCTTAACTTGAATCCACACGCATGTGTTTTTTATCGCATGCCTTCCACCACAAACACGGGTGAAGCCCGAAATGTATATATAATCAGATCGTGATGGGGCACTCGAGGCCAAGGAAGTGGAATCTCAATATAGTAACACTTTGAATCTGGAATAATGAATTGTTTGAATTCATTCACTCCATTTTCTACTACATTTGGAGGAAGGAAAAAAGCGCAAGAGAAATGAGGGCTGGATTCGCGGTGGAAAGAGATTGAAGACGATGCGAAGAAAATGCGATGGAGCTCGCGGCACTCAAAATCGCGAGGGTGAGGCTAGGCTCACAATATGCAGCCTGCTCGGTGTTCAGTGATCAACTGCTGGTTCGCTGAAGCGACATCGCCGTCGAGGCCGAGAGGGACCAAGGGAGAGCAATCTTGCCAAATTTCTGAGAATTTGAATATGCCAATCAGCGGGAATTGAAATCACGTAGAAAGGAAAAGTTCATCGCTCTGTTTTGGCTCTCTCGATCTCGAAATCTCTGGGAATATATCTGGATACAACCGACTTTCCCGAACATTCCGCCTCCTTTGCTAGCTCATACCAAGTAACCAACAAAAAACTCCCAATACATGAAATTGTCAACGTGATCTTGAACCTGGTGAATTTGGGAGGACGAAACATTTGATAAATTTAATGATTCAGGGATACTTGAAACTTCACAACCGTGATTGAATGAAAAAAAACTTAGTCGTCAACCTGGAAGAGAAATAACTACATAATTGCTACTAAAATGTATAATTGAGGGCTCAACTGATCGTAGACGATCTCACGAATGATTTTACTTGGCGGTGACCAATAGTACGAGGGAAAGTGAATAACTATCAACGGTTCAATTTCAATAGATCAATGAAAGGAAATCCAATCAAGCTCCACGCGTCAATGAGATCTCGAAAATGGAAATTATATCTCGATCTATCTTAACATGATAGAACAAAATTCGAGTGGTTAGGCTGGTCAATTTGAACAAACAACATCATGCATTGTGGGCGGCTACTAATGAAACGATTGAAAACGGGATCAATCAACAAGAAAATATTGCACGAGACACATTTTGTCTCGAAATTGACAATTGTCAAACAACACAGCAAATAGGTCCGAGTTTGGGACACGATTAAACGATACGAACTCAAATTATTTGGAATTTGTAGGCTTCAGAATGAGTCTAAATCGGAGAAAATAATGTTTGGAAATGGAAAATCATTTTAACACCTTCTACGCGTCGGTTGCGCAATGAATCCACTTGGCGAATAGAATATTGTGACTCTAATTAAGATCTACGAATACAATTGCACAAATTTGAGGCCGTACGAATGACATATGATTCGCGGGTGTCGTGGAACGAGGGAGAAGTGTGTGGTTAAGTGTCGAGATTGAGCGGTCATCCTTCATGATTCTTCTTGTTGTTCCCTGGCTTCCTCTTCAGGTTAACCAGAGGGCTCTCTACCCTCTTTCCCAGGATCTACGGGCAACTCGATGTTCATGCAAAGTGCCCGACAAAATGTTGTGGTGGCGATCCCGTGATCGACCACACCCACCAATCCGTCGGGTCCTGAATGGACGGCAGTCACCCTTGCCATGGGCTATTTTGTAGGTGGCGTAAGCTCGTCCATTACCAACACGAGGTCTCCTACTTGAAGTTGCTCATGTGATGCTAGCCATTTGGACCTCAGTTCATGATAATGCATGACTTTCATACGCCATCGATTCCAAAAATCATTCCTCATGCGTTGTATGGCTCCCCACCTGCAGGTGAATCAGTCATAGATCTACCAATAAGCAAATGTTCCAAAGTACGGGCAGCCGAATCCGTTCTTCTGGGTGATGAAGGGCGAAGTTGTTCAGAAATGAGGCATGCTTCTATTTGAGAACTGAGGGTTTGCAACTCTCCAAGAGTGAACTTAGAGTTACCCATTCCTCGTTTCAGGTGATGTTTGGATGAGCGCACCACCGCCTCCCATAAACCTCTAAAGTGAGGTGCGCGAGGCGATGAGAAGTACCAAGTGACTCCCTCTTGTGCTGATTCTTCCTTCAGTTCTATTGAATATGCTAATGTTTGATCGGATTATTGCCGGAGCTCTCTCCCATCACCTTCGCAATAGATGTTTGTCCATTCACCTTGTCTTGCAGCGAATCTATGAACGGTGGCTAAAAAACTGGAGTGGTGAGATCTGAAACGGTTTCAACGTGAGTTGCTCGCGTGAACATACAAATGAAAACGCAGAAGTATCCCTCTGTGGTCTCAGCACCCCTTCCGCGAGTGAACAGTACAGATATTGGTCTTGCATGATCAATCCCCACTGAAAATGCTCACGTACGGCGGGACGTGCAGCAGAACGTCAGCGGGACGTCCCGCCACACGTCTTGCTGCACGTCCCGCCGTACGTTTCGTGACTAGAAAGTGAGTGGCAAAATTGACTTCTTCGGAGTGCATCTAAGGAGGACTGACCAGGAGAGTGTTTCAGATCCGGGTCACGGATTTGGCTGAAACTTTGGAAATAGTCTTCTTTTAATACCAAGAGATGAAACCCAAAATTATAGACCCTAACGCTCAAGCGTTTCCGAGCCACAGTCAAGGACATTAGCATTTCCCATATAGGCCCATGTTAAAAATCATACATATAGGTATACCTGCAATGCTAATTTCCTTGGCTGTGGTTCGGAAACGCTTGAGCGTTAGGGTCTATAATTTTGGGTTTCATCTTTTGGCACTAAAAGAAGACTATTTTCGAAGTTTCAGCCAAATCCGTGACCCGGATCTGAAACACTCTCCTGGTGAGAAGAGATAGCGGGTAATACTGAAGTCACGTATCGGGTACGGCGTATCATTAGAAAATTGTTATCTAGTTATATCGAATGACATGAATGAGCTGATGGGTGCAAGGATATGGTAAATACTAGACTGAGAGCTGAATTTCTATTTCTTCTCCAATTTGTGTTCAATTGACTTGATGTAAAATCCATGAACTGATGATTTAAGATGTCATTCATCATTTGGACCGCTTATCTGCGTAGAACAGCATTTATTCCATGGATCATTTTCTCATTTGACTACAATCGACAAAACGTATGAGAAGCCGTATGGTGTTAGTTCTAGAAGCAACGTTTTCGTTTGGTTCTCTCAAATCGATCTCTTTACTCTAGTCTAAACAATTGAAATTATATCTTGTTGATTGATTTTCTCGAGTATATCATCGATTTTCCATGCAGTATCCATTACGTTGATTCAGTCTCATTCAGTATAACTCCTCTGCTATTCTTAAATCTCTTTTCAGAGGGTCAATGCCACCACTTGCAACTTGAGGAACTTCCGGTAGGAAGATGTTATAGTGGCAACGCTAAATGAGCGAATTGACTGATGTCATGATGATGATAGTCATGGTAGAAATTTCCCTCCAGTTCTACACCTCTTCAATAAAGAGTGTATCTTGTAATTTTCAGAATTTAGAGTATGTTTCCCTTCAATTGATACTTTCCGCTGAAATTTGTTGGCAAATAATCTATTCGAATTCTGGTGAGGGAGTTATGATGCTCCTTTCTATTATTATGGAGGAATAATTTGTAAAAGGAGATGATATTGGATTGAGCTCCTGTTCCTTTCATTCTTACGAGCAATTTTCTTGTATTTTCGAGCCGGTCAGCTCAAAAGATTATCGCGAATATGGCTTATCGATCATCAATCAGTGATTGTACGTATATGATATACTTATAATGCAACAAACTCTATAAGTGTATGATCATGACACCATGTAATAGTACCCTTCAGATCAAGGGATAGATCCAATGTGAACAAACGAATTCAGTTGTAATCTTCATGTACTGCACATACCATAAATCTTTCGGGATTTCGGGAAAACATGAATATGAAAATCGATTTTTCAGAAAAAAAAATTTTGGTGCCGGGCGGCCAACTCTATCATCGATTTTATGCTATCTCCCGGGCGCCTGCCCTGGGGCCCGCCTGGGTGGCCACCCATTTTTAGTGGGTAGACAGCGGATCCTTCCGGAATGATCAACATTGTGAATCCTGTATACTTGAGATATATTCCCCCAATCATAGTTGAAAACTGTAGTGAAACGATTGTACCGTGCGATAAGATTTTCATCCCCTTGGAAATTCTAGACTCAGACTTATGGAGAAACTGTTAACAGAGCTTTCATCGATTTTTTTACACATACGATCTATTGTGATAGGGAATTTTATATATCGTGTCATCTGAATCTGCTGATTGATCCATTTATTCTCTTGTGATCCATCTTCATAGCGATGCATTTGCATGCACGTGATCTGTGAGATATGATTGAATGAAATGAGGAACTATAACATTATCTAAAATTACGATTCTTGTTTTCCGCGAGATACAATACCAGGAATGAATGCGAAAATTTCTTTCCAGATCCCAGAATGTGGATAATGAGATTACTGATGATCAAATTCGCGTTTCTTCCTCAATTTGAGAACATATGATTTAATACATAATTCATCAACTGATGATTGATGATTTGTTTATCTTCAAGGTCTGGTTCGTCGCACTCTCTCGGACAGAATAGTTCTCACCCCATGAATGATCATTCATATCACTATGTTTGACAAAGGGATGGCAACTGTTCAATGTTCGATTCACTCGAGTATACCTTCAATCTACTACGCCGTACATGATACGTTACTCCAGTATTATCCGATATCTCATCTTAGACTTTCTAAGATGCATCCCAAAGGAGCCAACTTTGCCACTCACTTTCTAGTTACGGAACGTACGGCGGGACGTCTGACGGGACGTGCGGCGTGAGGTAACGAAATCGACCATATCGGTCCCCCCCTGCCGGACGTCCGGCGGTACGTCTCGCCGTACCTGAGCATTTTCAGTGGGGATGCTACAAGCTTGTAAGTCATTCTCTGGTGTAACTCTATCTGCTGGTAATGGGGCCATTTGCTGGATGAACGGTCGCCTACTGTACCGAGTACATTCAACACAATCACGATGAACCTTTTGAGCTACATGTTGCACTCGAGGTATCCATGCCCATCTGTATAAATAACTCAACATCAACTCGCCATTTATCTTTCGATTGAGTTATCGAATTGGGACTATACCAACAAATGTTCAAATTTGGAAGTTCTTTTGCAGTCGACCCCCGGGTTTCGCGATCAGCACATTTTTATCTGAACATACATGCCTCCATCCAGCATCAGGAAGGATGCTGCTGATCGTGCACTTGATTGGCCACAGAAGTGTACCATTCAGACGGATGACCATCGAGCCAATCCAGGACGACTTTCGAATCAGCCCAGCAATCAACAGCTGAAGGCCGAATTCCCGAATTATTCATAACATGTTACGCCAATTGAACCAATAAGATCTTGGCACACAACTCAAGCTTAGGTATGAACAGAGTTTTTATCGGTGCTACTCTTGTTTTCGCCATAATCAAGTTTGAAGTTCCTCCTGGAGTGACTAAAGAACAGCCACCGCATGAGGCCTCCCCGACGCATCTGCAAATCCATGAAGGTCTGGATTCCAACTATCCAGAGCATCCAGCACGCGAGACACGCGAGATTGCGGTAGAATTTGGGCTTGTGACCGTTTTTCTAGCCATTCGTCAAGAACTTCCCCAACGAGAGGAGTGTCCCAATCAATTTCCGAGTGCCACGTGTTTTGCAACAAAATGTTTGCTTGTATCAAAAACAAACCTCACTAACCAAGAAGATCAAATAATCGAGCTATTCATGTATGTATAGTTCTTCCAGTCACCATATCAGGAGCAGGAGGCATCGATATGCGGAAGAAAAATTCATCATCGTGCGGTGACCATTCTAATCCAAGTGTGGAGACAACATCGTCAAGTTCTATCGGAATGTCACCTGAGTTTTTCGAAGAGAGCCTCCTCACCAAATCCGAGCGATTTGCTGACCACTTTCTAAGTTTCATACATGCGCACGACATGATAGGAATCAGCTGATCTGGAGCTTCCAACACAGTCGCAAGAGTATCCCCTCTCCCAAACGGATCATCCATGTATCGACGATGTAGGATAGTGAGAACAGCGATAAGAAACAGTTGTTTGTGAATTTCTACCAAATGAACGAGAACTCTTATAGCCAGATACGGTGCACAAGCTGTTCCGTGAGTGGCCGTGAGTAACACATGATCAAGGATTTGCTCTTGCCCGATTGGCTGCCAGACAACCCTCTGCCAATCCACATCATCCGGATAAACAAAAATTTGTCTGCAGATTTCAACAATGTCAATACTAAATCCATGTTTGGAAGATCTCCAACGAATCAATACCAATGCTATATCATTTTGAAGCTTGGGGCCAGCCAATAAGAAATCATTTAAGATGGATTCCACCCCAAAGCGATCTACGGAGAGGGGTCATCTCTCAGATTCTTTTTCAACCTCTTTCATTCACTTCTATATCCCAAAATAGGAACTTCGGACCACCTATGGGGCCCAAAAAGAATTTCTCCTCTCCATTGCACGCACATCCGTCAACAGACCGAAAATTGATCGTGTAAGAATCGATGCTCTTTTATTCACGAAAATGGAAATATTTCGAATTTTTGGATAGCTATCGATCCGCAGGTTGTGGCATCTGAAAGGGCATCAAAAAACCTATCGAAAACGTCGTCGGAAATTCCTTCTCTGTGATTTGGGGGCCTCCTGAAGGCAAAAAAGTGTTTTTCACTAAGATGTTGATTTCTCAAAAATCCATTTCTTTTATTTTTCCAAAATTATATATTTGACGTAAAAGGAGCTGTTGCGAATAAGGCCAAATCTGCTCCAGAGGATTGGGATTCCAGGTTGCACTGAAATGCGTGTTTTGGAAGTCTGAATATGCATATGAATTTTTTCCGCGTCAAACCAAAGCGTCTCCCAGTAGTGGGCAAAAAGGTGTCCCATTTAAAATACACGTGGAACGCACTTTCTAGCGTCCCTCTCAAAATTGGCCCAATGGACTATAACCGCTCCAATGAGGATTTGTTCTTGAACAGAAAATACAACTTTTAGGGGTTTTTTCATGGACGGGAAATGATGTGCTGGTACCGAAAAACCACTTGAGAGATGGAAAATGCGGATCTTTCACGCTAAAACCGGGGAATACTCGAACGGAGTGGGATTAATCGAAAAGTTGCAGAGGACCAAAGTTGTAGACTATGTTCTAAGCTTCCATTTGGCATCGGTTTTTTATGCATGTATTGGTTGGGGGTTCCCAAAAAACGACCAAAAGTCGTAAAAAACCATATTTATTGGATTTCTTGGCGATCTCGGGGTGAAAATGGACTGACAAACTATCATATCTTGTAGATCTCATCAGAATACACATTTTTGGTTCCCATAATTTTTTCGAAAAAACGCACCAGATTCGAGTTTATAGCGAAAAAGTGCCGGAAATAGGCACTTTCCAACGTTCTCACGCAAAATACTCGAAAAACGCAAATGGAAACCCTATATAATAATTGCGTGAAAAGTTGCTTTTTTTCGTGTACTTCAAAATGAAAAAAAAATTCATAGCGTTCCGATGTTCCTGCTTCGAGGAATATGCATTTTTATGCCAGATAACAAGTTGGAGTGGATAAATTCATGGTTCCAGCATGCTATATGCAATTCTACGTCAATGAGTTATACAACTACATCAATCGGACATGCAAAATCACCAATTTTCATCCACGATCACCGTTCAGAGCCCTAGAATATCCCGGAAACTAGGCACATCCATCAAAATTCTCCGGTGCTATTGGAATTCCTCATTTGTCAAGGCCCAACACTGGCAAGCTTGCACGCACATGGGTTCCCCGGAAGTCGCAGCTGCCAAAATCTGTTGATATTGTGTGAATTCGTACGTTGGTAGATGTGAATCCCCGATTCAAACCTTCTCCCTCTAAAAAAATCTAAAAAATGGTTGCTGTGCTCACATCGCTTCAGTATTATGGTATCTCGGTTATGAACGATACCAGGAGAATTGCAGGGAGAGATTAAGCCGGAACTATGATTCCTCCGTCAGCAATGTCGACCATGAGCAAACGAATGAAGAGTTCCTGGCTGAGCATGGAGTTTTTGAATCAGTGGCTACAGATGAAGATGACTCTGAGTCAGATTGAACCTCAAAGTCAAATATGTGATATCAAAGGAAACTATAGCTATTATGAACAGGTGAACTGACTGACACACGAGTTTTGGTATAAAACGTGAAGAACGAATAACTTTCGTTGTCATCTTACTCAGAAAACTTGTTCTACCAGTAATCTCGTCGTCTAGCTTGACAGGCGGACTACTGTCACGGCTGATTAAGCAGATTTCACTAGTTTGAAAATTTTCGACATCAACTTGTGATATCAATCCAAGCCATAGAGTATGAGTTCTCATGAATGGTTATTTTCGTAGTCTCGTACACTACAATATTCTCATAGTTGGAAAAAGTTTTGATAAAGACAACAATCCTGGTGTTCAAAGATTCGATCCTAATCATAACCTTATATAGCTCCGAATGATGATCGTGGATGAAAATTGGTGATTTTGCATGTCCGATTGATGTAGTTGTATGACTCATTGACGTAGAATTGCATATAGCATGCTGGAACCATGAATTTATCTACTCAAACTTGTTATCTGGCATAAAAATGCATATTCCTCGAAGCAGGAACATCGGAACGCTATGAATTTTTTTTTGATTTTGAAGTACACGAAAAAAAGCAACTTTTCACGCAATTATTATATAGGGTTTCCATTTGCGTTTTTCGAGTATTTTGCGTGAGAACGTTGGAGAGTGCCTATTTCCGGCACTATTTCGCTATAAACTCGAATCTGGTGCGTTTTTTCGAAAAAATTATGGGAACCAAAAATGTGTAATTTGATGAGATCTACAAGATATGATAGTTTGTTAGTCCATTTTCACCCCGAGATCGCCAAGAAATCCAATAAATATGGTTTTTTACGACTTTTGGTCGTTTTTTGGGAACCCCCAACCAATACATGCATAAAAAACCGATGCCAAATGGAAGCTTAGAACATAATCTACAACTTTGGTCCTCTGCAACTTTTCGATTAATCCCACTCCGTTCGAGTATTCCCCGGTTTTAGCGTGAAAGATCCGCATTTTCCATCTCTCAAGTGGTTTTTCGGTACCAGCACATCATTTCCCGTCCATGAAAAAACCCCTAAAAGTTGTATTTTCTGTTCAAGAACAAATCCTCATTGGAGCGGTTATAGTCCATTGGGCCAATTTTGAGAGGGACGCTAGAAAGTGCGTTCCACGTGTATTTTAAATGGGACACCTTTTTGCCCACTACTGGGAGACGCTTTAGTTTGACGCGGAAAGAATCCATATTCATTATTCAGACTTCCAAAACACGCATTTCAGTGCAACCTGGAGTCCCAATTCTCTGGAGCAGATTTGGCCTTATTTGCAACAGCTCCTTCTACGTTCTTTGGGAAAAATGGGTTTTAGAGGAGTTTGGGCGATCCAAGTGACTTATGATCCATTTTTTTAGAATTCGATTTTTTCGGTTCCAGAAAAAGGCGATTCTCTGCGCATACGCACAAACGTAGACTTTCGGCGCCACTCTCAATGGAAAGCTGACAAAATTTCCTACAAAATGACTACCCGCGAAGTTGGAATTCATGCACTGAAACGTGATTTGCAAGGATTAATTATGTCGAATCGGAATCACATGAAAATTGAGCCCATTAACGCCTTCGTGGCGCCTGCTGAGATGACACATTCACGAGATCTTCTCGGGACTCAATTTTGAGTACGAATTTGAGCTGAAAAGAATTCGAACATGGTTTCAACGTGAAATTGTATGAACTTTCGGAATATGCGATGAAAAATCCCGTTTAAGGCGAACCCGAGGTGCTACATTCAATTTTTTGCCATGAAATATTTTCACATTCAAAATTGCGAAAAATTGAATGTAGCGCCTCGGGTTCACCTCAAACGGGGTTTTTCATCGCATATTTTGGAATTTCATACAATTTTACGTTGAAACTATGTGGTCCGAATTTTTTTCAGGTCAATTTCGTACTCAAAATTGAGTCCCGAAAAGATCTCGTGAATATGTCATCTCAGCAGGCGCCACGAAGGCGTTAATGGGCTGGATTTTCATGTGATTTTGATTCGACACAATTAATCCTCGCAGATCGCGTTTCAGTGCATGGATTTCAACTTTGCGGGTAATCATTTTATAGGAAATTTCGTCAGCTTCCCTTTAAATGTGGCGCCAAAAGTCTACGTTGATGCGCATGCGCTAAAAATCGCCTTTTTCTGAAACCGAAAAAATCGAATTTTCGAAAAATGGCTCATAAGTCACTTGAGTTGCCCCAGACTTCTCTGAAACCAATTTCTTTCTAAAGAACGCGAAATTTTACGTGAAATATATGATTTTAGAAAAATAAAAAAAATGGTTTTCTTAGAAATCAACATTCTAGTGAAAAACACTCTTTTGCCTCCGGGAGGCCCACAAATCGCAGATAAAAAATTCCCGACAACGTTTTCGACAAGTTTTTCGATGTCCCTTCAGATGCCGCAATCCGCAAATCGATAGCTATTCAAAAACTCGAAATATTTCCATTTTCGTGAATGAAAGAGCATCGATATCACACATATAAACTTATGGTCTGTTGACGGATGTGCGTGCAATGGAGAGGAGGAATTCTTTTTGGGCCCCATAGGTGGTCCAGAGTTCCTATTCCGCGCCATAGAATCGAATGAAAAAGGTTAAAAAAGAATCTGAGAGATGACTTCTTCCCGCAGGTCGCTTCTGCGTGGAATTCATCTTAAACGTGTATCATTACCTGTTTTGTGCGAAGCACTCAGGATGACATAAATTCTGTCGCTGTCCTCACGAAAAACAGGCTGATGTGGCAGATAAGATGACGCTGGAATTGACTCATCTGGTGGCTGCGTGCGTTTCATGTGACCCAACGACTCTTACTGCTCCATGAACTCGGTGTACGCTCCATCAATCTTTGATTCTCGTTGTTGTTCTTTCTCAGATTGTAACGTCCTTAGATTCAGAAAACGAAGCTTCATCAGTATTTTGTGTGGATGAGAGGCGCACGACGAAACGTCCTTCAGACGTGCGCTCAACAGACGACCTGAACGATTTCCCACAATACTCCTCCTCAGCTGTTAGCTGATCGCCAGCTAATCGCCATCTATCAGCTGGGAGTTCTTCAATTTCCCGAAATTCGCTTAGTTGATCCGACAGATAACTATGAACGCCGGCATGCACAGATGAAACGGCAGGAGGATTCACAGTTTCCACACCCGACTCCATAGCTCCAGTGAGAATCTAGCCCAATGATGTGTTCTGAGTGGTAGGAGTTTTTGATGGGCCCTCTACCAAACCTGATTTCACCTTACACTTCGGCGCCCAATAAACAATCAACTTCAGCAGGGATGAAAAATCCCGGATCAGCGAGCATTAGTCCATCTAAGTGTGACCAATCTTCACATCTCACTATTGACCTAGGCAAAAATGAGGTAAGTTTCGCAAGAACCAGAGCCTCAATCTCGAGAGAGGAATTTGAATCGATTTTGGACAGCAGAGTGAGCGAGACTTCACTTGTCGCAACTACTGTGCGTCAACAACCAATGGTATTGATCCCTAGTTCAAGTTTTCGCGACGGCAAATTCGAGACTTGAACGACTCTATCCACTACGAACGAACAGTCTGAGCCTGGGTCAATCAAGGCACGAGCTCACACTCCTTGTCCATCAGTACCTTGTAACCAGATACGCGCAGTTGGTACTGATCGTGCTTGCTTTGAAATGGCGAAGCAACTATGAATCAAATGACAACCAGCTTGTTGCTTTTGACTTTGAGAATCCTCTGGCTTGGGAGCATCCGAAGAATCCACACTGAGACAAAAAGTTAATAGTTTCAATCACACCATTTAATCAAAAATTTCTATGATCAAGATTTCATTGAGCTTACAAGTTCTACTTTCAATTCTATTGAATTTGTGTCCGATTGAACAATTCATTTGATACGAAGAGAAAATTTGTTCTGATCTGGTTTGATCCGGTTTACATAAATATTTGAAAGAACTGATGATAAAATTATTAGAATCAAGGACTGAGTAATTATATTGATTAAACCATCTAACCGATATATATCCATTAAGCCATTTGATTGGAAGTATGCTCGTATTTATACCATCCAATAGAAAAATTATTCTTTTTGATCCGTCGTGATATTAGATTGATTAAACGCTTCATCAAATGGATAGGTCATCCACTAGGAATAATTGCACCTGTTATCACTTGGATTAGCGGTGGTTTTATTTTGAACAAATCTATTCATCAGATTCGCTGAGCGTTTATTGAGGCTGATCAAATTTTCATTGACCACATTAAATTTCTAGGTGACTCGAATCAAATACTTTGTAGCTTCCATGATTCGCTCAATCGTAATATATGAAGCCTTAATTAATTCGATGGGCCGGCTCAATCGAAACAATTGTTTATTCTAACGATTATATGAAAATTTTATCATGTTTCCCTTCAAGAACAATTGGGTTTCATCGATTTGATACGTGATTCGGTTGACTTGACTGCAATTTAGTCCATCATGATTCAATAGAAATTAATGACATGGTTTAATCATTCTCATGTGACGTTTTCGATGGAATATTCGACGAAATTCAACTAATGCTGCGTTCAAAAACATGGTAATGATGACTATTTCATAACCAATAACTGCTTTGAAAAGCACTGACTTGTGGCATATTTGATTCGAGATGAAATTTCATCCATTTACGAAGAGTCATATTTGATTTGAATCGCTACTCGATCTGAGGTTACTATGGCATATGATATTTCGTAGGAGCTCAACCACAAGCATCTGTGATAGGTGATTTGATTTCTGATTTGTTTTCCCTGATTTAGAGCGTGAGTTATCTCGAGGCGTGATCAAATGATTTGATCGATCGCATCATGTGTGGGATATCGTTATTCACATGATCAAATTGAATGTATATTATTTTCGATTTTGGTATATTGTCGTAGAGATACTTTTTGTTTGATCAAATATTCCATCATGTATGTCGACGGCTACTTCGAATGTTGAGGGGAGGAGCAACCCTAATGTTGGGATCTGGTTTATGAAATGACGGAGGGCTGGAAAGACATAACTTCTATGCATTTTTCGATCCAACAACAATAGCGTAGTCGGTAAAAAAAAACGAAATTTCCGTCCATATTTATACCCTGGTTTACGCCTCTTTCGTCAGATTGCCAAAGCCATACGAGATCCTGTTTAGAATCATAAAAAGAACTCCCAAAAGAATTCACAGACCGATTAATCCAATTCTGAGACTAACAAGGGGATGACCAGGTGTTTGGATCACCAATCTTGTCCAAAATTTTTGGACAGTTTTGTATTCCCTAGAATATGAAGAATCTAAAGTATCTCCGTCAAATAGGCCCCCTGTTCAAAGCTACAGTCTATGACATTAGCGTGACCCATATAGGCTCGTGTTAAAAAGTGATGTATATAGATATCCTGGCAATGCTAACGTTCTTGCTTGCAGGTACGAACATCAGAAAGACCATTTGAAGGAGTTACTCCGGATTGTTTATATCTAGGTGACTCAAAACTGTAAAAAATTTTTGGAAAGGATTGATGATCCAAAGGCCTGGTCCTCCCTTTGTAAGTACATTTTTCCAGTCAAAATTCTGAATTTTCTTGTTATAATGCGTTGGAACTCGAAAAATAACGATCATTTTGAAACATCCCGAGGATACTTTCACTTTGATATTGACTAATCACATCGAGTTGGTGAACAAAAAATTGAAAGTCGAATTTCTATTTCCAAAAATTAGACATATATAATTACAAAATTTTCTGATATTTTTTCCTGAATTAGCCATTCTTTGTTCACTAGATCGGTGTGATTTTGGGATCTAAACAAGAAAGTATTCTTAGGATTTTTTCAAATAGTCGATAATTTTCGAATTCTGAGGCGAATCAACGAGAAAGCTCAGAATTTTGACCCAATCAAATTCATGTCATCTCACAGACTTTGTCGAATCGGCGTGTAAATTCTTTTGGGGGTACTTTTTATGATTCTAAACGAAACTTTCCATGGATTTATCGATCTGACGGAGGGAGCGCGAACCAAAATATGAATATGGTCAAAACATTTTCGTTTTGAAAAACCGATTACGGCCTTGGTTCTTCGACCGAAAGAATACGTCTAAATAAGTATGTTCAGCCCTCACGGTTCTTTAGGCCAGGTCCCAAAATTAGGGTTTACCCTCCCCTTAGTACATGGCCAATCATCATCTTCAGTGAAGCGATTGCTATTATAATATCATTTTTTTTACGAACATTGATAGTTGGAGATCAAAGAATTTATGAAGTCCTTATTCGCTAAGTGAGTATTTTTGATACTTGATAGATTGGCAAAAAACCTATCCATGAAGCCATAGAACAGGGGCTCGAAATTTTTCGAATACGAGTCACACGTGCGAAAGAAGCAGTTGTTGTTCTGTTGAACTAAAATGACAAATAGGACACTGTGCACTGATGCAAAGTTTGGACTGTCGCAAAGGCCACGATCTGATTTACCTTGATGAGGATAACGAGTCAAAAGTATTTCAAAATTTTGACAAGCACGTTGAGTCAGACGCACCTAGATACCAATCCTCACTGAAACTATGACAAGTGATACCCTCTTCCTCGATTCAAGTCTCAAGACGAACGGCATTTCAGTCACTCTGTAAAATACATGTAGAACGACATTCAAGCAACCCGAGCGTGGCACAAAGCTTAGAGTTATACTTACACACTCCTTTTGAAAGAGTATGATCATATTTGTTAAGCAACCATAATGAAAGTATGAATGATGCTCATAGAGTTTCAATAACGTAACTCAAATCGTATTCGAGTTGGGAGGCTTGGAATGATTTCTCGGGATTCATGAGTGATTGATTGTACGAGTAAATTATTCTTTGACAAATTGATACACGGTTAACTCGAAATTGTGTATAACAACCACATCTCTCGAGAATTACATGGATAATAATACGAACTAATACAGAAGCTATCAAGGGATTCTTTTACAACCATTTATCATGAAGTTTCGAAGATAACAAATTTGTACAAGAACTTATTCTTACTACTAATGTCTTAAGTTGACATGATATCTATACTCTTAGTTGATACGACACCAAACGGATATCCATGGAGCTTATAAACTAACAGACTGAGTGAGAATTGTACAAGTTACTGAACACGCACATGATTATTTTTAGATTTGTATTATGCAACTGATAATTGAGCAGTTAATCACATTATAGACACTTGAATACAAAAGCACGTGGTACAAAACGAGAACAAAGCTCATTCACGATAATTGAATGAGAGTTAATTGAACTTCGAACTATGATGGCCCAATTCCAAGCAAAATTCTCGTGGCTTCTTGCATTAGTTCACAGTATGGTAGATTCGGTGGTTGACGTACTTCTTGCCATCTAGGAGAAGGTGTATCACTTGTGGCAAGAAACTTTTCAACGTGTCTTGATTGACAATGCCGGGATCTTTTGTTTCCTCGACTCTATAAGCGGCTAAGTGTTTAATGAATTTTTTAATCTCGAATTTGAAAAATAAAAAGATAACATTACTTTTGTGTACAAGAATGAGCTTTATCTTGCCAAATTTGGGTTCATTCCGCTCGTTCAAAATACATATAACATAGTTTTCCTTATAGATTGTATCCTTCGTACGAACAGACTCAACTCTTTCATAATTTTCTAGGGCGTTATTTGAGATGAGGTTTTAAACATCGCGCAATCAGGCGCTTGAGTTACAAGTGTACGTTCACCACTGGTCATCACCCTATCATCGAGACCTCGATTGCAAAACAGTCTGTAAGCTAACCCTAATTGATTTTTTGAAGCAAGAGAGTATGGAGGATTCGTCCTGTTATGATTAGCTTCTGCGTAAGCAGTGAAGATTTTGTGATTACCTTCAAACCGCAAACACGAGAATAATCGAGCTGGACCAATCTTCATAATGATGCGAATAAGGTGAAGTATATTATGGAATTTCATCGTCAACTCCTTACCCGTCAGAAATTTGTACAATTTGTGGTGCTGATCGACCAAAAGCTCCAGTTTTGCAGGAACTTCATCTGAAAAACTTCCACCGTACACAATACTCATGATTTCGCGTAAAAGCAAATACAATTTCCAGCATTTATTGGTTGACGGTACTCTGTCCCCAACGAGGAGTGCTAAATTCTCTACCAAAAAAGCCATTTCAGATGCTGATAATATCAAATAATCTCTTTTAATCTGGTGTTCTGATAATGATGGAATTGTGTTCCGGTCACGGGTGTAGTTGAACTCTGATATTCTTGTTTGGAGATCATTCAGTGAGAATCTTGGCTCTTCGTATATCAGTTCATGAAGAATGAAACCCATGTCATAACGACATATTCCTTCATTCAAATCATGCATTGCATCCTCGACACCTTGGCTCAAAGCACTGTAATGGGGAACATCGTGAAAAGCGCAAACCTCCAATAACCCAAATTCATTATTTGAGCATTGTTCATCGTGTTTGTTCGGATCGCGTAGGTACTTGACATTCTCTTTAGTCATTGTTTTCACTTATGCCATAGGCGCTAAGCATAAGCGACAAGGAAATGCAGTGTTCGGACCTTTTCTGAAGCCCAAATTGAGGTCTAGAGCTAAATTATCACCCGTGATAGCGTACAATGGGAAATAGTTCCTCATCATTTCTCCCTTGAATTCAATCTCGATTCCCTCCTCTTGCAGGAACGTAATTTCCTCAATGACGTGTTTATAGATTAATTTGTTACCATAGTCGCGATGATCTACATATTTGTGTAACTGGAATAAGAATATGTTTTCTAGTTGACTCGCATTCTGCAGGTAGACCGAGAAAAGTACAATATACTGCGCCAATTTTACTGATGACTCGATGGCTACCAAGGCAATTATTGATTTCGAAATCATCATTGTACAGGAGCAGAAGTAGGAAAAACTTGCCAGGGTACCTTTTCTCAATTTCCTCATACATTTTTGATTTGAAAACTGAGTTGAATGATTTATCTTTCTTCAATCGTTCGATATTTGCTATCACTTTTTCAAGGACACCTGGCATAGAAAGGTATCTTTTTAAAACTTCTCTCATCGGAATAAATTGCAATTTGTCACATATCGTCGCTGGTATGCACTCTGCGTTCTTTGTTCTAAAACCGTATGGAGAATCTAAAACGATTGTTCGGGGCATGATCAAGTACCCCCTCTCTTCAAAGAATTTCAACGCCTTATGTTCAGATCTGAAGAATAAGAAGGCATTGTTTAAGATTTGCGTCATTGGTTGTACATCTTTAGTCATACATTTAGATGAAATCATATTCATAAGTTTGGAATTATGAAAATCCATCAAAATTCCAATGACATCGACAACGT
The DNA here is from genome assembly GCA_029851415.1 of Eretmocerus hayati. Lineage (NCBI taxonomy): Eukaryota > Metazoa > Arthropoda > Insecta > Hymenoptera > Aphelinidae > Eretmocerus > Eretmocerus hayati. The sequence continues at coordinate 90,479,141 of CM056742.1, read as the reverse complement.
TTTTCCTTGGCATTGCAGGATTTGCATAGATTTTCAGCGCAATAGAAGCAACATAATTATAAGCAGTCTCTGTGAAAAGCTTGATATCATGACAGTGGTTCGCGTATTCGTTCACCAAATCATTAACCACCTGTCCTAAGTCAGCTTCAGGAATCAAAGCGTCATTCGTACACTTTTCCGTCAATGGGTTCTCGGAGTGGACAATTTCTCCACCGCTCTGCACTTCAAAACTCTGAGGTTGATTGTGCTCTTCAACTGTCGGAGGCTTAGACACTACTGAAGTTCTAGGTGCATGGCTCGAGATCCAATGTTTCTTGTAAGCATGGAAATTGACAAATTTTCTGTTGCAATCGAAATGTGTACATGCAGTCTCTAACTTCATCAAATCTTGATGCTTGAGTTTGACGTGGCTGAGAACACCATCACTAGTAGGACGAGTGGAATCGCAGTATGGACAAGAAAACATTTTTGAGGATGTAGTCACTGTTCCTGTGAGCCAATCAGGAGAACTTAATGAACCAACAAATGGATCATTGCTATAACTTAATAATAAGGACAATATCATACACTTGATAACTAACATTTCGAGTTGCTTCTTTTCCGCGCCGAGTTTACAATCGAATTGCCCAAGATTTCACCTGTTGATAAAAATGACCTCTCTGTTGAAAGCCTCGGAAAGGGTCTGACTAGATTTCGCAGACACCAGTTGTACAGCTTATCAGGCCTACGATATTCCCTCTCTTCATCTTGAGCTGTAAAAATGTAGAAAATTGAGATGGTGAGAGAAAATATCCATCGATGTAATCATCTGTCTTTTTTAGCTTTGCATTTTCACTTCAGTATACTAGTTCAAAAGTTTATTGTCTCTATATTCGGGATTATAGCAAGTTGAATCAGTAGCATCTAAATAGATAGTTTCTCCTTCATATATGTACAGCTATACATTATGGAGTTGGAGATTTTCATTGAGGAACACGATATTGTATACTATTTCAACATGATGGGACAACGTGAGGAGCTTTATTGAAGTTGAAGGCTGTATTGTGGATAAGTCAACTGTTCTGATTACGTAACGTTCAGTATTTTGTCATTATGTAAAAAGTGTAATCCAATAGGATTTCCAATTCGTGAAAGACAAAATAATGACGTAGATATAGACAAATACTTCCTTCACATCATATTCAGAGGCCACGGCCTAAGAATGGACCACTGATACTCATATACAACCTGTAGTTGTTTTCGGTTGGTTTTGTGGGTATCTTGAGATTTATTGCGAAATCAATCAAATCTTGCCGTTAGCAACTCAAAAGATCTACTCATTCTTACTCGTTACGAACGCATCATAGCTTTTCAAAACTCTGTGATCCCGTACAGTAGCGAATCAAAATACGTAGAAAATAATAGTCCTGATATGCCCCTGATCTACTCCAAAGATGAACCACCAGATTTGTAAACTTACAAAATTATTACAAAACTTCAAGATCGCAATTTCTAGGAAAGTCAGTTTTTACTGCGATCAAAAAAGATCCTGACTCGTAACCTGGGTTCGAGTTCGGCTTCTACGTCGAAAAATGAACGGAAAAATCATCGTCCGGCCAATGCAATATTATTGATTCAAAATCTAGTTGCTCCATGTAACTAAAATGATTAAAAGCCCAGCCAAAATTTGTCCGTCATCATCTCGCGTCTCGGGTTGCCTATCGGCGGGGGTGAAGGGCGATGGGTGGCCGTATGGGTCATGGTTGGGTCATCGGTGGGTGGGTTGGTGGGTGAGTGGTCAGGTAGATAGATAGATAGATATCCTTTATTCGTCATACGACAAAATACACCTACATATTTTCATATGTGTCTCATATATATATATATATATATATATATATATACAATTAATAAATATTCCGATAAAATCATATTAAGAAATAATTTGGTCAAGGATAGATATATCACAAATTGTGACTAGTCATACACTTTACGATTTCACTTGAAAGAAAATGAGATAAAGGGCATGGGTTCACGGAAATATCACAGTTTTTCTTCAGTCTGGTGACAGAAAGTCACTTACAATTAAAAAAAGATAGAAAGCAAAGGAACAAAGCCCTAGCCCATCAAAGATTAAAGTAATGCTGCTTCTCCGGATCAATCCTCTGAGGAGACTTTGTTAATAGGAAATCTTTCAAGGACTCTTTGAACAAGGGTGTTTTCCCCAGCTGCCGAAAGCCCGGAGGGAGAAAGTTCCAAAAATGAGCACATTGAACCTGGAAAGATCTCCTTCCATATTCAAGTCTCATATTGGGAACTTTGAGTACCCGCTCTTCTGCATTACCACGTGCGGGGCGTTCAGATTGGTACCTGGTGAACATCGCAGCTAGGTAGCCAGGCTCTCCTAAATGCATGATCTTATGCATTAACAGAGCTGCGAAGTACATTCTCCGCGAATCAGTACGCAACCAACCTAAACGCTCCCTAAACGGGGTGATGTGCTCGTCTCTCCTAAGATCAAAAATGTACCTCACACATGAATTGCTCAGTCGTTGTATCCGTTGCCGCTGTTCGTCCGTGGCGTCGAGGTACACGACTGTGCAATAATCTAAATCTAAAGGTAGGTTGATTGGTGGATAAATGGAGTGGAAATCGCCAAAGTTTAAGTGATACGTTTCAATGAATTTCACTAAGAAATCAGTGAAAACTTCACTAGAAAATCAGTGAAAATTTCACTGAAAAATCACAAAAATTTCACTAGAAATCAGTGAAAATTTAACTAAAATAATCAGTGAGAATTTCACTAAAATTTCAGTGAAAATTTTTCTAAAAAATCAGTGAAAATTTCACTAAAAAAATCAGTGAGAATTTCACTAAAATTTCAGTGAAAATTTCACCAAAATCCCAGTGGAAATTTTACAAATATTTCAGTGAAAATCGCTTGAATTTTAGTGGAAGTTCTACTGGCATTTCATTGAAAATCGTTGAAAATCGTTGAAAATCGTTCAGATTTCAGTGAAACTGTCACTGAAACTCCCGTGGAAATTCCTAGAGTTTCAGTGAAACTACATTTTTAGTGAAATTCCTGTGGAAATTTCTAGAGTTTTAGTGAAACTCTCACTGATATTTCAGTGGAAATTCCTAGAGTTTCAGTGGAACTTCCACTGAAATTTCAGTTAAAATCGCTCAAGTGTCCACCGTCTATTAGATTCGAATAGTTGTCTATCTCAGTATAATTGCATCATCGGATGTAAATAACTATTTCGAAATTAGTGTATTGATTGAGTCAAACGGTGTGGGCAATAAGGGTATACATGTTATTGATCGCTGAAGAGAGAAATATCCTTCGTGATTAGTTCTTCATCTAGGTACAAATCATAAGTGGGATAGGATTCATAAGGCGAATAATCGTAGATTTCGCGAAATCCTTCCAACAAATTAAATTAATTAAGCAAAATTTCCAGATTCTTACTGGAGATTCAGGAACCTCACTATGCGCAACATTACACCAACTCAATGGTTCTCAATCACAGTTACTAGGTTACATCAAGGAAATTATTTTTTCCGAATCCACTGTATTACGAAATCTCAACGTTACATCGTTGAACTACAGAAGCATTTCAGGGGCTCATACCATATCAGAGACACTTCCAAGCCGGACGAGCATTAGCGAGGTAGGCAATAACGTTAGTCCATTATTCCTTTATCAAACAAAATCCAAGAACGATTGAAAACGATTGTCTTATCTTAGTTAAGGTACCTAACCATAGTTCCCGACCAAGAGTCTGAATTTTTTTAGTTTCCGGACAATAATTTTTTCTCCAGACAGAATCCTTAGTTAGAACATATGGGAATATATGGATTTGGTTATATACCTTCCTAAGTTTTGAGATTCATTTTTTCCCCATCAGAATTTTGGATTTAAGCATCCAGGAACTTTCAGAAAAGTGTTACAAGGATTCGCGTGACCGGCCGGTTTCAGAGAAATGAGCTGCACCTGACAACCTTTCCATGCTTGTTACCCAATCTATTGAGAGTAGGAAGCAGTACTGGAATGAATATGAATATTAATCCACCCAACTGATTACATTATTGAATCCAAATGTATCAGTCGTAGGATATTCTGGAATACTCCTTTGACTCACAGATGATTCTTCAATAAAGAATTCTGAGTATACTCTTACATGAAAAGAAAACAAGTATAATCACTCTTCCGTTCGTTATGATCATCACCCATTTTAAGAATTTGAGAACATCCTATTCTTTCCGGATATTCTCTACTCCTGACTGTCAACTGCTACTTTGGTTGATGACACTTATCAAGTGAGAATCCAAACTTTGAGAGCGCTCAAGTTGCATGGTGACATTCCTTTGAGATATAGTTCTCACAATAACTTTCTGTGAGGGAAGAGCAACAATGGTCGTAATAGACCATTCTAATAGCTTAGATACTTAAAATGTGAAAGATAGACTCACAAAGTCCTGAAAACCTGAATTTGAGTTGGTGCAAGATCATTAGCTGAACATATCTGAGGATATGTTCAGCTAATGATCTCAATATATTCGTTATTATATTGTTGATATGATATTGATGATATTATATTAGTTGATCGTTAATATATTCAACGGATTATTCATCAAATTCTTCCTGCGAGCACATGGCAAGATTCATTTGAGAATGTAATTTGCTCAATAGTAACAACTAATTATGAATGAATCTTCAAAATTATTCATGCATATCTTTTCAGAATTATGGTTGATGGATTTCATTATCTCAATGTACAAAGTTGCTGAATTATTCTTTGAATATACACCCACAACTTCAGATACGCTCAGTGAATAACCTTGCGCCAACTTGAATTTAGGTTTTTAGGCCTATTTGGAGCTTATACGCAACACTTTGAGTAACTGAGCTGACAGACTTGTCAATTAACCACCAATATAATGTAACGGGTACTTTCGTATTTTGTAGTGAGAGTTTTGAAATCACAGTTGAGGTGAAAGCAAGCGTGGTATTTTGCTGGGTGCACACGAGTTGCCCGAAAGCCGCATAGTGTGGGGCATTTTGGCAATTTCACTATACGTGGCGCAGAGCTGGCAAACTGTGGTGCAGATGTGTACCACGGCGTAGAGCGCCGCCGTACCACGCACTGTGGTGCGAATTAGTCTTTAATCTGTGGAAGCACCGGCGCACAACGAGTTTTTTCAGTGTAGGGTACGTTCAATAGAAATATTTCAAGATGAATCCACCACAGATCAGTGGTGAGAACTTTTCCACAATTGGTTCTCCTTACCTTGAATTATGATGGATACGCCAGAATGTGATTTTTATCCCTGTATCTGCCCATATATAGTTGTCCGATACACATTCAAGAGAATCCTGCAGAAGTCAAAACAAAAAGTATCTCTTATATTTCAACTTGCGACAATAAGAAAATACGATAGATCATTCTATTTAGTTTTTGTAACAGTTGGTATAAAAACACTCTGAATTCTTGAAGGGAAATCTCTAGTCAAAATAGGTCTTCCACGAGAAAGTAAAGCTATAATTTTTTGTATAATGCGATATCAATTTTCCATACTCACATTCTGTAATATAAAGATGAAAGCAGCCTTTTGTCAACGACATAGCATTAGAGCTTTATTGAACGACTCAGATTTCTACTTGCAATCATCAGAGATAATTTTTCAGCCCTTGAATCAAATCCCTCGTCCACTTTCTCCATGAGAGTTTTTTCTACTCACAGCTCACAATTGTGTTATGAGGGACACTAAGGTTGATGCTTGGGACTGAAATCGAGTATCAAAATGAGTATTCCACAAGAATTACATCTGCACATTAGAATTGAGATAATAATTAGCATTTCATTGAACTCCAACTCTTTATAAGCAATAAACTATACGAGAACAATAATCTGAACTCACCATATCACACCAAGTAGGACACTCTGATGCAAAGTATGACGTGTCCATAATTGGAGCTTCTAAGATCCTCATCCAAATATCTATGTAATCTCAAATAATTTGTAGTGTATGCTCCAGATGCTCTATTTGCCTCATCCATCTTGACACAATACTTGATACAAAAAGGTTTCATGTCTGCGAAGCCCTGAAGTATTGAGTAAGAGTGATATGTGATAATAATTCATCCAAAACTAGAAATTAGATAACTGAGTCTGCTGGGTAAAAGATATGAGATGAAGTGAGTAAGGTTGTATAGATTGATTGTTTGAACCGAATTTTGATAGTCCTGATCTTGACCCGAGCTCTTGAAAAATTATAGAATAAGCTTGAACTGTCACAGAAATACATGCGTTGAGTGAATTTGTGCCTCGTATAGGAATCACCACTACTGTCGCAAACTCGGTAGTTTGTTGACATTCTGCTGCATCAGAGCACTACGTCAGTTGGAGTCTCACAACGTGTAAATTTCCTCAAATGATGGATATCATACCAATTCATCAGGACCTAATTAATCGCACGAGTCACTTCAAATCTACCGTTACTAATTCACATGAGAAAATGTGCCTTTGTTACAGTTGATTCAAAACTTACCTTCTCAGGTGCGATTCTGAAACTTTTGCGACTGGTCATTAGGCATCGTCCAAATTACAATAGTGCTCGAAAAACTGCTGGTGTACTCTGAGCACCCATTATCTCAGCGAGTAGTTTGTGCTTTTCCATTTATTTCGAAGTTGTTGAATCGCTAGCTGTTCTGGAATGCAGATCACGCGGGCACTCGGAGCGGGAAACTGACGATGACGACGACGATGTTGTAAGCACAGACACTAGCCTAACCGACACGTTCTAGGGTTCGATAGTCGAGTTGGGTTAGGTGACAATACCATATTTATCGCGATTCGCGACGCGTTTGCCGGCTCCGGCCCCTTCTTCTCCTTTTCTTGCGCCGCGTGGTCACTGGCACCCGCGTGCTTCTTCGAGGCGCGTAGATTTCAGTCGAAATAAAAGAGTGGAAGTGAAAAGTACATAGCATCGCGCCGTAACTACGACTGGTGAAGACAGGTGAAGAGCCCGACGACGACGGAGCTTGCATCGACTCAAAAGTTTCTCAGATATAAATCCGTAATAGCCCCGACGATGCCTGAGTCAACCTCGGCGTCGAGTGATGGAGAAGCAGCAGTAGAGAATCGCCCTAATTCTAGTACACCAACTGTTGTAGATCTATTAAATTCATGGGGACTTCAAGAATATGTCGAGGTTTTCACTCGTAAGTACATTCTGTAAAGGTGGCATTCGGAAATGATTGCGTGACGTCTCCCACAAATCCAGAATTTTTTTTTTTTCAGGTAACAAGATACCTGTCGATCACTTACGTTCTCTTGATGATAAGGAGCTGATGGAACTCATGACTCTACTGGGGGATAGATTGATTTTTAAGCAAAATCGGGACGAGCACTTCAAAAATCCTCGGAAAAGAAAAGTAAGTTAACCGAATTTTCATCATGAGTGAATCCATATTACGACAGACCATATTTTTTTCGTCTTTCGCTGTACGATGAAAACTCTGTCGTATGTTGACTTTTGTCGCGGGGATGCATGCTGTCCTCATCTTACACCGAGAAATTAGCTCTATACTTTCTTTGTGATAGCGTCTCGAGCAGTTTCGAGTCAGAACGCGCGCCCATGCATTCGTGAACGCGGATCCGATCCGACGCTTCAAGGCCGACATTGTTTACGCGATCGGTCGAGCGGGCGACATGGTGTTGATTCGCTTGGAGATTGAATTTTGTATCCTGCTCGAAGACATAGTTGGATTCAATGCCTGTGCACCTATCGTCACGTGATGAATATGAACCTCGGTCATCATTTGAAAATTCACTTAGTATTGTATCATTCGGTGAAGATGTTGCCATCGTAATCATTGATTGTCGTTTACTCGTCTACAGATGAGAAACCGCCGAGCTAGTTTTTCAATAACGAGCGTTCGGAACAGGAGAATTCACTGATATCAAATTGAACCATCCTTGATATCGAGTAAATCGAACATTTTTTCTCACTATGATGGATATTTCTTACAATATACGTCAACGATCGAAATAATAGTGTGTGGGCAATTACGTTAATGCCAGCAAATGCGAAGCCGAAAACGCTTTAAAACAAGAAATCACATTAAAGCTGTTGACAACGACTCTTAACCTCTAATCTAATTTCGAAGATTTTTCCTAATACCGTAGCTACACCTTGTCATCCATTTTTGATTATGTAACTCATCTTCGAATTGCCTTGCATCTAGAAATTGCACAAAATGTGCATATACTCACGCCAAGCATGTACGCGTATTCATGCATTGCAGTGTGCCGCTTATTTCTCAAGTTTCGATTTTCGTAATATGGTCTCACGCCTATATCATCTTGATTTGGTAAATATATGACGAGGAAATTTTGCGAGAAGGCTAGAACACGCCCCAATCGCGCCGAGCGAAGTTAATTCTTAACATTCGAAAGCCTATACTGGAAAAGTCGCACCCCGAGCCCCGGTATCTCTACGATCGCGTTAATTTCTCATAGTGCCCCAGGTGAAATGTGAGATATCTGAGTGAATCATTTTGATGTAAAATTCCACCAGTAATCCGAAAAAGTATCGGATTTGAGCTATGAAACGTCTCTTGCGTTCTATTAGTCATTTGAAAAAAAAAACCGCCATTACCACGCAACAGGCACTTACAACTTGAATCTGGTATGTTTACCGTGTTACTCGTGAAATTTTACGTCGAAATCGTGTGTCCGGATGTTTCAAATGCAACTAGGTGTACAAAGAAAAATTAATGCAGTCATAGAGACATGCAAGGTTAGAGGGACAAATTTCTCAGTATACGCTTTCCAATGTTGAAAATTGACTTCACTTGGCGCTAATAGGGTATCTCTAAACTTTCTCGCAAAAAATTCGCGGATATCTTACCAAATCAAGACATCCAAGCGTGACACCGTAGGAAAATCAAAACTTGAGAAATGAGAGTCACATTAATATACACGAGTTGTTCCGCGTAAATTTGTGCACTATGTGTCTCGGCCTAGCTGTTGCGGCGTGTGTACGCGTGCTTGGTTGATCATGTGGAACGAATTTTTTTGTGCTCTCTCTTCGCAAGAGTCCAATTGGACCTAGATTGAATTTTGTGGGTGAAAAAGTATTAATTTACGGTCAAATTGTCAATTCAGTGGCATGTCCTTGCCCCTTAATTCGTGGCATTCGAGGGCACAATACAAAAATGTACTGCTTCTCAACGATTCCCCCGTAACGAGACATCAAATTTGAGTATATCTTGAACATGTTCTAACAGTTTAAGAGCCGCGACTAAGCCGTTCAAACTCACTCAAAAGGCATACATTACGTTTACAGCTTTGCACCAAAATCGCTGTTTTTATTGGGTGCGTTGTATGAGAGCTGTTATCGACTCGGAAGCATTAGCTGATGAGTACATTTTGATCCTTTCACTCGGAACTATTGAACGGCTGCGGCACAAACTTGATTCACTTAATAGTTACCAAGAATCGGCGAGGTGTTCTATTGTGATGAAACCGTTGACTTTGATGGGAATGTATTCTGCGGCGGAAACCTAAGACTCGCCTCCGACCAAGCTGTCTCGCTTGTACAAATTCGCACCTATCATATCCAAATTCGTCTCGGTCTACCCTATATATCTCTCGCTGCGCATCAAGGCGGCCCTCTGACGACGGCGACGAGTCTTGGCGACGTGAGTCTGCATGCGGATTCCAAAAGTAACACAAGATATGAGTGTGCTATATCTCACAAGAGTACAACTCTTTCTACTGAGTTATCCCAAATCAGTTGCTGTTCTTCGGATTCGAACTTGATGTATGACCCCATATGGAGTAGCGTCAACAAATCTAGTTCATCACAGAATTACTCTTCCATCTTAGTGGAATGATCTTCCGAAAAGAATACTTCAAATAGGCATAGTTCTTGGAAAAACAGTCCTTCAACTAAGTATTGCAATTTAAGAAAATTTGAAGACCTTGATTTCCATTAACAGTAAAACTAGATTATAGCGAGCCCTAAAGGACTGGGAAAAAGTGCTCGTTATAACCGAATTCTCATTATATCTGAGTTTGTTATGACCGAGTTCTACTGTATAATCAATTCATCATGATGCATTTGTTGCCTTCAATCACTTTAAACATAATTCTCCAACGAGAATAATCAAAATGATCATTTTGCAAGTCAAGAGCAGAAAATTCCGCTTGTGGGCCAAAAATGAATTCAATTATAATAGAAGATGAAGAGATTCTAAATTGAGCCAATCAGAGATCGTTGTCAACACATTTTGAACAATTTTACAAAAATTGAAACTCTCTAGCGGTAGAACAGAGTTCACTCTGACATTGACCGTAATTTTCTTGTATTGATTCATCGGAACTCAATACCTTTCATATATAAGGAATCGAAATCTTCAAGTAAGATAGGTCAATCGTTTGTTCTGTTCAACAGGTCCAGGATCTCCCTAAGGGTGTAAATAAAGGCGCGAAAAAGGTAAGACGGACGTTAAATCTCTTTTGCCCAAATGGCAAATCACCTGGATATACTTTTGGTCAAATTTACAAGTGCTCAAAAAGTCCCCTAAGGGCACGAGTCTCCCCTCCAGTGATAGCGATAGGGATGATGCGATTCCAAATAATGAATAAGCAACGAATTTCTCGTTTGTTATGGCGTACCACTTCAGTTCATCATAAATGTGTCATGTTCATGTCGGATTCAATTGATAATAGTCGATGTATTGATTTAGAAATAGACCTCAAATTTAGTCTCTAATCTATATGAGGATGCTACTTATTGAAGTATTCATCATTTGTTGATGCTGAGAATCTATGTCCTATACTTTGAGCTGAGTTGGTCAACGAGAAAACTTGAAATTAAGTCGGTTTGCAATATTCTCATCTCAATTTCCCTCTGTTAATGAATCGATATATCAGCTTTGTATGTAAACCATTTCTCTTCATTATTTTGTACTTTTCATTTTGATCGAACTGATCCAAAAATGTTCCTTGTACGCTTTCTTACAAGCAGATCACCATATCCTCGCGCTGGAGACTGCGGAACAATCACAACCCTGATGAAAAACAGGGGAATCAGACATTGGAATTCATTTTTACCTCGTCTCTCGAATGAGTTAGACTCACGCTCTTTCATATTATAGTTTGCTCGACCAATCATTCTAATAATTTTACTATCTTTGCATTCCTAACCATGATCCTTCCACATTTTGTTCAAGCAGAATTTGGCTGTAAACAAGAAGAAGGAAGTCACTCTCAAAGTCAGATCAGAGATTTTCGATTCTAGCGCTGTATTAGCTCAACTAAAACCACTAGAAACTATACTAAAAGAGAACCCTCTCACTCAATCAATTATTGTCAATTACGAATCTAAAAAGATTCTTACGGAAGCTCAAAGAACTCTTATAGTCGATACGGTGACAAAAGAGTTATTGAAAATAACAAAGAAGTGAGTTCATCACCGGCAGTATTCTCATCATTATCGATAGTATTATTGTATATAGAAATTATAATCTAGACTCAATCATTTTCAGAGCTGATGATTTTATTTTCAAAAACATCGCCCTGAGGATAGTTGAACAGTTTCCGACTGAAACAATCAAAACCTACTGGATTTCTCCCATTAAGAAAGAAAACTCGAAAAAGGGAGAATCTGAACCTCCTTCAGGCAGAGTTCCCAACAAGTGGCGAAATTTCCAAGCTAGACTGAGGAAAGATTTAGACTACGAGGATCACGAACCTGAACAAACAATACAAACCAGTGTTGAAGGTAAAATTACGCCACTTTAGTGTATGATCTTAGTAAAAAACCACCCGTTGCCCTCACAGCCTTCGTCTCGCTAAACGTCATACATCTGCATTTTTGTGCCCAAATGATTCATGACTCGAGTACATAGGCCCGTAATTTCTTGATATTCTCAGGCGAGAGTAGATTTTAGGAAAATCTATGACGATCTTTTCTACCCGCTTGGATTTCTTGAAGATCATCAATGTATCTTTTTCGTAAAACTGTGGATGTTCATTGCTCAACTCAAGACAAAAGTTCTATTTGTACACGAGAACCCGCTATACAGCTATTTCTTAAATGAACGTTCCACATGGAACAACATCAAGTACAAGCTTGAATATTGTCGAATCGTTCTTCTCTGGAAATTCAAAATTGCCTCTCTTATACATGAAAACGAGTGGGGAGCGCAACTCGAATCACAACTGATACATGTAACTCTGATTGTAAAGCTCTGGTTGTAAACTTGACATGAATCACAACTGTTCACGAGAAATGGTGGAACTTCGCTGAACTTTTTATTTCAAATTCGTTTATATTTCCAGGGATTGAGTTGTACGAGGAGGAAAGAAAATGGTTTGAAGAGAATTGTTCTTTTCCTATTGACACGGTCCTCGAAAGATTCAAAAAATCTGCTGCTCCAAGGCTGCAGAGCTTTCGATCTCATCGAAACAACGTGGAATTCGTTTTTGGTACGTGGCGTATCATGATACAACCTGAAGCTTTTAAATTGGTCCGATCTGACTATGACGACTTGAAGTTGACCAAACAAAATCCGACAATTGAAGACTGGGAAAGACTGATAGACGCCCTGAAACAGGTATTCCGCGAGAAGAATCAGGATGCAAATATCAAAGCTCTTCTATCAGTTTTGGAAAAATCTGGCGTGAAAGAAGGTAAGTTGAGAAGATGGTGTGTGCTCCGTATAAAATATCGTACAACAGTACTTTTTATCAATAATGGATATTCTACAATCACAGTATAATGGATCATTTCTTACAAATACTTGAGGGCCAAGGAATTTTGAGAAGAGTATTGTGAAAATCATCATCAGAACCATGAACTTATGAAGTGTTTTGAATATTTTGTCCGTGTTCTCCACGTGGTCATAGCTGGCACTAAATTCCACAGGAGAATCTCTCACAATCTATCTCATTCAATCTTAATGGCTGTCACTGAAACGAAACAATCGAGAAAAGTTGTGGATTGTTTTGAAAGCTCCCATCTTGTTTTTACAAAATTTACTTTACGACCAATAATGAGTGTTGAAGTTCACTTTTTCTCGCAAGATTTCTTATGTGAATATCAAATTCACCATCAAGTTTATTTCTTTCGGTTCCAGTTTGATTCAAGAGTTTAACTGATATAAATCGCTGCGAGATTCCTAGTTTACTTGTGAGAAATTGACGTAATAATTTCCCCCAGATCATCGTGTGCGGGCTCAACCGGAGTTGATGTGCCGTTTCGTACCTCCAACAAAAGTTGTACGTCCTACCCGTGCCGGCAGAAAATCAGGTGAAGAAACATGGAAAGCGTCTGTGGCTGATTCCTACAATAGTATTGTTGCGGACGTGAAGGCGAGAAGCAGAAATTATTATTGTTGAGGGCAGAGCTTACACATTCGCGAGATTTCTTTCACGTGATTTATGAATTGGAAAATTTTCTCTCGTAACTTCATGAATGCACTCATAGAAATATCTTATTTGAGATATTATTATTCAAGATAAAATATTGATATGGAATAAAATTTGTCGTAGAGTGTCAAAATCTTACAGTTCAAGTTTTATTAATGTGTGTAGCTTCCTCTTATGGATATTTATAATAGAACTGTAAAAATTGAAGAAATTATTCCTCTGTTTCGACAGCTGGCTTCTGGAATTGAAGATCTCAGAGCTGACCGCAAATCAGACATCATGACAGCAGGCAGACCTTACATCATTACGACCGGCGCGGATGCTAAAGAACCAGAGCATTTCTATGTCTGCACTGACAAAGCATTGTACAAGGTGGATACGTTTTTCAATGCGCTAAAAACATGTTCCGAAGCATATCATGTGTTTTGTGTAGACTATCCACCAGCTTCTGAGCATCTGTGGTTAATTCTGCAGAAAGCATTTTTCGGCTTCACTGTCAATGAAGAAACGAGCCTCTCAAACGTGGAAACTGTAGTAAAATCTCTATCAGTTCTGTTGGGCAATAGTGATGGTCCTTCCGACAAGGATACGAATGAATCAGATGAGGATGAGAGTGAATCAGGTGATATTGCAGATGAGGATGAGGACACACCCGAAGAGATGGCTGTCTCATATAATACATATAAGTCCGTGTTGAACGCGTTCTTGGCTCAAGCTTGAGTTTTCCGGGGAATTTGTGAGAACTTTTTTGGTAGAAAATTCTTTGTTCTACAATTTCAGTCTTTACGAGTTTTGCGTAAAAATGCATATTTTTCGAGTTTTTTGCAAAAAATATATTTCTCCTCTAAAAATTGTCGATAGCAAAAAACGCCGGAATTTACGGGCTGGCGACCTCGTGCAATCGATTCAGCGCCTCAAAATACATGTAAATATACCCTCAAACTTCCTTGAACACGAATTTTTTACTCAGACCCTCACCCAGCGCCCGGACTAATGACGTCCATTTGAATTTGGCGGCTCAAGTTCCGAGTTTCACAACTTGTCCGCAAGGTGGCTGCCCGAGATACCAGCTTTCTCGCGAGCGAGGGCGTAAGACCTCGGTTACTATATAGAGACCCAAGAATCCCCTCCTGACACTCTATGTAATTATTATATTAAGAGACACAAGGTGCCTATTCCCCCACGGAATCCCTATATCAGGGTTGCCAACATAAAATCGAATCAGTGTTGCCAACTTGACGGCACGAAAAGTCCCTAGACCAGGTCAAATGTCCCTAGATTTTTCCGCGATGTATAGAACACGTGTTTGAGTGTCGTTTACGTATTTTTGACGTATTTTTGAGTTTTTTATATGTATTTCCGATTTTTTCATATGTATTTATACGTTGATATTATATATTCGATTTGCTGCTAATTCTTGCCGTGAAGACGGTCGCTGATCGGTCTCACGGAGCCCTTTCGAACACTGCCCAAGCTTCCGAATCCGTTGGCGAAGGTTAGGAGCGATCGATTTTCATGTGTTTCGTTTATATATTTTCGTATTAAGTGCATGCTGGGAGTTATTTTATGGCATATTTTAGTGAAACGTATCAGGAAATTCGAGACACCGCCATTTTCAACATCGAAGGTAGCCGAGTAACTTTTTACGGTTGTCAAGGCCGCCTCACTTTCAGATGTGGAGTAACTTTGGTGTTCGAGTTAGCTTTATTTAATGGTTTTTATTTTAATTTTTTGTTAGAGATAGATCGATCCGCATGAGTATTGGTTGATTTTGAATGAAATCGGTAATACAGTGACGATGAAGTCGAATCGTACTGACAAAGTGATGGAATGTTAAAGATCGAGAGGTTGTTATTTCGTTGATTTTGCATATATGATACATACGAATGGATTCCAAATTTCTGAAACTTTTCTGAATGAATTCGAGGAATCTTTGATTTGACTTTGAAGATGATAATTTTCGTATTTCTACTCATACCGAGTGTGAAACTACGTAACACTTTGGAGTTTTTGAATTTATTTCTATTTGGAGGAGAAATTAACCGTTTTTTTGAAAATCGAACTCATGCAAATATGAAGTGAGAAGCGGTTTACGTCTATCTCGCATGCTGATATTAGAGGACGTCATTTCATATGGGGGAGTGGTTGAGAGAACTCTTTTGACCAGTTTATGATTCAAGTGATTTTGATGAGAATTTAGAGATAGATAATTTACATTGAGGAAGGGTATCGTATAGACTATTAGGAATGACTTTCGTAAATGAATCCAATATCACTCGATTGATGCAATCGTGAGAGGAGAATTGAATTGATGCATTGTTATGGTTTTTGCTACGCGATCATCAAGAGCAATTGTTAGGAATTCGCTAATCAGGGAAGCTCTTTATTCTCATACTATTTTTAGTATTTACGTTGAAAGATTTGAATTTTTGAGAAGTTTTTGATTTGACGTAATGATTCTAATATTCATCATCCTCGTCTTTTGTTCATGGAGTGAAATTGAGTTGAAATGGGGCAGTGTTTTATGTTAAGAGTGAAATTGTAACTCTTCATCACAGAGGTTGAAGGAGACATGATCAGATGACACTGACACGTCGATTTGGTTTACCAGTGTCGGGACCAAAGCGGCGCTCAGATCAGAGGAAATCCAGCAACATGCTTCCGAAGAGTGGCGTTAGTATTGTGTTGTTGTTTTACAATAGCTGGACAACAGGGAGTCACACTCTGTCACACTCGGGAATGAGAAACCCAACTCCCATATGAGCCAAGGCATTATGTGACGCTGTTGCAACTCGTAAAAGTGTGGTGTGGTAGTTTTGAGTGAGTATGACGAGGATGAGTTGAATTAATGTCATTAGAGAAGCTTTGAATTAGATCCTGATAGTGAAGATTATGTGAATGCCTTTACTCTTCGATGAAATTGGGATAATGATTTTAATTTGTCAAGTGATAGTAGATTCATATATATTTTTCTAAATGAATCTGAATTGATTCAAGTAGAGCAGGGATCAGTACTTGGAATTTCTTAATATATTGAAAAATTTATAATTATGCCCTTTTTAAAAATTTGTATATATCTCATAACGAATAGAATATTATTCAACTTGAGATTGAAAGAATGCACAATTGAAAATTGTATGTTTACTTTAAAGGGCGTAATTCCATTTGGGGGAGTGGTTGAGAGAATTTTTCTCACCAGTTTATGATTCAACTAATCTGCATTAGATTTAGGAATCGATAATTTACATTGAGCGATGGTAATGTCTAAAGCATTCAAAATTACTTTTGTGAATGAATCCAATATCATTTGACCAATGCATTCGTGAGGGGAGAATCGAATCGATGTATTGTGATGGTCTCTGATACGTGATCATTCAAGAACAATTGTTATAAAATTACTAATAGGGAAGCTTTCTGTTTTCATACTATCTTTAGTATTTACGTTGAAAGATTCGAATTTTTGAGAAGATTTTGATTCGACGTAATGATTTTAATATTCATCATCCTCGTCTTTTGTTCATGATGTGGGATTGAGTTGAAACGGGGGAGTATTTTATGTTAAGAGGAAAATTGTAACTCTTCATCACAGAGGTTGAAGGAAACATGATCAGATGAGGCTGACCCGTCGGTTTGGTTTACCAGTGTCGGGACCAAAGTGGCGCTCAGATTAGAGAAAATCCAGCAACATGCTTCTGAAGAGTGGTGTTAGTGTTGTGTTGTTGTTTTACAATAGCTGGACAACAGGGAGTCACACTCTGTCACACTCGGGAATGAGAAACCCAACTCCCATATGAGCCAAGGCATTATGTGCTGTTGCAACTTGTAAAAGTGTGGTGTGATAGTTTCAAGTAAGTATGACGAGGATGAATGAAGCATTGAATTAGATCTTGTTCATGAAGATTACGTGAATGCATTTACTTTTTGATGAAACTAGAAGAATGATTTTACTTTGTCGAGTGATAGTGGATTCATAAATATTTTTTCGGATGACTTTGAATTGATTCAAGTTAAGCTGGAATTAGTACTTGGAAATTCTCAATATATTAAAAAATTCCAAATATGCTTCTTTTGAAAATTTGTATGAATCTCATCATGAATAAATTGTTTTTCAGCTTGAGATTAAAAAAAAGTAGAATTGAAGATTGTACGGAAAAATTCATTTGATGAGTTGTATTCTTTTTCGAATGCTTATTCTATGATAAATGAATCGACACGGGGATGGTTGGGGACATTATCCCAACCATTTGATTTTATTTATCGAGTTTCGGGAGATTCAGATATTGATACATTTCACATTGGACATAATTACATGTAGAGTACGTAGCGTGATATCTTAAACTAAAGTCTTATCATACATTATTCTAGTTACAGGTTTACATTTGGATGTCTTAAAATAGATTGAGTTATGTTATACAATCGTATGAGAAGCGTATGTCGCCGTCTTGTTAACAAATTTAGTTATTGTACGAATTGAAGGAGAGTCGTCACAACAAAAGATTGAATTCTGAGAAACGTGCACGAAAGTCACTACATCGATGAATGATAATTTTTTATCATACTCAATAATGAACGAATATATGAATGAAATTATTGATATTCAATATACGATTCTAGGAATGAACGAATTCCAACAATATTTTGATCTATAATTTATAACAACTCGTGATATTTGGTGAAGATTCTATTGAAATGAACAGGAATATCGATCTATCGTTTTCGTTGTGTGATATGGAGTGGAATTAAGTGTGAATTGGTTCGTGTACATTGTTTCAGTGTACATGTAACTCTTCATCACAGAGGTTGAAGGAGACATGATCAGATGAGACTGACCCGTCGGTTTGGTTTACCAGTGTCGGGACCAAAGTGGCGCTCAGATCAGAGGAAATCCAGCAACTTGCTTCTGGAGAGTGGTGTAAGTGTGTTGTAATTTTGAGTGAGAATACCCTACATTTACAGCAGCTTGGCAACAGAAAATTGTAATCTGTCGATCTCAGAGATGATAGTCTCGATCTCTATGTGAGCCATGGCATCATACATTTCTGTTGCAACTCGTCAATGTATTCGATTGCGTTTGGATATGTAAACGATGTGTATTGTTGGGAATTATTTGTTAAAGTGTGGGACGATGGATCGATTTTTTTCGTAATTAAGATTAGTCTCAAATTAGATCGTGAAATCAAGGTTACATTGGTGAGATACCATTCATGCCATTTCAGTAGAATAGTAGATGCTATTTTCTAATTTGTTTACGTTTCATGGAAAACTAATCAATCTAATGTTCTGACGACGATTTTATAGAATCAGAATATTCAAAAAATTTCCATGGAGCTATATCTCATTGAATTTTTACAGATATTTTAGAATGTGAAGTGGCACGAGTTGATACATGTAACTCACATTTGATGTCTTCGGAAGTTGATTCGATTCCAGAGGTGTTTTAAATTCCCTTTTTTCGTGTGAGTATCGTTATCCTTTTGTGCTTGAATCCATGTCATTTTACTGTAGTCCCGATCTTGTTACTTTTTCTGAAACGGGTGTAACACGTTGAGTTGAAAACGTCTTGTAAATTCTCCGCTGTGCGATATTCACGATTGATTTTTGAATGCATGTGGAATAATAGAGCAAAGTTTGAAATTAAACTCTTCATTGGTGTCATATTTGGTGAATTAGATGTTAATCCAACTGAATTTCATAATATAGCAAGACATGTTTATCGAATTCGGGGAACATGAAGAACCATGATTTGATAGATATTACTTACTTTTACGCTCTTGAGTTGTAGATATCAATGTCCATAATGATATTTTGTAAGTCCTCCTTATTTACATAGAATTTTCCTGAATTGGATCTTGTCTTTAGCGTACGTATGTTCACCACTGTGTCAAGAGCCATAATGTGGGTTGGTAAGGGATCGCGCATCACCAATGGTATCTTATTCTTTCGATGACACGTTTTTTTATTTCACTCGGCGCCTATGTCTGTCTTTGAAGGCAGCGTGGGGTCGACTCTGGCTCCGGTAGAGAACGCTAAAGCCTGGGCGTTTCTTGTAACTGAAACTGATAAGAATGGAGGTAAGTTCAGAATGTGCCCCAGAGTGAGAAATTTCGAGAATTTTTGAGAGAATTTTTCGAAAAAAAAATCAATTTTTTATATTTTTGTTGATTCAAAATCCCGTAAAAATTTCGAATTTTTATTCCTTATATCTTCGTTTTGCGAAGCCCCGGACAAAAACTTAAGTTTTTATTCACTATATCTTTGATCTATTTGAATCATTAAAGATTCTTCACGTATATGTTTTCGTAACTTTAACGATTCCAGGAAAAATGAGTAATTGAATTAATGGAGAAATTACTCACCCTTCTCACGTTCTATTGGTGTTGGTGTCCACGATGATATTCTGCAAGCTCACTTCATTTTTCGTTGACTCTTCTTATGATTGCCCAACCTCATAGAGTACGTGTGTTCGCGACGGGCTCCAGAGGGTGACTGCGGGCCGTTGAGAGTGCGCGCATCACTAAGTATCCCCACTCCTTTTCCGGTGTCACGATGTTTGATGCTTTTCGGCGCTTGTGTGTCTGTAAAGGCAGTGAGAGGAAAACTGCGGCTCCGGTAGAGAGCGCATATGCCGGAGTGTCTCTTTCACTGAAATTGATAAGAATGGAGAGAAGTTCAGAATGTGTCTCAGAGTGGGAAATTTTGAAAAATTTTCCGGAAAATTTTTCGAAAAAAAATTAATTTTTTATATTTTTGTTTTGTCAAAATCCCGTAAAAATTTCGAATTTTTATTTTTCATATCTTCGTTTTTCGAAACCCGGTCAAAATCTTAAATTTTTATTCATTACATCTTTAATCAATCTAAATCATTAATAAATTTCGACGTTTATGTTTTCGCAACTTCAACGATTCCAGGTAGGACGAGTAGTTGAATTGATGATGGAATTACTCACCCTTCAGACGTTCTATAGATGTTGATGTACACGATGATATTCTGTATGCCCACTTCATTTTTCGTTGACTCATCTTATTATTGCCCAACCTCATAGAGTACGTGCGTTCGCGACGGGCTCCAGAGGATGACTGCGGGCCGTTGAGAGTGCGCGCATCACTAAGTATCCCCACTCCTTTTTCGGTGTCACGATGTTTGATGCTTTTCGGCGATTGTATGTCTGTAAAGGCAGTGAGGGGAAAACTGCAGCTCCGGTAGAGAGCGCGTATGCCGGAGTGTCTCTTTCACTCAAACTGATAAGAATGAAGACAAGTTCAGAATGTGTCTCAGAGTGGGAAATTTTGAAAAATTTTCCGGAAAATTTCTCGAAAATAAATCAATTTTTTATATTCTTGTTTTGTCAAAATCCCGTAGAAATTTCGAATTTTTATTCTTTATATCTGCGTTTTTCGAAACCCGGTCAAAATCTTAAATTTTTCATTTTTATATCTTTAATCAATCTAAATCATTAAAAATTTTTGAAGTTCATGTTTTCGCAACTTCAACGATTCCAGAAGAAGCGAGTAATTGAATTAATGATGGAATTACTCACCCTTCAGACGTTCTATAGATGTTGATGTCCACGATGATATACTGTACGCCCACTCCATTTTTCGTTGACTCATCTTATGATTGCCCAACCTCATGGAGTACGTGTGTTCGCGACAGGCTCCAGAGGATGACTGCGGGCCGTTGAGAGAGCGCGCATCACTAAGTGTACCCACTCCTTCTTCGGTGTCACGATGTTTGATGCTTTTTGGCGCGCGGGTGTGTCTGTGAAGGCAGTGAGGGGAAAACTGCAGCTCCGGTAGAGAGCTGCCTGGGCGTTTCTCTAAGTGAAATTGATAAGAATGAGGGCAAGTTCAGAATGTGGCTCAGAGTGGGAAATTTTGGAAATTTTTGGGGAAATTTTTTTGAAAAAATAAAACAATTTTCCATATCTCTGTTTCCCCGAAGTCCCGAAAAATTTTTGGATTTTCATTCTTTATATATTTGTCTCGTCAAGCCCCGGACAAAATCTTAAAATTTCGTCTATCATATTTTCAATTAATTTGAACCATTGAAATTCTCGACGTTATCGTTTTTGTAATTTCAACGATTCCAAAAAAATGGATTTTCTAATTGTTGTTGAAATCACTTACCCTCACGATGTCTTCTATATATGTTGATGTCCTCGATGATATCCTGCAAGCTGACTTTGTTCTGCGTCGACTCTTGTTATACCTGCTCTATCCACCCCATAGGGTACGTGTGTTTACGCCGGGCACAAGGAGAAGACTGCGAACTGTTGAGAGAGCGCGCATCACTAAGTATCCCCTCTCCTTTTCTGGTGTCATGATGCTTCTCGGCGCGTGTCTGTGTCTGTGAAGGCGGAGAGGGGAAAACTGCGGTTCCGGTAGAGAGCGCGAATGCCTGGGCGTTTCTGTGACTGAAACTGATGAGAATGAAGACAAGTTCAGGCTGTGCCTCAGAGTGGGGAATTTTGGAAATTTTTTGGAAAATTTTTTGAAAAAAAAAACAATTTTTTATATTTTTGTTTTTCCAAAATCCCAAAAAATTTTTGAATTTTCATTCTCCACATTTTCTTTTTATTGGGGGTCCGGAGAGAATTCCGAATTTCTATCCAATATATTTTCGTTCTATATTGATTTCAGAAATAACGATTAATCAAATTATTCATGGAATTACTTACCCGTACGATGTTTTTCCTAGATGTCGATGTCAACCATAATATTCTGCAAGCTCACCTCATTATGTGTCAACTGTTTTTATACTCGCTCAACTTCTATGAGCACGTGTGTTCGCGACGGGCTTGACAAGATGACTGCGGGCTGTTGAGAGAGCGCGCATCACTAAGAATCCCCTTTCCATTCCTGGTGTCACGTTGTTTGATGCTTCTCGCGCACGTATGTGTTTTTGAAGGCAGTGAGGAGACGACTGTGGCTCTGGTAGAGAGCGCGTATGTTTGAGCGTTCCTCTAAGTGAGACTAAGAAGAATGAAGGCAAGTTCAGGATGTGCTTCACGGTGGGAAATTTTGATAATTTCCGGAAAAATATTTTGAAAAATAAAATAATTTTTTATATTTTCGTTTTTTCAAAATCCCGAGAAATTTTTGAATTTTCATTTTTTATATATTTGTTTTGTCGAAGCCCGGAAAATATTCATCTCTTACATTTTCTTTTTTTCTGAAGGCTCGAAGAAAATTCTGTCTTTCTATTCATCATGTTCCTATTCTATTCGAATCACTCGAACACCTTCGACTTTCCTGTTTCCACAATTCTATAGATTTCAGAAAAACGAGTAATCAAATTATTGATGGAATTATTTGCGCTCACGATGTTTTCTTCAGATGTGAATGTCCACGATGATATTGTACAGCTCACCTCTTTCTGCGTCGACTGTTCTTACACTCGCTAAACTTCAAAGAGTACGTGTATCCGCGATGGGCTCAAGCAGGTGACATTGGTGATATTGATCTTAGTACGAAGTAAGGCCCAGACTGAAAATTTTGAGTGTCACTTGTATATTTATCCCTGTAACCAACTGAGTAATTAATTCACGTCAAATCGATGTACATCTCTTTGGCCTAATAGAAATCACTTTATTCGAGCATAACGATATTTTACAACATCATATTTCTGAATTTCCGATAGAAAACTTCCGTATTTTTATAATTAAACACTAGCGTTATGTTTTGCGTTGCTCGGCCTGTAAAAGTCCCCGAGAAGCGTATCAGTTCACCAAAATGCTCTTTTAAATCAAATGAAAATATGTTCTGTACCATTTTCACATATCGAGTTATATAATGATAACTTTCATGGTCTTTATGAGTTCAGACCCATGTGAGAAACCGCCGCTTAACTAAATATATAGAATTTTTAAAAAACGTACTCTCATTTAATTCGGAAGAGCATTTTGGAGTACTAATACGCCTATCGGAAACATTTACAAGCCGAGCAACGCGAGGCATTACGCTAGTAATGATTAAGAGCGTGCGATTAATCCTACTCATTGTCTTGAAGTGTGTCAGCGTGCCTTGTAAATACGTTAGGAGATAAGCAATTGATAATACTATGTGTATACTGGATGAGAGTAACTAATACCATACAACATGGAAAGATCTTCTATACCTTAATTGTAATCTAATCCACATATTTAAATTCCTCACCTTCCGCATGAAATCCAATACCCCCCTTACCTTAAAAACAATAATACCTTTTGCTCATTTTTTACCATCAAGGATATTTATCAAATATTTTATCAATCAATTCATTTAGGATAATCAATCCCCAGTTATGCCCCCTGACATATGAACAGATGGAATGATCAAATTCATTAAGATCGGTATCAGATAAATATGTTAATTATTAGTTACAATTAAATGTCTTTCATCAGGCAGGAAAATTTTCAATTTGCTGGACCAAATATTCATTACCACTGATTCCACGGTTGACGAATTATAATAACTAAAGAAACAGAAGTGACACAACAAAATCGTCACTCGAATGCCACAGTAATTACAAAGATTTACTGCCATTTTAAACTCCATTGAATATTTGATCATATTCATGGCCCTCAAATTCATGTATGAATAAATCATGGCTAGATGTGATTGGATATTCACATATATTAATGAATCATTTGATCGTTCCTATGATCTGCGCAATGCGAATGACGAAGTCCATCATCTTACGAATCGAACAAAACATCACTCACAATACTTATTATGTTGGATTCTTGGGATTCTATCGAATAATTTATCGTTTCAAAGAAATATCCTCTGCAGATAACTGGATCTGGTTTTGATTTTGAAAACATTTTTACTAGATACAAATTTTCGGAATTGATAAAACCTATGTGATATTTAATGGATATATATAGGTTAAATGATTTGATCAAACTGATCAAAATTTATTCAATTTAATCAATTTTTTTTCTCAGTGCATATGTAGTTTTGTATGGTGTGGCCGTTCACACTTACCAGACTTATACTATGAATCACATTCATCAGCATAATGACCAGGCTTCAAACAATCAATACACAACCGATTTGCCCTGCAAAATTCAAATCTTTGCTGCACAGACAGCGATAGAAACTTTTCACATTTGTGCAATCAATGATTGTCTTCACAATTACTACAAATAAGTGGGCTGCTAGAATGACCAATTGAGGTGATTTTTCTTGATCTTGGAGGACGAATATCTAGAGTAAAAACACTCTTATATGATGTTAACTATATTTGCGACGTTTCGTCGACTAACAGTCGACCTCATCAGGCTGAAAATTTCACACAGAATCACAGTAGACATAACGACAAATCAGGATACATAACGACAAACTGAATTCACGATTAAGGATTTTTCACCTGCCATGAGTAATTCCACGCGAAACAGACCGACGAGAAAGGGTCATGTCTCGGATTTCTTCCTGAGTATTCTTAATCAATTCTTTGGTCCAAAACATGGACTTTCGAATGACCATGAGGTCCAAAAGGGATTTCTTGGTCCCATGGCGAGAATCTTTGAAAATGATATTAAATCCTTTCTTCATAATTCCAGCAACTTTTTTCCACTGAAATGCGAATGAGTCAAGTTTGCTCGCAGATAAAACACGCGGTTCACGGCATTCGAAAGGTTTTCAAAACATTCATCGAAATGTATTCCCAGAACTTGATTTTGAGGTTACGTATTGTCGAGCAAAAAGTCGAAAAACTCAAAAACATTGATTTCTCGAAAAGCCATTCTTCGTATTCCTGAAAATTTGATATTTGATGTTAAATTCTGTGCTCTTCCAGGAAAAAATGGTCCCGAACATTCTTTTTGAGTCTTGAAGCCTATTTTCACTGTTTTTCACAAATCAGTTTTTCAAGTGATGGGAAATCGTCTGTTTATGCGCATGCGCAGGAATATGGGTTCTTGCAACAAATTGCTACAGAAAGCCAAGAAAATTTCCTTCAGAATGATCTCTTGACCGAGTCAATTCTATCAATTGAGATCGAAGCTACAACGTGTAGAAGATCACTGAATGTCGGCAACGACCAAGAAGCGGTCGGAGGCAGCAGTGACTGAGTTTTTCGGACGATGCCTTTGCCTATCGATGCGCTCGGGCTGAAGCTTCATCTTTCATACATTGTAGCTCCGAGACAAATTGGCGGAATCGATTTTGCCATGTAGTCATTTTGGAGGAAATTTTTTTGACTTCCTAATGGAATTGGTTTCAAGAACTCCAACAAGAAATTCACACAAGAAATTCCTGCGCATGCCTAGAAAACAGACGATTCCCCATCGCTTGAAAGACTGATTTGCGAAAAATAGCAAAAATAGGCCTTAGAACTCAAGAAAAGATGGTCAGGACCATTTTATTCTAAATGAGCACATAATTTTACATTGATTATCGAATTTTCAGGAATAAAACAAGATGGCTTCCCAAGAAATCAATGTTTTTGTGTTTCCCGAGTTTTTGTTCGACAATAGTGTACGTAATCCCAGAATCAAGTTTTGGGAATGCATTTCGATAGATTCTTTAGAGACTTTCTGAATGCCTTCAACCGCGTGTCTCTATCTGCAAGAAAACTTGACTTATTCGCATTTTAGTGAAGAAGGTGCTGGAATTTTGGAAAGAAAGATTTTATATCATTTTGAAAAATTCTCGGCATGGGCCCAAAAAATTGTTTTTGGACCTCATAGAAAGTTGAGAGTCCATGTTTTGGACCATAGAATTGATAAAAGATACTCAGAAAAAGACCCGAGACATGACCCTTTCTCGTCGGTCTGTTTCACGTGGAATTATTCTTATACATTCAAAAAACAAATTTTACATCGCACAGAGTATGAGATAAATATCTGATGTGGGATTGTTGACCACATCGTGTCAGCTGTTATAGAGTGAGCAGACGACTGAACAATAACACACATGAGCATATATATACATACCTATCCCCATGGCATCTATATACATACCTATCCCGATTTATAAATCGGGATAGGTATGTATATAGATGCCATGCGGTATATATATATATATATATAACAACGGTGGTATCAGAGGGCCATATATTTTGTTCGATTCCTCTACATCCTCTTTTCTATTGATGTTGTTGAAATCTGCTTCTAAACGTCGCAAATATAGTTTTCAACATCATATAAGGGTGTTTTTACTCTAGATATTTGTCGTCCAAGGTCAAGAAAAATCACCTCAATTTGTCAATTGTCGGGGACGAGAAGCCTGTCTCGATATTTGCTAGAATGATCATTATTACTTCGTGAATTCCCAAAATTTGACATTCTATTCCTTCTATCAGAATCGCCTTGGTATCTTCCAGCGGACGACGAACCAGGCTTTCGTTCATTTGTCGCTAGAGACCCTGAATGAGCTGCATTCAACGATTGGATACGATTTCCAAGAAAATCAGATGAAGTGGCATACGTTGAAAAACCTCCAACATTTTCCTGTGCAATAGTCCAACTTTCTGTAGTACCCGGGTCCAATCTTCGAACGATTGAATGAACAAGCCAACAGTCCCATTCATTCACGGAACACTTCTGGTCTCGAGGTCCTTGGATACATTCTCCTGCTTGATTCATGACTTTGACAAAAGCTTGGGTAGATTTTCTGATAATTGAGGCCAAATCTATCAATTCGTTCAAGTGCATGCTCAATCTCAGACGAGAGTTATCGTAACGTCAACATACAGCTCGCTCCTGGCTGGAGGCTCGTCCCCGGAACTTCTGACACGTACTTGGGGGTACTTTGAGGAGTACTTTCACACAGATTGGTGCACATCAGTCCAGATGGGAGCATATGTGACCGTGATC
Organism: Eretmocerus hayati; assembly: GCA_029851415.1. NCBI lineage: Eukaryota > Metazoa > Arthropoda > Insecta > Hymenoptera > Aphelinidae > Eretmocerus > Eretmocerus hayati. The sequence goes on along the minus strand of CM056742.1, from coordinate 90,451,912 downwards.
AAAGATGCCGTTTTTGCTAAAACCACGAAATGCGGCATTTTGTAACGCTCGGCAAAAAAAAATCAAAAAAAATAACCTCCGCCAAATTTTTTTTGCTGAAAGTAGATGTCTGGAAGAACATTTTTGCCTAAGTTTGGTGGAAAAAAATTAAGATATATTTTTGGAATCGAGTCCTGGATTTTGTGACGATAATCGACTTCTGCAGGTGGTCAAATTGTGGGCTCTTTTAAGACGTTCAAAATGACCACCTGCAGAAGTCGATTATCACATGTCTAGTAGGAGCTAGATCGCTTTGAAGCAGGCCCAAAAATCGCTTAAATTTGCTCTCAATAATTAGCTTGCAGAAGTCGTCAGGCTCACTAAGTGGCCTTGGACAATTTTTTTTCCAAAAGAACTAGTCTTGACAAGAAAAATGCGCCCAAGTACGTTGAAAAATATTGAAGTGCGTTGGAACTATGATTTTTCTAGAATAGGCTAAAAAAGGGCCTAAAATGGCCCTTTCATGGGCCCTGGGGCCCACAGGGGGGGGGCCGAAAAAATCTGAAGAAAATTTTCTCGTACTATTTCAACATAGTACTAATGGAAAAAAAATTCTGCAGATTTTTCCCAGACCCCCCTGGTGACGGTTTTGTCCAGCTTGCTCCAGAATGACTCATATATATACTCATATCTATTAAGTTCAAAATTGCAGCATGTGACATTCCTATATCGAATGCATCAACACTGTTGAATCAGCAACGAACTGGATCTATACGACGGACTCACACGTTGACCCCAAATTAACACAGATTAGACTAAAATATATCACACTTCCACCGACCGCGATTCACGATGTGCTGACCTCACATTTCCTCACATCCAAATTGCCATTCCCAGTCAGGGCTCTGGATACAATTTTCCTGAAGAGATAATGAGACAACTCTCACAAGAATGGACTCCCAATTTCTCGATCTAGATCTACCAATATACAAAGGCTATAATATTGACCCACATTGTTTCATACAAAAAATTACAAAAGCGAAATCTATCACTACTTGCGAAGAAAATTTATTAGTCGACTTCATCCTTAGCAATCTTTCGGGACCAGCATATCATGCATCCAAGAACTTCAAAATCTCCACAGTAAACGACATTGTGGAACACATAGTGAAGTGTTTCATACACATTCCCTTTTTTTGAGGAATATTGTCTAAAATTCCTAGACTGTCGTTCAAAGCTCAGCAATGACCCTGATGAAAACCATGAAGGATTATTTGAAATTCTTGAAGATGCTCATTATATCCTCACTAGTAATCATCTATCGTCTGACCCAGTGTACTGTCAACTTTATAGGAATCTCGATGAAATTGCCAGAAGATTTTACTTTAGCAAACTTCCAATTGATTCACAACTCAGAATCGTCCTCGTGCTGAATTCCCATTCAATAGTCAGAAAACCATCCACCTTATACCGAATGCATACATTGGTTTCAAATCCAACTTAATTCGTGGGAAACGAAACTGAGCTATTACAGTTTTTGGAAACATATGAAAATTTCTCCCACCCTCGCGACGAGCCAATAACAAGAACTGACGATTCCGAACACAAAGAGCCTCAAGTTAGTGATATTCAACCAGATTTCCGATGAACTCCAATTCCTGTTAACACCGCGATCGAAATTTGCACCACTGGACAGCCTGAGCTTGTGAACCCAATATATTTTGACAACATAGCGTATCGCGATGATAACGGACGGGAACCAACAGATACCACGTTTATGTGTGATAACAGTTCACTCGAACAGAGTCCCGAGCAGATACATCCACCGACCGATTCTGACGGTAAGACGCCCATTACCGTTGGAATTCTAAGCAATGTTGAAAATGACATACCCCTCCATGTCTCAACCACACCAAGAGACTTTGAGACACCCCTCTCTCACACAGGTGCGAAATGTTCCAATACAGTTACCTCAAGACTCATTGATCGGAAACGATCATTTGATGGATATCTCAAACATTTCTCCAAACCAAAGATGCAAAGGAGATTCCGACCTTATATCCTTCCAAATTGCTTATTCGATAACATCCTTTCAAAGTACGTGTCACTCAAAACAGGTTACTCTGAACCATTTAGAAGTTTAATTCATGGTAACGAATCTCTCCAGAACATTAGCACCATTCGTGCACAACTAACATCTCGAATTCCTGGCAGAGAAGTTATGCCACAACCCTCCCCTATTCTGTGTTCAAATTCCAGGGAATCCAAGCCATCATCGGAATTATGCAAAAGCAGACTTCTACGATTTCATAGTGCCCATCGAAAGATCAAAAAATTAATCCCCAATAATGTCTCATTCAGTTTTGCAACTTTCAAAATGTGTTTCTGCATTCCATACTGTCGATGGAGATTGATCAATCCAACATGGATCTTTTTCGTATCCACGAAAAGGACTCAAATCTTCAAGCCAATAATCAAATAAACGACGACATGAATTTCACATTCCCAGAGATGAAGTATTATTTGATGTCGAAATCCCCCACGACGAGTATTGGATAAAATTCGACGAGCACATCACTCTGACGCCCACCTACCGCACAAGTGTAACACCCCATTACGGGAGGTAACACATGTATTATCCTGTTACACACGTAACATCCTGTTACACACGTAACGCCTCGTTACACATGTAACACCTTGTTACGCATGTAATACTTCGTTGCACATATAACACCTCGTTACACATGTAACATCTTGTTACACACGTATCACCTTGTTGCCCTCAGTTGCCCTGTAAAAGTCTGTTACTCTTGTAACATCACCCACGATTCGTTGCAGATCTCAATGAAGTTTGGATTTCGTACATGATTGTCCCATTGATGGAAAATTCCTGACATGTTATTGTTGAACCATTCAAAATCTCGAGTAATAAAGAGAATCATGTTCAGAACTCGGATTCAATTCCTGCATCATTAGCATTCCAGATTCTCAACCTTTTCACGTGCAAGCCCCGGAGACGTCAAGACCAATCTCAGAATTGTTTACGATCACGCTGTTGCATATTCAAGAAATTCATCCCAACAACAAGACAATTGAGCCTTCCATGGCCCGTTAATATTCATAACTCCCAAAATTTTTGCATGTTTCGGGGATACCTTCTGATACCTTCGAAACACAATTTGAGTTTTGTAGTTGATGTACCACTCTGTTACTGCTGGAATAGTTTGTTACTTCTGTAACACCGTGTAACCCCTCATTACGCTCTCCGTGACCAAGACTACATAAAATCCATGTCAGTCTCAAAATTTGATGAAACCACACGTTCGAATTTTGTAACGCATGTAACACTATGTTACTTTTTTAACTTCCTGTTACCCCTGTATTACTTGTTACTCTTGTAACACTTGTTATTCCTGTAACTCCCTGTTACCTATGTTACACTATATGATCCCGGTAACTCATATAACATCCTGTTAATTGTGTGACCCTCTGTTGACCTCTTGTACACTCACATACGATTCATCTCAAACCTAGCATGAAACTCTCAATTACGTACGAAAATCGTTGGCCCTTCAATATAAAACAATTCAGAAAAAATATCTTATAAGCCTCCCCCTCACCTTGTATTCAATTTGATGTATATTTCCACTCAAAACATTTTGTAAAATACCAAAGACGGAGAAGAGGTGAGGAGTTGAAGAGCAAATCCTCATATCATCCCCTAGTATGATTTATTGACACAACTTGATCTCTTGACACTTCAAAATCAATGGGAATTGTCTTTCCCCTTTTATGACACCGACCGAAATCTTCTCTCCCTTACATCCTCATGTTGAGACATCAAAGTGGAAATTCTTCACTTCCAATGTTTTTCGAACAAAACATTTCTTCTTCTCCCCGAATGTCAAACTAAAAAAAAATGATGTGCGTGGCGACCACGTACGTAAGAAGGTGAAACCACTTGACCGCGGGTTGAGATCTCTCACATTTTCAGATAAAATGTGTCCAGTAACTATGTGATAGAATATTCCACATTCTCAAGTGGAGGAGATGCCTCCGTTGGCTGATAGTCTGGTTGAGTGATTGATCTTGCTATGTTGGCAAATTATATTTAGACTATTGGCGAGTTTCTCATCTTGATGAATGTATTTTAATTGTCTAATAAGGTTTACATAAGTACGCAGTCAAAATTGGCAAACTAATCACCGAAATTCTTCATCCAAATCAAGAAACTGGTTCAAGTAAATTGAGAAGTCGAGTCTCAGTTTTCTTCTTTTGGATCTAAGGTAACGGTTACTAGTATGCATTTCTTAGCTATGCACTTATGTAGACTATTCTGAACATTCAGATGACATTCATCTTAATGACACTTTTGAAAAGACCAATATTAGGAATTCCAATATTCAACTCATACACAAGTACGCAGTCAAAAGTGGCAAACTAATAACCGTAACCCCTCATCCAAACCAAAAAACTGGTTGAGGTAAATAAGTAGCCGGGTATCAGTTTTCTCCTTTTGGATGAGAGGCAACGGTTACTGATTTGCAACTTGTGGCTGCGCACTCATGTAGACTATTTTCAACATTTAGAATACATTCATTTTGAAGACACTTTCAATAAGACTGTGCTGAATTCCAACATTCAACTTATCACACATAAGTATGCAGACAACAGTGGCAAACCAATTACTGTAACCTCTCATCCAACCCCAAAAACTTGTTTAAACTGATTTGAGACAATTGAGATGCCGGATCTCAGTTTCCTTCTTTTGGAGGTGAGATAAGTTTACTAGTTTGCAACTTTTCGCTGCGTACTCTAGGAGACTATTTCCAACAGTCAGATTACATTCATCATGATGACACTTTTGAAAAGACCAATATTAGGAATTCCAACATTCAACTCATACACAAGTACGCAGTCAAAAGTGGCAAACTAATTACCGTAACCCCTCATCCAAACCAAAATACTGGTTAAGGCAATTAAGTATCCGGGTCTCAGTTTTCTTCTTTCGGATGTGAGGTTACGGTTACTAGTTTGCAACTTTTGGCTACGCACTCATGTAGACTATTTGCAATATTTAGAGTGACACTCTTGATAAGACCATCAGGGATTCCAACATTCAACTCATGAACTAGGCAATTCATTTCAGAATTGATGTTAACTGATGTGCACACTCATGAGTGATCGGACACTTTTGGGAATCTCAATTTGTTTTCAATTCACTCATGAACACATATTCTCTCACATATAGTCATATAGTTGTTAATGTATCAAGAGTAAGGCTGATCACTAACACTGATGATCACTCCATTTCATGCATTGACAATAAACTATAGCTCACGCAGCACAATCACAACGCTACATCTGATGTAGTACATCAGGCCTTGACACTACCACAGCTCACGCTGTTATGCCCAGCTAGATGCCGGGAACCGCACTGACGAGCAATCCACGGCGATCACACGGTAAAGACGGCGTTTACGCGGCAGATGAGTTACGCGCCGTAGGAATCACACGGATTCCGCAGTTCGCATCGATCAAAATTTTTCCTCGGGCCGAGAGCGCCAGGCGCCGGTGAAGAAGGTTTTACCTCCAAAATTGCAATTATTCCATAGCGTACGTTTCAAAATTTCTCACGTTAAGTATTCTGCAGTAACTCACATTTACCCATTGATATCGGTGCCGCGTTACAACGTAGCATCAACGCCCCATATCCTCCCTCTCTGATCTAAATTTCCCGTTCCACAAGGACCGACTGGACAATACAGACAACCACGAAATAAGCCAACCACTCACACTGAATCCCACCTTGATATACATTCCAACAACTCAAACTGACTATTAAGGAACTTGGGAGAGTCAAGTTCCTGACGTAGCGTCGGCAGAATTCACTTGCACCTCGGAACCTCTACAAATTTACATACATAAACCTAACGTCACCTTATTCCAACAATATATTCTCAATTCTATGAAGGATTTATATTCAGGAATGATTTTTAAGAAGAGGCAATTCAAATTAGCCGATGACTATGAAAATAATCATAACCATTCATCAGAACTACTCAAGGGAATAAGTTTAAAATCAGAGAAATGTTTATTGTTGATAGCTGAGGCCAGAAGGGAAGTCTAGATATAAGTTAGTACGCAAGACAAACTCTGCACTCATAACCCTCAAAATGATGATAATTATCTGTCGAGATCACTTGAACGAGTTTTCTTGTATCTTTCCTCACGACCATAAAGATTTGTAATATCTACTGAGGAGAAAGATATATTCAGCACAATTCGCCCAAAACAAATCATTGAAACTCACATACTCTTTGTTTATAACAAATCACAAAAAATGTTCTCCTCCCGCGAACATCAAATTCCAAGAAAATATACCACATTGTAAGATTCCGAATTCTTTTACCGGATCAATAAGGAACACAGCGAAATAATTCACTTTGTTCATTAGGCATTTTCGATATCTGATCTATATTTATACAATAATTGTTTACACACACAAGCCAAATGTTATATAGCATGACCTCACATACAATACTCAACACTGAATGAACGCACACTGGGATATCACGTTTGAACTCTTAGGGCCACATTCATACATCTGTAGTTCGACAAGCAACCAAGAGATGGCACCACCGTGATCTTTTCCTGGACTTCTCTACAAACTCCGCTTGGATTACAGCACCGCGAAATTCGACTACTCCCAACTTGGACTGACAAACTGCTGACATGATGAATTTTGCCATAAGCCAAAGCATCTCACTTTTAAAACATTAATGATGACACCCATTCAGTCCCGCCGTGACAAGCTTCGTATCACCTTATACAAAAATGTCAGACCGCGTAAAATCAGTTGATGCTCACTTGCGATCTTCAGTGACCCAAGACCTCGAGGATTTGCGAAAGGCACACAGTTTATATGATACTGCAAAACAGGATCTTTTACGGAAAAAAGACGATTTTAGAAAAAGCGTTCGATTATACGAAAATTTCCTCGGTGTTTATAATTTCGGACCAAGTGATTTAAGTCTACCTCTACCTAAGAAGTCCGTGAGTGTACAAACAGATTCTCTCCCTCGTACAGTGACAAATACGAATTCTGAAACACAAACAGACTGCATTAGAAATACCCAGGAGTCCAGTGTAGCAACAGAAACCATGTGCGGAGTGCGAGATGTAGGTGTCTCCGTTATACCGGTTGTGGAATGTGCAACTCATCAACCCTATACACAAAGTATGAAGGCATACGAAGAAGTAGCCGGGGAAAACAGCACTTACAGGGGTGCTACGTCAACTTCGTTATACAGTGAATCGGTCATAACATCGGTTGAAGCTACCATGCCTCATGATAGGGCGATTGGAATAGAAACCAATGATCAGGAGCTCTTCGCGACCGCGGGAAAAGAGATTGCCCCATCATGTCTCATATTTCCAACGCATGATGCTCCATCAATGCAAACGAGTTCTGCCTCGTGTTCCTCAAACAACAATTTGCAAAAACCACCATCAGATTCATGAATTTTGAGCAATATTCCTCTATCCGGAACCCAATATACCGTCCAGAGAGCTCTTTCAGACGTCGGAGCCTGTTATGAATTCGTCACTATTAAGGATGACTCAGTTTCCAGAAAACACAACATACCAGCCTCCGATCTCCAACAACCTAACCCAATAGATCCACTGTTATTCGTGCCTTCCGAGCGAGAAACCACAACCGATGTTACACAGAACCAATGTGGGAGAGTTCCTATGGCCCAAATCGCAACAAACATAGAAGTAGAAAGCCAGAATACTTCTAACCCCCTGCTCCCTTTGCAACTGGAACAGCATACAGTAAAAACCGGTCCACCCCGGAGAGAGACTACTACAAATACTGAAGTGCGAGAGTACGCGGATTACAGTGACATCAGTGAGCCAGAAATTATATCTTCTCAATTAGCAGACGACACGTCCGATGACGAACGAATCGAGAAGAGATGAGAGGCACGAAGAGAGAGAACTCAGAGATGTAGGGATAGGAAGAGAGCTGGGAAGAATAACAAAGGCTGGTGTTGCCTTTGTAAACATCACCATCAAGAACCATCGGCAGGATGGGCGAATTGCCGCAGCTGCGGTAAGGTTAAGGCTGAACGATCATGCATGAGAAAATTCAGAATAGACGAATTCACGTGCAAACGATGTGAACATCTTATCTTCAGGTACCAAGCAGCTGAGTAATACACACACACACAAAATGAATGTTCCCGAAATGTATGGAATTACTGGTATGATGATATAATGTTTTTTTTATATAATCGGATAATTGGATCATATTTTTCACTTTCCGTTTGAATGTGTTGAGCAGGGTTTTTAACGAAACGAAACAAAGCGCGATTTGTAATCTTGTTTCGTTCATTTTAGCAAAAACAAAACGAAACAGAATTATTCTCAATTATATTGAACAAAAACAAAACTAAACAAAAACCGAATCCGTCTTTCTTTTCATAAACGGTACTAAACAAAATTATTGTAATTCAGTTTCGTTGAATATTGTTTCTCAGAATTTATGTTTCGTTTAGTTTTGTTCATCCACGGGATAAACAAAACTCAATAATTTTGTTCAGTTTCGTGAATAAACGGAATTCAACAAAACTATTTTCCGAAATCATTCATAATTATGTTGCGATAAACGAAACCAAATAAAACTCTGTATAATTATGTCGAGGGTAAACGAAACTAAACATAAACAAAATGTCATTAAGCGAAACGAAACAAAAATATTTTTGTTGAGTTCAGTTTTCCTAGAACTCTGCCCCGACGAGATCGTAATTAAACCATAGACATAGAAGTATAGACTGCTGGTCCCGTATACTCGCCGTTGTCATCGAGACATAGACCTTTGGATGAGAGTGAGAGAGACGGCATACTCCAAGGCGCACGCTTCTAACACGCGATTCCTATGTTGCGTCTCGCTCACTCTCATTGGGGAGCCTCGATGTCAACGGCAAAGATACGGGGCCGGCAGTCTATGCTTTCTATGTCTATGAATTAAACGCGGCATTTTTAGGTTAGAGTGATGAGAAAAAATTGTCGACACGTTGTGCGAAAAAGTGTTCTTCCCACACCGATTTTCCACTTTCACGGACAGTTTGTCGAAAAACACAGTCAGATACACGGATGTAAAACCTATTTTCCGCATCCTCGTCTTGATTCCGACCTTTGACCACGGCTCAAGACGCAAACCCATCACTCGGACGCGAAAATAGTACATTACGTAGCAAGGGTGGAAAGTGCGTTTTCCGCACGAGTTTCGTGACCAGTGCGGGAAAGAACCGTTTTTTTGATTTCCTTTCCCACGCCGACGATGAAAAAATAGTATTCGACACTCGGGCAGGGTGGTTCCACCTTCCGAGCAGTGCTTCCGACCCTCGCCAAGGCTCGGGCCGCGGAAACCAACATCCCCGCATTTGTATCGAAATCTAATATTTCCGCACGATAAAATATGGACCAGTGCGGGAAAGTTACTTTTCATAACTCTAACCTAAAAATGCCGCGTTTGAATATGATTTCAGGGTTCTCGTAATGAAAAAATATATCCGCACCTCGCTTGTAAGCCCATTTTGGGCAATGGAGGACATGTCTGTCCTAGTGCCCAAAATGGGCTAACGCGCTCGGTACGGAAATATACTATTTCCGCACGCGTCACGGAAAGAGTGCGGAACACTTCCAACCGTCTTGCGTATACTATTTTTTGTGCTGAGTGCGGCAAGCTGTCTCGTCTGATCAAAAATAAATTGAATGATCAGACGAAAGACAATCTAAGCTCATTCGATGGACCCAGGACCATCCGTAGGATAGTCTTCACGTAGATCTTTGGAGCTGAAGAGATCGAACATAATCGAGGGTAATCTGGTTGATCAGCGGAGAGTCCTAACTCGAAGAGACTATCCGACCTCAGAGTTTGTGTTCAGATGGTTGATTCGAGTCGAAAATACATGCTTTGGAGCAGATGATTCCATTTTTTTCCTTTCTTCGTGCTATCCAGTATCTCACAGAACGATTTTTTAGGCCCTGGATATGGACATTCCCCCCTTATGATCGCTGGCAAAAATGATGAAGGTGACTTAGAATTTTCGCCGCGTGGATTCAATCTATTCCCATCATGTCAAAATCCAAATAGTATATTCTAATACAAGGGCGGGGATGTTGGTTTCCGTGGCCCGAGCGATGTTTTCCCGACCCAGGCCTCGGTCGGAATCATCGCTCGGAAGCGGAAACCAAACCGCCCGAGTGTCGGATACCATTTGTTTATCGTCGGCGTGGGAAAGAAAATCAAAATAATAGCTCTTCCCCGCACAGACGATGAAAGAAATAGTTACATGGCTAATTTTTTACGCTTTTCCCGCGACGGGATTTGGTTGTTAGACATGTTTTCTTTCAACTCTACTTGTCACGTAGTTTTTGAGACTAAATTTGGGTCATGCTGTTGTTATTTCAACGAAATTCCTCATTTTTAGAGAAAACCTGCTGATAAGGAAGATATGTATGGCTTGAAGTCTAGTCTGAGCATTCGAGGTTACAAGCTATCGGAAATGATTTATTCACCTATTTATACCGATTTGGTCATTATTGTATTTTGAGAGATCAATTCGGGCTAACGCACTATATCGATCACTTCGATGGTAGCTCCATGAGAATCCGTGGAACCTAAATTATTGTAGTCCGAGGAAGCTATATGTCGATTCCCAGATATTTCTTGTGATGAGAATCCTGCGATGTACTATTCATTATAGATCAATTAACAGCCGAACGGCTTCTCATTGATTCTTGTTCAAATTTAGTTGAGAATCTGATCATTTGGGACACCTGTTATGAATTTCACATTTTCTAGAGTCAAATAGCTCCCGAGCCTACTGCTCTTCATCAGTGACTTCGATTCTCGGCCGTACACCTTTGAATTGTATTCATTCCAGTTCAAGTCTTTCTGATGAACTATGATGTGCAATGAAATCTTTCCCCCTCCTACTCCACTTTCCCCAAGAGTCTAACTTGGCGAGTATAACCATACTTTCACCCCATAACTTCATCTGAGATCAAAGTATGAATTCCAATTCTTGAGGGTCATGAGATCAGGGGGAACATGTCGAGGAAATTTTTGCGGAAATCTCAACATCAAACGGATGGAGAGAGATTGCAAGATAGTGATATGAGATCAAGAAAAGTATGACAAGTAATGTTTTGCAAATCCTGAATGTGAAATGCATGAAAAATGATTGATTAAATGACAATCTGATTATCTCTCTGTAAGTTTGACTCGACTTGAATTACTCACCATCTCTCTTCCCCTCAAAATATATTGGAAATAATAATCTATCCAGACCAATAAAAAACAGAAGTAAGAAAATCCAGCATTGATCGTTCCGGTTTGGAAGTCAGTAGAAATGGTGAGTAACTCAATTTGAGTCAAACTTACAGAGAGATGATCAGATTGTAATGTAATCGATCATTTTTCATGCATTCCATATTCAGATTTTGCAAAACAATGACTCGACGTACTATTCTTGATCTCATGACTCTCAAGAATTGAAATCAATATTTCGCAATCTCTCTCTCCATTCGTTCGACGTTTAGATTTTTGTAAAAAGTTACTCGACATGTTTCCCCTGATCTCATGACCCTCAAGAATTGAAATTCATACTTTGATCTCAGATGAAGTTATGGGATGGAAGCATGGTTATACTCGCCAAATTAGACTTTTGGGAAAAGTAAAGTGGGAGGGGGAAAGATTCCAAAACTTGGTCATGGTAATGATTCGAAACTCCCAGATTGACAAATATAACTTGGGGATAGTAACGTGTAGGAAAATCAAAAACACTCATCCATATCTTATTTTCAAAAATCATCCCTCCAATTAATAGCAGTGTGGTAAGTTCCAAGATGAATATTTTTTGATCCGAAGCAACAAAATCTGGCTCAGCACAACTTCTTGTTGTTGATAGTTTGGAATGAGTGCATAGAATTCAACTTGAGTTGATGCAGATACTCTCAACTCTTCTTGTAATAGTGGAAGGTTTCCAGTTGATGTCAAACTTCTAGATTGTGAAAATTCCTTACACGAGTTGGTTCATCCGCTCTTCAAGGAGAGAGGATTACAACCACCAAAATAACCAACTAATGGATGCCTAACAAATAAAATGTGGAATTATAACAATACATCTGTTCTTCAACACTATCTGGAAACCTGAAACTTGAACAAATTCAAACTAGGGCATTGATTATTCGTGGAACATTGAGAAGTTCAAGTTTTCCTGCGCATGCGCGTGATTTCTGGGTTCTCAGACTATTTTCAAACAATAGCCCGTGCAATTTCCTTCAAAATGACCCCCTGCCAAAGTCAATTTCATAGAACAAAAGCGGAAATATGAGCATCCAATCATTACTGCGCTCGCCACGCTTACCGTCGCCTCACGGATTTGGTACCTTGAATTTTTTCTCTCTAAAAATTGGTATATCTCGGGTTCTAATGCATTAATTTGACTTTGTCAAGTGGTCATTTCGAAGGAAATCACACTGGCTACCGAATGGCAATAGTTTCAAGAGCGTAGATTGACGCGCATGCGCAGGAGATGCTGAATACTGAATCAATTTGCTTTGAAAAATGGTTTTCGTCAATTTTGACCATTTTCCACCACTTGGGAATGTCTAAAAACACCCATATCCGATGTATTTCCTTCTGGCAAACACGTTGGAATAAGAATTTTCCGTTTTCCCGGCCAATTCCTATGAGAAAAATTAATTTTTAGTTTTCGAAAATTTTCTCTGGAGCCTAAATGAGGAGTTGGCGATACCCAAATCCTTTTTTTCAAATCGTCAATGTTTCAAAAGTATGTGAAAAAATTTTCAGATGCGTTGAAATGCGATTCAGTTGATGGAACATCGATTTTTAGCCTTTTTTAGAGTCGTTTCAGGGTGTTATGAAAAATATGGGCGACTTCGGGACCTAATGATCCTTTTTTCCTACTTATTTTCATGTTAGAAACTGGGGAAAATTAGTCCGGGGGCCAAACCTGACAAGGGCCGATTCGCCATGCTTAACCGCTTAGTCCCTTTCGTCGGAAAAGGTCTCAAATTGGTCGGTCGTGGTACGTCACTATTAGTTCATACATCGATGAAAAAAATAGTATTTCGATAGAGAAATGACCAAGCTCGCGAATATTGAGGTGCATCGTGGCTGATAAGAGCAAGAATCCCGAATAATCTATGATCAACGGAGAACGAGAGGTTAACAAACCCCAACTTGGCGTATATGAGGCTACGGCAGCGCTGCGAGTTTTCCTTCTACATACTCACCAGCAAGGCGCTACCGCGCCATTTGACTACTTTAGTGATCAATTTCTTGAATAGTAATAGATCGAAGTGGGCGGTATCTTCAGGTTCATATCAATCTATTGTATTCAATTCAAATCCTGGCACGCTTGCGCCATTTTGCGAACGCGCTCCAGCTCGCAGAAGGAGTCCGCAGAATGCGTTACGCCTTCCACGGCTCTCGCGTTTTCGTTCACTCGTTGTCCGCTACACCTCGCTTCAGCATGCCAAGCTATAGGTGAATAAACTTATCCATATTCCTGGAAGTTTAGACAATGTGTGTCACGCAATTATCTATTCACCGGCTCCCTAATTGAACAGATAGTTTCGGTGCTCTCCTTCGTACGACAATTTTGGGAGCAGCATCTTGGAGATCACAGGAAAATCCATCGATTCATGTGTTTTGAACATTTTTTACGTGCTATTTGAGGGACCGTCATCAACGTTGGAAATCTGCAAATTCCATCAATCACCTACAGAATTGACGGAAGGAATTTGATCACAGAGAATTCTCACGAAATCTTGTAGATCGTTTTGGAATCTACAATTTTCTCTCTTCAGAGTTCCCTGTACGACCTTTCCCGTCCGAGTAACGAGCTTGGAAAGGAAACTTTGTATTACATAGGCTGCTTATGAAGATACCGAGACTGGCACCTGTTTTATTCCCTCTCGCTCTGTTTAAGTGCGAAATGCATCGAAAGAATGATATGGCACACGTTCCCGACGAAAAATTGTCTCATGTTCTAGGGAATGCCATACGTTTTTGGCTCAAATGTAACCTGTAAGCACCACTGCAATTTTCGTTCAAAGTGTTGTGTACTAAATGATGATAGCACGCAGTTTCACTATATAACTATTTATTTGTAACTACAACTTTGGAGTACAAGACTATAGGATAAGGGGTCTTACTTATACGGTGGTATAGTACGTTCTGCTCTCTCAAGCCGCGCTTACATATGGGCTGCGGTGGTGGCAGCACTATGCAGGGATGCACACTTACATACACATATGCACAGCTCAAGCAGCTGGTGTGAATACATTACATTCCTCCACCCATAGCTTTGACATCTCTATTTTAATGTTTCTATTCCTTATTGTATAATTGCCTTGGTTTGACTTGTCTAGTGGATCTTCTTAGAAGAACATGAATCTGTTCAATGGATTTATTCTTTGGAAGTGATTCTACCTTACTTTTACTGTTATGATTTTTAGGTGAATTAGAAATGTTGGGATCCACTGGAGAAGTTAAATTGACTGTGCTTTGAGTTATATTTGTGTTATCAGAATCAGGCTCTATTACAGAAAAGTGGCTTTTTGGATGGCTTGATTTGGTATTCGAAGGCTCTCGATTAGCTTCAATTTTATTCAGTTCTAAGTTACAAGATCTAATTTGATCAGTATGTCTTTTCCATACTCAATTATCATCAGTACAAACAATGTAGGTTACAGGACTGTGTTTATCAATTATTTTTGCTTGTTTCCAATTTCCAGTGGAATAATTTTTTGCCATAACAACTTCATTTTGGTCGAAGCTTATGTTCCTATTGCCTCTGAAATATTTTTCTTGGTCACTTTGTTTTTTCTCAACTGTATCTTTAACTTGAGCCTTCAATAAATCAAATCTATTCCTAAACGTCCTACCTACTTGCAATTCTGATGGACTCACTCCAGTAGTACAGTGAGGCGTAGATCTGTGAGGAAATAAATATTTGGCCAGCGCTTCTCTACGGTTCTTACATTCTTGTAATAGAAACTTGAATTTTGACTTGAATGTCTTGACTGCATTCTCAGCAAGACCATTTGAAGCTGGGTGATATGGAGCTGTTCTATGATGTGAAATGCCATTATTGGACATGAATTTTCGAAACTCGGCTGAGCAAAAGCTTGGTCCATTATCAGTTATTAATACAAGAGGCAAGCCCCATGATGCAAAGTATTCTCTGAATACCTCTATTGTACTTTCTGTAGTTATATCCTTCATTTCTCTAATCTCTATCCACTTAGAATAGGCATCTATTATTATGAGGTACATTTTACCATCAATGGGACCACAAAAGTCAGCATGTAATCTGCTGTTAGGTCCCTCGGGCCAACTCCATACATTCAATGAAGATCTTGGTGGATTGCTTGCATGTGTAAGACATAAGTTACATGATTTGCAATGATTTTCTATTTGATCATCCAATTTTGGCCACCAAATGTATGAGCGAGCAAGTGCTTTCATTTTCACAACTCCCATATGAGCAATATGTAGTTCTTTCAAAAGATCATTTTGTAATGTTACTGGAATTACTAATCTGTGACCCCACATTATACAATCATTTTCAAGTGTCAATTCTCTTTCACGTCTCTTGAAAGATGATAATATATCTGGAACTTGTTTGGGCCAACTATTTTTCATGAAATTTTTGACTGAACTTAGAATTGGATCTTTGTCTGTTTCTTGTTTAACAAGTTCTACTGACAAGGTATTTACATTTTCTGACACATAATTTAGATATGTGTATTTTTCAACAAAATTATTAACACTCCCCATGGGAAATCTAGATAAAAAATCTGCACTTGTATTGATTGAGCCTTTGATATAATTAATTTCATAATCATATCCACTTAAAAATACACCCCAACGCTGAACTCTATTAGCTGCCATTGAGGGGAGACCTTTCTTATCTCCAAAGACATAAATTAGAGGTTTGTGGTCTGTTTCTAAAATGAAATGTCTGCCATAAATGAATTGATGGAAAGTTTTCACTCTAAAAATTAAACTCAGGGCTTCTTTATCCAATTGAGAGTATGATCTCTCTGCTACCTTGAGTGTTCTTGAAGCAAACGCAATAGGTCGGACACTTTTATCTGGGATAATATGTGAAATGACTGCTCCAATCCCAAATGGTGAAGCATCACAAGTAATTTTTACTGGCAATTTTGTGTCATAATGTACTAAGACCTCATGTGAAACTAAAGCCTCTTTAGCATTTTTGAATGCCTTCTCACGTTCATTAGTCCATTTCCATATTGAATCCTTCCTCAACAGTTTGTAAAGTGGACTCATTATGGAGGCAAGGTTTTTAATAAATTTTGAATAATAATTGATCATTCCCAAAAACATTTGTAATTCTTTAACATTCTTTGGAGCCTCTACTTTTGTAATTGCATCAATTTTCCTATTGCATGCATGTAAACCTTCTGCATCTATCGTATAACCTAAAAAATCTACTTTATTCTCTGCAAACTTACACTTCTTTTTCTTCAAAGTTAGCCCACATTCTTGGAATCTTTTTGAGACTTCCTCGAGAGCGATGTCATGTTTCTCAACTGTTTCACCAAAAACGAATATATCATCAAAAAATATGAGGACACCTTCTATGCCTCTCAAAATTGACTCTATTTCACCCTGGAATTCTCCAGGAGCTGATGCTATTCCATCAAATAAGACTGCTACTTCAAATAATCCTTTGTGAGTGGAAAGTGTTAGGCACTCCTGCGAATCCTCATCTATTGGAAATTGTTGATATGCGTGGAGCAAATCTAATTTTGTAAACACTTTTCCCCGTTGAATTGATGCCATCAAGTCTTGGACTCTAGGGATTGGATGTCTATTCATTATCAGCTGGGGTTGACAGTGACTTTAAAATCCCCACATATTCTGACTTCTCCATCATCTTTCAAAATTGGCACAATGGGAGTACCCCACTCACTTAATTTGACTGGTATCAATGACTCTATTCCCACTAGTCTATCTATTTCTCTTTCGATTTTTGGTTTCAGTGCATGAGGCACTGGTCGAGGTTTGAAAAAAACTGGTTTGGCGTCGCTTTTCAATTTTAATTTTATCTTTCTCCGGGTATATTTCCCTGGCTTGTCACTAAAAACTTCTTCATACTTTTCCATAATTTTTGGATAATGACTACCTTTTTGCTGACTGTCAATTGCATTTGTTCTTTCATTGATTGAATCAATTGTCCTTTGAAATTCGTCCAAAATTTCGAAACTCTCTAACCACTCTCTTCCAATAAGAGGTAAACCTTTTCCTGGCATGATGGAAAGTTCTAATTTTCTCGACTTACCAAGACATTTTGCAGTTACATCTACTTTCCCGACTGGAATCATTCGAGCATCTGTGTAACTCGTGAACTGTCTTCCCGTTTTTACTATTTTCAAACTACGTAACTCTCTTTTGCTTCGAAAATAGTCGAGAGAAATTGCTGTAATGGGTGATCCAGTGTCAACCTCAAAATCTATTAACGAGTCTTGGACTCTGACTTTCAAATAAACCGGTTTAACCGCGTTCAATGGATTGACTTTTTTCACTCCTTCAACAAAATGAAGATTTTCAAATCCTTCGCTCAAATCCTCCTCATCTGATTCTCCATCATCTACATAATTTTGCCTATCAGAGTGATTTGAACGTTTACGATCGCCATTGCCATTTCTACTGTTATTGCCTTTTTTCTCATTTTTATCACTTTTTTGCTCACCTTTACTTCTGCAGACCCATTGCATATGACCCTGTTTGTTGCACTTTCTACACGCATAATCCTTATAACGACAGTCTCCTGATTTATGATTGGTATAACCGCAACAGTTACACCGATCCTTACCACTCTTCTTGTTGAACGTTGAGTTTTTGCTGCGATGATTGTTGATCGCGTTGACTGGCGTCGGCTGTGTTGCTGTTTCTTCCATCGAATCTGCATTTCTGTTGGCAGTCTCTTGAGCAAGTGCAATTTGAACTGCTTCGTCGTATGTTAGTTTATCAGCTTGTGATAAGAACTTCGTTCTTGTAACTTCATCCGCAATACCGTAGACCAGTTGGTCACGAAGATTTTCTTTGGTGTTCTGTCCAAATTTGCAGTGCATGGCTTCTTTTTTCAATTTTGCAATAAAGGCTTTCACTGTTTCTCCTTTCTCTTGTCGGCAGTGTTTGAACTTATATCGCTCGCCAAGTAAATTTCGATTTGGCTCAAGATGTTCTGACATTTTTCCTGTTATCGTTTTGTAATCCAATTTCTTTGGTTCATCTGGAACACATAACTCTTTCATCAACGCGTATCCCTTGCTGCCTATCAGCAATAGAAGGAACGCTACTTCCTTCTCGGTTATCTCATTCACCTCGAATTACTGCTCTAGTCTCTCCTGCCACGAGGACCAGTCGTCAGTTGATGAGTCAAATTCATTCATGTGTCCTATATGCTTCGGCCGCCATGTTGGTACTGTTTGCTGTTTCCTGGTTCACTCTTTCTGCACCTTCTATCTCGCTCGCGCTCTCCTTATTGTCTGTCTGTGAATGCCATAACCCCAAAATTTCGTTGCTATTTTCAATATCGGAAAGTAATCAATGTATATAGCCACTTTATAGCATTTGAACGGTCGCGCTTCTCTCGAGCCGGTACGGTAGGAAACTTCTCCCCTCCGCGGCCGAGGGCGTGCAGTTCAATGGGTAAACTTACACAGTTTTACGTAAATACATATACGTACCAATACATGGAAATACCGAAAATTCTATAGGTTTCTATGAGGAATTTTTGATATAAATCACTACCAAATTTAAAACTTCTTTTTCCCATTAATCAGCTTGTTTTGAGAACTATCAAGTGAAAATATTTCTTCCCCATGAAAAATCTATTTGAGAGTCCTATTTTATTTTGCAAACTTGATTTGCCTATAAAATTTTCTTGCTTGAGAGTTCCAACTAAATTCGGTTTTTTGGACACATAAGACCGATTTTGAAAGGATTTCCTGTCATTTATTTGTCATAAAATTACTTATTTTTTGAGAATTCGGTCTCGTTGTAAATATGTAAATAAGTAGTTGTAAGATAACTTTTCGAGTAGAATAAGTTGTTTAAAGGATCAGAGAATCGCCTAGAAGCTCGATTATGAAGAAAAATTTGAAGTATATACTGTGATTAAATAGTAATTACAAAAAGATAGGAAACCACGTGTTTCTAGAATGTTCCAGAAAATTATCTTTTATTTATTACTAAATAATTAAAGCAGCCAATTTTGAGTTTTTTATCACTTGTAATATATTTTGATGCGACTAATCCAAGGATAATAGAAGAATCTACCAATATCATCGGAAAATATGAATTTCCAAGAAGAATCATCGTTTCTCCATCATTCTATCATCTAAATCATCATCTAACGTACAATATAGATATACTGTACAGCCAGAGCACCGAGTATAAATACAGGCTCATCAGCCCATTGTGGCAGGCTTGCGCTCATTTGAATATAAGAGCTGTATCGAGGCTTTGGTGCTCTGGCTTTCCTCAAGTCTGTATAAAGAGTTGAAAATAAATGTCGATATTTCATTGGTAATATCTTGTAGTATTGATATGCCTCGATGCAGGTCCAGGACGATGCTGTGATGGCAGTTCGGGCCTAAGTCCCCGCACTTCTCCAGTATTCGTCTGATTCAAAATTACGCACCCCGGGAATCCATGTTTGTGTAGGAGCCTCAGTCCTCTCTACACTCTTAGAAACCCGGGTGAGCCAATCTCACATCTTTCATAAGTCGATATGCATGAGGGCCTCAGTCCCCTCGGCGTTCACTTATGAAAGAGTTACATATTTTTTGAAAGTCGATGTGCATGAGAGCCTCAGTCCCCTCGGCGCTCACTTGCAAAAAATAGTTTAAGATATACAAAAATCAGCTTTCTAAGGTCGAATGAATCTGTACCTAAGTACCTATATAGTTCACCTTTGAAAGTTGAGGAGATCTTTAGCTTTTGCCGCCTCGTTGAAGGGCCTCAGTCCCCGGATATGGGTGAGCAAGGGCTAGGATAGTCCGCATTCCGAATCCATAATATCCATGAAAATAAGGTCAATCCACGAAAAATCGTACACCTCTATTGGGGTATCCCTATATACGATTTACTACCAAGCATCCGGCTCTCTCCCGAGATCCAGGGCCCTTTGGTACCTCACATATGGCGCCCAGACAGGGACCCCAGTACGTGCAAAAACGATTTTTTATGGAATGCGCCCAGTTAGTATAGTATGCCTTCTGCAACATATTATCAAGAGAACTCGTACAATTCTGAATCGGAATCATTAGGTTTGCCTCATAAAGGGCACGTTTAGATGGCTCAAGGGCTTTTCAGTCGCTGGCGAAGACGACAGCATGAGATATATATATATATATATATATATATATATATATATATATTTGTGGCCGTAAAGAAGCGCGTTTAGTCGCTACGGCATATCAGCCGCTCGTACAATCGAGTATTGCCTCCACTTCGCCTCTCATAGAGCGCGTTTAGCTCGCTCGCGGGCAACAACCTCGCTGGTCTAGTGGCCAGCATATCTAACTCCCACGCGGTAGCACGGGGTCCGATTCCCGGATACTTAAAATTTTTAATGACATATTATCATTTTTTCGAACGTATCTAATCATAATAATGCAATACTAATTGAATGCAATTCGATCTCTAACGTAAAAGTAAAAAAAAAAAAAAATAATAATAATAAAAAATCATCCATACTCAGTTCGTTCAGTAAAAGCCCCAGCTACTAGACAACCCAACCAACTCGAGAGTGTATTCCACGACCAAAATGCCTACTACACGGCGATCAATTGCGGACGAAGACAGGGCTGATGTATCAGCTCAAGCATTACTAGAACGTATTGAGAATCCGGTAGACGGGGTCGACCATACACAAAAAAACACTCGAGCATGGACAAGGGCTGTTACTGATGAATTGAAAATACTAGATGAAGAACAAGCTCAGCTGTTCACCAGATTGAATAATCTCGAAAAATCACATGATGTATTATCCGAAATTAAGAATCTTGTACACGAAAACGAGAGTACCACCAAAACTTTAGAAAGTCTCATTAAGGAAAAAGATGAATTCCATCAGAAATTCGATTCCATTTTGGGTACACTGAAAGAAATTTCTGAAGAAAATGCCTCTTTGCGCCAAGAGAATAAAGTTCTTGAAGACTCCCTTGTAAAATTAAACGAAAGGGTCCAAATCCTAGATACTGAAAAGGACGAACTCAACAGGTTCGTGGTGGAATTAAGAAATGAGACCATCGCGGATTTGGAAAAAGATGTCACTTTTGGTCAACAGGCCATGAAAGACATTGGGGAGAGACAGTTAGCAATCTCCAATCAAGTCAAAGATTTGAAAAGACAATCTATGGGTTCCTCAGAACCAATAACTAGAAGATTAAAATTACCTTCTCCCATTTTCAAAGGAGAATTAGGAGAAAGACCTGTACGTTTCTTGCGAAATTTTTGCAGGTATGTAGAAACCATGGCTTTAGATGAGCAAGAGCTCTCTCTATTAATTTCTAAATCTCTTCAGGGGACAGCGATTGGCTGGTTCCATTTACACGAAGAAGAGATCGTCTCTCTTGACGAATTTGAAATCAGATTCAAAGAACAATTTTGGAACGAAAACGTAAAGCGTTCCATGAAGCAGAAATTTAATTTGGAAAATATTATCCCAACGGGGAAAAATCCCGCGTAGAATATGCCATTGAACTATTTAACATCGCTCTCGAGTTAGACGAGACGCGAGAAGATACCGACATTGTGAATCAACTGTGTCAACATTTTGAAAGAGAAGTACGGGCAGCCATTCGTGGTAGTGCCGACAAATCAAAAAGTGCTTCCTTCAATACTCTCGCTGATTTCGATAGTGATGACGCAAGAGCCAGAACAAAACGAGCTCAGCAACAATCGGATCAATCAGACGAGAAGAAGAAGCCCCAAGTGTGGCAAACTCGAAGTTTGAGTTCGAGCACCACTGGAAAAGATTCTAAAAAACCACCTCAAAAGCCGAAGCCCAAGCCCAGAACTCGAAAGCCTCCTGAGGCTAAGGAGGCTGGAAAATTAGCCAAGGCTGCGGCAAAGGACTACGAAAAGGACGTCGATGTCCTCAGCTTGGTTGAGGATATTGAGAATTCGAAAAACTCCCAGTAGTTGCATGTTCCTCCACGCAGCAACATGCAACTGAAGAAATCAACATGAGGTCAATTTATAACGATCCCCGAGGGGATTTACTCCACGATATCGAGCCACCAGGGGAAAATTGTGTAAAACGCAAATGCCCTGAAATTGTTATGAAAATCGAAGGTATTGATATTAGTACACTGGTGGATTCTGGAAGTGAAGTTACTTGCATCTCAGAGGATTTTTATCTACAACACCAGGACGTTTTCAAAATCTGTCCAACTCTCCCTATCTCCGGAAAGATAATCCGAGGAGCCACTGGACAAAAGTCCACTCGTATAAAATACCAATGCCTGATGACTACTCAGATTGGATCTCTGATTTTCTCTTTAATATTCATCGTAGTTCCTAAACTAACGAAGGACTGCATACTAGGTTATGATGCACAGAAAGGCCTAAAAATGAATATGAATACTGAGAATGAAAAACTAACATTTAAAATCGACAAAAAAGTCGAGACAGTGTCTCATGTCGATTCTTTCACACTGGATGAAGAATCGTCCTGCTTAAGATTAGCAGTAGACACGGAAACCGAGTCACCTTCACAGGGGGCGAACTCATTTTTTGTGGGTAGCTGCTCCTATGGAGCTGCCCATTACTCAGAGTCTTCGGAAGAACTTTCAGATGAGGAGATTGAGGAGAAGCTTAAGGAATGCACAACGTTAAATCGGCAACAAAAAGCTAGACTACGCAGGCTTATAAAAAAGCATCGTGTAGTTTTCCGAAAATCTCCTGGTCTTCTGAAAATATATGAGCATAAAATGACGCTCAGAGATAATACGCCTTTCTACACAAAACCTTATCCCATTCCAATGAATTATAGAGAAAAAGTCAGAGAGGAGATCAAACGTTTGTTGAGATATAAAATAATCAGGAGGTCAAACAGTACCTACATAAATCCGATAGTCATCGTAATAAAAAGTGATGGATCCATTAGGTTATGCCTAGATGCCCGTAATTTAAACGCTCGAATGGTTCAAGATTATGAGGCCCCTCCAGCAGTCGAAGAAATTTCCCAAGACTGTCATGGTATCAAGTATATATCAACCTTCGACCTTCTTTCTAGTTTTTATCAAATTCCCCTAGAGGAATCTAGCAGAAAATATACAGCCTTCGTCCTAGATGGCGCTGTATATGAATTCTGTGTGGTTCCGTTTGGTACGTGTACAAGTACCGCAGCTTTAGTACGTGGTCTCGATCTTGCCCTCGGCGATCTTCATTCCTTTTTGAACGCCTTCGTGGATGATTTAGTCTGCGTGTCAAAAGATTTCGAAGAGCATCTTCGCCATTGGGAGATCCTCTTCGAGAGACTACAAAAACACAACCTCGCTTTGGGATTCAAGAAATCCCATTTCGTGCAGGAAGAAGTCAGATTCCTTGGACATACTTTATCCTCGGAAGGACTCAAACCAACCCCGGACAAAATTATGGCAATAAAAAATTTAAAAAGGCCAGAAAATGTTAAACAATTGCAGAGCTTTCTAGGCTTTGTAAATTTCTACAAAAAATTCGCGAAAAATTTCGCACACGAAACTAAACCTTTGCTGGAGCTCTTGAAAAAGGGTGCCACATTCACATGGACAGAAGAATGTGAATCTGCATTTAATCGAATCAAAGACCTGTTCGTCGAAAATATTATCTTGAAATTTGCTGACCCATCTATACCGTTCATTTTGAGTACGGATGCAAGCCAGCATTCACTGGGAGCTGTGCTATCCCAATTAGATGAGAATGGCGATGAAAACGTTATTATCTCATATCAAGGGCCCTAAGAGGCCCAGAAATGGGGTACTTTACCAGTGAAAAAGAAATGCTTGCCGTGGTCTGGGCCCTTAGTAAGCTCGACAGCTACTTACGAGGAGCCAAGAAAATCATTCTCAGAACTGATCATGAAGCCCTCACTTTTTTGAAAACTTGCAAATTCTCAAACGCGCGCTTGCGACGTTGGAATTTGGCTATACAAGACTATAATCTGGATCCGGAGTATATCCCCGGACCAAATAACGTAGTGGCCGACCTGTTAAGTCGGATAGACCCACCAAATTCAAGGAGTGAGGATGAAATTCTCATCGCCTCTACTCTTGCGGGATCCCCTTCGGCGGTACTCACTAAAAAATTGAAAGATTTGAGTCATCTTCAAAAAGAAGATGAAAATCTCGAGAAAATTTTTAAGGGGATATCCCAGAACGATGAGGAAATTTGTCGAAAATATCGCATTAAAAATGACATATTGCAAATAATTTCAAAAAATGGAACGTTCAAAATAATACTTCCAAACAACGTTGTCCCAACGCTGGTGCATGAATTACACCAAATTTATGGGCACGTTGGATCTCAAAAAATTTGCTGGCTGTTGGAAGAGGATTTCTATATCAAATCTATGCGTCGAACAGTCACAAAAATATTACGTGTTTGTGACATTTGCCAGAGAGCAAAACACGTTACACGTGCATACAATCCAGTTTTTCAACCAATCTTGACCAACGAGCCGAATGAATTGTTATGCATCGACTTTTACGGCCCATTACCCACGTCAACGGGGGGCGTAAAGTACGTACTCAGTGCGATAGATGCATTCAGCAAATTTGTAGTACTATATCCAATCAAAAAGGCAAACACAAATACAGTAATCAACAAGATTTTTGGTGATTATATTCCAAATTACGGAAAACCAAAAAAGATCTTGTGTGATCATGGATCCCAATTCCAAGCCATTCAGTGGGCTAAAAAATTACAAGAGGAGGGAATCCAATTAATTTTCAGCTCAGTAAAACATCCTCAATCTAATTTGGTCGAAAGAACCCATCGAGAGATAGACCGTTTTTTGCGTACTTATCTTGACAAATCCCACAAGGCCTGGTTCAAGTATATTGAAATTGTTCAAAATATATTGAACGAGGTGTACACCACAGTACCACTAGATTTACTCCTTTAGAATTACATCTGAATAAGAAACCGGAAAGGATCTGGAAATCTTATTTACACAGCACTGATGAGTGCAACGATAATATTCCTCATGAGGAAAAAATCGTACTTGCTTCTAAAAGAGCACATCGACTTCTAAAAAACCGTGCTGAAAAGATGAATGAAAGTTTAATTCATTTCAAATACGAAGTTGGTGACCTCGTGCTTTTAAAATCCCATGCAATATCGGATTTGCTGCAAGAAAAAGTTTCAAAATTCTTCCACATATATAAAGGTCCATATAGCATCGCCAAAGTTGTAGGTGTCGACACATACTTACTAGTCGATCCCACTACTCGGCGAGAACGAGGAAAATTCCATTTGAGTTTGCTCAAGCCTTACTTACAAAATACCAATGATGGTGTCAGCGACGCTTAGTCCTCCCCGGGGGTCCATCAGTCGTATGCCAGAAATGAGACGAAATGCGTCACCTTCTTTCGAGCCGTTTCTACGAGTGGATCGTATGATTCAGACGGGTCATGAGTCGCAAGCTTTTGGAAAGGGTTTGCGCGCCCTAACAAAGTTATACGGTTGAGGATCGCGTTTTCAATCTGTCTCAGCCTCGCTCGCAATAAATAATTGTGAACGCATCTAAACAAATAAAATTTGGTGCAAGGATAAATGGACGCAGACGGAAGAAGTAGTCCGTTTGCTCACTACGCCGGCACCGCAGTACATCCCCACTCCAAAATTCCTGTTGGAGCCATCACCACGGCCACCTCGTTTGGTTACGCAGAGCTCCGAGTCCCCCTCCATCTCGTCCCCAGCTGTCGAGGTAAGGCCGAGGACATACACACAAATATTTCGCAGCTGAAATTCCAGTGCTTATACGCTCACTCCTGTATTTTGCAGACTCCGTACATACCGTTGCCCTTACAAAAACGTATGAGGACAACGAGCTCTAAACCTGAGAAGAGACCGAGGCAGAGCACGAATGATTCTGATTCGGAATTATACGAGTTATGCCAATTACTGGAGGAAAGTGGTGCAGATCATCTGTTTAGTTCTATCAAGAGAGTGGAGTTCAATGAAAGTTTGAAGAACGAAACTCTGTCTGACTTATGTAATGAGTTTGAAGAGAAATACATGAATTAATAGCCTTCGAAAACAGAAATGTGATTTCTCGTTTCCTAACCTCGATATTTACTTTTCGCTCATATTATCATAATTTTCATTTCATATGAATGAGAAGTACCTTCATTAAAAGTAACAAAATTTTGAGTTACTAGAATGTCACTTTTCGATTAAAATTTTCATTTTTCAAAAATCTCAAATTTTAATGGGGGGCATGTGAGTGCCATAACCCCAAAATTTCGTTGCTATTTTCAATATCGGAAAGTAATCAATGTATATAGCCACTTTATAGCATTTGAACGGTCGCGCTTCTCTCGAGCCGGTACGGTAGGGAACTTCTCCCCTCCCCGGCCGAGGGCGTGCAGTTCAATGGGTAAACTTACACAGTTTTACGTAAATACATATACGTACCAATACATGGAAATACCGAAAATTCTATAGGTTTCTATGAGGAATTTTTGATATAAATCACCACCAAATTTAAAACTTCTTTTTCCCATTAATCAGCTTGTTTTGAGAACTATCAAGTGAAAATATTTCTTTCCCATGAAAAATCTATTTGAGAGTCCTATTTTATTTTGCAAACTTGATTTGCCTATAAAATTCTCTAGCTTGAGAGTTCCAACTAAATTCGGTTTTTTGGACACATAAGACCGATTTTGAAAGGATTTCCTGTCATTTATTTGTCATAAAATTACTTATTTTTTGAGAATTCGGTCTCGTTGTAAATATGTGAATAAGTAGTTGTAAGATAACTTTTCGAGTGGAATAAGTTGTTTAAAGGATCAGAGAATCGCCTAGAAGCTCGATTATGAAGAAAAATTTAAAGTATATACTGTGATTAAATAGTAATTACAAAAAGATAGGAAACCACGTGTTTCTAGAATGTTCCAGAAAATTATCTTTTATTTATTACTAAATAATTGAAGCAGCCAATTTTGAGTTTTTTATCACTTGTAATATATTTTGATGCGACTAATCCAAGGATAATAGAAGAATCTACCAATATCATCGGAAAATATGAATTTCCAAGAAGAATCATCGTTTTTCCATCATTCTATCATCTAAATCATCATCTAACGTACAATATAGATATACTGTACAGCCAGAGCACCGAGTATGAATACAGGCTCATCAGCCCATTGTGGCAGGCTTGCGCTCATTTGAATATTAGAGCTGTATCGAGGCTTTGGTGCTCTGGCTTCCCTCAAGTCTGTATAAAGAGTTGAAAATGAATGTCGATATTTCATTGGTAATATCTTGTAGTATTGATATGCCTCGATGCAGGTCCAGGACGATGCTGTGATGGCAG
The DNA here is from genome assembly GCA_029851415.1 of Eretmocerus hayati. Classification (NCBI taxonomy): domain Eukaryota; kingdom Metazoa; phylum Arthropoda; class Insecta; order Hymenoptera; family Aphelinidae; genus Eretmocerus; species Eretmocerus hayati. The sequence continues at coordinate 90,424,262 of CM056742.1, read as the reverse complement.
TTCGGGCCTAAGTCCCCGCACTTCTCCAGTATTCGTCTGATTCAAAATTACGCACCCCGGGAATCCATGTTTGTGTAGGAGCCTCAGTCCTCTCTACACTCTTAGAAACCCGGGTGAGCCAATCTCACATCTTTCATAAGTCGATATGCATGAGGGCCTCAGTCCCCTCGGCGTTCACTTATGAAAGAGTTACATATTTTTTGAAAGTCGATGTGCATGAGGGCCTCAGTCCCCTCGGCGCTCACTTGCAAAAAATAGTTTAAGATATACAAAAATCAGCTTTCTAAGGTCGAATGAATCTGTACCTAAGTACCTATATAGTTCACCTTTGAAAGTTGAGGAGATCTTTAGCTTTTGCCGCCTCGTTGAAGGGCCTCAGTCCCCGGATATGGGTGAGCAAGGGCTAGGATAGTCCGCATTCCGAATCCATAATATCCATGAAAATAAGGTCAATCCACGAAAAATCGTACACCTCTATTGGGGTATCCCTATATACAATTTACTACCAAGCATCCGGCTCTCTCCCGAGATCCAGAGCCCTTTGGTACCTCACATGTCTCACCCACACTCGCACTTGCTACGGCCGCTGCACGTGTCGAGGCGGTTGATTGTTCTTCGTTAATTACTCGATTAGAAGAGTCGTCGAGGTCAACAATAGTATTTTCGAGATCACCTGATTTTTCTAACGATTCTAATGATGACGGTCCAGATGACATTTGCTTTCTTCAGATCCCCTTTCCTCTTAGCGTGGAGCACGTGGTGGGGACATATATCAACCTTTGTCTTTTCCGGCCGGCTCTTGGAGAACTTTTCTCACGCTATAAGTACTCATTTTTTGTTACTTTTTATCCTCGTTGCCAATTGTTGTGTACTAAATGATGATAGCACGCAGTTTCACTATATGACTATTTATTTGTAACTCCAACTTTGGAGTACAAGACTATAGGATAAGGGGTCTTACTTATACGGTGGTATAGTACGTTCTGCTCTCTCAAGCCGTGCTTACATATGGGCTGCGGTGGTGGCAGCACTATGCAGGGATGCACACTTACATACACATATGCACAGCTCAAGCAGCTGGTGTGAATACATTACACAAAGAATAGGACTTATTATGAGATAGTTTCTCTAGGTCACATTTGAGGCAAAATCTGATGGCATTATCTGACAGATGAGATGATTTGACGTCGGTAACATGTACCATGATATTCTTTTGATTAATTTTTGCGCTAGAATAGAGCAAGGCGAGATGAAACAGGCATCAGCCTCGGTATTTCCATGAGCAGCCTATGTAATACAAAGTTTTCTTTCCCAGTCCGTTACTTGGACAGGGAAGGTCGTAGAGAAAACCTTCAAGAATGAAAATTATAGCTTTTGAAACGATCTACAAGATCCCGTAGGGATTTTGTGATTGAATGACTCCCGTCAAAATTGTAGGTGATTGACTGAAGACGATATTTTTCAGAGATTCAACGTTGATTACGGTCCTTCAAACAGCACGTGAAAAATGTTCAAAACTCATGAATCGACGGATTTTTTTGTGATCTTCAATATGTTCTCTCTAAAATTGCCGTACAACTGAGAGCACCAAAACTATCCTCGATTTGGTGCGGGTATGCGTGTTCTATCATTTATGGTAGGGACTGTACATCGAGGGAAATTAATATGTGATCTTCCGGAATTTTCAAGTCTCTTAGTTCATTTCTCAGATCAGAGTTGTTGTGAATATGTGATTTTGATGACCTGATGCAGTCTTTGGGTTCTTCATATAAGAGGAGAGATAGACAATGAGTAAGATTGTTGATTGTGGAGATGATAGGTCTCGAAACAGCACCTGCTTCATGAATTCTGAGGGGGCCATAACATCTGAATATAGAGGTATCCATCTAGGTTAGTGCATTGTTGTGATATGTTCGAGGAAAATGACCTTGGCCATTTCCGATTCTTCAGCAGCTCATGGGCTCTAGTTTGAATACTCTTCATTAGATTTGACTCGATGGGTTCGTGAACATGACGGTCGGATAAGAGATCTTGGATTTTCTATGAGTAACCGCTTCTGTCTGAAAATACCGTGACATTGCCTTCATCTGCTCTGCTCGAAAAAATATCTGTATTTGACTTCGAGAAATGTATAGTTTCACTAACAAGGGGGACCCACAAAGTGCGGGTCAGCAAAGCTCACCAGACCTATTCCATAGTCTTGTACCACCTAAAATATGAAGAATCCAGAGTTACTCCGTCAAATGGGCCCTCTGTCCGAAGCTACAGCCTATGACATCAGCAATGCCCATATAGGCTCATGTTAGAAAGTGATATATATATATATATACTGACAATACTAACATTCTTACTTGTAGCTCTGAACAGAAGGCCCATTTGATGGAGTTACTCTGGATTCTTCATATCCTAGGTGGTACACTTGGCGGTAGTTGATTCTTCCCGACGTCCGACCGAGTATGCCGATCACAATAATAAGTTGTGAGGAGTCCCGAATCGGCGGCATGCTTCGTTGTCGCGGAGAGACGCGCGTGTTCCACATATGGTCAGAGTTCGATTCCTGCGCACGCGCGTCGAAAACCTCACTCACAACTTTTTGTTGTGATCGGCATACTCGGTCGGGAGCTCGGAAAGAATCAACTACCGCCAAGTGTACAAGACTGTGGGAAAAGTTTGGTGAGATTTGGTGATCCGCACTTCGTGGGTCCCCCTTGTAAGTCTCTTAGAAAAAGCTCGATCTTCTGCTAATTGTGCACAGCTTTATGGTATCCTGAACGAAGGGCATTACAGACTTGTAGACGGAGTGAGTCCTTATCAATATCATCAAAACCTGAACGATTGAGGCATGTTTCCACGTTTTAACAGTATTAGGAATGTCTTTGGCATCGATGTTCGATCTTTGACCGGAATTTTGGCCCAATGATGTTACTCCGATAACATCCTTGGGAAGATCAACGCCACTGAAGTTTTTGATTCAATTACTCTCATCAATTACAATATTATCAATTGATCTCGGTGGTATCAGTTTTGTAAATTCTCTCTTGTGCATCATGTTCCCTCTAGATTCTACCTTTTTGAACCTCTGATGACTAGGTTCATGAAATCTAATCAGATCATCAGGAGCGACTTTTGTTCGACTTAGAGCAGACTGTAACTTTTGTGATCTGCTATCGAAGGAATTTAGGTCGATATTCACATCTTTGATCTCATTATTTAGAAGTCGTCGAGAAACTGTCGAGAAGAGTAATTCGTAAGACGATTTGCTTGACTTACTGTAGAAATGTACGTTGTTCAGGCGTTGCTCGACATCTCGTACATGAGGATATCTCTGAAACTTTTGATCTTCGGCCTCAAAAAGTGTTACAGCGGTGGAAATCGGGATATATGGCTAGAACTCGTTATTGAGCGAGCACAATGGTCCAAGTATAAAGTTTGCATGGAATCAGGTGTTAGAATGTAGTAACGAAAGTCGGAATTGAAATATACTGAACGCTCCACCAATGATTTCATCATTCCTCGATGCATTTTCCACAAAAAAGGGGCTGCACAGCCCTCGTTCAAGCGGATGATACTCGTGGGGCGTTCTAAGTCTCTGAGGTTGGAAATTGGTATGATATTTTGAGGGTATTTGTAACATGTTCACAGTGTTTAGAGGTCTGTGCCACCCCCCCCCCCCTTACCGCGGGTGTGCGTTCCAAAAAGCTGTGTGATTAGGCATGTTGTACGCACCTTCTCTCTTTCGTTCTTCCGGTTCTCTGGCTTCCCCGTCGAACCACATAGGTCTACAGCAGCTGAATTTCTTTGTTCTTTCTTGAGAATACGATAAAGATTCTCCGAAGTGTCTCTAGATCACGCTCCACGAGCTGTAGCGTCTAAAGCGACTCAAGAATTTTTTTTCCAAAAATCTGTGACACTCACATCTCTACGTGTCACGGCTGAGCACAGTAAGGCACACTCTCCTTCACTGAAAAAATCATCACTTTGGACCATCAATAATCAGTCTGAGAAGTTACAGAACTTGATCAGAAACGCCTCACTCACGAGAGCCTGCCAAATTTCAAGAGTCTGATGTTGTGACACGTGAATTTGTTGTTTTTCGGGTGTTTTCTCGCACATGATTGACTCTAGTATCTCCCCTCATCCACCGATCAAGCTCCAACTTGTTAACCACTCTCAGGACATCCAAACAAAGATGGTTTGACATGTTAGACCCGAAGAAACGTCCTACAACCAGTTCGGCTGAGCTGTGACAGCCAATGTTAGAAGTTTCAGAGATATCCCCATATGGTTTGGTCTACTGTCATTACTTCGACATCGAAGTAAAAAACGTCGTCTCGCAACACTCTCAGCAATGTTTAAATCAGTTCGGATGCATTCCTTCATCAATGATGTGGCGTGCTCATCTGAATTCTCTCATATATGTTGGAAAAATTTCGTGGTAGTCCTGGGCTGTTTGTCTGCTCTTGATCGAAGACGGGTGATTCGAAGAATTAAGTTTCCTGAAGATCTTCCTAATGTATAATAATGACCACATGACTGATTCGATCTCGTAGGACTAGCGCAGCTGTAATGAGATGTTGGAAATAGCTTGGTGATGCAAACAGTTTGTTCGCGACGTTCTGCCATCAAAGTTCAATGGCCTCATCATGCTATAATAGAGAGAGACACGACACATTTCTCGAAATTTTCTGAGAGACTATATGGGCAAATCTCACGGACTATGCGATTGGACCGAACAGGCCAGCTTTCACGTTGTCAGAAGAACAGTCGCGTTATTTCCGCCGCTCGCATTAGATCATTTTGAAGATCCACTCATTTTCAACAGTTCTGCATCATTCAAAAGTCTATTACTTGCTATAGAAAGGTACTGGGAGACGCTTCTTTGTGACAAAACCGCAATTTTCGACCGAACAGGGTCATAATTCTCTCACGCCTTAACTCGCCACAGGCGGGGCGGTTCGCCGATCGGTCTGAAAATTGGATATATGATAGATATAATAGGTTTATTCGATTATGCGGGTCGGAGCGCTCGGAGCGCTCCGACCGCTTGGATCGGTCCGGTCTCGTCCATCACCGAACGCGCGTTCCGACAAAGTTCGCTCGGAGCGCTCCGAACGCTCCGTCTAAGATTTTTAGCCGGGGAGAGGGGAGACAGCCTGTTTCTAATGCTGTGGACGATTCCTCCCCTCTCCTCGGCTGAGAATCTTGGACGGAGCGTTCGGAGCGCTCCGAGCGAACTTTGTCCGAACGCGCGTTCGGTGATGGACGAGACCGGACCGATCCGAGCGGTCGGAGCGCTCCGAGCGCTCCGACCCGCAAAATCGAATAAACTTAATATATAGGATATAGAAACATATAATATATAGAAACATATAATTCTCGCCCACGGCTGTGCCTATCAATGCGTCAGAGTGGTACTTCGTTGGAGCGAACTCCGATTATACTTTTTTTCCTGTATCGCTCTTCTAATGGATGCAGCACTCGAAGCGGTGAATATTTCGAATCTGTAGAAACACATCTCATTCTTCATCCAAAAACCTACAAATCTAGCCCAAGAACGGTAGTTTTCTCGATTCCGCACGACAATGCGGCTTAAAATGAGGAAAGTTATTTCTCCGTAAATGGGATCAAAAAATCGTTTTTCGTGTAGCACACGAAAATCTCGTTTCCGTTGGGAATGAAACCACGTGTAAACTGATATTTGTACCTCAAGAAATGACTATGAGGATTGCTCCTACTACAGCCTCATCTCGGTCGTGATGTGAGGCTTGAGAGGATTGACAAATTACGAAAATGAGCGTTTTGAGGGCTGAGACACATCTTCATTTTGTACCACAGACCTTCAGATGATACTGTAAACTATGGAACGTATCTTTTTCCCTCTATTCCAACGCCGAGGATGCCATATATTCACATACACATGTGCTAATTAGAAATATGGGAATACGAGGCTCCCATCCGAATACATGGGGAAATCTTCTATTCCCTCACAAATCCACGGCGGAGCTCAAAAGTGATTTACGCAAGTATTTTATCATTGTTTGAGCATTCCTTGGACCAAACAAAAGTTCATGGGACGTGTGCTGCCATTCTCGAGATTCTCGAAATTACAAAGTCAAAATTGCATAGTTCCTGAGATTTGCCCATATATGTTACGGGCAATGTCGGGTTTCGGGCATTGTCGACATTGCCCAAGGGGTTTCGGGCACCCGAAAATGGCTCAGATTGAGCTCAAAATCCGGAAATTATCTCTCTAGTCTAACTGAATATTCATCCTGCGGACCAAAAATGCTAAAAGATTGAATCAACCCTGACTGCTGCAATAATCTTTCATGATTATGTATGGATGGAAATCAATTGCTTGCCATACCGTCATGTCTTTATCGCTCATGAATACAGAGGGACATTGGAGAATTTGAATGTGGACTACATGTATGATTCATGCGTCGGAATTATAAGAGAATACATCATATGATGAGATCATCATCACTCATAAATACAGTAAAGAAACACGTTCCAATACATCAGATTTTATCACAGTAGAATGGATTGTTTGGATTAATTACGATTCAGTGCCAACGCGTGACGAAACTTCAAGGCGGACGCTGCACAGGCTATGAAATCCCGTGTCTAATGGGCACTGATTACCGCCCATCGAAGGGAGGATCCAACGGAGACTTATCATAGCGGAAATTGTGGATGAGAACGCGTAGAGTGTGGATCCGTTTACTTCGAGATGCCATCTTGACGCATGTTACGAGGCGAAGGTCACTGAGGCCGAAATTTCTGGATTGTTGAGGGAACCCCTGTATAACTCGTCTGGATCGCAAAAATTTACTATTGTGATGGATAGGCAAATTTCACGTATTTTCAACGAGAAGTCCAATGGTGACCTTGCATTCGACTTTGAGATAACTTTTGAGGTTATACCGGGTTTATTTCGAGTTTATCGAGGGTTTATCATATTTCTGACATCGAGAGCAGTATTGGCTCAGTCAGTAGCGTGCTAGGTTCGGAATCAACACTGTTCGAGGAGTCGTGGGTTCCATTCCCGGCGAAATCACTCGCAAATTTTTTCTGGGGTTTTTTCGACGGGAAAAGGACCCATCATACCCCGCCTGCTTTGGAATGGCGTTTTCCCCGGGATTATCCTTCAGAGAAATCCTGGGTTTTCCCATTTCACGAGGTTCGACTAGCGGGCCTTGGGTGAATGCGAAGCAGCGGGAGGGTGGGTAACGTAGGGAGTTAATAAGCCGACCCGACGTGCCTTCCTTAGTGCACGGGGAGGTGCGAGGGATGTCGGCCTTACCGGCATTGGAGTTTGAGTCTCAACAAATCATGGCCTTGTAAACCATGAAGAGGCTCTCTCCGGGAACGCTAAGGGTACAGCGGATCCGATGTCTCACTTTGTGTGACAAGGAATGTCGGCCTCACCGGCATTGGAAAGAGGCATCTCATGGCTGCGAACCATGGCGTAGGTCACTCCGGGAAAGCTGGAATCCACAAGTAGAGGAAAAGTTCGGGCATAACCCTTCACACCAAGGTGGTAAAGGGACCCCCCGTGCTAGGCCCAGGAGGCTGCAAGGGGATCTCGAAAAGAAAATATATATATATTACTGATATCGGCATTAGGAAGAGCGTAAAATTTTACGTCGAAATACGTACTTTTGAATTTTCCGAAAATGACCTCCAGAGGCCATTACAAGGTTGAGTGCTGCTCAGGTTACGTTTCAGCCGAAAATTGCTCTCTCACTCGACTGAGTTGCAAAATTTACTATTGTGGTGGATAGCCAAACTCTACGAATTTTTAACGAGGAATCCGATGGTGACCTTGGATATAACCTTGAGGTAATTTTTGAGGTTATAACGGTGTTATTTTGAGTTCATCGAGTGTTTATCATGATTCTGTCATCGGCATCAAGAAGACCGTGAGATTTCACGTCGAAATTCGTACGTACTTTTGAATTTTTCGAGAACGACCTCCAGAGGTCGCCTTCGGGTTCAATGTCACCCGTATCGCATTTCTTAGGATCTGAATACTCAGGTGTAGATTCATCTGCTCGGAGAATCAATGGCTCATATCCTAGCAATGTGCGTCTTGGGTTCTGTTATCAAACTGCATCCTCATCTATTCAAATCGGACTTCACTGTCACTCATCATCGTTAGACTTTATTGTTGTGCCGTCTGCCTATCGAGGGTATTTAGCTCCCTCAATGGAATAGCTGGTACTGGTATGGAGGATTCCGAGGAGAGGGTTCTCGATCTTACTCATCCTCTAGTAGTCTCGCACACCTCACGAGGGTTATCTCATCCAATTCTACTCGGCTATATCTATTAAGTATCATCCTCACAACACATAACGAATATGTTGAGTCTGTATTCACTACTTGGTCAATATGTTCATGAGTGTAAGAGAATGGGTTAGTTGTATCCCCCTAGTGGAACTCGATGAGATTTTTCGTAGATCTAACGCAGAATCCGAGGAATCGTTGGTATCACTAGCAAGGAGAGGTCATGGGCTGTGGGTCGTGGATTCGGTTGAAACTCTGGGAATCGTCTCATTTTGGCACCAAAAGATGATATCCGAAACCGCTTACTTGTGTTACGTCTTAATACGTAACTCCTCAAGAAATCAATAATCAAAAAGTGTATATTTAGTGTAAGCATATTTTGTAAGTCGGACAGCACACCGAGCCATCAGAACAAAACAATGATATTGAGTCAGAGCGTGTTTCAGGTTGTGGCGCGATCCACTTTTTGGAAATTCTGCATCAGCAAAAAAATTCAATGAATGTCCCGCGTCTGGACACAAGAGTTAGTTGTTGGCACGAACCAGGCATCGTCGCGACTCCGTGAGCCACAGCTTTCAACAATTATATTTCATTCGCGTGCGATCGCTCCGGCCCGCGCAATCCAATTGTTGTAATTATACATCTAAGTATATTTCAGATTCACACGTATTCAAAATCTCAACTCTCAAGAATTTAGCAAGGAAAAGATACAATCAATTTTATTTGATTCATATAGTTGACGCATACGAGGGTTTCCATGGAACATTTGACTATTGACCCTCTAAAATAAAAAAAAAATTTTCTCATCGCACACGTTTAAGATGGGTTTCATGTGATTCTTATACCTCGAAAACATGTGAAAAAAGTGGTGCCACTCTCTTCCAAGCGGAGGTATCTGGTTCAGAACGAATTGTACGGAATTTCACACTTGAAACATTCGTGAATCAACTTCAATCGAACAGATTCGATTCAAAACATTGTCTAGACGATCGATACGGATGATATTTTGCCTGACTTGACTTTAAGATGAATTTCATCATTGATTTCTCCGAAATTCGATGTAAATTTCCAAAATCGAGTCAAGAGCTATGAGTCTCATTTCAATTTCTAGAATACACTGTGGTGTTATTTTGTTCATTTTTCAGCCGTATACTATGTAAAAATCAAGAAAATCGCAATACCATCACATTTAGCGGCTTATTTAGCTTACCATCCGGATTCAAGTATTTCTCCTCAGCTTCTTACAGAAATACCGATCGACAATTGCAACTCAGAACAGTGCGGTTATATCCCTTTTGCGATGAAGAAAAAAGAGCACAACATTCCAATCCTGTGCTTTACGTTTCCTGAGTATGCCATCAAAAAATCACCGTTTTGAGAGCCAGTGGCGCGATGACTTTATGAGCTTTGAAGCTTTATAAAATTTGTCCGGATCAACGCACACTCACAAACCAAACGGGATTCGATTCGTCTTCTTCTTAACTTCGAAAACTCATTGCTAAATTTTCCGTTTTGCACAAGGTATTCCATCAATTTCGTAAACAATAGCCAGAAAAAGTTTTCCCACAAAACTCAGTTACATCGATGAATAAGAGTTAATATCATAGCCAAATCAGCGCACACCTCTGAATCAAAGATTTTCTCAAAATATGAGATTAGTAGATGGATATATCATTCCACCGAAGTAGTTGAGGCATAGGTATTTTAGCTACAGCCTTATCAATTCAAAAAATCACGTTGGTACGTTTGTAAACTACCCAAAAATCATCCTTTGCGGTCTGCTATTGACAAATCAGGATGCGTTTCAACAAAAAAGAATGTAGTCCATATTGAATGATGCCAAATACTATAAAATGCCACTCCTGCGCACTCCGAATAGTTCAAAATACTCTTGGAACACTGCAGTAACACAAAAGTTAAAAGTTCCGTGGAAACTCTCATACGTGTATCAAGATAATACAATCATCAACTGATTGAGAAATACTATTTTTGGAAGTCCATAGAAGACTTATCGAACCTATCATTTGTGGATAATTTGAATTTTGAAAGTGTCAATAAATACGGTGATCTACTGCCTGGTCAACAGCAGAACAAATGTAAGTTATCCCATTCATTTAATCTACCTTCCACAAAGAATCAAGAAGTATCCTTCCCTCAATCGAAAGTAGATTTTGTGAGCTTGCCACTAGGCTCATACGCGTCATCCCGACGTAACAATTGGTTCCGGTACCGAAATTGATTGATGGTAAGATATATTTCTTGATTATTTGTGTATTAGGATATTTTTTATCCAGAATCTAACAATTCATATTCTTATAAAACTGATATACCGGAACTAACAATTGGTTCCGGTACCGAAATTGATTGAGGGTTGGATATAATTCTTGATATATGAATTTTCCCTTTCTAAAGCGGAACTAACAATTGGTTCCGGTACCGAAATTGATTGAGGGTCGGATATAATTCTTGTTATATTTCATATATGAGATTTTTCCTTTCTAAACCGGAACTCGAAATCGATTGAGATTACCTTGATTATTTACATATTATCACACAATTTGATAATTGATATTCTTATACTGTTGAAAAATCTGATATACTTTATCATTCGCATATTTTGGATATTTCCGGGAATCAACAGTTGATAACTGTGCTAAAATCGATCATTAATCGGATAGTGTTTCAGAATAGTATATTAAGCAACAAGGGTGCCAACAGATATTTGCGCACGAGTCCCCGCAACGAGTGTGCAAACGGACCATTTGCACACGAGTGCGGGGACGAGAGCGCAAATGTCGGCACCCGAGTTGCTTACGATATTTTTTGTTATTGCTGTGAGCAAAAATGTAACTCGCCCAAAACCCTAGAAAAAAGTCGCGGATTTTTTTGCTCTGGGGTGAAGGAATTCTCTTAATTTCTGTTCTCTTTAGTTATATTGAGTATTACGAGAAATTGATCCGTAGATCCATTAAATCGTATACTTCATGTATTATTTTGAACGGGACAGAGCTTATCGTCATCACGTTGAAACACCCATATTTTGAATATAATTATGGTTTCACAATGTCTAGTATCATCCAAAGTAAATTGAATATCCACAATATGTCGGTTAATCACTCCTTTGACCGGAGATGATGTTAGGGCGTGGAGAAGGGCGCAGTGCGGGGTCCAGGGGCGGCAGCCCCTGGTGGGGGTGCAGGGGGCGAAGCCCCCGCCGGGGGGTTCGGGGGGCGGAGCCCCCCGACTGAAAAAAAATTTTGAAAAATATATAAGAAAAAAGTCTTTTGCCCACCCCCTTGACTGGAAAAAATTTTATTAATTCATCAGGAAAAACAACTTTTGCAGAAGCAGTTTTTACTTTACTTGCTTGTACTACTTGCATTTAGGCATGATTTTCAACATATCCAGATTCTTGTTATTTTTCTACATATTTACAGCCATAAATCTACAAATCTCACTCTAGTCAAATATATCTATTGAGTATAGGATGATCAACCATCAATCCAAATTTGGTAAGCAAACTGTGCGTAAACGTCCCATTTGCACACTGTTTCATCGTTTACGCAGTGCGCAAATGGATATTTGCGCACTACCGTGTGCAAATGAGTCATTTGCGCACTGTGCAAATGAGAATCCGTGCCCAAATGGGCCATTTGCACACGCACACTTGCGTCTAAACGGCCATTTTTGCGCACAGAATAACAAAAATAATATTCCAAGATATTGCATGAGGATCTTTATATTTTTTTTTGTGAAATTTACACATTACATACCTGGTGTTTGAGCTGAATGTCATAACATATTCGAATCTCAATATTGAAAACAGCACAACTCTATTGAATATCTGAATATTTTTCAAAGCGATCATAACGCATTCCATACGAACTTCTGTAGACTCTTGATTTCTATAGCGATCTTCTAGACGGGAAATCTGTGAGTTATTTGACACACATTCTTGCATATTCATCTTTCAAGTTCCAAATCGCGCTGACCGCAGCTATCATGAGGATATTGTATTCTAAGATGTCGTGACCTCATTTCAACTTGAGTCATCGAAAACTGCATATGTTGCAGACGATTTGCAAGCAACCTCTCGTTTATTCCAAAAACAGTGGGACAAGCTAATCCAACGAACATTCTTACCATGCCTATCACTTTCAAGGACAGAGAAATCCTTCTTACTCCGATTTTGATCAATTTTATCAGAAATAAGCATCTATTGCATCCAACAAGAGCTATTTGAGACGCTGGTTCTCAATATAACCCATCTATTGGGAGAAACTATAGAAAAAAAAAATGGCGAATGATGATAGGTTGAAGATTCCTCTTTTGATGATGACAAGTTTGGTACCTGAATTCGATGGTAAGAATATTCCGGTATACGAATATTCCAAGGGATTAAGAGACGTCAAACGACTCGTTGCCGAAGAAGATGAACCTCTTTCAACACGAATATTGCAAATTAAACTCAGAGGATTAGCTTATGATCTCATAGCATTCGATGGATTTAATAATATCCATGAGCTCATGAAACGTATTCGAGATTGGTTTCGAAGCTCTGAGGATATCTATGATTTGTATGCAAAATTAATGCATTTATATCAGCAGCCTAATGAGTCAGTCATTGATTACACAGTCAGATTAGAAGATCTCATAGACCGTATCAAAGATTTGGATGAATTCATGCAGCCACAAAGGTGTTTAACTAAGGAACATTTCGAGCGACAAGTTGATGATAATGGGCTAAAAGAGCTCATTAGAGGATTGAAACTTCGAATTAAGATTTTTATGAGACAACAATCTCTTTAGATACTGCTATTGCACAAGCCATTCAACTAGAATGTCAAGTAGATCGATGTCCGATTCCACATCCATTCGATCGTCCTCAATTGCTATCATTTGCATCAAATATTCCGCGGAACGAGACTATACATGAATTTGAATTCAAGGAGGCTTCAAACATTACTCATTCTTCGTTCGATTCTCATCGTACTGCCCTGTCGAATTTAGATTGCCCGGATCTCCGATTAACTGACCATGATCAGTGCATAGTTGAGACAGAAGAACGAATCGTTTGATCGTTAAGAAAATAGCTATGCATGGAATTTTCTAGTATCAAACGTTATGCATTTGATCTGCATAATATTAGATCGTTTTATGATCGATATAGCTATCTTCCAACCTGCTTAACCGGGGATTCTAATTGTATGTACCAAAATAATAATATGAGCAACATGCATTTTTACTGTATAAGAAGCTAAGTCAAAAACGTGATATTCTTAGCTATGGATAAAACGTATACATGCGAAGCATGTATATTACGATTTTATGATTTTCAAATTTTGATGCATGAATCGCGTATCAATTCAAAACTAATCGTCCGAATTAAGCTCACAATAGCTTAATTTATTCGTCATGAATACAGATATCCATTGACATGTTATTCTGACTGCATATATTGCTCTGGCACGAGAATTATATGAATATATGATCGAAAAACGCAGAAAATATAGTATCTCGATTATTGCCTAGATATTTCATGTATTTCTGAACTCAATCCAAATATTGCTATAGGAATGATTTTATTCTATTCTTGAAGGTTGAATTCCAGTGCCCAATGCGTCCATTAGATCAATATTTGATCTAATGATGTCTATCAATGAATCTATTTATTGAACTCGATACGTTCAGAAAATGCTCTCATTTCGGGGGTTTCTCATAAATAAATTATACAATATATTTATTATGATTATTTCGAAGTTTTTATTCATATTTCATTAAATAAGCATTCATCAATCTCACATTTATTCTATAAAAATAATCATGAAAAATCATCTGTGAAAAGAAAATAAATATAATTAAGTGATTTTATCCCACCCAGACAGATATCTTGACTGTCTCAAGAAAATGTCTAAATTTCCAATGGCTTCATCGCGGCTGGTCTCGTTCTCTCTAAACAATAAATTGATTTTAATTCGCGTGTTTCGCGAGGGGCGCGCCCGGGTGACTCTATAACATCCCTATTGAGGAAATACGAATTTGCCATGCCACATACCCAAGACGTGGATGAACCTGAGGTGTGTTCATCCACTGCCCTTTGTCTTGGGTATGGAGCTCCCTACCCGATTTATGGGGAAAAACTGCACCATGGACAGGGCACCTGGCCCGAAGGTAATCGGTGTCCTCTCCCGCGACGCGAGACCCAAAGGAAAACTCACATTTGGGCTTATTATTCTATAACATCATTTATATGTATATGACCACTATTTACCTTTTCCTTTTTTTTTATATATCGTAGAAAATTCAAGTAGATATTTCAATTCCCAAATTACTCGGCAATACGCCAGAGTCCTGGAGTTTGGAGCGGAATTCTCTCTCTCTCTCTCTCTCTCTCTCTCTCTCTCCAGCTCTCAGCTTGAATGAGAATTTAATGACTGTTATAGATGAATTAGCGCCAGAAAAAACTATCAACCCGCGAAAAAATGATGCTCCTTGGATTGGTCCTGAGTTGAGGGTGCTCATGAATAAGCGAGATGCGACGCGCAGGCGCTGGGAACGAAATCAACGTAACCAGCGCAAGTGTCCTGAGCTTCAAAGTGAGTATTTTCGGCTTAGCGAAGAGGTCGACTTGCGCATGGAACAAGAGCGTAACTCCTTCCTTCAAAACCATCTATCAGACGCTCTTGATCAACATAAGAACATCTGGAAGGAAATGCGCAACCTCGGCCTCCTGCCTAAGAGCAAAGAGGAGGAACTTCACGGTTTCACACCGGATGAGTTGAACGCTCACTTTGCGGGAGTTTCCGTTTGACCTCACGAAAATATAGATGAAGCAATGGACGATATAAATTCGGCTTCAGAGGAGGGTTTTAATTTTAAGCCTACAAATTTCAATAACGTAGTCCTTGCTATCAAACATTTTTCCTCGCAAGCCCGTGGGTCAGACGGGATTCCCCAAAGCGTGATCGCGAAGGCTCTTCCGGCTATTGGTGATCTTATTGTACATATTTTCAACTCCTCTTTCGCTCATAGCACTTTTCCCGAGGCTTGGAAGCAAGCACAGCTGATCGCACTGAAAAAGACTGCCGCTCCATCAACGGTCTCGGACTTCCGTCCTATAGCGCTGCTGTGTTTTCTCGCCAAGGTCCTGGAAAAAATCGCACACGACCAAATCACGGAGTACTTAAAACAAGAGGAATTACAATATCGCTTCCAGACTGGTTTCAGGCAATACCATAGCACCCAGACAGCTCTACTAAAGTTGACAGATGACATCAGAGTAGGCATTGACAAGAAAAAGATCACCTTGCTCCTGCTTTTTGACTTTAGTAAAGCTTTTGACACGATATCACCATCTAAGCTGTTGAGTAAACTTCGAAATCTTGGCTTTTCGAGATCGGCACCTCTGTGGATAAAATCATACTTACAAGGTCGCACCCAAAAAGTCACTTCAAAATCTGGTAATTCTGATTGGCTTGAAACCAATCTGGGTGTTCCACAGGGTTCCGTTCTCGGGCCTTTACTCTTCAGCTTATATGTCAATGATTTACCTGGTTTGCTAGACGGAAAGTCGGTACATCATCTATTTTATGCGGACGACCTCCAAATTTATCTCCAAGTCGAGAAAACTAAAATCAGGGAGGGCATCGCTCGGCTGGGTGAAATAGGACGACTAGTTGCCGAATGGGCCAAGAGTTCCGGCCTGTGTCTCAACGCTGGCAAGACCAAGGCAATCTACTTCAGCTCTGAGAGGAATATCAAAGATCTGAAGAGAATGGACTTGCCAGGGGTTGAGATACAGGATGGAAATTTCATCCCGTTCAGTGATACGGTTGTGAGTCTCGGTGTTACACTTGATAGTGAACTGACGTGGAAACCGCACATTGACCAAGTTACTAAGAAAGTTAACAGAGCCCTATACGGTTTGCGGTTTTTTAGGGCGTGTATCACCAGACCTCTCCGGATTCGCCTAGTCGAGTCATTGGTTCAACCACATCTAGATTACTGCACAGTCGTGTACCTCGACGCCACGGACGAACAGCGGCAACGGATACAGAGACTGAGCAATTCATGTGTGAGATTCATCTTTGATCTTAGGAGAGACGAGCACATCACCCCGTTTAGGGAGCGATTGGGTTGGTTACGTACTGATTCGCGGAGAATGTACTTCGCAGCACTTTTAATGCATAAGATCATGCATTTGGGAGAACCTGGCTACCTTGCTGCGATGTTTACCAGGCACCAATCCGAACGCCCCGCACGCGGTGATACAGAAGAGCGGGTACTCAAAGTTCCCAATATGAGACTCGAGTATGGAAGAAGATCTTTCCAGGTTCAATGTGCTCATTTGTGGAACTTTCTCCCTCCGGGCTTTCGGCAGCTGGGGAAGATATCGTTGTTTAAAGAGGCCTTAAAAGATCTCTTGATGACACAGACTCCTCAGAAGATTGATGTGGAGAAGAAGCATTATTTTAATCTATGATAGGCTTGGGTTCTTATTTTTAGCTTACGATTAGTTTTACGTGACCTTCTGTCACCTGACTGGAGCAAACTGTGATATTTTCTCTTTTGTGAACCCATGCTCTCAGATTTTAGACATACGCGAATTCGCAATTGTAATGACTAGTCACAATTTGTGATATGTACCTGTCCTTGACCAAATCGCTTGTGTTATATATATTTTACACCTTTTCTTTTTATTTTTGAATTTTTGAATACTCAATTATTTCTAGAATTATGCAACATATGTAAAAATATGTGGGTTATTTTTTGTCTTATGACGAATAAAGGACATCAATCAATCAATCAATCAATCTCCAAGGAGAATAACTCCAAGGAAGAATCTCCAACTTAAAGCACGGCTTGTCTCCAGGTAATCAAATTTACAAGTGCTCGTCCAGAGCAGGGCCTCTGAGCTTGCAAACCCCAAATCGCGGACCCTCCCCACTTATGAGCCTAATTCGGCGGCTCGAAGAGGCGTGTAGCGCGGTGCGAAAATCATCGTATACGTAATGATTTTCGCGCGCATCGATGATTTGATTCCTTAAGTATATGTATCGCAAAGCTTCCTGTATAGGTACGTACGTGTGGAATACAATGGCGGTAATAAGGTATTATCCATATCACCAAATTATTTCTACTATCCAAAACCGAAAACATGCTATGGTTGTGGGTTAATTTATGAATGTGTGAATGGATAATGAATATCTTGAAAGTCATGCATTAGTGAGATGATATATATATGTACATGCTGACTCTAATATACAATGGATCTGCATATACTCTAGAGAGTAGAAATTAATAGAAAATAAAAATTTTAAATTTAGTGGAATTCTGGACGTTGCATGGTTCCCCCAAATTATTGGGTACAAATTGCCTTAAAACAATTTTTAACAATAATTTCAAAATAAATACGACAGAATTACACTACAGATCCTCGAATTGTAAAAAAAAATCGCGTGAGTTCCTTTTTTATTTCTTTCCTCAAAAATTTTTTTTTTTTTTTTTTTTTTAAATAACCGAGTACTATATGTTAATAATATGAACTTATATTTTATTTTCCTCTAAAGTTTTCTTCCATTTGACAAACTCATGATAATTCAATAACTCCATGGCTTCCTTACTTTAAGCTTCAAGTTTTTGATTTTCTGAACTTAGCCTTTGAATTTCTACATCTTTACTCTTCACTAAAGATTCTAGAACTGCACATCTATTTACTACAATTTCAAGGTCATTTTTCGAAGAATTCACCAATCTATTCTGGTTTTCTTCCTCTTGAGAAGCTAGCTTTCGTGCCTTTTTCTCTTGACTGCGTCTCAGGTCCCGAGCAATCTTGCTGGGGCTTTTCCCTTTCGCCATCTAAAGTTAAATTTTCAAAAATTTCCCATGGAACATTATTTTGAATTATTGAACAATCGCCCTCATGTGAGTCTTCTGGTGGTTCTGGAGCCGAGACCCTAAATTTTGAAAAATCTCTCTTCCGGACTTCTGAGTTTTCATTATGAATTTTATGCAATAATTCAGAAGACTGCTCCATTTTTTGAATTTTTTCACGTAACCGTTTGATTTTTCGATTCAAGCGTTGTCGCGTTCTTCGACTACTAGAAACTGGCATCTATAACCATAAATATAAAAAGAAGAAAATAAATGAACTGGTTAACTATCTATACACAATTCGTGTTAGCCTAATCGCGACTATTTACTTAATGATTTCGACAAAGAAAATTTAAAATATATGAATACTTTTATTATAAACCAAAATGAGAATACATCTTAATTTTCTCAAAATATGAACATGTTATCTGAGACGGCGTGGATGCCTAGCCCAATTCATATATTCGTAATTCCAACGTAATGGATACTGATTGAACCGGTGTCTTAATCGGGTGAGTTGACCCTCCAAAGTCCTGATACGATCAATCAACCTAATCATGTCCCTAGCCCGAGACCTCTCACGGTTTTTCAGTACGGCTACATCATGAATTGTATTCTTAGCTATGTTCATGGCTACCTTCACCCTTTCCTCTGCCATTCTACATCTTTTTTCCATTCGTGCATCAACCTCTTCCCAATCAAGCCGTAAGCACACGGTCT
The DNA here is from genome assembly GCA_029851415.1 of Eretmocerus hayati. Classification (NCBI taxonomy): domain Eukaryota; kingdom Metazoa; phylum Arthropoda; class Insecta; order Hymenoptera; family Aphelinidae; genus Eretmocerus; species Eretmocerus hayati. Next base: position 90,405,380 of record CM056742.1, on the reverse strand, counting down.
GTTGCCATCGGTCATCTTCGGCCAACTCAAGGGCTCGAATTCGGGAAGCCAAATCTGATTCAGGCATCTAAAAATGCATAAGAAAATCAAACATAATCTCATCCATTTTCACGCCGAAAATAAGGACGGAGAGATGAAAAATGAAATTGACCACGGTTGGTTTGGTTAACTTCATCGAATGATACACAGGTTGACGGTTCAATGATTTTTCTGATTGTATACGGGCCTTCATAAACTGAACAGGATTTGGAAATAATTCCTTTGTTTGCATCGGATAAGTTGTATGCCGTTACTAACACCCCTTGACCGAGGTTATATGTTACTAAGGGCTTACTTTTATTCAACTTATTTGCTCGGTCTAACTCTTTTTTACGTATATTTTCCTCCGCCACGAGCACTAAATCTGCATGATTTGTAATTTCTTGGGTAGAAAGGGTAATATATTTTTCCCGAATACGCGTAGGTTTTTGACCAATATGTAGTTCTAATGGAGTACATTCTATAGTTGATTGAAAAGTTTCATTGATAATTTGTTGTACTGTCGGAACCCAACGACTCCAAGCTTTATGTTTTTCTCCCATCAAAATCCGAAAGAAAGAATTTAATGATCTCATTATGCGTTCTACCCCATTCCCGGCTGGGTGTCGAATGCTACTAAAAACTGTCATGATTTCTCCGGATCTTAAATATTCTAACCATGCATCAGGCGTAAATTGTGTACCATGATCAAATTGAATACGTTTAGGTTTTCCATGTGCTGGTATATAATCCTCTTGTATTTTTTTTATAATTGTTCTAGTATTTTCTTTTCGTATAGGATATAATACCACATACTTTGTAAACATGTCTAAAGTGACGGAGATATACTTTACACCCCCTGCCGAAATTGGCAGTGGACCAAAGAAATCGATTGATAATAAGTCACCTTTACCGGTTGATGTTATAGGACGTGTCTCTACGTGATTACTCATTGTATAAGGTTTATTTCTCTGACATATATCACAAGATCTCAAAGTAGTACTAACAAAATGTTTGATGTGAGATATATAAAATGCTTCACTGATCATTTTTACACATTTCAAAACACCAATATGTGCATCAATTTCATGAATCTCTAATATCAGGTCATGGGCAATTTTTTTAGGTAACACGATTCTGTTATTGCCTTTCAAAAGACACTTCTTGACTAATATGTAATCGCGCACAACTTTACCATTCTCTAGTAATTTAATGATTGATGATAATATCTCATCATCTCTTTGTTTTTCAGCAATATTTCGAATTCGTCTCATCAAATTTGGAGTTGGCTTCCGAGCCAGAATAATACTAACCAATAAATCATGTTGAGGTCGATCATCAGGTTCACATATACGGCTGAGTACGTCTGCCGCAATATTAGTTTTTCCAGGAATATAACCAAAAGTTATGTCAAAATTTTGTATAGTTAATGACCATCGAGTTAACCGCGCGTTAAGAAATCTACAAGTCATTAGGTATCTTAAAGCCTTGTGGTCTGTCATAATATGAATCTTTGCTCCACGCAAATAGGATCGCCACTTTTCTAAACTCCAGATCACACTCATAAGTTCTATTTCTGTAGTTGTATGACGAGACTGCGTGGGCGTTAATTTTCTACTAGCCATGGTCACGGGACGCAATTCATTTTCATATTCTTGAAATAAAATGGCTCCCATCGCGGTCAATGATGCGTCTGTATATAAAATATATGGCAGATCCCTGCGAGGATGCATCACGAACATGTCATGTGCAAAAAGCGTTGCCACCCGGTCGAAATGGTACTGGTGTTGTTCAGTCCATTTCTATTTTTTTCCTGATTTGATTAAATCTGACAATGGTGCTGTTTCTTGAGCTAACTCCTCTGTAAATTTAGCACAAAATTGAACCAACCCAAGAAAATCTCTCAATTGTTCAACATCCTTTGGAGCTGGGAAATTATGGATACATTCAAGTTTTTCTGGGTCTGGCTTAAGGCCCTCTTTTGATAGAATATGACCCAGAAATTTCGTTTCTTCTTGACATAAAGAAGCTTCATCAAAATTCATTGTAATCCCTTCCTCGATCACTGCCTCAAGCATGACCTCTAAATGTACCATATGTTCGTCCAAATCTTTAGAAATAATGAGCCAATCGTCCACAAAATCTTTCATGAACGCTCTAAGTTTTTTGTGAATCCGATATGATGCTCGCTTAAGGGCGGCGCCACTGACTTTCCAACCGAACGGCATTCTACACCACTGGTATGTGATACCGTTTATGACCATTCCCGTTGGAGGCCGTGACTCTTCGTCTAATTCACACTGCCAAAAACTACTTGTTAGGTCGAAAGACGACATGACCCCTATTTGTGGGCAAGTTCTAAAAATTTCATCAATATCCTCTGATAATTCATAATCAGATTCACACCGTGAGTTAGGTTCCCGCGCGTCCATACAAATTCTAACCTCACCATTCTTTTTGTTCACGATAACTAAAGGATTAATATACTGAGTCTCACCCCTTTCTACCAGCCTTAAGTTTGCCATTCGTTCAACTTCTGCGAATACTTTATCACGAAGGGCAATTGGAATTGGATAAATCTTTGCTTTATATGGGCTGAGATCCGTCATTTTGATTTTATATTTGAAATCCTTAAATTTGCCAGGCCGTTTACTAAAAGCCTTTCTATTTTTTTCAAAAATAGACTTCATCTTGATTTTATATTTCTGTGGAATATTTAGGGGATCAACTTTGGCGTTAATCTGTTCTTCGGTAGGAGAATCATCTACTAAATTAGGATTCACAAGCCTGTTAGATTGTTCTTCTTCATATGAAATATTCAAAATTTCCTCATATGCTTCTGAGCAAATTCTTCTCAAGTCATTAAATTCAGCCAACTTCATACGATGGTATTCATACTTCAATGTAATGGTTTGATGGTTGATTTTGAAAGTTATTTCTTCTTTGCCCAAACTCAAAGTTGCATCAAGCGTAAATAGAGTTCCAATTCCAAATATACATTCGTTTACTAACTTTGGAATGACCATAAAATCGATTTCAATGCTAGTTCCCCCGATACTTACTGAACCGCGGAACTGGCGTTTGATTTTCATCGACTTTTCACCGGTTAATCCGCTGGCTTGTGAACCAGTAACTGGAAAAGTTGGCCATTGTTTCCAAAAATCGATATTTTTCTCGTAAATATCTTCTGCAACACAGGTAACTTCACTTCCCGTCTCTAACAGAACACGGACTTCTACTTTTCCAATAAAAACTTTAATTTCAGGGCATTCCCTTGTAACTTCTTTAATTTGTTCGTTTGTAAATTGAGACTCGTCTAAGAGTTCAGTTCGCGAATAAACTGAGTTTACTTGATGCTTCAATGCATGCTCAACTCCGAGCTTCGTTTCTGAATTTTGACAATTTGCCTCATTCCCAATCTCATCTACCACTACTAGATCGCGCCAAAAATTCAACTTCGAGTTATCCGGCGTCGAACATCCATTTTTTAAACAGATAAGTTCCGAAATAACAAGGTCCGAACCCTCGACACTTCCCAGTTCACCCGAATTATCCGGCGTCAAACATCCATCTGCAGAATGAACAAGTTCCAACTTACTCGGGTCGTGCAGACAATCCTCAGTCTTAGTACAAATACTATCAGCTTTCTCTACTTCACTCGAAATTGACTCAACCAGTTCATCAACTGTCCTCAATTTATCCGCGGCGCCGGATACCCTATTGACTTTGTCTACTCTCCATTTTGCGATTATCATTCTTTTTGACACTTTTCGATTTCTCCGTTTTTTACCCATACGCCCATCAAGCGTCGATGCAGTTAAGATATTTGCATCGTTAGATACTTGAGATTTGATTGACATGTCATCATCAGACTGAGAATGTATGGGACTTACTGCAACGACTCTCCGTTTTTCGATGACTCGCTGTCAGGCCCTGATTTTTCCGCAACCTTAATTTCATTAACAGGTGCTCTCTTATCTTGATTCCGTGTGTTATTTCGCGAATTTGAAAAATCACGACTTTTATCACCCGAATTCCGGGTCAGAGTTAAAGTAACAGAGTCTCTGTTTACTTGTATTGACAGGAGCCAGACGTTATGTCTGTGCTCTATCACAAGATCGTCCAAAATATCATGACGATCTAAAGAATAACAAACCTGAAGCCTGATGAGGTCCACAAAACCTAGTGGACGAAACGTTGCAATAAAATTTCCATCATGAAATTTTGGGAATTTATTTAGTTCCCCACCGTCCTTCAAGATCGACGAGACCAAATGTTCAACTTGTATAACAATCCAAAGTGTCTGGAGGTCTTAAAGGAGACTGCTGAGAGGTAATTTTTAAATTCACTTTTCGTTTCTACTTTCTCGCGCTTCTTTCTTTCTTCTGGCCGTTCGAATGTGAGTCTTTCGTCTCTACTCCCCAATCATTTCTTGGTGTTTTCTTCGAAAAGAAGCTGCAGAATTTCAGTTTTATCTAAAATCCATTGAACATAAATATGGAGTGGAGCGAATAAAAGTAATGCTTAGTCATCAGTGATTGATACTAGTACCCTTGCTTGATCCTGATTGCAGGGTTCACAAACTGCGCCTTTTGTTATTAAAGTTTTCAAGAGATCGTGGAATAAAATTAGAGTCAATTCGTTGGGAAACCGCCTTCGTCTATATGAGCTGTTTGCTCTAGATAGGTTTTATTGCACATGCCGACTCTCTCACGTTTATGTATAGGTCTTACGATGGAAAAGAGCAAGCTTTTACGACCGCTAAACCAAGTAAAATGGCTCAATTTCTCCGCATACATTATTCAAACATCACGGATCTTTTAGGAGAAGTCTCAATTTCTCCAAAAAGAAAATATGCTTATCTATTAACAAAGTTCATTGAGTCACTCAATGAGAGCAAGACGAAGAATGCAATAATGTGTCGTTGGCTTCCAAGACTTCCTATATCTAACAGAAACATTTTCACTGTTATTAGATCAACTCCCCTCGTTTTTTAGTTTTGTACGACAATTGATTTCAGAATTTTCAATCAATAGACGATCAACATGAAGATGAAGACGGTTGATGGATCTTTCATGTCATACAATCTGCTCACCAACTCCCAGTGGCAGTCAGATTCAGTAAAAATTTTGCTCAACCGCGTTTGTTTGTTCAAATAGCCACCCAACCTTTCACATTTACATTTCAACCCAGACAGCTCATCATTTTTCTTCACAAACTGTGACAACATTGTTTCCATTGTTTGTTCAGAATTCGAGTTTTTTTGCAGCAAACTGTTATGGTTTTTTGTCGAGGTAGATATTCCATTGATTAGATTTTGTCTATCATCCTGTAATTTACAATCTTTCATATGTAAATCCGCCACATATTTTTCCAAACTCTACAGCTTGCTGCTGTAGACAGACTTGGACAAATTTCCATTGTTAGTCTCACAAGAGCTACAGTCATTAATGTAGATATTTTATCTTTGAGCATGCTTGACTTCCTACTCAGTTTTTTGAATTTTACCTCAAGATGTTATCAAAATATGAGCGAAATCTTCAATTTTTGTAAATCAATTTTTCATTTTTCAAGAAAATGAAGTAAATGAAATGGAAAGTTTGAGGTTTTTTGTAACAAGCTCAAATGATGGAAGGCTTGCAGCGTGCTAATATCATGAGATTTTATAAGTATTAAGAAGTGATGCTCACAAGACGAAAACATGATATTTACTTCAAAAAACTGATCCTAGTGTGTATTTTCGAAGCGTATGGATTACCGCAATATCTCAAATGTTATATGACCCTCATCAATCAAATTTGTGAAAAGTTTGATCATTTGCAGAAATAATATGTATGAATCAACGACAGTACGATTAATTTTGCTTTAATTCCCAACTTCACTCCAAAATCACATAAATCTTGTATTCAATCACATATCCTATTGCTAGCACACGAATATGAACAAACAAAGCTAGTCTCATGACTTGACAAGTGACAAAATGAAAATTATAATCGACAACAACAAATGATTCACATTCACCATTTCAAATTTGAATGTAACAATTCTACTTTTTTCTTACAACTTATTCTTAACCAAGTAAAATTGCACATGCAAAAAAGTGACTTAATTTAATTCACAACTGCCTCACAGTGATGTGTCATTCCTCTTGTTTTTTCCATTCAACAATAACTGTGAGGCTCTATGGCAAATAATATCACTTGCATCGATATACGTCAGATCCCAAGTACTAACAATAGTTTTCCTTTGCTGTGATAAACTAAGACAAAGATTTACCCAACACAATAGTGGTTGTCAATTATTTCTTGACTCCTTGATAATATCATCCAAAATATCAATAATCTTTGCCACAGCAGCATCTTTATATTTCGAATCGAGACGATTATATCGACGCCTCTTACGAAGATAAACACCTCTTTTCTTGTGACTGACGAAGATTAACGTTTATTCGTTGTGAACACGAAGATTAACGGATTCTCCTTAGGTCCGCGAAAACTAACACTTACTCCTTAGGGACACGAAGATTAACGCATTCTCGTTGAGTCCACGAAGACTAACACTTACTCCTTAGGGGCACGAAGACTAACACTAACTCCTTAGGGCCACGAAGACTAACACTTACTGCTCAACGGCCCATGAAACTAGCACTTCCTCTTGAACGGTATGAAGACTATAACACACTTGCACACGTTCTTGTTCAAAGGGACGGAGACCATGTATTTCGTCTTAGGGCCATGAAAAAAAACACATTCTCTTTAGCGGCACAAAAATTAATGCATCGGTAGACTTCATTCATGGAGGGACGGAGACAATAAGTATTTCGTCTTAAGCCCACGAAAAGTAACACATTTTCCTCTACGCCACGAAGACTAACACATTCTTCTCGATGGAATGAAAAACAACACATTCTCTTTGACGTGACGATGAACGGTAAGTGATTGTGTTAGCCTTCTTTCCGCTAAGAAGAATGTGTTACTTTTCGTCGGCTTAAGACGAAGTACTCATAATCTCCGTCCCTTCAAGAATGGAGTCTACGAATGTGCTAATTTTCGTGCCGCTAAGGAGAATGTGTTACTTTTCGTGGCCTTAAGACGGGATACTTATAGTCTTCGTCCCTTCGAGAAAAAAATGCGCGAATGTGTTAATCTTCGTGCAGTTTGAGGAGTATGTGTTACTCTTCGTGGCCTTGAGCAGTAAGAGATGATCTTCGTGGCGCTGAGGCGTAAGTGTTGATCTTCGAGGCGTAAACAGTAAGTGTTAATCTTCGTGGCCATAACAAAGCAAATGCTAATCTTCGGCCACCGTGTTTTTCTTCGTGGGCGTTAGCGGATGTGTTTATCTTCGTGAGAGGCGTCGATATGATGACCATATTACCCCAGCTGTCTCCTCAGCTTCCTCATTGCTCTTCATTGACTGCATCTGTTCATGTATCTGTGGCAATATACTCATTGGGTGAAAAAAATCTGGGAAGTTATTCACATCTTGTTTCTTGCCTTTTTTTGGAAAATTAACATCTAGTGGCTTTGGGTTATTATTCAGGTTCCGAGTCTCCATTTCTTCATCTTGATCACTAATTCCACCGATAGTTTCAAGAACATCTAAATCGTCGCTTCGAAGTGCTGGCTGTTCCTCAGCAGTTTCAACAATTTTATCCAAACTTTTCACAGAGGGCGACCCATCTTGTACAAAATCTGGAACATACTGAGCCTGCGTTCTCTCTATAGCTTCATTGGCCAGCCATCGAGACATCTCATCATCATCATCAATTGCAAAGGAATGCTGTGACGGGGCTCGGAATTCCGCTTGCGGGAAACCTCGTCAATGAGAATGAAAATAAATTCACTCCCGCGTCTCGCTGGGCGGAGACGAGATAGTTGAGGGTTGAGCAGTCTTGTTTTGTTGAGTGGAGGCCTCGGCTTTCAACGCTCCGAGCAGCGCCAAGCGTTTGGCCTGTTGAAGTCCGTAGAGGTCTCGTCGGTGCTCCTCTTCGGAGCGGGGTACGTAGGTTTTGGAACGTCTCTGTCGTTGACTGGGACGGTCCATCCGTCCGGTCAAGGTGCGTGGGCGTCCTCACGACGTCGTTGGATTAGGGACGGGGTTAGGCACTCGAATAATTCTCACAGTTTCAAGATACAATTGCGACTCGGTACTCGAGGTGCGAAACACGAACACTATGCACACTTGGTCACTCATGCCCCCGGGGCAACTTGGTACGGTCGCGGCGGGGCACGTTGCGTCGGGTTCGTCGAGGCCACGGCTGGGCCGAGTGTCGTGGAGACAGCGTCGCGACGGCGAGCTGGAGGAGACTGATGATCCTTGACGTTCGGGAGCGCGGTCTTATATACCCGCGTTCTACCTATGTTCGTACGCTCGGGAAGCGTACGATCCTATGCCTCGTATACTACGTACGCTGCTGAAGCGTACGTTTGTATAGAGAGATCGTTTCGTACGTCCCGGAGACGTACGAATTTCAATGTCTCGAAAATCGTACGGTTGAAAGGCGTACGTGTATTTGCATCTACCTGATTTATAAGTACCGTGGCGTACGCCTGAGAGGCGTACGAAAATGAGTCGATCCGATGTACGATTTGAAGTGTATCCGAACGTACGCCTAATCGGCGTACGAAAATGAGTTGATCTGTTTTATGATTTGAAGTGTATCCGAACGTACGCCTAATCAGCGTACGAAAATGAGTTGATCTGATTTATGATTTGGAGTATATCCGAACGTACGCCTAAGCGGCGTACGAAAATGAGTTGATCTGATTTACGATTTGGAGTATATCCGAACGTACGCCTAATCAGCGTACGAAAATGAGTTGATCTGATTTATGATTTGGAGTATATCCGAACGTACGCCTAAGCGGCGTACGAAAATGAGTTGATTGATTCGTGGCTTTAAACGCGCTGAATCGTACGCTTGAGTAACGTACGATTTGGGTGCGTCGGTTGCGTAGGCGAGTGATTGGCTCGTGTGCAAAAAATTGTATATTCGCGGTGATACAGAATATTAATGCGGGAGTATGCTCGCGTCAAATCGTCCGGGGGATCAACGTGAATATTGGTTTTTTGCGGAGAAGTGCCGTGTGTGCATCGCATTCGGTACCTTGTCGACTTTTTATTCGACAAATTTAATTCTAAGGTACATAATTCGGTTATACATAATTGATTATATATTCTGGCCAGATAGTCATACTTAATTATTGTTCCGGAGCTGGGGGATTCCTCCTACTCCTCAAGTTGTAGCGGTGGCTAGGCGGTGGGTAGGCGAGCTTGCGCTCGGCTTCTCTCCGTGCTGCTTCTGCTAAGGTAGGTCGCCCTCTACGTCGCTTCCATTGCTGGTTGCTCAGGACTCGGGGCGCATCCGCTACCCCTGGGTATGGTTCTGCCAAGATGTCCACCTCGGCAACGTTTGTCGGGGAGTCCTCCTCGACGTGGTTTGCGATGTCGTCCTGCGCACGATCAGGGGTCGTGGCAATGGGGACGGTTGCGGATCCATTCCGACCTTGGTCCTCGGACAAGTGGGCGTCCCCACCGGCAGGTGTGGTCGGCGGATGTGGCCGCTCGATTCGGGGTCCGTCTGCATCCTTGGCGCCGCTGGTTGCGGGGGATGGTGACCCAGGTTCAGCCGCAGGAGGGGCTGGAGCTGTGTGGTCTCGCTTGACCTGCGAGATGTGCACCTTCAGGGCGGTGTTTCCGGGACGGTCGACGGTAAACACCTGCGCTGAATGACAGTGGACGATCCCGTATGGGCCTTCCCATTTCGGGGCGAGGCCAGCGTTGAAGTTATCGGCAGCTTTGGGAAGGGGGTGCGTCTTGATGAACACCATGTCGCCCTCCGTGAAGACTTCATCCGAAGGTCTCCAGCTGCTGGTGAAGTGATCCTGTGCCTGGTTGGCTGCAGCGATGCGGGTCTCGAGATCGTCCGATCGTGGCGAGACTCGTTCCCCTGGGCGAGCGATGTTGTGTCCCAGGAGCAGCTCACTAGGTGAGAATCCAGTGGCGGCGTTGCATCGGCGGCGCATGGTGAACAGGATTCTTGGGACCTCCAGGTCCCAGTTGGTTTGGTGTTGGTACGGGAGTAAGGCCAGGCGTAGTCCCTTCTTGATCTCTTGGTTCCGACGTTCCGTAGGATTCGCCTGGGGATGGTATGCAGGCGTAGTCCATACTTCGATTTGCCACTTGTCGCAGAGGCGAAGCCATTTTGCACCTTTGAACTGTGGTGCGTTGTCGGAGAGTACGGCTCCCGGGTATCCCCATCGTTGGAACACTTCCGTCTCCAGGACGTTGGCGATGACCTCGGTCGTCGATGATGAGATGGGGAAGGCTTCCGTCCATCGGGAGAACAAGTCCGTGACGACCAGAATGAACCGCTTCCCCCGGGGCGTCCGGGGATAAGGGCCCATCAGATCCAAGGCCACTTGTTCCCAAGGTCGTTTCGGCTTCCTGGCGATGTTGGCTCCGGCATCCGCTGGTCGTGCGGCTTTGGTGAGGTTGCAGGGTCCGCATGCTCGCACATGTTGTCGGACGTCGTTGCGAAGTCCGGGCCAGTAGTACTCTCCGCGTATCTGGCGGAGTGTCTCCGCAGCACCAGGATGGCCGGCGAGCGGGTCGTTGTGGAAATGGTGCAGGACGACGTCGCGTGCGGACTCAGGAACGTAGATCCTCGGGTTGGCCGGATCTCGGCAGTATGACAGCAAACCGTCGTGCGTGCTCCATTCCGGTCCTTGAGGTAGTTCCCTGGTGTCGTCTTGAGCCTGGCGGAGGTAGTCATCCAACCAGTTGCATTCCACGCAGGCAGTAATGAGCTCGTCTGAGGGTGGTGAACTGACTGGAGGCGTCAGGGCGTCGTAGTCGTGCTCCTGGTCCTCGAAGTCCTCATCTCCTGGGGCACGAGACAGTGCGTCTGGCAGCTGGTTCTCTCGTCCAGGGACGTGTTCCACACTGAAACTAAAACGACTCAAAAACATTGCCCATCGTGTCAACTTACCCCGCTCGTCTTTCACACGGTCCAGCCATTTCAGGGCTTGGTTGTCCGTGCGAAGGGTGAATGGGGCATCTTCAAGCAAGTGTTTGTACTTGCGAAGTGCCCAAATGACGGCCAAGCACTCTCGTTCGTTAGAGTGATAGCCTCTCTCAGTCGTCGTGAATTTAGCCGATGCATAGGAGATGACGTGCCGCTCTCCTTCTGGTCCCAGTTGGAAAAGCACGGCTCCCATGCCGGCGTCGCTGGCATCGGTCTGCAAGTAGAAGCGCTGGTCCAATCGAGGTCGATGGAGCTTCAACGGCTTCTTGAAGGCTTCTTTGACGAGGTCCATCGAAGCCTGCGCAGCCTGGGTCCATTTCCAAGATTTGCCCTTGAGGAGTTCCGTCATAGGTGCTGCAATCTCGGAGAAGTTGGGAATATACTCCCGGAGCCAGTTGGCGATGCCCAGGAACCTCTGTAAGTCCTTCTTGTTGCGTGGTGGGGCGAACTCCAAGACAGCGCGAATGTGCTCCATCTTGGCCTCGTTGTGGTCCGTGGATACCACATGGCCCAGGAACTCCAGGCGGTCCTTTCCGAAGTGGCATTTGTCAATGGCACAGGCCAGTCCGTACATCGACAGTCGTTCCAAGACTTTGGCGACGTGGACGAGGTGGTCTGACCAGCTGTGTGAAAAAATGACAATATCGTCCTGGAAATTCAGACAGAACTCACCAAGTAGTCCGAGTAGCACTTCCATCCCGATGAGTTGGTTGCAAGTCCTCCCGGAGTTCTTTAATCCGAAAGCTGCAACGTTGAATACGTATTGTCCGCCGTCTGGTGTGCAGAAGGCAGTGAATTGCTTGGAGTCCTCGGTCAGCGGGATCTGCCAATAGCATTTTCGAAGGTCAATCGTCGTGAAGATGGTGGCTCCGCCGATTTCCTTGAGGACCTCATGGATGACCGGGTTCGGTTGACCTGCATCCTCCGTGACACTGTTGATCCTCCGGAAGTCGACGCAGAAGCGGAAGGTACCATCGTGTTTGTCCACCAGTACGATGGGTGAGCTGTATGGGGATGAGGCTGCCTCGACGACTCCATCTGCCAGCATTTGTTTGACCATGTCGCTTATCGCTCGCTTCTTCTCAGCAGAGTAGCGATAAGGTGGAATCTTGAAGGGGCGGCGGTCCGTGACTCTGATCTCGTGCATGATGAAGGGTGTCCTGGCCAGGGGCGCCGAATCATCGAAGATCCTCACGTGTCGCATCATGATTTCCTTGAATTGATCAACATATTCATTAGGGAATCCGTGGTTTACCTTGCTCCATACTTGCTCTTGCAAGTGGGTCGATGGTCCGTCAGGGGCGCGTCCCAGGAATACCCGGATCCTTTTGCTGGTTCCTAGGTAGAGGCAGTCGAGGTCGTGGTTGTGGACGGCCTTCACCTCCTTAAGCCATCGTCGTCCGAGGATGGCGGCAGGTCGAAGCTCCTCGGCGACGAAGAACTTGACGTCACATTCGAAGTTTTGGATCCGCACGGCGAGTGTGCAGGTTGCTTGGACGCGCATCTCGGTTCCACTGCTTGCCAGCTTGGCTCCGCGTGGCTGGATTCTCTGCACGATGGCTCCGTCCGGGATGCACCGTGGCGAGATGAAGTTGTCGGATGCTGCCGAGTCGACGAGCGCTGCGACGAGCTTCCCTCCAATCCAGATGTCCAGGTTGGCGGCGTGGAGTCCGGTGGCGTCTGCGGCTGCAGCGCTTATTGCGGGGCTGCAGGTATCGAAGCGGGTGTGCCCGCAGCATTCCCCGCTTCCCGCCAGTTTCCCGGAGTCGTGGCCTTCGGGTACTGGGGTCGTTTGGGGCAATCCCTGTGCCAATGATATTCAGGGCAATAATCACATTTAGGCAATCTCTCACCATTGACCTGCTTGAAGTCTCGTACAGGCTTTGGTGGCTGCGCTGGAGCAGCGACGCTGCCCTTGCCCTGGTTGCTGTTGGCTGGGCTGAACTTGCGGGCGCCGTCCTGCTTGGCCTGTTCGTCGTGTTCGACCTCCGCGGCTCTGGTCAACAGCTCGCCCACGGTGGTCGGCGGGTTGCCGCGTAGGTGACAGCGGATGGTCGCGTTCAGTGATTCCGTGATCAAGGTCACCAGCTCCTCCTCGGTGGCCTCAAGAAGCAGACGACGAGCTAGGAGGTTACGCTTTTCAATGAAAGTACTCACGTCCTCCTTTTCGCCTTGGGCCTGTCCGTAGAGTTTGGCCTTGAGTCGGAGTCGAAGCTGCGATGAGTCAAAGCGGGACAGGAACAGCTCGGTGAAACGGGTCCAGTCGACAGCCAGGTTCTTGTAGCAGGACCACCACTTCTCGGCGTCACCCTTGAGTGCGCGTTCGGCCACTTGCACCTTGAAGGCCTCCTCGGTCCCGAGGCGCCGGAAGTGCTCCGTACACTTCGTGATGAACTTCGCTGGGTCCTCGTGCTCCGCACCAGTGAAGTCCGGAGGGTTGAGGGGCGTGCCAGCGAGTTGACGGAACATCAGCCGGAGGTCGTCCATGGTGATCGCAGGTGGCTCCGGATTGGCCGCCGAAACGTCCGCTGCAGCTTCTGGAGCAACAAGTGAATTCGGATGAGTAGGTACCTGGTTGACGGAGGCGGGATCCGCCGGCTGCTGCTGCTGAGCTCCGGCTTGGGGATCTGCAGGGTCGTCGTATGGCACAGCAGGCGATGGTCCGGTCGGAGCAAGGTCCTTGCGGGATGTCCTCCGGCGTATAGGCAGCTGTGCTCCGTCCAGGAGGGACTCGAGCTCCTGCTCCGAGCCAAGGGACCGCTGACGTTGGTGGCGTGTCACGCGAGCGGTGCGCTCAAGCGAGACGGTGCGTTGTTGATCCAGTTGGGCGCCACTGGGTGTTTCCACACTCCCAGAAGTGCTTGCCGCTGTCTGCCGGGTCGTCCGGGTTGCAGGCGGAGTCCGGGGAAGACTGCTCATCAGGTCGCAGGTCCTAGCATCTCCTGATGCCGACGAAGTCCAAAAAGTCCCTCGTTTGCCCCACGTTGGGCGCCAAATTGACGGGGCTCGGAATTCCGCTTGCGGGAAACCTCGTCAATGAGAATGAAAATAAATTCACTCCCGCGTCTCGCTGGGCGGAGACGAGATAGTTGAGGGTTGAGCAGTCTTGTTTTGTTGAGTGGAGGCCTCGGCTTTCAACGCTCCGAGCAGCGCCAAGCGTTTGGCCTGTTGAAGTCCGTAGAGGTCTCGTCGGTGCTCCTCTTCGGAGCGGGGTACGTAGGTTTTGGAACGTCTCTGTCGTTGACTGGGACGGTCCATCCGTCCGGTCAAGGTGCGTGGGCGTCCTCACGACGTCGTTGGATTAGGGACGGGGTTAGGCACTCGAATAATTCTCACAGTTTCAAGATACAATTGCGACTCGGTACTCGAGGTGCGAAACACGAACACTATGCACACTTGGTCACTCATGCCCCCGGGGCAACTTGGTACGGTCGCGGCGGGGCACGTTGCGTCGGGTTCGTCGAGGCCACGGCTGGGCCGAGTGTCGTGGAGACAGCGTCGCGACGGCGAGCTGGAGGAGACTGATGATCCTTGACGTTCGGGAGCGCGGTCTTATATACCCGCGTTCTACCTATGTTCGTACGCTCGGGAAGCGTACGATCCTATGCCTCGTATACTACGTACGCTGCTGAAGCGTACGTTTGTATAGAGAGATCGTTTCGTACGTCCCGGAGACGTACGAATTTCAATGTCTCGAAAATCGTACGGTTGAAAGGCGTACGTGTATTTGCATCTACCTGATTTATGAGTACCGTGGCGTACGCCTGAGAGGCGTACGAAAATGAGTCGATCCGATGTACGATTTGAAGTGTATCCGAACGTACGCCTAATCGGCGTACGAAAATGAGTTGATCTGTTTTATGATTTGAAGTGTATCCGAACGTACGCCTAATCAGCGTACGAAAATGAGTTGATCTGATTTATGATTTGGAGTATATCCGAACGTACGCCTAAGCGGCGTACGAAAATGAGTTGATCTGATTTACGATTTGGAGTATATCCGAACGTACGCCTAATCAGCGTACGAAAATGAGTTGATCTGATTTATGATTTGGAGTATATCCGAACGTACGCCTAAGCGGCGTACGAAAATGAGTTGATTGATTCGTGGCTTTAAACGCGCTGAATCGTACGCTTGAGTAACGTACGATTTGGGTGCGTCGGTTGCGTAGGCGAGTGATTGGCTCGTGTGCAAAAAATTGTATATTCGCGGTGATACAGAATATTAATGCGGGAGTATGCTCGCGTCAGCTGGTTGCCAAAAATATTCACCCCCTTGCTTCCATCAGATATGGCAACCTGGCTTGATCCATTGCAGAAATGCAGATTATCAGCATCTTTTTCAATTTGGTTAACAGCGGTTTCCTCACGAGAGCTTCCATCCGGTACGGTATGTTCACTGGAGTCTCTTTTGTCCTTTGTACGGTTCAAGTGTGGAAGCAGCCAAGAGCAACGATCATAGGCCCACAGCTCACTGGGCATGGCAAATTCACGCACTTGAAGAGGACCCATCTTACGTATACATGAGGTTACTCTGCCTCGGATTAACCTCCATCTTTCATTAATAACACCAACTGAAAATGAATGTTACAATAGTAATGATAAGAAAATAGGATCCATTTGGAATCAACGAATGACTGTACCTCACACAAACTCACCAGGTAAATCAGTTCCGTATTGTTCATTGAAGACTTCAACAAGTTTTAATTTTGCATCCCTCTCATCTCTTTCTGTTGGCGAAAATTCGTCAGAGCCATACAATTTGCTCGAATTGTTGCGATGATAATTAATCAAAAATTCCTCCTTCTCTTTATCCCAAGAAAACTCTTCTGTCTTCTTACGTTTAACGCTGCACATCTTCCAAAATAGACGAAACAGTACAAAGCGTAAAACCTAGACCAAAGATAAGGATAAAAATATGTCTGACGTACAAATGAGGAGTATAACATTAATTAAAGCAAGTACATTCATTAATCCAACAACGATAAATTATTAGGAACGAGTGGGTAAAAGTACTCACAGAGGTTATTGGCGACGGTTCTTTACTCGTGGACACACGTCCAGCCGAACCTGCCGATCGTGATTCGAGCCTCCCTCAAATCTTGTACTTTTCTCGGAACAGGCGTCCGTTTCTCCCCTGCCGGAATATAAGTAAACCGGCAGGGGAGCAATTTCCAAAGGTTCTGAGGCTCAGTAGAAACAAAAGCCGCTCGTTCGGTCAGTATGCCCATCGTCGTCTGGTTGTGTTCTAGGATCATATGGGATCAACAGGCGTGCGCACACGTGCATATATCGTCCATCACCAACACACGTGAACACACGGATTGTGGCACAGGCCCGGTACAAGAGTAATTTATTGATTGCTGTTGCTGTAAATAGTCGATTACTTAGTGGAAGCTTTTCATCGACCAAGATAAATGTAATATTGAAGGAAGGCTCGATTCACGATCGGCTTGTTTGACTTTTCCTGTGTCCTCGAGTCCGGACTACGGCGTGAAAAAACTATTTATAACCTATAAGTGAGTCTTTGAAAGTATGTGAAATTTCCAAAAGGTTTGACTGAAAACACATGTCTGCTCCGCTGTCAAAACAAAAGACACCCGGAGAGGGGAGGTTTGAAAGCGGCAAATGCCCGTCCACGTGACAAATAAAAGCAGATGACAGCGAAAACAACATCCTCATCAGCGCCCTGATCAGCGGTCTCTTCCCAGAGCTCCCATTTGCACTCCTTTCACCCGGAAAATCGTCCCGGTTCCCTAAGGATTTTGACGCGCTGAATCGATTATTCGAGGTCGCTCTTCCAAATTTCAATTCTTTTTTTTGTTATTAACAATTTTGGTTTTTTTTTTGCCAATAAATCGAGTTAAATGCATTTCTCGGGAAAGCCTCATTGGAACAAAGTTGTAGATCTTGCAATTTCACACAAATAAGGTTCTCACAAGCTTTCGGGAAAATGAAAAACCGAGTCAGAAAGTACGCAAAAAGCGGTAGGCGCGGTTAGCATGCGTTTAAATGGGACCGTCAACGTGGCGTTGTTAAATGCGCAGCCGATTTGACAGGTGTCGATTTCGGGCTAGGCGACCAAGGGAATCTTAAAGAAGACGAAACTTCCTTCATAATGTCACAAGTCGTATCTTGATAAGAATAAAGCTCTTTGAGCATGGTTCAGAAAAAAGAGAAATAAGCGTGTCATAACGCATGAGATAAAAGTGGAATTGTTACATTCAAATTCGAAATGGTAAATGTGCAATCTCTAAATCCCTTCGACTGGAATGTCAGTCGATTTTGACTGATTCTCCAGTCGAAGCCTAGACTGAGATTCCGTCCACTCCGTCTCGACTGACTTTCCTGTCGAGCTTCGACTGACTTTTCGTTCAAGTTTTAAAATTTTAAAAAATTCATCGACGTTTGTGAGCGGTAATTTACGATTTCATCGACATTAGAGAATCATACGAATAAGGATAAATAAAAAAAAATCAGTTTCATTTTGCCTTGGCCGGGAATCGAACCCGGGAACACCGGGTTAGAAGTTAATGAATGAATGAATGATTGAATCCTTTATTCGCCCGTAGGCAAAAAATAATAACAACACTCTTACAAAACAATATACATATAAATCAATTTCGATTTGGTCAAGGATACAATTATCACATTGGTGACTAGTCTTTTATAACCCACTAAGATGAAATGAAATGAAGTGAATAAATAAATAAATGAATAAATAAATAAATGAATAAATAAATAAATGAATAAAATGACGCCAGGGCTCTCCCATGTTCATCACAGAATTTCTGCTCCCGCCATAAAAGTATATGACATTTAAAACCAAGAGCCCTGGACTCAAAAACATATGGAAAAATTTATAAATTGGAAAATTGCCCGGTACCCACATTAATCCTCTGAGGGGAGAGTGTCATCAAATAATCCCTCACTGCCCCTTTGAAGGAGGACAATTCTTTGACTTGCCGGAGTCCTGAAGGGAGAAAATTCCAAAAACGAGCGCATTGACTCTGGAAAGACCTGAGTCCATAGTCGAGGCGCATCCTTGGAATTTTCAGTTCTTGAGCTCCTGCCTCACCTCGTTGGGGGCGCTCGGATTGGTACCTGGTAAACATCGCAGCTAGGTAGCCAGGTTCTCCCAGATGTATGATCTTGTGCATCAAAATAGCTGCGAAGTACATTCTCCGCGAATCAGTACGCAACCAATCCAAGCGTCCCCGGTACGCGGTGATATGTTCGCTCTTCCTAATACCGAAAATGTATCTCACACATAGGACTCAGTCTCTGCACTCTTGCTCTCAGTTCGTAGGTAGCGTCAAGGTATACGACTGTGCAGTAGTCCAGATGTGGTTGGATGAGAGTCTCGACTAGTCGAATTCGGAGAGCCTCGGTTGTGCATGCCCTCATGAACCGCAGACTATACAGGGACTTGTTAACTTTCTTCGTAATTTGATTTATATGCGGTTTCCACGATAGTTGACTGTCCAATGTCACACCGAGGCTCACTACGGTATCACTGAATGGCACAAACACCCCGTCCTGTATCTCGACAGCCGGCAAATCCATTCTCTTCAATTCTGCGATGTTCCTGTCAGAGGTGAAGAAAATTGCTTTGGTTTTGCCAGCGTTGAGACGCAGGCCGGCGCCCTCAGCCCATCCAGCTACAAGCCTACCGATTTCTCCTAGCCGAGCAATTCCCTCCTTGATGTTACTTTTTTCGCCTTGAAGGTAGATTTGGAGGTCATCTGCGTGAAAAAGATGGTTGACCGACTTACGATCAAGCAACTCAGGTAAGTCATTGACATACAAGCTGAAAAGTAACGGCCCGAGTACAGAGCCCTGTGGAACACCCAGATTGGTTGTGAGCCAATCGGAGTTCCCATTTTTAGAAGTAACTGGGTGCGACCGGCCAAGTAAGATTTTATCCACAGGAGCGCTGATCTCGAGAACCCTAGATGCCTAAGTTTCCTCAACAGCTTTGATGGTGATATCGTATCGAAGGCTTCGCTGAAGTCGAAGAGTAGAAGCAGGGTGATCTGTTTCCTGTCAATTCCTACTCTAATGTCATCAGTCAACTTGAGCAAAGCTGTCTGAGTGCTGTGATGTTTCCTGAAACCAGCCTGGAAGTGGTCTCATGATTTTCTTCTCTTAAGATACTCCGTGATTTGGTCGTTTGCAATTTTTTCCAGAACCTTGGAAAGGAAACACAGCAGCGCAATGGGACGGAAGTCGGTGACCACCGATGGGGCCGCAGTCTTCTTCAAAGCAATCAGCTGAGCTTGCTTCCAAGTCTCGGGAAAAGCGCTGTGAGCAAAAGAGGAGTTGAAAATGTGCACGATGAGGTTTCCTAACGTCGGAAGAGCTTTCGCGATTACGCTCTGCGGTATACCGTCCACCCCACGGACCTGCGAGGAAAAGTGTTTGGTAGCAAGGACTACTTCACTGAAATTGGTGGGCTTGAACTTGAAGCCCTCCTCAGAGGCCGACATGATATCGTCCATTGCTTCTTCTATGTTCTCGTGGGGTGAGACGGAAACCCCCGCAAAGTGGTCGTTTAGCTCGTCCGGTGTGAAACCATGGAGTTCCTCCTCTTTCCTCTTTGGTAAGAGGCCGAGGTTACGCATTTCCTTCCATATATTCTTGTTACAGTCAAGAGCATCGGAAAGGTGATCCTGAAGGAAAGAAGTACGCTCTCGCTCCAAGCGCACGTCGACCTCTTCACTTAGCCGAAAGTACTCACGCTGAAGCTCAAGACACTTGCGCTGATTACGTTGGCAACGTTCCCAGCGCCTACGCGTCGCATCTCGCTTATTCATGAGTACCTTCGACTCGGGACCAATCCAAGGGGCATTTCCTTTTCTAGGGTAAACTGTTTTTTCAGGTGCTAACTCATCTAGGACTTTTTTCAGGTTTTCATTCAAACAATTAACTGCATCTTCCAAGCTGGTTTCAGGACTTTCTAGAGTTGTCCAGTCACAGTGTAGTAGTCGATCATTCAGCTGCTCGGGGGTGATTTTACGAAAGTTCCGGCAGGTGAAGGAATCTGACGGCAGAGCAGGAGTGAAAACGTCGATAGTTACGTCTATGACCGCATGTTTGCCAAAACTAGCCAGTGTTCTATTCTGATAGTCGATAATGCTGTCATTTTCATCTGTGTATATATGGTCTATTCATGTGTGAGATGCATCAGGGGTATGGTGGTGAGTCGCTCCGTGCTGAACTATTTGCAGAGATAGTTCGACCGTTAATTCAGTCAGAGTCCTGGTGCCAGGGTGAGTTGAGTTCAACAAGTTGGCATTCAGATCCCCCAGAATGATTTTATGGCTGAAATCACCACACAGGTGGCGTAGTGAGCTGAACAGCCCATCATCCCTCTGCATGGCGATTCCGGGGGGTCTGTAGATGACTCCTACGAGGATTGGGGTAGTATTGCCCTGTTGTACACTACAGAAAAGGAATTCAGGTGAACCAGGCTTCCCTGGGCCACTAGTGTCAGAATATGCCAATTTTTCAACCTTGAAATCGTTGCGTACATAAAGAGCAATTCCCCCACCTTCTCTGTTCCGATCCTGTCTCAGTGAAGAAAATCCCGAAATTTGCACGAGACTGTCGTCCACGTAGTCGTCGAGCTTAGACTCAGCCACCCCAAAAAGTTGATAGGAAGGTTCGCTGGCAAGGAGTAGGCGGAGGTGTTCAATTTTGCCAGTCAAGGAATTGAGATTGACAGAACCCGCCCTTAAGGAACTGCCACTCCCTCGTGGCTTTCCAGCATTTGCACCTAGTCACGGAGTCCCCACTGGTCCTGCTGCCGAGTCTACGGCCTCTTTTGGAATGGTGGAGGCGCTCTGGGAGTCATCCGGGGGCTCATGGGTGAGCCTTGGGACTGTTTGGCTCGCCGTTTGGATGACATGCAGATCAGTGAGGGACGCAAACGAGTGTATTCGATCACCATTCTTCCGCCTAACCCAGAAATGTCCACCACTATGCCAAACGTATTTGAAGCCTAGTCCCCGCGCAAGTGACCTCAAACGTATAAATTCCCTATATTTTTCGCGAGGAAGCATCTCATTTACGAAAATGTCACGATTTGGCACGAGGGTTTCCACCGCCGGGTCTAACAGGTGGGGGGCGATATCATGCGCTGTGAAATAATTATTGGCAATCGAGCGTTTCGCTCTCATCACCTCCGTGGCTAGGTGCCTGCTAGAAAGTTGGACAATGCATGAAGGTAAATTGCGTACACCGGTTACAGAGAACTGGGTTGGAGACGACCCGGAAGGCCCGTTGAATGACGTAGACTTTCGACCATCCACACGCACAGGGTGCAAGACACGGACTCCAACGATGTCTTTCCCCTCGAAAGGAGGATAGATGGTTTTGAGTACCGCGAATGTAATCTTACTCGCCTCCTCGACCGAGGCAGTTGTGTCCTTTTTCAAGGCGCCGGTTACAATAAGGTCGCAGCACTCAGAAACTTCATTGCTAGGTCCTATGCCCCGCTCCCTCACGCACGGAGGACGAGACGTATGCGGCTCTGTGTGGGGTGATGAACTCGAGGTGTTTTGTGAGTACCTAGCGTTACAGATATCATCATCATCATTATCAGTCTTCTTGTGATGCAGAGCACTCTGGTCATTGATCATAATTTTGGTCAGGTTAGAAATCTGACCTCTCAATTCTGAATTTTGCTCCAGAAGTCGCTGACGATCAAGGCGAAGCTCCTCCAGCTGGGAGCTCTGCCTTTCCAAAAGCTTTTCGAGAGACGACAGACGTGCCACAACCGTATCATTTGCCTCACTCACTGCTGGAATGAGTGAGGACGAACTATCAGCAACGCCTCGTTGGCTAACGATAGATTTAATGTCATCATACTGGCTTTGGAGCATGTCAAATCTTCGGAAAAAAAGATCCAGAGTGGTCTGCGCGATTAATACCCACTCGGTGCTCGATGGCTCTGATGAAGTCAATGGTGATGTTGGTGCTCCGTCATTTTTCAGAGTAGGTGATGAAGACGACGATTGAGATGCAGAAAAGTGCCCCACTTCACTTGGCAGGCTTTTGAATTTCGCGCGCTCGGGTGTTCTCGGCTCACAGTTGGTAGTGCAGCGTGGCATTCATGAGGCAGCTGTTGGTGCCGTATCCCCTTCTGCCTGCACGAGCGGTTGGCTCTTGATGGTAGGAGAGCCACAGAACCCTTTGGTGGTGGGGGGCTCTGTGCCGCGATCGGTGACGGTGACGGTACTCAGTGAGGTAAAGGGAGATGAACTCGTCCTGCTGCGTGAGCTGAGCTGTGAGTGTGTGTGGAACTGTATACTCATACCACTGCGTGGTCTTGTATACTCTTTCTCTCTCTCGGCCGTAGGTTTCGTGCTGCGACGAGAGGCAGGGGCCGTCTGCTTCGTCTGCTTCTCGAGACCCGCTGACGATTTGGCTCGAGGAACATTGTTCCGTACCTTACTGATTTCGACAAATATTGTTTCGTACCTAAATGATTTCGACAAAAAAAATTTATAATATATGAATACTTTTATTATAAACCAGAATAAGAATACATCTTAATTTTCTCAAGTTATGAACATATTATCTGAGACGGCGTGGATGCCTAGCCCAATTCATATATTCGTGATTCCAACGTAATGGATATCGATTGAACCGGCGTCTTAATCGGGTGAGTTGACCCTCCAAAGTCCTGATACGATCAATCAACCTAATCATGTCCCTAGCCCGAGACCTCTCACGGTTTTCCAGTACGGCTACATCATGAATTGTATTCTTAGCTATGTTCATGGCTACCTTCGCCCTTTCCTTTGCCATTCTACATCTTTTTTCCATTCGTGCATCAACCTCTTCCCAAACAAGCCGTAAGCACACGGTCTGTTGCCATCGGTCATCTTCGGCCAACTCGAGGGCTCGAAATCGGGAAGCCAAATCTGATTCAGGCATCTAAAAATGCATAAGAAAATCATACATAATCTCATCCATTTTCACGTCGAAAATAAGGACGGAGAGATGAAAAATGAAATTGACCACGGTCGGTTTGGTTAACTTCATCGAATGATACACAGGTTGACGGTTCAATGATTTTTCTGATTGTATACGGGCCTTCATGAACTGAACAGAATTTGGGAACAATTCCTTTGTTCGCATCGGATAAGTTGTATGCCTTTACTAACACCTCTTGACCGAGGTTATATGTTACTAAGGGCTTACTCTTATTCAACTTATTTGCTCGGTCTAACCCTTTTTACGTATATTTTCCTCCGCCACGAGCACTAAATCTGCATGATTTGTAATTTCTTGGGTAAAAAGGGTAATATATTTTTCCCAAATACGCGTAGGTTTTTGACCAATATGTAGTTCTAATGGAGTACATTCTATAGTTGATTGAAAAGTTCCATTGATAATTTGTTGTACTGTCGGAACCCAACGACTCCAAGCTTTATGTTTTTCTCCCATCAAAATCCGAAAGAAAGAATTCAATGATCTCATTATGCGTTCTACCCCATTCCCGGCTGGGTATCGAATGCTACTAAAAACTGCCATAATTTCTCCGGATCTTAAATATTCTAACCATGCATCAGGCGTAAATTGTGTACCATGATCAAATTGAATACGTTTAGGTTTTCCATGTGCTGGTATATAATCCTCTTGTATTTTTTTTATAATTGTTCTAGTATTTTCTTTTCGTATAGGATATAATACCACATATTTTGTAAACATGTCTAAAGCGACGAAGATATACTTTACACCTCCTGCCAAAATTGGCAGTGGACCAAAGAAATCGATTGATAATAAGTCACCTTTACCAGTTGGTATTATAGGACGTGTCTCTATGTGATTACTCATTGTATAAGGTTTATTTCTCTGACATACATCACAAGATCTTAAAATAGTACTAAGAAAATGTTTGATGTGAGATATATAAAATGCTTCACTGATCATTTTTACACATTTCAAAACACCAATATGTGCATCAATTCCATGAATCTCTAATATCAGGTCATGGGCAATTTTTTTAGGTTACACGATTTTGTTATTGCCTTTCAAAAGACACTTTTTGACTAATATGAAATCGCGCACAACTTTACCATTTTCTAGTAATTTAATGATTGATGATAATATCTCATCATCTCTTTGTTCTTCAGCAATATTTCGAATTCGTCTCATCAAATTTGGAGTTGGCTTCCGAGCCAGAATAATACTAACCAATAAATCATGTTGAGGTCGATCATCAGGTTCACATATACGGCTGAGTACGTCTGCCGCAATATTAGTTTTTCCAGGAATATAACCAAAAGTTATGTCACAATCTTGTATAGCTAATGACCATCGAGTTGACCGCGCGTTAAGAAATCTACAAGTCATTAGGTATCTTAAAGCCTTGTGGTCTGTCATAATATGAATCTTTGCTCCACGCAAATAGGATCGCCACTTTTCTAAACTCCAGATCACACTCATAAGTTCTATTTCTGTAGTTGTATGACGAGACTGCGTGGGCGTTAATTTTCTACTAGCCATGGTCACGGGACGCAATTCATTTTCATATTCTTGAAATAAAATGGCTCCCATCGCGGTCAATGATGCGTCTGTATATAAAATATATGGCAGATCCCTGCGAGGATGCATCACGAACATGTCATGTGCAAAAAGCGTTGCCACCCGGTCGAAATGGTACTGGTGTTGTTCAGTCCATTTCTATTTTTTTCCTGATTTGATTAAATCTGACAATGGTGCTGTTTCTTGAGCTAACTCCTCTGTAAATTTAGCACAAAATTGAACCAACCCAAGAAAATCTCTCAATTGTTCAACATCCTTTGGAGCTGGGAAATTATGGATACATTCAAGTTTCTCTGGGTCTGGCTTAAGGCCCTCTTTCGATAGAATATGACCCAGAAATTTCGTTTCTTCTTGACATAAAGAAGCTTTATCAAAATTCATTGTAATCCCTTCCTCGATCACTGCCTCAAGCATGACCTCTAAATGTACCATATGTTCGTCCAAATCTTTAGAAATAATGAGCCAGTCGTCCACAAAATCATTCATGAACGCTCTAAGTTTTTGGTGAATCCGATATGATGCTCGCTTAATTGCGGCGCCACTGACTTTCCAACCGAACGGCATCATACACCACTGGTATGTGATACCGTTTATGACCATTCCCGTTAGAGGCCGTGACTCTTCGTCTAATTCACACTGCCAAAAACTACTTGTTAGGTCGAAAGACGACATGACCCCTATTTGTGGGCAAGTTCTAAAAATTTCATCAATATCCTCTGATGATTCATAATCAGATTCACACCGTGAGTTAGGTTCCCGCGCGTCCATACAAATTCTAACCTCAGCATTCTTTTTGTCTACGATAACTGAAGGATTAATATACTGAGTCTCACCCCTTTCTACCACCCTTAAGTTTGCCATTCGTTCAACTTCTGCGAATACTTTATCACGGAGGGTAATTGGAATTGGATAAATCTTTGCTTTATATGGGCTGAGATCCGTTATTTTGATTTTATAATTGAAATCCTCAAATTTGCCAGGCCGTTTACTGAAAGCCTTTCTATTTTTTTCAAAAATAGACTTCATCTTGATTTTATATTTTTGTGGAATATTTAGGGGATCAACTTTGGCGTTAATCTGTTCTTCGGTAGGAGAATCATACTAAATTAAGATTCACAAGCCTGTTAGATTGTTCTTCTTCATATGAAATATTCAAAATTCCCTCATATGCTTCTGAGCGAATTTTCCTTAAGTCATTTAATTCAGCCAACTTCATACGATGGTATTCATACTTCAATGTGGAACTACCCCCGATACTTACTGAACCGCGGAACTGGCGTTTGATTTTCATTGACTTTTCACCGGTAAATCCGCTGGCTTGTAAACCAGTAACTGGAGAAGTTGGACATTGTTTCCAAAAATCGATATTTTTCTCGTAAATATCTCCTGCAACACAGGTAACTTTACTTCCCGTATCTAACAAAACATGGACTTCTACTTTTTCAATGAAAACTTCAATTTCAGGGCATTCCCTTGTAACTTCTTTAATTTGTTCGTTTGTAAATTGAGACTCATCTAAGAATTCAGTTCGCGAATAAACCGAGTTTACTTGATGCTTCAATGCATCCTCAACTCCGAGCTTCGTTTCTGAATTTTGACAATTTGCCTCATTCCCAATCTCATCTACCACTACTAGATCTCGCCAAAAATTCAACTTCGAGTTATCCGGCGTCAAACATCCATTTTTTAAACAGATGAGTTCCGAAATAACAAGGTCGGAACCCTCGACACTTCCCAGTTCACCCGAATTATCCGGCGTCAAACATCCATCTGCAGAATGAACAAGTTCCAACTCACTCGGGTCGTGCAGACAATCTTCAGTCTCAGTACAAATACTATCAGCTTTCTCTACTTCACTCGAAATTGACTCAACCAGTTCATCAACTGTCCTCAATTTATCCGCGGCGCCGGATACCCTATTGACTTTGTCTACTCTCCATTTTGCGATTATCATCCTTTTTGACACTTTTCGATTTCTCCGTTTTTTACCCATACGCCCATCAAGCGTCGATGCAGTTAAGATATTTGCATCGTTAGATACTTGAGATTTGATTGACATGTCATCATCAGACTGAGAATGTATGGGACTTACTGCAACGACTCTCCGTTTTTCGATGACTCGCTGTCAGGCCCTAATTTTTCCGCAACCTTAATTCCATTAACAGGTGCTCTCTTATCTTGATTCCGTGTGTTATTTCGCGAATTTGAAAAATCACGACTTCTATCACCCGAATTCCGTGTACTACTCGTGTCGCGACGATCCGGTCGTTGTCCAAATCGAGATGTACTTTCAGTCCGATCAGCTGATATGTTTCGACTGTCATTTCGAGTATTATTGTTGTGTGCATTGAATGAACGTGATGGCACGGGTGTAGATGCGCGTTGTGTTGAGAGACGTGAATTAGATTCGCGAGAATTTTCACGGTTTGAACTACTAGAGTTGCTCTGCCCACGCTGGAAATTTGAATATCGACTCTGTCGATCATTTGAATCCTCAAAATTCACGTACTTGGTATTTGGTTTAACTGAGTTCAAATTTCCTGCCGTGTTTAACATCTCAAGCAGATTCACTAATTCATTTATCAATTGAATATCTTTCAACAAAATGTTTGACGAATATTTTCATCAAAATGTTTAGCCAATTTACGAACAATCATACGCTCAGCCGGAGCATCATCTAAAAATCGTAAATTATTATAAAGTCTGTCACGGCTGCTAGTTAAATGCCTAGGAATTAGCCGCACATGCTGGGCAAGGTGCAATGCCCAGCAGATTTGATTAGATTGAATATATGCTGCAACTCTGCATGCTGTTGGATCTGCTGCTACTGCTTTGCGCGCGAGAGAAATGGGGAATCGAGCGCCAAAATGATCACACAAGAGTTAAACGGGAGCCAGATGGGCATATTTATTTAACTCTAAAAAAGAACATGGTGCATAGAGTGCACTTAATCGCACGAACACGGAGAGAGCAATTGAGGGTGAAGCCCAAAGAGAGAGAGAATAATTATCGGCTAGCACTTACAGGGGTCGAAAAGGCGGCAATCGCACGCTCGCTGATCGGCCGCTCCGAATAACGTGGTCGTCCGGATGATCTGGACTCGATGTCGTCCACAGGACACGTCGAGAACAACGGCCAG
Organism: Eretmocerus hayati; assembly: GCA_029851415.1. Taxonomy (NCBI): domain Eukaryota; kingdom Metazoa; phylum Arthropoda; class Insecta; order Hymenoptera; family Aphelinidae; genus Eretmocerus; species Eretmocerus hayati. The sequence continues at coordinate 90,377,640 of CM056742.1, read as the reverse complement.
GAAGTCGCACGGAAGCACGCCAAAGGGCTCGTCCAGGTGTCGGGAAGCTGGTGACACACGCACGATGAGGGCGCAAAAAACTATACACTTCGGGTGCAAATTAACACGCGGGACGTCTGCTCTCAAGCGCGGGCGAGAGAAGCCTGGATTTCTGGCGCACGCAATGCCGGCTGATTGATGATGATGGGTGCGCGAGGGGAACGGTGCGGTGAAGCTACCAATGACTCGCGCTATCTCTCTCTCTCTAACGCAAAACTACTTGCAACTCTCTCCTCGGATGTTCTGCTACAGCTGAAACGATCTTATAATTATGAATGATACATGATGATCAGACAGGAGAGAGAAATGATGGTTGAGAATATCCTCTCAACCGTCACAAGTCTCATCACGTATTCACTTCGACTTTCATTACGTTCGGCTGTGTAATAATCGTATTCAAGTGAACGTCTAACCGAGTCTCGCGTGAATTCATTCCAATACTTGCGCAAGAACTGCCGCCTAAATCCCACGAAATTCTGTACGGATGGCTCTATATATATCCACCATTCACGAGCTGAACCACGAAGTGCTTGCCTTGAAGCAAAACGCAAACTTTCGATATTATCATCGATAACTGATATATTAGCAGTGAAATCTGATAAAAATTGCATCGGTTTTTCACTTGGTTCCGCACCAAAACGAGGTAAATCAAATGTAAATTTCGGTGTAAATGCCGAACGAGGTATGTGATTTCCAGGTGCATTATTATTATTGTTACGAATTCTCCGTATGTCTTTATCTAATCGTGCCGTTTCAGTCGCTACACGTTGTTCAAGTGTATTTTGTATTGTGTTAAGATTTTGACTCGTCGTTAACAAATGCTCATTTGCCGTTGTAAGCTGTCTGATTCGACCCGAAACTTTATTCTGAGCCGTTTGCAATGTTTCAGTTTCCCGAGAAGCCATTATCGCATCATTCTCTACAACATTCAAACGATTCCCAAAATCTGCATTCAAAGCCTGAACTTGGCTCACAAGTACATTAATACGTTCATCTAACGGTGTTACTTCATTTTCAATAATTCGCCGCTGTTCCAAATTCTGTATTCGAACGCGCTCCGCTTGCTGCGTTTGCTGTTCAATGTCCCACTCACGCTGTCGTTGCTCATTCATTCTGACCTGTTCGCGTAAAAACTGTTCACGTTCAACTTTACGAGCTTGCGAATCATCATCCTGCCCGTTATCTCTATGCAACAAGTTTAAATCGTCCGGTCCCAATGTAAAAGCAATACTATTGCTTGAACTTGCGCGAGATAAACTGTCGGTACCCGCATCTTTATTTGCATGCGCATTCGATCGTGTATTCCGTGGCTCATCTGGATATACTACACGCTTAGGTTTCCTACCTCTTTTCGGTAATGTACCCGTGGGCTGGTTGACAACCGGTGGTGCATTCGGCTGCACAAACATTGTATCATCATTTATACCCAATTCATTTCCGTGCGCGACGTTATTACTCGCCGACTGCTGTATCGTGCTATCTTCCTCAGACGCCCGCTGTTCAGTATTACTAGCCTGATTGTCGATACTATGCTCTGTCGCGCTCGCACTACTGCTTTTACGCGCTGGTGTACGTTCAACCGCCATAGTATATCTATATATTCGCTAGACCGAACGTGCGACAAAGAGGAGACCGATAATACTATATATATGCGTGGGCGGCTATTAGACCGGGAGCTAGCTGACATTTTTTGGGAGTTATTCCTACCAGGACAGGTCATTAACTAATAAGTCATTTGTGGTGCGGAGAGGACGACTATGCAGTGACAGACGGGTGAGTCGTTCCGTTTTTGTGCGATTGATAAACAAACATGTCGGATAATTCGATATTTCAGAATCATTTTCTACAGAGTAATCCAACAATATTCCGTTGATTCAGTTGAAAAAAAGTCATCGCTGACTAGTTGGCATACTCATTTGACGATTCCTAGTGCCTGCCATACTCGATCGAAAATGTCAAAATTTTCAAATATTTAGAATCTATTTCTACAGTATGGCACTTTGATATTCGGATAGATTGCATAAAAATAATCCATCGGAAAAGCATCGCCATACTGATAGGGCGATTCCGAATCATTCAAAACTGCGATCGAGGTTGCGTAAAATGCATGGAATTCCACGTGACCGAGAGACTCAATCGTTCCTCGAGAGATGGCGTAGCGGAGCAGTAGAATTTGATGCATTTTACGCAACTTTGATCGCGATTTTGATTGATTCAGAATCGCTCTATCAGTATGGCGATGCTTTTTCGATGGATTATTTTTATGCAATCTATCCGAATATCAAAGCGCCATACTGTAGAAATAGATTCTAAATATCTGAAAATTTTGACATTTTCGATCGAGTATGGCAGGCACTAGGAATCGTCAAATGAGTATGCCAACTAGTCAGCGATGACTTTTTTTCAACTCAATCAACGGAATATTGTTGGATTACTCTGTAGAAAATGATTCTGAAATATCGAATTATCCGACATGTTTGTTTATTAATCGCACGAAAACGGAACGGCTCACCCGTCTGTCACTGCGTAGTCGTCCTCTCCGCACCACAAATGACTTATTAGTTAATGACCTGTCCTGGTAGGAATAACTACCAAAAAATGTCAGCTAGCTCCCGGTCTAATATGCATTCGCGGTGGACGCACTATATCTCGTTACAGTACACGCATCTATACGCGAAGATCAGAACATAAGGATGAGCCGATAGTCGATGACATATATATATATCATATCGACGCCTCTTACGAAGATAAACACATCCGCTAACGCCCACGAAGAAAAACACGGTGGCCGAAGATTAGCATTTGCTTTGTTATGGCCACGAAGATTAACACTTACTGTTTACGCCACGAAGATCAACACTTACGCCTCAGCGCCACGAAGATCATCTCTTACTGCTCAAGGCCACGAAGAGTAACACATACTCCTCAAACTGCACGAAGATTAACACATTCGCGCATTTTTTTCTCGAAGGGACGAAGACTATAAGTATCCCGTCTTAAGGCCACGAAAAGTAACACATTCTCCTTAGCGGCACGAAAATTAGCACATTCGTAGACTCCATTCTTGAAGGGACGGAGATTATGAGTACTTCGTCTTAAGCCGACGAAAAGTAACACATTCTTCTTAGCGGAAAGAAGGCTAACACAATCACTTACCGTTCATCGTCACGTCAAAGAGAATGTGTTGTTTTTCATTTCATCGAGAAGAATGTGTTAGTCTTCGTGGCGTAGAGGAAAATGTGTTACTTTTCGTGGGCTTAGGACGAAATACTTATTGTCTCCGTCCCTCCATGAATGAAGTCTACCGATGCATTAATTTTTGTGCCGCTAAAGAGAATGTGTTTTTTTTCGTGGCCCTAAGACGAAATACATGGTCTCCGTCCCTTTGAACAAGAACGTGTGCAAGTGTGTTATAGTCTTCATACCGTTCAAGAGGAAGTGCTAGTTTCATGGGCCGTTGAGCAGTAAGTGTTAGTCTTCGTGGCCCTAAGGAGTTAGTGTTAGTCTTCGTGCCCCTAAGGAGTAAGTGTTAGTCTTCGTGGACTCAACGAGAATGCGTTAATCTTCGTGTCCCTAAGGAGTAAGTGTTGGTTTTCGCGGACCTAAGGAGAATCCGTTAATCTTCGTGTTCACAACGAATAAACGTTAATCTTCGTCAGTCACAAGAAAAGAGGTGTCTATCTTCGTAAGAGGCGTCGATATGTGGTATATACGTTCACTCGGCTTCACACCTGTTCAGTGTATATGTCGATGATCTCAGCTGACTATATCATCTGATCGCACTTCCTAACTCTATACAATATTATTATTGTGGTCTTATACATAGGTCTTATGGGCGAGAAACGTTCTTGACTTTCCTTATTTACACTACCAAAGTCTCAATTCGTCGATCATCCGATGCTCTTTCTACCAGGAAATAAACACCGAGAATGTTCCTCGTCACCAGCCTGTCGACTTATATGATTCTACTGCTCGAATATTTGACCCACGATCAATTTCATGTCAGAATATTTGAGCTCGGAAAATGACACAATTTGATTTTATTCTTCTCACAGATGATTATTCTAAGAATTCCAATGTTTTTTTTTGGATTTTTCTCATCAACATGAATTCTCTAATATCGAATTTTTACTCAAAATCTCATTCTGATTCGATTCGATTATTTTACTCGTCCCACCAGGGGTACCATTTGATACGGTAAGAAAATAGCTATGCATGAAATTTTCTAGTATCAAACGTTATGCATTTGATTTGCATGATATTAGATCGTTTTATGATCGATATAGCTATCTTCCAACCTGCTTAACCAGGGATTCTTATTGTATGTACCAAAATAATAATATAAGCAACATGCATTTTTACTGTATAAGAAGCTGAGTCAAAAACGTGATATTCTTAGCTATGGATAAAACGTATACATGCGAAGCATGTATATTACGATTTTATGATTTTTAAATTTTGATGCATGAATCGCGTATCATTTCAAAACTAATCGTTCGAATTAAGCTCACAATAGCTTAATTCACTCGTCATGAATACAGATATCCATTGACATGTTATTCTGACTGAATATATTGCTCTGGCACGAGAATTATATGAATATATGATCGAAAAACGCAGAAAATATAGTATCTCGATTATTGCCTAGATATTTCATGTATTTCTGAACTCAATCCAAATATTGCTATAGGAATGATTTTATTCTATTCTTGAAGGTTGAATTCCAGTGCCCAATGCATTCGTTAGATCAATATTTGATCTAATGATGTCTATCAATGAATTTATTTATTGAACTCGATACGTTCAGAAAATGCTCTCATTTCGGGGGTTTCTCATGAATAGAATATACAACATATTCATTATGACTATTTCGAAGTTTTTATTCATATTTCATTAAATAAGTATTCATCAATCTCACATTTATTCTATAAAGATAATCATGAAAAATCATCTGTGAAAAGAAAATAAATATAATTAAGTGATTTTATCCCACCCAGACAGATATCTTGACTGTCTCAAGAAAATGTCTGAATTTCCAATGGCTTCATCGCGGCTGGTCTCGTTCTCTCTAAACAATAAATTGATTTTAATTCGCGTGTTTCGCGAGGGGCGCGCCCGGGTGACTCTATTACATCCCTATTGGGGAAATACGAATTTGCCATGCCGCATACCCAAGACGTGGATGAACCTGAGGTGTGTTCATCCACTGCCTTTTGTCTTGGGTATGGAGCTTCCTACCCGATTTATGGGGAAAAACTGCACCATGGACAGGACACCTGGCCCGAAGGTAATCGTTAATCATTTATATGTATATATTCACCATTTACCTTTTCCTTTTTTTTTATATCGTAGAAAATTCAAGTAGATATTTCAATTCCCAAATTACTCGGCAATACGCCAGAGTCCTGGAGTTTGGAGCGGAATTCTCTCTCTCTCTCCCTCTCTCTCTCCAAGAAAAAATAACTCCAAGGAGGAATCTCCAACTTAAAGCACGGCTTGTCTCCAGGTAATCATTGGATAATATTGGATAATATTGGTAATCCAGGTAATCATTGTAAATTGTTACAAGTGCTCGTCCAGAGCAGGGGCTCTGAGCTTGCAAACCCCAAATCGCGGACCCTCCCCACTTATGAGCCTAATTCGGCGGCTCGAAGAGGCGTGTAGCGCGGTGCGAAAATCATCGTATACGTAATGGTTTTCGCGCGCATCGATGATTTGATTTCATAAGTATATGTACCGCAAAGCTTCCTGTATAGGTACGTACGTGTGGAATACGATGGGGGTAATAAGATATTATCCATATCACCAAATTATTTCTACTATCCAAAACCGAAAACATGCTATGGTTGTGGGTCAATTTATGAATGTGTGAATGGATAATGAATACCTTGAAAGTCATGCATTAGTGAGATGATATATATATATGTACATGCTGACTCTAATATACAATGGATCTGCATATACTCTAGAGAGTAGAAATTAATAGAAAATAAAAATTTTAAATTTAGTGGAATTCTGAACGTTGCACATTATTCTTGAAGAACCAGTGCTTCCTGGAAAAATTGTGATCTTTGATATTCCGAAATCGAGTTCATCAATGAGCAATTATCTACCTTTGGAAAAAAGCGATTATCCAAGCGGTATTACGAGTTCAATTGAGCAACAAGCATTTGCTGACAATTTAATTGTGTCTCCGAGCTTTGAAAATGCTTCGTCAGCTACAGAAATTTTGCATTACGCGAGTACAAAAGAAATTTCAGAGATCGACTGTATATTATGTAATGAAATAGCTACTATACCATCAGTTGATCCAGATCACGCTCAAAAGTGTTCCTCAGAAGATATAGCGGTCTGCGAATCTTATAGGTTTCAACTAGTTCCTCCAGTCACGAGTTGTTATGAAATCACAACCCGAATAATTTGAACGATCCCAAAGATTGTTCCACCGATATCGTGTACAAACTCATGTACCACTATTGATATATTGTTCCCAGAATCAGAAATACTAAAAAACCAGAGCGGGAAAGTTCTATCAAGGAAAAAGAGATTCTACGATATTATCAAATTATATCTCTTGAATGGACTGTCGAAAATCTATTCAAAATTACAGAAGAATACTGTAGAAATTCCAATCAAATTCCAAAAATCATCTCTTTTATACGAAGAACTCATAGAAAATATTGCTTTGTCGGACAAATCAACAAGAATGAAATTTCTTAAGAATTCGCATAGCTTCAAATCCTTCCGTTTTTTAAACGTAGATCAAAGTGTTAGTATCATGTCAAAATTATGGTTTATAGACAAGATAACATGGTCCAAGAATTATGAGAATGAAATATCGTGCGCAATTGGCTACTCAAGCTCATTGTCTCATGTTGCCAGAACTTGGATCGAGAAACATGAATCAATAATGACATACGTGTCCGAATCATTGATGGGAATCTTTTTCATGATGATTACACTTCTCGCGACATGAAATGTATATTACACCATGACAAAGAATATTCATAGCAATAATTCTCAATTTTGCTATAATTTAGAGGAGTATTCAGACTACAATATATTCTGTGCTTCATTGTAGAGTTAGACTAATATGTTTTGTTCTGTTTAGATTCGGGAAGGGTGCGATGAGTATTTGTCCAGGACACAAATGACATTTTTGAACGAATAACCATAAACTTAACACTATCCTCAGTGAAAATCTACCAAAGGCTTCAAGAAGCTACTTATCTCACCTTACAACTTTCTGTGTCATGGAAGTCATGATGGAATTAATACAAGTATCTCGACACAAATTGAGTAAGGTCATTCATTGGAAAATGAAAATTCAAAGGATGATATACCAATGAGAAGTGTTTAGTCACCTGATACCAACAGAGAATGGACATCAAGAGTATTCATCCGATATAAGTCACGGAAAATGCAGAACTATACAATAGATTGATATATTCAAACATGACCATGGCCACACCATAGCAAATCTCAAGGTGAATTCATCATCACCAACCGTAGTCGATTCTGCTGAAGCGCAGCGGAAAAGTCTTGTTCTGGCCCTTCGTATGCAGACGGATATGGTACTTATAATAAGGTATTTGTGCAAGGAATGATTCGCATTACTTTAATGAAATTCAATGCTCAAATCAATTTGAATAATGATATACTTCGATAAACTTCGGGTACAGTTTGTAAATTTTCGGATGATTATTGTATCGATATGGAAGGTGGTTATACTTTTTGGGACACTTTGCCAAAATATGAATGTTTCCAGTCATCATACGACATTTAATATAGAGGCCCCGCGGTAAAATTGTCTAGTGATAGAAGTCATGAAATTATTCATTCTCTTAACTCGAGTGAAATCACATTTGCTTCAACCGCGAAAAATCATTTCATCCAATGCAATCGAGAGTTCATCAAAACAGAACACCCAAAGCTATTCATTTATGAAAAATCGATCGGTTCAAATGCTTATTTTCTCAATGAGGATTATTTAGTTCGTAAGGGAATTAGTGACTTAGATCTTTTTACTTATATAAATTCAAAATTTGTATACGTGGAAAAACATCTGAGAGCAGAGATGAGTGATTTATATTTAGATTTGATAACACAAAAGTGTTACATGGAGAAGAAGACTATTCCTGATCCTTTGCAATCCTATCCCCGGACGAGTTTGCCTTCAACGTCATGGGGAAACCAGGATATACATATAGCAAAAGTTGCAGGAGAAGTGGTTCACCTATTGCAATGTACCCCAAAAGAAGTAAAAATAGTACATTCGGAATCTTGCTTCCACCAACTACAAGTTCCATCAGCCAACGAAACTTGGTTCCATACTCCACGAACTCATGTTCAAGTGAAACGTGAAACACAGGCAGAGGAACCAAACATCTTTAAACCGAATACGGAGATATCTTAGTCTTACAAGTCAGCAAATACACTTGCTATCATGCAAGGAAGATGTCAGGAGAAACTACGATACATGAGGAGTCAATTGAGGAATTACTCACTGAAAGCACATTATATCTCATATTGCCGAGAACACTTGGAGGAGAATTCTGGAAGACCTGACGAAGTTTGGATCGATATCATCAGCAGTGATCATGATATTCATCATATTACACATCTGTAAGTTGATGATTGACACCATCATACAAGGATACACCCTTCACGCTATCTATGGGTTTTCCATACATCTACTGGGAGCAATCTTCAGCTCAGTCACGTTTCTCTTGATCAATTTGGGAAGAGAAAAACATCAGAGGAAAAAGAATCAAAACAACAAGGGTTTTGATTTACAAGAGGTCAGAATTCATGGGACTTCCAGCCATCAATCACCAGTACTGCAACGGTTCAAAATCTTCACAAAATTCTAAAAATTCAGATTATTCTTATGAAGTCTAATTTGTTAGATTCAATTATGTTTCTACCTGAATGAAGTCTTCTTTTGTTGAAAGTCAAGTTATTATGAAATAACAAAACAATAATCAGTTGTTCTGTTTGATTGGCTTTTATTGATTTTCTTTTTATAAAGTTGAACAATCAATTTTTTAAATTGAGCCACGAGAGTCAAAGTCCTGAAAAAAGGAAAAGGAATCTATTAGTTCAAGAAAAAGATAACAAATAGTTGAGTTCAATCATGGAAATTAATTAAGAATATTTAATTGGCAAAATACCGTGGCTATGTGAGATATTGACTCACACAGATTTTAGAATAATTTGATGTCCCTCGACGAAGGCCAAATTTTGTTTTATATAAAAATACTCCTTATCTCATCTCAGTTTATCAGCTAACTGGTCCATTGGCCAAGAGTCACCAGTTTCGTTTCCAAGTCCTGTAAAAATCAAAAGAATTAGGACTCTTATTTTAATCTCAGTCTTTGCCACAAAATTGGCAAAGACCATAATCTGTGAAAAAGGGTGAATTTTGTTATATTTTCCTAAAAAGAGGAAATCATTCTCATTAGTATCATTAACCATTAAACTCAAGTAATATTGGTTCAAGAAAAAGTCTTACCTTGAATTCTGAAGTTGGTTGCCCCACGACGGATTCTCTTGGTACACCCCTGGAGGTGGTCTCCACATCTGGACTTGCCCCACTGGTGTTCTTTGAGTATCCAGGTGTCCCTGGAAGAAGCACACAGTTAATTAGAATCATTTTGGTATATTATTTCATTCATGTTGGTCAAATCCGAAAGAGACTTTCTTATAAAACCAAAACCCAGACCACTCCAAGTAGAGGTTCCCCGTAGTGAATATGGGCAATTCAAAATAAAATATCACTAAATAGGTATAAAAGAGGCCTTACATCATTGCTGGAGACAGGTAAAAATAGTGGAGTTCATTACCACACCTCTAAACACCACCAGACTAAGTTCGTGGTATAGCCCAGCCTCCGTTTCTTAGTTTCCGCAGTACCAGCAACAAGGAAAATATTAGATATAATTAAACTAGCTACATGTGGGTTAGTTCATTAAAAAGATTGGATTTTTTATAGTCATTTAAGTACAAAAAGTTACACACCCAGTCCCAAATTAATGGGACTGATCAAAAAATTAATCTTTGTTTACATCCAGCCCATGCTAATACATGGTAAAACAGTGCCCTGTTGCAACACAGAATACATTGTGGTTATGACTTTCCCAGTTTTCCCAGGGTACTTATGTTGAAGAAGAAGGCCTAGCGCAGGTGCTACGACCAATAATTGATGATTAAAATTATCAATTAAAAATTACTCACGATGTAAACACCTCGGTTTTGCTGGCTCAAGCAGACGCTGGTTGTCTTGCTGATAGCTCACGCCCCGTTCCGTGTCACGCCTCGGCGACGATGCTGCAGGGTCCTAATGGTCCACAGCACACAATTACTCACCCGAAACACTAGAACACCACTCCACGACGTAGCGCGAGCACCAGGAAGCCGTGTAAACAACCTGTTTCAAGGGGCTGGCGGCGGCCATTTTGAGTGCCGGTATCCCTACTGAAAATAATGGCTCATTACAATGTTTCCTAAAATTGAGTCGATGAATTGGCTAATTAATTGGGTCATTCATCGAAATAATTTGAGTTTATAAAGATCTAGCAGGGTTGTCGATAATAAAAACTGTTTGGAGGCTCATAACAAATCGATTAGATGGTCTACAGCGTGGATTAATCTTAATATACTCAAATACTCTCGAAGAATGGTCCAATTAATTAGCAAATTTATTGACTCAGCCTTAGGAAACATTAAATGAGCCATTATTTTCAGTAGGGATAGCATGCTTGGCTGCTGTATCAGCGTGCGCAGATGCGCGCCGCTTTGAAAATTACATGCTACAGTACTTGTATCATATTTCATTTTAATAATTAGTGTAATTAATCATAATAACTTGTAAATATGTACATTTTTCATCCCGTATTCCAACTATGATATGAGGGGAAATCACTATTTTTAGTAATTTTACCCTACCACTCGACAATTGGAAATTTGAAAAATCGAAGCTTTCCTTTGACCTCGACGCTGATTGGTCGAGCGTACCAGGAGTGGGGGGAGAGAAGCTTAATTCGCGGAAACCGAGCTTATGTGCTTGGGAAAGCTGCAGCGGAGGGGCATTCTTGTCGATTTCATCCAAGGATCAACACCTGGAAGCTCTCCAGGGTCCGACTCTCAAGTCGAAGAAAATGGGCTCATCCATTTTTGAAGTTTGATGGCTCGACTCACCATGCTCTTCGCAACCGGCGTTCCTGAGCTGCAGCCCTGATGGTGCCCTACATAGCAAGAGCATCGTCGAGAAGTCGACGTAAGTAGAGTGCCAACTTGTCAAGTGCTATGTGATAAAATTCATCTCCTTTCCTGGGTTACCCTATCCCTGTCACTTTTAGTGATCAGAGGAGGCCGCAACGAAAGAAGGCACGCTGATGCCTGGAGCTAGGCGTGCCGGTAAATCGTAGCATTCGGGTGCCCAATACCTCATCCTTTTTTTCCTACCTTGATCAAACTATCACGTTTCTCCGAAATCTTTGATCGACGAGAAAGGCAATTGGTTTCGAGTCATGGCCCTTGCGGTAATGTGATGAGAAATGCCTGTGATTAGTCTCCCCATCCTCTTGTGTTAGCGGTGAAAATATCCCCGACTAGATTTTCGGAGGAGACGCTTGACTCGTGTGCTGATGGCGATCTAATCGTAATATCACGCACGTAGAGCCTTGCTGCCGCATCACTTGAGGATTATCCCAAGTTTTACTTTCTCAATAGATCAAGTGCGAATGCACTCCCGCGCGCGCAAGCAAATTCTCTGTGTGCGGCGCACGGGCCAATCTCTCTCTAATACATGCCCCGTTAGTAGTTTTCTTGGAATCGGAATAGCTGCGCCAGTGGGGGAGTTCTGTGACATATATGTATATACTAGTTTCTTGCAGGTGGATGAATTATCTACCGCATCGCGTTAACCCTTTCGGTTTGAAGGTCGACCGTGCGACTAATTGAAGCGATCATTGCTACTAATTATTTGACGATTTCCGGCGTCTTATATTCTTTTGAATTGACATTCGTTTTTCAGATGAGGCTTAATTTCTTTGAGTTAATGATCGTTATTTTTCTTCGTTCGGTTACAAGTGTTGATTCATCAATAAAAATTCTAGTAATGGTTTTTCGTAATATAATAGTTTGAGTATTGTAAAATCAGTGTTTTTCTTTTCATATATCATTCAGTGAATTCATTCACGGCCAAAATAAATGCTTGACCACATGTCGAAAAATATACTGATTTGAGTGATGAATTTCTAAATAAACAGTGATTAAATGCAATTCGCATTTATGCTTGTGATAATTTCTTGTCCCACCCAAATGCCTATCCCCAATGAGAGTCGAAAACCACACATGATATAATATCATTATATGATAATGAATTTTCTCTCAAAAAGTGAAAGTATTTTTGCTGACCTTATTTTTGAGTTCATTGAATATTTTCATTCCATAATTTCATCTTTTTTGCAAATTATATGTTAGCGTGTATTCGCTGTAGAATATTCATACAATCAAAATTGTGATAATTTAATGAGTCAAAACCAAAATATTTTGATGGTTCGATATGAATATAAATTTCTTCACATGATATTGATAGAATTTGAAAGAATTCTAAGTCCAATGGCAAGGTAAGTCACGTCAAGCCGACGTACACTTAATTTTGAATAACGTATAACAATTTTAGAGAAATAAATCTAAGCAAGGAAAATTGCATCCTTGCAGTACCAACGACGCTGATTACAATCACGAGGTCAACCACCCAGCGAAGGTTACCACCACCTCTACCTTCGAGACCACCAATCCCATCACTTCCAGAAAAGAATATTATCCCCTCGAAATCTCTTCCCATCCGAAATTCTTCTTCTCATACAATTTTTTCATTAGATATTGAGTGAAATAACTGATTCTCTATGCTCTTGGATGAGTTTTCACATGCCGGAGCGTCGTTTAGAATGAGTCGTAGATTTCTCCTACTCATAAATTGAGGTATTTGCAATACGTACTATCAAACTTTTGGAAACAGATCCGTCAGATTCGTGCAAAATCAGATCCTGTGGACTAATTTCAGCGAGGAGGCGAGTGAATAATCACTGATTATTCACCTTTTGATAAATCTCAACTATCCTAGCATCTTATAGAAGATTCAGAATCGTATACAATTGTTTTTCTTTCTCCCTGTTGGATATTAGGATAATCCCTATTTTTTTCTTTGTAATCCAGGTTTGGACCTGCTAGTATTTTGTTTGTAATATGAGATACCTACATTCATGAATTGAATTCGAATAGATAACTGAGTTATCTATTGTATGTATCATATGTATTGTAGCAGTCCATACACGAGGTTAGACGCGCACTCTACCCTCAACGACCAATGCAAAAGAGGCCAGACACGGAGGAGCGTGTACGTGTCTGGATACTTTAACATACGTTCTTGGCTCAATGCAAAAGAGGCCAGACACGGAGAAGCATTTACGTGTCTGGATATTTTATAATGCGCTTGACCACCAATGCATAAGGCAAGACAGGTACGTGGAGTCGAGTCACTCGGGCAAAGTGCTGACCATAGCAAAATTTGGAAATATGCACAGTCGGTTATGGATAAAAGCTTGCCTGAGATTTTATGATGTGTATGTTCGACGCAAAGCCAGAGTGGTAGAGATAATTGAGTGGAGATTCCGTGGATATCCATGATCAATGAAAATCGGAAAAGAAGGGAAAAAGCAAAAATGTCAATCAACAAATACTTCTGTATAGATTTAGTCCCATTTTAGAGTGATTTTCATCGGGACTTTTCAATAATCGAACAAATCGGAGTTTGTTTATATGTTACATATCGTACCGATATGCAATGTCTAGCCGGGGAGGTGTTACGTCTTAATACGTAACTTTTCAAGAAATCAATAAACAAGAAGTGTATATTTAGTGTGAACATATTTTGTAAGTCGGACAGCACACCGAGCCATCAGAACAAAACAATGATATTGAGTCAGAGCGTGTTTCACGTTGTGGCGCGATCCACTTTTTGGAAAATCTGCATCAGCAGAAAAGTTCAATAAATATCCCGCGTCTGGACACAAGAGTTAGTTGTTAGCCCGAACCAGGCGTGGTCGCGGCTCCGTGAGCCACAGCTTTCGACAATTATATTTCATTCGCGTGCGATCGCTCCGGCCCGCGCAAATCAATTGTTGTAATTATAAATCTAAGTATATTTCAGATTCACACATATTTAAAATATAAACTCTCAAGAATTTAGCAAGGAAAAGATACAATTTTATTTGATTCATATAATTGATGCATACGTGTATCAAGATAATATAATCATCAACTGATTGAGAAATACTATTTTTGGGAGTCCATAGAAGACTTATCGAACCTATCATTTGTGGATAATTTGAATTTTGAAAGTGTCAATAAATACGGTGATCTACTGCCTGGTCAACAGCAGAACAAATGTAAGTTATCCCATTCATTTAATCTACCTTCCACAAAGAATCAAGAATTATCCTTCTCTCAATCGAAAGTAGATTTTGTGAGCTTGCCACTAGGCTCATACGCGTCATCCCGACGTAACACTTGGATGCTGAAACGTTTTGGAGCTCCAGCCTATGACATTAGCGTTGCCCATATAGGCCCATGTTGGAATTTGATATATATAGGTATACTAACAATGCTAATGTGATTGACCATAGCTCTGAAACGTTTTAGCATTCAAGTTAGCTGTTTTAGATATCATCTTTTGGTGCCAGAAGGAGATGACTCCCAGAGTTTCAGCCGAATTCACGACCCACAGACCATGACCTCTCCTTGTAAGTAACGAAATTTCAGGGTCAGGATGTCTGACTGATGAGACAATCCCTCACATGTAGATTCTTTGACGTAGAAGCTAAATCTGTGGTCAACTTGCAACTGCACGTTGTTTACGGGGTTTCCTTGACCTGTACCGGATTCTCGATAGCATGGGATCGTTTTTAGATAGATTAGACGATGAACTCGAAATAACCCTAGTATACCCTTAAAATGAACTTCAAGGTCAAATCCAAGGTCACTCTTGGATTTCTCGTTGAAAATGCCTATCCAACACAATAGTGAATTTTGCAACCCAGTCAAGTTTGAGGGCGATTTTCGTCTGAAATTTAACCTGAACGGTTCATCCTGGTGGTGACCTCTAGAGGTGATTTTGACAAATTTCAAAAGTACGTGTTTCGACTTAAAATTTCACGATCTTTCCAATACCGACATCAGAATCATGCTCAACTCTCGATAAACTCGGAATAACCCCAGTATAACCTCAGAAATTGACCTCGAGGTCAAATTCAAGGTGACCATCAGGATTCTCGTTGAGAATGCGTGGAATTCGCCTATCCATCATGATAGTGAATTTTGCAATCCAGGCAAGTTATGCAGGGATTTTCCTCAGCGTTCCGGGGATTCCGGCCTTAGTGACCTCTGATTCATGACACGCGTCCAGATCGCATCTCAAGGGGAATGGATTCATATTCTACACGTTCTCACTCACAATTTCTGCTATGATGAGTCCCCGTTGGACCCTTCCGCTTTCTTCAAAGAGAAAGCTTTGTTTTCACCCCAGTAAAATTTTTGATCAAATTTCTCACTCAATCCAATATCTTCTTCAACAAAATTCCTATCATCAAAAAAGTGCTCAGACCAAATTCGTTCTCTCGACAAAATCTATCGATTGTAGGTCACCCTCTGCTTCCTCATAGCCTCCCAAATCTGTTAGAAACTCATCTTCCATGCCCTTCGTCCATGTGTGTGTATGTGTGTATGTCTGTTATTCCCCATCGGACAGTCTTCCTCATCTAGTTTACGTGGTCACGTTTTTGTTTTCCACAAGTTGTAGAGAATCAAAAATGGGAGAGCCGAGTAATTTGGCAGATCTCAACTCCCAGTCATATTCAGTTCATCAGCTTTTTGAAGCAAAGTTGCTAAAAATTGGTCTCTTAATCCATGAATATTTCGTTGTAAAATATTCTCACCCCAAAGTGGCTCGGCTGAACTACATTTTTTTCCTGCCCCGTCCATCGATTGGTTAATAACAAAAATCTACTTAATCTCTATAGACCTCAAGATTTTCACAGAAACTCGATTTTGATCATTTTCCACCTCACCGAATCGAAATTTTGTCTGAACCAAACGATATATATTATCCAAAAAACCTCAGTCTAGATGTCCCAAATTGGTCTTAAGGGCTTGTGGAAGTTGCCTTTTACCGACCGAGGGGATTTTGTGGAGAGTCAGTTAGGTTAGGTTGAAGGTCCTGTATACATTTGCGTATATATATCCATACATATACATACATGCAAATTAGGGGAGGAATTATGGAGACAATGTCAACAGTCAACATAGACGTTGACATAACCTAACTTTTGTACATAACTTACGATATGAACATGAAAATCACCGTTCTGGTGGATAACTGTTGTTATGAATATGCTTTTTACATTTATTATATACTCTGTATATTTTGTATGTGTCATCGCTCATTTTGATGCTCACATTTCGTGTATGTTTTGGGCATACTTTTCATGTGGCATACTTGTAGAGGTGAATTACTGATGCAGAATTTTGTTCACATTTTTTATATACTGAGTATATTTTTTATGGAACATCTTTTTTGACATGCTCACATTTTGTGTATGTGTCGGGCATACTTCTTATGTGGCACACTTGTGGAGGTGAATTACTGATGCAGAATCTTGTTCACATTTTTTATATACTGAGTATGATTTTTATGGAACATAACTCTTGACATGCTCACATTTTGCATATACATTTGAGTATATTTTTTATGTGGCATTTTCCCATGATGATAGTTACTTGAACTTTTGAATAACCAATCATACACTCTTTATGTGTACAGCGTTCTGAAAAACTGATTCCACCATGTTAAATGCTGTACTAATACTACCAATGGTAGCTGCCTAGTTAGCAAAAACTGTCACTTTTAGTATCGCTGTACCTGAAAGAGATCGTCTAATCAATAATGTAGCTCAAGTGAAAAACTTGACCTAGATTGAGAACCCAGAATTCCCTTCACTCGAAAACCAAATGTATCTTTGACATTCTGCACAACGACTTTTTAGGAACTTGAAAAAAGATTTGAATCATGTGGTTGATGACTTTTAAAAACCCAAGAGTGTCTCAATTATGGTACAGCAGGATGCTTAATTCGATCACTCATCTCCAGAATGATAATACTGCTTGATACGAGTCAGAGTTATAACATACTCCTCCAAAAATTTGACCAAAGCAAGGTCTTAGGACTGGTACTCACTCATTCATATCTGTAGGGAGTATTCAAATGCTAACCTCAACATTTATATACCAATTCACCACTCAAATATCGCCTGAGATACTATATCAATCGATCACCGTAAATCTCATTAGGCTATTGCTTTCAGTAAAGCTCATTTCGGGTTAGCCAATTTGATGCACAATCAAGATATCAATATCCCTCCCAGTTCTTTCTTTTGGCAGTAGGATTGACAGACAGTTGTGACTCTACTTTGACTGAAGAAATTAACATATAGTTATCATTCCTCAGATTTGATAGTTTGAAACCTTCATTTAATAAGTATGTTGTCTTAATTAACGGTAAGTAGCTTTGGTCATTTGGCATTTAAGCTAAGTGATTTGAAGCTACCAGTAATAAAAGAGAAAAATCCACACCTTGGAACTCCAAAAAAGTTCAGAAGCTGTAGTCAATATGCTAAATAACCAAAGCTACCGGTAATCAAAGAGAGCAATTTATACCTTGAGACTCCCAAAAGTATCCAGGTACTGTAGTGAGAGAACAGAGTTCATTGTACAATGACTCCTCTATAATGAGTCGTTATAGGGTCTCCCTTTGTTCATTACTGTGTCATGCGCAAAGCTAATACTGGATATTAAGAGACTCTTGCATGTTGCTTTGTTTCTGTTGATTTGATCTTCCTTTAGATGAGTATGTTGCATGCGTAAATACATAACATAGTTCAGACATCATTACCGCTTCATTCTGTTTTTCCCTGAAGAAACAGATTCTAGCATGAGTGCGAAGTCAGAGGAACTACCTATATATCATCTGGGATAAGTGAGAGAGCCCAGCGACCAATTGGATGAATTTTGAAGTACTCACAGCACCAGAGACAGAATGCACATTGATTTTGATCAGGCTACCTGTACTTTTGATGCAACCAAATCACATACACATGATGCTACTTGGCAGCGTAGCGAGAAGATCAGCTTACAGAATCGCCCTTTTATTTTTCAAGTCACTTTCATGTCTGCCTAGATTTTGTACTGTATGTATATAACATAGTAACACTCAACATGAATCACTGTCAATCACTGCGGTGAGTCGATTGCACGTGATACTACACCACCTCGGTCTTCAGAAATAATAAGCAACAATTACGGGTAACAGCATTGTCGTTTGTCAAGTTGACACCATTCGCGTTTATTCAAGTATTGCCCCCAAATTCGACTCGCAGGAGTCGCAGAGGCCACGAACAATAAACAAAAACAACAGCTGTCTGCTGTAGATACGCTGGGATCGGATGGGGTACCTAACCCAACCTTAGCTCGGCTCTATCAAAACGACAGATCTGGCAAGGCTACTTAACAATTCATGCTTCTGGTCATTTTCTAAATTTTTCTAGGTCAATTTTGGAAAAAATAGTACCAGACAAGTGGAGATTAGGGTCTGATCTATCGTTTTAAAAAAGATTCGAGCCGATTGAGTGAGAATTGTTGTTAGGGCATTTATACTCGTGAAGCGTAACGGGAAAAATAGCTCGACATTTCCCTGCAGTATAAACCTTGTAATCACAATTCTCACTCAATTCACTCGATTCTTCTTTTAAACGATAGGTTCAACCTTTATCTTCACTTTTCTGGTACTACTTTATTGGGTAATTACACGTGGGTCGCGTAAAAAATCGATGATTGGGTGATTTGTGATGTCGGTCAAAGTTGGCTTTCACATGCCCTTAAGGGCTACCTCAGAAGAGTAACGCAAAAATAGCAATACATTTTCATTCATATTCTCTTCCCCCTCTTAACTTCCTCTACTTATTCATCGCAATTTGATTGACCAACAGACAAATTCTCCTCCGATTCTATATCTATTGGTTGATACCGAATCTTTCGAAAATTCGTAACATTCTTCAAACTCAAATTCTTCAATAAGAAATCCAGTTTAATCATCCTTGATCGCCCACTCTATGAAAATTCCCTCTCAACCAAATCATAGATATTGTTCGAAAAACCTGTCTGTAGATCACCCAAATCTCTCTTAGATGCTTTCTCAAGAGAATGACTCAAAATATATCAGAAATATTCCTTCATCGATAATAATACTCCTCCCATATCTTCGTCCACAAGTCATCTATTTCACTTTCAATGACAGAACACATAATTTCCTGGCATTTTTAATCGATTGGTTGATACCGAATTTCCTTAAAATCTGTAGAACATTATTCAAATGAAATTTTTTCACCAAGACTCGAGTTTAATCATCTTTTAACCGACTATACCGAAATCTCCTCTCAATCAAACGATAGATATTGTTGGAAAAACCTGCTTTGAGATGATCCAAATTCCTCCGAAATGCTTCCTCAGAAGAATAACTTCAAATATAGGATACTTCCTCATTTGTTATGATTATCATCATACAACGCCGTGAGAAAGCATTCTGCTAATTACTTTTAGCGGCATTTTTCCGATGTGCGAGTTTCATAGTCTGTGCGCTGGCCCGCGCAAGTTTCCCAAGCGTATATACTGTGAACAATTCTCTCGAAAACCTCCAATCAAAGGGTTGAATGATAGATGCGATCAGCTGGCTGAATGGGAATTTTAACAGCTTTGAATGGGTATCAAACCATCAAAGCCATCAAAAAGCACAGATAAGGAGTCACACTGATGCCGGTCGAGATTCGAACCGCTCATCAGCGACATGAACGGATGAACCCCATAGTTGTATGCATGTGAGTGACATTGACAGGGAACCGTAGAAAGTCCCCCCAGTTGCGCACTAACCGAACCTCATTTGTTGCCATCAAAATATGACGGCCCTTGGTAATGATTGGCCGTGCTCGCGAAGCCTTGGGCATTGTCGACAACGCCCAGGTGATGTCCGAAATACAGAATAAACGCGAACATTGCCCAATATATCCGGGCATTGTCGACAACACCCGCATATCGGACATTGCCCGTAACATATACATGAATCACGCACGAGATATATGGGTCAGATCAGTATATTTCGGCCAATCCGTGCGCACGACCCCCGCGGATCTTTTCGCCAATTTTTTACATGAAAGGAGGCACCAAAGATAGTACTTCCCCAGAGTTTCACCCCCCTTAAAAAATTTTTCACGCCCGCTAGAATTTTTTGACGTTTGGAAAAAGGCCCTTTTTAGCGTTTTCTAAAGAAATCGCCGTTTTGACCAGAAACATCGTAGCGAGGCGTGCGAGATCGCATCTTCTTTGTTTTGACGTCAACTTTTGAAAAAGATGCAAGACTCTCAAAACCGAATACGTTCAGTCTACACGACAATACATAAAGTGACTTTTTTCAATTTCAAGCCCAATTCCAAATGGATGCTATCCCGACGCATCTGGATCTTTTTTTCATCTAACTTGTTTAGTTTCCTTTGTCTTGGAGAATCCTACAATTTGCGTTTTCCCACGTCTTTATCGAATGATTTTGGCCCGAGTTATGTCCATGAGAAGACGGTGGGTTATCGAAAAATGACCAATTTGTCAAGCTCACCAAATCTATCGCCCTCCACCAATCCACTTGAAACTTGACACAGATGTTCTTTCAAGTGTCCCGAACATGTGAGAAGAATTTTGCGCTGTGTTTCGGCCTTCCATTGGAGTTATGAAAAACCTCCATTTTTGCGGATTTTCGTGTAATTTTTGGAGGGGTCGCCGCTCTCTTCCTGCGCACGCGCACATCTGTACTGCTTCGGGAGTATCCTCAATTGATAGCCCTTGCAATTTCCTACAAAGTGACCCCTTGACGAAGTCTTTTTGATGCAACTGAACCAGAGATCTAGCTAATGTAAGGCAGGTAGAACTCAAATTGCCCCGTACAATACCTTTCATAAATAATGGATCAAGTAGGGTCTCACTGAAAGAGTGATATTTCCAATATACTCTGTCATACGGGGATTTTGAGAAAAGCATCTGGAAGATCACAAGGGAATCTATCGATTCATGTGTTTAAAACATCCATCGCGTCCTTTTTGATCCCCCTTAGTCAACGATGGAAATCTAAAAAATGTCTCCTTCGATTAATCACCTACAACTTTGGCGAGAGTGATTGGATCACAAAATTTTTCACGGGTAGATCTTTCCAAAACCTACAATTTCCTTTCTTTAAAGTTCTCTCTAAGACATTTCCTGTCCAAGTAACGAGCTTGAAAAGAAAACTTTGTATTACATGGACTTATGGAGCTACCGAAGCTGGCGCCTGGTTCTTCTCGCCTAGCTCTATTCTAGCGCAAAAATTCACCAAAAAATATCATGGCACATGGTTTCGACGTAAAATGACCTCATCTTTCAGGATATTTGATCAGATTTTTTCTTGGATTGGGGGCAACCCCGATTTCTCAAGTTTTATTGGGAAAATTGATTCATTTCATGTTTTGTCCCTATAGATCACATTCAAGACCGAATCTGATCAAATATTCTGAAAAATGAGATTACTTCACGTCGAAATCATGTGCCATGATTTTTTTTTTGATGGATATTTGCGCTAGAATAGAGCAAGAGGAAACGAAACAGGCGCCAGCTTCGGTAGCTCCATAAACAGTCCATGTAATACAAAGATTTCTTTCCAAGCTCGTTACTCGGACACGAAACGTCGTAGAGGAAATTTTGAAAGAAGAAAATTGTAGGTTTTGAAAAGATCCACAAGATTCCGTAAGAATTTTTGTGATCCGATCACTCCCGCCAAAGTTGTAGGTGATTGATTGAAGGAGAAATTTTTTAGATTTTCATCGTTGGCTACGAGCGATCAAAAAGGACGCAATGAATGTTTTAAACACATAAATCGATAGATTTTTTTGTGATATTTGAGATGCTTTTTCCAAAATTCCCATACGACAAAGTATATCGGAAATATCACTGTTTTAGTGAGACCCTACTTGATCCATTATTTATGAAAGGTACTGTAAGTACCCGAACTCATAGGTTTTCAGGGTGACAAGAAGTGGCCGAGGCTTGCCATTTGGGTAGTGGTGATCTCTTTCTGCCTCAAAATAGCTGAATTCCTGGTTCAGTCTCATCAAAAAGACTTAGTCGGGAGGTCATTCTGGAAGAAATTGCAAGGGCTATCAATTGAGGGTGTCCCCGGAGCAGTACAGATGTGCGCATGCGCAGGAAGAGAGCGGCAACCGCTTCAAAGATTACACGAAAATCCGCAAAAATGAGGGAAATTGTGAAATTCGTAGGTCCAACGGGGGGCAAAAACACAGCGCAAAATTCCTTCCACATGTTCAGGACACTTGAAAGAACATCTGTGTCAAGTTTCAAGTCGATTGGTGGAGGGCGATAGATTTGGCGAGCTTGAGAAATTGGTCATTTTTCGATAATTCACCATCTTCTAATGGACATAGCTCGGGCCAAAATTATCCGATTTGGACGTGCAAAAGCGCAAATTGTAGGGTTCTTCAAGGCGAAAGGAACTCATCAAATCAAATGAGGAGAAAATTCAGATGCGTCGGAATAGCATCCATCTGAAAATGGGCTAAAAATCGGAAAGAAGTGACATTATGTATTGTCGTGTAGACTGAACGCATTCGGTTTCGAGAGTCTTGCATATTTTTTTCTCAAAGTTGACGTCAAAAGAAAGAAAATGCAACCTCGCACGCCTCGCTACGATCCCAGACAGCATCGAAACCTTCCTGAAAGCTTTCAGGAAGCTTTCCGTGAAAGGGTCGAAACCTTTCTGAGAACTTTCACGAAAAGTTTTCAGAAAGTTAACTATGCCAGTGTTGGCTGGACTTTCCGAAAGGTTTTGACGAAAGTTCCTGGACATATTTCAGGAAAGATTTCATAAAGAATTTCTGGGAAGATTGCTTCAAACACTCCGGGAAACTATTGTGCGAGTTTCCCTGTGAGAGATTGAGCAGTTGTCCTCGAAAAGTTTTTGGAGGAAAGCGAGCGAACTGCTACTCAAAACTTTCGCTGAAAGTTTTCTGAGAGATTTCCGAAAGGTGTTTCTGGAATCGGCCCGGCAAAACTTTCGCTCAAAGGTTTCTGAGAGGTTTCCGAAAGGTGTTGCTGGAATCGGCTAGCCAAAACTTCCGCTGAAAGGTTTCTGAAAGGTTCCCGAAAGGTGTCCCCGGAATCGGCCCGCCAAAACTTCCGCTGAAAGGTTTCTGAAAGGTTCCCGAAAAGTGTTCCTGAAATCGTCCCGCCAAAACTTTCGGTGAAAGGTTTCTGAAAGGTGTCCCTGGACCCGGTTCGACAATACTTTGGCTGAAAGGTTTCTGAAAGGTTCCCGAAAGGTGTCCCTGGAATCGGCCCGCCAAAACTTTCGGTGAAAGGTTCCTGAAAGGTGTCTCTGGAATCGGTTCGCCAAAACTTTCGCTGAAAGGTTGCTGAAAGGTTCCCGAAAGGTGTCCCTGGAATCGGCTCGCCAAAACTTCCGCTGAAAGGTTTCTGAAAGGTTCCCGAAAAGAGGCCCTGAAACTGCCTCGCCAAAACTTTCGCTGAAAGGTTTC
The DNA here is from genome assembly GCA_029851415.1 of Eretmocerus hayati. Taxonomy (NCBI): domain Eukaryota; kingdom Metazoa; phylum Arthropoda; class Insecta; order Hymenoptera; family Aphelinidae; genus Eretmocerus; species Eretmocerus hayati. The sequence continues at coordinate 90,353,860 of CM056742.1, read as the reverse complement.
TGAAAGGTTCCCGAAAGGTGTCCCCGGAATCGGCTCGCCAAAACTTTAGCTGAATGGTTTCTGAAAGGTTCCCGAAAGGTGTCCCTGGTACGGAAGCCGAGGTGGCTCACCACTCGCACTCATAGCGATACAAGTGGAACGCGTGGCGCGCAGTCGGATCGCATAGCGCTCTGACCGAGCGCCACGCGATCTTTAACCAGAGAACAATATATTTGTGGATTTACGCAGGGAATTATTTACGAGAGTTCTTGGTTTGTTCATAAATTGAGTCCTGACCCACTGACGCAGAGTTATCTGCATTCCCCCACGTGTATGAAAAACTTAATTCCGGAGGATTCCCTGAGTTGGTCATGGAATCGGAATATTTTTGTCCCGAGTCATTGAGATGAGACGTTCCTCAGCTCATTATGCAGATTTTTCACTTTTCACTGGGTTGAAAAATTTCAGACGAAGACGAGCTCCCGATTCGCAATCAGATCTCCCAATCCTGCGACGATCCCCTCAAAGTTGAGACGTAGACGCAAAGAATGAGCTGAAATACATTGATATTCGTTGCACGAGATCCATATTACTAAATAAGTGCAATATCCCTAATTTGCCCTCTTGGACTTCCTATTGATGCTCTATTCTTCATCATGGGAACCCATTTACTCATCTTGAGTTGGGGAACCGAGATATCCTGGTCTCATGAAAAACCCATGCGATTATGGAAGTGAGTCTCACTACACGTGGAGGTAAATAAGGTACAGACATCCCTCGTTCAACGCGGGGGTTACGTCCCGGCAATTCAAAAACCGCGTATAACCAAAACCGCGTTGTACAAAAACGCGTTGAACAAGGGACGCCTGTACACCCTTTCGGGGGCTCTTCTTTTTTGGGAAATTTGGGACATCTTGACTCGAGTTGATCGAGTTCAGATTTGCCTAAGCTCGTCCCAAAGGTTCCAAAAGAAGCTTCAAAGAGAGCTACAATACGTTATAATATAGTTGAGATGGGTAAACGTTCATAGCAATCCAATAAGATTCCGGTCAATTCAAATACCCTCACTTCATTTGATCCGAGTAGCACTACCATTAGCGTTCTTATCATCATTCGTCAATTCAAAAATTCATCTTTTCTTGTTCAAGATCGCGTGGCGCGCGGTCGGATCGCACTGCGGTCTGTTCGCTCTGCACGCGGTCGGATCGCACGGGGCGCGATCTGTAACCAAAACTAATGAATGCATGGATTGCCAAGAGCATTAACGATTGGTGGTGGAAAATCGTGGAAAGCAAGAAGCATCGTCTCGGAAGCATCATCTCGAAATGGCAGTGCATGTCAGAGCCAATGCACCGTCCTCACCACAGAACAGAAACTTAAGGTCCTTACTGAGGATCCATGCGGATGTTCTCTAGTTTCCACGATTTTCTACCAACAACCACGATTTACCCGGAAAACTCGGTAATTTGGTTCTGTATATGAAACCATTAGACTCGAACATATGATCAAACACTTCTCTCCGGCTGAAAAAAATCATGATTTTCTTGTTATGATTGTTTATAACAAAAAGGATTCATTCATATCAATGCGTAACGGGACTCGGTAACATTCAAGAGTCAAACAATAACTTGATATACACAGAAATTGGACAAAAAACTGTTGAGAGCAGCCAACGTGTATACCGTGCCCTTGTCCTGAATCGCCTGGGTCTGAGGCTCAACCTTAGCATTCCTTCGGTGGCAAACCGAAAATTTTGGTCCGATGTTGCGGCACTTTTGTGAATAATTTTCCCGCGTAAGTCCACGAATAAGTGTTTTTTGGTTGAAGATCGCGTGGCGCGCGGTCAGAGCGCTATGCGATCCGACCGCGCGGCGCGCGTTCCAATTGTATCGCTGTAAGTGCGAGAGGTGAGCCTCCTCGGCTTCCGGGAATCGGCTCGCCAAAACTTCCGGTGGAAGGTTTCTGAAAGGTTTCCGAAAGGTGTCCCTGGAATCGGCTACCCGAAACTTTCGCTGAAAATTTTCCGAGAGATGTCGATGAAACCAGCTCTCGCTGGGAGGTTTCACCGAGAATCCTTTCTTGAGTGATGACAGTTCGATTTAGGTTCTGAAAATAATCATCTTGAAATAGTTCCATGGGGTTATAACACTCTTGGGAGGAGAAACGGATCCTCCCACGACATTTGTTACTTAAATTCCATCAACTATCTGGCATTCAAATTCTCTTCAGAAAAAATTTCTTTGCGACTCCTACTGTTTTTGAGCGCCTACCGGACCAATTGCATCATGTTCAACATCGTTTAAAGTACTCTAAAGAAAATTCAAGAGGATACGAATTTATATTCTTGAGCAATCGCATTCTTTCATTTTACATCAAATTGTCACTTTTTGGCGTTCTATGAGAATTTTTAAGCACCATAGGGTTTTTTTCTGATAAAATACGTTGGGTTTGATACAATGTATCATGATTCATCTCGAAAGAGCCATGATGTGAGTGGAGTCATTTCGAAGTTTCTCCTGATTTCAGAGTGAACATTTGAATTTTCGACTCCAAAATGGAAATTTGCATATCTCCGAAACAAAGTTGATCTGGGCTGAACAGAAACACACGTGTCGCCTCATTCCAACTCAAAAAACATATATACCTCATTGGAGAGGGAATTCGATCCTATTCCATTGGATGGTTTCATCTAGAGTACAGGTTTTGGGAGGATTCAGGAAGTTTTCGAGGAAGTTATCGGACACTCAAAAATGCAAGGTCTCATGTAATGTCATGAAAGCTTTCTGATAGCTCCCACCAAATCTTCCCCTTTAATGGCCGAGGAGTATTATTCAACTTCTCGCTGAATATTTTCCGGAAGCTTACAGAAAGTGCCCAGAAAGTTTACAGACACTTGGCTATGCAAGATTCCATGAAAAGTTGACCAAAGGTTTCTGAACGTTCTTACAAGAACTCTCCCTGCAAGGGCCTCAAAATTAATTCTCTTTGGTTTTCGGCTAGGAGGCTTCTGCCCACGCAACATGGAATCTTTCAGAAATATTCCAGGAATATTTTATTGAAAGATTGGAATATTTCAGGAATATCCCATCACTGACGACTCCAGGAAGCTTTGTAGATATTGTGTATGACAAGGTGTATAATTGCACTATCATCACAAGTGGTAGAGTTCATCTACAATAAATATGCTGGCACCAATTTTCTTGAAAATATATGTTCTCTTCAACACAAAGGGTCTTGCTCTTTGCTCAAGACTTGAGACTTAACAAGGTTAGTAGACGAAGATATACTCATCTGATCCGCAAATCCCACAGCTCTACAAATTTATCGAGGAAACTACTTTTATAAGTCTATGGAGAAAACAGAGTTCAGAGGTTATTTTTTCCTCACCGCGATGAGGACACTCCACCAGGGAGTGAGTAACAGAAAAATCAGAAGACATGTAAAATACACAAGAATGTTTTCGATTTGCACGAATAGATTTCCACTACGAATCGGCAAGCAGGCTCCAATCAAGAGAACCGACACTCTCAGCACTCGATGATTTGCAGAATTGACTTCGAACTGAATGATTAATGCGAAATTCACTCTCGCACGAGGGAACTGAGGATAGTCAATAAACCATCGAGATGGCCGACTTCTCCAACCATGACCAGACTTGACCCTATACAGACTGCCTGATGTCGACTGTCGCATGCACGGTCGCGAAGATGGCCCTGGTAGAAATAACGAGCATGCGTGATCTGGACTTGGCAATGCAAGGTTCACATGAAAAGTTTCCCGAAAGTTTCTGGACGCTTTTGTCGTAATTTGTTCTGTGAGCATTTGGAAGTTCCATTGGAACTCTCACCGAAAGGCTTCTCATGTCGCAACACCATGCTCTGCAGACCACGGTGCATCCAGCACATATATGCTCTGCATACCACGGTGCTGCATGTATCCAGCGCATAAGGCTATATCAATATATGTCGGGCAGACCGAGGCTTGAATATCCGTGGCTATACAGCTGTTTGAGGATTCTACAATTCGTTGCCGTCGTTGTCCTCCACAACGAGTTTGCTGCCGCCCTCTTCCTCCTCATCGCAGCAAGTCATCGTTCTTACGTGTAGCCGCCGCCACCGTTGCCCGCATCACCAAACCCTCTCTCTCTCTCTCTCCCTCTCATCTCGCGAGAGATTCTGCTGTTGACAATGTCTCAGTGTCTCGAGTTTGCTCTTCCTTAGCGTTCACCTGTGCTCGATATCTTTCACTACAGTACTCATCATAGAATTCTTCGCGATCAAGTGAATCAGTGTTGTGAAAATATTGTGCTATTAGTGTTGTGTAAGATATGCAGTTTACAGTATTGCAGTATTATACCAAGTGGTTGGATTTGGTAATCAATCAAACTACTTTCACCGCATTTATCTGGGCGGCCGAATTTACTACTTACATGGTATTTTGCTGGTTTTGGATTTGGTAATCAATCAAACTACTTTCACCGCATTTATCTGGGCGGCCGAATTTACTACTTACATGGTATTTTGCTGGTTGACTGGATTTAGTGTGTTCACAGCCCAACAAATCATAACTATCAGATTCTTTCGCAGTTTCTCCGTTTTTCATTGCAATGCTTCACTCTGTTATATGTGATTGGGAAAAAAACTTAACGGATTCAATTTCTGAAGTATGAAATTCTGATCCATGAGTCGATAACATCTTTGAGATATAATTTTTTTTCTTTTTCAGAATCTATTATTAAATTGGTTCAACTAGTTTATGTAAACCTCCTCATGATTTCATTTTAAAAGAGATTTTCTTCATTTTTCTTTGGTGAGATAAAAGAGGTTCTTTTTGAACATTGATGATAACAACAAACTTCTGAACCATAACCATTTTCTTCATATTTCTTTCAATACATTGATACATCTTTCTTTTATTGAAATGGGAATATATTTACTATTACAGGTGTAACTCTTGTAAGCCCTCCAGACTGCTGCAATCCTCTCCCTGTTGGTATTTGTTGTTGTTGGTGTTGTTGTTGTTGTTGTTGTTGTTGTTGTTGTTGTTGTTGTTGTTGTAAATCAAGACACCTGGAATAAGAAAATCAACATGGGTATCTTTCAAGAGGTTGTTTCTTTTCACACATTCTTTTTTTTCTTCTCACCATCTCACATCTCAGCAATTTCAGCTCCAGTGTCAACCTCAACATGTTCATAATAGCTGGGGAGTGATACTTCTTGAGGAACAGGATTATTGCTCTCCAATACATTATCAATTTCAATACACTCAGGTCTTATCGGCCTATAACTGCAATCGATGGTGTTATCCTGGATTGGACTCCACTCATGCACCTCCTCTTCTAAGTCGTATAGGTTTCCATACCCATACCACTCCCATACTGTTGAGCTGATTGTATTATCCCCGACGCTTGGGCCGGGTGGTGGTTGCAACTGCATTTTCCCCTTCTTTTGTCGTTTTGTTTCGTTTTTGGGTGGAGTTTCCCCTTCCTCCTTCTCGTCCTCTTCCTCGTCTGGATCCTGTTTCAACTCTTCGTCCTCGTCGTCGGTATCGCTCTCTATAATGCGTTTTTTAGGAGTTGTTTCACCGTTCTTGAATTCCAGTATTCTTTTATTATCGTCGTCCAACACGATAGATACGCATATATTCCCTGTGTTAAGTTCCTTTGGATTTTCTTCGAGGTTCTCATGAATCAAAATGTTCAACCCTTTGGGGGCAAATAAATCAAAATTCTCGGAATTTTCCGGATTTTCGAGACTGAATACTATTGCGTCTCCGTATTGGGTCTTAATACTTTTTGCAGATATAACTTTAAACTGATTACCAATCTTGAGGTCCATAATTTTTTCAGGGTAGAATGTCTTCTTATTATCCTTATATTTGTTGAAGCGTTCGAAACACGCCATGGTCGTTAGACTAACTGACTGAGTGTAGAGTTTGAAGGTCTTATATATCCAGAAAATTCAGTGTAAAACTACTCTATTCATTTTTACAATCTCTTGTGCTTTCTAGGGAGATTTTTCCGAAACAAGTTTTATACTCATACTTCGTCTCATTGTAAATCATGCAAACTTCAGATCGGGTTTTTTCTAATTTACACAGTGCAACTCTTCTTCCATGTATTCGCACTAGCTCGCACCATTAATCAGGTGTCAAGTGAGGCTTTCAATTTCCTTAAGATTCCAATCGTGTACAACTTCAAACTCATAACATATACTTTCTGTTTCCAAAATTGATTGCATATTGCCATCAAGTCTTAACTTACATCATCAACTTGTCTACGTATTTTTCTTTTTCTCATTCCAATCCAAGTGTCAAGGAAGGCTTTGGATTTCCTAAACTGTTTCAATCGCTTACAACTTCAAACTTACAACATTCACTTTCGCTCAATGTGAAATCCGTAATTCATTATGAGATACATTCTGTGTATCTTACATAGAATTATCCACCATTAAGGTCTGACTCCCAGTCTTGCATCAGTCACGATCTTTTTTTTAACCCCCAACATTTTTACATAGTTTCAAGTTAATACCATGTGAAACATAGAAATATTTGGATGGAAACTGATTCCAGTCGAAGTTCCACCGTGATCACCGACGTACACGGACTGTTTGGGTAAGCGCGATGTCTCATATATACAATCCTAAGATATATGATCCTAAGATGTTTGATTCAGAAATGTATAAGAATCGCAAAACGATGAATTTAGTAGATATGATAAAATGAAATTATGAAGCTCTCATAGCACGATTCAATTATCTTAAGAGAAAAAATCTTGAAAACCCATCACGATATCCAAGACTTGTGAGGAATTTTGGAAAATTAGAAACCATGATTCTGAATTATTTACATTCTCCTGAATTGAATGTGAAGTCCACTGGAATCAGAGTGAGAATAGAGAATTATTCAGATAGATGTCAGTCTTGCAGGGAGACATTATCTCTAAGATATTCAAAACGTCAGAAGAATGATTTAGATAAATTAAAATTTTTGGAAAGCCAAAGTGCGTTCCAGAAACGTGTTCGAACTGGAATGGTAGCAAATATTAGTTATAAGAATATTCATGAATTCTTGAGAGCTGCAGAATTGAAAGTCTTGGAATTTATTAGATTAACAAGGAAACAACTGAAGAACATCAAAGTCAATTTAATATTAGCAGCTCAATTTGAGCTGCTTGATTCTTTATCAGATATCAAATTTTCCCAAACTCATTATAAGAGTTTGGCTTCATCTGATAATGTGAGAAAGTGGTATACCACTTCTTCCCAAGATATTATCAATCAAATATCTGAACATGAAGGTGAGGGTAGTGGTTGGACCCTCTCTGGAATTTTAAATTCAAAAATTAATATAATTAAGCATAATCCTATACATGGATCGTCAGCAGCACATGTACCCAAATGGATTCTCCAGCGGGGTGCTGTTATCAACATCCAAACTGATTCTGAAGACTGTTTCAAGTATGCCCTTATTGCCTCATTGATAACAGTTTAAAAAAAATGAACATTTGAAAAACGCATATCTAGATCCTGATTTACATTTCAATCTCTCGAAGATGAGCCTCCCAGTTGAGATTAAATCCATTCCAAAATTTGAGAAGCAGAACAAGGGTCACAGTGTAAATGTGTATGGAGTCGACCACTCTGAAAAGAATTTGTATCCTCTGTATATAACAAAAGCTAAGCAAACGAATCATATTGATTTGCTCCTACTTGATAATCACTATCTATATATTAAGGACTTATCTAAATTGTTGGCACCAACCATTAGAAATCGTCTTTTCATATGTCAAAAATGTCTTCATTATTTCTACACGGATGAGAAAAAGGATTATGTTTAAAAACTAGAGATCAGTCTGTTGTCACTTTCCCAAGGGAAGATGTTGTGGAATTTACTAATTATCATAAGATGTTAGAAATTCCTTGTGTGATTTATTCAGATTTTGGATCTTATTTAATGAAAACGGATTCAGAGTATTTCGAAAATTCAAATGATATTAATGTAAATAAGTTAGCCAACGTCAAATTGGCTCGAAATGCCTATCAAAGGCATATTCCGTTCTCCATAGGATATTTTCATTTGAATAAATATGAATCTGAGAAGTCTGTGTACGCTCATCACGTAGGAACTGATGTTTCGGGATGGTTTGCCCTGGAACTTGAAAAAATTGCACAAGAAGTGGAACAGGTGAGTAATAAAGATAAAAAAACTTGAATATTTCTCATGGTTCTATTTGAATTTACATTCCCATGTGTATTTTCCAGGAGTTGTCAAACCCCATTCCACTCAATTTGACTGATGAGGAACAAATGCGCCTTCAACGAGTTACAGCATGTCATATATGTGAGAAGGAGTTTGGTTCAGGAGACGTTCCTGTAATTGACCACGACCACCACACAGGCAGACCAAGATCTTTAGCACATCGATCATGTAATCTAGCATATCGCAAATCATTCATTATCCAATTATATATCACAACCTTTCTCGGTGAGTTTCAACTATTTGAATTCCTTCAACACATCATGAATACAGTCAATCATTCCTTTTTTTTCATTCAACGGGTATGATGCACATTTCATCATTACTGACATAGCGAATGCAATCGAGGGTGAGATATCCATAATCCCTCAAGATACTGAAAATTATATCTCCTTCACGAAATATATAAAAAACTCATGGATATAGCTCCGTTTCATTGATTCCCTAAAATTTCTGAACGCAGGTCTGGATAACCTTGCTAGCCTCTCACCAAATAACCAGAAAACTATTCTCCATCGCGATTCGGAGAGCAAATTCAATCGATCGCACAGCAAACGGGGCTGAATCAAGCAGAGATTTCCAATTTGTTGACTCGTAAAGGCAGTTTCCCATATGACCATGTTGATAGTATGGAGAAACTTCGTAAAACACAGATACCATCTAGAGATAGATTTTATGATATATTAACAGAGACTTCCATCTCTGAATCTGATTACGACCATGTTGAACAAGTGTGGAACATGTTTGAGATCAAGAACTTGGGCAAGTATGCTCTGCTCTACATGAAATGCGATATCCTACTGCTTGCTGATATTTTTCAGAATTTTCGTTCAAGTTCTATGAAGAGTTATAGACTAGACCCTGCTCATCTCTTCACACTCCCGGGCTTCACCTGGGAGTGTATGTTATTACACACTCAAATTGAATTAGAAATCATAAAATATCCAACAATGTTGCTATTCTTAGAACAAGGTGTAAGAGGTGGTATATGTTGTGCTGTTAGACACTACGCAGAATCAAATAATCAATACATGCCTGATTTTGATAGCTCCAAGGAGCAGAACTTTATTGGTTACGCCCTCAACGAGTTACAGCATGTCATATATGTGAGGAGGAGTTTGGTTCAGAAGACGTTCCTGTAATTGACCACGACCACCACACAGGCAGACCAAGATCTTTAGCACATCGATCATGTAATCTAGCATATTGCAAATCATTCATTATTCCAATTATATACCACAACCTTTCTCGGTGAGTTTCAACTATTTGAATTCCTTCAACACACCATGAATACAGTCAATCATTCCTTTTTTCTTTCATTCAACAGGTATGATGCACATTTCATCATTACTGACATAGCGAATGCAATCGAGGGTGAGATATCTATAATCCCTCAAGATACTGAAAATTATATCTCCTTCACGAAATATATAAAAAACTCACGGATACAGCTCAGTTTCATTGATTCCCTAAAATTTCTGAACGCAGGTCTGGATAACCTTGCTAGCCTCTTACCAAATAACCAGAAAACTATTCTCTACTCGCAATTCGGAGAGCAAATTCAATCAATCGCACAGCGAACGGGGCTGGATCAAGCAGATATTTCCAATTCGTTGACTCGTAAAGGCAGTTTTCCATATGACCATGTTAATAGTATGGAGAAACTTGGTGAAACACAGATACCATCTAGAGATGGATTTTATAATATATTAACAGAGACTTCGATCTCTGAATCTGATTACGACCATGGTAAATAAGTGTGGAACTTGTTTGACATCAAAAACTTGGGCGAGTATGCTCTGCTCTACATGAAATGCGATATTCTACTGCTTGCTGATATTTTTCAGAATTTTCGTTCAAGTTCTATGAAGAGTTATAGACTAGACCCTGCTCATTTCTTCACACTCCCAGGCTTCACCTGGGAGTGTATGTTATCACACACTCGAATTGAATTAGAAATCATAAAATGTCCAACGACTTTGCTATTCTTAGAACAAGGTGTAAGAGATGGTATATGTTGTGCTGTTAGACACTACGCAGAATCAAATAATCAATACATGACTGATTCTGATAGCTCCAAGGAGCAGAAATTTATTGGTTATTTTGACGTCAACAATTTATATGGCTTTGCAATGCAACAGCCGCAACCAGTAAAGAATTTTGAATGGGTTCAAGACCTAAATTTTGGCGTAAAGAAAATCCCTGATGATTCAAACGTTGGCTACATACTCATAGTTGATTTAGAATATCCAGCGAGTATTCATGAATATCATTTTGATTTACCATTTGCACCTGAGAAGATGATTACCCCTGGTGCCACACATAAAAATTATAAGTTAATGACAACGTTATATAACAAAAAAGATTATATGATTCATTATAGCTATCTAGAGCAGTGTTTAGCAAATGGTTTAATACTGACCAAAATTTCAAGAATCCTGGAATTTGAACAGAGTGCCTGGCTAGCGCCTTACATCAATTTGAACACTCGTTTTAGACAGGTGTCTACCAGTGACTTTGATAAGAACCTATACAAGATGATGAATAACAGCATCTTCGGAAATTGTATTGAAAATATGAGGAAACGTGTTGACGTTAAACTAATTAGTAAGTGGGACGGATGTCATAGTGCTTCAGCACTTGCAGCCTCAGACCGCTTTAAGCGTATGAGTATCTTTAGTGACAATCTCATCTGTGGAAATGGCGAAAACTCGAATAGAAATCGGTAAATCGGTATACGTTGGTTTTTCTATTTTAGACCTATCAAAAATCACACTATATAATTTTCACTATAACTATGTAATGAAGAACTTCCCGGGTGATCAGAGTAAGTTGTTATACGTAGACACCGATGGACTATTATACATTTTTTCTTTTGATTCCTATGAAAATATGATTAAAAGAGACTGTCATTCACACTTTGACACCTCAGTATATCCACCGCACAATAAATATAACATTCCGATCAATTTGAATGAAAAAGTTCCAGGAATTATGTCAGATGAATGTCCCACATCCATCATTAGAGAGGCTGTTTTTTTAAGACCAAAATCATATAGTCTCTTGCTCCAAACAGAGGCAGGCACTCTAGAGAAAGAATGTGCAAAAGGTGTGAGTCGAGTGCAAATAAAAAATCGAATCACTTCCCACGACTACAAGAATTGTTTACTTAATCAAGAAATTTTATCGGGTGAACAAAGAAGTATTAGAAGTTTCAATCACATTGTCTTCTCGGTTAAGGTGAAAAAAGTTTTCATAAGTCCTTTTGATGATAAGAGAGTTTGTCTAGAAGACGGTATAGAGACTCTTGCATATGGTGATTATAGACTTGTGGGGAAGAATATGTAATAAACATGAATATGTATGTATGATAATGATGTCAAATAAAGGAATAACTATTGTTTTCAAAAGAAATTTAATGCTTTTATTTCGTTATTAATTACACGTTAAAAATTCTTATAATTCGAAAAATGATTGAAATTGAATACATTGATAATAAAAGAAGAAAAAAAGAATATGGAAAGGTTTTACATCTTAACAATTATTTTTACAATTCAAATTGATTGAAATTGTATACATTTATGATTGAAGCAGAAAGAATATAAAATTTATAGAATCATTGAACTCACATTGCTAGATGCAAATTGGAATATTAACTGATTGTATGATTACAATTTAGAAGGCTTACACGGTTGACCAAAACAGAAAGAAGAAGAAATGGATTGATTATAGCTTATAGTTTATTATAAAGATCTTTCAAGCAGTCGACGCATTTGTTCGGCGAGATGGTTTAGAGTTCTGCTATTATCCTCAACTCTTGACAAGATCCTCTGATTATTCTCAGGCTCATGAGCAACTTTAGCATCGATTGTTTGAACGTCTCTGTTGAATTAATTCATCCTTAACTCCATTCTTTCAATAACGTCTTGTTGATCATCATCCTCATCATCCAGTTTTGATCTAAAGGTTGTCAAACGATCATTCTGACGAATGATTTGTTGGTGGAGTTCGTCAATATAGGAGCGTGTATCAACCAAAGCAGTATCATTAACAGCAGCATTGTCAAGAACTCGTTTCTCCAAATCCAAGACTCGCGGTTTCATAACACTCTGCTCTCTCTGAATGTGATCATGGATCTCATCACGTTTCTTCTATTCATCCTTCACGAATTGACACGAACGTGTCAATTCAGTTTTGGAATCCTGATTTTCCTTAATAAGTTCATCATTCACCCGAAGACGTTGATCAACTGACTTCTCAAGAGCGACAATTTTTGCTTCTGAGATCTCACCATGATTCGCTAACATTTTAGCTAATTCATTCGCCACGCTCTTGTAAAGCACAACATCAGCTCGGAGTTTCATCACTTCATCAAGTAACTCATGATGTTCTCTAACTAACCTAGCAAAATCTCGACGTAGTTCACCCAGCTCAGTTAGAATAGCTTTCTGCACATCTCCATATCTATTGATCCTCAAATGAACATAACTAGTATGCAATTCCAAATTACATTTCACAACTTTTACTTCGTTTACAAGATTTCCATAGAGTTTCGCATTCTCTTTGAATTTTGAATTCATTTCACCAAATGGAATGTCAAAGAGTTTAGTGAAAGTGCTAACCAATTCCTCTTCTTTCCCAGGTAATTTTTCAGTCATCTTGCTTGCAACCGCATCAAGCACAAATGTAATCTTCTCTTTGAAACTTAGGTCTGGATTTGCATCAACTCGCACATAATTTTTCCTAAAAGTTTGAAGTAACACTTGCTGTTGCTGCTCATCAATTGCAGTGGTTCTCAACATGTTGCGGAAGACACTAGTAACTGCTGTCTCACTAGGTCCATCTGTATAGAAGAAGAGAAAAATTTTTTTTTTTTTTATTCATTCAAACATCAACAATATGATTGGAGAGAGAAAAAAATGCTAATCTGTACATACCGCTTTTTACAGCAACAGACATTCGTTCCTTTTCTTCAGTTTTTTTGATGTTGGTTCCTGATTCAACTCCATCACTTTCTCCTCCAACACTACTCCCTGAACTGCTGACTGTTTTCTCATGCAATACTCTCTTTTCACTATCAGATAGATTTCCAGCTTAAGAATCTTCAACAGGATGAGAAGATGGACTGCTTGCTGAAGCTGTTCCTCCATTGTTCACACCCACAGATTTGAGTTTTTTCTGAAGCGACTCCATCGTTTTCTACTCAATGGTTTTATGCTCTGCGACTTCTGAATGATCGTGGTCTTGGAGTGCAACACCTCCTATACAATGTACCCTCCCGCACGCAACTCTTCAAGTATACTATTTATTTCGTTCTCGAGACCTGAGTTTCCTATGTATGATGACCTCATTAACAAATCGAGCCTTTCTACCAGTTCGTTTGGGTCATCCCAGTACACGTAATCTAGGTTAGAGTTATTACGAAATGTCATAACGTCACCGTCCATGACCCGCTTCAATTTGCCTTTCACCAATCCTTTTCCATACATTTCATCATTGGAATTCCCCGACGACGACGATTCATTCAGTGGTGGTGGTTTCTTACCACACAAGATCTTCACAATATGTTTATATTTCCATGATATTGAACCGATGAGTCTGCCTTTAGGATCATTACCTATTCTATGTAGAAGACTGATTTCTGAAAATCTCTTGTAGTGTGTGAGATCTGTGTTGGTGAAGTGGTGTGGTTTCTTTTGGGGAATCAATTCAAAAAGCCCTCTACTAGCGGGAAAAGCGGGTATTTTGTCTAAATACACCTTATCGATGTGTTTATCGAAGGTTAGGGGACTTCTTCCGACTCCAAGATCACTCTTACCATCTGCTCCATACCGCAAGGGGCACACCATGTCCTGGGGTGTGACGACCCTCCGGCCCCAGTTACTGGGACACCGTACCCGGGCTTAGGCCCGAAGCCGGTAGGGAGAAGACCGGCTCTGAGACTGGTGCTCGGCGCTTTGACTTCGAAACTGCAAGGGGGGTTGGGGCATGGCGCCTCATCCCTGGGGTGTGATGACCCTCCGGCCCCAGTTACTGGGACACCATACCCGGGCTTAGGCCCGAAGCCGGTAGGGAGAAGACCGGCTCCGAGACTGGTGCTCGGCGCTTTGACTTCGAAACTGCAAGGGGGGTTGAGGCATGGCGCCTCATCCCTGGGGTGTGACGACCCTCCGGCCCCAGTTACCACCGTCCGAAGCGAGGAGACCGCACATCTCCATCCAGCACCACGGGAGTGGGTGAGTCTAGGGACTCAAATTGGGATCGCCCTCGGGCGATAACAATGGGAGCCCGTAAGACTCATCCATCATCCCGAGGGACTCTTTGGGCTCTCAGGAAGCCTAAAAGAGTCTCAAAACCCCCCACCGAGGGGTGGGCATCGGCCTTGTGCTGGGAGCCGTGCCCGAAAGTCGGTAGTCGGGGCGGAGGACTGAGCCATCACCGAGCCTGGCTCGGTGTTGGTCATCCTCCAACCTAACGCGCTGGCAGGGCGTATCCCTGCCCCGCGCCCATGGGGGCAACCGGGGTTGAGCCGAAAGGCAGGGACCCGGTATACAAAAGCCAATATTCCTTACCATCTGCTCCAATGGAAAATCGCAGACCATATACGTGATCATTTTCTTTGTGATTTTTGAAGAATTCTGAGATATACTGAGTGGTTAGGCCGGGGAGGTTACCCTCTGTTAGGTCAAGATATATTTCCCACTGTTCTGGACGTCTAATGGTTTCTCTTATTGATTGATCAAGACTAACAGGTTCATCCACCTCCATAGCAGAAGTGTGAGCTTGCTCGCGAAAGGAGCCCATCAAACTCTTGTTGGTGTTTTTTTTTACTTTTTTTCGGTTCTTGCAAGATGTAGGGTGACTCCGGAATTCTCTTCTTATTCCTCTCAATCACTGGTATGTTCAATTCTTCTAAATTATGACTTGACTTTCGGGGTACCTCTTGTATATCTAATAAACGATCTCGATCCTCGGTATCCTCAATTTCAGCATCCTCATATCTTTCATCATCATCCTCATCATCATCACGTTGATTATAGTCATCATCAGAATCTTCACCTGCTTCAAATGTCAACTCTGAATCGTTGAATGATTTCTCTCTCTTGACATTAGTTCCAACATCATCGCTCTCTTCTTTGAAAGTCAAAAGTTTTTCCAGAGGTTCAACAATAGGTTTCAAATGCTCTTCATTAACCATTTGCTCCTCCATTCTACCCTCTCTCAGAGCCAAGTGCTTTGCTCTAATTGCCTGACTAGCCTTGTGAATTTGAATCTTTAGTTTTTCTTGTGCATTCTTTTGTCTCTTCCTGATCCCCCTCCTCCTTCTGTTTCACCTCGTTCTTTACTTTCTTGCTTGTCATTGCTCTTGCCATGATGACGTTTCAGACACGACTGACCTGATCTCAGTATGATGAATTCATTTAGGTTACGTCTGTAACGACCCAGATACATTGGATCATCTTTTGAGACGGTTAGAAAACCGTATCTGTTATCTTTCCAACACGTTGAACATAGTTGTTTGAACTGATCAAACGTCATATCTGCGCAAACGTAATTATTGTAAACGTGCCTCAAGTTTCCCTCATCCTGATTGAATAGAATGATTTAATTGGCCTGGTCTCTGATTAGATGTTTCGGAATGTGAGTATACGATTGACATGAATAAGATAAATCCAATCGGTTATGTCTACCCATACTATAATATTCCTCAATCGTTTTCTGCTTATCTAAGATAGCATCATCGAATATGAAAATACTATTCTTCAAAGCTTCACTGGGCTTCACTACATCACTTTTCTCTCTATATGTGAAATACTTCATACCCACAGCAGCAAGTGGTTTCATAACACTCTCAAGGAAATTTGGGTTGTTCAAGAGACTTTGAGTATACGTAAATGTTATTAAAATTAGGACCATTGGGACTGACCAGAAGGGATATCAGGAGCTGGGTTTTCCCGGTGTTGGATGGTCCACATATGATAGCTCTAATGGTATTGGGTAAGAGCTTTCCATGACGTTTAACGATCCGTGTAGGAGCGTTAACATCCACATCGATTATGTGAATGTTGTTGGGCTGTTTGATGAATTCCATGTTTGCATGAGTCTTTCCACACTACTACTGACTCAATCATCACTCAAATTGGGTATAAATACCCACATCAATACCGTGATGCTTCAGTTGGATTCCATGTTTGACATGGAGATCATGTGCTATCAATGCATTCATTACGAGGAGCAGGTCTTGTTAATTCCACCATCAACAGCCTCCCTTTCGAATTCCATCTTCCAGGCTATCAATTTTGTGGTCCAGGAACTGAATTACATAAGAGGCTCGCATGAGGTGATAGGGGTGGGAACGAGCTCGACAACCACTGTATGAAGCATGATATAGCTCATGCAAAAAGCAAAGATATTAAGGATCGACACGTTGCTGATCTTGCCCTCCAGCTTGGGGCTGAAAAACGTGCAAAAAAAGGAGGTTTCTTGGAGAGGTTAGCTGCAAAAGCAGTTGCAGCAACCATGCGTGCTAAGCGACGATTTGGAATGGGTCTGAAGAAGCGTAAGAATGTGCTAAGGAGGAGGATAGGGAGAGGAGGGAGGGCTCTTGCTGGTGTGAATATGCGCACTCTTGCCCTGGCAAAACGAGGAGGTTTCTTACCAACAATTCTAACCACCTTAGCAGCACTTGAAGCATTGGGTTCATTAGCAGGGGGTGCTGCAAACGTCGCAAAATCCATTTGTACCATGCTTATGGATAAGAAGCAATTGGCTGAATTGAGGAGGCATAATTTTGCATTAGAGGCCAAAGGTCGGGGATTGCGATTGAGTCCATCGTCTTGCAGCAACCAGTATGGTGGTGGTTTGAGGGAAAAAAAATCTCAAAAAAACGAAAGGGAGGGGGGAGAAAAAGTGAAAGGTACGTCGGGGAGTCAACTATTGTGGTTAGCTCACAACATACCTCACTTTAGAGGTGTATTTTCACTAACTGAACTGCCCCCTCCACCTGCGTGGGAAACCGAAGCGGCAATAGTGAATCTGGGTAATGCACACTGGGTTGCATACATGAAGAGAAACCGCTTCGTTCATTATTTCAATAGTTTTGGGAATTTGAGACCACCACGTGAGTTGGTGAATTATTGGAAGAAGAGCTCCCGGATCGTCAAATTGTCTATAACAGGAGTCAGCGTCAAAGCTTTGGCCAGAGTAATTGCGGTCCACTGAGTGTGGAATTTTTGCGGGAACATCTCCTATAAAAGGTGATGCGTGATTGACTTTGAGCCAGTTGCTTATTGCAGATCAGTTGTGGAAAATGTCTGAACAGTTTACAGTCTCGAGCACCTCATCGCACATTGATCAGAATATTAGGCTTAGAGAGCAGTTGTGTCCCAATAAGATCTATGACCTTGGTCTGGTGGATTTAACAACTTCCCACGCCATCCCCAATGTTGATAGGAATAATAACACCTTCTACTGGGGTGATGAGGAACTACAAATACCAACAGGATCTTATGGAATAGAAGATTTGGAACGCTATTCGCAGGAACACATACCTCTGAGAGTTCCATCTAGTGCACATGCTGAGGAAGAGGAGGATGAATCCATTCCACTAGAATTGAGGGAGAAACCAATTTTTTCGCGCGTAAATGAAAACACCTTACACTGTGAGATTTACTCACATCACGACATCAGTTTCTTCAATTTAAACAATATAGATCAACTTTTGGGTTTTGGTAGGTGGTTGTCTCTACCAGCCTACAGATGGCATAAGTCTGACCACATTGTGAAAATGAGTCGAGTTAATATTGTGCGGGTGGAGTGTAACCTGATTAAAGGTACGTTTTACAATGGGGAGCCTCGTTACACCATATTGAATATTGTGCTGGTAGAGTTCCGATTGGTGAACAATACACCGTAGAACCAAAAAATATTGTTTATTTACAAACGCGCACAAACGATATACGTAATATATTCATTAGACTCTTGGATCATGACGTTAACTTGATTAATAATAGAGGTGAAGTAATTACTATGCGTTTCCATTTGCGTGAGAGAGTGGGTCATGTATCTATATAATCTACCAGTAAACAAGAGCCCCGCTCAGTTGAGCGGGGTGACTCGAACGGGACGCACGACGAAACCTATTGTGAGAAGAAGAATTCCCCTCTCAAGGGAAAGTATACTTTTTCTTCAATCTCAAGGCTTTAGAGTGAGGAAGAATGACTGGGCGTAATCATATTCTTGATATTGCCGAGAGGCCTGTGACGGACGATAGCATTTCACGACGAATGGTACGGAAGTATCAACCATACAATTTCCAGAATTTACAGCGGAATGATGAGATACGGATAACAGTATCCTCATCTGACAGTCTACTGCTTCCAAGTGACAGTTATCTCTATATTGAAGTCAATATTGTATTCGCTAAGGAGCAGAGTATTTTGTTGATAAGTGATTTCCTACTTTTCCTCTTTGACATGATTTGCTATGAGATTAACAACGTGATTATTGATGAAACAAAAAATCCTGGTATCACTGTTGGTCTGAAAAATCTTGTTTCACTTCCTGCGGATAGAGATAAGTCCATGACTAATGCAGGACATCATATAGGAAACTACACTATAAGCTCAGGTCACGGATTCAACTTTGCTATTCCACTCGGTAAAATATTTGGTTTTTGTGATGACTTTAGACGGGTTATAGCATTTGCAAAACATGATGTAATATTGCTCAGATCGAAAAATGAAAATAGTTGTGTGATAACAACGAGTGAAGAGTGCGCTCCACGAATCGATCTGACTGCTGTAACTTTACACATGACTCATATATATCCAAACGATTTGATACGTCTCCGCCTACTTGAAATTCTCGGAAGGAACACTCCTTTGTTTCTATCATACCGAAGCTAGGATCTCTGTGAACTTCCAACAATGCCCGAAACCTCTCAATTAATATGGCCTATTAAGAGCACAACTCAGCTGGAGAAACCTTGGTACCTCATTATTGCCTTCCAGACCGCTAAGAATAACAGCAAGAAGAAGGATATGTCGAAATTCGATCACTGCAAGATTGTTGATGCAAGAATCTTCCTCAATTCTGAAGCATATCCTTATGAACATCTTCACATCGACTTTGCCAAGGCTCAGAATACTTCTGTCTTATTTGAAATGTTTAAGGCGAGGCCGTAGTCTGCCGCTATATCAGATCAGCCCTATCAACTTATGGTGGCACTCCGGCGATCACCAAAGTGATGATCAGCAAGCGTGTCACAAGCCGCACACTCTAACCTTTGTGAAAATACACTGATCGTTGATCTATATATGTGAACACACACACACACACATCAACACTGTTCACAAATTTTGAATTTTGACTCTAATGTCCAGACAGAGAGTAATGGTGGTTATGATTTTAATGCTGTTCTTGGACTGTCCTTTTGAATATACTTATGATTAGGTAAACAACGCGTTTCGGACATCTAATTATGTCCTTCTTCAGGTTAAATCACACGTATATATATGACTTCATATGGGGGTGGGTAATCTAATAGTGAGTAAGCTCAAATAACTAGGACTTATCAACGTAGGTGCGGTTTCTTGTGGTCCCCTCTGAGATGAAATTTGGTGCAAATCTCGATCCTCATCGGCCCGCAGCAAATTCTTTGAAGAACAGCCGCGTGGCTAACAGGCCGATTGGTGTTGAAATGCACTAATTCACTCACAAGCTTCACTTCACAGTAAACCGCACTGAAATACTGTTTTTGTGGCTATCACACTATTTCCGGTTAAATATGGTGTGCAATTTTTGCCCAACGATGGAATGTATAGAAAAGGAAAGAATTCGTTGAGTTTGGAATGAGAGGAATTTTTTTAAAAGATTCGTTCCCTTCCAGAGACGGGTACGAACTGATCGAGCTGTGGAGTGTTGTTGGGTGTGCATGATGCTGGGTTGAATGAGATGTTTGTGTGTAAGAATGGGTTTGTGAATATTAAGAAAAAGTGGGGTTACTCTGACGAAATCTATATTAGAGAAAAAATTTGTTAGAACTATACTTGTGGTACATGTGTAATCTGTATACGCTCGAGTTGAGGGAGGAGTCAACGTCGCACTGGCGTCGCCGTGCTCATAAAAATTTAAAAGTCCCGTACTACTCGATTCACGAATTCGTCACTTTTATTATTTTCCTTCGTAAGACTTCTAATGCTTGCGGTCGGTTGGAAAAGGTTCATGTTAGAGAGAGGGCAGTTATATAACAAGATAAGATGCTGTTCAGACCGAAAGTGTACTATGAAGATGCAAATAGTATGTGTATTGATTTTTGGAATCGTGTCAAGTCAGATGGTTCTTTGCGACGGTGAAAGATTATGTGTTATGAGATTTCAATTTTTTGAAGGATCGTGCCTATTTTGAATTGTTTAATTAGTACGACCACATAGATCTTGGGGAGAGCTTCAATTTGAGGTAACACAAGCTTCAATTGTGTGAAAGTTCACTGAGATATGATGAATCGATATATACCCATTTTCACGAGCGAAACACAGTGGTTTTCGTATACATTTGCTATTTTGTGGTGAATTCATGAATTTTGAAAGTTTGTTCGCCTTTGATTCTATTTCTATACCTTATCAAGGATGTCTGTGCTGAATTTTACATCGATATTACTGAAATTGTCCATTCTGTAACTAAAAAACGTACTGATTTCTGATTTGCGTCAAGTCAATCGTTCTCTCGAATGGTGAAAATGTTTGTTATCACTTTTGAAATTTTCGGTACTTGTAATTATTTTGAATTCTTCAAATGGAATGGCCAGCTAGATCTTGGGAAGAGTTTCAATTTAAGCTTTTACAAGCCTCAATTGTGTGAAGATTCACTGAGTTAGGATGAATTGATATATATCCATTTCCACGAGTGAAAACAGTAATTTTTCATATGAGTCATTCTGGAGCAAGCTGAACAAAACCGTCACCAGGGGGGTCTGGGAAAAATCCGCAAAATTTTTTTTCCATTAGTACTATATTAAAATAGTACGAAAAAATTTTTTTCAGATTTTTTCGGCCCCCCTGTGGGCCCCAGGGCCCATGAAAGGGCCATTTTAGGCCCTTTTTTAGCCTATTCTAGAAAAATCATAGTTCCAACGCAATTCAACATTTCTCAACGTACTTGGGCGCATTTTCCTCGTCGAGACTAGTACTTTTGAAAAAAGAATTGTCCAAGGCCACTCAGTGAGCCTGACGATTTCTGCAAGCTAATTATTGAGAGCAAATTTTAGCGATTTTTGGGCCTGCTTCTAAGCGATCTAGCTCCTACTAGACATGTGATAATCGACTTTTGCAGGTGGTCATTTTGAAGGTCTTGAAAAAACTTACAATTTGACCACCTGCAGAAGTCGATTATCGTACTTTCTATAGGAGCTATAGCCGATACAAGTTGAGTTATTTACGAAAAAGTCGAAAATTCAGGACTCGATTCCAAAAATATATCTCAATTTTTTTCCACCAAACTTAGGCGAAAATGTTCTTTCAGACATCTACTTCCAGCAAAAAAAAATTGGCGGAGGTTATTTTTTTTGATTTTTTTTGCCGAGCGTTACAAAATGCCGCATTTCGTGGTTTTAGCAAAAACGGCATCTTTGACCACGGTCACATATGCTCCCATCTGGACTGATGTGCACCAATCTGTGTGAAAGTACTCCCCAAAGTACCCCCAAGTACGTGTAAGAAATTGCGGGGACGAGCCTCCAGCCAGGAGCGAGCTGTAGGTTCTATTCAACGTGTCCAAAATAGGCATTATTCAGGCTATTCGAGCGTAAGCGACCGAGAGCATGATTTTATTTGTTCTGGCTTACAAATGAGATAATGGGCTAGAATGAGGATCCAAACATACTTTTCCGACTCAAAATGACCATCTGAACACAATTCCGAGGTCAGTTTTGCTCTAAATAGTCGTCCCTCTACCCCTTAAGAACTTAGATTCTGTCGACGAGTTCTGACACCGTTGAGGCACTAGACGACGTTCTAGAGCTAAACTGACCTCGGAATTGTGTTCAGATGGTCATTTTGAGTCGGAAAAGTATGTTCGGATCCTCATTCTAGCCCATTATCTCATTTGTAAGCCAGAACAAGTAAAATCATGCTCTCGGTCGCTTACGCTCGAATAGCCTAAATAATGCCTATTTTGGACACGGTAAATAGAACCTACAGCTCGCTCCTGGCTGGAGGCTCGTCCCCGCAATTTCTTACACGTACTTGGGGGTACTTTGGGGAGTACTTTCACACAGATTGGTGCACATCAGTCCAGATGGGAGCATATGTGACCGTGGTCAAAGATGCCGTTTTTGCTAAAACCACGAAATGCGGCATTTTGTAACGCTCGGCAAAAAAAATCAAAAAAAATAACCTCCGCCAAATTTTTTTTGCGGAAAGAAGATGTCTGAAAGAACATTTTCACCTAAGTTTGGTGGAAAAAAATTAAGATATATTTTTGGAATCGAGTCCTGAATTTTCGACTTTTCCGTAAATAACTCAACTTGTATCGGCTATAGCTCCTATAAAAAGTACGATAATCGACTTCTGCAGGTGGTCAAGTTGTAGGTTTTTTCAAGACCTTCAAAATGACCACCTGCAGGAGTCGATTATCACATGTCTAGTAGGAGCTAGATCGCTTAGAAGCAGGCCCAAAAATCGCTAAAATTTGCTCTCAATAATTAGCTTGCAGAAGTCGTCAGGCTCACTAAGTGGCCTTGGACAATTTTTTTTCAAAAGTACTAGTCTTGACGAGGAAAATGCGCCCAAGTACGTTGAAAAATGTTGAATTGCGTTGGAACTATGATTTTTCTAGAATAGGCTAAAAAAGGGCCTAAAATGGCCCTTTCATGGGCCCTGGGGCCCACAGGGGGGGCCGAAAAAATCTGAGAAAAATTTTTTCGTACTATTTTAATATAGTACTAATGGAAAAAAAATTTTGCGGATTTTTCCCAGACCCCCCTGGTAACGGTTTTGTTCAGCTTGCTCCAGAATGACTCATATGCATTTGCTATTTTGTGCTGAATTCATGAATTTTGGAAGTTTTTTCGCCTTTGATTCTATTTCTATACCTTATCAAGGATTTCTGTGCTGAATTTCACATCGATATTACTGAAATTGTCCATTCTGTTACTAAAAAACGTACTGATTTCTGATTTGCGTCAAGTCAATCGTTCTCTCGAATGGTTAAAATGTTTGTTATCACTTTTGAAATTTTCGGTACTTGTAATTATTTTGAATTCTCCAAATGGAATGGCTAGCTAGATCTTGGGAAGAGTTCCAATTTAAGCTTCTACGAGCCTCAATTGTGTGAAGATTCACTGAGTTAGGATGAATTGATATATATCCATTTTCACGAGTAAAAACAGTAATTTTTCATGGATTTTTGCTATGTTGTGGTGAATTCATAAAGGAGGATGCACACTTTGTATGGGAAAATGGCCCATGAGCGGTAACCTCTGATTTTTTTTGCATCGTGTAGAGCGGGCCGCTGGCAATAACGAGGGCCTGTTTTGGGAGGTGTCACTACTGGGGAACTTTTCAAAACCAGTAAAATGCTTAGGGGGTAGTTTTTTTCGCAGAACGGACCTAGCTGATGCAAAAACGTCGAAACTGAACAAATGCACGACCCAATCATAACGAATGAGGGCTCGATCGATTCGTCTTGATGAGGACCATCGTGTGCAGATGGATTGATAAGAGCGCAATGGAAGTCATGGACGTGGAGAGTGTTTGTATCGACTTTGGAGAAGAAAAACCCCTAAGATTCCAGACCTATTCATCGGTAGAACTCGGACTTGCACGATGGGATCTGGATTTTCTTGGTTGCAGTTTGTAGATATGATCCGGCCACGAGGTTATGACCTACTCGGAGACCAGCGCTGGTCTTGGAGGGGGACAGATGGCCGGAAGACAATTCCCAGTAGTAATATACGAGTTTAGTCAGACACAGATAAAGCAAGGGATGATAGGCGGGATCCTGAGAGTTTGCACGACGCGATTGCGACGGGGGCGTGCTCGTTCTGTAGCTCGACAACACTAGCAAGTATATATATCCTGGGAATATCAGCGCTGAGTTGCCAACGAGAGCTGCATCTCGGGAAGCGAGTGACCTTGGAAAACCACCCCTATTGATATTTCGACCTTTTGCCAGGTATACAACGAATGCACGATCGAATCTCGGATTTTATGGGACCAGTTTGTAGATATCGATGGGGCGCAGCCTATGGACCAGGCGGGATATCAGCGCAGGAAGCAGATTCAGCGGGGGGAGGAAAATACGCCTCCCAGTAGTAACAGACGAGATGGGTCAGACATACGACCTGGGGAGACTATTTGAAATTACGAGAGTTTGCACGATGCGATTGAGACGGGCAAGAGCTCACTTTGAAGCTCGACAACTGTAGCAAGTGTGGGTATTCTCGGAATATCAGCGCTGAGTCACCGAGGTGATGTATCTCTCAGGATGTATGTGATAGCGGAACAACCCCTACTCAGATTTCGACATTCCCCTCGTATTTAACGAATGCACGATTGTATCTCGGGATTCATAGGGCCATTCAGTAGATATCGACGAGGCGGAGCCTATGGACCAGGCAGGATATCAGCGCAGGGTAGACATTCGGCGAGAGGGGGAAAATATGGCTCTCAGTAGTAACAGACGAGATGGGTCAGACATACGACCTGGGGAGTGTATTTGATATTACGAGAGTTTGCACGATGCGATTGGGATGGGCAAAAGCTCACTTTGAAGCTCATCAGCTGTAGCAAATGTAGGTATTCTCGGAATATCAGCGCTGAGTTGCCAACGAGGGCTGCATCTCGGGATGTGAGTGACCTTGAAAAACCACCCCTATTGATATTTCGACATTTCCCCAGCTAAACAACGAATGCACGATCGGATCTCGGATTTTATGGGACCAGTTTGTAGATATCGATGAGGCGCAGCCTATGCACCAGGCGGGATGTCAGCGCAGGCAGGAGATCCGGCGAGAGGGGAGAAATATGGTTCCCAGTAGTAACAGACGAGATGGGTCAGACATACGTCCTGCGGAGAGTATTTGAGATTCGGAGAGTAGGCACGATGCGATTGAGACGAGCAAGAGCTCACTGTGAAGCTCGACAACTGTAGCAAGTGTGGGTATTTTCGGAATATCAGCGCTGAGTTGCCAATGCAGGCTGCATCTCGGAATGTGAGTGACCTTGAAAAAAGACCCCTATTGATATTTCGACATCCCAGGTATACAACGAATGCACGATCGGATCTCGGATTTTATGGGACCAGTTTAGAGATATCGATGGAGCGCAGCCTATGGACCAGGTGGGATATCAGCGCAGGAAGCTGATTCAGAAGGAGGAGGAAAGTACGCCTCCCAGTAGTAACAGACGAGATGGGTCAGGCATACGACCTGGGGAAAGTATTTGAGATTACGAGATTTTGCACGATGCGATTGAGACGGGCAAGAGCTCACTCTGAAGCTCGACAACTGTAGCGAGTGTGGGTATTCTCGGAATATCAGCGCTGAGTCACCGAGGTGATGTATCTCTCAGGATGTATGTAATAGCGGAACAACCTCTATTCAGATTTCGACATTTCAATCGTATTAATCGATTGCACGATTGTATCTCGGACTTCCTGGAGCCAGTTAGTGGATATCGATGAGGCAGAGCCTATAGACCAGGCGAGATATCAGCGCAGGGTGGAGATTCGGCGGGAGGGTGAAAATATGACTTCCAGTAGTAACAGACGAGATGGGTCAGACATACGACCTGGGGAGTGTATTTGATATTACGAGAGTTTGCACGATTCGATTGAGATGGGCAAGTGCCCACTTGGAAGCTCGACAGCTGTAGCAAATGTAGGTATTCTCGGAATATCAGCGCTGAGTTGCAAACGAGAGCTGCATCTCGGAATGTGAGTGACCTCGAAAAACCACCCCTATCGATATTTCGACATTTTCCCAGCTATATAACGAATGCACGATCGGATCTCGAATTTTATGGGACCAGTTTGTAGATATCGATGAGGCGCAGCCTATGCACCAGGCGGGATGTCAGCGCAGGCAGGAGATCCGGCGAGAGGGGGGAAATATGGTTCCCAGTAGTAACAGATGAGATGGGTCAGACATACGTCCTGGGGAGAGTATTTGTGATTCGGAGAGTAGGTACGATGCTATTGAGACGGGCAAGAGCTCACTTTGAAGCTCGACAACTGTAGCAAGAGTGGGTATTTTCGGGATATCAGCGCTGAGTTGCCAATGCAGGCTGCAGCTCGGAATGTGAGTAACCTTGAAAAACCACCCCTATTGATATCTCGACATCCCAGGTATACAACGAATGCACGATCGGATCTCGGATTTTATGGGACCAGTTTGGAGATATCGATGAAGCGCAGCCTATGGACCAGGCGGGATATCAGTGCAGGCAGCAGATTCAGAAGGAGGAGGAAAGTACGCCTCCCAGTAGTAACATACGAGATGGGTCAGACATACGACCTGGGGAAAGTATTCGAGATTACGAGATTTTGCACGATGCGATTGAGACGGGCAAGAGCTCACTTTGAAGCTCGACAACTGGAGCAAAAGTGGGTATTCTCGGAATATCAGCGCTGAGTCACCGAGGTGATGTATCTCTCAGGATGTATGTAATAGCGGAACAACTCCTATTCAGATGTCGACATTTCCCTCGTATTGAACGAATGCACGATTGTATCTCGGACTCCATGGGGCCAGTTAGTAGATATCGATGAGGCGGAGCCCATTCACCAGGCGGGATATCTGCGCAGGGTAGAGATTCGGCGGGAGGGGGAAAATATGACTCTCAGTAGTAACAGACGAGATGGGTCAGACATGCGGCCTCGGGAGAGTCTTTGAGATTACGAGAGTTTGCACGATGCGATTGAGACGGGCCAGAGCTCACTTTGAAGCTCGACAACTGTAGCAAGTGTGGGTATTGTCGGGATATCAGCGCTGAGTCACCGAGGTGATGTATCTCTCAGGATAGATATGATAGCGGAACAACTCCTATTCAGATGTCGACATTTCCCTCGTATTGAACGAATGCACGATTGTATCTCGGACTCCATGGGGCCAGTTAGTAGATATCGATGAGGCGGAGCCTATGGACCAGGTGGGATATCTGCGCAGGGTGGAGATTCGGCGGGAGGGGGAAAATATGACTCTCAGTAGTAACAGACGAGATGGGTCAGACATTCGACCTGGGGAGAGTCTTTGAGATTACGAGAGTTTGCACGATGCGATTGAGACGGGCAAGAGCTCACTCTGAAGCTCGACAACTGTAGCAAGTGTGGGTATTCTCGAAATATCAGCGCTGAGCTGCCAACGCGAGCCGCATCTCGGGATGTGAGTGACCGTGAAAAACAATCCCTATTGATATTTCGACACTTCCCCCGTGTTAAACAAATGCACGATTGTATCTCGGTCTTCATGGGGCCAGTTAGTAGATATCGATGAGGCGGAGCCTATGGACCAGGCGAGATATCAGTGCAGGGTAGAGATTCAGCGGGAGGAGGAAAATACGCCTCCCAGTAGTAACAAACGAGATGGGTCAGTTATACGACCTGGGGAGTGTATTTGATATTACGAGAGTTTGCACGATGCGACTGAGATGGGCGAGAGCTCACTTCGAAGCTCGCATCGTGCAAGCTCTCGTAATCTCAAATACTTCCCACAGGTCGTATGTCTGAACCATCTTGTCTGTTACAACTGGGTCGGGTTTCAGCGTTTACGAATTTACGAATTTACAAATTCACAGATTTAGCAAAGGCAAATGCCCAGTGCGTTGCATTCAACAAGCTTCATTCACACGATTGGGCCCTTCGGATTGGGTCGCTGATTCATAACGAATTCAGAAAAACTAATTTGGTCCAATATTCCCTAGCTTGGAATGTTGGAGTGAAGCAACAAATCAGAAATGTATGAGCATAAGAAAAATGAGTCCAAAATTTGTCTAAATTCGTATACAAATCAAAGGCCCGATCCGGTGGGCCCAATCGTGTGAATGAAGCTTGCTGACTGCAACGCACTGGGCATGCGCTCTGCTAAATCTGTGAATTCGAAAATCTGTAAATCTGTAGATTCGTAGATTCGTAAACGCTGGAACCCGACCCTGGGGTGCGTATTTCCCTCCTCCCGCTGGATCTGCTCTCTGCGCTGATATCACGCCTGGTCCATAGGCTGCGCCTCATCGATATCTACAAACTGGTCCTATAATATCCGAGGTCCGATCGTGCATTCGTTGTAAAGCTGGGAAAATGTTGAAATATCAATGAGGGTGGTTTTTCAAGGTCACTCACATCCCGAGATGCAGCTCTCGTTGGCAACGCAGCACTGATATTCCGAGAATGCCCACACTTGCTACAGTTATCGAGCTTCAAAGTGAGCTCTTGCTCATCTCAATCGCATCGTGCAAACTCTCCGAATCTCAAATACTCTCCCCAGGTCATATGTCTGATCCATCTCGTCTGTTACTACTGGGAACCATATTTCCCCCCATTCGCCGGATCTCCTGCCTGCGCTGATATCCCGCCTGGTCCATAGGCTGCACCTCATCGATATCTACAAACTGGTCCCATAAAACTGGGGATCCGATCGTGCATTCGTTGTATGGCTGGGTAAATGTCGAAATATCAATAGGGGTGGTTTGCCGAAGACACTCACATTCCGGGATGCAGCTCTCATTGGCAACTCAGCGCTGATATTCCGAGAATAACCACACTTGCTTCAGTTGTCGAGCTCCAAA
Source organism: Eretmocerus hayati (assembly GCA_029851415.1). NCBI lineage: Eukaryota > Metazoa > Arthropoda > Insecta > Hymenoptera > Aphelinidae > Eretmocerus > Eretmocerus hayati. The sequence goes on along the minus strand of CM056742.1, from coordinate 90,324,845 downwards.
GTGGGCTCTTGCCCGTCTCAATCGCATCGTGCGAACTCTGGTAATCTCAAATACTTTCCCCAGGCCGTATGTCTGACCCATCTCGTCTGTTACTACTGGGAGGCGTATTTTTCTCCTCCCGCTGAATCTGCTTCCTGCGCTGATATTCCGCCTGGTCCATAGGCTGCGCCTCATCGATATCTACAAACTGGTCCTATAATATCCGAGATCCGATCGTGCATTCGTTGTAAAGCTGGGAAAATGTTGAAATATCAATGAGGGTGGTTTTTCAAGGTCACTCACATCCCGAGATGCAGCTCTCGTTGGCAACGCAGCGCTGATATTCCGAGAATGCCCACACTTGCTACAGTTGTCGAGCTTCAGAGTGAGCTCTTGCCCGTCTCAATCGCATCGTGCGAACTCTCGTAATCTCAAATACTCTCCCCAGGTCGCATGTCTGACCGATCTCGTCTGTTACTACTGAGAGTCATATTTTTCCTCTCCATCCGAATCTCTACCCTGCGCTGATATACCACCTGGTCCATAGGCTGCGCCTCATCGATATCTACTCACGGGCCCCATGGAGTCCGAGATCCGATCGTGCATTCGTTGTATACCTGGGAAAATGTCGAAATATCTATAGGGGTAGTGTTTCAAGGTCACTGACATTCCAAGATGCAGCTCTCGTCAGCAACTCAGCGCTGATGTTCCGAGAATACCCGCGCTTGCTACAGTTATCGAGCTTCAAAGTGAGCTCTTGCTCATCTCAATCGCATTGTGCAAACTCTCCGAATCTCAAATACTCTCCCCAGGTCATATGTCTGATCCATCTCGTCTGTTACTACTGGGAGTCATATTTTCCCTCCCGCCGAATCTCTACCCTGCACTGATATCCCGCCTGGTCCATAGGCTCCGCCTCATCGATATCTACAAACTGGTCCCATAAAATCAGAGATCCGATCGTGCATTCGTTGTTTAGCTGGGGAAATGTCGAAATATCGATAGGGGTGGTTTTTCAAGGTCACTCACATCCCGAGATGCAGCTCTCGTTGGCAACTCAGCGCTGATGTTCCGAGAATACCCGCGCTTGCTACAGTTATCGAGCTTCAAAGTGAGCTCTTGCTCATCTCAATCGCATTGTGCAAACTCTCCGAATCTCAAATACTTTCCCCAGGCCGTATGTCTGACCCATCTCGTCTGTTACTACTGGGAGGCGTATTTTTCTCCTCCCGGTGAATCTGCTTCCTGCGCTGATATTCCGCCTGGTCCATAGGCTGCGCCTCATCTATATCTACAAACTGGTCCCATAAAATCCGACATCCGATCGTGCATTCGTTGTTTAGCTAGGGAAATGTCGAAATATCAATAGGGGTGGTTTTTCAAGGTCACTCACATCCCGAGATGCAGCTCTCGTTGGCAACTCAGCAATGATATTCCGAGAATACCCATATTCGATACAGCTGTCGAGCTTCGAAGTGAGCTCTTGCCCATCTCAATCGCATCGTGCAAACTCTCGTAATATCAAATACACTCCCCAGGTCGTATGTCTGACCCATCTCGTCTGTTACTACTGAGAGTCATATTTTCCCTCCCCCCGAATCTCTACCCTGCACTGATATCCCGCCTGGTCCATAGGCTCCGCCTCATCGATATCTACTAAATGGCCCCATGAAGTCCGAGATACAATCGTGCATTCGTTTAATACGAGGGAAATGTCGAAATCTAAATAAGGGTTGTTCCGCTATCACATACATCCTGAGAGATATATCACCTCGGTGACTCAGCGCTGATATTCCGAGAATACCTACACTTGCTACAGTTGTCGAGCTTCAAAGTGAGCCCTTGCCCGTCTCAATCGCATCGTGCAAACTCTGGTAATCTCAAATACTCCCCCAGGTCGTATGTCTGACCCATCTTGTCTGTTACTACTGGGAGGCGTATTTTCCTCCCCCCGCTGAATCTGCTTCCTGCGCTGATATCCCGCCTGGTCCATAGGCTGCGCCTCATCGATATCTACAAACTGGTCCCATGAAATCCGAGATCCGATCGTGCATTCGTTGTATACCTGGGAAAATATCGAAATATCAATAGGGGTGGTTTTTCAAGGTCACTCACATTCCGAGATGCAGCTCTCGTTGGCAACTCAGTGCTGATATTCCCAAGATATATGTACTTGCTACTGTTGTCGAGCTACAAAATGAGCACGCTCCCGTCGCAATCGCGTCGTGCAAACTCTCAGGATCCCACCTATCATCCCTTGGTTTATCTGTGTCTGACTAAACTCGTATATTACTACTGCGAATGGTTTTCCGGCCATCTGTTCCCCTCCAAGACCAGTGCTGGTCTCCGAGTAGGTCATAACCTCGTGGCCGGATCATATCTACAAAATGCAACCAAGAAAATCCGGATCCCATCGTGCAAGTCTGAGTTCTACCGATGAATAGGTCTGGAATCTGAGGGGTTGTTTTTTCCAAAGTCGATACAAACACTCTCCACGTCCATGACTTCCATTGCGCTCTCATCAATCCATCTGCACACGAAGCTCCTCATCAAGACGAATCGATCGAGCCCTCATTCGTTAGGATTGGATCGTGCATTTGTTCAGTTTCGACGTTTTTGCATCAGCCATGTCCGCTCTGCGATAAAAACTACCCCCTAAGCATTTTACTGGTTTTAAAAAGTTCCCCGGTAGTGACACTTCCCAAAACAGGCCCTCGTTATTGCTAGCGGCCCGCTCTACACGATGCAAAAAGCCGTAGAGGTTACCGCTCATGGGCCATTTTCCCATACAAAGTGTGCATCCTCCTTTGAAAGTTTGTCTGCCTCTGATTCTATTTCTATACCTTATCAAGGATGTCTGTGCTGAATTTCACATCGATATTACTGAAATTGTCCATTCTGTAACCAAAAAACGTGCTAATTTCTGATTTGCGTCAAGTCTATCGTTCTCTCGAATGGTGAAAATGTTTGTTATCACTTTTGAAATTTTCGGTACTTGTAATCATTTTGAATCCTCCAAATGGAATGACCAGCTAGATCTTGGGGAGAGTTCCAATTCAAGCTGTTACACGTTTCAATTGCGTAAAAATTCACTGAAATATGATGAATTCATATATACCTATTTTCACGAGCGAACCACAGTGGTTTTCATGTATTTTCGCTATGTTGTGGTGAATTCATGCATTTTGAAAGTTTGTTCGTCTTTGATTCTATTTTGATACACTATCAAGAATGTCTGTGCTGAACTCTTTTGAAGATCTAGCTGACCATTCTATTTGGAGAATTCAAAATGATTTCAAGTACCGAAAATTCCAAAGATGATAACAAACATTTTCACCATTCGAGAGAACGATTGACTCGACGCGAATCAGAAATCAGTCCGTTTTTTGGTTACAGAATGGACAATTTCAGTAATATCGATGTGAAATTCAGCACAGACATTCTTGATAGTGTATCAAAATAGATTCAAAGACGAACAAACTCTCAAAATGCATGAATTCACCACAACATAGCAAAAATACATGAAAACCACTGTGGTTCGCTCGTGAGAATAGGTATATATGAATTCATCATATTTCAGTGAATTTTCACGCAATTGAAACGTGTAACAGCTCAAATTGAAACTCTCCCCAAGATCTAGCTGGTCATTTCATTTGGAGGATTCAAAATGATTACAAGTACCGAAAATTCCAAAAATGATAACAAACATTTTCACCATTCGAGAGAACGATTGACTCGACGCGAATCAGAAATCAGTCCGTTTTTTGGTTACAGAATGGACAATTTCAGTAATATCGATGTGAAATTCAGCACAGACATCCTTGATGAGGTATAGAAATAGAATCAGAGGCAGACAAACTTTCAAAATTTATGAATTCACCACAACATAGCAAAAATCCATGAAAAATTACTGTTTTCACTCGTGAAAATGGATATATATCAATTCATCCTTACTCAGTGAATCTTCACACAATTGAGGCGTGTAAAAGCTTAAATTGAAACTCTTCTCAAGATCTAGCTGGCCATTCCATTTGGAGAATTCAAAATAATTACAAGTACCGAGAATTTCAAAAGTGATAACAAACATTTTCACCATTCGAGAGAACGATTGACTTGACGCAAATCAGAAATCAGTACGTTTTTTAGTTACAGAATGGACAATTTCAGTAATATCGATGTAAAATTCAGCACAGACATCCTTGATAAGGTATAGAAATAGAATCAAAGGCGAACAAACTTTCAAAATTCATGAATTCACCACAAAATAGCAAACGTATATGAAAACCACTGTGTTTCGCTCGTGAAAATGGGTATATATCAATCCATCATATCTCAGTGAACTTTCACACAATTGAAGCTTGTTTTAGCTCAAATCGAAGCTCTTCCCAAGATCTATCTGGTCGTACTGATTGAACGATCCAAAATAGGCACGATCCTTCAAAAAATTGAAATCTCATAACACATAATCTTTTACCGTCGCAAAGAACCATCTGACCTGACACGATTCCAAAAATCAATACACATACTATTTGCATCTCCATAGTACACTTTCGGTCTGAACAGCATCATATCTTGTTATATAACTGCCCTCTTTCTAACATCCCAGACAGCACTGAAAGGTTTCACCGAAACTTTCACGGAAAGTTTTCACCGAAAGCTTTCTAACAGGTTTCTGAAAGCTTTCATAAGGCTTTCTCCTGTCCTTTCATGGGAAGGATACTATGAAACCTTTTTGAAACCTTTTTAGAAGCCTTTCAGCGCAAGGACCATCAGAATTTCCACATCTTTGCAGTGAAACTTTCAATGAAAGCTTTCAGAAAGGTTTCCTGAAACCTTTCACGAAACTTTGCCTTGCCAAGTGTCCGAAAACTTTCCGAAAAACTTTCTGAAACCTTTCAGAAGCCTTTCGGCGGAAGGTCCGATGAGACTTTCAGATCTTTTCAGGGGAAATTTTGATGAAAGCTTCCCGAAACCTTCCAGGGGCCTTCTGGCGCAAGGACCATCAGAATTTCTGCATCTTTGCAGTGAAACTTTCGATGAAAGCTTTCAGAAAGGTTTCCTGAAACCTCTCACGAAACTTTGCCTTGCCAAGTGTCCGAAAACTTTCCGAAAAACTTTCTGAAACCTTTCAGAAGCCTTTCGGTGGAAGGTCCGATGGAACTTTCAAATAATGCTCATAGGACAAATTTCGGTGAAAGCGTCCAGAAACTTTCGGGCAACTTCTTATGGAACCTTGCATTGCCAAGTCCAGATCACACATTCTCGTTATTTCTACCATAGGGCCATCCTCGCGACCGTGCATGCGACAGTCGACATCACGCAGTCTGCAGGGTCAAGTCTGGTCATGTTTGGGGAAGTCGGCTATCTTGATGGTTTGTTGACTATCCCCAGTTTCCTCGTGCAAGAGTGAATTTCACATGAATCATTTAGTTCGTAGTCAATTCTGCAAATTATCGAGTGCTGAGTGTGTCGGTTATTCTCTTGATTGAAGCCTGCTCGCCGATTCGTAGTGGAAATCTATTTGTGCAAATCGAGAACATTCTTGTGTTTTTTACATGTTTTCTGATTTTTCTGTTACTCACTTCCTGGTGGAGTATCCTCGTCGCGATGAGGACAAATAACCTCTGAACTCTGTTTTCGCATCAGACTTAATGAAGTAGTTTGCTCAATAAATTTGTAGAGCTGTGGAATTTGTGGATCAGATGAGTATATTTGTGCCTACTAATGACGTTGTTGAGTCTCAAGTCTTGAGCAAGGAGCAAGACCCTTTGTGTTAAAGAGAGCATATATTTTTAGGAAAATTGGTGCCAGCATATGTATTGTAGATAAACTCTACCACTTGCAGGGATGATAGTGCAATTATACACCTTGTCATACACAATATTCACAAAGATTCCTGGAGTCGACGTCAGTGATGGTTGCAGGATTCTGTCGAGGTAAGTCTTATAGTAGACTTTTCCTATTCAACACAACTGATAAGCGTAGACTTTCATTTCGTTCTTGGATGCTTTGTTATGGCCCTTTGTTATCATCATCAAATGGATTATGACAGTGCTTTTTACAAATCGTCATTGCAGAATATTCTCAAATCTTCCAATACAGCACAAACTCACTGTAGTCAAGATCAATTGATCTTGACTACTGTGATCTTGTGCAATACCCATTAACTCAGACTGTATTCAAAGTCCTTTCCTGATAAATTTATTGGCTAACCGATCCCATATGAAAACAGTTGAAATATCAAAGACTGTTTGGAAGCTTGGAGAAGTTCCGCTACCAGACTGGGGCCACAATAAGAAGTATCCTTTCCATATGTTAGGTCAGTTATTTCAAAGATACAATTTTTTGGGAAGAAATGAAGTCAAGTTTGGGGATTATGCTTCTGTGTTTTGGGCTTTCTTACGCCACGAACAGTCAACATATCCGAGAAGATACTCTCAAGAATAATTCAAATATGTAAAAATTCCTCATTGAGCTAAAACTATGTGACACTTTGCCGTAAAATCTGAACTAGTTCCTTACCCCAATTTTGGAGTCTAATCCAGTTAGGATATACTACCTATTCAACGTCAATTCTCGATTTGGCTTCCTCAGAGCTAATCTTATCAAATCCATTATAAGGGAAGTTAATATTATAACTGAATGGTCAAACAACATTTACTCAATCTACTATAAGGGGAGTGAATAGATTCAAACTATGCTAGGGATGATTTTATTACCATATCCCCTTTTCATTCAAGAAGGGGAGTACTAAAAAGTATCCAGTTTTTTTAGCTCAGTCCCCACAACTAGAAGAATGAATCTGGTCTGAACTTTAGATGAACACAACGGATGTAAAATACATTGTCAGTTTGACCAACATGGCTACTTTTTGGCTGTGAACAAAATCAGTTAATATCCGCTAACTCTTTTCTCAGATTTGCCATGAGCGGATACTTCTAACTTTGAAATAGTTCTAGTCCTCGTTCTAGAGGTAACTGCATCGAATCTCTATCGTTAAACTGTTTGTAAGAGAATTCAGGAGATTATAACTCTACAGTAAAAGATCCCATAAAATTTTTGAGGAATCTAGGTGCAACATACTCAGGATTTTCCTGAAATATTTCAGAAATATCACCATGAATCTTCCATGAAAGATTCCAGGAACATTTCCAACCGCGGACATAACTATATATCAGGAAGTTACGAGTGAAATCTTCCAGAGATCATTCACTGAATGGTTTTCGGGAGATTTCCGGAAGATTTTCAGGGATCTATCCATGAAAGCTCCCAGAAAAATTCCCAGCCGAGGACATGACTATATTCCAGGGATATTCCAGTGCAATATTCCTGAAATATTCCAATCGTTCAATAGAATATTTCTGGAATATTTCTGAAAGATTCCCGTGTTGCGTGGGCAGAAGCTCTCTAGCCAAAGTCCAAGTAGAATTAACATTGAGGCCGTTGCAGGGAGAGTTTTGGTAAGAACATTCAAAAACCTTTGGTCAACTTTTCATGGAATCTTGCTTATATTAGTCAAGTGTCTGTAAACTTTCTGGACACTTTCTGTAAGCTTTCAAGAACTACTCAGCGAGAAGTTGAATAATATTCCTCGGCCCTTGCAGGGAAAGTTTTGATGGGAGCTATCAGAAAGTTTTCATGACATTACATGAGACCTTGCATTTTTGAGTGACCGAAAACTTCCTTGAAAACTTCCTGAATCCTTTCAAAACATGTACTCAAAATGAGACCGTCCAATGAAATAGGATCAAATTCCCTCCCAATGAGGTATATATGAGTCATTTCGGAGCATTTCGGCCAGAGCCGTCACCAGAGGGGTCCGGGAAAAATCCAAAAAAATTTTTTTTCCTTCAATACTATGTTTATAGAGTACAAAAAAATTCTTTTGGGATTTTTCCGATGCCCCCATGGGCCCTAGGGCCCATAGAAGGTCTATTTTAGGCCCTTTTTCGGCCAATTTTTCAAAAATCATAGCTCCGACTAAACTCAATTTTTTTCACGTATTTGGGCGCATTTTCTTCGTTGAGTTTAGCACTTTCAAGGGAGAAATAGTCAAGAATCAAAAGTGCGGCCCAGTGACTTCTAGGAGCTATTTGCTGAGAGCAGATTTGAGCGATTTTTGGGCCTGCTCCAAAGCGATGTACACTGAGAGAAATTATGTAATAAAATTTGTTACCCCGGGAACAATTTTTATTAATCGCGTCAATACCAGAGCACCAGCAGGAATCGCAATAGATTTTGTTCCTGAATTAACAGTTTTTACTCACTCGTCAACAATTTTTGTTGATCCCGTTCAAGAACTTTTAAAACTGGCTCGTTTGTAAAATTTATTGATTCCTCAATAAAAGTTATTGATTCGCATGTAAAATTTGTGCCGAGTTGGAAAGGAGGAATCGTTGAATTTCCGCGATTCCTGTATCTGCCACCAGGTGGCTCACAAAGTCTTTGGCATCGATGTTACGACCAATATTTATTCATTACGGACAACCAACTTGACGAATAATAGACAATCCAATGTCATCGATGCCAGATTTCCATGATTAACTGGGAATGTATTTTATTTTCCGCGTATTGTGTCTATCGGCTAGTAATCAGCTCGTTTAGAGGTGGATTGGGCTTACTCGCAAGCGGTCAAATTTGACATGGTTTGTATATAATGCGAGTTCCAAAATCTCCACACGAACATAAATTGTTTGCATGAACCCGTGTATGCGATATCGGTATACGTAAGATAATGTATAATGATGTGTGAACACATATGTAAGAACTTGTAGAAGTAACAATATGTGAGATAATAAGTCTAATTCTAAGTGCGTGAATATAATATGATCAATGTGATTGAGCGTGCTTCGTACTTTAAAACTGCATATGATCCGTTAAAAACTGACTGACTACTTCATATATAATATATCATTTTGAAATTTAGTTGGGCGCCAGTATCAAAATTTGTGTCATCGTCAACAAAATTTGTAAACTGGTTAATAAGATTTACTCCCGCGTTAATAAATTCTGTTACCGTTTCAACAAAAACTGTTGAGACACCTGCTGGTGCCACGGTATAGACGTGTTTATAAAAATTACTCCTCAGTTAACGAAAACTATTAGTAAATTTCTCTCAGTGTAGCTCCTACTAGACATGTGATAGTCGACTTCCATTGGTAGTCATTTTGAAGGTCTTGAAAAAACCCTCAATTTGACCACTAGTATTAGAAGTCGATTATCATACTTTCCATAGGAGCTACAGTTGATCCAACTGGAGCTGTTTTGCGAAAAAGCCAAACATAGAGCTCAATTTACATAAATCGTTTTTTTATTCCTGACCTTTAAACTGTGCGACCATGTTTTTCAATACAAGAACTATCAACATCAACAAGAATCTGAGTAAAGGAATCATCCCCTGATTTTTGGCATACATTTAAGAATACAGTTTTTGATAATTTGCTTAGAATGACAACATAGGTATGGCTCTCATATGCTTTCATCCGACATCTTTTGGAAACCTTTCAGTAACCTTCCAGCAAAAGTTTCGGGGAGCTGGTTTCATCGACACCTCCTGAAAACCTTTCCGAAACCTTTCAGTGAAAGTTTCGGAGAGCGGGTTCCATCGACAGCTTTCCAAAACCTTTCCGAAAACTTTCAGTGAAAGTTTTGGAGAGCGGGTTTTATCGACAGGTTTCCAAAACCTTTCCGAAACCTTTCAGTGAAAGTTTTGGAGAGCGGGTTTCATCAACACTTTTCGGGAACGTTTCAAAAACCTTCCAGGGAAAGTTTTGGGGAGCTGGTCTCGTCGACACCTTTCGGAAACCTTTTAGAAACCTTTCTGTGAAAGTCTTAGAGAGCGGGTTCCATCGACAGCTTTCCAAAACCTTTTCGAAACCTTTCAGGGAAAGTTTTGGGGAGCCGTTGCTATCGACAGCTTCCGGAAACATTTCAGAAACCTTTCAGTGAAAGTTTTGGAGAGCGGGTTCCATCGACAGCTTCCCAAAACCTTTCCGAAACCTGTCAGTGAAAGTTTTGGAGAGCGGGTTCCATCGACAGCTTTCCGTAACCTTTCCGAAACCTTTCAGTGAAAGTTTTGGAGAGCTGGTTTCATCGACACCTTTCGAAACCCTTTCAGAAATCTTTCAGCGAAAGTTTTGGGGAGCCGTTTTTTTGAGAGCTTTCGGAAACCTTTCAGAAACCTTCCAAGAAAAGTATCGAGCAACGAGTTTCGTTGGCACCTTTCAGAAACCTTTCAGTAAAAGTTTTGAGCAACGAGTTTTGTCAGCACCTTTCAGAAACCTTTCAGAAACATTTCAGCGAAAGTTTCGAGTAGCTGTTCGTTGGCTTTCCTTCAGAAACCTGTCAGTGACAATTGCTGGATCTCTTTCAAGAAAATTTTCACGAAAGTTTCCCTGTAGTAATCTTTCCGAAAATCCTGTAGGGAACCTTTCCTGAAAGGTGTTCAGCAACTTTCGTTGAAACCTTTCGAAAAGTTTTGTGGAAAGGGACATACTTAACTTTCCGAAAGCTTTCTATGAAAGCTTTCGGAAAGGTTTCGAACCTTTCACTGAAAGCTTTCTGAAAGGTTTCGGAAAGGTTTCGATGCTGTCTGGGATGAACCTTTTCCAACCGACCGCAAGCATTAGAAGTCTTACGAAGGAAAATAATAAAAGTGACGAATTCGTGAATCGAGTAGTACAGGCAGTACGGGACCTTTAAATTTTTATGAGCACGGCGACGCCAGTGCGACGTTGACTTCTCCCTCAACTCGAGCGTATATAGATTACATATGTACCACAAGTATAGTTCTAACAAATTTTTTCTCTAATATAGAATTCGTCAGAGTAACCCCACTTTTTCTTAATATTCACAAACACATTCTTACACACAAACATCTCATTCAACCCAGCATCATGCACACCCAACAACACTCCACAGCTCGATCAGTTCGTACCCGTCTCTGGAAGGGAATGAATCTCTTAAAAAAATTTCTCTCATTCCAAACTCAACGAATTCTTTCCTTTTCTATACATTCCATCGTTGGGCAAAAATTGCACACCATATTTAACCGGAAATAGTGTGATAGCCACAAAAACAGTATTTCAGTGCGGTCTACTGTGAAGTGAAGCTTGTGAGTGAATTAGTGCATTTCAACACCAATCGACCTGTTAGCCACGCGGCTGTTCTTCAAAGAAGTTGCTGCGGGCCGATGAGGATCGAGATTTGCACCAATAGTCCGAGAGCCAGTGAATTTTTTCATGTTGCTATTTATCAACGGTATACCCTATGTACTTTTGCTATTTGAGGCCCGAGAAGAACAAAAACCGATTGCTGCAAGTGGGAGGTTGGGGGCCCAGTCAGTGAATGCGTTTGGGACTTGTCGTGAAATACGGACCCCCAACAGAAATTTATCAACGCTGAAACCTATTTTTCCTTGCTATTTGATCAAATTGAAGACGAAAAAAACATTGCTGCAGAATCGTAGCCGGGGTTAACCTCTGCTGCCAGCGGTGCGAACATGTAAAAAATAAAGCGCATCTGCTGAAATTTATCATAGCTGAAATTTTGTGTACAGCTAGATTGTACGCCGAAAATCTCAAAAAAACTTTGCTGCAAGCTGTTTGGTGGGGGAGAACGGATGCTGCAGCTCCTAAATGTGGGACCTACCCAGTGTACCTGTTGGTTTGTTTACTAAATTAGGTGGCTGAGTTCTTCTTGATTGTACCTTAAAAATGAGCAATTCCGAAGTAAATTTTGATGCTGAATCAAAATTTGACATTAGTTTTGATATAGAGAATCTCCTGGATTGGGTATCTTACAATTTTGGTTGATATATCTGGTTTAAGCAAAAACCTAGAACGTCACGCTTCGCTGAAACCATTTCAGCCGTTAAAAAATATACACCAGGATTATTCACACGGCCACTAATAATGTCTTATGATAGTTATCTTTCCAAACTAATCCGGCGATCAACCCATGCAACATGTTTGTCTTTCGGCTTTTGGAAATCGTCACATGAAGATAACGCGACTAGATAAAAAGTGCGTGGCCAGACGCTTCTCAATGCCTAAATTGGCTCTATGGTCGTATTTCCATTCCCTGCACGGAAGTAGAATTAGAAATACCAAGAAAAGCAATTCTTGATCCCTTACCCGTATCTCTTATCTTCTCTTCGGTCATATTGTCAAAGTATTTCGTGTATCTATCTTGACGCACTCGAGTGTAGTTTAAAAATTTCTCTTCACTTGAAACAGAGGAACTCAGAATTCTCCTCGAGGTCGAAAAAGTAAAAAAATGTGGATGATCAACAAAGTATTATAATACCCTTATGCTTGTTTGTGACCTTGATACAAAGATTTATAGATTGAATGTGATCATATTGAGTCTTCACATTCGATTCAAATTGCCATATTCATTTTATTAATTGTTTCTTAGAGTTCTCACAAGATAAAGCATTGATTAATAATCTTCTCACAATGAACTTGGTATCACTCTTGCACATACGAATCATTAAGAGAATCACTTTTCATCTCGCCCTTGTTTGGCTACAGAATTTATTCTCTCCTCTACCACGTAGTCGTTTTGCGGCTTCGCAAATATACGTTCTGAACGAGAGATTGCGATGCGGGAGTTTTCTGGATTTATCCGATGTCTGGAGTTGGCTTGTTCTTCGACTGCTTTGATCCATCTCATACAACCATGAAATGAGCCAAGGCGAAGCAACGCCGGCACGTCGCTTTGCTCCTCTCTTCCGCCGGAAACCATCCTAAATTAATACAAGTACTTGGTTAATGACGAATTCTGATCGCAGAACAGAACTCCATCAAACTCTATTTAGCCCTCTCCAGGCTCTCATATGGTTGAAAGATGAGAGTATGTCAACTACAATACTGAATTGATTTCAAATGAATGAAATAATTTCGACATACCTTATTGACGTATTGTCAAATGTCCACTGATGAAATGTGATTTGGTAGTTCGTATTTCTTTCACTGGCCAGAGACGAATTCGTCATTTCCGAAAAATTGCCCATGATTCTGTCGGTAGGTTATGTAGCATTCGAGGTTGAACAATATTATGATATTGATATTGATAGTTGGTACCTTGTTGCCATATACAGATGAGCAGACGACAAAACTCGAGTGTACATAAATATTAATCGAAATATTTTTAGTTACATTGTCTCAATGTAGCAAAGCTCAGAGCGAGTGAAATAACGTGAATAATTGCGAACGGGGAATATGAGAACGATACAGCCAATTTGTGTTTTCTGTGAATCTAGGAAGAAAGACGTAGACGTGATCCTATTCAACGAAAAAAGCTTGGAAAAATGTATATCTATTTTAGAAATAAAGAAGAAGAATGGCCTGACGGGACAAAACGCAAGGTTACCATTATCTGCCAATGACAAACAAGGTTATCATTCAAAATGCCGCAGTAACTTCTTGGCAGTGAATGCCAAATACAAAACTAAAGCTAATGAGATTGCGGAGCAAATTCGATGTAATGAGCCCACGCTACAACAAGATCGCGTGACGTTACCTGCTCCGCTGTGAGTATAGTTGAGATCATGTCTTACAGATTGATCTCTGCTGATTCAATTTGAATCTGTCAATTATTAAGTACAAATGGCTTCCTCATCTGTTCTGTTTGAAACTCACGGATATCCATGATCGAATTTCTGAACAGAGGCATCATTGAAAGATGTGAGGCAAAGGGAGACAATGTACCAAACGAGCAAAATTCCCAGGATGTCTCGATACTGGACCAAAGTCTCGATCATCGTCTCGTGTCGGGCATAAATCAGGTAGCTTCATCAACTTTGGTCTCGCCAAATAAGCTATACGCGATGACAACTAAGGATAGCGAAGATGAAATCAACAACTGCACAAATGAGACCTGCTCGACAATCGAGTGAGTTTTGGAATTGAAAAGGCAGAGAGACGATGTCATTTCTTGGATATTATGCGAGTAAATCATTTGCGACAAGATTCGTGAAACCATCATTTCAAATTGTTGAGAAAAAATTAAACTTTGATTCTTGGAGATCGCCCAAGATGAGTCATTGTCTCATCTGAATTTGAGTAATTTCGAAGCATTTCGACAGATAAAGAAGATCACTTCGGAGTCAGCTCAGAAAGTGCTAAATTCTGCTGTTACAAAAACAGCTTCTGAAAATCGCCAGGCTCAACTATCAATTGGGAACCACTTTTCTCTTGAAAACACTAGTTATTACAAAGCAAATGCGCTGAAGAAGTCAAAACAAGTTGAACTCCAATCAGAGCTATTTTCCAAGACTCGGCTATAAAACGACCGAAAACGAGTCTTTTACACACCCAAGGGCACAAGGGAAGTTTCGAAAAAATTAAAAAAAAAATTTCCCATCATTTTGAGATAGCATTAACAGAAAAAATCATTTTTGATCGTCTGTGCGCAAATCAGTCATTTGCACACTGTTTTTCGCTTTTCATTCGCTCACAGAAGATCAAAAACCATAGTATGACATTCGGGCGCAATGGTTTTCGCTTTCTCGCCTGCGGCTCGGGCCTAAAAAAGTCACTTGAAGTGCGAAAACCATCGTTCGCGCCCTTGTATCAGAATATACTATGAGAATTTTTTTTCAACCCCCCCTGATAATGGTCGAAATGCTCTGAAACGCCTCGTATAGTATAAGAAACAAGAAATTGCTTCGCATTCGAATGTAGTTTGAATCTCCCTGATCGCTTGGTCCAATTCATTCACCGTTATACCTATATTCTTATCACGTGGTAATTATGTAATGTCTTACGCAGAAAAGGAGCAGAAGATCTCTCTTCAAGACGAGAAGAAGAAGAAGAAGATACATTTCTACTGAGGTTGAGTCCTTCTCCCATGCGCGATCTATGTGAAGATGTTGGTCACATGGTTGAAAACGAACAATATCGTAACACCGCAATCGATGCTCAATGTTTCGATGTGACGATTCCAACAACACTGAAAGAAGTACGAATGGCACAACCAGAATCGTCTTCGATTGAACCAAATTCATTTGTCAGCAGAGAAAAAATGTGTAAAGATTCAAGTTTCTGTTCTCAAAACGAACAACCTGATTTTGAAGGCCCGAGCCAAACTTCACGGAATTCCGTAGATCCATCCACAGAGTCCCAGACAGATGATGCAGAAACCCTCTCGACTCATCAAGAATCGGGTGAAAAGTTGATCGTCGAGGACGTGTATATCTTTTGTTCCAAAACTCGAAAGAAATTCCACGGTCGGGATCAGGACCTCCGTTCATCATCCGAGGCAGTTATCGAAAATTTTCGGTCGCAAGCAACAGAACTCAATGATAGTGATATACTCAACAATATTTCTCGGCGTGATTCGCAAAACGAAAGAATCCTCTACCATCATATTTGTAAAGTTAATTTCGAGAATACTTTCAAATCAAGTATGAAAACTCGAGCGGAGAAGTCAAATACGACGAAACAGAGAGATACTCGACTGATAGCCTTTCAGCAAGTTTGCTCCTTCGTTAATGAAAATATAATCAAGAAACACAAAGTATATTTCCTCGAATTTCTAGAAAATATGTACGTCCAAAGACAGGCTGAAATGTATGCCATCAAAGAAGATGGTGATGGAACAGTTTCATCGCGGTATCTCAAAGACCGTTTGAATAGTCACTTCCCTACAGAGATATCGATCGTTACTGTGAATAATCGCAAGCTTGTAAAACCTCGAGGTGCTATTGTGATCTCTGACCAAGCTGGGATTACCAATCTTGCTGAAGAAGATATCGTTCTACAAGCTGCTCTAATCTTGAGGAAAAAAATTTTGAGTATTGAGAAAAAACCGCTACCCGATGACCTCAAAACGTCATCCTTGATAGCAGGTGAATGTGATATCCCGAAAATATTGGATGATTTCTTGAAAACAATGTTGAGTGGTGGTCATAGCCGGCGTCTACGGAATAAAATGTGCCGGAGACAAGTTGATTCAATATCACAAGACTTGATTTATGCTGTATCAAATGCCAGAATCAAACCCTCTAAACATATTGTTCTAGGCATAACACTTAAAAGTCTTACTAATAGCAGAAAAGTTATCGACGTTATCAATCGTTATGGTCACTGCTGTAGTTATTCTACATTGGAAGGTATCGAGACTGAAGCCACGTTCTCAGCATCAAGCTCATCAGATGTATGCCCGCCCGATATCTCGCGCAAGGGAAACTTGTGTACGGGCGTGGCCTGGGATAACTCTGATGGCTTCGTTGATACTATCAATGGCAAAGACACTCGGCATGACACTGTTGGTATTATTTTCCAGCTAGAGGATGAGAGCTTAGAAAATGTCCAGGAAAATCTTGATGGGGGCTCGAATTCGTCTCGCAAACGGCGTCGTATGTACGATGCTGTTGAACCTGAACTCGAATCATACACGAAGAAACCCAAATTAGCAGGTCATTTACTACGCCCATCTTTCATCGTGCAGCTTCCTGAACCAAAAAATTTCAGATCTGTTCGTCAAATTGACTTCCTGCTGTTGCTATCACATGCTCTAAAGATAGAAGGAACCTCCATGTTCGTCGGCTGGAATAGCCTCATTACCAAAGATATGTTCAAAAAACAGATAATCTCTTACCTGACGACTATCAATCATTCACCAACCAACATCAATGTAGTAATTGAAACTATGAAACAGTCTCTGAAAATAGCAGACGAATGTGGACAACAGTACATGGAAGTGACGTATGATCTCGCGATAGCAAAAGTAGCTCTTCAACTTCAATGCACAGAGAAATCGTTGTACTCCCGGCTATTCATCCACGTTGGACCATTTCATATCATGATGTCGTACTTCAAAGCAATTGGAAAATTTATCGAGAATTGTGGTTTGACGAACATCATGGTCAACAGTGAACTCATAGCTAGTGGATCAGTCAGTAGTTTCCTAACTGGAAAGCATTTCAATCGATGCAAAAGGTTACATCCTCTGGTCAGTGTAGCTATCGAACAACTGCATTTTGAAAGTTTCTTGGAGTCGAGCAAGTTCAAAATCACTGACCGTATGAAAGATTACGTAATAGGTTTCAAAGAAAATCGCGCGATTGAGCCGCAAATTGAAAATGAAAGAGTTCTCGAGCTTTTTGAAGAATATGAAAAGTACAGAAAAAAGACACTGAAAGGATCACACGGCAAAACCGCTCAGTACTACATGTTGTACGTAAAACTCGTTCAATATTACCTTATATTAAAAAGGAGTGTGTGTACATCCAATTTTGAGCTGTTTAAGTACATATTGCCGAAGATCAATAACCTGTTCTTCACATTCAATCATCAGAATTATGCCAGATATCTTGTGGTCTACAGCAATAACTTAATGAGAATTGATGAAACTCATCCTGGTTTGAGAGAACAGTTTGAGAAAGGATCTTTGGGAATTAGGAGAACTGGGAAACCGTTTTCAAAACAGCCTATCGATCTTACTCTAGAGCAAACCATCAATGCAGATGCTGAGAGTAAGTTGACAGGGATTATCAACTCGTCGAATTCTATTTCAGCTCGACAAAGATGGTGCAAGTTCCATTCCATCAAGATGGCAATCATCAGCCACGTTATGGAAGTGACAGGACTACGAAAAAAACAAGATGTGACTGCAGATCTTCAACCAAGTCGCATCAAGAGGTATTCAGAGCAACTCTCCCGTTTCATCGAACAAATCAGGCAGAATATCAATCCCTTTGCAAATCACCTACAGAAAGATAAGTTGTACAATATCAGCAGTGGCCAATCAGCCAATGAAAAAGTGACCGATTTCTTGCTATCTGTTGAGAACTTTGGGCAAGAGTTGAGAGAAAATTTCACTGAGGAATCGGCTGACGATGAATCCAGACTGGAGCGAGCAATAAACCGGGTCAAAATTCAAACGTTTGCAACAGCAGTCAAGAAAACTGTCAAGATTGCAGGAAAACTGGTTGAGGTCAAAATACAGCGAGATCTCTTCGGGAGGCTTCTAGCGATTTCTCTGAAGAAAAATCTGGACTTCCGCAAAGTGTTAACTCATCCATTAACACCGGTTCCTCTATCCTTGTGTCATATGGATGGAGCCATATGTAAGACGGAAAAATCGGCTCTCATGAAAGCTCTAGATATAGATACAGCGAAGGAAGAGCTCCAATACATCGATGAAATAATTTATGATGGCTTCTTTTTGCTCCATACCATGAAAGATGTACCCTTACATTTGGAAGTATTTCATTCAAACTTCTCCAAATAGTCACTAAGAAAAAAGCTGCACGTGTGGTTGTTAGTTTTGATCAGTATTTCGAACCATCCGTCAAAGACTATGAGCATACACTGAGAAGTACTGTGAGACAGGATGATTATCAAATCGATGGTCGCCACCAAGTCCGACAATCAAATTTGTCTAAAGAGTTGAGGAACATCTCATTCAAAGAAGCCCTGGTTAATTTCATCATCAAAGACTGGACGCATCCTAGGTTGATTCCGTTTTTCGACAACAGAGAGATCTACGTGAGCCACAAATCATGCTTCAGTTTCCAAAAAGTCGACGACAAAATCATAAGGACTGAAGTGCCATCTTTAGCTACGCCTTTGCATGAAGAGTCTGATACAAAATTGGTTTTTCATGCATGCCAAGCGCAACCAGAATCAAATGTCGTCGTAAGATGTTCTGATACTGATATTTTAGTAATCATGCTGGGAAGTATGAAATCTCTGAACCGCAATGTCAAGGTGTGGTTAGACATGGGCGTCGGAAACCATGAAAAAATAATAGATGTGAACTCAATGTATAATAAGCTAGGTGAATCGGTGTGTCGAGCATTGCCTGCTTTTCATGCATTCACGGGTTGCGACTCAAACCCTTCATTTTTCATGAAAGGCAAGAAAAGGCCATTTTCCATCATGAAGGGAAATCCAGATTTCGTTGAAGCCTTTTCGAATCTAAGCGATTGCTCAGACATAGGCTCAAGCAATACTTTCAGATTCAATCTTGAAAAATTTGTGTGTTCGATGTATGGCTGCAAGAAAATGTCTGAAGTCGATGAAGCCCGTCTTTTCCTATTTGAGAAAGCATTCGGTTGCCGAAATGAGCAAGAGCAGTTCAATAAGATGAAGACGTTCGATGGATCAAAACTCCCACCCTGCAAACTAGAATTACAGCAGCATATCAAACGCACAATATACATTGCAAAGATCTGGAGTAACGCTCATCTCCAAAAACCTTCAGAGCTGTCAGCCACTGATCACGGATGGATCGAAGTCGATGGCAAACTACACTTCAAATGGTTTGAAGGTGATCAAGTACCATCATCGGTTGGGGATGTCCTAACTCAAGAGCACACTGTGCCCCCAGGATCAGCAGAGGATGGAAGTAAGTGAAGGGGCCATCCAAGCATTAGAAATTGAGGATCAAGTATACTCCGCAAAAATTTTCGTACTTAAAGAAATATCTACTTCGGAAAGTATGCTGATTTCATAACATTCTTCCACCGAAAAATCCGGCGCATTGCGGCGACCCACCAATAATAGTTATACTATCCGAAGCTTTCACGGATTCTTCAATTCAGAAATGTGTTTTTACTGCTATGAGTTTTAGTTACAGCGTAGAATCGTAGTTGACTTGTCGTTTCGATATCTTTCACATAAATTCTCTCGAAATTAGAAGTGACCACTCATCGATCGATTCGGTTATCGAAAATTTGTGACGAGCAGGCAGACAAAATATTGGAGAAGTGAGGAGTTGCATATATTCAAAACGGTTTATGCGAATGGCACTTCATAATTACGACACGCTCCGTATGACTGCCGATTCGTATCTATTTATGTATATATGCATAAATGTATATAAATTTCATTCTTCCGAGAGCATTCGATAATATTGTCTTTCTCTTTCTTTATAATATAGGAATTGAAGAGGACTGTGATGATGAATACCTTGATGTTGAGGGAGAACATGTTCATTACGACAGTGGGGACTCCAGTGACGAAGACGACCCGGACTCGTTGTCAGATTGAAAACTGTTCAGAGAGATATGTGAGAGATTTTTAGAGGGGGAGAAAAATGAGAGGAATTACAGAAAATTTCTGATGTATCGTCTAGTTATTGTAATAAGCTTACCCTAGTGAATGGTCAATTCAGGAATAGCATTACCATGTTCAAAAGTTGAATATAATAAAATGTTGAATTGTATTTATTTGCAATGATTATCATCTGTCGAGTTCGTACGAGTATGCATCATCGTAAATTGATTTTGGCACTTTGGAACTACCCGCTCAAACTCGAGTAAACGGATTGAGAAACGGATTTCCCATTACAATCAACGTCAGCTGTTTGTGCAATATTCGGTCAAAAACATCTATCCCCGACCGCGTTTGCATTTAGTGACAGATAGTGTTGTCGAAATTTGAAGTTCAGAAAGATGCTCTGGTTTCTTGGTAATTCATCGTTTTGGTAACATTCAATTCTTGCGCTCGAGTAAAAGCACTCATTCCTAGCAACGGGAGACTAGAAAACTCACAATGGTTAAATCAAGTCGAATTTTGATTAATCGTAATTCAAGACCAAAAATCATTTTTGGCAAGTACACGAAATACTTTGACAGTATGGCCGAAGGGAAGATAAGAGATACGGGTAAGGGATCAAGAATTGCTTTTCTTGGTATTTCTAATTCTACTTCCGTGCAGGGAATGGAAATACGACCATAGAGCCAATTTAGACATTGAGAAGCGTCTGGCCACGCACTTTTTATCTAGTCGCGTTATCTTCATGTGACGATTTCCAAAAGCCGAAAGACAAAGATGTTGCATGGATTGATCGCCGGATTAGTTTGGAAAGATAACTATCATAAGACATTATTAGTGGCCGTGTGAATAATCCTGGTGTATATTTTTTAACGGCTGAAATGGTTTCAGCGAAGCGTGACGTTCTAGGTTTTTGCTTAAACCAGATATATCAACCAAAATTGTAAGATACCCAATCCAGGAGATTCTCTATATCAAAACTAATGTCAAATTTTGATTCAGCATCAAAATTTACTTCGGAATTGCTCATTTTTAAGGTACAATCAAGAAGAACTCAGCCACCTAATTTAGTAAACAAACCAACAGGTACACTGGGTAGATCCCACATTTAGGAGCTGCAGCATCCGTTCTCCCCCACCAAACAGCTTGCAGCAAAGTTTTTTTGAGATTTTCGGCGTACAATCTAGCTGTACACAAAATTTCAGCTATGATAAATTTCAGCAGATGCGCTTTATTTTTTACATGTTCGCACCGCTGGCAGCAGAGGTTAACCCCGGCTACGATTCTGCAGCAATGTTTTTTTCGTCTTCAATTTGATCAAATAGCAAGGAAAAATAGGTTTCAGCGTTGATAAATTTCTGTTGGGGGTCCGTATTTCACGACAAGTCCCAAACGCATTCACTGGCTGGGCCCCCAACCTCCCACTTGCAGCAATCGGTTTTTGTTCTTCTCGGGCCTCAAATAGCAAAAGTACATAGGGTATACCGTTGATAAATAGCAACATGAAAAAATTCACTGGCTCTCGGACTACAAGTTTCATCTCAGAGGGGACCACAAGAAACCGCACCTACGTTGATGAGTCCTAGTTATTTAAGCTTACTCACTATTAGATTACCCACCCCCATATGAAGTAATATATATACGTGTGATTTAACCTGAAGAAGGACATAATTAGATGTCCGAAACGCGTTGTTTACCTAATCATAAGTATATTCAAAAGGACAGTCCAAGAACAGCATCAAAATCATAACCACTACTGTTTACAAAGGTGGGTATATATATACCTTATGTATATAGATATATTGGACCCCTCTCGCATACTGATATTATCAGAGGTCTTGACATAGAGCCCCTCTCACATACATTAGGGGCCTTTGAAAATAATGTGTTTCTATACTTGGAAAGCACAGATGGAATTCAGTTGACTTGATGATTAAAATTGAATGAACACATGAACTTTCGGAAAATTAGTATCATCAGAGACCCCAGATTTCAATTTTAGGAATACTTCAGAAAATTTAAATTTATCAATTCTCAACTGATCCCAAAATTTGGACATGGGATCATCCCTCTGAAATACAGAAAATCTTAGCGGGCATGCTTTGAACTCCAATTCAATATTCCAAGACTGACTTTATCTCTGAAAATGACCCGTATGAGTCATTTTGAACAAGTATTCTAGGATATTGAAACTGGAACATCGACTAGAATCATTAGAATAACCAGAACTGATTCAGAGGCCCAAACAACAGTTACATTCAGTATTTGTTCAATACATCTTGAGAACAACAAAATTCATAAACTAACTTTCTAAATTTTGTTCACGAAACCTTTGGAACTCAAGTAATTCCCAACGGATTCAGGTAACTGAACATGGAATCATCCCTCTGAAATGCGGGGATCTTGGCGGACATGATTTAAACTCCAATTCAATATTCCAAGCCTGATTTTATCTCTCAAAGTGACCCGGATACATAATCTTTACCAAGTATCATCGGATATTGAAATTGGAACCATGATTAGCATCATTAGAATGATCGGAACTGGTTGACAGGGCCAAACAAAATACTCACATTCTGTATTCATTCAATACATCTTGAGTACAACACGATTCATGAACTAACTTTCTGACTTTTGTTTACAAAACCTTTAGGACTCAAGTAATTCCCAACGGATTCAGATGACTGAACTTGAATTCATCCTCCTAAAATGCAGGGATCCTAGCACACATGATTTAAACTCCAATTCAATGTTCCAAGATTGACTTTATCTCTGAAAATGACCTGGATACGCCATTTTGACCAACTATTCTAAGATATTGGGACTGGAACTTTGTGGACAAAGTGTCCGATTGAATTTAAAATTGTTGGATTCTCGTGTAGCACTACTACTGAAAAGTTTCGGAAAGGTTTCAGGAAACCTTTCTGAAAGCTTCCATCGAAAGTTTCTCTGCAAAGATATGAAAAATTCTGATGGTCCTTGCACTGAAAGGCTTCTGAAAGGTTTCAGGAAGGTTTCGTGGTATTCTTTCCATGAAATCACAGAAGGAAGCCATATGAAAGCTTTCCGTGAAAGGTTTCATGAAAACCTTTCAGTGCTGTCTGGGATGTTCTTGGTCAAAATGGCGATTTTTTTAGAAAACGCTAAAAAAGGCCTTTATGCAAACTTCAAAAAATTCTAGCGGACGTAAAAAATTTTCTATGGAGGGTGAAGCTCTGGAAAAGTACTATCTTTGGTGCTTCCTTTCATGTAAAGAATTGGCGAAAAGATCCGCGGGGGTCGTGAGCACGGATTGGCCGAAATATACTGATCTGAACCATATATTATTGCATGATCTGAAAATTTATATATCTTGACTAGAGTTTGTATCACAAATGGAATTATGTAAATCTTATTAAGTCCGCATCGGGGGAGACTTGACCTATTTTTGGCATGCAAGCTGTGGCACGGTGGTCCTTCCATCGTGGCCACATCATCCTCATCGAAATCGGTCGGTGTTGATTTTTCTAAAGGTGAGGCCACCCCGCAAGTGTCGAATAGCGTCACTTGCGGTTGTCAGGCTCCCAATGCACAGTGAGTAGCTTCTAGTTGAAGTTTCGCTCCAAAGCAAGGAGCAGCGTTTGATGGCGAGAACTCGAGTCGAGATACCAAAAGTTTTATCGTTCTGTCCTTCTTTGAGAATCTTGAACAATTGTATTTCAATTGTCAAAATAATTGGAGTTGAATTTAATTCAAAATTGAGATGAAATAGGAGTCAAGAATATTGGAAGTTGTCTCTGCTGCACGGTTCTTTGGCTGTGGCGTTCGCCCAGTCTGCGAACGAGATATTTCCATGCTTTGTGGGTTATACGTCCCGTGTAAGTTTCCACAAAGATCTCCGTATAATCTCCAGAGTTCCCATGAATTCCCCCCAATGTTGATTATACCTGATCCGAAAGAACGATTCATTCGGCTAATAATTTCGCACTGTTCCAGTCTGTGGACTGCTCAAAAGTGGCATTGCCGCGATTTTTGGACCGCAGAATTCTCATACTGCAGCTCACGTGCAAAGTATTTGTGATACGATGGAAATACCGCACCTAGAAACTCGATGGGATCCAAGACTGAAGAGGGAAGGATGTCTCGTGAATCTCTTCCCGAACCCATCCACCCTATCGAGTGTGAGTATAATCTGCTGATAATATGTGTCTCAGCATACAGAAGACGGCGAACATTCGTTCATCTTACTCGGAGATTGGAAAACTCCCAACAAATAAAGGTTAGGAGGATCATATAGCGATTTTGCAGTGAGCCAGTTTCTCGCAAGCCGGTCTCTTTCAAGCGGGTCTCCCTGTTGCTATCCTTCCCTCTAATCCCAAGGATGCTTAGGATGGGATTGATGATACTGTCAATCCATTCTCTTTCCATATGAGGGAATCTACCAAACCTTGAAATTTTGGACCATCCGCGGAAGAAAATCTTTTTCCTTCTCGTTGCCTTTGAAACCGATTCCATAGTGTTTTGGTACCTCTAAAATGTGAAGAAAATTCTGCCCACCATTTTTGAGAGATGTTTATCCTCTGAGAACAATGAGGTGGAATTAGTCTGTTACGTTCTCGTTACTATCAGAGAGGCTCTCCACATGGCCGGATCGTGAATAGTGCAGTATGATAGTTGATAAAGAAGTTGTTGCATCCATTTAATCGAATTCCATTACCAGAATCGAGCATCTTTTCGTTATACTCATCAAGTTTCATTTTTCCTATGTCCACAGAGTTGTCGAGAGTATATGCAATTTTCCTCATTCAAAGCTCGCCCACTTAAATTATGACAAGCTTGCAGTATGAAAATGACATGAGAACTACATACAGAGTCCACAGCTATAGTTCAGACCTATTACGTGCATCTTTTTTGACCGAAAAAATCAGCTTTCAGAGGCTGAACAAGTTTCTCGAGCTCTTCTCTCAAATAACAATCGTTATAGCCACTCCATTGGAGTGCATGGTAATCAAGAGGCGCGGTAGCGCCTCGCTGGCGAGTATGAGCAGACGTCAAATCGAGCGAGGCGCTGTGCCTATCTATACTTTGAATTGGGGTTTTTTAACCTCACACTTTTTTTCTACTCGGATTATTAACCCCTTAACGTTGCTCACAGAGCTCTGCAATGCTTTAGCAAAGCCTTTCTGAAGCGATTCAGAGTTCTATACAATTATTTTCTCAATCCGAGCACTGGATGCGTTCTATTCAGCACCGCAAAATTCATGCCTTCGTTTTCCAACTCAGTTCGATTCCACCAGCCCCGTGCTTCGACTCGAGGAATATCGAAACGTCTCTACTACACATGTGTTGGGTGTATAAGATGGTCGAGGAAGAGAGAGAGATAGAAGCGCGTGCGCAAGATCTTCCTGTCCGGTTGACGGCAGTCTGCAATGAGGCTGTCTGCTGCGTACCGGGCAACGCGGGCACCGACCAGCTGGTTTGTTATCGCGGATGAATGAATTTTCGAAATATCTGAATTTCTCGATTCTATAGTTATTGCATCAGATGTGGATACTCTAAACTAGCCACGACTGAAGGTGACGTAAAGATCAAAGCGCCATGCGAGAAGGACAAGGAGGAGAGATTCGTCTGCTTTGTTGTGTTTTGTGTGTTCGTCGCGGCTCCGCAATATTGCTCTTGCCTGTAGCTGCATGGCTCTCCAGATTAAACTGAACAAAATATACACTGATAATAGTGTATTCTTATGGGAAAAATGACGGAGCCGTGTGTAAGAAATTCTCAAGTGCGGTGGGGACAAGTGTTTGGAAAATTTGTGGTTACCCTTGGATTTTTATAACCAGGGAGTGAGATCCCCCCCTCATTCACTTTTTTTTCAAAAGTAAAACTAGGCGAGTATGAGGTTTAGAAAAGAACCATTCATCTCCAGTACCTCAAAACATCAAATTCCATATGACATGGCTTAAACTCTTGGAAGGAATGAGATCTAAAAAAAACCACGTCGAGTATTTTTTGAGCCGATTTGTCACGATCACTGATAGAGACTAGAGCCACTTTCCTCCAATCAAATCTTCCTTTCAATTCATCCTAATGGTGGTGGTTTGACAATTTCTTACTAGCTAATTGTCGCTAGAATGACCCGAAGTTGAGGTGAGTAGAAGATGTACAGGGGAATATCGAAATAGGAAGAATATAACTGAGTATGGTATGAGATTTTAGTGAATCATCATGAAGCGACAGTGAGCTAGTAAGGGATTGTCAAACCACCACCATTAGGATGAATTGAAAGAAAGATTTGATTGGAGGAAAGTGGCTCTAGTCTCTATCAGTGATGATATGTTGATCGTGACAAATCGGCTCAGAAAATACTCGACATGGTTTTTTAGATCTCATTCCTCCCGAGAGTTTAAACCATGTCGTATGAAATTTGAAGTTTTGATGTACTGGAGATGAATGGTTCTTTTCTAAACCTCATACTCGCTTAGTTTTACTCTTGGAAAAAGAGTGAATGAGGGAGGGGGGATATATCATACGTCAAAATCGAATTGGCGATAGGATTTGGGAGCGACTCATCGTCTGCTCATCATTTGAGTAACAACGGTTCATGTTCTTTTTCCAACCGGTGGGCATAAAAAAATTTTCGAGTTCAACGTCACAGATCTTCAGCCTTCTGGCTGAATTATTATCCTTAATGTGTCGCGGCCAAATGGGGAAGCATTTTGATTTTCTGTTTTCACTCTTCAATTTCCCACCACCTGATCTATCCTAGCTCGAATGTTATTCTTCTACATACGAAAGAGTGGAGGAAAAGAGTATTTTCCAAAAAGTCAATTACACTTTTCATGAAAGCCCTATGCTGACCACGGACCTGATTTGCTATTGGAACAAATCTCTCATGATTATATCAGGTTTGAAGAGTCAGATGGAATTTTCCAGATTTTTTGGGACGATGTTAAAGATGAAAAGATTCCAGGAGCCGAAGAGTTTCGAAGGACGCGCCAGTCACACTGAAAAAGTACCGAATTCGACAATTCTTCAATTTGTATCGAAAGCACTACGTACGTTCCACAAAAAATCGATAGAGCCCCATCCTGAAAACTATAGAAACCATCTAAAGAACATCTTCCCAAATACTGTATGGTACACTGAAAGTCAAAGATTCTGTAGATTTCCTCATATATGTGTGACACATCCCCCGAGATTGGAGTGGTTTGGATTCGGCGTATCTCGTTCGATACCGGAAAAACAGTTCCCATAGGGATAGAACGTTGCTTGTGATTTATTGTTCAATGATAGACCAGTTCTATCCAAATTGTATCACACCTACCTGGAAGGATTCGACCCTATTCGTTCCAATCCTACAAAGTGAGATCGATCCGATGCCATTTAATCCGACCCTTTCTATCATGTTGAATTGAGAGCATCATTCCGCCACCCGATTCGATCTGGATCGATGGATATGAATCTAGATGAAGCCAACTCTATCGGCTCATAGGGCTCCCACGAGATGAAGACTAGTCTCGGTATGGAACTCGTCTCGTCTCAAGAATCGAGATCGGAACTTGTAGATCGTTCCTCTTGGCGAGACTGGGGCTGTTATTAGAGGGTCTCAACTCTACGGGCCAGTCTCGTGGAAGTCTCAGTGCTTTTAGTACGAATGAAACAATTGCATTTGTTATCAATGGAATCTCGAAAAGAACATCAGAAATCGAGTGCTGAACTGTTCGACTCATTGAACAGTCTTCGATGTGTAAGTGCCAGTACCCAAAATTTTGACTATTTATTTTAGATATTTGAAGAGAAACCATGTATATAGCCTTTCTATAGTATTTGAATTTTCGCGCGTTACTCAAGTTGGTATGGCAGGAAACTTCTCTCGTCCCCGCCTGAGGGCGTGCTGCCCGATGTGTAAACACACACATTTGTATGGGAATACATATATTCACTATCACATTGAGATACCGAGAAGTCTATAAGTTACTATGGGGAATTTTTTATATAAATCATCCTCAAATCGAAAACTTCTTTTTCTCATTAAACAGCTGAATTTGAAAGCTATCCGGTGTATATACTTTTGTTCCATGAAAAATTGATTTCAGCATCTTATTTTATCTCGCAAACTTGAGTTGCTTATGAAATTCTCTAGTTTGAGAATTTCGAATAAATCCTGTTTTCGGAAGACATAAGACTGAGTTTGACAGGATTTTCCATCATTTATTCGTTACAAAATTGCTCTATCGATGAGAATTCGGCATTGTTGTGAATATATGAATAATGAGTCGCGAAATAGCTTTTTGAGTAGAATAAGTTTTTTAAAGGATCTGGAAGATGTATAGGGACTCAATTATGGAAGAAAAAATTGAAAGATATATTGTGATCGAATGACTATTTTGAAGAGATGGGAAATCACGTGTTCCTAGAAGGTGATAGAGAATTATCCCTCATTCATTCCTAAATAATCAGAGCAGCTGATTTCGGGTTTTTTGTCGTATGGAATATATTTTGATGCAACTGATTGGAGGATGATAGGTGAATCTACCGGGGTCATGGTGAAGTATGGATTTCTACGGAGAATCATCGTGTCTTCATAGTTCTATCATCTGAACCATCATCTAATGTACGATATAGTTATACCGTACAGCCAGAGTACCGAGTATGAATACAAGCTCATCAGCCCATTGAGATAGGCTTGCGCTCATTTGGATTTCAAGAGCTGTATAGAGGCTTTGTACCCTGGCTTTCTATATGTTTGTATATTGGAATTAAAATAAACGTCAATATTTTATTTGGAATATCTGGTAATTTTGATAACTTATGCCTCGATGAAGATCCAGAACGATGCTGTGATAGCAGTTCGGGCCTAAGTCCTCGCACTTCTCTGATTCATGATCTCCAAATTTATACTCAAGTAGAGAAGAAGAATACCAGAGAGGAAATTGCTCGGTTAGAAGAAATAGGGCGACTCGTCGTTGGGTGGGCTGATGACTCCAACCTGCGTCTTAACGCTGGTGAAACCAAGGCAATCTTTTTCTCTTCTGAGAGGAATATCAAGGATCTAAAAAAAATGGATTTGCCAGGCGTTGAGATACAGGAAGGAGTTCTCATCCCTTTCAGCGATACAGTTGTGAGTCTTGGTGTTGTTCTTGATAGTTGTTCAGTTTTGTTTGATTTATATTCAGTCGCTTCTTGGTTTTGAATTTTGGCGCGCCAGCGCCTCACGTTGGGCAGACTTCCGCGCATGCGCCGTATGGTCGGGCAGCCCTCCGCTGCTCCGATCGCTAGTTCTCGTCGATCGCTCGTCCGCTACACCTCGCTCCTTGTGAAGCCAAATGCACGGAGCAATAAATTACTTTTTTGATCACTTTAAAATGTGTGTTGTGCCTCAAATATAATTACCACCGATTCCCGAATCAAACATTATGGTCCTTCGTGAGTCGGATCGGTGAATCGCGGGTGGAATACAGTGGATGCAAGTGGATTATCACTTGCGCCGAGGCGACCGCATGGTGACAGTGTGGTGATGTGAGCGGATGACACCATCTCCTTCAGCCTGCAGCTACTCATCGGATCGTGCAGCCCTGAGTACGAGCGAAGAGCCACGCGCGGCAACGAGGCGCGAGGCCAGGGCTATCCTGGTGATGCTCCGGGACTACGGGCAGCCTGATCGCCGCCACGGAGGCGCAAGCCCACGCAGCTGAGGGAGAGGACGAGGACGACCCAGGAACTTGTTCCCGGGCAACGTGGGATCACCGCAGCTCCATTCATGGCTAAGAATCTTCATCTTTATTATGATATTCTCATTTCGTAGAGTTGATGTGCTACTAGTTGAAATATTATTTTCGGCTGAAAAATCACGCTTTCCTCGCAAGAAATTCTGCTTTCTTGGCGCGACAATTGTCATTGTGAGCATCACCTCACGAATTGCGTGATTTAGGTTGAAAATTGAATTGAAAATTTTTTGGAGCACATTCTTAAAGATGGCGGACATTCTAGATTGCCCCAGGCGTGTGCCACAGTTTGATGGGAGTGCTACCCACGGCTGAGTCAGCGTCCGCACCGCACGTTTTGCACGTGATTCGAAGGGCTAGAGTTTTGACGCAGCGTCATCGTCCGTCATTCTCGTCGTGCCCCAGAAGCGTATCGGGGAGCCGGCTCGTCGGCATTGGAGGCCTCGGCACCCGCCACGCACGATTTTGGAGTCCGGCTCGCGTGCATAGCCGGCCATCTTGACCAAGCGGAGACAACGAGAACGAGAGCAACGGCATCGTTGTCAGCAGAGCTGTAGCGGCCATTTTTCTCCGAGCTTCGGGACCATCGCCTATTTTGTCATCGCTTCGATCACATGAGTACCCCTTATTCTTCCTTCATGATACTAAATATGTATTTGGACATGGATTTAGGGAAATTACTCAGTCTTTTGTAAATATTGGGGACTTTCCGTCCATCCTCAAGTGGTCAACGGGGAAATTATTATATGAGAGGTCATTTCAACGGAGTTGCTTAGCATCGGGTTCTGAATTTCACAGGTTGTGTGATATCAGAACAATTTCTTCCCCAACTCTTATCGGACTACTCACTGCCGCACCTCGGTGCTTCTTCCCCTCCACCACGTGACTTCCTTTGGTTTTCGGATCTCATATCACGGCGGAAACTTTACTTGGCATTTTCATCGAGTTTTCTTTAGGAATTCGACTAAAATTGATTGGAAAATTAAGTGTCCTTCAATTTACGGCAGCCACTCGGAATTCTCAAATCGATCCTCATCTTGTCGGTTGCATTTGATTCCTACATTTCGACAACATGGACTCCTTTTACGACGTTCAACTTGATTTGCGAAAGAAAATCGCCAATTCTTGGTCTAATTTCAAATCAAAAAAGGAAAAAATGAACAAGGAGAATGCTTTGGTGAGAATAGAAAATCTCGACCGGAACTATGCCTCATTTGAAAGAAATCACAATGAGATTTTGAGCAGCTATGGACGCGATGACAAACACGACTATTTCGAAAATAAGTTGCCCGATTTAGTCGAAGAGTCTTACCTTGAAAAAAAAGGGACATTCCGGGAATTTTTAGCTGGTTTAGATGAAGCTGATGCGAGCCGCGTACTCAACTCTACCATGGCACCAACAGCTAATCCTATCCAGGTTAATTCACTACTTCCTTTTCAGTCGTTGCCAAAAATAGAGCTTCCTAAATTCTCCGGAAAATTCACAGAGTGGAAAAATTTTCGTGATTTGTTCAGAACGATGATACATCGTCGGACTGAAATCAGTCCCGATGTCAAATTATATTACTTGAAAACCAGTTTGACCGGTGAAGCTTTGGATAAAGTCAGGGGCGTAGACATTCTCAACGGGGATTACACTAAAGCCTGGAATGATTTGAATAATTATTATGAAAATAAGAGGAGACACGTGAGTCAAACTGTCAGCTCACTTTTCTCCATCAAGCCTATGAAGTCTGAAACTCATGCCGAAATGAAAAGACTTCATACTGGTACCTTTGACGTTTTGAGCTATCTGGAAGCTCTCGAGCGCCCGGTCAGTGACTCTGGGGAGGATTTGCTGGTTCATTTAACACTTTCAAAATTCGACTCTCAAACTCGCAAAGATTGGGAGAAACTCCTCGGGAACACGCAAGATCCCCCCACGGTAGATCAACTCCAAACCTTCCTCAACGATCAAATGGCGACGTTAGAGTCGATCGAGAATAGCGTCAAATCCCAACCCGGCCATCAGCCTACGAGAGGCAATCAGTCTAGCAAATCTCACACCTCAACAAGCTCAAACAGTCCACAATCTTCCGGGAAACCCTGTCCTTGCTGCAATGCCATTCATCATCTTTCCCAGTGCGACTTGTTCAAGGCTAAGAGTAACGCTGATCGGAAAATTTTCATTGCTGAAAAAAGACTCTGTTTCACTTGTTTTGGCTCACATACCGCCAACCTTTGCAAATCTACCAGACGTTGTCGCACTTGCAACGGCAAGCACCATACATTCATTCACGTTGAAGTGAATCAGGAACCAACTGAGCAGACTGAGAAATCTAATAGCAAGAAAGCTGGATCTCCTCCCAGTGAACCGCCTAGTGCGGATGCCAGTACGTCCTCGACTCATCTAAGCGAGACGGCCTGTCTCAAGTCGGTATCGGATTCCAGTTTCGTGCTTTTACCCACGGCAATCGTTAAGGTTATCTCTTCGGACGGTTTTGAATTCTATTTCACTGCACTCGTAGATCACTGCTCTCAGTCCTCCTTTGTGACAGAAAATGCCTGTCAAAAGCTCGGTCTCAGACGATCCAAAACTAAAGTCCAGGTTAACGGTGTAGCTGATCTCAATTCATTCACTTCTCGGGGTATGGCTGACTTTACTGTGCGACCTAGATTTGAATCAGAATTTAGTTGTCAGGTTCAAGCTCTCATAGTCCCCAAGGTATCTGGCTACAGAGCGTCAATCTCTGCAGGTTTAGACGATTGGAATCACTTACAAGGTTTGAAATTGGCTGATCCAAATTTTTTGAAGACTAGATCTATTGATATGCTTTTGGGTGCAAAGATACATGCTCAAGTTGTACTCGGGGAGATTCGGAAGGCGTCGGAAAAGGTGGAGGATAAACCAATAGCGACGAAGACTGAACTGGGTTGGATAGTGTCCTCGTCTGTGGGTAAGGGGTCGGAAAATTCTTCGTCATTTTACCACGCTGTCGACAATTCTATGCTCTATTCCCCATTGGAAAATTTTTGGAAACAAGAGGAGCCTGGTCCTCTTCAACCAAGGCTAACCGATGACGAGCTGAAATGCGAAGAACATTTTATCAAAACTCACTCTCAGGACTCCATGGGTCGATATGTTGTTAGACTGCCAATCATCGAGGGAGCTCTTGAAAAATTGAATTTCAACTTGGGCGATTCTTACCGCACTGCCTTGAAAACTCTCTTCTCGGCGGAGAAAAAATTTGAAAAAAATCCGTTATTTGAGCTCAAATACAAAAATTTCATGCTTGAGTATGAGGAACTGTCTCACATGCAAGGCTGTGAACCTATGACCATCGATGAGAGAAAACGGTGCTATTTTCTTCCCCATCATGGCATACTCCAAGGTTCAGGTAAATTGCGCACGGTCTTCAACGGTTCCTGCAAGGTTCACGGCGTCTCTTTGAATGATCTCCTGCACACCGGCCCGAATCTGCTCCCTGAGTTACTAGATTTGATTCTACGGTGGCGCAGATACAAATACGTTTTTGTCTCAGACATAGAAAAAATGTATAGGCAGATCTTAGTAGACCCTCGCGATCGCAACCTTCAGATGATTTTGTGGCGTCATAGCAAAGATGCAGAGGTCTTACTCTACTTGCTGCTAA
This sequence comes from Eretmocerus hayati, assembly GCA_029851415.1. Lineage (NCBI taxonomy): Eukaryota > Metazoa > Arthropoda > Insecta > Hymenoptera > Aphelinidae > Eretmocerus > Eretmocerus hayati. The sequence goes on along the minus strand of CM056742.1, from coordinate 90,291,521 downwards.
CTATTACTTACGGCTTGAAATGTTCTCCCTTTTTGGCCATTCGAGTGCTGCGGCAGTTGGCCGCCGATTACGGGCATTCATACCCGCTTGCAATTGAGATAATTTCAAAAGAATCCTACATGGATGATTTCACCTCGGGAGCTGATACTCTTCGAGAAGCTCAAGAGAAACAAGCCCAATTAATCAATATTCTCAAGGTGGGTGGGTTCGAACTTCGGAAGTGGTCCGCAAACTCTGCTGAGTTATTAGAATGCATCCCTCCTGCTCACAGGGCAAATGGGTCCACCAATTTTGAAATTCCTGATTCAACTTCAATTTTAGGACTTTCATGGGCTCCCCAGGGGGACTATTTTCACTTTCGCATCATGCCACAAGAATTTGACCCAAAAGCTCTGACCAAACGACTAGTCTTGTCACTTACAGCCAAAATTTTCGACCCTCTCGGTTGGTTGGCTCCGGTGGTCATTTGGGCTAAAATTTTCATGCAATCTCTCTGGCTGCTAAAATGCGATTGGGATGATGTTCTCCCCGTCGAATATTCATCACACTGGTTGGACTGGTATTCAAAATTGCCGTTGATAGAAGATATTCGAATTCCTAGATGGTTAGGATCCTCGTCGGAAGTTGCAACAAGCATAGAACTGCATGGGTTCGCTGATGCATCTTCGAAAGCCTACGGGGCTGTTATTTACTTGAGAATGATCCAAAATGGGCAAGTCGTCACATCTCTTCAGTGTGCTAAGTCTAAGGTCGCGCCTCTCAAAACAATTAGTATTCCTCGCTTGGAACTTTGCGCAGCGGAGCTTTTAGCTAAGTTGACTAACCGCTTCGTCCAGAACATGCCCATCCAAATTAGTTCTATTCACTTATGGTCGGACTCGCGGGATGTTCTCTTCTGGATAAGAGCATCACCTAGTCGTTGGCAGGTTTTTGTCGCTAATAGATGCACCGAAATACAGACTTTGGTTCCTCAGGCTTTCTGGCATCATGTTAGATCGAAGGAAAACCCCGCTGATGTTATATCCCGTGGCCTGAGTCCTGATTTGCTACAGTCTTTTGATCTTTGGTGGAACGGCCCCAGTTTTCTCATGAGTTCTGTTGAACCCTGGAGCACTGAGGTAGTATCAATTGAGATTCAGCCATCCGAAGAAAGAGTTTCATCTCATAGCTCGGTAACTCAGCCTCCTGAGACTCCCTTGGACGACAACTATCTACTCCTCAAGTACTCGTCTGCTTCGAAACTATTCCGAGTAACAGCAATCTGTCTACGGTTTCTCGGGAAAATTTGTCGAAACTTGAGCCAAAGGAAAAAGACGGAATTTGGACTCTGTCGCCACAAATTTTTTGATGCTGAAGTGATGGCTGGCGGCCTCATCAGTGCCAAGGAGATGCTAAACGCTGAATTGCTTTGGGTTTCCATTACCCAATCCCAATATTTTGAGGAGTCGCTCAAAAATCTGAATGAGAAAAGAGAGTTGAAATACAAAAATCTGATCATATTGCAACCTTTTCTAGACAATGGATTAATCAGGGTGGGCAGAAGGATCCGCCACTCGGACTTGGATTATTCGGAGAAACATCCACTTTTACTACCACACCGAAGCCAGCTGACTACGTTATTGGTGAGGAGGGCTCACTATGACGTTCATCACGGAGGCACCCAACTGACTTTGGCTGGTCTACGTCATCGCTATTGGGTGCTGAAAGGACGTCAAGCGGTAAAATGTATTATCAACGGATGTACGGTATGTCTCCGATTTTCCGCTAAAATTAACACCCAAATAATGGGCGACTTGCCTCGAGTTCGTGTTACTCCTGCCTACCCTTTCGAACATTCTGGAGTCGATTATGCTGGGCCTTTCAAAATTCGGCTGTCAAAATCACGTGGTAAGGGAACATTGAAGGCTTATGTTGCTGTTTTCGTATGTCTTAGTACTCGAGCTACTCATCTGGAACTAGTGGAAGACTACACCTCTGAGGCGTACATTGCAGCCTTCTCGCGTTTCACATCAAGGAGAGGACATTGCTCACTCATGATAAGTGACAGGGCGACCACCCTTGTCGGAGCTGATGCTGAACTTCGAGCCCGCTTTGATGAGGCCTCACAAGAATCCCAAAACACAGCGGTTGAACTGGCAAACCTCGGCACAGAGTGGCGCTTCAATCCTCCGGCTGCACCTCACTTCGGCGGGATCTGGGAGGCGGCAGTAAAATCAGCGAAGCACCATCTCAAACGTCTTGTCGGTGACCATATTCTTACATACGTAGAGTTGTCCACTATTCTCACCAAGATCGAGGCTTGCTTAAATTCAAGGCCGCTTGCACCCCTCAAAGACGATCCTTCTGATCTGGTTGCCCTAACTCCCGCTCATTTCTTGATCCAAAGACCCTCATTTGTGCTTCCAGAGCCCTCGGCGCCCGGTACTGGCATCAGCCTCAGCAAGCGTTGGAGCAATGGAGCTCGCACTTCGAATTCCTTCGAACTGGCTTCGAGTACATAATAAATGTGACTTTTTTCAATAAGAACCAGAAAATCTGCGGAGCCTCTTTCGAGAAAATTCAATATAATGATTTCATGACGGAATTTCTCAGTTCCACTATTGACATGACTGTAAATTACAGCAATGATTTCAAGACTTGTCAATTTGCCTTCCTGGATGAACATCCATCTGACGTGAGCATGTTTTGTACGGGAAAGATGGTAGCGTGAATTCGCGTACTCGATGCTTGGCATGTTCACGGTCGCGGGAAATTTCCACGGTTGAGATTGACTTCCTGGGATCGGGTCTCACGTATGCTGAGTTAGGGAATTTCCACTCACGCAAGAATCCTTAGAGGATGATTGATGAAATTTGATTTCAATTTCAATTCGATTTGTTCAATTAGGGAGCCGGTGAATAAATAATTCCGGTGACACACATTGTTCAAACTTCAGGAAATATAAGTAAGTTCATTCACCTATAGCTTGACATGCTAAAGCGAGGTGCAGCGGACGACGGCTGGACGAAAACTAGCGAAAGCCACGGAAAGCGGCAAATGCGACGGCGCAGAGCTGGAGTGCGAACGCAAAATGGCGGAAGCGCGCTAGAATTTCAATTGGATACAATAGAATGATATAAAACTGAACATACCGCCCACCTCGATTTATTACTTTTCAAGAAATCGATAACTCAAGTAGTTTCATTGTACATCATAATTCATCAAAATGACTTGAACCGAAATGAATATAATTCAAGGGTGTACGGCCAAAAATTAAAGTTACTCATACAGAACAGTAGGCTAGAGAGCTATTTTGCTCTAGAAGTTGTAGAAATCATGATAGGTGTCCCAAATAATTGAGTTTTCAACTAAATTTGAACAAAATTAAGGAGCCGTCCGGCTGTTAATTAATCGATGAAGAATAGTACATTGCTGGATCTTCATCACAAAAAATATCTGAAAGGGTTCATCGTAAGCCCGTTTTTTTCCTCGCGAAATAAATTATCAAGAAGAAAACCGAGAATCCAAATGGAGCGATTTAGGTCCCTATACAAATCGGAATTCAGACACTATTCACAAGAGGAGGGTTTAGCTGAAACTTCAAAAAAAAAAAAAAAAAAAAATTCAATCAACTTAAATTGATAGAAATAATTGAGGAATAACTAGAAGAATGAGGCCAGAGTTTTAGCAGAAGCATCACACCACTCTATCAGTTTTGAAAAGTATGCTAAGTTCCGGCCACCCGGGAAATAATCCCAAAAGGAGAAACGTTCATTCCCTCGAGATATGAACGTCCTAGGTAACCGATTCTAAATTTTTTATCGTGCTCGCAAACTCATCAGTCACTACCTCAGTGCTTTTGAGTTGGCAAGACACCCATACTACTCGGAAATCGACTCGAATTTGAAACAACAGGACGAATTGAGTTTACAGCAGACTCGAAAACTTGAATCTTGAACTAAATCACTAATTGTCCGATACAAGAGAATTTGATCCTCACCCACTCTCTCCTTCTGATGATGCTGGAATCAGCAGGACAAGCTTGACAATTAGTCGTCGGAATGTTGATGTGGCGGTGCGTACTTCTACGACTCGGATTCTGCCGTTATGCTCAGGGAATACTGATGTGTTTACAGCCAAAGGCCAGACAGCTGGAGGTCTGCAATCGTCGCGCAACAAGACAACATCACCCAATCGATAGGCCCTAGTAGGCCTTGACCACTTATGCCTCTCTTGAAGGGCTTGCAGATATCCACGAGACCATGATTCCCAAAATTCCTGGGTCTTCTGAGTCATCCACCTCCATCTCTTGTTGACTGAAATCGGCCCTGACGGTACTGTTGGCTCTGGAATAATGAATGACGGTCTCTGAGTCAGAAAATGTGCAGGGGTCAGCACAGCTAACTCAGATGGATCATCTTTCAAAGGAGCAATAGGTGTCGAATTCAGACATGCTTCAATTTTAGACAAGAAAGTAGACATTTCTACAAAGGTGAGGATATGGCCACCAACTATCCTTTTTCAAATGATGTTTGGCTGATTTGACTGCAGCCTCCCAAACCCCTCCGGAATGCGGTGCAGCAGGTGGGTTGAACCTGAACTCAGTCTGCATATGGCTCAGCTCCGTGGCGATGTCTTTAGATTCTGCTGAAGCTCCATCAAAACGACGTTGCAGCTCAGCATCTGCCGCGACAAAATTCAAGCCACTGTCGCATCCCAATTCGCTGCAGTGACCACGTCTTGCATTGGAGCGCTCGAACGCAGCCATGAATGCCTCGCTAAAATAGTCCTCCACAGCCTCCAGGTGTACAGCTCTTGTGCTAAGACAGATGGGAATGCAACCATGAGCTTTTATCGTACCCCGACCACAACTTTCAGACAAGCGTACTTTGAAAGGACCTGCAAAGTCCACTCCCGAGTGCTCAAAAGGATAAACAGGTGTGACTCTAACTCTGGGAAGGTCGCCCATCAATTGAGTTGAAATTTTTGCTGAATATCGCAAACATACCGTACATTTTTTCATCACAACTTTTACCGCTTGTCGACCTTTGATCATCCAGTATTGGTTCCTGAGACAGGCCAACGTGAGCTGCGTATTGCCGTGGAGAGACTCCAAGCGAGCTCGTCTCGCAAGTAGATCCGTTAATGGGCTCCTGCAGGGGGAAATGAGAGACAAAACCGTCCTTTTTGTTAACTTTTGGCTGCCGAAAGCCTGAGACTTGATACTGAAATGGAAGTAATCCTCTCTTGGAGCCCAAGATAGGCCAAGTATAGAAGTACAGTCATTAGCATCAAACGTAGTTGAACCGTGGATTCTATGGTCGACTGGAATGGGTTCGATCAGTTGAGCATCATTAGCCGCCCATTTACTTAACTCGAAACCGCCCACCTTGAGAATCTCGAACAATTGGATCTATTTCTCCCGAGTTTCCTCTACTGTCCCTCCCCCTGACATGAAATCATCCATGTATGATTCATCCTCGATGATTTTAACCGCTGAGGCAAAGAGATGCCCATAATCTTTAGCCAATTGCCTCGAAACCCTGATAGTAAGATATGGCGAACATTTCAAACCGTAAGTGATCGTTCTGAGAAAATAGAGTAAAACCTCCAGATCCGGATTTTCCCTCCATGAGATCATCTGCAAGTGACGATCTCTGGGGTCGACTAGAACCTGCCTGAACATTTTCTCTATATCGGCTACGAAAACAAATTTATACCGACGCCACCTCATTATCAGATCAACTAGCTCTGGTGATGAATTTTCTCCGGTGTAGAGTAAATCATTTAATGAGGTTCCATGAACTTTATTTGAGCTGTTAAAAACCGTTCACAATTTTTTGGAGCCTTGAAGCACTCCATGATGAGGAAGAATATAACAACGATCCTTATCCTCGACCGATAAAATTGAAGCCTCTTCCATATGCGCGAGATTCTCGTATTCTTGCATGAAAGCTCTATATTTGGACTCAAAATCCGAATTTTCTGAGAATTTCCGTTCCATTGGGTAGAGTGTTTGGAGAGCTGAATTGTAAGAATGACCGAGATTGAAGTTCAAACTTCCGATCAACTCTTGTTTCACTGGTTACCGAACAACGTATCTACCGCTTGAATTTTGTGAATGGGTTTCCCGAAAATGTTCCTCACATTTAGGATCGTCCTCAGAAAACTTTTTTCCGACCGTTGCGACTTCTCCTTGTTTCCAGCATTTTTCTAGTATCGATTCTAATACTGTATTATCGAATAGGTGAAGATGAGGTAAAGGAGATTCTGAGTTTTGACCAACACTGGAAGAGACTATCCAACCCAATTCCGTTTTTTCGCGATGGGTTAATTAGACAGATCCAAGTTTGCCTTTTCCACCCCATCAAGCACAATCTGAGCGTGGACTTCGGCACCGAGCAAAATATCAATTGACCTCGTCTTCAGGAAATTAGGATCAGCTAAAATAAGCCCCTTCAAGTGATTCCATTTATCCGCACCCGTTGAGATAGAAGCTTTATAGCCAGAAACCTTGGGAGTGATGAAAGCCTACACGTTACAATTGAAATCAGAGGAAAATCTGGGATGCACCGTGAAATTAGCCAAACCCCTCGAAGCACCATTATCAAGGTCGCCAATCCCCTTGATTTGGACCTTAGATTTTGATCTTTTTATCCCTAATTTCTGACAAGCGTTCTCCGTTATGAAAGAGGATTGAGAGCAGTGATCAACTGAAGCTGTGAAATAAAATTCAAATCCGTCAGCTGATATCAGTTCCACTCAAGCTGTGGGCAGAAGCACAAAACCCAAATTGTCAACCGCATTCAGACTGGTTGTCACCGTTGCATGCGTATTCGAGGGAGCTTTTCGATTCGCCCTTGAACCTTTGTCTTCCCTCGAACCCAAATCCGTTTTGTCATCCGTTTGAGAGCCGACTGTTGGAATAACGGAATCTGGGTGAATGAAAGTATGATGTTTCCCATTGCATTTCCTACAGAATTTGCCCGACCTGCAGGTTTTAGCACTATGTGAGCCGAAGCAAATGAAACATAACCGTTTTTTAAATCACGGAAGCTCTCCGATCGTGTACATTCTTAGTTTTGAAGGAATCGCATTGCGAGAGATGATGGTTCTCAGAACAACTTGGACAGACTCGTTTGGTATCACCAGAATCAGTATCTGTGGCCATTGAGTGAGTCTTGCTACCGCCCTTCCCCGTTTGACTACTAGGAATGGTTTTGAGACTACTCTCTATTGTTTCCAAGGTAGCTGATTGCTCCTTGAAAAGATTCTGCAATTGTTCAACCGAAGGAGGAACATTGCTTTTACCCAAATGTCTTTCCCATTCCTTCCTAGTTACCGCATCAAACTTGGAAACAGTGAAGAATACAAATAAATCCTCACCAGTTGTTTCGACAGAACGATCTAGACCTTTGAAAAAGTTCAAAGTGTCGGAGGAACCGGAATACAATTTTTCCATCTCAGCATGAAACTCATTTTTCATGGACTTCAATGAAAAGTAAGAACCTAGAGGCAGATTTACTAGTCTCCTTTTATTTCCGTAGTATTCGCTCAGATCAGACCAAGCCCTTGGATATTTTCGGCATTCATCTCATAGGTCTTTATTTGATCAAGTGCTTCGCCCGACAACTTTGTCCTTAAATGATAAAATTTGACAGCTGGAGCAATTTCATCCCTACGATGCACTAACGTCTTGAATAGGTCCCGGAAATTTGACCATTCACTGAATTTTCCCGAAAAAACAGGAATATCAATTTTTGCTAACGAGTTGACCTCCCTAGGATCTACCGGAGCCACAGTCAGGTGGGCTTCCCTTTCCGCCCTCTCTGAATCAGCAAAAGAATCCAAAATTTCGTGGAACTCCGATTTGTTTGCAAGGTACGATTCTACTAAATCAGGGAGATTATTTTTGAAGCAATCGTGACCAGCTTCCTTTGGCTTCATCGCAACAATTTTATCATGATTATGACGAAAAGGTTGGAAATTTGTCCCTAGATTATTTAATCAAGTCGTAGCCGCTGCTTTTGTCATTTTTTCTCGGCCCAATTTCTTAAAAATGCTGTACGAATCAGATATTTGCGGTTGCAGATCCAATTGCAGCTGTTAAGAGCGTCCATTTTCATTCAAAATCCTAGAATTGGATATCAAGTAAACCTAGAACCGAATATCAAGTAAACCAAAATTATGTGCGTCGATCTGGCCCGAAATGCCAAGATCTTTGCAAAATGATCGAAATCGATGCCGAAATTCTAGCCAGAATAGGCATCTTGCATTTTTTTTGACCCCCCAATAAAAAGGTTTGGCAAATTCGAGCAAATCGAGATGAGTAAGGTGCAATTAGGGAGAAATTCCCAAAAATTGTTTACAACTTGCGCAAATTGTTTGAAAATCAGACGATTGTGTCACACGGCGCAAGTCATCCTACTGTCGAACAATTTGCGCAAGACGAAGAAAATTTTTGGGATTTTTTCTTGAATTGCCCAATACTTGTCTCGATTTGCTCGGATTTGCCAAACCTTTTCCTGGAGGGATCAAAGAAATTGCAAGACACCATACAATAGCGGCAGTCGACTACTTTGTCGGAGTGACGTCACGGAGCGCAAGTCATCAGACTTCCAAACAATTTGCGCAAGATGAAAAAAATTTTTGGGGATTTTTTCTCCAATTGCACCCTATCTATCTCGATTTGCTCGAATTTGCCAAACCTTTCTTCAAAAAAATGCAAGATGCCTATGAGGCAAAGTCAACCAACAGCTGAAGAATTTTTCAAACCCATATCCAAGATTTGATGGTAGCGCTTATCCACAAAATTCTCCTTACCGTACCGAAAAATATTTACAAGTATTTACAGAATAACCTAGAATGTGTCAACGATCCCTTGCGTTGAACATTCTTTGAGGTTAGAGTGTCCTGAATGAAATTGAGATAACCTATGATCACTTTAAAATCCGAGTCGAAATTCAATAGGATAATCTCATATTCATAACCTATAACTCACTCGTACTGATGTGTAGTCAGCTGGGGCACGACGATAGAAGCCGAAGACGTGCTGCTCTGATCAGGCGTTGTGGCGTAGGAATGATGGCGAGCTGGCTGATTTGCTACTCGATGTCATCGTCACGACGAGAAGTGCGTCGCTGCCGAGTGCCGATGAACAGCTGCGTTGCCAAACGTCGAACGGCACGCACACCAACGTTGACTCACATACACACACAATGCTCTTGAATGATGCTAGAGAAGCCGTTGACTTTAGAATTCATTCAAAGTCAGCATCATCAATATGCGCAGAAACCAATCAAAATATGCGCCACTGCTCATGAATTTTCTGCTAGAGCAGATATAAAACAAAAATCGAAGTTAATTTTTCAATTCAAAATCACAAGTTAGCTTAAAAATTCTGCATAACTTTAAGAAATCCCGAGAAGAAAAGACAAAATAGCTCATCCTATATCCCGCGATGAACTCCCCCGTTGCCTGAAGATCCTTCAGGATCCCAAGGTCGTTCTCGTCGTCTCCTCAGGGTGCGTCGACTCGAGACCTCGGGTCGATTTTGGGTTAGCCTGCACTCCGGACTATGTCGCAGGATGCCCTAACCACACTGCCGATGGACTAATGCTCTGAACGAGCAATCGAGGTTAGAAGAAACCCCATCCGAATCCGGGAGGAAAAGCAGCAAAGTCCGGGCTGCTTGAGGCACCGATTGTCGCCGCTGGTCGCCTGAAGAAACTACCACCCGCTCATATCCGTCATGCGGTCGCCGCCTTCGAGTGGAAATCCAATTCCATCCACTTCACTTTCACACACTAAGCTTCGATCCGGCACGCGAAGGACCAAATGTTCAATTAGGGAGCCGGTCAATAAATAATTTCGGTGACACATATTGTTTAAACTTTCAAAAATAAAAGTAAATTTATTCGTCTATCGCTTGACATGCTAAAGCGAGGTGTAGCGGACGACGGCTGGACGAAAACTAGCGAGAGTCACGGAAGGCGGCAAGCGCGACGCTGCAGAGCTGGAGCGCGAACGCAAAATGGCGGAAGCGCGCTAGAATTTGAATTGAATACGATAGGATGATATGAAACTGAACACGATTTATTGATGTCTACGGGTAATACTGTCCTCATACATGAACTCACAGAAGAATTGCTGGAATTGAACTATAAAATTGAGATGTGAGCAAGGAGTACCGACTTTGTTTCTTAACTACCTACTACCAACAGAATTGGCAAGAAAACTATTCAACGAGCAACAGTAGTTAAGGTATACTACGATGATGTTCCCATAAGTGCCAACCGCAACTCACTTTTTAACAAGAATAGCGAGTCTTGGTTGACAATGTGGTCTGGAAATTCGTTCCAGAAACGCCGAAGCCTATGGGTGGGTGAAAAATATACCCAGTTCAAATTACTAAATTTCTCTCCGATTATTCTCACTGTTCTCAGTTCATATTCTACCGAGCGTTCACTGAATGAGTCATTCACACTACCGGAAGAATACAAAGAATTCTTGATTTCAAATGCAGTTGAGCAATCTGAATAGCAAACCGTAATGATAATTTCAAGATTTTTAACTGTTCCCTGACAGGATCATATGCATGATCCGTGTAGTGCATAGGATTCCTATTTTTCAAACATGAATAGCGAAGCATTTCATTCTAAATTCTCTCTAACTTGAGTTGTGCTTGCTCGGTGAATTGTGACCAGATGACCGACGCATAAGTTAAAACTGGAGTGACTAGAGCCTTATATACATAGGAGATCGAGTTGGCATTACGAAAATCAGAGAATACTCTCCTGGTGAATCCAACCATTTATAAGGCCTTTGCTGCAACTGATTCGATATGTGTGTCAAACTTGAGACTAGATTCGAGTATCACTCCCAAGTCAGAAATATTTTCAACACGTTCAATTCTCACATCATTAATCAGATATTCATAGTTCAAAGCAAGCATTACGAGACTCTCCGATGGAGATGACTGCACATTTTCTCATGTTGATTGATAGACCATTTCCTTCACCCCATACACGAATCTGTTGGAAAGCTTTCTGTAAACGGCTAGCATCGAGGGGGGACTTTATAGTCGTGAAGATTACTACGTCATCAGCATAGATCAGAGTCTCAATACCATGTTAACCCAAGGGTGTATCATGAATGAAAATGATAAATGGTATGGGACCCAAATGGGAACCTTGGGGCACCCCTGACGACGTTACAGAGTATTCGGAGACGAAATTAGAGATCCTCACCGCCGATTCTCTCCCAGATAGATAGGAAGAGAACCACTGATGCAAGTCCCCACAAATACCAATATTCCATAACTCATTTAGCAACCGCACGTGATTCACTGAATCGAAAGCTTTCGAAAAATCAATGTATATTGAGTCTACTTGTTCATAGTTGCTTGAACATCGAATGAAGAATCCATAGTACGAAATGAGATTGGTGACAGTCGATCTCCCTTTCAAGAACCCATGTTGATGATCAATAAATTTGCCACTCTCGAAATTCTGATAATTGACTTGCCATCCAGGCATCAAACAACTAAGCTAAACATCCAATAACTGAGATTGGTCTATGACCGATTCCATTTAAGATCAGACAGTCGAAAATTTCTCAAGTCTCAGATCTCTTCCAGGATGAAATATATGTTTCTAAGGACAAATTGACGAGACACGTAGTTTTGTGTTCTCCCCTATTATGCTCTGACTCGAAGTTATCGAATTTTTCCATTCAATGGGCATTTCGTAAATTAGCAACTTTTGATCGATATAGATGCAATCTTCCATGTGTAATGGCCTTCGTGGAGATGAAACTTGTTCATGGGGGTCAAGTGAATTATATTGCACCAGAAAATCTTGGTACAGGAACACAATCAGTGAGCAGGATCCACAAGAATTGATTTTGGTCGGAATCGAGGAAAGTTGAATAGTACAAAATGATCATCCTCAATTTTGATGGGAAATCTTCTGTGAACTCGTTGAAACATGAGAAATCGAATGTACTTGGTCCGGTTTGCGTGACGTGGCGCAAATGGCGCTAAAGATCATTTCCTAGATCTCATCGTTACAACTCGATCTCTAAGATTGTGAATGTAATACTAGGATGCTTTGATGCTATCAAATTTAAGTTTGACTCGTCTATGACATCAGACTTGTGTTATTATTCGAAACGAATATGGCTTGGAGTATATCCTGTCTTTGAGATGAAATGAATGCAATGGGAAACAAGTTTTCAACAGCCATTAGCGTGGATAGAAGCGTCCAAGTATCGACGGAGCCCTCCGTAGACTCATTACGAACTCAATCTGTCCGAACAATTATGAAAAGAAAGTTTCAACGATTAAATCCAGAAAATGGTCTTCAGCACCACTCTGCGCCACGTCGCGCAAACCGGACCAAGCACATTTTGTTTCCTATGTTTCAACGAGTTCACAGAAAATTTGCCATCAAAATTGGGGATGATTATTTTGTGCTATTCAACTGTCCTCGATTCCGGCCAAATCCGATTTTTGTGGATCCTGCTCACTAATTGTGTTTCTGTACCAAGATTTCCTGGTGCAATATAACTCACTTGACCTCCCTGAACAAGTCCAATCTCCACGAAGGCCATTAAACAGGGAGAATGGCATCTATATCGATCAAAAGTTGCTGATTCACGAAATGCCCATTGGATAGAAAAAATCCGATAACTTCGAGTCGGAGCATGATAGGGCAAAACACAAGAATACGTGTCTCGTTAATTTGTCCTTAGAAACATATATTTCATCCTGGAAGAGATTTGAGACTTGAGCAATTTTCGACTGTCTGATCTTACATGGAATCGGTCCAATAATCTTCAATCTTGCTCTCATCACCACTTTCAAATATTGGTTGTATGAAAGCCTTCCTCCACGAAGACGTAAACCGTCCTGTTTCGAGAGATTTTCTGATGATATCAAGAACACCTTTCCCAATACTTGTCCAACACTTCTCAACAAAAAAGAAGGTATATCATCTGGACCGGGTTTTGAGTTATCATCAAGATTCTCCACTAGCAGGTCCAAATCCTTCTCTAATATAGTTAATGAATCCAATTGGCCATTACAATCCGTGTCACCCAATGAATTAACACTACCGTCTTTATAAACAGAGCTGAAGTGCTCAGCGAATAAATTGGCTATGCCTATACCATTACTCGCCGACTTTCTCTGAAGATACACATCATTAGGGAGGCTATAAGTCTTTTTCAAATTCTTTGTGTGAAACCAGAAGTGCCGAATATTGGTTGAAAGATTATTCTCCACTGATTCAAGGTACTCGGACTATTTAATTCGAGAAAGCCTGATACATTGGGTCCGTATTTTTTGAAACGCAACATAATCAGATGTGAGTTTACTCTCCCTCCAAGTGGTATGCATCTTCTTTTTCTGAAATATTAGGAATCTGAGTTCATGGTCATACCATTTAGGAAAATCCGAGTGCACTATATACTTGGTTGGAACATTGTCTTCAATTGTATCAATGGGAAACCATTCAACTCCATCACACATTTATTTACATCCTCATGATTAATAATGACGTCCCATTCAACCTCGTCTAATACACTACGAATTTCATCATAACCAGCTGTGCTGAAATCGAACTGAACACTATTCGCACTCAGACACTCACAAGATTTAGACAACACAATTTAACCAATCAGCGCCTAATGATGAGAATCACGGAAAGGCACCGATGATATTGATTCTCCGACAAATTGAAGTACTCCGGACCGCAAAACAAGAGTTCAAGAGAGTATCCCTTGTCCAGATGAGCTGGAATGAGTTGCTTGACTGCTACACCGATGGAGATCTGCTTGATAATATCCGCCTTCTGTTGACGACCATCATTCGCCGTCACTCATCCATTCAATATGGGGCAAGTTGAAATCTCCGCTGATGATCAGTTTGTGGTCTGGAAATTTGGTGAGCACGTCCGCGAGACAGTTAGCCACTGCTTGGTACACCTCGAGTGTTGACGTTGGAGGGATGTATACGGCACCAATGACAGTCCTGAAGCTTGGACTGGTTACACTTAGAACCACCACATCAGCGTCTAGGATTTTACCACAATATATCATATCTGATTTTAGCGACTGATCTCTTGCGATACCAACAAGCACCCCACCTCCACGCCTAGGTGTCCTATAGGCTATATATACAATGAACTTATCATGACCTCGCTCTTTACTTCGCATGTTGGGCTTCAGCCACGTTTCAGTGATCACAATGATATCTATAGACGTAGTAGATAAATGAATGTTATTTCTCACTATATTGAGCTTGTTGACCAACGAACGCACATTTTGATAGTAGAATATCAACTTGTCCTTGCGAGACTTCGGTCTTTTGGCGGTGAATTACATTTAGGGCCTTGACGGTGAGAACGAGGTGTCGCTTAGCCACCCGATCCTTGAGATGGAGGAGGATAATCCACGATGGTTGATACTCCCCCCACATACTTTATTGTTTTGCAACGTGATCCCCTTTCTCCATTTATGCGCTCAACCTCAGTCCTCACGGAATCAAACTGCTCACGCTGAGCTTCGATTCGGTCAGTAGATACCGCAATGGGCTTGGGTAGATGCCTCTTGTTTCCCAAGATTTTCATAACTCCTGAGCGGGAGCTCAATTCAGCCAGTATAGAAGGAGGTTTTTCCTTGCCTTCAGCTGAGTCAATCGTATGTACCTTAATTTTGTCTGGCTCTATATTCTTCATTCTCCTCAAATTCTCCTTCAGTGCAGCCAAGTCATGCGTGCTATCTTGCTCTAGATTTCCAGGAACATTGAACATAATAAGATTCTTCATCTTTGAATTCCTATCTTGTATTTCGAGTGTGAGTGCATCAACATTGCAAGCAGATCGAGAAGCAGATCCAGCGTTGCGCTCTAGTTTATTCAAGCGATCCTTAATTTCAGATAATTCACTTGATGACGAATTTTTCAAATTTGCAACATCCTCAACTATCGCTGGGATTTGATTTGCAACTTGACCAATCTCCTCAACACGAGATCGAAGGTTATCGACATCTGATGAGAGATTCTTCAGAGTCGCAACTACACCAGATAACTCTTCAATCGATTTTTGGAACGAGAAAGTGCATTCGGCTATACTCGGATGCATGTTCCCCTTCGAGGTACAGCTTTCACATTCATAAACGAGCATCGGGGTTTTCCTCTTAACTCTAGCACCTTTATCTCAGATGCCGAGACTCCCGCACACTCCTGTGAAGCATGGGAATGACTGATGCACGTATTACACGTGACACTAAGCTGACCCTCCGAGGAACCATCAGCGCACTTGTTACATGATGTCCACAACTTGCCGAATACAAACAGCAGACGAACAGCTGACTGGTTCACACACACACACACACACACACACACACACACACACTCGTGGTAGAGGTATGCCACAGTATTACGCACAGTCATAATTACACGGCCAGCACAGGATAGACCTGCGTAAACTGCCACGTGCACTAAACTGATAAGGGCTACGTGATTCAGATCAGTCACAAGCCGGAAAACTGATCGAGATCAATGTATCAGCCACCGAAGGATCTCGATGATTCCACTTTGTTCTAAGTTGTAACAGCTATCTCACTCAAAGACCAGAGGACACTCACCAACATCATTACACTGCCACGGTGCGCCAGTTTGCATTTTTTCTTTGAAGAAAGAAACCCTCTGAGATTATCTTGAGACTTGTTTATACATCATTTGGACATCAATTCCCAACAAAAATGAAAATCGCCGGCCGAGCCCCTTTTTCAGGAATCTCATTTGGAAAATTTTTCACGAGTGCGCTGGGAATGCTCGAGTAATCTGACATATCCCTTGTCGCGTATGACCTTAAAATCGTGTTCATTCATCCTCTCAACCTAATTCTCGAAGTATTCTTTGAGTTGAATCAGGGCCTTAGCCATAAAACCACCCTAAATGATGGAAGAACCCGGTATTTTGGGCTCTGTTCAGGAGTATTCAGATAAATTACACTAGAAAATTTTCCCATGTCCTCAGAGCATGGGTTTTCAAAGGGGTCCTATTTCCATATCAAGACATTGCTACTTATACCCTGGAAATGAATCTGAAATTTTTGTAACGGGCATTCCTTTCCGAAATAGAATAGGAATGTATTTCAAACCTATCTCAACTTACTTTTTCAGTGATCCTAAGTGAGAAAGATTAGTGAAAGTGTTGGAATATGATTAATATGGCACAGAAAAGCTTCCATGGCACTTCCCAGGTAAGTGACGCCAAACTTCCCAGTAAGGCGACGCCAAATATGGAACTTTGGAATCAACTTGTTTTGAATAGAGAGCGGAGGAACCATGGTTAATGTTTCGTTGATAACTGATAATAAGAGTGTCATGAAATTCATAATCATATCAAAGTATAAGTATATGATGAGCTTATACATGGTTATACGTTAATTGTTGAAAGCTGTTTTCGGAGTTTCGTATAAAATTAAATTCACAAGGGAAGAAAAGTATTACTGTGTGAGTTCCATTATTATATTTTTGGAGCACCCAAATGTCCCATTTTCTGCATTTGAGTGAGATGTAGATACGGAATGAGTAGCAAGATCAATTCTCTCACATCCTGTTGATGGAGCAAATATCATTCTTTTGCATGTCTTTTTTTCGATGGACTTTGATCATGTGAATAGTCATTTTGACAGAAATCGCGAAAGCAACTAATGCAGAAGTAGAATTACAAGTGCCCGCACAAGAAAATTATTCAATCGTCTGGAATTTGCCCCGGAAGCTGTTCTCCACCTTTTTGATCACGTTCCAGTACTTTTCAATGATCACTAAAAAAAGTACGTTAAGATAGGTTTCAAAGACATTACTATACTATTTTGGAGGGGAATGCCCGTCTCGAAGATTTCAGATTCGTTTGCGGAGCATAAAAAGCAATGTCTCGATATGGAAATAGGATTCCTTGGGAAAGGCATGCTTTGAAGGCATGGAAAAAATTTCTAGTTAAATTTATTTGAATACTCCTGAACAAGAGCCCGAAATACCGGGGGGATTCTTTTTAGGGTGGATTTATGGCCAAGGTCCTGATTCAACTCAAAAAATACTTCTAATCACGAGAATTAGGTTGAGAGGATGAATAAACACGATTCTGAGGTCATACGTGACAAGGGATACGTCAGATTACTCGAGCGTTCCCAGCGCACTCGTAAAAGATGTTCCAAATGAGTTTCCTAAACACGGGCTCGGCCGGCGATTTTAATTCTTGTTGGGAATTGATGTCCAAATGATGTATGAAAACGTTCCAAAATAATCTCAGAGGGGTTCTTTCCTCGGAAAAAAATTGCAAACTGGCGCACCGTGCTGCTGGGACATGAAATTCCCGCGAACTGCCGCGTGTACTACACATTAGATTTGCAGAAGCACCTTAAGCACTAGAAACGAGGTATTGTTATTTTCCACATACAAAGAGTCATTGATTGTATCTCCAGCTATTTGACAATTCGTGGGAATTCACCAAGAAGAGTACCATAAGAGAATGGTATTCTCGATAACACTGACTAAAAATTCTCAGGATGAGCACAACTTTCATTCAAGAACGCCGTGGGACATGGATATTTGCCACTCCTGGAAGTCATGGAACACTACAAAAGATAGCATACGAGAAGTACATCATCGGTTGATTGATAGGCTGTTATTTGTTGATTGGCTCGATTCCGGCAAGCATGTGGGGAGAATGAGAATGTATGCAGAGAAATTCTTGTCATGAGTGGCTACAAATAAAGGCAGTACTCGGAAGACTCTGTACCGTATCACGGTTCCAACCAGACGAGTCTATGACTCTTTCGGATATCTCATTCTATGAGCTATCATGACATTCGTTGTTTATTCCAAATTAGTTCACCTAGCAATGTTTCTCTCACATATGAGGGTTTCCATGGAACATTTGACTATTGACCCTCTAAGATAAAAAAAAAATTTTCTCATCGCACACGTTTAAAATGGGTTTCATGTGATTCTTATACCTCGAAAACATGTGAAAAAAGTGGTGCCACTCTCTTCCAAACCGAGGTATCTGGTTCAGAACGAATTGTAAGGAATTTCACACTTGAAACATTCGTGAATCAACTTCAATCGAACAAATTCGATTCAAAACATTGTCTAGACGATCGATACGGATTATATTTTGCCTGACTTGACTTTAAGATGAATTTCATCATTGATTTCTCCGAAATTCGATGTAAATTTCCAAAATCGAGTCAAGAGCTATGAGTCTCATTTCAATTTCTAGAATACACTGTGGTGTTATTTTGTTCATTTTTCAGCCGTATACTATGTAAAAATCAAGAAAATCGCGATACCATCACATTTAGCGGCTTATTTAGCTTACCATCCGGATTCAAATATTTCTCCTCAGCTTCTCACAGAAATACCGATCGACAATTACAACTCAAAACAGTGCGGTTATATCCCTTTTGCGATGAAGAAAAAAGAGCACAACATTCCAATCCTGTGCTTTACGTTTCCTGAGTATGCCATCAAAAAATGACCGTTTTGAGAGCCAGTGGCGCGATAACTTTATGAGCTTTGAAGCTTTATAAAATTTGTCCGGATCAACGCACACTCACAAACCAAACGGGATTCGATTCGTCTTCTTTTTAACTTCGAAAACTCATTGCTAAATTTTCCGTTTTGCACAAGGTATTTCATCAATTTCGTAAACAATAGCCAGAAAAAGTTTTCCCACAAAACTCAGTTACATCGATGAATGAGAGTTAATATCATAGCCAAATCAGCGCACACCTCTGAATCAAAGATTTTCTCAAAATATGAGATTAGTAGATGGATATATCATTCCACCGAAGTAGTTGAGGCATAGGTATTTTAGTTACAGCCTTATCAATTCAAAAAATCGCGTTGGTACGTTTGTAAACTACCCAAAAATCATCCTTTGCGGTCTGCTATTGACAAATCAGGATGCGTTTCAACAAAAAAGAATGTAGTCCATATTGAATGATGCCAAATACTATAAAATGCCACTCCTGCGCACTCCGAATAGTTCAAAATACTCTTGGAACACTGCAGTAACACAAAAGTTAAAAGTTCCGTGGAAACTCTCATATGTGAGAGAAATATTCGACTACCCCTATCTTATTTCACTCCGTTGTCTAGACTAAAGAATACATTTTGCGCGTGTGGAACACAGCAAACTCTTGATATTTGATGATGATATATCCGTGGATTATTATGATACTCTTGAATATGGATGGATGATGATGGTACTCAACTGAATTATGGTGATCTCATATCTTTAACTAGATCAAATTGCTCAAGATATCACTCGACAGATTTCTTTCATTTCATTTCTTTCACTAGATTTAATTCCAAATTGTAATCAACATATTTTCCTCATTCCTTCCACTGGATTCAATTCATTAAGATATCACTAGGCAGATTTCCTTCATTACATTTCTTTCACTAGATAAAGCTTTTTCGGATAATTCTGAAAAAGTTATTTTCATCTCATCTTCCCCTCTATATTCAATTGCTCGGATACAGTGCTCGAGGGAGTTGTTATGATCCTAATTCTCTTGCCAGATATAATGTATGGAAACTGTATGTGAGTAACACACAAGTGTGAGACACATGTATTTTCAGAAAAATTTAGTTTGGTTATGACTTCAATGATTGAAACTCAATCAGATGAGTCTCTTCAAAAGATAATTCAAACTATAGACAGGAGGGAGGGCACTCTCATACTCGCCTAGTTGAAGTCCCTGAAGAAGTGAGTGGAGGAGGGTGGGATCGTCCCTAGGGAAACTCGCTCATAGTTCAATTAGCATCAAAGAACGTTCTCATGCTCTTAGTATGATTGTCAGATCGACGGAGACATTATGAGAACAGTTTTGGGCCAAGAAAGAGCTCAAACCCGCCGTTTGTATACCGAAACTCGAGCATCGATTTCGGCTTAGTCCTCAGATGGGTGTTATTCAGACCATCGAACAACGAAATTCCGTTTGAAATATTGTTTGTAATCGTCTCTTGATACTATCGTCCATGTAGAAACTCCATCATGGTTGAACTGTCATGAGAGGACGTTTCTATGCTCATAGTATGATCGTTCAATCGACGAAGACATCATGAGAGCGATCTTCGGTCAAGAAGAAGCTCAAACGCGTCGTTTGTATACCCAAATTCGAGCATAGATTTTAGCTTGTACAATCAACGAAGACATCATCAGGGCACACGCTGTGGTTGAACTAGCTCCAACCCAAAGGTGCTTGCACTTTGAATTTCTTTGCACTAGCCTTGAGTACATGAGGAATGTGACTATTTCCAACAAGAATCAAGGAATCTTCCCGTACTTTACCAGTTTCATTATCGACATGACTGTAGATTACAGCGATAATTCCAAGATCTGTCAGTTCACCACTATGAATGATCAATCGCCTGACGGTTGCATGGTTGCACTGTGAGTGTACAGTGACAACAAGAGGCTCGTCAGATATTCAGGCGGGCGAATTTATCAAATGACATAGTATTAAATATCGCAGATCCCACAGCCACTATTAAGACTGGAGGATCACTTTTCGTGTGTGCACTGGGCATGTACATTTTGTGACGCAATTTCGCCTCTCGGAGAAAATTGATTCTCACACTTTGCAGGGTACTTTTCAACGAAAATCTAGTTTTGCTAAATTTTTATGTCAGGTCCTTGTGGTACTAGTCCGACCCTCAAACGTGAAACTACGCAGGCCCTTGTCATTTTTTCCTAAGTATTTGCGGGTCGGATCAAAATTCCTGGAATTCTAAACTTGTAGCTCAAACTTTTCAGCCGTAAAATCAATTTTAGGGGCAAAATGTCAGGTCTGTGTGATGCTACCGCGTTACATGTAATATCTTCATAGTACCGATATGTAGAGACATTGATACTCATGGGCGACTCAGCTAGTGCTTCAGATATTCCAAAAAATCAAAAAATATACCTTAGAACATTCGGTAACGAGCGCTAGGGCTGGCACATTCTCGACCGTGAATATCGAAATTTCCACGGAACTTTTCATGAAGCCAATATCAACTACATTAGGAACTGCTCATTTAACATTCTCGGGAAACGAGTGGTTCCTGGCCGGAATAATTAATTATTGCTTTGGATCTCGTAGAAGACATCCTAGAACAGAACTGATCTGTATACTAGAAAAATTGATGTTTCGTTTGGTTGTTGCTTCTAACACGTCTGCTGCGACGCTGTTCTTTCGTGATTTTATTCCGACCATGAATTGGACCATCGCAACTCGGTAGAAACGCCCATATGGAGTTAAAGTTTCTTCTGGTTCATTGTTCACGTCCTTACTGAAGTGAACCACCACGATGGAGTTTTTTTGGGAGAATTTTCTGAGCAACTCTGATTGAGTAAAGATTGAAGAATGAAAAGTCGCGAGTCCTGACGGTGGGATCCGTCGCAGCGAACGTGTTAATCAACGTTGAAAATAGCAAGATTCGTGTTTTTTAACCCCTGGTAGAGATTGTGAGCATTTTTTGGCCAGTAACTGGCCGAGTCTTACCTAATTGCATTGTTACTTTATCTATATACTGCATGCATGGCCAAAAGAATTGGTCACATTTCTACCAGGGACTTGAAAATACTCATAGCTGAGAAACGATGCCTGCTAGAGGAAGATGACGGAAGTAACTTTTCGTTCAAAATGTCTCTGATTACCTGATGAGGATTGTTTCGGACCGAAATGAGTGATTTTCACAATTTCTTCAAACAATTTCGGTTTCAATCAATTTGAACCGGATTTCGGCCTGAAAACTTGCATTACTAGAAAAATACGGCCTTGCGGAAAGGATCCCGCAAAAAAATTCCATGAACCTAATTCCGCACACGATGCACAGTGGGGAAAAAAATTGGCCGGACGGCACAATCATGCGTCACTATTAAATAGGCGATTTCGGAATGGTGCAAAAACGGAAATTGTAGCTTTTTTGATGCGAAATCCGAATCCTTTTCCCTCGAATATCAACCGAAAGTCGTTTGACGACGGCATCCATTAGAACATGAAAATCGCTCAAGAAACACAGTATCAACGATTCAACTCCGATGGGGAGCAAATTACGTCGATTTTCATGAGGAACAAAGTTGTTGCATTGTTCAAAACAAATTTTTTGGTGCCCCCAGTTTATCAAAAATCGTGATTTTTCAGGATTTTTGGGTTTTTAGGGGCTTTTTCGACAAAATTTGGAATTTCCGACCACGCCAATCGAATGAGCATAAAATTTTACGTCGAAATACGTGGTTCAAAATAATTTCAAAATCTTATCCCATCCGCACTACAACGGTAAATTCATGAGTTAGTCCGGAAAACGCGTCAGAGGCCTGGGAAAGCTCCTAAAATTCAAAGGGGAAGTGATTTACGTTGATAATAATGGAGAATAAAGTTGTTGCATTTCCCAAAACACCTGCTTTGGTGCTCCCCCTTTTCCAAAAAATCATAATTTTTTAGGTTTTTTGGGTTTTTAGGGGCTTTTTCGACAAAATTTGGAAATTCTGAACACGCCAATCGAATGAGCATAAAATTTTACGTCGAAATACGTGGTTCAAAATAATTTCAAAATTCTATCTCATCCGCACTACAACAGTAAAATCATGAGCTAGCCCGGAAAACGCACCAGAGGGCTGGAAGAGCTCCTAAAACTCGGAGGGGGAGCGATTCACGTTAATGATGATGGGGACTAAAGTTGTTGCATTTCCCAAAACACCTTCTTTGGTGCCCCCACTTTTCCAAAAAGTCATTTTTTTTAGGTTTTTTGGGTTTTTAGGGTCTCATTCGTCAAAATTTGGAATTTTTTACCACGCCAATCGAAAGAGCAGAACATAATAAGTTGAAATATTCATTCGCAAAATTGTTCAACTCGACTCAGAGAGTTCAACACCAGTCAATGATATTTCCATGCGTGCAATTTTCTCGTGATTTTCTCATACTATAT
This sequence comes from Eretmocerus hayati, assembly GCA_029851415.1. Taxonomy (NCBI): domain Eukaryota; kingdom Metazoa; phylum Arthropoda; class Insecta; order Hymenoptera; family Aphelinidae; genus Eretmocerus; species Eretmocerus hayati. The sequence continues at coordinate 90,268,550 of CM056742.1, read as the reverse complement.
GTAGTCCTCGACGTAATTACGAGGTGCACTTTGGTAATATTCATAAAGGAATCATATTTGGACGTTTTCGAGGTCGTGTTACAAAATCAAAATTTGAACTATGCATCTCGCAGTTTTAGAGGAATCAAATCCTATTGATATTCAACAGCCAATCGTTTCACGACCAAGGTTGCACAAATCGCAGTCTATCACTCCAAGAACATACCTTGAAAGAGGTATTCTACAGAATTCTTAAATCAATTACATCATCTCATCCCTAAGGTTGTGTGAGAAAAGCATAACATCCGACTTATATGTCAATAATCTCGAAGAAATGAGCGTCATTATCTTCGAACTTTGGAGCCAACTAATATTTCATCCATGTAAATGAAAGAACACTACGAGCTTAGTATGCTACTTGAAGAACATGATTTGGAAGAGCTATTTGGTTCTATCGATATGATCCAGAATCTTCATCATATCCCTGATTTCGTATAACAAAAGTACAAGTCAAACTGTGTATTCCGACTGGCTCCCAAACATCCAATCTTCGTATCTGACCATTCCAGTTTTACACTGCTACTTGCAAATTTTCCTCCCGGATGACCAATGTTTGAATAATTCTCGGCCTACTCACTTCGCTCACTACTATCGTTTTCGAGAAGACTCGATAATACACCTCAGGGATCCAACAAGCGTGCAAAGGAGGGAGGAACAACTGTAGCTGCACTAGAAGAGGCCAGGAAACGTCTCGTCAGAGACATCAAGGCGCTTCACCAGCAAGTTGGAGAGCTGCAGGCTTCTAACAAGGAGCTCCACAAATCATAGAGGGATATTCAAGCTGAGCTCGAAGATATGAGGATGAGACTCAATTTGCAGCACGCCAAGGCGATCGGACTCGATGACAAGCAGAAGGACTGCGACATGACTTTCATGGAAGGAAGGCCACGTCAATGTGATAGACTGCCCATAATCATTCAGCTGACCGCGAAGAAAATACCAGGGTGCTCTTGTTGACGCGTGAGCTCGACAATCTCAACGACGATATCGATGGAGCTTGCAAGTTGACCTTGCCAAATTTGTGGAGAATCAGGGCCCTGCCACCAATATTCAATACAAACTTGGAACGGCCAACAGGCTGCTCGGGTCTGATGTTGCCGAGCAGTAGGCACATGTTGGGGGGTGGACGAGATGCAGTTCATCGGACATGCCACACTTCCATTCGAGGTGCACATGCAGGAGATGGCGGGCACAGTTCGATCGTGAGATTCAGGCTGAGGGAGCGCGAGCCGACGAAAAGAGGCGCGTGGACTGGTTGATCGACTTTGCGAGGCTAAACTTGGTGAGTGGTCATCTGTGAGCATTCCGTCGGACGTCCGGTGAAATTTCAAGATATCAATAGTCAGTCGAATCTAAATCTCTACTCCCAATCAAGGCCATCCCAGCAGTTTACCATGCTGAGTTTCGCTTCCGAATTACGATGATAGACTGTTGCAAAAATGTCTTGCCACCCTCCTTATATCATACGGGACAATAATTGAGAAAAATGTTCACTTCTACTCACGCGTATTCCATTCAAAGTGTAAACCTTGGACTCAAAACTGGCATAGTGAATCATTAGTTCTGACAGCAATGGGGGAGCTCTATAGTATCGCAAAGAGCGAATAGAGCATCATGCTAGTTTCCGCACCCATACTTCATTCTTATTAGTCTGACAAGTGCTGTGACAAATTTCAACTTCCATCTCCTTCTCTACTTAAGGATAACCAGGAACGCGATGATGGTCCCACTTGATCGGTAGCGATCACATTGACTACTCAGCGAGCGTCGGTTGTGGAATTGCTTTAGGAATTCTTGCTCTTTTTCATACCGAGAGTTGAAAATATTCTGCGAGATCTGTGGACGTCATCGCAGAGGCTCCGAGCTGGTCAATCATCTGTCTTAGAGTGAATGGATTTCGTCAATTAAATTAACCCGGGAGTAGGTGCATGGAACGGACTAACGTTAGCAGGCGCGCTGTCTGTTATTTAGACCGACTCGGATGACCAGCGTCTGAGCACTCCCGAATAATAATATATACACCATATATATTTCTAGAGTCAAACTAATATCTATTCATGAAATACAAACCACTCCTTCGATGAATTTAGAATATCAAACAATAATTTTCTGGAGGAAGTTACTCTTCATCGATTGGTACATCGGTTACGCTACAGTCAATACAAACGTGTATGCTGAACAAATCGAACACATCTTTCTCGTTTTACCAGCCTTTCGAGATGTACAATAGTGATTACGGACAGCTTATCCATTTCTTTCTCAATTTTGCAATCAATTTTCAAGAATTTGTGTAAAGCAGATCCCACAGATATGGGTAGAAATAGGCGTTTCGATCGCGTGATAACATGTTTCTCAATCTCGATCGATTTCAGAGCTATCTCTTCAAAAGAATCACGCCATATTACTTCAGTTTCCGTATCAGACTCAATGATTACCTGATCATTGACGCCAGTCATACCTAGTAACGAATAGAATATTCTTATTGACCAATACGCACCGCGCGTTGTTCACGAGAGATTCACGCCAACGTTAGTAGGCGCGCGAATGTCATTTCGACTGACTCTGTTTTGATGAAATTCTCAGGAACTGCGGTGCGGTTGGATTGCCTCAGAAACGCTCAAACAGCTTGGTAGTCACGTCAAGAAAGTTGATGTAGATCGCTGGAACGATTGGAGAAAATTATGATATCTAACTTGTCCAAATGAGGATAAATCCAGTACATTCGAAAAGCAGGAGCGCCAAACATACTCGATTAACCTAATGGTGGAGGTGGGGACCAACAAAATCGTAGCCAGAGTAACTATCATCGCCATTGTTTTCCCATTTCTTTTGGGGAATAGGAGAGCTGGTGAAAAATCATGAATCATTCCATGTTTCTGTAACAAACAGTTCAAAGGGACTTTGAATTTAATTTAATATAGTTTAATTCATATTCATTCATATTTGTCACAATACAATGAAACAAATATGATTTAGATGATATGATGATAGTATAAATAATTTTTGCTATTTGTATGACCCTTCTTCAAGGGATAGATAGAGAATTTTTTTATTCTGGACTTTGAGCCCTTCTTTTGAAAATTCATAAGATTGAGATGAGGTCACATATCGTTACTGGAGTTATGGGTAATTTCTAGTTGACTTGCTCAAAATGATTGGGGTGCATTATGCATATGTCCCTAAGCTATCAATTACAATACCTTACAGGGTTATTCGTGACTCGTTGTGATTTTGAAACTTTTTCGAGAGAATTCGCCTCCAGGTTTTTAACATGGTAGTTAGAAAAAAATTGTAAGAAGAATCGATTTTTTTTTTCATATCCAAAGATCGGCAAGGACGTGGTCTCAGCAAATGGTTCGAATAATTATTTAGTATACTAGGTCTTTCTGTGTCAACATGTTCACTGCATGAGAAATACACAACTCTTTTCGAAGTCGTATGAGGTCTTGGCTTCTAAACTGAGTCACGGCTAACCAAAAGATCAATTCAATTTAAGGGGCTGCATGTACCTGGAAATAGGGGGGATATCAAGATCGATATTGATAGCTTTATGAGTTCTCAATTTATGTTATTCTTGGATTTTCCTCAATTTTTTGGCTGATGAATGATACGCAATGACTGGAATGTGTACAATGGGAGTATTCCTACGCATTCGTGGACGTCGTTCCTTTGTAAGATGGAATTGAATATTGGTCTGTCGCTGGCTGTTCAATACTTATTGACTGTGTGGTGTAATGATGGAACGAGAACTAAAGGTGAGGATGAGTGTTTTAACTGGCGGCAGAGGTCCGGGAGGATAAGTTTCTAACTCCCTCTGACCCGTTCAATATTGAATTATGTCGAGCATCTCTTTGCACTTTCGCATTCTTGTGAATGCGTTTCCATCATTCCGCGATGGGATGTCCAGGTTTCTTGCAGTAGAAACAGGTCTCGGCTAGAATGACATTGAGGCACTGTCCGGGATCCGGGTACACGGCATGTCTCGGACACATCGTTGAGGTTGAGATTCTGGCCGATGTTCCCATAATTCGATTCTTCACGTGCAGGATCGGTTCTTTACATGGCTGGCACGATATGTGATTCTCAGCTTCGGGCTCTGCGTTTCCGAGACAAAGATTTATTGGATGACCAGTCTCTCTGCAGCTTTCGGTGGTCCAATCTTGTTCTTCTTCAGGGTAGCCACTGTCCCTCTGGGCACGCCATTGCTGTGATCGCTGGGTTCTGGTAGTAAGATTGTCCATGGTTTTTGCTTGGAATATTTTCTGCGTAATTGCAGAATTCAAATCTCGTTTCGTGTACTCCAAAACTTTGGCTTCGATGTCAACACCAAAAGCCTCATCATCTCCAACTTCGATCTTTCTCGCTTCCTTAATCTGGTTGTTAAATTTTCTCATCCTGTGAATGAAAGAGGCTGTGCAGCCTCTTTCATTCACAGTGCTCTCTTCATCTCGTTGAAATTTACGTTCGAGTTCGGCCATAAGTTGTTGCGTGGGTTCATTGAGAGCAAAGAGACTCTGCAGATTTTCTTTCATGGCTCCTGCATACTCAAATCCGTGACCATTGATCTATGTTTTGGCTCCTCCGGGAATTTCTGACAGGAGTGATTGAGCAAAGATAGCTTCACAAACGTCAATCCATATTTTCTCTGCTTTATCCCATCGATGAAGGAATAGGCTCAAATATTTGAAGTATATTTGACCCCGTGGAGTCTGATACTCCTTTGAGAATCTCATGTGATATAAGAACTTGATGTGCCATGTTTTTTCTTTTGGCTGAGACTTTTGAGTGTTCGGCGATTGAAGGCTTGACCGCAGGGACTGGAATGGCTCTTCTATTGTTTCTCAACTAGAAATGTCTCGAAATCGGGAAATGGGAGAGAGTGAGGTCAGATAGGCTCTCTCTCTCATTCTTCATGAGGAGGCATTCCAGGCGGCCTGGATGAGTTGGATGACTATGCGTGTGTTGAGTTCTGCCGGTGCTCAGTTTTCAATGTGGAGATTTGAGTCCACTGTCATATTGCGAATGTGTCAGGTGGATTCGGCGATTCTTAGATAATGAAAGATGGATGGGGAATGTCTTAATCATGAATGATGATGATTCGTAGTTCAACTGTGACGTGGCAAATTACTTCACCGATCACACTTATTTATTTTCAGACGGACTCATAGCCTAGACGCGAATTCTCTCGCGCTATGGAGACACGACTCCGAAATCTCAGGAACTCTGCTCTCTGCAACTCTCATTCACCTACCGTAATTCCACCTGAAGGGACGAGAAACGGGAAGAAAACGCAAATACTAAATAATCAAATCGAAATTTATGATATAACCACCTCGGCATATATTCTACAACGTTCCTCTTTCGCGGCGATACATGGAATCATACATATCGCAACGATTCGACCATCTTGAACTGACAATGTATCAATAATCGATAGATATTCAATAATTGTCTCTCAGTTATTCCCGTGAATCACGATGGAGAGAAACGGTACAATGGGGGAAATCGGTATTGTGATATGAGGATGTTAGAGTGACATCAATTTCGAGCCCCAAAATGAACTGATATGGTCGGATTGAGCACACAGAACGTAGTTCAAGGCGACAAATACCCTGAATATTACTGGATCGACGCTTGTCGACGACTGTTATCCGAATCGCCTCTCACCGAGGATTGGTACAAGACCGATACGGGACCAGATCGATATCCGCTGGGTACCGATACGGGACCAGATCGACACTCGTCAGTCACCGATACGGGACCAAATTGACACACGTCAATTACTGTTACGCGACCACATCGACACTCGCCGAGGAACGGTACAGAACCGATACGGGACCAGAACGACGGCCGCCGGGTACCGATAAGGGACCAGATCGACAAACGCCGATTACTGTTACGGGACCAAATCGACACTCGCCGAGGACCGGTACATGACCGATACGGGACCAGATCGACACTCGCCAAGCACCGATACGGGACCAGATCGACACACGCCGATCACTGTTACGGGACCAAATGGACACGGGCCGAGGACTGGTACAGTAGCGACAAGGGACCAGATTGACACCTGCCAGGGACCGATACGGGACCAAATTGACAGACGCCGATTACTGTTACAGGACCACATCGACACCCGCCAGGCACCGATAAGGGACCAGATCGACAAACGCCGATTACTGTTACGGGACCAAATCGAAACTCGCCGAGGACCGGTACAGGACCGATACGGGACCAGATCGACACTCGCCGAGCACCGATACGGGACAAAATCGACATACGCCGATCAATGTTACGGGACCAAATGACAACGTGCCGAGGACTGGTACAGGACCGACACGGGACCAGATTGACACCTGCCGGGGACCGATACGGGATCGAATTGACAGACGCCGATTACTGTTACGAGACCACATCGACGCTCGCCGGTCACCGATACAGGACCGAATCAACACTCGCCAAGCACCGATACGGGACCGAATCGACACACGCCTATTACTGTTACGGGACCAAATGTTCACGCGTCGAGGACTGATACAGGACCGATACGGGACCAAATTGACAGACGCTGATTACTGTTACGGGACCAGAACGACTCCTGCCGGTCACCGGAACTGGACCAGATCGACACTCGCCAAGCACCGATACGGGACCAGATCGACACACGCCGATTCCTGTTACGGGACCAAATGTCCACACGCCGATGACTGTAACAGGAACTACATCGTCACCCACCGATGACTATTACGGGACCACATCGAAACTCGCTGAGGACTGGTACAGGGCCGATGCGGGACCAGATTGACACCTGCCGGGGACCGATACGGGACCGAATTGACAGACCCCGATTACTGTTACGGGACCAAATGGACACTCGCCGAGGACTGGTACAGCACCGATACGGTACCTGATTGACAACTGCTGAGGACCGATACGGGACCAAATTGACAGGAGCCGATTACTGTTACGGAACTACATCGACGCTCGCCGGTCACCGATACGGGACCGAATCGACACTCGCCAAGCACCGATACGGGACCGAATCGACATACGCCTATTACTGTTACGGGACCAAATGTTCACGCGTCGAGGACTGATACAGGACCGATACGGGACCAGATCGACTCCTGCCGGTCACCGAAACTGGACCAGATCAAGCCTCGCCAAGCACCGATACGGGACCAGATCGACACACGCCGTTTCCTGTTACGGGACCAAATGTCCACACGTCGATGACTGTAACAGGAACCACATCGTCACCCACCGATGACTATTACGGGACCACATCGACACTCGCTGAGGACCGGTACAGGACCGATACGGGACCAGATTGACGCCTGCCGGGGACCGATACGGGACCAAATTGACAGACGCTGATTACTGTTACGGGACCAGAACGACTCCTGCCGGTCACCGGAACGAGACCGAATCGACACTCGCCGATGACCGATACGGGACCAGATCGACTCCTGCCGGTCACCGGAACTGGACCAGATCGACACTCGCCAAGCACCGATACGGGACCAGATCGACACACGCCGATTCCTGTTACGGGACCAAATGTCCACACGCCGATGACTGTAACAGGAACTACATCGTCACCCACCGATGACTATTACGGGACCCCATCGACACTTGCTGAGGACCGGTACAGGACCGATACGGGACCAGATTGACGCCTGCTGGGGACCGATATGGAACCGAATTGACAGAAGCCGATTACTGTTACGGGACCACAGCGACACTCGCCGGTCACCGATACGGGACCAAATCGACACTCGCCAAGCACCGATACAGGACCGAATCGACACACGCCTATCACTGTTACGGGACCAAATGTTCACGCGTCGAGGACTGATACAGGACCGATACGGGACCGGATCGACTCCTGCCGGTCACCGAAACTGGACCAGATCGACACTCGCCAAGCACCGATACGGGACCAGATCGACACACGCCGATTCCTGTTACGGGACCAAATGTCCACACGTCGATGACTGTAACAGGAACCACATCTTCACCCACCGATGACTATTACGGGACCACATCGACACTCGCTGAGGACCGGTACAGGACCGATACGGGACCAGATTGACACCTGCCGGGGACCGATACGGGACCGAATTGACAGACCCCGATTACTGTTACGGGACCAAATGGACACGCGCCGAGGACTGGTACAGCACCGATACGGGACCTGATTGACACCTGCTGAGGACCGATACGGGACCAAATTGACAGGAGCCGATTACTGTTACGTTACCACAGCGACACTCGCCGAGGACTTGTACAGGACCGATACGGGATCAGAGCGACACCCACCGGTCACCGATACGGGACCGGATTGACCCCCGCCGGTCACCGATACGGGACCGAATTGACTCACGCCGATTACTATTACAGGACCAAATGGACACGCGCCGATTACTGTAACAGGACCCACATCGTCACTCACAGATGACCATTATGGGACTACATCGACACTCTCCGAGGACCGGTCCAGGACCGATACGGGACCAGATCGACAGCCGGCGGTCACCGGTATGACACCAGGGACGACTCTCGCCGTTGACCGATACTGCACCAAATTGACACATGCCAATCACTGTCACGGGACCAGATTAACACCCGCCGGTCACCGATACGGGACCAGATCGACTTTCACCGATGACCGATACGGGACTGATACACATCGACACTCGCCCAGGACCGGTACAGAACCTTTACGGGATGAAATAGACACTCGCCGCTAACTGTTCCAGGAGCACAATGACACTAGTCAGGGATCGATACGGAACGAGATCGACACACGCCAATGACTGTAGCAGGAACCAAATGTTCACTCACCGATGACTATTACGGGACCACCTCGACACTCGCAGAGGACGGGTACAGGACCAATATGGGACCAGATTGCCACCCGCTGGTCACCGATACGGGACCAGATCGACTCCCGCCGGTCACCGATACGAGACCAGATCGACACTCGCCAAGCACTGATACGGGACCAAATTGACACACGCCGATTACTGTTACGGAACCAGATGGACACGCACCGAAGACTGGTACAGGACCGATATGGGACCAGATTGATACCTGCCGGGCACCGATACGGGACTCGAATGACACACGCCGATGACTGTAACAGGAGCCACATCGTCACTCACCGATGACTATTACGGGACCAAATGGACACGCGCCGATGACTGGTACAGGACCGATACGGGACCAGATTGACACCTGCCGGGCACCGATACGGGACCAAATTGACGGACCCCCATTACTGTTACGGAAATAGATGGACACGCGCCGAGGACTGCTACAGAACCGATACGGGAACAGATTGACACCTGCCGGGGACCGATACGGGACCAAATTGACGGACGCCGATTGTTACGGGACCACATCGACACTCGCCGAGGACTGGTACAGGACTGATACGGGAACAGATCGACTCACGCCAGTCACCGATACGGGACCAGATCGACACCCGTCAAGCACCGATACGGGACCAAGTTGACAGACGCCGATTACTGTTACGGAACCACATCGACACTCGCCGCACAGTAGGATCAAGAAGTTCTTGAATGGTCCGGCATCACGAGAGTTTGCAACCAATCGACATATGCGCAATCAGAAGACTTTTGGATGAATGAGAAGAACCTCCTGCGTCTGCGCATATGTCGATTGGTTCCAAATCCACGTGAAGGCGGATTATCCAAGAACTTCTTGGCCCCACTGAGCACCGGTCACCGATACGGGACCAAATCGACACTCGCCAAGCACCGATATGGGACCAAATCGACACACGCCGATTACTGTTACGGGACCAAATGGTCATGCGCCAAGGGCTGATACAGGACCGATACGTGACCAGATTGACACCTGCCGGGGACCGATATGGGACCACATCGACACTCGCCGAGGACCCGTACAGGGAGGATACGGGACCAGATCAACACCCGCCGGTCACCGATATGGGACCAGATCGACACTCGCCGATGACCGATACGGGACTGATCCACATCGACACTCGACCAGGACCGGTACAGGACCGATACGGGATGAAATAGACACTCGCCGATAACTGTTACAGGAGCACAACGACACTAGCCAGGGATCGATACAGGACAAGATCGACACACGCCGATCACTGTAACAGGAACCACATCGTCACTCACCGTTGACTATTATGGGACCACATCGACACTCGCTGAGGACCGGTACAGGACCGATACGGGACCAGATTGACACCTGCCGGGGACCGATACGGGACCAAATTGATAGACCCCGATTACTGTTACGGGACCAAATGGACACGCGCCGAGGACTGGTACAGAACCGATACGGGACCAGATTGACACCTGCCGGGGACCGATACAAGACCAAATTGACAGACGCCGATTACTGTCACGGGACCACATCGACACTCGCCGAGGACTTGTACAGGACCGATACGGGATCAGATCGACACCCGCCGGTCACCGATACGGGACCAGATCGACTCCCGCCGAGCACCGACACGGAACCAAATTGACACACGCCGATACCTGTTACGGGACCAAATGGACACGCGCCGAGGACCTATACAGGACCGATACGAGACCGAATTGACACCTGCCCGGTTCCGATACGGGACCAAATTGACAGACGCCGATGACTGTTACGGGATCACATCGACACTCGCCGGTCGCCGATACGGGACCAAATCGACTTTCACCGATGACCGATACGGGACCAGGTCGACTCCCGCCGGTCACCGATACGGGACCAGATCGACACTCGCCAAGCACCGATACGGGACCAGATCGATACTCGCCAATCACCGATTCGGGACCAAATTGACACACGCCGAGTACTATTATGGGACCAAATGGACGCGCGCCGAGGACTATAACAGAAATCACATCGTCACTCACCGATGATTATTACGGGACCACATCGACACTCGTCATGGACCGGTACAGGACCGATACGGGACCAGATCGACACCCGGCCGTCACCGGTATGACACCAGTGTTAAGACCGGACCTGATGGGTCCGGGTAACAAATATATCAAGAGGCGCGGTAGCGCCCCGCTGGCGGATATGAGCAGACGAAAAATCGAGTGAGGCGCTGTGCCTATCTATACTTTGAATTGGGGTTCTTTAACCTCACACTTTTTTCTACATGGATTATTAACCTCTTAACGTTGCTCATAGAGCTCTACAATGCTTCAGCAAAGCCTTTCTAAAGCGATTCAGAGTTCTGTCCAATTATTTCCCCAATCCGACCACTGGACACGTTTCATTCAGCACCGCAAAATTCATGCCTTCGTTTTACATCTCAGTTCGATTTCTTCAGCCCCGTGCTCCGATTCGAGGAATATCGAAACGTTTCTACTAACATGTGTTGGGTATGTAAGATATGGTTGAGGATTATGCAGAGAGAGACTAGAGAGAGATAGGAGCGCATGCGCAAGATCTTCCTGTCCGGTTGACGGCAGTCTGCAATGAGGCTGTCTGCTGCGTACCGGGCAACGCGGGCACCGACCAGCTGGTTTGTTATCGCGGATGAATGAATTTTCGAATTATCCGAATTTCTCGATCCTATAATTATTGCATCAGATGTGGATACTCGAAACTAGCCACGACTAGAGTTGACGTAAAGATCAAAGCGCCATGCGAGAAGGATAGGGAGGAGAGATTCGTCTGTTTTGTTGTGTTTTGTGTGTTCGGCGCGGCTCCGCAATATTGCTCTTGCCTGTAGCTGCATGGCTCTCCAGATTGGACTAAACGAAATATACACTGATAGTAGTGTATTCTTTATGGAAAAAATGACGGAACCTTGTGTAACAAATTCTCAAGAACGGTGAGGACAAGTGCTTGGAAAATTTGTGGTTACCCTTGGATTTTTATAACCAAGGAGTGAAATACCCCCCCCCCTCCCTCATTCACTTTTTTTTCAAAAGTAAAACTCGGCGAGTATGAGGTTTAGAGAAGAACCATTCATCTCCAGTACATCAAAACTTCAAATTTTATACGACATGGTTTAAACTCTTGGAAGGAATGAGATCTAAAAAGAACCATGTCGAGTATTTTTGAGCCGATTTGTCACGATCAACATATCATCACTGATAGAGACTAGAGCCACTTTCCCCCAATCAAATCTTCCTTTCAATCCATCCTTATGGTAGTGGTTTGACAATTTCTTACTAGCTAATTGTCGCTGAAATGACCCGAAGTTTAGGTGAGCAAAAGAAATAAAGGGGAATATCGAAATAGAGAAAATATAACTGAGTTCAATTTGGTGTTCATGATGATTCACTAAAATCTCATATCATACTCAGTCATATTTTCTCTATTTCGATATTCCCCTGTATTTCTTTTGCTCACCTCAACTTCGGGTCATTTCAGCGACAATTAGCTAGTAAGAAATTGTCAAACCACCACCATGAGGATGAATTGAAAGAAAGATTTGATTGGAGGAAAGTGGCTCTAGTCTCTATCAGTGATGATATGTTGATCGTGACAAATCGGTTAAAAAAATACTCGACATGGTTTTTTTCAGATCTCATTCCTTCCAAGAGTTCAAACCAGGTCGTATAAAATTTGAAGTTTTGATGTCCTGGAGATGAATGGTTCTTTTCTAAACCTCATACTCGCCTAGTTTCACTTTTGAAAAAAAAGTAAATGAGGGGGGGGGGGGTATTTATCTTAGTGTGGGTTTTTGGACATTGAAGGGCGGCCACCACTGCTGCACTCACTTTATTCAAAAATGTAGACAAGAATATGAATACGCTCTTGATGTGTATATATATGTACACATATATCGTTCAAATTTTGAAGAAGGAAATATGCATATCAATCATCAAGAAGAAGGTCAATTTAATTAATAAATATTGATTTGAGAATAATTCGGTTTATGTGCTTATTTTGAATCAAACAATACAAAGGTAACAACCATAGATTCAATATACTAAACTTGAATGGTGGATTTCCTTAGACTTACAATCATATTGATACTAAATTCTACCCGAGGATTCCCAGCTCTGCGGGTCAAGATATCCTGGAGGCTGATAGACAGGTTGATTAGCTCGTTCTCGGGATGACGCCGGAGATGCGCAGCGGGATTCAGTCGACTCAGTCTCTCACTTAGAAATTCACTTTGTCGTGCTCAACACTTGTGTAAAATCTGCGCGTGAGTTTAAAAGTAACGTTTCAAGACTGATCGATTAACTGCTGTTAACCCTCAATTTTCATAGTTTTGTGGTTATGAAATTTGACCTGTTTTTTGGCCGTGCGCCTAACTCGGAGTTACTGTGAGTTACGCGCACGGTGACAACAATGCGTTGAATCAACCTGTCTTCATAATTCTGATTGCTTAGTTAAATGGAGGTTACTCAAAAGACAAGCAATCCTAAATCGCAACTCAGCAATTCACAACTTCCTTGGGTGATTGGGGCACCTCGGGATGGCGGGACGCCACATTTCCCCCCCCCTAGACCAGCATGCATCCAGCAGGGGCGCAGTGGTCCAACCTCCCAAATGACCCGATTACTCAAAGCTGTAAAGGTGTATTTCGTGTCATGCGTTTAATGTGATGCTTACAACTTTTGCACTGGAAAGTTCTTACATTGTTCTTCTTCAGGCATGAAATCTGGTTTTGCTGCAGGTTCTGCATTTTGCCCATCTAGTCGGTGATCTTGCGTGAGCATGCTTGCACAAATAGCACCAACTTCTACTTGTTTCACCTGCCTTTTTTCGTTCCCTATATATTCTGGCTTGTATCCTATTTTGTTGTCTTATCCTCATTTTTTTTGAATCGTCAATATCAAAATTGATGCCATTTTCCTTCGATGTAGCTGGCATTAAATCTCCTTTTTCACGTTCTGTGGCTCCTTCATTTTTGGCGTAACTTGAAATCGATCTCTGACCCGAGAAATCGAATAAAATTAAATTTCCGCTCACTTCTGCCTCAGGTTCAGGAGATATGAGCTCATAATGTGGTCCTGGTACGAGTGTGATCCATTGATCTTGCGGCAGTGATACATTTCTAATCACTTTTTTGATATTCTGTGCGTGAAGTTGGGTGTAAAAGTCCATTAATTAGCAGATTTGCGGTGCGCAAAGTTGAGGGTCGGTCATTTTTACGCACGGCTACCGGTGCGTAAAAGTAAAACTGTGCGCAAAATATTTTCACGGTGTGCGCAAAGTGTCGAAACACGTGCGTAAAAGTAGAATCTGTGTCTAAAAATCAATTGAGCGATTGTTTCGCCATCCCTAATCTTCCACCGAGTATTATAGTCAATCACGTATTACGGGAAATAATTTGAACATTCGAAATTTCTCGGACGCTTGTATTATTATCCATTTGACCATGATGTTGGCAATAATTTTGGAAAAAATTGTACGTATACCATTTTGTTCAGTAGATTGATGGATCTTGTTTATCTACACAAGATCATGAAGAGTTTTGGTTAAACTCTAAGTTCGATACAAATAATTCTCAAAATTTTGCTCACGCAACAAGGTTCAACTTTCACAAATGGACTCATGTTATAGATTGAATGTACCGATACATACAAATAATGTTTCAATGGTAGTCACACTATTCCATCTATCTCATTAGTGAGAGCATGAAATTAGTGCAACTCATGGAAAGGTGTCCAAGAATTGTTAAAAAATCGCTACTTTGAGTACGTATGTACATACTCACAGTATAGTGATGCAATTCAAATTTTGAGTATATTTTTAATTCTTTGTTGAAGTATGAATCAATATTTACCATAAGGCAATAGAGAGAGTACAAAGTCTAGGTACAAAGCCATAATAATGGCCATTGACTTTAAGTTAAATAGATATTCTTGTTCAAAATCTTCTATGTACAAATTTGTATTTTCATATGTTTTCTGAACTTGATTAAATAAAATTATAGGATAAATCGTATTTATTCCTTTCTTACAGATTATTACCATTCAAGAATCTCTAAATATTCTTGGAAATTCCAGTATGCAATATTCCAGTTCACGGGACTTTGTTTGCGCGAATCATTTTGTCGGAACTTAACAAAATTCCTCAATATTCATGAATTTCTTTTATCATCCCGAAATTCCAATTGAAGATGATTGAGTCATCAAGGTTTTAACTAAACTTAGGCACAAAGCTTTGCTCAAATGACAACTTGCTGATAGCTGATTATTTTTTAAAACCATATTCAGAATATTTTTTCAGTCGGGGGGCTCCGCCCCCCGAACCCCCACGTGGGGCTGCCGCCCCTGGACCCCGCCCTCCCCCGATCACATATAGTACAGGAGTGGTCCTAACTTTCCGCACAGCGATATCAAAAAGCATCGTAAGCAACTCGGGCGCAATTTTCCGCACTCGTTTCCGAAAATTCGTGCGTAAAAGACTTTTGCGCACAGTTGTAACTCTGCGCTGCGCGCAAAGTACTTTTGCACACAGCGCAAATGACTTTGCAAATTCCGCAGAAGTTACAACTGTGCGCAAAGGTCACTATTACGCACTCTTTTCGGGAACTTGTGCGTGAAATTTCTTTGCGCCCTTGCTACTTAATATACTATAATGGAAGGCTTCCCATCTAATGATGGAGCTCTTTGCTCGATGTCTGGAGTCGAGCTAAAAATGGGTAATTGCACGTTCAGTAGTTCATTTCGCTGTTGATGATTTCTTTGATTCTCCGTTATGCATGACGGGCTTGATGATGAGATATATACCAAGTCGGGGAGAGCGAGCGTGGGTAGGGGCCGGTTGGCAAAAAACGTGCCCCGTGATGGCTCACTATTTCGCGTGTCGACTTCCGGGTTAGCAGTTACGCGTGATGCAGCTGTTGGCCACAGTAAGGTTGGGCTGGGAACATTGAATGATGCGTTATGTGGTTGTCCGCTTCTCGCCTCGTATACTTCATTACCTGTTATGCGTGATGCGGCGTGCTCAGTGTCGTAGTTCACCACAACTTGACCACGTGGACTAAAGGAACTTTTGGCACTCATCTGGGTGTGGGAATCGTGTGGTGCGTCTCCCACGTTTGATGTATTATATGGAATGCTGTCGTGGTGATTTGATGGTGTGTCGTCGTCCACCTCTTTATCAGTAGGATTACTATTCTTGCGAATACCAATGTATTCATATGGTTCGAAAATTTCACAATCTATAAGTGGGACCACTGATATACTCACATCCCGCACTTTGCTCGATGTTTGAGTTTCCCCACATTGCACTTTTCCTCGGCTGGCACCATGGTGGTCTGTGTCTCGGCGGATTTTGTTAATAATAATAAGTCCAGATCTTCGTTAAAATTTTCACCATATAGCTGCAAAAAGTCACTATATATTCTAACAGAGTTCTCTAATTTTTTTTGTTTCATGAGCACATCTTGTTTTGCTGCATCACATAACACTTGCGCTACCCTACACTCTTCTACAACACTTGCGATTGCACTTGCGAAATTGGTTTTTAATGATTCTAAGTTTTTCTCCATCGCAATTCGGCTGTATTCTTCTACTGTAGCTGCTTGTTGATTATCACGTGGCGAGGTTCCACGTTCAATTTTCATGCGGTCAGTCGGTAATTGCTCGGTTGCTGCATGGGAGAGTGAAAAGGCCATGGTGGCGCCATCGGCGCGGAGATTTGAATCACAGGACATCGTGTGTGAAGTGTATGCATTATTACAAATGAACGTTCATATGTTCGATATCTCAATTGTATCCTATGTAAATTTTGCGTGTTGCGATTGAATACTGTATACCTCCGAGTAACCTTCAGTTTACATGAATAAGTCTTGTTATAAATACTACATCATCTCTTATCGTAAAATTAAAGGCGGCCTCATACAATATAATATGTACATATAATAAATTTATAAATCCACTTACACACGTATATATATATACATATATATTCTCCAAGGCAAGTTTTTTTTTTTCAAATTTTCTGAAATTCAAAATGCATGAAGTATTCGTATCATGGCAACCCTATACAACATACATGTGTTTTATTTATTTATCTATTCATATATTTATTCATTTATTTACTAATCATTATATATATATATATATATATATATATATATATATATATATATATGGGCAAATCTCAGGAACTATGCGGTTTCGACTTTGAAATTTCGAGAATTTCCAGAATGGCAGCACATCTCCGATAAACTTTTGTTTGGTCCAAGTAATGCTCAAACAATGATGAAATACTTGCGTAAATCATTTTGGAGCCCCGCCGTGGATTTGTGAGGGTGTAGAAGTTTTTCCCATGTATTTGCGTGGGACCCTCATATTTTCGTAATTCTAATTGGCTCGTGTGTATGTGAATACATGGCACCCTTGGTGTTGGAATAGAAGAAGAGAGATGAGTTCAATGGTTTACAGTGTTTTCTGAAGGTCTGTGGTACAAAATGTAGATGTGCCTCAACCGTCGAAACGCTCATTTTCGTCATTTGTCGATCCTCACAAGCCTCGCATCGCGACCGATATGAGGCTGTAGTAGGGGCGATTCTCATAGGCATTTCTTGAGGTACAAATATCAGTTTACACGTGGTTTCCATCCCAACGGAATCAAAATTTTCGTGTGCTACACGAAAAACGATTTTTTTGACCCCATTTACGCGAAAATAACTTTTCTCATTTCAAGCCGCATCGTCGTGCGGAATCGAGCACACTATCGTTCTTGGGCTAGATTTGTAGGTTTTTGGATGTAGAATAATATGTCGTTTCTACAGATACGAAATATTCACCGCCCCGAGTGCTGCATCCATTAGAAGAGCGATACAGGAGAAAATGTAGAATCGGAGTTCGCTCCAACGAATCATCGGCACTCCGACGCATTGATAGGCACAGCCTCGGGCGAAAATTATATGTTTCTATGTATTATAATCCATCACATATCCAATTTTCAGACCGATCGGTGAACCGCCCCGCCTGTGGCGAGCTAAGGCGTGAGAGAACTATGGCCCTGTTCGGTCGAAAATTGTGATTTTGTCACGAAGAAGCGTCTCCCAGTACCTTTCTATAGCAATTTTTAGACTTCTGAATGATGCAGAACTATTAAATATGAGTAGATCTTCAAAATGATCTAATGCGAGCGGCGGAAATAACGCGACTGTTGTTCTGACAACGTGAAAATAGGCCTGTTCGGCCAAACCGCATACTTCGTGAGATTTGCCCATATATTCATTTTTCTTCTATGATGAATTCCACGCCAAAGCGACCTACGGAAAGGGGTTATCTCTCAGATTCTTTTTTAACCTTTTTCATTCGATTCTATGGCCCAAAATAGGAACTTCGGACCACCTATGGGGCCCAAAAAAAATTTCTCCTCTCCATTGCACGCACATCCGTCAACAGACCGAAAATTTATCGTGTAAAAATCGATGCTCTTTTATTCACAAAAATGGAAATATTTCGAGTTTTTGAATAGCTATCGATTTGCGGGTTGCGGCATCTGAAAGGACATCAAAAAACCTATCGAAAACGTTGTCGGAAATTCCTTCTCTGTGATTTGGGGGCCTCCTGGAGGCAAAAGAGTGTTTTTCACTAGAATAATGATTTCTCAAAAAGCCATTTTTTTTATTTTTTTAAAATCATATATTTGACGTGAAATTTTGCGTTCTTTCGAAAAAAATGGGTTTCAGAGAAGTTTGGGGCGATCCAAGTGACTTATGAGCCATTTTTTGAAAATTCGATTTTTTCGGTTTCAGAAAAAGGCGATTTTCTGCGCATGCGCACAAACGTACACTTTCGGTGCCACTTTCAATGGAAAGCTGACAAAATTTCCCATAAAATGACTACCCGCAAAGTTGAAACTCGTGCACTGAAACGCGACCTGCAAGGATTAATTATGTCGAATCAAAATCACATGAAAATTCAGCCCATTAATGCCTTCGTGGCGCCTGCTGAGATGACACATTCACGAGATCTTCTCGGGACTAAATTTTGAGTACGAAATTGACCTGAAAAAAATTTGGACCACATGGTTTCAACGTAAAATTGTATGAACTTTCAAAATATGCGAAGAAAAACCCCGTTTGAGGCGAACCCGAGGTGCTACATTCAATTTTTTGCCAGAAAATACGATATTTCACATTCAAAATTGCGAAAAATTGAATGTAACACCTCGGGTTCGCCTCAAACGGGGTTTTTCTTCGCATATTTTGAAAGTTCATACAATTTTACGTTGAAACCATGTGGTCCGAATTTTTTTCAGGTCAATTTCGTACTCAAAATTTAGTCCCGAGAAGATCTCGTGAATGTGTCATCTCAGCAGGCGCCACGAAGGCATTAATGGGCTGATTTTTCATGTGATTTTGATTCGATATAATTAATCCTTGCAGATCGCGTTTCAGTGCACGAGTTTCAACTTTGCGGGTAGTCATTTTATAGGAAATTTTGTCAGCTTTCCATTGAAAGTGGCGCCGGAAGTCTACGTTTGTGCGCATGCGCAGAAAATCGCCTTTTTCTGAAACCGAAAAAATCGAATTTTCAAAAAATGGCTCATAAGTCACTTGGATCGCCCCAAACTTCTCTGAAACCCATTTTTTTCGAAAGAACGCAAAATTATACGTCAAATGAATGATTCTAAAAAAATAAAAAAAAATGGCTTTTTGAGAAATCAACATTTTAGTGAAAAACACTCTTTTGCCTCCAGGAGGTCCCCAAATCACAGAGAAGGAATTTCCGACAACGTTTTCGATGGGTTTTTTGATGCCCTTCCAGATGCCGCAACCCGCAAATCGATAGCTATTCAAAAACTTGAAATATTCCCATTTTCGTGAATAAAAGAGCATCGATTTTTACACGATAAATTTTCGGTCTGTTGACGGATGTGCGTGCAATGGAGAGAAGAAATTCTTATTGGGCCCCATAGGTGGTCCAAAGTTCCTATTTTGGGCCATAGAATCGAATGAAAAAGGTTAAAAAAGAATCTGAGAGATGACCCCTTTCCGTAGGTCGCTTTGGCGTGGAATTCATCCTATATATATATTTCCAAATTGTTTGAATTTCAAAATTCATTCGAAACAATTCTGTGAAATTACAGGTAAACTCGCCTTTTTTTCTTTTTTTTCCGTTATGTCATCGTGAAAAGAAGAATCCCTGATATTGATTCTACATCGTATATCTAAATAATATTACTACTAATATTATAAACTACAGTCACAACAAATATGATCTGGAGGGAGTGCAGAACATCATTTCCTCCGTATGCTATTATGTATGCATATATCATCTTCAAAATTCTACAAAAAGAAAAAGAAAAATTGAGTATATATGTTCTGGAACATCGCACGTTGTCACTTCTGTCGTCAGCGTTTATACGCGTCACTTGGGTGTTGAGTTATTTCCAATATGCGGCCAAATGCTCAGCATGAGTTACGCGTGATCGACATCGGTCAAGATCTTAAGGATAGTCTACGTCTTGTGTCGATAATAAAGATAATTGTGGGTGCAGTTGTGGTGAAACATGAATAAATGACGTTTCTCGTTGAGTATTCTAAGGAAGGGCTGGGAGTAATGAGGTTATTAGTGGTGCCAGGGCTTTGGTCACAGAAGTAGAGTCTGGAATGGCGGGGGGTGGTGTTAGTGGTCTTGTTACTGTCCTGTGTACTGTGCTTTTCTGTGACGAATGTTGGGGGTTGTCTGTTTGGATGATGAAGGGTGGGTTTGGTCTCTTGTTTTTCCTCAATTTTAGGCATTTCTCTATTTTTCTAATACAAATGCAGAGAACAATTGCTATTACAACAAACGAACATAATGATGCTCCCAGATAGCTATGGAAGGTATTCATTACTCTCTTTTGTTTAGCTACTTCTCTATATATTTTCTCTATCTCGCCTAATGCCACTGAATCGCCGTTTGATAACCAGGCGTCGAGTCTTCCATAAATTTCGTGATTCGCGTCTTTTAGTGCTGACTGAGTATCTTTGGACAAAAGGCTTGTGATACCCAGCTGGAACTCTGGTTCATAGGAAAATGAATAATCCATATCAATTTTATTAATTCCAAAAAGCGAGAAATTACTAGCGTGCACCGTGCATAGTCCGTTAATTGATAGAATGCCAGTTCTGTTCAGTACAATTTCGGTTTTGGATTCATCAGCACAAATTTGTCTCATACGTATAACTATGGTTGTAGAAAACAGCCACTCATTTGTAGATTGTAATCGCTTGGGATAGGGAGTGTTTGCCGACGTTATTACGTAATTACATGATTTTAGGTTGCCGAGTGACATTTTCGCTAAAAGTTCAAATTCACATGGATCTTCAGCGTGACTAACTCGTATCGGTTCTACAGCGTCACATAGTGTAGTATGATTCCGGTCTATGCAGTCTTGTAATTGGTTCTCTCGGAAAAGAATGTATGTACGAAAGTTTTTTGATACGAATATGTCTGAGAATCCTGGTATGATGGAAATGAATGAGTTCTGAATTCTTACTACTTTTTTCGGGGTTGGCAGACTGTTAATTTTATAGTGCATAATTTGGGTAGCATCTGCTATTGGGAAGGTTGAAGTTACGACAAGCCTTTGATGTGTTATGTGCACGTAGGTTTTTGATATCGAAAAAAGGTATTCTGAGGTGATTTTCTCTTTGTCCCAAGGTAGGGCATGATTAGCCCTGTAATTGTTAACGTCATATAAAATGTCTTGTAATTGCTCGTGGTTCAACATCAGTGGATGTAAGTGCCCCCTTGATGTTACCTCAATAGCATTGACAAGAGTTTTGTATGAAGAAATAGGATGCTGTAGGGCCATTTCAAATTCCATCACCCATAACTCTAAATTCTCTCTGAGAGTTAGTTCGTTTATAGTGTTTGATGAAGAAGCAAAATCCTTTGATAATTTGTTGTGTAATATTTCTACTTCATTTTTCTGTGAATTCATGAACTTGTGAATGTTATCTAATCCAGATCTTGATATATGCGTGCTCTCTGATGCGAGTAATGATATGTTCTGGTTTCTGTCATACAAGTCATTCACTTGTTTGGTTATCAAGTCACGATCATCAGCGTCCATAGTCCCAAATGATTTGCGGTTCACTCATCCCACTATTTCCAAAGAAGCGCCCCTCTTTCTTATATTGTACCCTTTAATTGAGTCGGGTTGTGGCACTGACGAGATGGCAAAATATTCTGTAAAATCTGATTGTAAGTCGTCGAGGGTGTGTAACATAGTTTCTAACTTTGCAAAAGGGATGAGTCGGTCACAGTCCGCTAATTTCCGAATACACCGTTCTCTGACAGCCTTCAATTGCTTCTCCCTCCAATCATTTTTCTCTAATAATTTATCACAATTCATAACTATCGAAAGTCTCTATTCTGATTTGATTATTCTTCCCTCGCCAAAATACTCGAAGTAAATGCCTGGATTTTTCGAGATATACGTGAGTCTATGAGTTATGTTCATACTACCCGATATAATTCTGAAATACAGGGCGCCAATCCACAAGAAATTCAGAAGTATCATTCTGCTTCGCGTTTCGCGTACGCCTGTAACAACAAAACAACAGTAGCTATCAATTATATGCGCGCTTTACTTTGTCAATATGCTTCAAGAAAGTTTCCCCGGTCGAAGTTTCTAGCAGAACATTATTATTTCGATACACTTCTTTGATTTTGAATTTCCCATTGAAAAACTTGTCTAATTTGCCTTTTCTTGGTTCCTTAAGAACGTATACCTCCAACCCCACCTTGAGGTCTTTAGGCTTTTTATTCTTATCATATCGAAATTTTGTCTGACTCTTAGAATCAATCAAATTTTCTCTAGCCTTCCTTCGGAAATCGGCGAGGACTTCAATCAGATTGCACAGATATGAGCTGTATGTTTCAAGTTCAAATCTGTCAGGGTATTTGTCTACTGTCCGGGCTTTGCGTCCGTAAATTATCTCGAAAGGGGTGAATCCTGTCGAGGCGTGGACCGAGGTATTGTACTCAGAGCTCGCGAAGGGCACGATCATATCCCAATCTTGTCTTTGTTCAGCCTCAGTTCTGATGTAGCTCCCTAACACGGCGTGACTGCGTTCGAGAGACGCGTTCCCTTGGGGGTGATAACTTGTGGTCGTAATTAGCTTGATACCAAAAATTGTTGCTAGTTCTTTGAGAAGTCGGTTCTTGAAACTGGTGCCTCTGTCACTCAAAATTATTCTGGGCACACCAAAATTTTCTATGAGATGTCTAGCTATTGCATCTGCAATGGTTACGGCACGGATATCAGGAATAGGGATGGCAAGACAGAATTTTGAAAGTTGACACTGCATAGTTAAAATGTGACGGTTACCCGAGGGAGTGGTTGGCAAAGGGCCTACGGTATCTATAGCGATTTTTGTAAATACCTCCGTAGGTGTGTATGGAATAATCATTGGGACTTTTGTTCGGATTCCTATTAGTTTTTGTTCTTGACAGACGGAGCATTTATTTACAAAACTTTCTACGTCTCTCTTCATGCCCACCCATGAGAACTTTTCTCGAATGCGTCTATATGTCTTCCCTATTCCTCGGTGTCCTCCAAATAAACTCGAATGAAATTCTTCCATGATGTTTGCCGTTTGGCTAGCTTCTGGGATGACACAAGTACCATAACAAAAGGTTATAGTCAAAGAAAAATTTCGAAATTCGGTTCGAATTGTGTCCTTTATGAAAGACTTTGGAAGTTTATCTGTTAACTCTCCTACTCGTGCTATGCGAAAAGAATCTATCTCCGATTTCCGTATCGGTTTGGAAAGATTTGGAATGGCTAATTTCACGTTTGCGGGTGTAATAGAACTATCTTTTCTGTCACAAATTACGAGACTATAAATGAATCTTTTTCGGTTTTTAGTCACTAAAACTTCGCCTATTTCGGGATCTTGTGATTTTTATTTAGCATAATCAATCGCTCCAATGTCAGTCAATAATTTGTTATTAGGAGAGCTCAAGTCTAAGTCCGCGGGTATGAAATGAACTATATTATCTTTCAGAAAAGTGAGACATTCACGTATGGTGCATACATTCAGTGTTGTTGGTAGTTTGTCCTCAAGGTCAGATTGAATGGTCGAACTAAAGTCTCGTTTTTCATTTGGGGGTTGAGTCGCTTCAATGCGATGAGGTGGCGGTTGGTGTTTGGGAGAGTTATCAGCACAAGGAGAGATGGATTTTGTTTCTGATCTAATTCTTTCGGGGGCGCCCGAGCTTTGTTTTCTCATAGTTTGAGATTCTAAGGGAGCCTTTTAGATTCTATGAGACGATACGTCATCTTCAACATCACTGCCTTCCTGCGCGATGGTGCTGAGTGTTTCCCAAAAGCTTGGGAGACCACTCCTCCTGCTTCCAGTCAGAGGAAGGGGTGTTGATCTGGCAACTGTTTTTCTAGATGGAGACATTTTTGTTCTCATGGCTTCTGGTGTTGGGGTAGTCTCAGGAGGTATGAAAGAATGTGCTTGTTTTCGTCGGTGTTGGGGTTTGGGATCCAGGTTACTGGTGACAGGAGGAATGCGAATTAATGATTTTTAGCGAACACTATATTGAGCAAACTGAATACATGCTCGAGGTGGTGGAGAGTGTGCGGCTTGTTCGCGATCCACATGGAGACTGCCCGAACCGGAGCAGAGCAGTAGGCCTATAGCCAAGCGGCTGAATGTCTATAGATATACGTCAGACGGCGGTTCTACTGCCGGTTGAGCGTATCTACTGTCGGTTGAGCGTCTCTACTGTCGGTTGAGGGTCTAATGCGACTTGACGGCTGAGCTAATGTGTGCGTGAATGTGTGTGTGCTGTCGCGGACATTATTTGATCGGTGCTACATAAACATCCTCCCACCTCGAGAGAAAAATATATTTCATTGAAATAAACAAATGATTCCATAAAAGTGTGGAAAAATAAGGGTTCACTAGTTGTGAAAAATATATAGTTACTATTCAATTTCACCTAGAGAAAATAATCTTTGATCTCAAAAATAGAAAATTGAAAATTGATCAACATAGTAAATAATCATTCGTCGTTGCCTTAATGCACTCCACTTTTGAATCACTCGGAAGCACTTTTCACTCATCTTCTTCACTTTGAGGGCGAAATAGCTTCACCAACTTCACAATTGGCCGATCCAGGATGGTGGTAGCTGTGCGCACCTGCACGACTCGAACAATCCCATCTTTTCCAGGGAGCGTCTTGATGATTCGGCCCAGTGGCCATCTGGATGGTGGTGTGATCTCGTTTCTCACTAAAACCAAGTCACCTTCAGCAAAGTTAGGTTGTACTGAGGTCCACTTATTTCGTTTATGGAGCGTATGGAGATACTGGTGCGACCAACGTTCCCAAAGTTGTTGGACCATTTGTGTGATGATTTTCCAGCGTCGTAGAGGTGACACTTTGTCATTGGTAACTCTGTCCTTGACTATTAGGAAGGATGGCTCTCCTATCAGAAAATGAGCAGGTGTGAGAGCCTCTAGATCAGAAGGGTCGTTGCTGAGGGGCATGAGAGGCCGAGAGTTGAGGCATGCCTCCACTTGATTGAGGACTGTTGTGAATTCCTCAAAGGTGAGTATTGTTTCTCCCACTACCCTCTTTAGGTGATGTTTCACTGCCTTAACCCCAGCTTCCCAAATTCCTCCAAAATGTGGGGCGGATGGTGGATTAAAACGCCATTTTGTCCCCAAATTGCTAAGGGATTGGGAAATGAAATTGGAGTAGGGTGAATTTTTAGTGAACATTCTTCTAAGTTCGGCATCTGCTCCTACCAAATTCTGACCTTGATCGCTTATGAGAAGCTCACAAGGTCCTCGTCTTGCCGTGAATCTGTCGAACGCGGCTAGATACGACTCTGTAGTGTAATCGGAGACAGCTTCAAGGTGAATTGCTTTTGTGCAAAGACAAATGAAAATGATGAAATAACCCTTGTAGGAAATTTGTCCGCGAATGCGTGAAGCTAGTAATTTAAATGGACCTGCGTAATCTACACCCGATTTTTTAAATGGACGCGTAGGCAGTACCCGTTCTTGAGGTAGAGCTGCCATCATTTGATACTGTGGAGTGGCTCTGTATCTTTGACAACTGGTGCAATTATCAATAATAACTTTCACTGCACTTTTTCCTCGAATGATCCAGAACATTTGTCTGCTAGTAGAAAGAGTTAGTTGAGTACCACCGTGCAACGTGATGTGATGAAAATATCGAATCAAGAGCTCCGTCAGGAAAGATTTTGTAGGTAAGATAACGGGAAATTTCTCATCGTCACATAGATCCGAATTCTTGATTCTGCTACCTACTCTCAACACACCGTCCTTTAGCACGGGGTTCAAGGATTTCAAGGCATTTGCTTTAGGCAGAATTTTACCTTCTTGCAGCATTTTATATTTAAATGGAAAATAAACTAACTGGGTAAGATAGCTCATGACAAGTTTAACGTGACGAATTTCACTGCTGTCTATGAGCTGATCTGAATGAAAAGGAAACTTGCCAATAACGCATGAGACTTTGTCTTTGAGAGACGTTCTATTCACGGTTCTTGAAATAAATCTCATAATGTATACAGTAATTCTAATCAATCTGGTGAAGGAAGAGTACCGTTTCATCAAATCCCAAATCTGAATCTTCGGAGTCTCTGAAGTTATGGTATTTACAGATACTTCAGTGTTTTCATTAGTCGACTTCTCTGGATTGGTAGAAAAATTCAAATCGACATAACCTGTTGAATTCCAATCGCGATTGTGTTCTCGCAAGTCGGGGGGTCCCTCCCACCACAGACGATGTGAGACGAGCTCATTCCCCAAACACCCTCTAGAAGCAACATCTGCAGGGTTTTTCGACGATTTGATGTAGTGCCAAGTGGCATTGGGAATCAGAGATTTAATTTCAGCACACCTATTGGCAACTAAAACCGGCCATTTAGAAGGGTGCTCATGAACCCAGTGCAATACTACTTTTGAATCGCAGTGTACATGAATTGACAAATTGTCAAGCTTAAGTTTGGATGCAAATCGATTGAGTAGTTGGGCGACTGTCAAAGCGCCGAATAGTTCCAATTTCGGAATCGAGGGGATTTTCATGGGGGCAACTTTTGACTTAGCGCCCAACAAAGTGACTTTACAGTCATCATCTAAAACTCGCAGGTATACAACCGCTGCATACGCTATCTTGGAAGCGTCGGAGTAACCATGTAGCTCATATTTTTGAGCGTTTTTCGTTATACCCAAGTAACGTGGGATTTTCAAGTCCAAAAGGTGAGTCAAGGAAGAATACCATTGTTCAAATTTTTTGGTAAATTCATCCGGTAGTACCTGATCCCAAGGTACATTTTTTATCCACAGCAGCTGCATGAAATTTTTACCAGTGATGATCACCGGCGTTATCCAGCCCAGTGGGTCAAAGATTCTAGCAATTTTGGAAAGTACAATACGTTTTGTCAGTGTAACCGTCAAAGGGTCAAGTGACAATTGAAATTTGAAAATATCATTAGCGGGGCACCAACTTATACCGAGCACAGAGAACAAAGAGTCCTCTTGCAAAGGGTCGTCCGCAGCTAATATGTTTTTTGGTAATCTATCGATGAGTTCGGGGGTGTTTGAGAGCCATTTTCTCAACTCGAATCCACCAGATTTTAGGAGGTTAGTTGTGTCCGATTGCTTAGTCAAAATTTCCTCAATTGAGAAGCCACCAGATATTACGTCATCCATGTAGCTCTCTTCATTGATTACTTCAATAGCGCTCGGAAAATGTTCACCTTCATCTTTGACTAGCTGTTTAAGTGTCATAATAGCTAAGAAAGGACTACTCGTATAGCCAAATGTCAGTACGGTCAACAAAAGTTTCATTATTGCATCACTGGGGTGCTCTCGCCACAGAATAGTTTGGAGGTGTTGATCCTCTGGATGGACGCCAATTTGTAAAAACATTTGTTTTATATCAGCCACAAAAGCATGAGGATACTTACGCCATTGGGTACATAAATCAACTAATTCAGGTAGTAAGTTCGGACCTGAATAGAGATAGTCATTGAGCGAGTAACCCTTATCAGTGATCATTGAAGCATTGAAAACTGTTCTCACTGGAGTTGTCGAGCTATTCTCTTTGATAACTCCGTGATGAGGTAAAAAATAGAATTGATCGTCAGGGATACTGGTAGTGAATATTGGGCGCACGAAACCTTGAGATAAGTAATCTCGCATTGATTTGACATACGCGTTCTTGAATTCAGGATTCTTTGCAAACTTCTTTTCCAGACTTAGAAAAACTCGAAGTGCTTTGGAGTAAGAATCTCCTAGAATACCTGACTCTGGAAAATTGGGTTTCCGTGGAAGTTTGACGATATATTTGCCGGTTTCTGTGCGACTCACATTGTTGTAGTAATGTTCAACACATTTTTGTTCGTCATCCGACAAGAGACGTTCCTTTGGAATTTCCTCGCGTTCAAAAAACAAACGGAGAGTTTCATTGAGTTGAGAATCGGTATCATTGAGACACAAATTTATTGTTGGTTGCGACGATTTTTGAGACATCGAAGAACCAGAAACTATCCAGCCGAAATGCGATTTCATAGCTATAGGAGCATCGCCCTTCCGGCTCTTACGTAAACCTTGTTGTATGATTTGTGCGTGGATCTGAGCACTAAGTAACATATCAACAACACCAGGTTTATCGAAATTAGGGTCGGCTAAACGCAATTTCTTCAAATGTTTCCAATCCCCATTGAATAGAGAGTTGGGTTGATATTTGGTAACCTTAGGAATTACGTAAGCTGACACTATGAATTTTTTATCGGAAGTAAAGCGAGGTCGTATAGTCACCTCTACTATATTTTTGCATACAGGGCCACTTTTACCGCCAACTGTCGTAGTAGGTACCATAACGGATTTTTTCTTTAATCTAAGTAATTGGCATAAGCCTTCTGATATATATGAAGACTGCGCGCACTGATCCACTATTGCCCGTATTTCGTATGACGAACCAAATGTAGATTCAGCTAAGATTCGAGCAGTTGCTATGAAAATCTCCCCATCATTGTCATCTTTATTAACAATGTTATTGACGTGGTTCGATTCCAATTGTAACATAGATGCTGCACTGCTGGACTTTTGGGCGGACGTATTCGATTTGGAAAGTTGATCACCGGTATTCGGGATACTAAGCTTACCACTTTCGTGAATAGTCGTATGATGCTTGCCGTTACAAACAGCACAGCGTCTCTCTTTAGTGCACTCTGGTAAGAGATGGTCCGAAGAGAAACAATTGAGACATCTCTTGAGCGCATTTATGTATTTTTTTCTTTCAGGCACAGATTTCGCCTTAAAAGTATTGCAAAAGGTAAAAAAATGTGGACCCTCGCAAATGAGGCAGACGGGTTGTTCACGCCAAGGTTTCTTTGGGTCCTTTTGATTCACATGAACCGCTTTAGAATCCTTGGGTTTGTTATTCTGATTTTTATTCTGATTCTTTGTGTCAGAATTGGGTTTGCGCTTTTGCTCCGACTGTTCCGTGGCTACTTTAGCACTTTCAAATTGAACATGAGCGAGCCTTCGCGTTTCGAGAAAATCATCAAGCATCTTGTAGCTAGGACACTGCTTAGGATTTTCTGATTGCGCGACATGAGATTCCCAGTCTTTTTGAAGCGAAGGAGTAAGACGCATCACTACTAGAAAGACAACAAAAGGATCCCAAGTGTCGACTTGACAATTTAATGATTTTAGAGCTTTTAAGATATTGCTCACGCCGTTGCGAAGACGACTAATTTCTGAAGCTACGTCAGATTCCATCTTATTCATGGACATTAATTTTGAAAGTAATTTAGAGACTAATAAGCGATTATTGCTGTAGTACTCTTTTACGCTTTTCCAGGCTGAATCAAAATTTTCGCCAGAGGAAGAGCTTTCTTCAAGGAGCTCTGCGGCTTCCCCTTTAAGTGAGGATCGCAAGTAGCTCATTTTATAAACATTCGCAAGGCCGTGTTTCTTCACCACCATTTCATCAAAAGAATCATGAAAATTCTTCCAGTTTTGTATGTCACCGGAAAATGTGGGGAGTTCAATCGGCGGTAATTTTGCTTGGAATATAGCTGATTGTTCCGACGTTTCAACATTCCGCGAACCGGTAGGCACTGCTGCCTCGAGATTCAACAAGAAGTCTTGAAAAAGTCCGAGAGAAACGAAGTATGATTCTTCTACACTATCAAATACATTATTTTTGAAGTAGTTATCCGAAGCATCAATATCAACATCGTCCATTAGCTTCCCATGTGCCTCTTGAAACTTTTCCCAATAGTTTTCCAACCCCTTCATTCGGGTAAGGCACGCGCCTTTCGTCATCTTGGCTTGGCCTGTCTTTTGGAAATTGATATACGCGTTTGCAATGCGCGATTGTAATTTGAGTTGCTTTTCGATCGAAGCCATTGTATTCGATTATTTTTATCTCGTCAACTCGAGCGCTCAAAAAGGGAGAATCTCCTCAAATGCTCAAAATGAGTGTTGACTTGAAAATCAAGTAATTTCGATTAATTATGTGTCGCGAAGAACACGAAGAACAATCTCAATCCATCAATAAACGTAGCATGATGCAGTACTTGAATATGAATGTACCGATTGAGGGGAGGGGTAAGGGTAGGCAGTGAAACAATCCCCCAAAGAATGTAGGAAGGATAGACAACTCACTCACCGGTAGATGACCTTGACCCCTGTCGCGAACGCTTCGCGACCGTTGATAGTGCGCAGGAACGTGATGACCGATGATGTGGCGCCGCTTTCTACTCTGCTAGCTGCTTCGACGATGAACGAGACGCTGGCTCTCAAAATGGCCGCCACGCGCTCGTTTTGCGGCTCGCTTGGCGTCATCCGCCGTTTGGAGCGAGGCAGGCAAAATGGCTGGCATGTAGTATGGGCGATGGCTTGATTATGCCATTAACTTCCCACAAAATGCATGGATCGCAAACTTTCAACTTGCACAATAAACTTGCACACTTTAGCTCACTGTATCATAGTCGGTATGTGATATAATGCTTCACAACCGCAAATGAGCTCCGCACTATGGAATTTGCACCACGCGTTCGCACATCACTACGAATCATACAACCTCCCGGCACAAGTACCTGAATCCGGCTCGAAGGACCAAATGTTTTCGTCGGTGTTGGGGTTTGGGATCCAGGTTACTGGTGACAGGAGGAATGCGAATTAATGATTTTTAGCGAACACTATATTGAGCAAACTCAATACATGCTCGAGGTGGTGGAGAGTGTGCGGCTTGTTCGCGATCCACATGGAGACTGCCCGAACCGGAGCAGAGCAGTAGGCCTATAGCCAAGCGGCTGAATGTCTATAGATATACGTCAGACGGCGGTTCTACTGCCGGTTGAGCGTATCTACTGTCGGTTGAGCGTCTCTACTGTCGGTTGAGGGTCTAATGCGACTTGACGGCTGAGCTAATGTGTGCGTGAATGTGTGTGTGCTGTCGCGGACATTATTTGATCGGTGCTACATAAACAGTGCTATCCACTCTTCCACGATCTCATTTGATACCGGTTCCGCCCCCAAGTAGGCTGGTAAGGATGTTGTAGATTTGTTCAAGGAAGAATCTGAGGGGGTAAGTCCCTTATGGATTGTACCGAAAAAACCAGGTCCGGATGGGAAGAGGCGTTACAGGTTAGTCAATGATTATCGTAAGTTGAACGAGAAAACCATTCCAGATCCCTATCCATTACCCAACATCCATGAGATCCTAGAATTCATGGGAAAATCAAAATATTTCTCGGTATTTGACCTCGTCAGCGGATTGCACCAAATTCAAGTTAACCCTTCTGATCGGCCAAAGACAGCGTTTCGAACTCCGGATCGTTTATTTGAATGGCTGGTTATGCCCTTTGGTTTATGCAATGGTCCAGCTTCTTTCCAGCGAGCTATTGATAACGTAATGATTGGATTACAAGGCATTGAAATTTTCATTTATATGGATGATATACTGGTTTTTTCAGATTCGCTAAATTCTCATATTAAGAAAATTTACAAAGTCTTCCAACGGCTGTCAGATGCTGGTATGAAACTCCAGCCAGATAAGTGTGGAGGACCGATACGGGACCAGATCGACACCCGCCGGGCGGCGATACGAGACCAGATCGACACTCGTCGATAACCGTTACAGGACCACATTGACACTTGCCGGGGACCGGTACAGGACTCCATATCGGCACTCGCCGAGTGCTGGTATAGAGGCAAGTTACTCCCATCGGCGCTTACTGCCCAGAATGACTTGCTCCATGAAACCATTCCGACAATCAAAAACGATGTGCATTGCATCGTCAGCGACACGATGTCTCCTTGTGAGTTTGAATAGTAATTTCACTGAGATCGTGTGGAACTTAGTTTAGTATCTTTGCGGGAATATCCTGTTCATCCCTGACTTGCCTGTCGATTCTCCGTCGAGTTGAAGAGCTCAGTTCTCCCTCGATCTCATCTGAAATTGTCGATGACCGAGGAACTCTCATCAAGATCGGTGCATAATCTAAGAAGAGGAGTTGGGAAGTATTCGTTCGAATTATGAAAATTCGTTCAATCCTTGTTAATTCTACTCACCCAACGTTGCATCAATATCGATGAATCTCTCTCTAAAATTCGCCGAAATACTTTCCGCACGTGGCTTCACATCCATATCGATTAGAAATTGTTCAATCAACTTATTTCTTCCAATGTACCCTTTCCACCGCAAGGTGGCATCACCGCTTCCCTTGAATTGCTAGGGCGCTCTCTAAACGTTATCTCCGTGCAGTCGATCCATCGATCTAATCTTTGCGATTATTCTGCAGAGCTTTCAGGTAGGTATCTTTTTATTCAGTTTCTCTTCAACACCAACGAAAATTGAGAGATTGCCATCATCAGATCGAACCAAATGAGACCAGTGTCAATGTGCTACCGTTTAGACACTCTTGGGGACCACTACGGAACCGAAACGAAAATAGGCCGGATGATGCATGAGACCCACACTGCAACCTCCCAAATCTCACTATACTTCAGGCGTCTCAGCAACAGCCTGCTGTTACGGAGGTGCCGAGCCGCTCGCTCATATACCTATATATATATTGGGCACCTCAGCAACAGCGTGCTGTTGCGGAGGTGTCGACGCGCGCGTATGATGCTGATCATTGTCACCCACTTTGGGATAACCAGACCTATCGTGTAAGTAGCTCCAGCATGTGTCCTGGTGATGGCAAGGATTGTTAACAAAATTCATGCATGTGTTACTATGAATTGGAACAAATTAGCTATGTGTACGATACTTTAAAACTCACTCGCTGCGTCCGTACATAGCATTTCCATAGAAACACCCATATACCTTACTCTCTCCATTTCTTAAATTCACTCCATACACAAATACTTTCGGCAAGGCCCTAATACGAGTCATTTCCATATGAAAATATGCGCGTTCGATCATCGCTAGCATGTCAACGCGTGTCTACGCATTTGCTGTTCGAGCCGCCGAAGAGTCAATGAGTGGGAGAGAAAGCGAAGCTCAGAGGGAATATCCTCGCTTGCGGAGCGAAGCTCCGTCTACTTGGTCGAAGACCGTAGGACCGTAGGGTCGGAGAGAGTAGGAGACCTAGACGCATCAAAAAGGCCTAATTTGTCACGAGCAGACTACAGTTCTCCGAGAGGGTATACTCAAGTATCACTGAGCTTCCTCTCTCCCAACGGTAAGATGTGATTTTCACATCAATTTTTTTCATAGTAGCATAGCAATCTCGATGTCATCAATCCTCTCGAGGATTGTTCGTGGAGATGGCTTTCTTAAATAATAATCGTGGTCCTCAACCAAATGTCAGTCGGTCTTCGGGTCAGATTCGTTTAGATGCGGGCGAATAGGCATTAAATAAAAGGACTCACCCGCGAATCGTACTCCATAGCACCGGACCCAATGGATAAAAGTCCGGGGATGGGTGATTCCGAATAGTATAAGAATTCTACTGAGTACAATGACTCATCTTCTTGTATTTGCAGTCGGAATCACCCTGATACAATATAAAGGGGATCAGTTCTAACTGACACTCCGACCTGGGCAAGAACTGGATCCCTGGACACTGGGCAAGTGGCAAAGTGCTCGGTCGTCTCCCCCTTCCTGTTCTTTTAGAAGCACGGGGCGCGATACGCGTTTCAATAATTGGAGTCCGCATTTTCTTTCGAGTCCGAATTAAAAATCATGAAAACTTCGAGTCATTCCAAGCATTAGACGATTCAATGCTCGCGATTAGGGTTTCAATTTATTTTATATCAATTAGTCAATGTTGTCTGCTTTGATATGCTCACAGATAGACGAATTCACAATCAAACCACCAGGCAAGCACCCGAAGTCAAGTAACAATCGATCTATTGGAACTTCATCGTCATAACATGCCAAGTTCATGAAATCATCCGATATTTGATTATCATTTGTACGCGATCTTACGATCGTGGGATTTGAGTTGTTTAGAGTCAGTCCTAGTACACTTCAAAATCATTTATAATTTATGAGAATAAAGGCTTGGTAAACTGAATACAGAATCTTTCAAATGAGAATAAAATCACCCAGAATTTACTTCTCACATATCGAGAATATTATTTCTATAATTTCAGGAATTATTTGACATCAACATCGAGTAAAGTTTCGGGCGCTAAACCACGCACGTAGAGTAGTTTTTTTTCATGCCCTAGTTGCTCTCAATAGAAAAGCATACAAAATCGGCCGTTCAGAATTCCTCATTCGGTTACTCAGAGCCACGCAACCTAAAAATCCACTGATAGAACAAACCACGGATAATCAATGATGGTCGTCATAGTATGACAAACTCTCGTCATGATGGTCGTGAATTTTTCGGATATAATTGCGATAGCACGGCTCGCTTCAGAGACAGAATCAATTATGGCCTTTATTGTTGGTATTGCTTGAATAAATGATTGTGTGGTAATAATATGCTAGATGAAACTTTTGGAATGATTATTGGAACCGCAGTATATCCAGAATCCCCGGAAGGTCATGGAACGAGAACAAATGCATCGAGGTAGTTTCGAGGAAAAGTAAGTAATCGCCGAGGGTTGTCACCGGACCGGTGTCTCGACGTTGTAATATCTGCAAAGTGAATGCAGATCTTTTGCTCGTATGTATCTCTGGAAGTTCCATACATCGCAAATGGTACAACTCTGGTAGGACTGAGAATCGGTGGGACGGATCCACAGAAATCGAAAACCAAATTTCCATCAGAAATTGGTAACGAATTCAGATGGTACTGCATAGGATGATGATATACTGCATTCCAATATTCAATAAGCCATGAGTAACTCAAAGTACGGGTAAAGTCTCAAACTCATCACAAAAATCAGTAGAAGTTTATTTTGAAAAGTCAAATAAATTCTGAGTGATTATGTCATCTCGGTATGAATTATCAATGCAAATTCAGATTCATCAATTCAAATCTTCATAATGTGAGCAAAATCTACATTCGCAGGGTCAATGAGTGATTCGAATATCTGTGAGTTAAATCAGTCCGAAAATCAAGATTTGTCGTTCAACACTTGCAATACAGGGATATATGTTCTGCAAAGTTGAATATTAGAGTCAAACTCAGCTATTGTCGAGCTGTCAGCGAGAGGCGATCTTTCATTTATTTCTTAGAAGTAAAAGCGAATTAGCTCATCAGGCGAGATCATGTGAATAAGGAAAGACGACCGCGTCTCGCTGGTAAGCTCAAAGGCTAACTGGTGACAACAATGTCAGTTGATCATTGAAATTGGTACAAATTAGTATACCTGTTATTTGCAGACATCTCGTGTAATACACACTGACTTTGACTTTAGTGCTCACGCGATATTTTCTGTCGACAGGTTTCGGATTCGTTATACACTATGGGTATAGAACGCATACCAACACGTCGAGAGAGTAACGCGAGCGCGTCGCAAGGAAATCGAGGCGAAGACAGCGATCGTCCGGACGGCGAGCAGCTCGAGATCGAGCAAAGGAATGCACAAGTTCGAGCTCACGCTGAAGCGATAGCAATACAACAACAAGTGCGAGAAGCCGATGATGCACATTTCGCGCGACCCAAAACACCCGCGCCGGGAGTACATGTAAAAAACAACGGCACAATACCCAAAACTCAAAAGGCGCGAAAGAACAAAACTTCCGCGTTGAACGCAGACGAGCAATCGCAACGCTGTACCCGCTCGTCCACACGAGATGTTCCACTTGATATTGATTTCTCTCGCGTGAATTCGATGAATAACCTTGACCATCGCCGCAATCCAAGGGTATCACGTCAGTTGATTGATAACGATGATGAGGAAAATGATGAATCTGATTGTGAGATTTTAACGACACGTTCGGAAGCAGGCGCGTGTCGATCAGACTTGAATTGCACAGCTGTCACTGGAGAAATCCGTAGTATTCTTAGTGAATTACGCAATCGGCAATCACTTTTGAGGCAGCGTGTAGACAATCACGATGCGGGATTAGAGCGCCTTGACCAACTGCAATCGAAACTCGATATACTTGACAATGAGATGCGCGAGCATTAAATCAAGCTCTAAAAGATTCCGCTTACGAATGGTGGGTATACATTGAACCATCAATTCAGTCCTTTGATGATTTTGAAGCCAAATTTTTGCAACGTTATTGGAATGCCATAGCGCAAGACAAAGTACGACAATCTTTGGATTATGGTTTTTACCAGGCTGAGAAAAATTTCACTAGAAGTGAATATGTCATGCGACTATATAATCAAGTCTGTCAATTGGATGATGCACCGAACGAGTGTTTCATTGTTCACAGATTCGCAAGACATTTTGATGTAACCATACAGCAGTCAATCTTGCTTCGCGACATTCGATCAATCGATGATTTAGTGAAATTATTAGATACTTTCAAGCTGGCCGGACAGCTCAATTCAATAAAACCGAATACCAAATATGTGAATTTCAAAGATCAGACTAATAGCCGTCAAAATAGATTCTCTGATAATAATCAGCGGAATTATCATGAATCTCGTCGTGGTGATCATGATGTCAATCGAGACCACAACACACGCACGCAACCATTTCGGAGCACAACACCTGAACCTTTTCGCGCGCGCAACCAGTCAGCCGGTCAAATGTCAGACAACAACCGGGCGCTATCAGCTGAGCGGGGCAATAGCGTACCACCTCGCGTCATGCAGTGACCAGCAAGCAATGATCGTCCGTTTCAGCGACGTGACAGTGCTACAGCTGCGAATATATCACAGAGAGCAAATGATAACGCAACTACGCGGAATAACACGCGATTAAACGGAAATCGCCGCACGATAAACGAGATTCAAGTATCTGAGGAGGATGACAGCTGCAATGAGCATTCGGGAAACGAATAGTCGTTGTAGCAGATCCCATACTCCAAAGTAATGATAAATTGGTTATCGAACTTGCAAAGAAAGTTCACACACATCTACTACAACCTCATGAAACGTATGGGCAAAAATAGCAGATACGAATTGAACAAAAAGTTGAAAAAATTTTCTAAGCTTCCCGCCACCGGCATTGATCCGAATCGGGCTTCAGACGCGGCGTCCATGGAATGTTTAGAGGGGCAGATTGATCGGCCCACTTATACGAGTCAAACCCAGGATATTGGTTCGAATTGTGAGGTTTTGAAGGGTGGCTCTCACTCAGTGATTAAATCTGGTGTAGAATCTCTTCGTTATGAAGCCCATGGGCTTTTTAGTGCAAGTAAGGAAATGTCAGATATGAATCAGTTCCTTGAAGCACAAATTCGACCTCTTCATGATGAATCAGTACAGCCTGGAGGGAGTAGCTCAAAGTGTACATCCGAATCCCTGCGATCAAATAATCCACCAGACGACAATTGTCAGGAAGTCAATTCAGTTTTTTCTCGGGAGGAACTGCTTAACGAGTCTTTATATGAAAACGATGAAGTGAAAGATCTCGAAATCGAATGTCCAGAGATTAAGATATTGATTGAAAATGTAGAGATACGAGTTTTGTTGGACTCAGGAAGTAAAATCACAGGCGTTGCAGAAGATGTGTATGAAAAATATCGTGAATCCTGGAAATTGTGTCCGACTTTCCCGGTCACCGGGTTACAAGCGAGTGGTTTCACGGGAGACCTTGCGAATAAAACGACAATTCCGAGGTAGAGTGGGAATTGGGGGAACTAGTGTCGAAATCGATTCCATAGCCATTCCAAAACTAGTTCAAGAATGCATTTTTGGCGTGGGCACACTCGTTCAAATTGATGGACATTTAGCATTTAGAACATGTGGATTCAGATGCGAAATTGAACACCAAGATATAAGTATCAAATACGACTTGCATCGCATGGCTCCCGCTGATTTCAGGAGCATGTGCGATAGCTGTCTTCAAGCCTACTCGAAAATACAGAATATTTATGACATATCCGATGAGTTAGACTCTTCTGAAATCTATTCCGATAAAGAAGAATATGATGATTCGCCAAGTAATGATCAAATCATCGATAAAATCAGTCAACTGAATTCGAATGAAGATTGTGAAGATAAGCTCATAGCTTTGATAATGAAAT
This sequence comes from Eretmocerus hayati, assembly GCA_029851415.1. Classification (NCBI taxonomy): domain Eukaryota; kingdom Metazoa; phylum Arthropoda; class Insecta; order Hymenoptera; family Aphelinidae; genus Eretmocerus; species Eretmocerus hayati. Next base: position 90,230,007 of record CM056742.1, on the reverse strand, counting down.
TTCGTAAAATCTTTAGTAAACGTCCGGGCAGATTTCGAGATTTCGAATACGAAATGAAGATGAAGGACACCACCCCGTATAAAGCCAAATCCTATCCCATTCCCATAGCACACCGCGATAAAGTAGATGCCGAAATTCAACGAATGTATCAATTGAAAATTATAGAGAGAGGTGAAAGTGAGTATATCAATCCACTCGTGGCCGTAATCAAACGTAATGGGGACGTTCGTCTATGCGTAGATGCTCGCACACCCAATTCAGTGCGAATCCGATCACGAGGGATCTGAAGATATTGATGAGATTTTGAAATGTTGTTCTGGAGTAGGGATGATGTCAAGTTTCGACTTGGTAAGTTCTTTTTGGCAGTGCACTCTAGCAAAAAACTCAAGGAAATATACGGTTTTTTTATATAAAGGGGTGGTGCTATGGTTCTGTGTGGTACCGTTCGGGTGGAAAATTAGTGGTGCGGCACTCAAACGTGCATCATATCGTATACACCAGAAGCTTAGATCCTTCTTACTTGATTTTGTAGACAATTGGTTGATTATATCGAAAGATTTTGATGAACATCTACAGCATTTAGAACAACTTGTCCGAGCGGTGCTTGATAAGGGTATAACGATGAACTCTGAAAAAGCATGTTTTTGCAAGGAGGAAGCCAAGTTTTTGGGACACATATTGAGCACTGAAGGTTTGAAACCTGATCCTGAGAAACTTGATTGTATCAAAAAATTTCTGGCTCCTAAAAACGTAAAGCAACTCGGAGGTTCTCTTGGTTTGGTTCAATTTTGCGCTAAATTTACAAATAAACTGGCGGATGAGATAGCCCCATTGCTAAACTTACTAAAAACCGGAGAGAAATGGCAGTGGTCTGAAGTCCACCAGTGGTATTTTGATAGAGTCAAAGAATTGTTCTCTCATGATATGTTCTTGACCCATCCTAGGAAGGACGTCCCATTCGTTCTATGCTGCGATGCATCAACTCGAGCCAACGGATCAATTTTGTATCGAGAAATTGAAGGCTCAGGAAGAAGTTCGCGATTATGAATTATCCAAGGAAGTCCTAATTGGAAGTGACAGAAAGATCGTATTGCCAGAAACGTTAGCTCATGATTTGATACGCGACATTCACGAACTATACGCACACATCGGCGCAGTGAAATGCGCGAAAATGATCGAAGAGGAATTCTACTTCCCTATTTTGGAACATGTTGCTTCTCTATTCCCTGCTGCAAAAGTTCAATTGGATTCGATTGGAATACATCCAATCGTTCTAAATCTAGAATCTTATGATGAATTTGAAGCATGACTTTCAGGATTGAGGAAGATTGGAGTTCAATAACGATCTATGATGTTGAACATGATTCGAACAGTATAGACCAATCTTCACCAATGCAGACTTTTCGCATTGAAAGTGAGATTGCCAATCAATCTCAATACTTACTGCCAGTATTCGGAAGTCGATGTTCTATCTGTATGAATGCTGATTCCTTTGATAGAATATCGCGATTCCAATCTGTGTCAATGCCATGAAAAAGCGTTGACATACTATGGGTCCCATCTACTTCAATCGATCCCAACACTGCTTTTCAGTAATGGTAACATCGAGATCTCAATCCGCCTCAATCGACCTCAATACTGACTGGAAGCATTGGAGACCTTAAACCCTATTTATCTGAATCGATTTGAATGCTGGATATCATTATGGGAATTCCGAAATCCTATCTGCCTCAATCGATTCCAATACTGTTTCCCAGTATTGGAAACATCGAGATCTCATTCCGCCTCAATCGACCCCAATACTGAGTGGAAGAATTGGAGTCCTCATATCCTATTCATCTAAACCGATTTGAATGCTGGATATTAATATCGGAGATTCGAGATCCTATCTGCCTCAATCGATTCGAATACTGTTTTCCAGTATTGGGAACATCGAGAACTCAACCCCCCTCAATCGACCTCAATACTGACTTTCAGTCATTATCACAAATCAACGTCTTACATATACATAACTCACATCACAGCTAAGGTTTCGATACAATCCAATACTTATTCTAATCATGATCGCATCAACATATCATCGCATGACATAACTAAACGCGATCTGGAGGTTCTGCCACTCATCAGTCTTATATAGGAACAGGAGAGATGGTTCGTCGCTTGCAAGAAAGCAATCCCATGATATTTGGATGCAAACTGAGATGGTAATCGAAACGCCACCTAGCGTCAGCCACTCAAATTCATCAGCCTCAATCGATTCCAATACTAACTTTCAGGAATGGGAATTTCAATATCTCACACAACGTCAATCGGTCCCAATACTGACTATGAGCATTGACGAGTTTATTCATCGTCCTTAATCGATTTGAATGCTGAATAACAGTATTGGGGACTTGAAATCCTATCTGTCCCAGTCGATTCCAGTACTGTTTTCTAGTATTGGGAACATCGAGATCTCAACCCACTTTAATTAATCGATCTCAATACTGACTGTGAGTATTGGAGCCCTTATATCCTAATAACCTGAATCGATTTCAGCACTGTCTCTCAGTATTAGGTAGATCGCTCTCTGAATCCACTTCAATCGATCTCAATACTGAGAGTAAGCATTAGAAACCTTATATCCTATCTACTTGAATCGATTTGAATGATGAAAATCAGTATTGGAGAATTGGAATCCTATTTGCCCCAATCGATTCCAGTACTGTTTTTCAGTATTGGTTACATCGAGATCTTAATCAGCTTCAATCGATCTCAATGCTGATTTTCAGCATCGGGAACCTTATATCCTATTGACCCGAATCGGATTGACTCCTGCATATCAGTATTGAGGACTTGAAATTCTATCTGCCCCAATCGATTCCAGAGCTGTTTTCAGTATTGGGAATATCGGAATCTCAATACGCTTCAATCGATCTCAATACTGATGTTCAGCACTGCAGACATTATATGATATTTACCTGAATTGAATTGGATGCTAAATATCAGTATTGAGGACTTGAAATCCTATCTGCCCCAATCGATTTCAGTACTGTTTTCCAGTTTTGGGGACATCGAGATCTCAACCCACTTTAATCGATCTCAATACTGAATGTAAGTATTGGAGCCCTTATATCCCAATAACCTGAATCGAGTTGAGTATCGTCTCTCAGTATTGGGTAGATCGCTATCTCAATCATCTTCAATCGATTTCGAAACTGAATGGAAACATAAGTGACCTCATCATATCCTATCTACTTGTATCGATTTGAATGTTGAGAATCAGTATTGAGGACTTGGAATCTTATCTGCCCCAATCGATTCCAGAACTGTTTCTCACTATTGGAAACATCGGGTTCTCAATTTGCTTCAATCGATCTCAATACTGGTTTTCAGCATTAGAGAACTTATATCATATTCACGCGGGTCGATTTGGATGCTGAATATCAGTATTGAGGACTTGAAATCCTATCTGTCCCAATCGATTCCAGAACTGTTCCTCAGTATTGGGAACATCGAGACTCAGTCTGCTTAAATCGGTCTCAATACTGATTCTCAGCATTGCAGATCTTATATCCTATTTACCTGAATCGAAATGGATGCTGGATATCAGTATTCAGGACTTGCAATCCCATCTGCCACAATCGATTCCAGTACTGTTTTTCAGAATTGGAAACATCGAGATCTCAATCAGCTTTAATCGATCTCAATACTGATTTTCAGCATTGCAGATCTTATATCCTATTTACCTGAATCGGATTGACTGCTGGATATCAGTATTGAGGACTTGAAATCCTATCTACCCTAATCGACTCCAGAACTGTTTTTCAGTATTGGAAACATCGAGTTTTCAATACGCTTCAATCGATCTCAATACTGATGTTCAGCATTGCAGACCTTACATGATATTTACCTGAATCGAATTGAACGCTGAATATCAGTATCAAGGACTTGAGATTCTATCTTCCCCAATCGATTCCAGTACGGTTTTTCAGTATCGGGACTATTGAGTTCTCAATCCGCTTCAATCGATCTCAATACCTACTTTTAGCATTGCAGACCTCATATCATATTCACCTGAATCGAATTGAATGCTGAATATGAGTATTGAGGACTTGAGATCTCATCTGCCCCAATCGATTCCGGTACTATTTTTCAATTTCGGGAACATCGAGATCTCAATACGCTTTAATCGATCTCAATACTGACTTTCAGCATTGCAGACCTTATATAATATTTACCTGAATCGATTTGGATGCTGAACATCAGTACTGGAGACTTGGAATCCTATCTACCTCAGTCGATTCCAATACTGTATACCAGTCTTGGAAACGCCGAGATCTCAATCCGCTTCAATCGATCTCAATACTGTCTTTCAGCATTGCAGACCTCAAAACCCATTCGCCCGAATCGATTAGAATGCTGTGTATCAGATTGGGGATGGAAAGTTCTATCTGCCTCAATAGATCCAAATACTGACCTCTAACATTGGAGACCGTATATTCTATCTACGTCAATATACCTGAATGATGATTGTTAGTATTGAGGACTTGAAATCCTATCTGCCCCGATCGATTCCAGTACCATCCCCTAGTATCGGTAACATCGGGATCTCAATCCACCCCAATCCATTCCAATACTGATTTTCAGCATTGCAGACCTTATACCCCATTCACCTCACCAATAGCAGAACTCATCTTCAGGCCGTTCCAATTCTGCCCAGCAGTATTGAATTTGATGCAAATATATGAAATCAGAAAGAGTTCAATACTGATTGTGAGTATTGAGAGGGATAGAATAACCATGCACTCACGATTTCAATTCGATTCTGTAGTATTCATCTCGATTAGTCAATGACGCAAAGAATGATTGGTCCATCATTGACATCGATTGCAGCCTGGCATGATTCAGACCGATAGCAAACCTTATCCTCAGGCCTAACCAATACCACTCAGCAGTATTGAATTCGATTCAAGTATATGAAACCTAGAGGAGTTTAATACTGATTGTGAGTATTCAGGAGGATAGAATGACCATGCACCCACGATTCCAATCCGATTCTGTAGTATCCATCTCGATCAGTCAATCACGCAATGAGTGATTGGGTCATCATTGAAATCGTTTGACGGAGTCGACTGGATGCTGCCAGACAGGATTCAGACCAATAGCGAAACTTATCCTCAGAGCGTACCAATCCTGCTCAGCAGTATTGAATTCGATTAGAATACATGGAATTGAGAGGAGTTCAATACCAATTGTAAGTATTGAGAAGGATAGAGACCATGCTTCCACGATTTGAGTTCCATCCTTTAGTATTCAGCTCGATTGGTCAATGACGCAACAAGTGATTGGGTTATCATTGAAATCAATCCACACCGTCAATTCAATGCTGCCTGGCAGGATTCAGACCGATTGCAGAACTCATCTTCAGGCCGTTCTAATCCTGCTCAGCAGTATTGGATTTAATTGACATATATGAAATCTAGAGGAGGTGAATACTGATTGTAGGTATTGAGAGGGATAGAATAACCATGCACTCGCGATTCCAATTCGATTCTGTAGTATTCAACTCGATTGGTCAATCACGCAATGAGTGATGACCGGTTGAATGATAGAACCGATTGAAATGTATTGATCCCGATAGGATTCGATTGGTTTTCAATCTATCCCAATCGATCTTTTGCAGCAGGGTTGCTCCGTTCGTGCGACTCGTGTCAACGTAACAGGACGTTTACAGTGGGTAATCATGCTGAGACACGACCTATCATACCCGACGGACCAGGCGATCTAGTTTCTATTGATTTCTTTGGTCCTCTTCCGGTATCAATTGGAGGCGTGAAACATATTCTAGTCGTCCTAGATGTTTTCACTAAGTACGTAGTTTTGTACCCGATTCGGAGGGAAGACACGCGTACAACCTCTAGAAAGATTTTTGATGATTATATACCTACTTATGGTAAACCGAAGAGGATCCAGATAGACCGTGGATCTCAGTTCACGTCCCCCAAATGGTTGAAACGTTTGGAGGAGGAGAACATCATGGCCATTTTCAGTTCCATTTGCCATCCTCAGAGTAACATAGTTGAACGGGTAATGAAAGAGCTGGGTAGATTTTTCAGGACGTTAGTTGAGAACAGACACAAAGCCTGGGCGAAATATGTTTCTATGATCCAGCAGTGCTTGAATGAAGTTTTACCACGAAAGCACCGAATGCACTTCATTGGAACTTCAATTGGGAATGAAACCCACGCGTATTTGGACAAAATTTTTAGTTCATCCTGAAAGAACGATCGTGGATAGAAATGAATTAATCGTGTTTGCTGGCGAAAATTCGGAGGAGAAGGGTCTGAAACGCGTAAACTTGCATAACCTATCTAAGGATATCACATCGTATTCTGTGGGTCAAGAAATACTAGTTCGTGCATGCAACGTATCGTACGCTGATAAAGGGATAACGTCTAAATTACTATCATTATACAAAGGTCCGTACTTGATTCACCGAATTATTGAGCCGTCAACGTGTGAGCTCATTGACCAGACAACCGATAAGATTCGCGGCCAATTCCATTTCACGTCCTTACGACCGTATTATCGCCCCGAGACATGATTGTTTCATTTCACATTTTGGAAACAGAAATGGCCAACTTGCAAGAACGAGTATACAATATGGAACTTTCGGAAGAAGATAGATGGTACACCACAACAACCCTGGCCACGGAATGGCATTCGTTTTGTTCAAAAATAGAAATGGAAACAGCAGAGTATAAGAAGACCGATTTCAGATCGGAAGTGACTCATAACTTAGCGAAAGAACACACTATTGATATTTCCCGTCTACAGAGGGCAGGCCGTTATCTATATCGTCAAAACGCTGAATTACGCATTAGAACCACAAGGTTGGATAATCAAGTGCGGTATCTGATAAGAGAATTGAGAACGCTACAACATCCGGAGTTTTCTCACCGTAGAGCTGTGGATAACCGACGGCAAAATGCATACCGTTAAAAATAGATGTTATTAGAATCTCCCCCTAATATATAGTAGTAAGAATGAGATTCCTCTGAATTCCCTTGAACACCCCTGAATTCCCTTGACTGCCTTGAATGCCCAGGAGGGCCCCTGAGGGCCTCTGAGGTCCTTCGAGGTCCCTTGAGGGCCCCCGAGGGCCCCGAGTGCCTCTGACCAAATAACCTAAATTACGTTCCATATTTACCTTAGGGGCTGAGAGATTCCCCTGAGATCCCCTGAGGGCCTCCGAGGGCCTCCGAGGGCCCCTGAGGGCCCGTCAATTTTTCTGAGCCCCTGCAGGTCCCTTAGTCTTCTCAATTTCCCTCTGCAGCCTTCTAGGAATGATCTCGTTCTCATCATCATTATTTTCCGTCTCATTATTCAATTATTACAACATTTAAAGTGAGCTTGGGTTACGAAGAAGATGTATATTTCTTCCAAAAAAATGTGAATTAGAAAAATTTTACAGTATATCCGAGAATCAAAAATCAATAACCAAAATCTTTGTGTGACGGAACACTCTTCCACAACATGAACTTCATTTTGCAGATTCGAGTTCTCAATTTCCATCTTTTCACCACCTAACAATTTCAATTCATCTACAGCCTCCACTGTCACATGTACGTTGAACCTGTAAAGACCACTCAATGAAATCAATTTCGAAACGATTCTTTCCACTCTTATCTGATTGATCAGAAAATTAACTCTTCTCTTGTAAGTCACCGCAAACTTCTAACTCCACTCCACGATCGTACGATTCAATTTGACCATTTCCATCTTTCACAACAATAACATCGAGTCTGTGACGTATATTTGTGTACACCCAGAATTCCACTTTTATTCTTTTCATTCCTTTGAACGCATTGATCCTTCAGATAAACCTCTATCTCTGGAGAATCGACAAGATTTGTGTGAAAATCGTGTCATATAGTCGAAACATCACCAATTCAACTCACTTATTGTTCTTTTTTTCGAAGTTATATCTTTAAATTTCATTTTGTTGTATATTCCAACGTCATATTCGCGATTCTCTTGTTCAATTCGATGATATTCTCGTTATGAGATGACAGAACAACTCTATTCGTAGAAATATCTCCAGTCATGTCTTTGAATATGGTTCTCTATACATCATCACTTATACACGTATACTCAATTTGATATGATGATTAATTTGCTAATATTATTCTCAATTTCGTTCAAAGTTAACCATTCTGTACGTACCTCACTAATTCACTCCCATCGCCCTTTTTCTGGACCTCAGATTCGCGAAATACTTTGTCAACATACGCAACTATAGTTCTGTAATATCAATGTCATTATTATCTCTAATCATAGATATACATATCAATTAACTGAATTACTAACGTTGTTCCATCTCCAATTTGGACTCTATTCTTCGAATAATTGAGTCCAGGAATTTTTCACATTCGCCGTGAGTTCTCAAAATGAATATTCTCTGTTTCATGCAATGCTATTATTTCATCCAAACACTCAATTCCTGTAGATCGATCTGATTATTTTGAGCACTTGCCGTATTCTTCTCCAACCTTTTCTCTCGAACTGTTCGTTCAAACACCACAAGATTACCTGCTCCCTCAGTTCATATACTTGTATCGTTTTCCAACTCCAGATTTCACTCCATCTTAACGGAATTTGAGAACAATATACTTGAATTTCCAATCATATATGACAAAAATATCAAACATCAGATACCCCGTCCCAAACAAGCTTTTCCGATCTCATCTGAACCATCGAATCTATTTTCAATAAACGAATTCTTCTGATCTCTTCACCGAGGAAGAGCAACGTAAAGCTGTCCATTGGAGAGAATCGGCCGTTTCATATAAATATCAACCTTATCTTAACTTTCACGTGGAGACTTATTAATTGTCATTGCCAATACCGAGACCACAGGAAGCTGTTCCCTGTGGACTACAAACAGCAGGAAAGACTCACCCTTGGTTAGTGTTAGCTTGGGTACGAAAACTATTGTCCCCATATTCTCCCCACTTATCACTTCCGCTTCAATATCATGCTTGTACAATTACCTAATCTTTAATCGAACCCCATTACATAAACCCTTCACCACTCTCAGATTCCGAGTCATCAGATTCCAAATCAACATCACCATAGCATTTACGTTCAAATCAAGTCCATGTGGAGTTAAACCGTCTCTAATTCTATTCAGAAACTTGGTTGGATATTTCAGATGAGTGTGTTCCTCGGTTTGATATACACCTTTGTGAGTCGCATGATCAACGCTTAGTAAGATGAAGTCGGACCATCGAACATTTCCAAGATTTTCTTATTCAATTTTATGATATTTTCTTCATGAGATTACAGAACAACTCTATTCGTAGTAATATCTTCATTGATGTCTTTGGATATGGGTTCTACGTACATCATTACTCTTCTGCTCAGGTCTCACTTTCACTTCATCAATTCTACCCTCACCTCTACCAGAAGGATGTTGGAAAAATCAGGTCCTTAGATCTCAAATTTTTAGTCAGCTTCATTACATTAAACAATTGCCAAAAGGCTGACGATGTGATAGTTTCCTGGATTATAGAATGTCTATTCCCATTGGTCGAAACTGGCAGGATTTGTCTGAAATCCCCGCCTGAAATCACCAATATTCGACCAAAGGGTGAGTCATTGTAAAAAGCGTCACGGAGTGTTCTATCCACCACCTCCAACGCTTCTTTGGGAATCATTGATACTTCACCCGAGATGATAACACCTGCTTCCCTCAATTTCTTCTCATCGGCATCAGATTTCAAAAAAATACTCTCAATACTTCCTAGATCCAAGGGTATTCTGAAGTATCTATGACTTGTCATACCTTGTGGTGAAAAAAATCGACTCAATACTCGTCCACGCCATTGACAGAATCTTCTTTTTTTGGGATAAAAAATATTAAATGAGAGACCTTTACAATAGGGTGGGCCGAAAAATGAAAATTTTGGAAATTCAACATGCTTGGGGTCAGAAAAGTTGTGTTTTTACATATACATACGAGAAAAATTTTGCTGGGCGCTGAGAAATGACATCTTGAGGTCGTTCAGGAGCCGTGAAGGTTTTTTTTAATAACATGCGTTTAAATGGGAAACTGCATAATTTGTACATTTTTCTTCCTTGTTCAGCGGATAACTCTGGCGCATCTCAACCTTTTTAGACGTACCTTAACTCATTTTGACTCGATGGAGCCGAGCTATCCTGATTTTTCCCAAGAGAGATTTTTATCGAAAATAACAAAAAAATTGCATTTTTGGCCTCTTAAAGCTAACTGAGCGCATGAAGCTCCACAAAAACGAAGGGGCAGCACGTACACTATGATATTTGGATGTTTTCTCTGTATTTACACTCACACACGTCATTTGATAGCACAGGCACAAGAACTTCCTCTAATGTCACAAGAGGACGAAAATCGGAGAGCGTTACTCAGCTTAGGGTGGGCCGTAAAATGTAAATTTAGGAAATTCAACATGCTTGGGGTCAGAAAAAGTATGTTTTCACATGTACATACGAAAAATTTTTCGCTGGACGCTGAGAAATGACATCTTGTGGTCGCGCAAGAGCCTCGAAGTTTCGTGGAAAAAGCGGTAAAATAGGCTTTTTGGCGATTTCCACCCTCTTCTCGATTCAATCGTGATCCCGACCTCACAAAGACGAATGTAGAAGATGGATATCTTCTTTCAAATCGTTGCCACCAATCTCACGTAATTATAAAGATCATAATGATCCCCACCATAGCACTAACGACTAAGTACTCAGAATTGGGGAATAATCATCAGAACCCGCTCCCTCACATCCTTTGACACCTTGCTAAACTTTTGCTAGAGACTTGCCGTTTCAGGTAGCATGTCATGAGTCACATTCTAACTTTTTGAGGATGACAATCATGACCAGTTTCGAGTTGCAATAGCCTGTAGAACTCATCTGCTGAGACAGATGAGGGCCAGTTGCGGAACATTCGATTATCTTCCGTGCGCTCCCTTACACGCGTTCCCTCACTCAGATTCGTTCGGCGCGCCACCACCAGGTGGCTGCCGTTGCGCTCGTGCCTGTGCAAGGATTCCGGTCTTACTTTCAGAAATCAGAGCGAAAAAGGGGAGGTAATCAACACTTGCTCTAGCAAGGTATCGCACTACTTCAGTGGCAGCTTTCAGGCAACGATGTATCGAACAAAGTTGATGAGCAGAAACTTCGAGTGTCCGATCTTCGGATCACCGCGAGAACTCCCTTCTAAGTTACTACCAACTCACCAGGATGTGATGAGGTATTGTTTTTTCGTAACGAAGAACTTGCAATTTGAAATGAATGATAAGAACCCTGCTTTTAAAAACGTTGCAGAGAAAGTTAGTGGCAAAGTTGAACTAATTTATGATGAAATTTCACTCCCAAGAGTTTCTCACGAACGAGTGAAATCATTGATCATAAAATACCATGATGAGTACTTGAAAATCCAGAAAAACATTGGACGTATCGATGAAAGTGCACATACCGAGGAAAAAGTTGAGAGATTCAAAAGTGACTCCCTAAAACTCTTCGACATAACGGCGTGTAAGTGTCCTTCGTTTGATAAATGCCAATGTGATGAAGAACGAAAAGTCCCCGCTTCGATAAAAGAATTTTTGATGGATCAAAGAAGTGAGAGACGGCTATCTATCAGTTCCATTGATTGAGACCAGACGAGGAAATTGCAGAGGAAATTAGAGATACAAACCTGTGAATCAGCTCGCAATAAGAAAACTAAATCTGATGAACCTGAGCCAGGAGTCCAACACGAATCACCAGACTCGATCCCGTATAATTCTCCAGACTCTCAGGAATTATTTGTGCCAAGTACTTATACAAATCAAGTATCAACCACTGATCAAATGAGAATAGAATTGAAGAACACCGCTGCTGTCAGCTACAGATACGGCGTGTCAGACAGAGCCGCTGCTGCAATAGCAACAGCTATATTGCAAGATGTCAGTGCTGTAAACGATTCTGTCCAACCTATCGTCATCGATAAGAATAAATTACGCAGAGAGAAATCAAGAATCGCGGAAGGTCTGAGATCAACGGAAGGTGAGATGGGACCTCTTCGTGCGCTATATTTCGATGGACGGCATGATATCACAAAAACTATCATCAAGAAAAACTCGAGGTCTCACAGATATGATGTTGTTGAAGACCACTACTCTCTTTTACAAGAGCCTGGGTCGAAATATATTGACCACGTCACGCCAAATTCAGGTTCTGCTGCAGAGATATCAAGAAGTATTACAGTTTGCGTCGAAGAGAGATTTGCAGAAGGTCTTGATACTCTCGAAGCTATCGGGTGCGATGGCACAAACGTAAATACAGGAGATAAGGGAGGTGTTATTGTTTTGATCGAATGAAATATACAAAGGCCCATCCAGAGATTTATTTGTATCTTACATTTCAACGAGCTGCCCCTCAGACATTTGATACAAAAAATAGATGGCACGACCTCAGGCCCTAAAACATTCTCTGGCCCGATAGGAAAAAGATTACGTGATTGTGAAAAACTGCCAGTGGTAGCATTCGAGGCTATTGGATGCAATTTGACTGATCTCGATTCCGTAGAATTGAGCACTGATCAGAAATACTTATACGAAATTTGTTTGGCTATCAGTTCTGGTGAATGTGATAAGAATTTAGCTGACCGACTCCCAGGGAACCTCAATCATTCTCGATGGTTGACCGCCACAAATAGGGTATTGAGACTCTATATCTCTACTGAAAATCCTAGTAGAGAACTCAAAACCATAGTTGAATTCATCGTGAAAGTATATGCTCCTTCCTGGTTCCGCATTAAATCTAGGGAATCAGTGAGTGAAGGATCAAAACACCTATTTGAATTCATAAAATCATCTCGGTATCTACCAGAAGAATACTTACGTATAATCGACCCAGTTATTCAAAGAAATGCATTCTTTGCTGCTCCGGAGAATTTTATTCTCTCTATGATGAGTGACGAAGACGTGAGCATTGGGCGTCAGGCTTTAGAACAAATTCTCCGCGCTCGAGAGAGTCAACCATGTAATGGAAGTATTCAACAGTTTAAGGTTCCAACATTGAATTTCTCAGCTGATACGTATGTAAACTTGATTGATTGGTCTGATTCAGATTTGCGATCACCTCCAGTTCTCAACTATCTCCAGACAGATGAGATTCGAGGGTTTCTACACAGTGGTTTAATACCAACAGAATGGAAATTCACTGAATACCCATGCCATACACAAGCAGTGGAACGCACTGTTAAACTAGTCACGGAAGCTTAATCGAAAGTTGGTGGCAAGAGGAAGAGAAATGATTTTATAATAACGGCTCTCCACTCGAGGCATTTGATGCCAAAATTTGATTCGAAGAAAGATTTCAGAGCCATGTGAATGTGTATGGGAGAAGTTCATTAGCATATTGTAGAAATGTACATAGAAAATTTTGAGAGCGAAAAAGGAGGAAAAATACAAAAAAAATACAAAAATACAAAAATACAAAAACACGGAAAAGTAATTCTGCCAATGACAGTCCCAAGCCTGTATGAAAAGAAGAGGGCTCTTCCCAAGTGTATGTTCACTTCGATCTGCGCAACTGATAATCAGCAGGATATGAGTAGATTTCTCCGTTGATCTGAAGCAAGCGTTGAGGAATAGATTGATAGGGAAAATATGACAAAAATCGCATAAATTCAACTTTTTGCAATTTTTCGAATACTTGAGCCTCTGGCTTGCTAGGTTTATGGCAAAAACCACCGGTACGTTGTAAATTTGAGTGGATCGACGGAAGAAATCCAAAAAAAGATGAAACCTGTACTACATCGGCTTTTGTGAGGTCGGGATCACGATTGAATCGAGAAGAGGGTGGAAATCGCCAAAAAGCCTATTTTACCGCTTTTTCCACGAAACTTCGAGGCTCTTGCGCGACCACAAGATGTCATTTCTCAGCGTCCAGCGAAAAATTTTTCGTATGTACATGTGAAAACATACTTTTTCTGACCCCAAGCATGTTGAATTTCCTAAATTTACATTTTACGGCCCACCCTAAGCTGAGTAACGCTCTCCGATTTTCGTCCTCTTGTGACATTAGAGGAAGTTCTTGTGCCTGTGCTATCAAATGACGTGTGTGAGTGTAAATACAGAGAAAACATCCAAATATCATAGTGTACGTGCTGCCCCTTCGTTTTTGTGGAGCTTCATGCGCTCAGTTAGCTTTAAGAGGCCAAAAATGCAATTTTTTTGTTATTTTCGATAAAAATCTCTCTTGGGAAAAATCAAGATAGCTCGGCTCCATCGAGTCAAAATTGGACTCACTTTAACTCATTTTGAAGGTCTTGAAAAGAGCTTCAAAATGAGTTAAGGTACGACTAAAAAGGTTGAGATGCGCCAGAGTTATCTGATGAACAAGGAAGAAAAATGTACAAATTATGCAGTTTCCCATTTAAAGGCATGTTATTAAAAAAAAACCTTCACGGCTCTTGAGCGACCTCAAGATGTCATTTCTCAGCGCCTAGCAAAATTTTTTTCGTATGTATATGTAAAAACACAACTTTTCTGACCCCAAGCATGTTGAATTCCCAAAATTTTCATTTTTCGGCCCACCCTACTTTACAAGGAAGTTTTCCCACAATCTCCAGGACCATCAATGAAACTGACTAGACTTTCATTACTTCTTAAGTTGCTATGGGTGGACTATTGATTCTCCACTCCTTTAAATCAACAATCAGGAGTAGCGTGGGCAGAGTTGTTAAAATCCACTGCACGTGCATTACACGCGCGTGTATTGCACATGCATCCGTGCATTCGTGCATTGAGCTTTCTGCTCCGGAGAGTTAGGTAGTCTGCATGTTTACTTCTTGAAAATCGAGCTTTTCTAATAAACTATCTCGAATCATCTCGAGATTATGATGTGCGGGAAAGTTGGATAACTGCCGCTACCAACCCAAAATGATCGAGATTGGGGTCCAGCGTGATGATCGCGCTGTTGAAAATGGGGTGATGTCTGTGAAAGCTCAAACATCCGAGAGAACACATGCTCTTCTCTCGGTTGCAAGCTACAGATTTCGGCCCAGTTCCCGTCAAGTTTTGTGGGGAACAGTCTAGTGATCGATTATCCTACCAAGCATTACTCAAGACGATTTATTTTTATCATAAAAGCTCGATTCGCAAACCATAATTACGTAAAATCTCGTTTGCTTCAGACAACATATTTTGATCCTTCACTTTCTGGCCATCGCTCTTCCAAGAGTAAAAATTAGTCTTCTCAGCTTGATGATGAATAAGGGGCCTGAATTTCTAACTCTAGTCCCCCCAAACTCCTCAGAACTTTGTCGATTAACCAAGAAGAAGAGCTTGTGTTATTTTGGGTGTTTTAAATTTCCACAGAAATTATCTAATTTTTAACAGCTTGATTATTACTCTGGACTTCGATCTTGATCATTTCGGGAAGCTAGTGACAGTTACCCGACTTTCTCGCATGTTATAATCTTGAGATGATCCGTTTTCCTCGAAAAGACTTGATTCTCGAAATGTGAACATGCAGACTACCTAACCTTTTGGAGCAGAAAGCTCAATGCACGGATGCACGGATGCACGTGTATTACACACGAGTGTAATGCACGTGCAGTGGAATTCAACAACTCTGGGCGGGGGTTGGCGAGCGGAGCAAGCAGGGGGGCTTGCCCCCCCCCTAGTATAAATATATATATATCTATAATGCAACCAGATACATGGAAATTCTGAATAAAAAAAATATGACACGAAAGTTTCATTTCCCTTTTTTTGATTCGATCGACACCAGCCAGGGTTTGACAAATAACGCTAGTTTATGCGTTATGGTGCGCGTTATGGTGCGTTATTAACGAAACTCTCGGAGATCTGTTATCATATTCGTTGTTTCGCTAAATAATGGGTAGAATTTCGTTATGTTATTCGTTACGTTACTAGAATAATGTTAAAATCATAACGAATTGAATTTCGTTTCGTTATGAGTTTCGGTATTATTAATGGAACGTATAACGAAATTCATGTGGATATCGTTATTCGAAACTAACGAAACTAATAACGAAATTGAGTAACGTAATTCCCAAGACATTTCGTCAATGTTTTTCGTTACAATAACATAACGAAATTCTTTTCCGAGTTTCGTTACGTTATTTTTCTCATTATATTCACTGCCACTCATAAATTCTGAGTGAATGCAATATCACCCTCTCTGAAAATGACGGTATCTCGGATTCTATGCGTCGAGGGACAATTTTGAAAAAAGTATCTCCGGATAGTTGGTCATACCCACCAACCTAGTCTATTTCTAGCGCATTAGGAATCAGTCATATCCGATCTTCTCTACCTAAGACCCTCGTGGGGCAAAACTTCGTCCTGATCACTTGGCGTAAGAGAAAAAACGAAACAAAATACAATATTCATTTCGTTACGTTATTCGCGGAGGTAACGTAACGAAATTAATTATAATGTGAATAACGTTACTCGAATACCGTAACGAAACTCCAATACTTGAATTTCGTTTCGTTATTAATAACGTTATTCACATATAACGTTATTCACGTGAAAGTCGAGTTTCGTTACTATAGAATAACGTTATTAATAACAAAACGAAATCCAAGGATTGGAGTTTCGTTACGTTATTGTATTATGTTAGTGACATTACGTTACGGTATTTGGTTATGTTATCGTAACGTAACGAAATTACCTCTTAGTTTCGTTTTTTGTCACGATAACGTAACATAACGAAATCGATAACGCAATTTCGTTATGTTACTTGTCAAACCCTGATACCAGCGGATGCCATTATGAAGAGATCAGTAGAATATCAGTAAAGTCATCACAACCCGATCCAAGTTTTGAACGTTTGATTCATACATTTATTTTTCAGCTATGCCCGTTTCCAAAGAACGTCGAACTAAACAAAGATTGAACCGGAAAATAAAACGATTGAGAATCAGACTAGCAGAATGCAAAAAATTAGTACAAGAAAGTAGTCAACGTATCCGCGAGAATATATCTGCATCACATTCAAGTAGACTGAATGTTTCTGACCGACGTCCAAAGCCTCTCCGTGAACAATCGATCGAGGAAGATTGCTTAGTTATAGAAAACGAAATTTCATGGGCCGATTTTGGAAATTTATCCATAGACGATGTCACCTCCAAGTAAGAAACGCCACGACGCGCGTCAACAACGCCAGAAGAAGATCAAGAAGGAGATTGCTAAATTACAGGAGAAGATCGCTAGCCTCCACGAGCTCGCTAGTGGCGCATTGGCAGAAACCACGGTCCGCAAGGAGCAGTGCCAGGATTTGAGAACGAAGTTGGTTCAAGCGCAAGACGAGCTTCGAAATTCTAGAAAAGAATTACTTAAATGCATTGAAATTCATAATGAAGTAGCATTGAATCGATTCAAAGCTCAGTGTAAAGCGAATAGAGACAGTAATTAAATTTCATCCATTTTTTTCAGTTGATGATCTTTTGTATTTGCCAACGAATTTCGCATCACATAGGAGCGGGGCAGTTTATATCAAATAGACCGAACAATAAATATCTCTTTTACGATCGTCATCTGTCGTGTCACGAGTAATATCATTTTAGATTCACATTTTATTAGAGAATTGAAATTTAATCTTATACGGCCAATATGGTCTGTTTTAGATGTCCGAATACAATTACACTACATTGGATATCGTTGGCACAAATTCAGAACAGCAGTCGCATGACATGGATGACTTCCAAGATCGAATCCAGATGGGGGTCAACTCTATTGATAGGTCTAAAGAGGAAGAAGAAAAACTAGGTGCTTTAGTAAGGGAATATTCGTATGTTTTCAACCAAGATCAGGTTAATTTCAAAGAACTTGAGCACCTATTGAAGACGAAACAGGCCACGTCTCATAGCAGTAGGACATATGGCTGTCCGTGTCTATCGAGTGACAGAATGGACGAGGGAATTCAACAAATGTTAGACTTAGGAATTATTGAACGCGTTTCCTCACCGCCAATACCTCATATCATAAAGGAATATTGAACAAATACAAGTCTATTTCTCATCATATTCATTCGGTTATTTGGTTGACAGTTTTTTTTTATATTTTAAAAGTCTTATCAAGTACCATGAATCAATTACTCATAATTCATGATTACAAAATAATGTCTCATATCCTTAAACTTAAAGTATCCTATTCCAATATAATATGGACCACTCTGGCATTGCACTGAGCCGAAGACTCCATTTTGTCCTATTTTATTCAATTCAACTAGTGAGTATGATCGATTGATATTAGTTAAGGCCATGTGAAAGCTCTACTATTACCGGCCGAGCGGCCATTCGTTTGGGTCAGTAGTACCAAGGCAGCCCGGCAGGGGAGCCACAATAAATGACGCCGTCATACACTGTTGGTATAATACGCGTCGCCTCGCATAAAACTGCTTGTTTTTCACATGCATAGAGGCATTGTATTATGCAAGTGAAAGACACACAGCTATATACATAAAGGCACGCTGTATGTGTTGGATCCTATAGAATAATAGTGAAGAATAATAGTAACCTACTTACGCTTTACAGTACAAACTGATGTTGGATCAGAAATTCTTGTTGCAGAGAACTGCTTGAATTTCTGATCTGGGCTCAGAAATTCTCGTTGCAGAGAATTGCTTGAATTTCTGTTTTGAATTCAGAAATTCTTGTTGCAGAGAACCGCTTGAAGTTCTGTTTTAAGCTCAGAAATTCTTGTTGCAGGGAACTGTTTGAATTTCTGTTTTGAGCTCAGAAGATATACTCAAAGGCTCGAAGGCATACTGGACAATACTGAATATTCAATGACTGATATAACAAGGATCTTGTTCGCATGCCTCAGATACTCTCAAGTATATTTTCATGCGACAACCAGTAACATTTCTGCTCATGCTCATATTTTGTTTATACTAGCAAGTATACACTTCATGTGTATGACATTTTGGTTGAACCATCACTTCCACTCTTGAAAACACATTTTTGTACTATGTATGGGTATACATTTTTGTACTATGTGCTTCCATTTTGAATGGAGTGATTTTTGCAGAAGTAAAATCCTTGACAACTTTCTCCCTACATATTTTTTGTGCTATTTTCGGATACTGTTGAGAGAAAAAATTCAAAATCTGCACTGATTATACAACATAGCTGCCTCTCGTTGACCATATCTGATGCTCCCATGTTACCGCTGTACCTAGAAAAATTCATAATCATAGTATCACCACATACAATGCTCCAACACTTGACAATAAAATTCTGAATTTCATCAATATATCCTAAGGATCATGGAATTGACTTTCTAACTTCTGAACTTTGAGTCACAAAAACCCCACAAGTTTGACAATTTTCAACCGATCTAAGCAAATGGATATGAAATCACTCCTCTGGAATACAAGTATCTCAGCAGATACCATTTGAAGCTCATTACAACATCCAATCACTGACTTCTGCTCTTAAAGTCATCCGCGCGCACCATTTTGACCAGGTTACTTCGGGATACTTTAGTGAGAACCATAAATAGAATGAGATATTGATACAGAATGAATCAGAGGCCAATACATGATAGAGAGGTCCTAAGATTTTATCAAGACATACCTGTACTCATGGAGTTCACTATCTAACTTTCCAATTTGAGATCACAAATATTCCACTGTGAAGCCAGTTTTCAACGGACCTCAACAAAAACACTTGATATCACCCCTGTAAATTGTAGAGATTCTAGCAGACACAATTTGAATTCCATTCCAACATTCAATCATTTACTTTTGCCCTCAAAGTCATCCGGGCGCGCCATTCTGGACAGATAAATTAGGATAGAGTAGTTGGCACCTTAAATAGAATAGTGAGATTAGTAGAGAATGATTCAGAGGCCAATAAACAATGATAAGATCCTGAATGTTATCAAGACATACCTGGATTTATAAAATTTACCATGTAACCTTCCAACTTGAGATCACAATTATTCCACGGTTAAGCCAATTTTCAACGGATCCCAATAAAAATACTTGAAACCACCCCTGCAAGTTGTAGAGATCCTAGCAGACACAATTTGAAGTCCATTGCAACATTCAATCATTTACTTTTGCTCTCAAAGTCATCCGGGCGCGCCATTTCTGGACGAGTAAATTAGGATAGTTGGCACCTCAAATAAAATAGTGAGATTGATAGAGGATGATTCAGAGGCCAATAAATAATAATAAGATCCTGGATTTTCTCAAGACATACCTAGACTCACAAAATTAACCATGTAACTTTCCAACTTGAGATCACAAATATTCCACAGTAAAGCCAATTCTCAATGGATTGAGATAAGAACACTCGAGAGAATCCCTGAAAATTGTAGAGATTCTAGCAGACCCAATTCGGAGGTCACTGCAAATCCAATTATCTACTTTTTTCTGAAAGTCATTCGGGCTCGCTGCTCAACCAAGTATTTGAAGATGATTAAATTGTAATCTTAAGCAGAACCCATTTCTGTAGTAAGATCATAATTTTTAGATCATATTGCATACAAAAAGTCTCAGTTTTATTGTGATGTGTAGAAAAAGATCTTGAAATTGGAAAGTTCTGACATGTAGTCTCATACAAAAACATAGCAGAAGCAGCTGACTTATAACCTAGCGCATGAGAAAACTACAGAAACACTGAGTTTGTACGAAACATGCTCAATTTGTGATGACATTAGGTACCACCAACGTTGATTATTTTACCGTGAAACTGTGTTTTCTATTCATACTGAACTGTGAAGAATCGGCTCGTCGTCAGCAGCCGACGACGTCATTGCTCGATGGAATCAGTGGCTGTTGCTCGATGAAGAAAAAAGAAGTAGGGAAAACCAAAATTTACACGCACATTTTCCACCGGCCTCACACCATCACCGTCACCCGGAGCACTCGCGTTCACTAGCTGTTGACCATCAGGACACCCGCGATGAGAGCACCGGGAGGCGGCAACTCGTTCACATGGCCAATCACAATAACACACACACAGCCACTGAGCAGATGCCGGGACAGGTATATCAATACAGGTATAACACGTTCGCGTCGTCTGTCTGCGCGCTGCACGATGACATGAAGCCTCGGTCTCGATCAGCTGATTGCGGGCCGGTAATTTGCTGCTTATGATTCTCGGTCGATATCTATCGTTTCCGGTAGAATAACGTAAAAGTGAACCCTTGTTTTGTACTTGGGTATCAGATCTACCATTTACAGAAAAAATCGAGTTGATTCGAGCTCTTGTTCTCCTGAAATCGTGAGGACTGTAATACATGTTCATCGACATAATTACAGTCCTCACGATTCTGGAAGAGCGACACCACCGATCAATTTCTTTCTTGTTCTAGATGATGGATCCGATCACAGAGTACAAAGTGAGGATATTACTCTTTCGAGAAATCACACAGTTTTTTAAAGAAAATTAGATTTAGCCGTATTTTGCTCATATGGTAAGGTAGAGCTTTCACATGCCCTTAAGTTGACAATATACTTGGTACATATACCGATATTTCTAGTACGGATTCATTCTGGTTAGAAATATAAGAAGATAAGAACTACGTTAGAGTACTCAGTGTAGTGGTAAGCTGCACTGATTGAGTTGAAGTACTGGTTTATTTCAAGTCATTCGCTTCCTAGTTATAATTCTCTTTTATTCAAACTTCTTATGTTAAGTACACAATGAATTTTCAAGTAACCCAAGTCTATCAGTCAAATTTATAATCATTCGATAAATTGTAGATTCGCGAATTTTTTTTTATACACGATTCGGAGATCTGGAGTGAGATTTGTTTTACATATTTGTTTTTGAAATTATTTCAATTGATTTATTTGAAATCATCTCAATTCCAATAATTTGGGGGAACCATGCAACCTCCCAAATCTCTTTATACTTCAGGCACCTCAGCAACAGCCTGCTGTTGCGGAGGTGCCGAGCCGCTCGCTCATATACCTATATATATTGGGCACCTCAGCAACAGCGTGCTGTTGCGGAGGTGCCGA
This sequence comes from Eretmocerus hayati, assembly GCA_029851415.1. NCBI lineage: Eukaryota > Metazoa > Arthropoda > Insecta > Hymenoptera > Aphelinidae > Eretmocerus > Eretmocerus hayati. The sequence goes on along the minus strand of CM056742.1, from coordinate 90,207,993 downwards.
CGCGCGCGTATGATGCTTATCATTGTCACCCACTTTGGGATAGCCAGACCTATCGTGTAAGTAGCTTCAGCATGTGTCCTGGTGATGGCAAGGATTACTAACAAAATTTATGCATGTGTTACTGTGAATTGAAACAAATTAGCTATGTGTACGATACTTTTAAACTCACTCGCTGCGTCCGTATATCGCATTTCCATAGAATCACCCACATACCTTACCCTCTCCATTTCCTGAATTTACTCCATACACTAATACTTTTGGCAAGGCCCTAATACGAGTCATTTCCATATGAAAATATGCGCGTTTGATCATCGCAAGCATGTCAACGCGTGTATACGCATCCGCAGTTCGAGCCGCCGAAAAGTCAATGAGTGGGAGAGAAAGCGAAGCACAGAGGGAATATCCTTGCTTGCGGAGCGAGGCTCCGTCTACTTGGTCATGAGAACTAGAGGCATCAAAAAGGCCTAATTTGTCACGAGCAGACTACAGTTCTCCGAGAGGGTATAGCCAAGTATCCGCGAATTTTGTGTGACCAGAGTCCGATAAGTCGAGGTAGCACCTCTTGAAGACCTAGTGCGCGCACCAGATAATGCTTTTTAGGAAGAATCGCGTGGAAATTCAGTGTTGCTGTCGTCCGGACGACGACGAGCAAGGCCGTACTCCAGGTGGATCGCCATCTCGAGTAATCGCGAAATACTCGGCTAGGTAAATTTGGCGTACGCGGAGCTCGTGCTCCAAAAATCAGGAAAGTTAGCCATTGTCTCAGCGTGTCAATTAGCGTTGGCGTTGTGCGGCTATTTTTGAGTGAATTTCGGAGCAGCGCGCTCTTCGAAATTGGAGCGAATCGGTTGCGTAAGTGACTAGGCCGTTGAATCATTGACCAGGCCGATAGGGAATAACCCGGTCGTTAGTGAAGTGTTTTATGTATTGTATCTTCAGGATTGTGGAGTGAATTTTCGTGTTCCACAGGGAATTAAAGAGACATTTATAGATAATTATATTTGATCATCAAATATTTTGCCCGTTAGTTGTCGGGTTCATTGTATATGTAAAATCCCGTGCATCGTCCGCGTAAGAGGAACGTTCCAGAATATAGGCCGAATTATTTTCATTGAGAAATCTGAATCATTATTTAGAGTGCATGTGTGAGTTCTCTCCCCCCTTCTAATTCCTTTTAGGTTGAATATACGGTAAATGAATGAGGAGATGCAGATTAGCTGAGATCTTTAGAACTGCGTTCGCCGTCCATTGCGCGAGACCCGCGTCCTAGGCTAAGAGTCCTTAAAAATAAATGAGTGTGACCTGCAGTTAATTCACCACGTCACAATGGCGATCATGACAGGACTCACGCGATTCTAAAAATTTTGTGTGTTAGTTTCTCGCTGTTACATTAGATGCGCGACACTAAGGCCGACTTGAAAAATTTTTGAACGCAGTCTAGCCATTCGAGAAATTTTCTGAACGTACCTTGGCCTATCTAAAAATTTCCTGAGTGCACTTTGATACTCTGGAAAATTTTTGATCGCACTTAGGCCAATTTAAAAAATTTTTGAACGCATCTTAGCCGTTCGAAAGATTTTTTGGACGTACCTTGGCCACTTTTGAAACTTTTCGGTGCACCTAGCCTCTCGGAAAGATTTTTGGTCGTCCTTAAGCCGCGCTGAAGATTCCTTGAACGTGTTGTAGCTATTATGAAGCCGAGGAAATTTAAGGATTTTCTATCGTTGCGTGCGCACGAGGCTCATCACGTGTAATTGTAGTGTGCTGCCCTCTCTCATACCCTGGTCAACCGGAATGTGAGTATTCTTCCCCACATATGAAACTTTTCTTGCTTTTTTGCAGCCTCGCCACCTAGAATCTGGTCGAGTTTCCCCTTAAAGAATCCGATGAGGCCTGTTGACCTCAATTAGAATTTTCCATTAGCCTCTTCCTTGCGTATAGGCCACTTGAATTGTATTTCCCTCCCTGGGGAAAATTCCTGAACCACTGGTAGCTGATTCATCCTCCTGTGCATGTGTGTGAATATTATTTGAACAATTTCTCACGAATATCTCTGTTACTTTACCTATCCTTATCACACCACATCCCAGTTGAGCATTATTACCCGGCCGAAGAAATTCTACGGAGTTCCTATTGTTCACCCCTATTCCTGTTAGACTCTGGCAGATAGTTTCAGGGACTTTAGGGAATTTCTTTATAGAATCCAGGCCGTGATTAGTTGGAGAGGAGATGCCGAGACTCATTCAGTTGGGTATTGCCGCTCACGCGTGACGTTATCAGGGTTCTGAGAATTTTCGTGACGATTTTTACAGTTCGGGTGGACTTTACCTTTCCAGGTGAGTAAGATAACAGGCCGTGAACGTGAAATTCGGGATTTTGATTCAAATTTGACGCTTCTTGGCTGGTTGGGGAGAACTTGCCGTGAAACTCCTGGGAAACAAAAGGCCGCAGAGTGGGACTTTGGGAAGTTTTAGGTCGATTTAGAGTTCTTTAGTTTGTGTATAATAAGTCCGGAGTGGAAGTAACAATGGACAAAGGTAGGGAGAAGGCCGAGGCACCGATTATCGTGTTACCGGGTGAGCTCCAGTGTGCCGATATGGATATTATCGAACTCATTAGTCGCGATCAACGTTATGAGGAGTTAGCTAGAGAGATTTTTGCATGGGATGGTGACAATCGACAATATCCTCTATCACTGGATATCTTTTTATGCATGTGAATTTGCATGCTTCCATATGTATTTTCCAATGTGTGAATTGCATTGACGCTGACGGATACGAATGGAGATGATGACTATCTACTTGGGAGGATCAACCTGCTTTCCGAAGAAGCTCTGAATCCATTCTTGTTTCTGAACATGAATTTTGGAATTGACGGATGGTGAATCTCAAGGAGAATCTGTTTGGGTGAATCAACCTGCTTTCCAAGGGAGCGCTGGATCCTTTCTTGTTTCTGAACATGAATTTTGGAATTGACGGATGGTGAATCTCAAGGAGGATCTGTTTGGGTGAATCAACCTGCTTTCGAAGGAAGCGCTGAATTTTGGAACTCATGGATGGCAAATCCCAATAGATGGATCTTCTGCTTCTGATGAGGGATCCTGAATCACTGATGAGGAATCCCATTTTTGGTGAAAAATGAGTGTACCCTTTTCGTCTACGTGAATCTTTGAATTGATCTCGTTTTGGGGAAAATGCTGCCTTATTTTCAAACCATTCACGTTTGTGAGCGTGGATGTATTGGATACAGAGGCGTAAATGGTGGATCCATTACGATTTGACAGAATCTGGGATATTTTCAAATCATTCACATTTCTCAGCGTGGAAAGATTGAACGCTGAGAATTGCTCTTTTTGAAGAGTAATTCAAATGTTTCACACTTGAGATTGATTTAGTCTTAGCTTTTGAGCGCAGATTCTTATTCGAGCTAGTCTTCAAATCGTCTACTTGTGCGCCAGAAAGTCAGTGCTGTCAACAACAGAAAATTACATATGACAAGCTCATTCTGAGTGTCGCCATCTACACTCAAAATGAGCTACTAGTATGAGCCCGCCGGATAACCCAAGAGAGTACAACATCCTCTTAATGCTCGTGGCCAATGCAGGAAGTCATCTGAAAAAATCTTGTCAGACATGATCTCGACGTGAAATTTTCTGATCTTTTGGAATATTTCATCAGCTTGCCAGTTCAATGAGCCCCAAATGTCTTTTCTCGTCTTGGACGAGACAAAGATCAAGTATTTCAGGAGGAAATTCACCTCGATAATGGCTTCTATGGAATGTATTCAACTGAGCACCGGTAGCACATAATATCATGTAAAGTTTGCGGTAATGAAGGCACTCTTATCCAAATCTAAGGCTCTCGTGATGAGAGTTCCGATGAAGTGTAGATATCACACGAATCAATGTCTGTACGTATGAGAGAAATGTGGTTCTGATAATACCAAACAGATTGTGAGTCGAGCTATGAGATACTGACCCACGAATGCATGGACTACCCACACAGCATGGGAATCTTTCAGGAATATTCCAGGGATATTACATTGAAAGATTGAAATATTCCAAAAATATCACTCTGGAATATTTCTGGGATATAGTTATGTCCGCGACTGGGAATCTTTCTGGAAGATTTCATAAAAAGATTCCAGGGAATCTTGCAGAAATCTTCCAGAAATATTACATTGAAATATTTCACTGGAACGTTTCTGTGACATTGCCAGGAATGTTTCAGGAATCTTTCAATGGAAGATCTCTGGGAGATTTCAATAAAACCTCTCGGGAATATAGTTATGTCCGTGGTCAGGAATACTCCTGGAATCATCCATGGAATATTTCTGAAATATCTCATGAAAGATTCTTGGCAATATTATGTCTGCGGTTGGAAATACTTCTAGGATCTTCCATGGAATATTCCAGGAAGATTACTATGTACATTCCATCTGGATTCTTGGGGAATTGCACGGGATCTCTTACTGTAGTTTCAATTTTCTGAAATCCTACAAAAACATTCAATGATATTCATTATAATTTTTTGCAGACAAAGGGATGGGAAGATTCTGGAATTTGTACGAATTGGAAGAACTTTCACTCACTCGCAGATGAATTTTTTACAGCAAATCCCAGATGTTCCCAGGTTATAACCTAGATTAGGTCATAAATTAAATAAGATAGTATCCAAAGATATCACTTGGAGATAATACAGAATCTTGTCCAAAATCTCCTTTCAGATCTCACGCTAAACTTACCATCAGAGTCAGATCGGAAAAATTTCTGAATATCTTCTAAAAGATTCCAAAAATATTCCTAGGAATTATTCCACCGGTAATCTTTCAGAAACGTTGCACTGAAACATTGTTGAAATCTTTACGGAAGCTCTCTGGAAGATTTCAATGCAATATTCTTAGGAAGAATTTCCGCGAAATTTTTGTACAATATTGAGATCAATGAAATATTTTATTGCAATCTCCCAGGAATCTTGCAAGGATATTGCAGGTGATATTTCAAAATGTTCCGTGGCATTATTTCAGAGAAAGCTTCCCGGAAGCTCCCGTAAATATTTCAAAGAATCTTACACGCAATCTTTCGGAAACCTTGCACTGAAATATTTCTGAAAGATTCACGAAAGCTCTCTGGAAGATTCCTTGGAACAATTCACTGAAGTATTTCTGGAAGATTTGAAAGCCTCCTCTGTGATATAGGCTCATTGAATTCCTAACTTGTTTAAATCTCTTTCAAATTTAGGCTAATCACGAGTCGTCGCATATAAATAAAGCCATCATAATAATAGGTTTGTGGAAGCTCTCTGACTGATTCCGTACATATTTCTTGGGAACATTCCACAGGTAATCTCCCAGGAATCTTGCACTGAGATATTGTTGATAGATTCTCGCAAGCTCCCTAGAATCTTTCAGAGCAAAACTATGTGACGGGGTACTGCATATCAATACCGAAAACCGTTACAACCGAGGTAACATTATATTATACTGTTAGAGTATTGCGAGGAGCAATTCTTAACGACTTGAATCTGTGGGATATGTCACATAAATATTGCGGTGGAACATTCTGGGAATCTTTCAGTAACATTGCAGTGAAAGATTGTAGGAATCTTTCAAGAACATTGCAGTGAAAGATTGTAGGAATCTTTCAAGAACATTGCAGTGAAAGATTGTAGGAATCTTTCAAGAACATTGCAGTGAAAGGTTGTAGGAATCTTCCAGAAACATTGCAGTGAAAGATTGTAGGAATCTTCCACGAATACTTTTTTGGAAGATTCTGCTCCCGATAGATGTCGCATAACACACTTGAGTTCTCAAATTTCGTTCTCATAAATTATATGGTTTTTGGGAAACTATCTATCAGGAAATTTGATGTTAGTATCAAATGATCTGTCATGTGTGATAACATACCCAGGACCAGCTATGCATAATGGTCTGTAAATGATACGTGAGAGTTATTTAAAGATGCGTAAAGGCTTTCTCGCAAGCGTTCACAATAGACGCTGGTTAGTATGTAACGCAAGAGGACGGCTTATCGGTTAGGTTTCGCGTACATCGAAAATTTCATAAAACCTGGATGAATCTAACGTGAAGCTTTGGATTCAACGTCACAATGGAGTTGAAGTACGAGTCAGAATGATGGAGTCACGCATTAGAATGATGGAGAAACTTATCAAGCAAAATATGGATTCCGCAGACAGAACATTAACGCATATATTTTTGTGAGATTTCATGGAATCTTGCAGGAACATTTCACTGAAATATTTCAATGGAATGTTTCTGAAAGCTTCCCGAAATATTCCCGGGAATATTTCATGAAATCTTGCAGAAAGGTGTCTGAAGTGGGACATATCTTTATTAAGGGAAGCTTTCAGTGAAATCTTTCTGAAAGATTCCCGGGTTTTCCTGAAAGCTCGCAGGAAGGCTTCTGGAAGATTCTCATGCTGTGTGGGTAGTAATCAACCTGAAATATTTTAGAAATATTGTTAGGAATCTTTTATGAAAGATTCCAGAAATCTTCCACCAAAGATTCCAGAGATATTTCCAACCACAGACATAGTATTGCCAGGAATCTTTCATGAGATATTTCAGAAATATTTCATGGATGATTCCAGGAATATTCCCGACCGCGGACATAACTATATTCCCGAGAGATTTCAATGGAATCTTCAAGAGATCTTTCATTGAAAGATTCCTGGAAGATTCCTGGCAATGTTACAGAAACGTTCCAGTGAAATATTTCAATGTAATATTTCTGGAAGATTTCTGCAAGATTCCCTGGAATCTTCCCATGAAAGCTTCCAGGAAGATTCCCAGCCGTGGTCATAACTATATTCCAGGAATCTTCCAATGTAATATCCCTGGAATATTCCTGAAAGATTCCCATGCTGTGTGGGCTAGGGAGGGTAGAGAGATAATAACCGGATGGATTTTTAGACTGGAAGTCCGGAGTGGTCGATCCTTCTCAAGATTAGAAGAGTATTTCTGGGACGAAAATGTGTCGCTAAAATCAGATTCCAAGGTGCCGAATCATTTCAACTATATACTGTGGCTCCGCGAGGGTTAGTTCATCATTCACAGCCAGATATCTTGAGTATTCCAGAATCCTTCTAACGAGCAAATTTGGCGTTATTGGGATCTTTCACTAATTTAATCATTTGTGGATAATTCTCGATCATCTCGTCCTGGAGAGCCACTCGAAGCTGGTCAGGTCAGGTTAACAAGTCAGTGTCAGTCATTGCCGGATATCGTGCTGGACGAATCTCTGCACTACGCTGAGTCGTCTGAATATCATCCACTTGTGTTCTTCGTAGCGAGTCATGTATAAAGGAAATTTGAATGTATTCCCCAGCGTTTCCTTGTTACTCATCTCCTAGTGATGCGTCAAGTATTGTCAACCTGATGGTAAACTTTACGGACCTGCAGCCTGACAGTTTTCGAGTGACCGACATGAGCAACCAAAACCTATACCCTTGTTTTCAGAACTTTCTTGACCCATAGAGCTGATCTGTATTCGTTGCTGATACCTCGTAGATCAGATAAGTATTCCTGACCAATTATCTTGTTGAGTGCTAGTGAGCGCAAAGAGCTAGACATTTTGTGTTCAGTCAAAGATATATTTGCAGGAGAATGGGTGTGAGCAAATGGACGAAATGCTCTTTAAAGCAAGATCACTGACGACACCATCATTTGTCACTGCAAGATAGAGATAAACCATCAATGATGATGAGAACAATTATCTCAACATATACAAACTTCCCACACATCTTCTGCAACTCTTCATCCCATATCTGTAAGTGAGATTCTATCCTCAACTAGCTGGTGATTGTAGGATTTTGTAGACTCGAGTTGTACACATTACTCTTCCAAGTCAACCCAATTGGCGGGCATGGGTTTTCATCCAGTTTTTGAGTGTTTCAATCTACATATTAGGTGCATAACAATGCTCATCAAGAATGGGGATTGTAAGACAGCCTTAAGTGTTTGTTGACAGTATTCGTGATGAAACAAAGAGACATCTCTTGATCTCAAGCGTTTGTTTGTGCAGGATCTGTATACTCAGGCTATGTTTGAGGCCCTTCCTTGATGAATGTATTGGATAACCAATACATGAGATCCTGACATCAGTGAAAATATCAATTACACACCCTATGAGAGCTTGAAGTATTCCAGCCATCATACTCACAATAATAAGTTAAGCATTGAGTATCCATACAATCTTTTGAATGAAAACGAAGTAAAGTCTTGGAAATTATGACTTTCAGATTTCAACCTAATATGACCATGAACAGACAACTCTTCCAAGAGGATATTCGCAAGAATCGAATGGAAAAATTCCCCATGAAATGCAGTTATAATAGAGAAATTGCCGTAAACTCTGCATTGGCTTCTCATCTCACTTTTGAACCCTCCATACAGTCATGAATCCTCCATCTATCCCACGTGGAATCCTGGTTTGTTTTGTTGAAACTGATCTCATCAAGTTCTTCATTGAGAATGAGATGAACAAATCCGAAGTAAGATTAGTTTCCAGAGAAAATGATCCTATCACCATGCACTAATAATTCAATAAAGGAAAGTTTAGTTTGAATCAAGGTTGTCAGTCCCACCAATTTGAACAATAAACTAGTTCTGAACTAATGAAAGCACACTGTGAATACACTCTGCATTGTTCATTTCACTCAGATGACAACTATTGAGTTGAGAACAAAATCAGGTGATACTCGCTGGCTCTTGTTTCAGATTGGCCATGAGATGATACTCCTCTACCAGGGGTCTTTCTAGCCCCATTTCTCAAGGAAACTATAATAAATCTACTACTAGGCTGTTGGTAGGAGATTTCAGGATACATAACTCTACTGTGAGAAATCCCATTAAACTTTTCAGGAACCCAGATGAAACATGATTGAATATTCAGAGAAAAAAAAACTTGTGAGACATTCGAACAATACGCTTGCGATAGGGTAACGAGCCTTGAATTATCATCCATATCTGCTTCATCTCAACCAGAAGGGATGAGGAATTTTAGAGGAATGAGTTCAATCTCTTTGTATATGAATATAATCAATAAATAACTTTTACTCAGACGCTAGATTTTATATTGGCTGTGGATCACTACTCCGTGATCTTCGATGATTTGTTAACATAAAATACATAAGGGAAAGTTTCATACAAAAGACATATGAATATTACGCGTTCATCACGCATCAATAATAATTCTACCTAACGCGCGAGAGAGAGAACGCTCCGAAGGGAGAGAGACTCACCATACCGCATACAACCCGGGCCGGGGCCTCGCAACCCTAACCGACATATCCCCGTATACGTTGCGCTACGTATTTCGTTGACCAGGGCTCGGCTGGATCGGCTCCTCGGCTACGCTGCACACCTGGGGCACACTCTTCACATCCCGCACGTGGCCGACGACCGGGGCCGGTCGCAATACGCACTCACGCACACACACATTCCCGCGCGCAGATATTTACGCCGCCCGTCGGATCGCGGCTTCTCGTCTTCACGGCTCGCGCCAAGCTGACCATCAACGACGACGACGACGACGACGGCCCCGGTGATGACAGCTGATCTTTCTTTTTCTCTCTCTCTCTCTCTCTCTCTCTTCGCGCTCTTTCTACTTTTCGGCTGCTTATGGCTCATTATATGATTCTAGCGCGTGTGGCGATTTACCTCGTCACAGAGCCCCCCGCTAAGTTTTGAGCCCCGTGGAAAAACTGAAAATACTCGCGCTTGAATCTTTATCAAACGAACTGACTGAATATAACTTCAAAACGGAAAAAAATACTCTGCTTCGCGCGTAAACTAAGTGAATCTACACAAAATCTATGTTCAAAACTAACTTTTTCCTCAATAATCACGCAGCTTAATGACTAAATTTTCATCAATCTCACTACTTTATATTTCACTGCTGCAAAATAATAATGTCTCATCTTTTCACTTGTATATAACCTGTAAATAATGTTCAATATTTTCCCATGTATATAACCTGTAAATAATATGATATACTATGATATAGTCTTGTAAATAGGAACTTGAAGTTGTACATATACAGATACTTATACTATCAATACGAGTCTCTCTCATGATTTTAATTTCTCTCTCTCTTTTCTTGTAAATAACGCCAATTATTAAACGCAACGATCAAACAAAAATACGATATATTACGCGTTGTTTTACGCGTCTTTCTTCTCAAAATAAACAAATAAGCGCTTCTTTTTAGACGCAAGAAATGTTTGCATGTTCAAACTAATAGATTAAAATAATACAATACGCTATTCTTCCTATAGATGACTGCTCTTGATGTTGACACTGCTACTGCTGCTTACTACTCCAAATCACGTTCTCCTGGCAGAAAATGTTCATCCGCCCACGCCTCATTCAATCTTCTCTGCTCTTTTTTTCTGATATTGAAATAATCATTCACCTCCTGCGCTCGCCTCACTCGCTCTTCCTGTGTCACATAAACGCGTGCTTGACGCTCAGCTCTTGTGCGATAGCCTCTGATCGGACTCCACGCTCTATTTACTACTTGTTGCGGCGGCGGCGGCGGCTCAATACTTGGTTGTAGATTTTCTTGAATCTGCTGCTGCTGCTGAGGCCCCTGAGGCTCCTTATCCGGCAGTGATGGTTCATCTTCTATTTCTTCAATAATTGCCTGATTTTGTAATTGCTGTTCTGGCGCGTAAAAGTCAAAATCAATCTGCACATCTACAGATATACGACGCCGATGATTATGTACAGGAGGGGGTGGGCCACGCTGCTGGTGTCTTGCGCGTGTTCGCTCCTCCCGTAATCTCCTCGCTAAAGCACGGCTTTCTGCCGCCCAACGATCAGCTGATCGTTGTATATGGTATTCTCGCGCGTGGATGTCCGCCTCACGCTGCATCACTGCTTCTTCTCGGGCTTGCAACATATCTTCACGATACTGCAACGATAAATGTAGCTGCTCTGCGTTCTGTATGGCGCGTGGCAAATCCACCGCAAATCTCTCTTGTACTTCTTGCCTTTCATAATTCATCCGCCTTTCAAATTCTCGTTCCCGCAACTGCAAAAAATGTGCACGTTGACGTTCTTGAAGAGCAACACTGCATTGCACTTCCAAACCCAAACGTGCATTTTTAACGGCACCATTTAGCTCAGCCGCACAAGTTGCTGCATGAGCATCGGCGCGCGCTTTTCTCACGAGTTGCTGCTCTTCGAGGAATTCGGGCGTCGGTGTTGTTGTTATTGTTGCAACCGCTCGCGATTCAGCTTCGCGACGGCGCCTATCTTCTTCTTTCCATGGCTGTGCTATGGCTCTCAAATTCTGCATCAAAGCTGATTTTTCCCGCACTCGGCGACGTGCATGGAATTCAGCGATGTCATCTGCACTAATTTCTTGTTGCTCTTGACGCACTGGTGGAACGATTGCGGGTACATCGGGGTTATTTTGTGCTGGCACTATTACCTCATTTACTATGGGGTTTTCAGCGTCCAAAGGCACATTCACCTCCACACTACCTACACTATTTACACTGTCTCTGTCCTGTACCACACTGTTATTCACGCGCGTATTAGAGCCATTATTTACATTTTCTACTTTATTATCACTGTCTTTTTCGAGCCACTTTAACACTGCCTCTTTTATAGGTCCCATTTTTAGTCACTGTTCTAGTCTTTCACTTTTTCTAGTCACTAATTTTAAGTCTTAGGATTAATCACTTCGTTTTAATATTCACTCTAGTCACTTAGTTTTTATATACACTCTAATCACTTTGTTTTTATCTACACTCTAGTCACTTGTAGCTTTCGATTTAGATCTCGTTATTGGGCCTCTCGAGCGCGTGGGCTGTCGATCGGTCTCGCGCGTGGTCTGCTCACCTGCAGCTCCTCGCGGCTTCTGCCGGCTATTCTTCCGGGCGCGTGCCACTGCTGCGGGGCGGGGAGACTCGCTGCTGTCCGACGGCACAAATTTTTCTGTCTGCTGTTGATTTACTGCTTGCTTGGGCAGATTACTTTTTGACTCCTGATTTGATGCAACGCTTGCATATTTCAAATCTTTGGCGTGGACAGATGCTTGTAACTCAGCTCCATCCTTTGATAATACATACACATTTTCGCCCAGTTTCCTGCTGATTTCATATGGACCGGTGAATTTTTCTGCCAATTTCGCTGTGAAGTTCTCTGCTGATGACAATGGTCGATTCTTCTTCAGTACCTTATCACCTATTTTAAATCTAACATCACGCTTTGATACATTATAATTCAATTTCTGCTTTTCGCTCGCTCTTTCAATTTTATTCATAGTAGAGTCGTGTACCTCAGGTAACTTATTCATACGATCTGACCAATTTTTTATTGATTCTTGAGAAACAATAAAATCTGAATTGAGCTTTTCGTGTTGAATAGTAAATTTCTCAGGCTCATCGACTCGCGAGCGCTCATTCGCTTGGCTTGAATTCTGATTTTCTCATTCGCTTTCTACTTTATTCTCTGAGTTTGATTCTGAAGTGATTTCTGCTCCGTCTAAATCTTTTAATGACTCTATTAACTCTGTTTGGTTACCGTTGTTCATGAAATTTTTTAAACTTTTCCCGAATATTTCTACGCGTCTTCTCCATAATTTTGGTGCTTTAATTTCGCGACCATAAATCATGAACGCTGGTGATTTTCCGGTCGAACTTGAAAAATTTGAATTGTGACAAAATTGAAATTGTTGAATATACTTATTCCACTCTTTGTGGTTATCAGCAAATAATGCTATCATGGTCTTAATATCTCTATTTACTCTCTCAACTGGATTCGCTTGGGGATGGAAGCTAGGGGTGAATTCATGCTCTATACCGTTTTCCTCGCAGAATTTATTCATCAATTCGTTTTTGAACTCTAACCCATTATCGCTAATCAAAATTTCCGGTGTCCCATAATGTGTACATAATACATTTTCCAGTGCATTCTGAACCGCTTGCCCAGTCTTTTTACGCAATGGTACGCAGACTATATAACGGCTGAAAATACACTCAAAAATGAGTAAATATTCAAACTGTTCTTTCGATTTTGGGAATGGTCCCATCAAATCCATTGCAATAATTTTCATCGGTCTGTCGACTGTGCGCGTCCCCATCATACCTATCTGACCGCGTTGATCTACCTTATATAACGCGCAACTATCGCAATTTTTCACGTAATTCGCGACGTCTTAGTAAATACCGGGCCAATAGTATGACTGCGCGACCTTTCTATACGTTTTTTCTTTGCCCATATGGCCAGCTGATGGCTCGTCATGGCTTTCTTCAATTATTTTCACACGGTTCTCTTCTGGAACTACCAATTTCCACGCATCTAAATCATCAATTATTTCATTTAATTCGTGATCTGGCCTATATTTATAAATTCTACCATCCATAATTTTCCAATCTCTGTATCTTCTTGGATGTTTCAAAATTTGAAAAAATCTTTTGTTGTACCACCTATCTGATGTTTTCTCAAGAACTCCAACTGAGCCGATATTCATCGTGTCGTCTTCAAACATTCTTGAGAGCGCATCAGGGACAACATTAAGCGTTCCTTTGCGGTGGATCACGCGGAACGAATAACTCGCGAGGTCATGGGCCCATCTGCCTACGCGTCCTACTGGATTTTTCTTGTTGAACAGCCACTGTAGCGCGCTGTGGTCTGTTACAACAGTAAATTTTTCCCCTTCAATATACGGCCTAAATTTTTCAATACTCCATTTTATGGCCAGACATTCACGTTCTGTTACTGACCAGACTCTTTCTTGTTTTGGAAGTGATCGACTCGCGTAACAAACTACGCGTTCTTTGCCATCAACCTTCTGTGTAAGCATAGATCCTATCCCAGTGTCTGATGCATCAGTATGCAAGAACCATTCCGCGTCTGGAACTGGCATACTGAGCACGGGTGCAGATACTAATGCTTCTTTTAGCGTACAAAATGCTTTTTCCTGTTCTTCTTTCCACTCAAATTTCGCGTCTTTTTTTAATAACCGATTTATTGGCTCTACAATCGTCGCATAATTTCTGATGAATTTACTGTGCCACGATGTCATACCTGTAAATCTCTTCACTTGTTTGACATTTTTAGGTCTCGGATAATTTTTTATTGCTTCTGTTTTCGCGGGGTCGACTCTTAAACCGTGCTCGTCCACTATGTATCCTAAAAATTTGACTTCTTGGCAACAAAATTTACCCTTTTCTCTGTTAATCGTTAGACCTGCCCCCACGATTCTGTTTAATAATTTTCCTAGTAGCTCTAAATGCTGTTCAAACGTCTCTGTCACCAGGACAATATCGTCTAAATACCCGTACGCGTAAGGCTCTAGGTCTCCTATAATTGAGTCGATTAATCTTTGAAAGCAGGCTCCAGCGTTAGCTAAGCCCATAGGTGGCCTTTTGAATTGCCAGTGCCCTCTACCGGGAATTGTGAATGCGCAAATGCTTCTCGAAATCTTTTTAAGCTTTATTTGATGGTAGGCCATGGATAAGTCCAGCGTAGTTATATATTTCGCGTTCTTTAATTTCCTTAATATGGTGTCCATATAGGGTGTCGGATAAGCATCTTTTTCAGCTAACGAATTGACTACTCGTAAATCTACTACCAATCTATGCCCTCCGTTCGCTTTTTTTACTAAAAATGCTGGGTTATTCCAAGGACTGTTTGATTTTTCAACTACATCTGCGTCGTATAATTTTTGAAATTCTGCATGCATTGTTTTCTCCATTTTATCTGACAATGGAAAATATCTTTGTTTCACTGGACGTGCACTTTTTAAGAGTCGGATCTCGTATTCGATTAAATCAGTTGCTTTCAAAAATTTATCATTTTCATTCTGGTGAGGTAAACATTTATCTAAAACTCTTTTTAGCCTGTAAGCTTCATAATCACTCAATTTTTTCAAACCTTCACCTCTCGATTGTGGCTCTTGCGTGTTTTTTGACGCTTCAGATTTTAATTCAATTTTTTCTCCCGATGATGTTGGAATTTCCGACTCTAAATTTATTTGATTTGGTGCTTCGATTGAAAATAATTCAAATGCGAATTTTTGCTTGTCCTTAAGGTCTGCGAATGTATATTCGTCACTATCACCTAAGATGCGCATCCCAAAGAAACGGATAAATTCAAGTCCTAAAATGAGATCTACAGGTAATGATGGCACGCTAAGAATCGGCATATTTTTGCTTATCCCAGCTATCTCCAGGGGAGTGATCAATTTCCCAGCTACCTCTTCTAATTCTCCGTTCGCCATTTGAGCGTACAAAGAATTAGAGGGTTGGAGCGTAATACCAATTTGCCCTGCGATGTCTCGATACTTTCTGCCTATCACGGACCGTGCGGCTCCCGAATCTAATAATCCCTTCAATTCTATTGGACCAATTTTTACGTTGATCCAATATCGAGGATAATCTGTCGGTTTTGTCGTATCAGGAACTTTGAAAATCCTGGTCGCGTCAACTTGAAAAGTATTCGCAGTTTCTTGAGATTGTGATTGACTGGCTTCGCAAACTTTTGAGACCTGTTCGGACGTAGCTAACGCAATGGTCTCATTTACGCCGCTGGTTTCGCGTTTCCCGCCTCGGCTGATGGTTTCGCCGCGGGCGCGTTTTCTTGTAAATTCACTGCATTAACCGGCACATCTTGTTGTTGTATTGGTGGTGGTTGGCCCTGATTCTGGTAATTATTATAATAGCCATTATCATAATATCCACCATAACCTTTACCACGGTAACCCCCGCGATAACCACCTCCTCGATTTCCTCTATAACCTCCTCTTGGATAATTGTTTTGGTAATTATTATTGTAATTGCCATTGTAACCTCTATTCTGGTTCTGATATTGATTAATTTGACTTTGATTTTGACCGTTGTTATTCGCGTAAAATTCACGCGTCTGGAAATTTTGTTGCTGAGGATAAGTATTTTGGAAATTTTGAGGTGGTGGCCCCGCTTGAGCACCCTGCTGCTGGCCAATGCCACCGTTGCCATTGTTGTTATTATTGCCTCCCCGATCGCCTCGATCTCTACGTCGACTTCTATTTCGACCTTGCCCGTTATTTTGATTTGAATTTTGCGCGTTATTGCTCTGACTC
Source organism: Eretmocerus hayati (assembly GCA_029851415.1). Classification (NCBI taxonomy): domain Eukaryota; kingdom Metazoa; phylum Arthropoda; class Insecta; order Hymenoptera; family Aphelinidae; genus Eretmocerus; species Eretmocerus hayati. The sequence continues at coordinate 90,191,900 of CM056742.1, read as the reverse complement.
GCGTTTGGACCGTTCGGCTTCGGTAAGAGTTCTTCTCGTAATTTCTGAATTTGAATATTCATCAACTTTGCAACATCTGCCATAGTTGTTACCTCGACGGTTGCTAAATCTATCGTCTCTTTTTCAGATTCCGATTTTTTCTCCTTATCTTGACTGGAAATTTGTGTCTCTTTTGAATTTTGATTCGAAATTTTGGGCTTTTGCGAACTCGATTTTTCGTCTTCTTTCTTATTACCCTGAACGAGTGCCTGATTTTTGCCCGCGTCGAAAGCTTTTCCAAGCTCAGTAGCTTGTCTGGAAAATTTCTCAATACCCGCGTGCAAATATCGACGCATCAAGGGGTGAAAATCTTTTCTCATATTATAGTAAATACGTTCAACCTGTTTCGATTCTGGTGGAGGTTCCGGCATTCTGTCAAAAATTAGACGCATCACTGTGATGTATTCGTGAACTGGCTCATCGTCTTTCTGTAATCGTGCGCGGGCTTCGTCTGCCAACCGTTCAGAATATTTTTCGTCCTGGTAATGCGCGCGAAAACAAGTAACCGCATCTTTCCAAGAATTCCAGCTACTACCGCGTAACCGATACAAATTTAACGCTGGGCCGCTCAACAGCACCGCTACTGCGCGTAAAATATCATTCTCGGACATGCCTGCCACCATTCTGTGTTCATCGACTTTAATCAAAAATTCTTCTAAACTCTGATTTGCTGAACCTGAAAATCTAAGATTCCATGATTTTACTGTACGCGTGAGATCTCTCGTCTCAGCTGTATTTCTATCGTTCCTATTTTGTGTATGTGCGTGGAAATCTAAACGCGCTGCTTGTGTTCGTTGCGTGTTATTCGGCTGCGGTGCCTGATTCACGTCCGCTGCCCAACTCACGCGCGAATGGCCGCTGAGTCTTGGCAAAGAGGGTCTCAGATTTTCCCCTTGGTTCTGAGAATTTTTATTCTCACTATCGCTAGAAGAAATTCCCTCGTCGTCCTCGATTTGCCCCGTTTCATTGCCCTTATACGACTTATTTCTAACGACGCACGATTCATATTCCTCTTCTAATAATGCTTGCTGTAATTGCTCGCGTAAAATTTGACTACGCCTTTTGGGTCTGTTCGAATCTGTCGTTGTGTGCGTGTTACTGTGTGGCTCAGTGCTTGGCTCTTTCGCTTGTCGTTGGGAATTCGATTGTAATGGCGCGCTCGATCTCGCACTATTTTGAAAACGCACCGTCTGATCTAAAATATTCTCCCGGATGATTTGATTTTCAGCATTTTCGCGGTCTGTCGAATTTTTCCAACTATCCGCGATCTGCATAGGAATTTCATGTAACCTGCCATTTTCATCTCGCAACGTGATAAATTTAATTGGCGGTTAGTTAGCTTTTTGAATTTCCGGGCGCGCGTCATTTTGGACTAACGCTGATCGCCGTTGTGCATTCGCTTGCACATCTGCTAATTCATCGCGTAATGAGCTTCTTCGCACTCGGTGATTGCGCCTAGTCACATTTTCGTCATTTATATTATTCGCAAAAATATCGTCCTCCTCATATCGATTGAGGATTGAACGCCTATCATGAGCTGTCTGTGTGGTTTTGCGTGAAAATCTCGGCAAAGCCTCCATCCGCGCGACTTCTAATTCAGCTAGATCCATCAATAAATATTGATCGAAATCTGTCTCGTTATATTCGCCGCGAACGCGTCTACGCAACCGTTCTATTCGCGCCCTAAATGTTCCTTCACGCGAGAGCAAGAGTTCACCCAAAGCCTCATTTAACGATTCTTCATCAATATTATTGATGAAATCGTCCACTATGTGGCTATCCATGTGAGCTCCCGCCATCTTATCACAAAAAAAAAAAAAATATTTCTCACTTCTTAAAAATTCAGACGGGCCAGAAATCAGAAATGTCTACTCTCTTAAAAAAAACCATCACTTCAATATCACGCGTGTGAGAATCACGCAATTATTCATCATTCTATCATGCAAAATATTCTCCTATCATATTCTCATATCATTAAAAATTGGTCAGACGCAAGCGTGAAAACTGGTCGAGGCAAAATTTAAATGCTAAATCTATATCTGTATTCACTTATATATGTCTGTTAGACCTGCTATGCCTTTATTCGGCTGTTAAAATCCAAATGTAATTCTCTTCCCAATATAGAGAGTAAAAGAAAAAAAACCTGCCATCGACTTGTGTTGACGCTTACGGAGCTTGGCATATCTATATACGCATCGCGCAATCTTATATTTACGCGTGAGGTACTTGACTCTAACTTTTGCCGGCTAAGATTGGCCTTGGCGCGCTTTCTATCGATTTCATGTCTCTCAAATTTTTACATAAATTCAAAAACTTTTAACGATTTCAATTGAAAATTGACTACTTTACTCATTTTAAAATTTTTAGGTTCGATTTTGGGGTGGATTTTTAATTACTGCACTCTTTTTCATTTCTTGTACCGCTTTTTCGGATGAAATTGAGCTATTGCTCCAAATTTTGCGCGCGAAACGCGTTACTTAAAATTTCAGAGTACAATAATTAATTAAACGTTGGGCGCCAATGCGATAGGGTAACGAGCCTTGAATTATCACCCATATCTGCTTCATCTCAACCAGAAGGGATGAGGAATTTTAGAGGAATGAGTTCAATCTCTTTGTATATGAATATAATCAATAGCGATACTTGACGAGTTGATTGGTATTTCCTGCTAATTCAATTAGCTAATTGAATTAGCAGGAAATACCAATCAACTCGTCAAGTATCGCTATTCATCATCAATCCTGCAATCGAGTCAAAATTATCAGATTCAAATATAATCAATAAATAACTTTTACTCAGACGCTAGATTTTATATTGGCTGTGGATCACTACTCCGTGATCTTCGATGATTTATTAACATAAAATACATAAGGAAAAGGTTCATACAAAAGACATATAAATATTATGCGTTTATCACGCATCAATAATAATTCTACCTAACGCGCGAGAGAGAGAACGCTCCGAAGGGAGAGAGACTCACCATACCGCATACAACCCGGGCCGGGGCCTCGCAACCCTAACCGACATATCCCCGTATACGTTGCGCTACGTATTTCGTTGACCAGGGCTCGGCTGGATCGGCTCCTCGGCTACGCTGCACACCTGGGGCACACTCTCCACATCCCGCACGTGGCCGATGACCGGGGCCGGTCGCAATACGCACTCACGCACGAACACATTCCCGCGCGCAGATATTTACGCCGCCCGTCGGATCGCGGCTTCTCGTCTTCACGGCTTGCGCCAAGCTGACCATCAACGACGACGACGACGACGGCGCCGGTGATGACAGCTGATCTTTCTTTTTCTCTCTCTCTCTCTCTCTCTCTCTCTCTCTCTCTCTCTCTCTCTCTTCGCGCTCTTTCTACTTTTCGGCTGCTTATGGCTCATTATATGATTCTAGCGCGTGTGGCGATTTACCTCGTCACACGCTGATTACTAACTTGTCTCCCATTTAGAGTAACCGACGTTCCTCTTTTTCAAATGCGATTTTTTCGAGACTCTGATGGTAAGTTTAGACGATCCAGATAGTGGATAGTGGATGGGGCGACTGTCTCGTTCTAACTCTATGTGAGCCAAGTGACGGAAAAACGAAAAAGAATAAAAAATTCTCATTTTACGCACCAAAGTGTACTCTGGACTCGATATCTGAAGAAAGGGATCATTACTTGCAGAGATTGAATAAAGAAGGAGGCACGACGCACTGCAGGTTCTGCCCCATCGGTAAGTACAAAAGAATGAAGTTTTACGACACGCTTAAGGAAGAGTCGGGTTCAAGCGAGAGCGAGGAAGAGGGTAGCCAAGACGTTGCTGAGCCGGTTACGTGCGCATCTACCTCAAAACAGCGAGATTAATTCATAAATATGTCGTCTGGCAAATCAGGTAGTTGGATTTCAGCGTCGAGTGAAATACCCCCGGCCAATATACCACCATACCCACCAGCCGTGTCCCTGGCTCAATTCGTGCGGAACAGTGAATGCAGGGGTAGGATATACCTTAATCTATGTCTATTAATTCAGCAACAACGCAGCATCCAGGGACATCAGGATTGCTGTCGCATTACTTGCCCATAGCGAACGTCGGTGCATCAGCATCACGGAAGAGAAGATCATCTTTCTCAGACATTCTAACGCCACCGGCCCAATCGCCGAGAATATCGACAGGTAACAATAGTGGAGGAGGAGAAGAGGCAGAGGGGGACAGCGAAAGCTATACATCGGAGTACGAAGACGAGCAAAGGGAAACTTACCACATTGAAAATACATCATCTATCGACCTCCAAACTAGGTTAATCACATATTCATGTACACAGAGTCGGCAGTGAGCGCGATTGTGTGTGTGAGCTAATGTTTCATTTCGTTTTCATCCCGTTCGACTATATAGCTAAGAGAAAGTGAAACATGTGAACAAGTTGCTCAGGGCTTATCACCAAACACTGAGTATTGAGTTAACAATGAACATGAATAACAGTAAATCTCTATTCTAAATATATTTGAGAAATGGTCGAAAAAGACTGGCTTTGAATAAAGTTTCTGGGGGAAAGCTTGTCGAGTACCTTCAAAAGTTGAAAAATGACGACGATTGTAAACAAAATTTATCGTCAGGCTGCGATATTGGTTCGAATATTACTATGTTTCATGGAAGAAGGATGTATTATAACAGAATCACCTTGACACACGAAAACAATGAGACCCATTCGACCCTAGACAATTTTCTGAGTATGATCGTCGTTGACAGTTTTGTAGAAATGAAGTATATCGAGTTCATGGACTTGGACTTGAATCTATCCAGGACTTCCAAACCACCGCAAAAATTTATTGAGAAGAAAGCGAGAGAGGAAGAAATACAGCTTGATGATGAATTGCAAGTAATTCAATTTTCAAGAAACAGTAATAGAGATGGTGCTGCGGAACACAGTATGAATGATAAGTTGATTACACAGTATTGAATGCAAACTGCTTGGACGACATACTATACAACATTAAAATTAAGTTGAGACGGGGAAAGTGAGATTATATTGGTAACGGATGATAGTATTAGAATTATGAATATTATGTATCGCTTATGGAAGGTGGAATAAGTTCATAAGGGTGATGGAAAAAATTTGTATCGGTTTTAAAGTTATAAATTTGATGTATCTTTTGTGGATGATATATGTATCAGTGTAGAATAATAGGTGTATCCAAGATAAATATCAGAATTGAGTATTCTAGTCATGGTATCAGTGTTTACGAAAACTTTCTGAAATTTGCTAAAAATCGATGTTCTCTTCATTCAACCGCATTCTGACGCATTCCAATGTATCAATCTAAAATTTTTCTTGACCTTCTCTTGAAACTATGGCGTCAGCAAAAAATATTTGCGGATCCGTAATTGTTCACCAAGGCCCCGGGAACAATTCAGAAAGAATGGAGATTGATTTTTGACCCATTCGTCTGCAATTAGAACATTGGAAAACTATCTTATCGTGTTTGCCGGGTCAATTCACATCGAGAATCGTTTCTAATGGTATCATTACTGGTGGTGAAAATGAGTCAAGAATGCGAACAACCACCTTCGAAGCATATTCTAATCCAGTAATTTGCATTTCCTGCGCATGCGCGTCACTCTGCATCTCTGAAAGTATTTTCGATCGATAGGCAGTGTCATTTCCTTCGAGATGACTACTTGAAGAAGACAATTTGACGCAGGAGAACCCAAGATACAGGTGGTCCAAAAAGTTAAATTAACCAAGGTACTAAATCTGTGAGCCCATGCCCCCTTTGATGGGCCTGAAAAATGCAATTTTCGAGTCGGATTGTTTCAAAGACGTGAACATGTGTTCCTTATGTATTTTTCGACGTAGAAACCGAATCCATGGTTACTTCTGTCCCCAGCCCCCACGATTCTCCATTAGACTCAAGAAATCGACCCGAGTGTTGAGAGTCGTTCTCAGCCTTGTTACACACTTTTGCGATGCATGACGAGTGTGTAAGTAGGTTTGAGTCGAATACATATTGGATGAAACTATGTATTCCCATGTATTTTCACGAGTTGAAGACGATGCCGATGATTTTGAGGCCCGGGAATGAGGAGGGAATGAATTTTTTCTTTGGCGGAGCTATATTGTGTTATATAATCTTATCAGAGAAAACTGCATCATGCTGTTCATATCTCACTCCCATCTCATCCCGAGCCTCAAAACCATCGGCATAGTTTGAACTCGTCAAAATACATGAGGGAAAATACTTCTATTCGATATATATTCGACTCAAACCTCCTTACACACTTGTCATGCATTTCGAAAGTGTGTAACAAGGCTGAGAACGATCTCAATACTCGGGTTGGGTTTTTGAGTCACGGACTCAGATTCTACGTCGAGAAATACATTCAAAACACATGTTCACGTCTTTGAAACAGTCAGACTCAAAAATCGCATTTTTAGGCCCATTAAAGGGGGCATAGGTTCACTGATTTGATACCTTGGTTAATTTAACTTCTTGGACCAGCTGTATCTCGAGTTCTACTGCGTCCAATTGAATTTTCCGAGTGGTCATTCTAAAGGACATCACACTGGCTATCAACTACGAATATTTTCAGAGATGCAGAGTGACGCAAATGCGCAGGAGATACGAATCACTGAATCAAAATTTGCTTTAAAAGTGGTTCTACTCATTTTTGACTACTTCCCACCATCAGAAATGATACTCTCCAAACGGTTTTCGATGTAAATCGACCCGATGAGGTGGTTTTTTAACGTCTTCATTGCAGATAAATGGGTTGAAAATCGATTTTGATTCTTTCTAAATTTCTTCGCAGCCTTAATAAGCAATTACGAATCCGCCAATATTTTCTTGTTGATTGCCACAGTTTTCGGAGAAAGTCAGAAGGAATTCAAATCAATCCATTGAAATGCGTCAGAATGCGATTCAATAGAGGGAACGTCGATTTTCAGCGAATTTGAGATAGTTTCCAGGCTACCCTAAAAAATGAGGACGACCTTGGGACCTAAAAAATCCTTCTCCCCACTCATTTTGGTACCAGAAACGGAGAAAAATCACTCCGGGGGCCATACCTGACAAAGGCCGATTCACCATGCTTACCCTAGGCGGATAAGCATGCAGTAAAATTCGATTAAAAGGGATTAGGCGTCCCTTTCAATCAAATTTCAATTTCGGCGCATCTCTGAATTCAGAGTGAAAATTTCACCTTCGGTAACGCGCATGCACGCGCAACAGCATGGAATTTGCATCATTACAAATGGGCATCGATGGAGACAATTCCAGATTCCAGTACATTCCAGATTGCTCCTGAGTGCACACTTCCTGTATGGCTCAAGTCTGGAATATGAGATCGATCCCTTGACCTCGATGAGTTGTCAGATTAGATCCAAATCAGATCTTCCAGATGCAAATCCTACTCTCATGAGGATAACAAATTTATCAATATGCTGTGTTGCAGGCTTACCTTGACATGATCGAGGCCTTGGGTTGGAAAAGTTTCACTATCATCTATGAGAATAATGAGGGCCTGATTCGCCTCCAAGATATCTTGAAAGCTCATGGCCCATCAGGGTTTTCTATGACAGTGAGGCAGCTCGGCGAAGACGGTGGCCACGGGTACAGGTTTGTATGCTTCCTTATCAGATTCAACATCTTGGATCATATCAGCATTCCCGTTGAACACCGAGCTCCAATGAATGAGTGTTCTTCAAATAATTTTTTGAAACAGAGCTGTATCACAGGATCTTCGTTCGATAGAGAGAATGAATTTATCGGTCTTTCCTGCTAAAATGTTTCATACCGCTCATGCTGGAAACAGCCCTGTTTCTTAGGCTGGTGAACGCGGGTGGGGAGAGCTCGAAACAAGGCGAGCATGCGTGAGGTGCCTCTCGTGTTTCTACGCTAAATGAATAGCACCAAGAATCCCTAGACTGAATGACTGAACCTAACCTTTCTGCGCGAGCAACGCAACGATCATCAACGATACGATAACTGATATGTATTAAAATGACAATAATGTTGACGAAAATAATAATAAATGTTCAATAGTATTTTTTAAGGTTAGAATACAGAACTATAATTATGCTGAGAAAGTTCATCAGAGTGTCTATCATCAAGATGCTCAATTACCATCATTATTTGTTTAGTTTGTTGAATGTACTTCAAAGAGAGCATCTCTTCGAAAGCTATCACATGTGAGGTTCACGCAGAACGAATTCCTTAGTTAAGGCTTCCCAGTGGATGTACATAGATGAAATCGGTCATCATGAATGTGCTTTCTTTAAAATCTACCAATGTCAGTTTTGTATCCAAGCTATCCCTCTTGACATTGTTAAGAAACATAATGAGCGAGGCTGACAGCATCTAATATCAAAAATATGACCAGCGTGATGCTTTCTTTTTGTTCAATTCTTTGGGGAGATACAGTTGTCTTGAATCAAAAAGTTGTTACCACCGTGCATCAATTTCTTGGATAGACATTGGTGTCTAGAATTCAACTGTCATCAATTTTCTGGAGAGACATTGTTGTCTTGAATCCAAAATTGTTATCATGACACATCAATTTCCCTTGGATAAGAATTAATGAGAGTAAAATGCAAAACTGCCATGATGATTCTAAACTTGAATTATGTGAATGATGATTGACTTATTGAGATGCTGAAAAGAGAGAGAAGAAATCAGTCACCACGCTCATCATATTTCTGATGTGAGATGTTGACAAGAGGAAATTAGATTCAGCAGCCCTGATGTTCTCGAAAATTCTGGAAAGATAGCACCATATGTGATCACATGAATAACTGGCACAGTACTAAATGTACTGTGCCAGTTAAATACTCTTGATGATCAAATGCGCTCTCTGAAGTTAGAGGAAATATAATGGACATGGCTGATTCAATTCTCCTATTCAGCAGTCAGATTGAAGAAATATAAAGAGCGCGGCTAATCATTTGCCACTTGATAGCATTACACATCAATATTGTTATCTTACATACAAAAATTATAGTGGAGCTTGAATGCAAAACTACCATAAAGTTCTTTGACTGTGGCAGTGTAATATATGAAAGCCTTATTAAGATGCTCATAGAGGAAATAAATCCAGTCACCACGCTCATCATATTTGTGATTTTTCATGCTGATTAGACGGAAGGATCACCAGCGCTCATCTTATTTCTGCATCATATTTCATCAACAGCTGCTTTTCCCAGAAGCTAGCTTCTATTATCACAAATTCCCTTTCCTTGAAGCCCTGAAAGAAGTCAGTCACAATGCACATCATATTTCTCCATCATATTTCACCAGCAGCAGCTTTTTCCAGAAGCTAGCTTGTGTATCACAAATTCAGTTCTCTATCCTTGGAGCCATCTCTATATGAAAAATGTTTCTCATTCAGTTCAACGAATTTCTGCTGAAAACGTTATTGTTTTGATTGAAATATAAGTATGATACATGCATCAGTCCCATGCGGTCGTGATCAATCATCATCTATATCAACAGGTTATGAACACGCTGCATGAGTATCTAGTAATATTTGGTGAGCAATTATTAACACGGTATATATAGCACAATGCCCAGAAACACCAATACATAGGTATACGGCAATAGAAACGAAAACAAGTCTTGTGCCTACTGAGTCGTAGCAGACGAAAACCGACAAATTGCAAAGAAACATGAATAATAGAGAATTCAGGTCGGAAAAACTCGGGGGAGCAATCGCGGTATGAAGTAGAATATGCGACTGATGCTGGGTACCACGTTTTTCCTGCGGAACTCGTGCAGGACGTCGGCACGAGCCGCAAAAATACGCGGTTTCCAGCACTCGACGCAGAACATACTATTATCACGCACCTCATGTGTGCAACGTTTCGGTCGCTTTTGATGCAACCCTCTCCAGGCTAGAATCAATAAACATTCAAAAATGATACATTTCTCTCACACATGGAAACAAATGAACTGAGATTCAATATTTACCTTAAAAATTCAAAATAATCATATTAGACTCAAGGTCATCATATTTCCCAAGCGCAGCTCCGAGTCAATCTATATTATTCAACTCTGTTTGATGTATTGCATCTGAAAAGAATGTGTAAAAATTGAACTACCCAAGCAAACTTAAGGTCCAATGGATGAGATTATAGTCCTCACAAATATTATATTTGGTATGGTTTTTTCTATCAATCATTTCTGAGATGAGGGGAGATGGTGTTACCTTCAGTTGTCGATGTTCTGACAACACTCGAGAGAGAGATTGGGTATACAGGAGGGAAAGAGAACGCAAAACAATCAGAGAAACAGTGCTCATAAATTAGACATTGGGGAACATCTATTGGTCAATTATCGAACTACATATCTGTGGCGGTCAGACTAAAGGGCGTAAGTCCAATTTTCATAAAATTTGAGTTAAGGCATCTACGATGTTCTACTGAATCATCTCCATCCCTTAGAACTCCTTCCGGACCAAAATATTGCATTGCAAACAATTCCATCCGTAAGAGGGCGTAAGCCCACTCTCCTGTATTATAATGATAGCATTCAAACGTATTTTTCTCGATTTTCATTCAAATGGACTTACGCCCTTCAGTCCGACCGCCACAGATCTGACCAATACCATGTAAGATCAGACAGCCGAATAATGCTCGAGTCTCAAATCTCTTTCAGGATGCAATATATATTTCGGAGGACGAATTGGAGGGACGCGTATTTTTGCGTTTTGCCCTGTTATGTTCTGACTCGAAGTTATTGAATTTTCTCCATTGGAGCCACGAAGGGAATTTTCCGTGAAATTAGCTCTTTTGGATCGATAGAAATGCAATTTCTCGTGTGCAATGGTCTTTTAGGAGATAAGACTGGTTCAGGGGGGTCAAATGGGTCATATTGTACCAGAAAATCTTGGTACGAAACCACAAACAACGAGCGGAATCCACGAAAATTGATTTTGGCCGGAAACGAGGGAAGTTGAATAGCTCAGAATAATCATCGTCAATTTTTATGAAAATTTTTCTGTAAGCTCATTGAAATATGAGAAACAAAATGCACTTGGTCCGTTTTTCGCGACGTGGCGCAGAGTGGCACGAAAGATCATTTTCTGATTTTATCGTCAAAATTTGTCTCTCAAGATTGTGAATGTAATACTATGATGCTTTGATGCCATCGAATACAAGTTTGACTCACCCATGATATCAGACTTTTGTCATTATATAAGTCTGACCATTCCTGGGAACATGCGAACCATCACAAACGGGTGAATCGTTCAACAAGCGATACCCTCCCGAGACTCCGGGACGGTCTTACTTAATTCGTTGCAGTGCCACGTGGTGGAGAGTGGAAAAACGAGGAGGATCTCTCCTGAATGAAGCCAATTGGTCAAGAATTCACGCGGATACGATTTGTGGCCCAAAACCCATGTTTCATCCCACTTCGCGTCAATACTTGGACGATTTCATCCACGACAATAGCCGTTGGAGACTGACGCTTCTGTTTCTCATTGGATTTTTTTCATCTGAAAGATAGGATATACTCCAAACTATCCTTGAGTCAAATAATAACACGAGTCTGATATCATAGATGAGTCAAACTTGTACTTGATGGCATCAAAGCATCATAGTATTACATTCACAATCTTGAGAGACAAGTTTTGACGATAAAATCCAGAAAATGATTTCGAGTGCTACTCTGCACCACGTCGCGGAAACCAGACCAAGTGCATTTTGTTCCTCGTGTTTCAACGAGCTTAGGGGGAACATTTTCATGAAAATTGAGAATGATTATTTTGAGCTGTTCAGCTTTCCTCGATTCCGGCCAAAATCAATTTTTGTGGATTCTGTTCGTTGGTTGTGTTTGTGTACCAAGATTTTCTGGTGCAATACAACCCATTTAACCCCCCCCCCTGAACCAGTCTCATCTCTACGAAGACCATTGCACACGAAAAATTGCATTTTCAAGGGCATGTGAAAGCTCTACCTCACCATATGAGCAAAATAGGGCTAAATTGAATTTTCCTGAAAAACTGTGTGATATCTCAAAAAAATCGAATCCCTGCATTGTACTCTGTGATGAGATCTATCATCTGAAACAAGAAAGAAATTGATCGGTGGTGCCGCTTTTTCAAAATCGTGAGGACTGTTATTGTGTCGATGAACATGTATTACAGTCCCCAAGATTTCAGGAGAACAACAGCTCAAATCAATTTGATTCTCTTTGTGAATGGTAGATCTGATCACCAAGTACAGAACAAGAGATAATTCTCACGTAATTTTCCCGGAAACGATAGGTGTAAGCCGAGAATCACAAGTAGCGAATCACCGGCCCGCAATCAGCTGATCGAGACCGAGGCTCCGTGCCATCGCGCAGCGCGCAGACAGACGACGCGAACGTACTATACCTGTCCCGGCCTGGCATATCTGCTCATCGAGCTATGAGCTTATCATTGTTATTGGCCACGTGAATGACTTGCTGCCTCCCGATGCTCTCATCGCGGATGTCTTGATGGTCAACAGCTAATGAACGCGAGTTCTCTGGGTGACGGTGATGATGTGATGGCGGTGGAAAATGTACGCGTACTTCTTGGTTTTTCCTTCCTTCTTTATTCTTCATCGGGCAACGGCTACTGATTCCATCAACGTCGGCTGCTGACGATGAGCCGATTCTTTACAGATCAGTACGGATAGAAAACAAAGGGATATATGAATATATGGATAGATAAAACGAATTCACCAACTATCTCGTTCAGAAAATAACTGTCATGAATATCCATCTGTATCCGACACAATTGGTGGGGTCTCTGGGTGTCAGCTTGACCGATCATCGAAGTTAAGCATCGTTGGGCACGGTTAGTACTTGGATGGGTGACCGCCCATTTCGGTCTAATCAATCTTGATGAGCTGACTTCTCTGATCGATTGGTTGACACTCACACCTCAGCAACGTGAGCGGGAGGCACAAAATGTTACAATTGCAATGTCCATGCTTACGTGATGTGGCATGCGCACAGTAAAGGTATCATGATGAATGTGCCGAAGTTTTCGGAGCAGGTTTCCTCCCTTCAGGAGTTTTCTCTCGCTCCACGGGCATGAATTCCGGTCAAATGCGGAGGAGATTAGGTGAGGGTGAGTGGCTGGATCTCAAAAATACGCGACGATGAAACACGAAACGATAAACCCACGAGTTCCGTCCCAGTTGTAATAGTCCATTGGCTGGAGACAACCGTTGAACACATGAAAAGAAAAAAACACCTTCCTCAAATAGAATTTCAAAAAAGTTCGCTCTTTCCCCTACAAATTATAATGGCAATAGGCTCAACAATATGATTAGATTGGGTAAAGATTCTCTGAATAGATTGGTTATTTATGATGTAGTTTACAATTCGATTATTCAGATCGTGATAAAACGTATGTAGGCACGAGTAAACGCAAGTTGCGTGAGAGGATTCAAGAACATGAATGAGCGTTGGGAATAAAAGAGATATGTCGGCTTTAGCTACACATGTTTTTGATACTAACCATAGAATAAAATTTGATGAAGCCCAAATACTAGATGTAGAGAAGAGATATGAGCTGGAATTGTCCTCCGAAATTTTGAACATCCATCATTATCCCAGCACTCTCAATCGTATAAGAGATACATTCCGCTTGAAAGAAATTTATGAAAACTCTATTGATCATTTCAAGACAGTTCCACTCAATAGGTAATTGAACTTCGATATATAGTTCGATAATTGACCAATAGAGGTTCCCTGATGTCTAATTTATGGGCACTGTCTCTCTGATTGTTTTGCGTTCTCTTTCCCTCTTGTATATACAGTCTCTCTCGAGTGTTGTCAACATCGACAACTGAAGGTAACACCATCTCCCTTCATCTCAGAGATGATTGATCAAAAAAACCATACCAAATATAATATTTGTAAGTATTATAATCTCGCTCATTGAACCTTAAGTTTGTTTGGATAATTCAATTTCTACACATTCTCTTGGGAAATATGATGACCTCGAGTCTAATATCATTATTTTGTAATTTTTAAGGTGAATATTGGATCTCAGTTTATTTGTTTTTATGTGTGTGAAAAATCTATTTTCTCGGAATGTTTATTCATTATAGCCTGAAGAGGGTTGCACCAAAAGCAACCGAAACGTTCAACACATAAGGTGCTTGATGAAACACTTCAGCAGTGAAGACTGATGAATTCATTCTCTCTATTGTTCTCCAAATAAGCCGCCCTGTCATCTTGTTCCAAAGACTATCAAGAGGAAACATCGCATCATCAAACAACCTGAGGCACGATTCACCTGAAATGATTCTAACTCAATGGTCTGTGCCCATAGGGAACTTTTCTGCTCAGTAAACTACATGACGAATGACAGTTCCGTCCGCAAGGAAGAGGAGATCAGTAGAGCTGCTTTTGAGAGGGATAATTTCGACTCAATTTTGTCACAAATGTTCGAAATTGATGACGAAAAAGATGTGAAGAATCTTCTCCTCTCGAATTTACTCGAATTCACAAGATGCTCTGCAAATTGAAGTTAATATATAGAGATGCTAAATAGGGATCATACATATATCACGTGAAGGCTTTTTTGGGCTCCCGCGGAACCCCCCTACCCTAAAATAAGACTCCATAAGATTTTGGGCATCACGGTACCCATCCCCCCTGATTTCTTACGTGAGTTTTTGTCCATTGAAGATCTCATGAACAGTACTCTCTCGTTCGACTATAACGTTCATTATACTTTCTTCACAACATCTTATTGCATACAGATTAATGCAACTCACCTAATATGGATATCGATAACAATTGGAACAAACTCTGGCATCTTTGAAACTCACGAACAAATGATAACACCGGCACACAAAATGAAAAAAAGTATCTGTACTTTTGACCAGACCTACTGTTCTTAATGTATTTTGGCACGCTGAATCCGAATCCGAGGTCGGTTTGGCCCGACTACTTCTTGTTCTCGAGAAAATCGTGCTATTCTGCGCTATTTCCATATTTTCCAGGATTTTCTCGAAAACAAGAAGTAGTCGGGCCAAACCGACCTCGGATTCGGATTCAGCGTACGGAAATACTTGAAGAAAAGTAGGTCTGGTCAAAAGTACAGATACTATTTTTTATTTTGTGTGCCGGTGTAATTCATGAATCTTCCCAAGGGCTCTTGATCCAATCCACCAGAGATACTATGTTCATGAACGAATGGTCCCTTGTCCTACTAAAAGAGTCCGTTCCTGGTTCTGAAGGAAGCTGTTTGTCCGCTTCCTCGAATGGAACCCACTCGACATCTTTGGCACCGGTGCTTTCTTCTCGGATGCGACACAACAGCTCATTCTGTCTTCGTGCTTCGATCCTGATCGGTTTCCTGGTCTGAATTTTCTTTGGGGGTGGTCCGTCTTGGTGCCCTAGAGATTTTCTATGCGTTTCTTGGGATTTTTTTGTGGCAAAACAAAGACCGCATGTGAAACACACTCTTCCGTCTATTTCACTACGAACAGTTGTGCAGAAGTGGTCATACGGAATATCCGTAGGAATCTGAATATTTTTGCGGATCATATCATCCAAAGCAAGTCTTTGAAATAGAGGTGAAAATTTAGCTTCGGGGCTGGTATCTTCTGGTGATGCGACTTTCAACTTTCCGTCACTCTGTTTGACTCTGATTGGTGCAGGAAAAAATCCACTGGGCAAGATAGAGTGCAAATCACTACGAAACGCACTACAGCATTCAACACTCGTACATTTTACAGTCTGTGAGAATAATCCAGAAAATTTGTATTTATGTCATTAATCGGACGGGAGTGTTCGAAGATATCTTTGAATTTACGAAAAATGAAAGCCGTTATGTATTTAAATATCAAATATCCAGGATGGCTACGTATGCGTGCCTCAACTCGTTTTTCATGCATGATATTGTATTTATTATTGAATAACCGCCTCATCAAATTAAGCGAACCGTTAATTGAGTATGAGCCCAGTACGCTAAATCGACCAAGTGACAAGTAGTGTACAACTGTTTGCGTCAAAATTAGTGTACATGTATAATATGAAATGTGTTCCGTTTACTCAGATTTTTATGCACGAAGGTGGCTCTTGTGAAATTTCAGGTGAAATTGAGCAATATTGGGCTAATCGTAAGACGCATCACCTGCAAGGAGTATTGCGACTCTTTCACGTGAGTAGCATACCAATTTCCATCAATCCCAAGGTCTTTATCAATTGGCAATTCTTCAGATGATACAAATTCTGCTACTACTGGATAGTCGTCAATTTTTATAGCACTCCAAATTTCAGCCAGAGTTTCACCAGCTTTCTGGAAGTTCCTACGTTCTAAATCCATGTCGATGGTCCTTTTGCTACCATCCAATTGGTTACCGTAGTGTGCGTGGTCCAGTATAAGGTCTGAGAGTTCTTTACTCAATGCTGCCATTCTTCTTCCGGCCCTGTTGAAACAACTACGGCCAGGAGCATTTGGAGCAACGAAAATGCAATCTACTTTCCCCTTAAGTGCCAAAAAAATGCTCACCCAAGCAGAGATTACCGTCGAATACCTGCATCAAAGAATGCATTAAAGTCTCAAATCAAACCTGAGTCATACATTCAAACATTCAATGCCACTTCCATGCCAACTGCTGACATAATGAGAAAATTTGAAATCATACTTTTTTATCAAGAAAGCATATATGATCTTCCCATTCGTGTGTTAGGAATGTTTGCATCGTTTCATCACTCTCTTTGAGTTTTGGATTACGCCTTAAAAACAAACTGAGTGGGACAGTAACGAGAATCAGCCGAAGGAATCTAAGGTGAAATGGGATAAAGTTCATGAAAAATGAAGTGGAATGTTAGCGAGATTTGAATAAACATTCATACGACTTGAACCGAGAGTCGAATCAGAAAAATTTTCCACCTGGGGTTTCCATCTGGTCCTCCATCAGTGTTGACAATGACAATGGGTTTGATTTCATCCTGATATTTCATAATATCATCAAATTCGGCGATCTGGAGCAAGTGCTTGAAATCAGCGGCATGACTGAATGCTGTGGAGGAATCATGTTTTCCACTTCTGATGGCTATATACGTGGGTCCTGAATATGACACTGCTTCTGGATTTCCTAAACCATCAGCTTTGATCTCTATACCGGCATAGACGGAAGGGATCAATTTGTGCTTTTGTGCAACCACAAAATCGTGGTCAGGTAGTTTGACACGGTATTCTGTGGGCATCAAAATTGGGGACTGTTTATTAGCAGCCGTAATCCCCAGAGCCACACGAGCCTTATCATCTTGCGAAATATAGGCCACTTGCTGAGGTCCCAGAGCAGAAGCAAAAGCTTCGAGATATCTGAGAGAAGCGATACAGAATTGTGTATCGGGGTGAGATCTATGCTCGTCATTGAGTGCTCTACAGAGTCTCACAGGACATGTTTTAATATGTCTCTTCCCTTCGATTGTGTTTGATCTACGGGGCAAGAGCCTCAAGTACACCGCAGTCCTAGAGATGTTGATCCCCAGCCGAGCGTTGAGTATAGCTCGCAGATCATCTAAAGTCTTAGGAGCTCTGAACTCATCAGTGTGGCGTCGACCATGTGCTGCTGCTCCAAATGAAGCTATTTGAATGATAGTATCGTGAAGTTCTGGATGAATTATATCTAGAGAAGGGCGGCCGACTCGCCCTTGCACGAGATCACCGGTATCATTCGAGTCTCCACATGACTGTGACGCCTGTATCATTTTTCGTTTCTTCCTAAGTGTCTGTTGGTAGGCTGCATTGTTTTGCGTCGATTCTAGGGAGCGTTTCGCCGAGCTTAGATTTTTTTGAGTTTCTTCAATAACAGCATTACTGGTATCACCCCCTAAATTTGCGCCACAAGCCAACAATTGAGCACTCAACCTTGTCTCAAAAAAGTTTATCCATATCTTCTCTCAATTTATCCTGAGCAGGCTTGGGGTACCATCTCTCAATTCTTTGGGGCACGTAGGTGTCGTCGCTATCGAAGATATTTTTCTCAACTTCAGACTCAGAGGGCACAATGCTCCTAGAGTTGCGAGAAGAGCTACTAGATACCTCGAGGTCTTTGGATTTGTCCGCAAATTGATCACTTTCCAAAGAAAGAGGAGCACCATCAACTCCATTAGATTTCTCGACTATTCCTTGGTCACATCGTTCATTCAACTTATCTCGAGCCTGAAATTGAATATGTCAGACACCATCTTCGGAATGCGTCGAGGAAATTTTATTATCCATTAACGGATGTTAAGCAGACGGAAATTGGAAATATTCCATCAGCACAGTCTCTACTGTGGGATGCTGATTTTGCAATCATCGGTGGATCTTACTCTGAGTGATGGGATATGATCATAACATCAAAGTTTTGAATGAAGATAAAATATCTTATCTGAGATATGAATCCTACAGATTTAGACGGAAACTCGAAAAATATACTCTGTTCTGACGTACACTCGGATGTGAGTCCAAAGTGAGATTGATAGCTGGCATTGACAGATTTCAATCATTATTAAATTACATCGTTGAAAGAGGGATAGGAGAAATTCTTGAAGATGGATGGTGAGTACTTGATAGAAGCGTCCTACCTTTTGGAATGGAGAGAGTAAACTCTCCCGCCCAGTCGTCTTCGGCATGTTACACTCAATGTTGTAGTCAAAGATACATTGTTCTATATAATCTGCACGAGCTCTATCATCCTTCACAAATTGCTTTTTGGCACTATTCCAGACCGAGTTCAACTCTACCTGTACATCCTTCCCGAAAGTATTATCTCTGCGAGAAAATGCTCTCGTGAACGCATGTGTAAATTCTTTGTATAGTTTTTTGAAGTCGGGAGGGTCGCTTTTCTTACCCGACTTCGAAGGCATTTGAGCAACGTTGAGATAAGCCAATACTCTTGTACAAAAAGCCACTGCCGTCGGAGTCACGCACCCGTTTTGTCAGCGTTCACCTTTGTCACAATCGACTGAATTTTACCGTGCACCAATTCGATGTCGTGATTATATATGGACTCAACAATGCACAATATTCGGTTGCATGATTTGCGGAGACTTGCCTCATCAGAGCTCGGAGTCACGCGTCCAACTGAGCTCTTTACGAATGACGATCAGCATCGATACCATCTTCTCATCAAGAGCAGAAGACCTGAAATTGCAGGTCTGCACTTGTTCAGCTTGATGAGAACCATCCGGTATAGGCTTCACACCGTCATTGCGACGCGCCACCTCATCGTTTGTTTATATTTTGGAGCAAGGAAGGAGAGCGATAAGAGAGTCGCCTCCAGACCTCGATCTTGCGGCTTCTTTTGTGTTCTCATCTTTCACGCTTGCGCCGACCGATTTATATACTCGATGTTCATCGCGAACGAAATTCTACTTCTTCGACCAACCTTACGTAAGATAATGCTGACCCCCTACCTACCCCTCGAATTCAGAGTGAGACTTGGGTAAGAATCCTCACTGACCCCTCTCACCCTCAGAACCCTTACGTAATATATGTATGATCTATTAGTGCATCGTTTGATCCGACCCACCAGACTATTGGGGGTAAGGTATGAGAATTATCGAAGCTGGACGGAAACGGGTGCTACCCAAAAACATTTTGAAGACTCTTTGGGTGGCGAAGAGATGTCATTGATTGGGGGAATAAGGGTGCTCAGATGATTTAGCTCAATCCTTCACCCGAATTGCATCCTTTGATTGGAAAAAGAGTCGGACGTAGCAGTTCAGAATAAGGCTTGAGCGTTCGACAATCGACGTAAAATAACACATGGTAGTCCTCCTTTCAAAGGAAATTTCTGCGAGTAATTGCTAGAAGAGGACGATCTATTGCAACTTCGAAGCAACACGTGTTTGGAAAAGTATCCACAAGCTTTCAAGACTTTCTAAACAGTGGTTAATTCGTACTTTGGGGATAGGCTAAGGAATCATTAAGGATCATCTCTAACCAAATTCCCAGCAAGCTACTTGATTTCAGGAGGGCGACCCGAAAATTGATACATTCTCCATCATGTTGAGGAGAACTATGGGTTTGAAAGGGCCTTGGCTCCTTGAGTGAACGAACCGTGTTTGTCCATTTCAATTCTGATCCGTCATAGGGAAGATACAGGGTTGCACAAGTCAACCCTAGATATCATGACCAATCCCTGAAAGCAACGCATAGTGGGGGGGAAAATCGCAAGTTGGCCAAGTTGGCACAATTGTGCCAACTTGCGATTTCGGGGGTGGTCGAATTCTAGGTTCTTCTATGACAAAGAAGGATCCATTTCCCTCGAACGTCACCCAGAACTCATATGGTGCTGGCATTCATCAGAACGCAAGAATCAGCTGAAATACCCAGTATTAGCGGTGTAACTGTGAGGGGAAGCGATTGGAGACATTTTTCATAAGGATGGAGCTGTTGCATTTCTTAAGACACATGTTTGGGTTCCCTGGGTTATCGAAAAACCACATTTTTTGAGGTTTTCCTGGTTCTTGGGTCCTTCCCTGGGATAATTTCGGAATTTCGATCCTGGAAATCCGAGAGCATGGAATCTTACGTCGAAATATACAACAGTCAAAAAGAGAGAAAGACCGAAAATTGCACTGGAGCGTTGAAGAAACCCCTGCAACTTGAAGGGGAAGAAATATGGGACATTTCACATGAGGAACAAAGTTGTTGTATTCGATGGGCATCTTAATAAAATACCCGCGCGCTACTCTTTGTCCACCACCCAGTTATCCGCATGATCCTGGCGGTGAGTACATCCACACGCATACAACATCGCTCCATGTTTGAACGTTTAATTTACCATCAAAACGTTGTCCCGAGTCGCACTTTTTTGCAGATTGCACTTCCTCCTGCAGGCTCATACCTCTGGAGCATCACTGCACGGCTCCTGCACGAGCCTGGGAGGAATAATTCCAATTCTGCTACTCCAACAACAACATTGGGTCGACAGTGCTTGGCGCCAAAAGTGAGCTCATGCGCATACTCGGAAGTCGTCTGCTACGCCACTGCCTTACTGACTTGCTGTCTGCGGCATGATGAGCGACAACACCTGCTGTGTCTGCAACTGCACTTCACGCGAAGGCAGCATAGAATGCGAGATCTGTAAGAAATCAGCGCATGTCAAATGCTCCAAATCATCCAGAGGAGCAGTGGTTTGCGAGCGATGTTTGCAGGTGAGCGAAAATTCAACTGCAAAGCTAACAAAGAGTGCATCAAAGCAGACGATTTCGGCTTCTCGTCTTAACACGCAAGCAGCCAGAGAGGGAGAGAGAGAGAGAGAGAGAGAGAGAGAGATTGATTGATTGATGCCCGTTTATTCGTCCGAAGACAAAAAAGAAAAATAATCAGTTACATGTGGTTATATATATCACAGATCAATAGTGCACATTAATAAAAATAATGAAGTCATTTGGTCAAGGACAAATCTTAAGTATATCACAATTTGTGACTAGTCAGGTAGCACTCAGGAGATTCACAAACTTCATAGAATAATATAAGAATATAAAAATATAAAAAGAAATGGCAGGGCTCACAGTCATATTACAGAAAAGTTCAGTCAATTGACGAAGGGTCACACGTATACTTATAATTTTATTCTAGATGAACGAATCAAGCAACAAGTCAGCCCAAGCCTTTCAAAGTTTAGAGATTGAAGTAATGCTTCTTCTCCACATCAATCCTCTGGGGATTGATGTGAGAGAGAGAGAGAGAGAGAGAGAGAGAGAGAGAGAGAGAGAGAGAAGGAGAGTACAAGCTCGCAAAGTCGTGTGAGTAATCGGCTCACCTGACACACACAACTGAGCTCACGTGGTTCGACAGGAAAGTCCCCCCCCCCCCCCCGCAAGCCATTACCACCGGTTGCGGCGGCAAGCTCCCCACCAAAACCGGCTCTATTTCAACCAAGAGTTCGCAGCTCGCGCTAGAGGGGCATGGACTACAAGTTGCTGCTCCAACTGTGCCTGACAGCGCCCCCCCCCCCCCCCCCCCCCGCGGCCAGCCTAGCTTACTAGAGACCGCGAATATTCAAGATGAGCAAGTAGAGTCTCGGCTCAGTACTGCTCCACAACTGCCGCTCTCGATGCCATCTGCAGAGCAGGGAGCTGAAACACTGGAATGAAGTATCACCAATAGCACTGATCAATCAGCAGCAGCGGCAACATCTCTAACAACAACGGAGTCAACCTCTCCAGATCAAAAGTGGGTGCTTGTCACGTAGACTACTCTGGACCTCTTTTATCGACAAAATAACTTGCTCCAGATTCAGCTCGATGAGGTAAAATCTCTCGTGAGACGACATAACGTTGCCTCTGCACCTCCACCTCCCACACCAGCAGTGAGTGGGGTGGATGACTACCTGCTGGCACGTATGCCGTCACTTAAGAAAATTATCGAGAGGTAGAACTCCAAGCTGGAAGAGCTTTGCTCTGATTGTCAGCTGCTCCTGGAGCAAAATTCTTTAATGCAAAGTCAGATTTCAAGCCTGACCGAACTCTTAACAAACAGCCAGAGTACTCTGCAAGGTAATAGATTTAAGAATAATGATAATCATAACGCTGATAATCCACATTCATCTTCGTGCATGCGTCCTGTGCTAGAGTCGGACCTGTCCCATGATCCTCATGCTGGGAAACAAGACGTGGAGCGTGGTGATGGCCTAGAGCACTGCCATTTAATTATCAATGAGGCTCTAAAAGATGATTCTACTCCCTCGTCGAAAAAGGCGAGAGACATATCTTTGGCAAAGCTAAAGTCCATTTTTCCCTCGCTGGAGAGGGGAGACATCGCTGATGTCCGTATCCTGCGACCCGGGCGTGTGCCTGATGGGATGGGTCAGGGAAAATCAAGAGAATCATCCACCCGAGCCTCGGTTCCTGGCTCACGCGCTTTGCCATCCTGTGCGGTCCGACTTTCTAGCGGTCGTCTAGTTCGGAAGGTGATGCGAGCCAAGCGTTCGATTGCCAACAACTATTTCACTGCTCACAATATCGAGCCTAATTTGCTTGACCCTGAAGCGAAAGCCCATGTGCCAGAGCGTAAAATTTTTGTCAATGAGACGCTCCCTCGTGACAAATATAGAGAATATGTACGTTCAAGGTCACTTGCACGACAATTGGGTTTTAGATACATCTGGCATAGTGGTGGATGGTTTTGGGTTAAGCGAAGAAATGGTGATCGGGGGGATGCATTCGCGACGCCTGGCGAACTGCATGTCATTCAAACGGCGAGCCGAACTGTCCCAAGACCCATTCGTGTGTCCTCAGACTGCACCCAGGACAACTCCGCCTCTACGGAGGAGGGTGCGGCTTCGGCAGCAGTTCTGGCGGGTTCTGTCTGACTACGCGAGTCTGCTGGGAAGCCAAGAGGGAGTGGGAGTTCCTTGAAAGCCGGATTTATCAACCTCAATTCCCTGACGAATAAGATTGAGCATCTGCGCTTGCTTGTAGCTGGAGATCCCTCCTACCATCTTATTGGAGTGGCAGAGTCGTGGCTTGATGAGTATGTGGACGACAGTCTTGTTCAGATCTCTGATTTCTCATTATTGCGGCAAGATCGCAATAGAGAAGGTGGTGGAGTAGCTCTGTATGTCCGCAATGATTTTAAAGTAGAAAGACTGATCTCGTCAAATACTTTCGGCCCAGGAAAACCTGGTCTACCTGAATGTGAAAATTTCAAGAACCATTTAAGACGGTGCGTAATTTAGTGGTTAGGCTAGATTCTTTGTATACCCCGTGGTGCGGAAGGAAGTAGTACTGTCTAGAGTTTTCGAAAGTGTCGAAATTTTCAGTCTGTACCATATGCCCAAGATTTTTGTACTCTTCCATGAGAGCAGAGTATTCCGCGTCCAGTTTTGGATTCCTCGAAAACCTACGTTTGAGAGCGAGCATACATTTTTCTTCAACTAGTCGTGTTTTCTTCGATTTACTCAGTGAGTCAGCTGCAAGACTTTTTCAGAGGTAGACGAACAATATATTCCCCATCTGGCGCTCTCGAGTGAGTTCCAACGAAGAGATTTTCACATTCTTGTTCGTCAGTGGTCAATAATTTCGTCTTTGTCATAACCTCTTCCTGCCTCCGAAATTCCTGGAGTTGATCGTCCAACCTTTCGTTAGTAACAACATGGTATGCTGAGACAGAGTTCGGATTGATTTGCGAGGACGAGGTTTCACCAGAGATGATCCAACCTAAGGAGGTATTTGTCGCGATGGGTTCTGATTGTGTACCCTTAACAACCTCACCTAGCACAACTCTACCATGGACTCCCGCCCCTAGTAACAACTCAATCGGCTTGTCTGACAGATAATCTGGATCGGCTAACTCAAGGCCTATTAAATGTTGCCGGTTAACCTCATCAACTTCGAGTTTGGACTTATACTGCGAGACGGAAGTCTCAATGAAAGCATTTGTTTTGTATGAAGCAGTATCATTTACTCGTGATTTGAACTCGAAACAAACGACAACCTTACTGGATTGAGTTTTAGTTTCATTAACTACTCCTACTGTTACTGTTCCACGTTGTCTTCTCAATTTCAATCTCTGACACAAGTACTCTGTCATGAAAGACGATTGAGAACACTGATCAATCAGAGCACGGACTAAAATCCAGGAACCGTTAGTAGCTTGCACGTAAACCTGTGCTGTTGCTAGAAGAACAAAATTGTCAGGTCCCAATCTGATGCTTGAGCAATAAGTGTTTCCTTGTATCGAGTTGTCGGGGGTACTTGTAGACTGATCAGATTGCGACTTCTCATTTGTTTTGGCAGACTCACCAGATGCGGATTGATTCGAAACGTGAATCAGCGTACTGTGCCTGCCTTTGCACTTTCTGTCATTATACTTGGAACCACAAATTTTTGTTGCGTGCTTACTAAAGCATATTTTGCATAACCGTTTTTCATCCACATACTGTTTCCGTTTGTCAGCCATGAGTGCTTTAAGAGCGTCACACTTACTCAAATAATGATCACCACTACAATAATGACAGACTTCGACTGCATTACTGGAAATTTGGGCATGTGATATGGATTCAGTTGAGTGACTTTTGTGATTCTTATTCGAGCTGGAACTCGCTGTAGTTGTACTGTGATCAAGTGATTCAAATGTAGCAATTTGAGATTCAAGGAATCACTTGAGTTTATCAATTGAGGGAGGCGCGCTAGTATTACCAAGATATTCCACCCAATCTTTGCGTGTTGCTGGATCAAGGTGACTGAATGTCAAAAATACGATCAAGTCATTGCCACATTCTTTAACTCGGCGTTTCATATTTTTCAAAGCAATGAGACTGTCAAACGTGCCAGAAAACACACGCTTCAATTCAGCAGCTGATTCACTTTTCATATTTTTGATACTAAAAATATCAGACATGTGACGATTTACAAGCTTCCGAAGGTTATCATGATAATCAGTTAGTTGTGTCCACGCTATAGGATAATCTTCAGCTGTGAAACCAACATCATGAAGCTTCGGGAGGGCGTCGATCTTAATATGAGTTGTTAAATAGTACAGCTTGACGCTATCGTCAAGCTGGACTATCTAACAACTCATATGGGGGAGTAATTCGAATATCTATGGACCATAGATCCGAAAAGATCTCTAAACCTAGGCCAATCCTGGAATTTACCCGAGAATGCAGGAATATCAATTTTAGCCATCGACCATGAGAATTGATTAAATGTCGGGTTGGCAGAAGGGGAGCTTGTCCGTTAGCGCCATTTTGTTCCTCCACTGCTCTTTGTGCTCTGAGATTTTCCTCATAATCATCAAGCCATTCCATTAAGCAACATTTTCTATCAGAATATAATGTCGTCAGCCATCCCTGACTCTACGTGAGTTTTTACACAATCGTGTTTACTACTCATGAGTTTTGCATGATTCGAAAGAAACGTTTGATAGTACTCATCGATCTTAGTTATACGTAAAGTGGCTTGAGACTTTGTTTGATACTTTCCCTTTGATTTGAAATTAGAGAGAATGTTTGACATTTTCTTTTGTAAATTGAGTTGATCATCAAGTACTTTCTCCATCTCCACTAATCACTTAACCTTTGAAGACGTTGGTCAAGATAATTACAGGAGTCGTTGACTGGCAAATTCCAATCAATGCGACAATAAGTTATGGAATCCAAACCGATATTAGGAGGTTTTCCGAAGGAAAATGTCAGATCCATTGACGTGCTCAATCTTTGGAGATCAAGGTCATGAATAATTCCAAAAAAGTAGCCGCATTGTAAATCAAGGAGATATGGAAATATCAACGAACAATAAAATCGTGGCTTATCTTTGTATGCTTGACGAGATGAGATGCCGGTGCTTGCGAGTACGAAAATTCACGCTCTGCTCGACGAGTAATAGAAGAATGTCATCATGGTGCAAGAGCTGCAGTGGGTTCCTGCTCGGCGTTCTCGTACATGCGTCGTTCTGTTGCCTCTCCGACAATGTGGTTGGTATGCGGCTTCGAATACGTGGTATGCCACTCCAGCCGAATTCCAAGTGAACTAGAAGTTCAAGAAAATTTAGAATCGGGTGTTGAAGTCCCTAGCTGATCAAACAATATGATGATACATTTGCAACAGGAGCTAGTATCATGACGACAGAACGACAAATTCAGTAGGAGAGCGAATTGCAACATTTCAGGGAGGATAGCAAAATGGAAATAATCTCTTAGCCCAATGTTCAGCTTGGTGTGACCCGAGCTTGTACTGCATCAGCTGGGCGCCCGAAATGTCGCTGAATCGGCTCTCAGCTACCTCCCTTTTCCCGTTCCCCTCGCCGTCCGCGTCGCTCTGCGTCTCTCTCTGTCGCACTCCTTGTGCGATATGCAGTCAACCACCTTGGTCAAGCAGTGCAGGATTACCATAGCTGGTTGAAATTTATGGAGGTTGATGCGGGTGATGCTGATTTGAATACTACAGACTAAGTTACTCTTCCAAACTTGAAATCGCGTGATTGTACTATCTTCCGCGGTGTTTCGAGAAGGGCCCTACTCCTCCTCCAAGGTTCGATCCTATCACGAGAGTATGTTGTGCGTTCAAACGCACCACGCCATTTTTCCCCCTTGAAGTATTGCCATGTGAAGAGCGGAGTGATAATGATTACCGTCCGTGGCTGATATCCAGGTACTAGAGGCCAGCCCTCTAGTAAATTGCAAACTTCTGGATATCACCGCTTGCGCACCTCTCTCATTCGTATTCAAGCACACAATTTTTCCGCGCACCATTCACTCGTTCTAATAATCTACTCTTCTTTTACTATTTATTCAAAATACTTGAGAGTCCATGCCAAAACTGCGGCAAATCCAGACGCAACATACATTCAATCTATGCAAGTTCATTCATACCTACTCCACCTTTTAATCAGACACACCCCCGATACCAAACCATCACATCATACGCCACATGCTCGGACTAATAATCACCCCCAGTCGCCTTACGTAGTTCTGACCTCAGCTACTGAGCCATCGTGAAGCCGCAAATCATATGTAGGGTTGCACTATTCCGTGAGTCGATAATGATGCTATTTTATACATGTGGTCGATCCATTTGTGAGATATATTGGGGTTGCGTTGATGAATCGCGTCATGCTGCACGATCTCCAGGGACAGTTCTTTCCCCAGTGCAGTCAATGTCTTCGTTTCAGGATAAACCATCTCTTGCGAGTCTGTATTCATGATCAATCCGTGGCTGTAGTCAACACTAAGCCAGCGTAATAAGCCGAAGAGCCCATCATCCTTATGCATCCCGACCTTCGAGGACCTATTTATCACACAGAGTAGCACATTCATGCTCTTGGTGGAAATTGGTGAGTTCAACTTTAATTCATCCTTGATTGAGGAGTCAATCATTATTCGCTCCGCTCAAGTTGTCTTAGGGCGCCTCTTATGGCTGAGCCGCGCATTAAACAACGGGGGCTCGCGCGCACGGCTGCACATACATACATGCACACACACACACACACACACACACACACACACACACACGCACACACACACACACACACACAAGCACGTTGAGCCTAAAAACATCACAGCATATACAACTGCTCCAACCAACATGTAATTCATGACAGACTCAGCATACTACCCCGAACGTTACACTCTCATTATACACTTTCATCGCCAAAAGATACACTACAGGTCGAGTCCACTCGACCACGCAATACACTTGTGTGAAACAAGTCACAACGCGACGACGAAGTGGAGCCGGGCCGACGGTCGAGCACGCTTTTGTTGTGTTGGGCGAATATGAGAGAGACTCTCGCACTGCAACGAGTAAATTCCATAGATATAATTTGGTATTATATTTCTATGGTAAATCCTCACCACCGACACTGTTTATTCGGAACTCTAGTAATAGTGATTGGCCTATTGACGGAGTCATGATGTTAGACTGATGAAAAGTATTCAGATAGCATCAGCAGACGCCAGTCGACGCGGGAGCTCTATACCTATATCTATACCTATATATCCGACTCGTCACGGCTGCCCCCGTCGCTGGCCCCCGTGTTTTCGTGTGTCTTTTGGCCACCACGAGCGCTACAGGCAGAATTTTTGCCGCCAAATAATGGTGATCTGAGCGAATAGAACCCGGATCCATACATCGATCTGGATTCACTCTGAGAAATAACCTACCTATTATATTTGTAGAATGGAAGAACGCCTCTCATGATGCTATTGAACCTTCTCATCTCCTCAAAATGAGTTTTCATGTATTACTCAAACTTCCTGGCGTGTTACAAGTTACCAATACTCAAGTTGAAATTTGTTCTAGTTTTTAATTCTCAAGTTATGTTGGAAAATAGTTGTACTCTCATGAGTGATGATGTTGATGGTTGGCATCCTGTTTTGTTGAGAAGCGGGTGGACCAACTCATGCGGGTACATTCCTCTATTCAGGAGTTTTTCATCACCTAAAAACCTTCTCTCGCGAGCACCATCACAAGTGGAGTTCGGAGTCTTCAGATCAACTCTCGTCAAAATCCATGAACTAATTCCGAGTTTTCAGATTTCTTTGCTCCATATGATAGAAAATAACCATCTTGGAATTTAGCACAGAGACGCCCATTGGGGGATTATTTTTTGGATAACATGTGTGGACATCTTTTAGGGTTCTCGTACATGATAAACCATTTACAGCTAATATTTCTATCTTTGATCATTTTCAATCATCATCATGGCCAAGTATTTAAAGTCTCCCCCTCCCACTCCACTTATTCCAGAGGTCTAACTTGGGAGATTGAACAATCCTCAATGGATTTGATGATCCTTGGTGACGCTTGACTCCTCGCAACTGCTTGTATAGTCTCAATCCTTCGATCTTTAAGGATTTACTTCGAGTGGGTGGGCGTCTATATCATTCACATTTGAATGAAGATGCTAAACACCCTGTGATCTCACGCAAAAATGCCCTTTTTACAAAATTTGTCATCCGACAGGCTCATTGGCGTTCACTTCATGGTGGGACTCAACTCACACTCAGCACGATTCGTTGTCAGTATTGGATTATCTGTGGTCGACAAGCAGTCAAAAGTGTTATCAAATTTTTTACGGTTTGTATAAGGTATGCTGCATTGAGAAACCAACAACTTATGGGGGATTTACCATCGGCTCGAGTAACTCCCAGTAAACCTTTCCTACGTTCAGGAGTTGACTACGCTGGGCCTTACGCCATACGTCTATCAAAAACCAGGGGATGAGGGGACTCTCAAGGGTTATATTGAAATCTTTGTATGTCTTAACACTCGTGCGATACACCTCAAAGAAGTAGAAAATTATACATCAGAGGCTTTTCTCCCGGCTTTTCATAGATATACGGATCAACGTGGACAGTGTCACGAACTTGTCAGTGATAACGCCTTGAATTTTGTTGGTGCTGATTTAGAGTTGAGGAGCATGTTTCAGGAGGAATCTGCTCATGTTCAACAAATCACCTTCGACCTCTCTCAGGATGGTACATTGTGGGAATTCAACCCTCCAACAGCTCCTCATTTCGGAGGTATCTGGGACAATCGATGAAACATCCCCTCAAACGAGTCGTTGGTGATCGAGTTCTCACCTCTGTTGAACTCTCAATCCTCTTCAGCAGGGTTGAAGCTTGCCTTAACTCAAAATCTCTCACGCCTATTTCGGATGACCCCTGTGACTTAGATCCACTGGCACCTGCACATCTTCTTATCCAACGTCCGTCATTTTTTGTAGTACCACAACCTGATATCACTCAGAAAAATGTGCCAGCAAATCAACGGTTGCGAATCCTGACTCAAATGTTGCATTATTTTTGGTCGAGATGGTCCACTGAGTATCTCACATCACTGCAACGACATAACGAATGATTTACACCAACTCATTCTCTCGCTGTGGGAGATTTGGTACTCATCCGCAACGAGAACACTGCTCCTAGAAAGTGGCCCCTATAACGTATAATTGCATTTCATCCGGGACACGATGGTCAAGTTCGTGTGGTCACAGTCAGGACGGCAACAACTGAGCTCCAGAGGCCAATCGTAAAATTGATTCCTCTACGGTCGTTTATTTTTTTACTTTCTTGGTTTTGATTATGTTCCAGTTCAGTTTATTGTCCATACTGTCCAAAGTGGGCGGAATGTTCCGGATTACTCTGACATGCAAAATATGATGTCTCTCAAGGAACGCTGTGCGCATGCGTGGCTTGCGCGCCACGGCCACGTCTCAGCTGGCTCGCTTGCGAGCTCTCGTCCGGCCCATCAGTAGCAGCAGCACACTCGAGCGGCACATACAACCACCGCTCCATATGTATATAGTTTAGTCAGTTTAATTATGGCACAATATACAGATTCAATGAATCTTGTGTCCTAATTATTTCTAAACCCTCATCATCTCCGCCATCCCACGCCTTCAGTGTACATCGCAAACTATTTCGATACACGATCTCGAGAATCTGATGATATGATTGAGTAACGGATATTCTACTTGTGAATCACGTATGTTCACGTAGGCTTCCAAGGAAGGCCCCAAAGACTACAAAACCTCCAAGAAATGAGGTTTTTTGAGAACCCAAACAACCAGAGAATGTGTCTGGGAAAATGAAACAACTTCGTTCCTCATGAGAAATTCCTCAAGTTGCTCCCCCTGGATTTCTAGGGGGTTATCCAACGCCCTTTGCGATCAACGGTCTACTTCTCTCTTTGACTGTTGTAGAGCTCATAGCATCAATTCATTGTAAGATTTCCAAACCACATATCTCGACGTAAAATTTTGTGCTCTTCCGAATGCTTTGATCAGAATTTCAGATACCTCCCAGAGAAAAACCCCAAAAACTACAAAACCCTCAAAGAATGAGGTTTTTGGAAAACCAAGGCAACAGGACGATTCTCTCTTGAGAAACGCAACAGCTTCTTTCCTCATGTACAATTCCTCAAATTGCTTCTCCTCCAAGTTTCAGGGGATTTTTCAACGCTCTTGTGCAATCTTGGGGCTTCCTATCTGTTTGGCTGGTATAGAGCTCATAGCATCAATTCATTTAGAGTTTCCAAACCACATTCCTACAGTCATTATTATGAAAGTGGCAAGTAGATCGCGAAGAGTTCAAAATGTACAGAGAAGTTCATTCCTAATCTCGAATGAAGAACTATTACAGTAATTTCACGAGAATACGATAGACCAAAAAAGGGGTGGGTCTTAAATTCCTTTTTGAGTCAACTCTTTCGATTCTGTAGGTCAAAATTGTAACATCTGCCACTTTTCCAGACTCTGGCGCATGAATCAAGATTCGGTTTTAGGATTTTTTCGCAAAATTTTCGTAACTTTTCTTCAGTAAAATCGTCAGAACTCAGAAACCTATCTAAGTAGAGCAACGGGGTTCAAAGCATCTGGAAGGTGTGTAAGAAATCCATCAAAAACCACTCCGGAATTTTGGTTTCCATGTCACGTCCATTACATATGGATAATTCCGTGAGAATCATATTTGACTTTTTTTCTCAGAAAGCTGTTCTTTTGGAATATTAGAAAGTACATTTTTCAATGTAAAAAGTTGTGTTCTTTTCGAAAATAAGACTTCCATTCTGCATTTCTGGGTTCTCAGGTGTTTTCTGGGCGTTTTCTGAATTTCAATGTTTAAAAACCTCAATTTTCTGCGCATGCGCCAGATTTGGGGTTTCCAAAACTGATTTTTTTTGAAAAGCTGAGAAAATTCCCTGGGGATTGACCACTTGCCGAGTTCAATTCCGTTGATTAAAACCAAAGTCTCAGTCACTTTTCACACCGAGTACGAAAAGCAGCTTGGTGCGAGGTCCCCATTCGATTCGATAAATGCCTTTATATTTTCGCTCAATGTGACCTTTATCTTTCGGAGGCTGCAACTCCGGTTCTAATTCATGAAATTGAACTTGGAAAGTGGTCAATTCCAAGGAAATATTCTCAGCTCTTCAAAAACATTGGTTTCGGATACCCCAGATCTCCCGCATGCGCAGGAAATTGGATTTTTCCAACTATAAAATCCAAAAACGCCCAAAAAACACCTTAGAACCCAGGGATGCAGAGTGTAAGGTTTTTTCCCGAAGAAAGCACCACTTTTCACATCGAAAATTGTACTTCTGAATATTCAGAAAGAATAGCTTCTTAAGAAAAAAATTCGAAGATGATTTCACGGAATCACCCATATATAATCCCATCATATATAATCGAGGTGACATGGGAACCGGAATTCCAGAGTGGTTCTCGATGGATTATTTTACTCACCTTTCAGGTGCACTTAACCCCGTTGCTCTATTCAGAGTCGTTCCTGACTTATAACGATCTCATTTTGGAACCGAATCTTGATTCATGCACCAGGGTCCGAAAAAAATTCCCCAATTTTTTTTATGGTGACAGATGTCCATATTTTGACCTATTGAATCGAAGAAGGGACCCCGCTCCGAGAGATAGGATTTTGGCTTTCGGTTAATTTTGTCGGGGAAGAAATATGTTGTCAAGCACGAAATTCTGAACAAAGAGTTCAATGGGCTCGAAGACGGACAATGGCTAGTTTTTTCAGTATAAATCAAATAAATACCAATTAATGGGAGGTTATGAGGTTATCTAGAACAACAACAAAGGCTTGTCTGCAGCGTTCGAATTTGAATTGAAAATGTACAATTTGAGTGTGATGTAGCTAAAAGGTCATCACTTTGGTGATTGAAACATTTTATCTGAGACCTTCGATGCAAGAAGCAAATAAATGCATGCAAAAAAAGTGATAATGCGCGATTGACAAAGAAATCATAACGGCTTGTATTCTCAACAGTTACATTTCATTTCAATCAATGTAGCAGCTAACGCTGGAGCTGGATCATAAGGCTGTGCTGACTCGATGCAACGAGTACGTGATCTTGAGAGCCCGGATATTTGGCGGGAGCGGCTTTTTGACATCAACATCATCGCATAGCATGAGGCTCGCGCTTTGAATAGTTGATAAAAGGTGTCCGATAGTGCATGGCTGCAATCAAATTATATGGAATGAATCAAAATTAATCTTGGATCGCGTGAGACGAGTGTCTGCCAAATATTTCGAGGATATGGAGATCGAATTTCATATTGCCGTATCTCGAGATCATATCGCGTAAGAGGCTGCGGGGTCGAGAGCAAGCGACCATCAAAATCGAGCTCGAAAAGTCGAGTGTGGGCTGTTTTTGAGGTATTTCAAGGTCACTGAACACGGATATGACATTGTCTTGCCTCCTAATCGTGTTGCGTGGGTGGCTGCGGGGGCGGAGGCGCGAATTGACCGAGATCGAAGCTCGAGACATGTGTAAGGGTGTTTTTGGGGTATTTTGGGGTCGCCAAGCACGAATTTGAGATCGTCCAGACTCCAAGTCATGTTGCGTGGGCAGTTGGGGGGGGGGGTCGAGTAGAGGCACAAATTGACCAATATTGGAGTTTGAGAGTTGAGTATGGGGTTGTTTTTGGAGTATTTTGGCGTCGCTGAGCACGTATTTGAGATTACACAGCTTCCGAATCGTGTTGAATGGGTGGCTGCAAGAGCAAGGACGCGTGTTGAACTAGATAAAACTGGAAAAGCCGGCGGGGGGGAGGTCCTTGATATCTCGAGATCACTGGACACAAATCTCAGATCACTCAGCCTCAGAACCGTATTGGGTGGGCGGCTGTGATGGTGAATTCGATGTAGTTTCCTGACAATGATCATTTCCTGAGATAGAATTTGACTAGGATTGTAAGCCGAATTAAGGCATCGGGACCAGAACACGAGCATACGCCAAGTATCTTCATCGAGCGAGGGGTCGAGCGATATCCTGTTGATCGGAATTCCAATTCACTCGGTATGTAATCATAATCCTCGATCACGGAATAGGCCACAAATAGTTTCAGGCGTGAATCTGCGAGAGAGTGGTGACTGCAAGGAGATTTGAGAGCTGAATCTCTATTTTGGCCAATTTTCCAGGCGGAGTCTCATCTCATCATGGGCGAAGCATGACCACTTTACAACGACCATGACCAGAGCTTGATGTGATAGCAGCGGGATTGGGTAATGACTTAGGGAGTGTGATACTGAAATCTCAGCTCTGTAACCGGAAATCTTAAAAAGCGGTCGATTCTCATATATTGACGGGCGGAAATCACGCATACCACGAGCCTAAGCCAACTGTGTTTGTGGGATGGAGCACCGTGCAATATCCTAGGGATTCGATCTCTGATCCTCTAGCTATGTGATCATAATCCTCAATGACGGAATGAACTACAAATCGTTGCGGGCGAGAATCTATGAGAGGGTGATATCTATGAGAGGGTGATGACTGCAAGAAGATTCAAGCGTTAGATCTCTATTTTGACTGTTTTCACAAGCGAAATCTGATCTCATGTACCGAGAAGCATGGTGACCATACAACCACCCAGAACTATTACATGATCCAATAGCACAGGGATCAGGAGATATCCCAGGACGTGCGATTATGGAATCTCAACTCTGTGATCATAAATCTTGAGGAGGAGCCTATTCTCATAGATTTACGGGCGTGAATCTACTTCTCGATAGTAACTGTTAGGAGATTTGAGTTTTCTCTTGCCGAATCTGGACATCCCCACGGGTTAAATCTGATCCCAAGTAGTGGGATGACTTCGTTATTCGGTCACCTTAAGTTATTATTATGGTGGCCAAACCCATCCTCAGCCCAATTTTTGAAAAACGGTTCTCGACGTAAAATTTGACGAGGAATCCGATGGAAGTATCAAATTTGAGATAAAATAGGGCCTAAGGCTTGAAAATTGGGTATTTCTGAAAAAAATCACTTGTTTGAGGTTATGTTCATCTTTGACGGATCTGAGAGTATTTTTTTCGTAAAATTCAGCTCATTTCACGTCGAAATATGTGTCTTGGATAATTTTTTCATTGGGTTCCATACTGGTGAGAAATCAATCAAAAAGTTGAAAAATCGAATTTTTCACGAATTTTGAAAACGAAAATAGGGCGCCAAACTCGCGCTGATGACTTCCGGGACCTAAGAACTGTGCTTTCCATCTTCTTTCATCATATACAACATGTACCTAAAGTTACAGAGAAATCCCTGACCCCCCGACACAAAACCTGGCGATATTAAAAAGAATGACTCATTATACTAGTGATTCTAGAGCCCTTCCTTTATTACAATTAGTTCCTACGGCCCGCGTTACGTACATCTAGACATAGGTTTTCGAAATCCTCCCACGATATGTCGTTGGAAATAATCGAGCAATTGTCAGTCTCTTTGGGTTCAGTTACGTTCATCGACTTAGGACCCGTGAGATCGCGTTCAGTGGCTCCACTGGCTCTCAAATTGTTCATCTCGTTTCGTAGCAAGTCTCAGCGATCCTTCATTCGTTTCGACTTTCTGTTCATTCGCTGTCTTGCTCTTTTGAATTTCGACACTGGCATTGGTCACTAAAAGAAGAAACATCATCCGGTATCAATACATTTCGCCGATATCCGCCGGTTCAATAGACAGATAAAACTCCACGTGATACGTGGGTTATATGATAAGGGTCCTCATGAATTTCCTCTCTTTACTCGGAGATTACTATTTTCGAAACTTACTTCGGCTATGCTGAATAACTAGATCTACTGGTTATAATTCAATCGTATTCAAATTCATTTTCATCATTCTACATCAGGGTATAAATTTTCCATCGTCAATCTTGCAAATCGTTCGCACAATAACGCTACTATCACTTCATCGTGTCGGCGGCGGATTTTGCGTTCCTTCTCCTGTTGCACCTTGATCTCGCTCACCAACTTCTCGACGTTGAATATTGACCGGCGCAAATCGAAATTTTCCTCTCGCAGCGCGCTCGCTCTGCGATGAGATTTTCCCACACGCCTACAGCAATAAGCCAGCATCTTATACATTCCCGCCCGTTCATGTTTGGTCTTCTGCAGTTCTTCTATAATCACGGCTGTAATGGACCACAGTTCTTTTTCCCAAGCCTCGAGAAAGTATGCTTGTTCCTCCACGGTAGCCTCTTTAGTTTTGGCTTGATCACTTGAATTCGGCATCTGCAAAGAGAACCTTCATCGAAACCACTTGGCGATAATACGATCTCAGCGCCAACGCGTGAAATTTTCCGCGGTATTTATCCATGTTTTCGTCAAAGAGCTCATATGTACAACTACCGGCTATGTTCCGAATAACGTAAGGGCCCTCATATAGGGCCAGGGATTTCAAGGTTATCCCTAATTCTGCCGATGACACGTTACAGGATTTTACCAAAACTTCTTGACCCATCGAAAACGACGTGAACGGTTTCAACTCATTATGCTTCTTGGCCCGTTTTGCTCCTTTCCTGGTCAAGTTTTGCGAGGCGAATATCAACTTCTCTTCATACGATATACCTTTCAGCTCCGGGGGGATAACCCATTTAGCCCAGAAGCGGGTCGGGGGCTGGCCGAGGTGTAATTCCGCTGGTGTGTACTCTGTCGATTCATGGGACACCTCGTTCATGGTTTTTTGAATGAACGGTACCCACTTAGCCCAGGATTTGTGATTATTTCCTGCCAACGTGCGAAAAAACGGCTCAACTCCTTGTTGACCCTTTTCACGATATTCCTCTGGGGATGACGAATCGACGACATTACCGAGCGGATGTTCTCTGATTCCAGCCGGTCCAGCCACTGCTTGGCTGTAAACTGACAAGGGGGACCCACGGAGTGTGGGTCACCAAATCTCAACAAACTTTTTTCACAGTCTCGTACCACCTAGAATATGAAGAATCCAGAGTAACTCCGTCAAATGGGCTTCCTGTCCAGAGCTACAAGCAAAAATCTTAGCGTTGCCAGTATATCTATATATATCACGTTTTAACATGGGCCTATATGGGCGATGCTAATGTCATAGGCTGTAATTTCGGACAGGAGGCCCATTTGACGGAGTTACTCTGGATTCTTCATATTCTAGGTGGCACACGCCTATGGAAGAAATCTGGTGAGCTTTGGTGACCCGCACGTCGTGGGTTCCCCTTGTGAGTTCCGTGGTAAAACTGAATTTTCGCCGGTTTCCCGTGCTGGGGAATATGATCATTGAAAATCTTATCCACCGTCGTTCGAGTATTGGCTGACTTTATCGCGTATAGTACGACGTATTTAGTGAATTTGTCCATGACGGCTAAAATGTACTATACACCCCTATGGACCGAGGAAGCGGTCTAGAGAAGTCGATTGATATCCACTCATACGGCCCGGAAGGTATTATCGGTCGAGTTTCGGCATGGATTCCGACCGTGTACGTTTTGTGCCTCTGGCACGTGTCGCACGTGCGCAAGATACATGAATACGCCAGTAGCGAGTTCGGATAAAAGAATGTCTCCTGTATCATTTTTGCGGACTCGAGCGGGCCGACGTGCCCGTACAGTTCATGTACTTCATCGAGTAATTTTCCCATCAGTGTCGATGGCAAAACGATACGCTGCTCGTCGTCGTCGCCCTTCATAAGCACGCCTGATACAAACTGATAATCGCGATGAGCCGTCCCCTGTCCTAATCGCGCGATGATTGTCCCAAGTTTCTTATCGTGTAACTGTTCCAACCAGATGTTTCGAATACGAGTAGCTAGTTCTTTCGAGGGTTCGCGTATGGCTATCGCGTGTATAATCCATTCTTCTGGTGATCTACTATCCTCGCCATACCCAATTCTGCTCAAACCATCCGCAGCTATATTATCAGAGCCCTTTGAATATTGTACATTCGGATGGTAATCTTGGAAAGCCAGCATCCAGCGAGTGAGCCTTCTGTTTGAAAATCGACACGTCATAAGGTATGACAAGGCTTCGTGATCGGTCATCACGTGGATCTCTGCTCCGCGAATAAACGATGGGAACTCAATCAACACGTGCACTATCGACAACAATTCAAGCTCACTAGTAATTTATCTTGTCTTGAACGGTCTTAGGGATCTGCTAGTCATGGTTATGGCCTGTGGACCGTTTCCATCGTCTTGAGCTAACACGAATACTATAGCTCGAGTCGACGCATCACAAAACATCAAAAACGGCCTATCACGTCGAGGGTGTGATAAGAACAACTCTTGGCTGAATACGTTTTTCACTCGTTCAAACGCTATCTCGTGAGATTCGGACCAGTTCCATTAAATCTCGGATCGAAGCAATTCAAGCAGAGGCGCAAACTCGTCCAATAACCTATCGGTGAGCTTTGAGCAAAATTGAACGACACCTAAGAACCCCTTCTACTGGCGCACGTTCTTCGGCGTAGGGAACTTTTTCATGATCTCGATTTTTCCCGGATCTGGTTTCAAACCGTCCCAACCCAAGATATGCCCGAGGAATTTGGTCCCTTTTTTGCAAAACTTTGCCTTCTCGAAGCTGAGGGTGACGCCTTCTTCCACTATCGTTTCGAACAACAGCTCAATCTTATCGAGATGCTCGTCGGCCGATCCTGAAATTAGCAACCAGTCGTCAACAAAGTCGAGCAAGGATTCGCCATTTTTTGGTGGATCTCAAAACAGGCCCGTTTCAACGCAGCGCCACTTGATTTTGCCCCAAACGAGTTGACCTTGAATTGTATTACTCTTCCTCGGTACAAGAAAGCATAAAACTCCCTCGACTATGGATGTAGTAAGACCTGCCAATAACTGGATATAAGATCAAAACTGGACATCACTCGTACCCCGGCGCATTTCCTAGAAATTTCATCAATTTCCTCGGTGCCTTTGTGGTCATCCTCACTCCGCGCATTGGGTACACGAGCGTCCAGACACAGTCTAACTGAGCCATCTTTTCGTATAACCACTACCAGCGGGTTTATGTATTCGCTCAAGATTTCAATCACGTTATGAATCTGTTTTACGATAGAGCCATTTATTCTGAGAAATATGTTACCGGTTCCCAGATGCAGCCTGGCCCCGAGACTAGTGAGAATATCGATTCCGAAAATACATTCTCGGACCAACTTGGGTATCACTGAGAGATAGGCTCACGTTTCCATACTCCCGATTCTAATTTGAGCTCGAAATTGTCGTTCAATCCACTGTTATTTATTTCCCTTGAATCCACATGCCTGCATACCGGTAACGGGTAAAATCGCGCAGTTCTTTCATTTCGTTATATTTTCCTCGTAAATTTCCTCTGACACCTACGTTGATTTGCTACCAGTATCCAATAAGACATCTATTTTGATCTCTTCTATGAGTATGGTTATTTCTGGGCATTGAGCCCTCAGAAGTACTGTTTCTTCTAGAATGTAATTTTTTCCTCTGAGTAGCTTATCTCTCGAAGAAACTGAGTTAATTCCAAACCTAATTGTTTCGATTTCTTCTTGTCCCCTAGATCGCAGTGCCACACTATCTCGGTTCCTGATCTCCTCCTCATCTACCACGAGGTCCTTCGCTTTTTCGTAACTCGACGCTATCTCCTGTCTTAGACTCCATTTCGACGCTCTGCCTAATCTGTCAGCCCTTTTCAGTCGATTGCATCGGCGTGATGGTGTAGGCTACTCCCTCGCCTCGCGATATTTCCGGTGTCGGAGGTCTATCGTGATCAGTGTCCACTAACCCCCCGCAGAGGAACAAGTTAGTCTCTATTCCAATTGTCCTGATTTCTCCCCCCGCTCCTCCGGATACGAGTGATCCGAGAACCATATTACTTCTGAACTCTGCTTTCTCAAATTTCTCTTTCTAAAATTTTCACCCACACGATAAGACATCGCCACACTGGCATCATCGCCGTGACTTGTGTCTGTCAAACAAGCGTTTTTCTCATCAGAATCGTGATGGTGTGGAGTGACTGTAGCGATTATTTGTTCCCCGAATTACTGAGACCCGACTTCCCATCTATGCTATTTACGCTGTCCGATCGCCTCCGGTTGCCCGATTGCGGATGTATATTCCGAGACGCGTTGCTCGAGTTCAGGTATGATTGCTCATGGCTTGACTCTCCACCAGTGGTTATGCGTGACGCCGAGCTGTCTCGCGATGTCGGTAGTGTCGAGCGGCTCACGTTCGAGTGAGGTGTTGGTGGAAGAGTATGGTTGTTGTTTGGTCTTCCAGGTGTGCGCCCGCGTATATGTGTAGGTGCTATATTTCCTTCGTGTCTTGCCCAGTTGTTTCGGTTAAAGTTTTGATGCTCATTTTCTCCAATTACGGAATTGTCGATCAAGGTTTCCCCCGCGATACTCTGTATTTCGCGAGTTGATCGGTGCTCGAGGAACCTGTTTATCATGAAAATTCAACCACGACTCCATCATTCGGCGCATCCGTTACGTGTTCGACTTTGTTGTACAACTTGAACGCATATTCTCCGCGGTTCATATTTTTTTCGGCTATATAAAACCCTTGATCCAATTTGCGACGAGTTTCTCCTTGCGCGTGTACATGCCAATACTTTTCCAAATATAATATCTTAAAATCGTCGAAAAAATTTATCTGGGGCTCGATATAACTCCACCAATCACGCGCTGACCCTTTCAATGCTTGCGCCAACGCAATCATCGTCGTTTCCGCGTCACATTGCAGCACGGTCACGTAATTTCCTAATTCTCTCAAAAATCTAGCCGGACGATCGGATCGCGTACCGCTGAAAATTCGCAAGTCCAATTTGAATCGAGGAACGATTCCCGATCGGGAACTTCCCGTTTGCATTGAACTGCGGGGATCCATCTCTGAAATGTCTACTCTATCACGCGTTATCTGTTCTTCGAGTTTTTGCGATTTTTCGTACAACTGCTTGGTCACCGTATCGTTCGCCTCGGATAACTTTATCGCATATTGTGTTTCCCCTGCTAGCCGCACCGTCTCCGTCTTACTTTCACAGAGGTTCTCCGATAACCAAATTATATCGTTTGGCGCTTGTATCAACGACTCCTGGTGTGTATCTAAACGTACTGAATTCGCATTGGTCGATTCATGAATGATTATCTGCGCGTCTCCAAGCCACTGTAGCCGATCGTCTTGAGCGTCGACGCGACGTTTCAACATTTTCGATCGCGAGTGTAGTTCCGTCAAAACTCCGAGCGTTTCTCGCTGCACCGAGAATGCCCCGGTATCTAACGACGCGCCCGCTTTGGATTGTATATCGTCAAGGTCAGCATCGATTTCTGATGGCCCTACTGCCATTGTAGCGGCCGCTTGATCTAGTGACCGCCACACGGCCCGCCGCGTTTCCTCCGATATCGGTCCGGTCATTGTTTGATCCGCTTCTCTTGCAGCCGACAATGCGTCTACGTTTTTAGTGTATGACCGAGTTCTAATAGTGCGTGCTGTATTCCGTAAATGTAGTGGACCCGAGGGTCTACCACGCCGAGTGTACGTTTTGGGCTTTCTACCTGTCGAATTCGCCAAAGATTTGGCGGTTTGTGAATCGCTTTTGTTCGCGTCAGTGTTCTCATCGGTTGATCTGCCACTTGCTATAAGGCGTTCTACCACCGCGCCTGATCCAGTCGCCCGTGCGTTCGCGTTCGCGTCAATAATCATATCGTCCACTCTACGCTGTTCTTCATTTCCGAAGTCAATCAACGATACGTCTGGTCCGATCTCATCCCGTCGCTCACGGCCTACCCCGGGTCCTTGGTGTGTGCGTTATCAGCATTATGGTTGAATGTTTACAAATTGTAAACATTCTCATTCGGGTAAATTACCCGAGTGTGATTTCGTATGTACTCGCGCTAATGGTATACGCGCCGTACCTCGTCGTTTACTGTTGTCGCGAGGGAATTTGTGGAGAGTCGATAAACTGGTGAGAAAGTAAGCGATCGATTTCACATGGAAACCGCGGAGATTCGAACCCAGGACCTTCGACTTCACGATATCCATGTGTCCCGGAAACCAAGCGTCCGAACCACTGGACCACGACCGCCTATTCCTCCGTCGTCTCATCGACCTACACCTCCAGAGATAGAATCCGATGATGCCCGCGTTGCACTTTTTCGAGGCTCGGCGCGTAGTGACATACGTCACACTGTAATTCTCAACGTTTGTTATGCTGCTACTGTTTCTTGGTCAAATCAAACACCTGTTCGACCTACTGTTCTTGGGTACTGCCCGCGACTGTCGCTGGCGCTCGAGGATTATCCGCCTCAACCGAATGGGGTCTACGTTTCTTCTGCTACCGACGGCCTGTATCACGCGATTTCCAATGCCCTATACAACATGATTCATAAGTACTCGATCAGCCGAAAATTTCCGAAAGTTCGTTGCGTCGTGATTTTTGCAAATTTTTTGCAAAGCGATTCGAAGCGATTTGAGGAATTACTGGGTCGTTGAAAATTATCAGATTCTGGTCATCAGAAGCATCAGAAAATGTCATCACATGTCATCAGTGGCATCAGTTGTTAAGGTCATCAGATGTGATGCAGCGGACACGTGTTCCGATTTGAGGTTGAGTTACGCTGCGTAGTTGCATCAGTGCTGGTGGCAGCAATACCGCAAGTCGCGTGGCCGGGTGTTGGGTGTAGTGTTGGCGGAGAAGGTAAATTCCGCGATTGCCATTATGCTTGCCGTGTTCCTGGGCCTCAGGAGTTGCACGGGCCCGTGTCGTGTTTGTGTTTGTAGCGAGACCGAGTGATTGGTTTGCTTGGTGTAGGTGTGCCATTCCTGTGGTTGCTGTCGCTCGTCTGAATCATCGGTCCGGGCCAGGAGTTTGCCGTCAGCCGCGGGCCTCTACATTCCGCCCGAAGTGAATTTAAGACCGCACAGCTGACCAGGCTGCGATGCAGCTCGTGGGGCGCAGCATCCGCTGGGCACAGCTCGATAATCAGCTCGTCCCCGTGTCAACTCTGGCTGTATGAAACATTGAGTTCAGATGAGTAGCCTGTTCAATTTCGCACAGTGATATTCTATTTAAAATTCAAGGGAGTGATTCTTTGTTGCTTCTTTTCATCTTCAGTGTTTTTGTGGCAGCGAAGAAATAATTTGGTGATTTGTTTGTTGCTCATCGGTGTGTGTGTTTATGTGTATTTGGTTTGGGCACAGTTTCCTAGTCTACATTTAGCTGAAGGTATTGTGCACACTCATTCCATTCATAACAAGTATGCATCTGGTATGAGGAACTTTCACCCAAGCTACATTCATAATGTTTTCATTTCTCCAAGTCTTATTAATTGATGCTATCTGTCGGGCTAAACCTTATGGTTCTGAATTCAGATCCATGTATGAGGACCAAGCATTACTTTTGAGCTTGATTCTATTTCAATTTGATTTGACATGTAACTTGGATTGTGAAAGATTTTGGTTTTGGCTGTGAAAGATTGATTCATACCGTTCTAGCTGAGTGAGATGATATTGATGCCAAGTGATTTGATTCTTGACAATCCATTGGTATTGTGTTTGCTTGTTCTTTTGATTGATATCAATTCACCATAGCAAGTGGAATAGTTTTCTATGCAAGCCGTCTTTATCTAATTTGTTATGGTTCATGTCTTCCAATGTTTTTTCATTATACGGGTGAAGTCTTAGTATTTGAGTTGTATAAGTTCTTGAGGGATTTGAGCATCATTCTTGCAATTCACTCTTGTTTATTTATTTATGTCAGATGATGAATAATGTTGGCTTTGGATTCATAAGTTGTATCCTACGATGAGTGAGCGGGCTTGAAAATGACAAGTGATCTAATTTAGGCTAACCATTGGTATT
Source organism: Eretmocerus hayati (assembly GCA_029851415.1). NCBI lineage: Eukaryota > Metazoa > Arthropoda > Insecta > Hymenoptera > Aphelinidae > Eretmocerus > Eretmocerus hayati. Next base: position 90,147,835 of record CM056742.1, on the reverse strand, counting down.
GTACAGAATGCCTAACTCACCATGCATAATCCATCGAGGACAGCTTCATTTTTCAAATCAATTCTAGTTCTGTCTTAGGAATTTGTTCATCTTGGAAAAAGATTGATGTTGTTTATGCGAGTGAACATTGACTTGAGTGATTTATTATTTGATCATTCATCGGTAATGTGCATTCCCCTTCAGTTTATCAGGATCCATCTGATGGACCATCATGACAATTTTTTATCAAATCATTGCCTATGAGGGTTGTAATGGGACACATGTCTTGATTTAATTTAATGTTTTTGATAAACCAATTCTGGTTCTGTCTTAGGAATTTGTTCATCTTGGAAAAAGATTGGTGTTTTTCATGTGAGTTAACATTGACTTTGAGTGATTGAGTTTTTGACCATTTATCGGTAATGTGCATTCCCATTCAGTTTGTCAGAATCTATTCGATGGACCATGAAGACAATTTTTCATCATGTCATCGCCTATGAAGGGTGTAATGGGACACATGTCTTGATGTAATTTAATGTTTTTGATAGAAACCTGGTGTTCAGATATCCAATCTGAATTTTTTGACCAAGCCTTATATCTGACATTATCCCATTTTCAATCCCATATTACCTTCATCCTGGGCGATGAATAATGTTGGTCTTGTGTTCGAGTGGTGTTCTTGTAAGAGTGAGCAGTGTTGTTATTGATGAATGATCTGTGATTTGATGCTTGACTTTTGATACGTGTTACGTTTACTCATCCTATCCATCAGAATCCAGTCAATCCAGCAACCAGAACAATTTCTAGTAAATTTTTTGTTGATAAATATTTGAACGGCTCATTTGTTCCATATGATATTTGGCGAAATCTCTATTTTCGAATTCCGGACAGGAGGAACCCATTATTGAGACTTCACTACCGTCTCTCGCCAATACTCTTGGTTTGTCTCACTCGAATCTAATTTGCAAGATATGATTTGAAAGTCGATGTCAATAACTATTAATTGAGCATCGGTGATCAAATCCAGATGTTCGCTTTCAATCTCTTTTAATCCCTATCAATATCGATGCAAGTTTCCTTTAACATCTCGTCAGATGATGATCTTGCTTTACAACAACTTTTGGCCAGTCTTCAAGCATTTTTAGCCTCCTAGGGCTGGAATACTTCCCTGAGACATCCAAGTTGTAGTAGACCTGTGATGCGAAAACAAAACGATTGAGTTTCTCAGAGATGAAAAAGGCTGGAAAATTGCAAAACAGGTGAGTCCATTATCAGAATTCTTTGTTTGAAAAACTTGGAAAATTTTAATGGAGAGAGGCTAGTATTTATGTTTAATCGATCGAGAAAAACGTTGAACCCGCCTTTATTTTCATCTCTAGGATCTCCGATCGTGGTTTTAATTGTATAATCAATTTGAATACCTTCCTTTGACTTTGAGGAATTGGTAAGCCCTTTACCAAGAGGAATACCAAAGGCCAGCGGTTGAAAAGTAATCTCACTCGGTCGGGAAAAACCCATTGCTCGCCTTCTTTTTCGTCTCTCAATTTTTTGATTCAACTTTAATCAAAAAATATCCATTCCCATTACTCGAAAACGATCAAGTTTAGGGAAAAATATCTAGAGATCTTCCTTGCTTCAAATTCACTGAATTATCATAGAAGAATAGTTTGAGTCCTCTATAAACAATTTTAGCGAATTTGTTTAACAAATTCGATTTTGACTTTGATGATGAATAACTCGAAAGGGTTGGAGTCTGCGAGGAAAAGTGTTCAGATCAATTTTGTACATCTTTCAGGGATGTACAAGAAGTTATTCCACAAAGTTTTTCAAAGAATGGATATTTCCCCACTTATTGTGGGAAAATCGAGAAAAAGGTCGAAAAATGCATGTTTTCATTATTTCTTCATACCGCGCCTCGATTTTTAAACAATAATTCTTGTCAATATCGATTATTGAATGTATTACCCGACGTTTGAGCCCACAAACGTCGTGTTGTACTCAGTTTAGCCACTTAGTGATCGAATTTCGAGGGTAATTTAACTACTTGAGTATGTCATCCCTCGAGTCCATCATCACATTGTAATGCGAGTGACATATCGGCCGAGCGATCTCGAACGAGAGTAATGCTGTGACTGTGGATGCGTGGTCGATTCGCAATCAACGAATCATCGTTTTCTCTGTTATTCATGCTATTCCTGGTGATGGTAGCCCCTTCCCATCCCCTCCCAGATCACTAATGTCATCCCGAGAGATTCGACAAGATCTATGCTCGATTTGGACCATTTCGATTCCGGAGAGTCATCACGTAGACCAGGAAAATCAGCTTCATAAGAACCTAATTTGGGCGGTGGAGGATAGGTGCGAGTTCTATCTTTATCTGGTTGCAGGATATTCCATGGAACCATGACTGACACTTCCGAACAAATTTTCCTGGTCAGGAAAAATTATCAACTATTAATTACTGTAAAAAACAAGGCCTTTCGCGGATAAATGCATATTGCTCTGTGGGTATATTTTTGAGCGACCTCGCTCTGATCTCATTTTGTAGCTGAGAAAGAAACCTACAGAACAGAAAAAATTTATATTTCCATCACATTGTTGAAGAGGGTCCCAGAAAAGACGACCTGTTTTAAACGAATGGTCGTTTATCCTCCAAAATTTGGCGAATGAGGCTCAGGAGCAGGAAAATGATGGCCCTTCTCGAGGTGAATGAGCATCCCAAACTTGTTGACGATTCGCTTGATCGTTTTTGGACACTGCTATTTGTTTATAAATCCTTTTTTTTCTTCTTTTTTTTTGATAAAGTGGTGTAACTTTTTTTAATAAACAATCATGGTGTATTCGGGATGAATCAGGGTGTCACCCAGGCGTCTCCTCTTCAATATCCCGTAGGAGTCATCCCCATATCTTGTCCAGTTGATTCCCCAGAGCCAATTGTTTACAATTTTTGCACATGCCTCTCATTATGTCATAAAACATGATAAAGCCCTATTGGATAAGGAGTAACCCAAAAATGAGACCAAAAAATGGACTTCTTTCCTCGAGCTACCCCAGATTGAAAAGAGAAACAGGTTGATTGGCCACGTAGAACCCGAGATTTTATGATTTTGTGAATTTTCATTAAAAAAATTAATTTCCATTCGAATGAATTCGGTGATCCAAAGTTCTGACCAAGAAATCCCTATGTATTTGTATCTAGTATCACCTTCAAGCCAAATTGGGAGATACAGCTTACATTTAGAGAAGATTTTAGCGAGTAAAATTGTAGTCGAAATGTGACATAAGTCATAATGACATCGCAAATCGGGAACATATTTGTTTCTTATTGCCCATGATAACACCGTATAGTATTTCGATACGGTATACTCCGGGAGTTTCTAGAAATTCCCTATGATGAACCCGAGAAGAATAAGTACCTCGCTTACCATTGGGTCCATGGAGTTAGCGGACAAGGTAAGGATCCCGTTAAACTCGATATTGCAAACGTTTGTTATAGCAAAACTAAGTATTTTCTCATAAGTGACATTGGTTTATTAGATTCTTGGTTTTTGAGTTTATCTATAACTGGGCAGATAACTGCTCAAAGCTCGATTTCACCCGGTTTTGAGCCCCATAGCCGAGGGTGCCGACTGGTAATAAATTCTTTGGGCTCCGGAGATGGTACGTGACTATTTGATCTATGGTTCTGAAGAGTTTCTTGTCCATTAGAACTATTTGCAACCCACAGCGGCGTCATAACTGGGCAGATAACTGCTCAAAGCTCGATTTCGCCCTGTTTTGGGCCCCATAGCCGAGGGTGCTGACTGGTAATGAATTTTCTGGGCATCATTGATGGTACATAACCACTTGATCTAAGGTTTTGTCGAATTTCGAGTCCATTGGATCATCCTCCAACCCACAGTGGCGTCATAACTGGGCAGATAACTGCTCAAAGCTCGATTTTTCCCTGTTTCGGGCCTCATAGCCGAGGGTGCTGACTGGGAATGAATCTTCCGGGCATCATCAATGGTACATGACCACTTGATCTGAGATTCTGTAGAGCTTGAGGTCCGTTGGAACATCCTACAACCCACAGTGGCGTCGTAACTGCGCAGATAACTGCTCAAAGCTCGATTTTTCCCTGTTTCGGGCCTCATAGCCGAGGGTGCTGACTGGTAATAAATCCTCTGGGCATCATCAATGGTACGGAGCCACTTGATCTAGGGTTTTGTAGAGTTTCGGGTCCATTGGAACATCCTACAACCCACAGTTTGTAACGGTTGAGAGAATAGTCCCACCGTTGTCTCTCCTCTGGTCCATAATCATAATGTACTAATCATAATTTCTATTGTAGCACGAGCATCCGAGGAGAAGAGTACGTAAGTTATATGTGAGAGAGAGAGAGAGAGAGAGAGAGAGATAGATAGATTCACGTCTGTAGCAGACGATTGACCGCGAGTCGCGAGTTGATACCCCTTACCGCGCCTCTTGCGGACCCATCAAATTCATACCTTTTTGACGCACCTTGCGCGCCAATTCAGACTTTCTTCGCCCGTCTTCGTGAGCAGATCAAGTGCGTTTTCGGAGCAATTAGCGCGCGCGAGTTTCCATCTTCCGCGTCGCATGTGCACCAGCTCCAGTGCCAATTCCAACAGCGTGCTCGACGAAGACGACGTTATACGTCCCATTTCCTGCCGCCGTCGACGAGCCCTTTGTGCGGCCGATCCCGAGGCTTTCCCGATCGTCGACGTCCGAGCGGCCGATTATTCATTATTACGAGCGACCGAATATATTCTTGTAAGTACCGTTCGATAATTCTTCTCTCTCTCCTGGGCTGCGCCCGATTTGCTCTCTCCGTGCTCGCGCCCGTAAGTGCATCAATGCACCATGTTTTATTGTTGAATAAATATGCCCATCTGGCTCCCGTTTTATTCGAAGGTTCATCATTTAGGCACTCGTTCCCCAATCTCCCTCGTGCGTAAAGTAGAAGAAGCAGCATGCAGAGTTCCAGCAGTATTCATTCCTTAACAATCTGTTGGGCATTGTACCTCGCCCAACATGTGCAGCTAAATGAACTAGGCATATAAACCGAGCTGTCACATTGGCGCCCAGACCAAAGGTCCTGATTAAAATTAAAATCATTCAAATCATTGAACTTATTATTTTCTGCTGCGAATTTAGAACTCTTGCTGTGGCTGAGTAAAATTGGGAATCAAAGTCGTTCGCTAGTGCAAGTATATGGTGTGTGTGCATGCATGAATCGCGCGATCATCGGCCGGACAGTTAGAGACAGTGCGAGAGTAGAGATGTAAACAAAGTCGCGGTCAGCAGTTAGCTCGCGAGTTGAACGATTTTATGTTCAAAATTCTTCACCATGAGAGCGAGAGAGATGGACAATAGAATCGTCCGATTGCCTCTCGCACACAAGTTGTACACATCGCGATGATGATACTATGCGGTGAATTGTAATAAATCTTGTATCATGAGTAGTTCGATCGTGATATTAATATAAGTTTTGTGAATAATAAATTCTAGTGAAGTATGCATCGAATGTGTGCGGCGTGTAGTGCAGATCAGCGCAGATCTTGCACGATATGAAAATTCCCCTCGATGCGTAATAATCAGTGCGGAAAAGTCTCCGGACGAAATATGCACGATTGGACACATTTTATTGTAATTTTTCCAATCATTGCTCATTACTTCTCTTGCAAATTATCAAGTCCATTTCGAAGTGGAAATTTCTTGAAATTATTTACAATCAAAATTTCCAATTTCTAATCAAACGCTCATCGAGTGTAAATATTAGTTTTCGATAATTTTTTTTTATCAGCATGAAGCCAAAGATAGGACTTTCGTGGATATTATCGTCCGAAATTCGTGGTTTCCCGCACATATGTCAGAATCGTATGCTGGTATGTGTATGGAATGGCGTTCGAGTTAATACTCAGTATACGCGCCGTTCAAATTTATCGACCGTTCTAGAGTTTAGGGCATACAATGAAGTCGCAAAAATCTAAAATATCGAAGGCGAGAATCAATATTTCGTCAAATGAAAATGGACAATCTGCCATCGTCCAATCAAATCCAAATCATCCGTTTCGAAAGAATCTTAAAATTCTTAAATTACTGAAATCGAATCATGAAAGTATGGGTCATATTTCAGATCATTTTATAAAATTTTTCTGATGGATTAAATTAGTTTTTTCTCACAATTGTGAATCTTTCTAAAAAGACAAGCCGATTATTTAGTGTAGTCTGATTGGTTATGCTTAGTTCGCAGATTGAAGACTCAGTCATCAATTTCTGTGTTCGAGTTACAGTCGACTCAAGTTGAATATTTCAGGTCAATGTTTCGACAGTTAGGTGATCGATTGAGGAATTTCAAACAATTTTTCAAATTTCCTAGGTAATTTTTTCTTCTCTTTTCAACCATCATGAATTCAGATTTCATAAATCCGGAAGATTTACTCTCGATATTAAAATTCATTACTAGTCTTTCGGACGATGAAAATGAAAGTATGCTCGCGAAGCTTGAGCTTAAAAATGTAACAATGCCGCGTTTTATACGACGGATTACAGGCAAATATGATATCAATGATTTTGTAGAAAATACAAGTTTCAATAGCGACGCTGCGCTTAGAGATCACCGTGATGCGATGCTCAGAGAATGGGTTATGGACATCAAGAGTCGATTATCGCGTAATGAAGAAAGTGAGACATCCGCGCGCGCGCAAATCACCATCACCACCAATCAACAGAAGGATGACCATGGATTACATCAATCTGACAATTTTAGTCAAAGTTCCCTCACAACTTCCAATTCAACTTCAAATCAAGTTACTGTAGATAACTTCGACAAATTAAGATCACACCCAAATTGTGCGGATAGTTGTACGTGCTCATTGTTTATGCACGAATCTGCAACAAGTACGCAATTCAATTTGACCCCCATTACAGATCCTGATCGACTCTGGGGGAGGGGTGATCCGTATTGTCCAAATTTTTCTTCGGACGAGAGTCGAAATATTCAAATGTCTCATTATAATTTTTCATCATGTTATGATTCATTAGAGCGAAGACCTTACTTGTCTGTATTGACGGAAATTCACAGTGCTCGATCAAATGCAATTTTGTATTCATTGCCAGTCGTTGGACTTGACTATGTCGACCAATTTGGGCATGAATGGCGTGAGCCATGGTGGATACGCTCGAATCATCATTTTGATTTCTCAAAATCCCAATCACAGTGCCAAATTACACCTAATCGTGCACAATATTCAGTCAAAAATTCCATCTTTTGCCGGAAGAATCACGCAGTTGCAGTACTTCCGAATAATTTCTTGGACAATATTATCGTCCGAATCCCATTTGCTACGTATAGCAAATATAAAAACAGAAAATCAACATCTTTCAATGGACCAATTGATCCACAATACTGTCATGGATTAGACTTCTATTTAGCAAACCGTCGAAGCCGATTAGACCCCTTGACATCTAGCCAATCAGCACAATCTCTCGTGCAGACTGGATTGCAATGGACAATTGTCAATTTGTGCAATAAATTCTCAATTAGTGTCGAGAACGTTCCCTGCGACCGATTTTTGGTAGCAAATTTTGCACATGCTCCTGAAAAAATTCCTGAGTCTTGCAAATTCACACTGACAAAGAGCGAGATGGGCCCTTCAAGCTCTTCATCTGTCAAATCAGCTGCTCAGAATTCATCCATCAAGGAGGGAATTTTTACATCTCATGACATGGCTGATAATGCTAGATCAGAGAGTCAACATTCTAATGACTTGGATCTATCTGTAGTCCACCTTTTTAAGATCAATCTCACAAAAGCAAATGAGCACATGATCGGACTTGATTTTTCTCGTTCGTTTGATGAACACAATTATCTCGCTTCTAAAATGATCGAGAAGTACAGTAACGCTCATCATTGCCTAGTGCAGAGAGGTCATTTTCACCAAATCATAAATTCAAGTATGACCTTAGCGCAAGCAGTATATCAATCTCTGAGACAATTATGCTCACAATTCCCATCAGCGCATAAACATCTGTTATCGACATCAAAATCGATATTGCAATTTACAAAGACGTGCAACAATTTCGCGTATCATCCGCATGAAATGCACACAGAATTAGGTCACAGTCATTCGACCGTATCACTTTCAGATGTTTGTCATCACAATGTCTCACTGCACCGGACTATGTTTTCCACGCAGAGTAAGTCGTCCGACAAACATAATTCTGAAAATTTTCTTCAGATGGACAAAATTTGTTCATTCGACTCAAAGTCAGAGAGGATTCATTCTGCTCGTAAAACTGAGCAATTTCGAATGATTCCAAAAGGACATTTGAAGTCATTTCGACCGAGGTATGTCAATTTGACCAATTTAGAACGAGAATCTGGTCCAGGAGGAGGATAATCATATCAAAACCAGACGCGGAAGCAACCAGTACGAGAGGATGACGTCCGTGTATCACGAATCAAAGCTGAGATCGACATCGTTCCTGTGGAAAATGCATCGATGGACGGCGACGGATGTGTGCGCGCGAGTCTCACTCGGTGTCAGTGTTGTGTCCGTTCGATTTTGCGTCATTCAGCAATGCGGCTGACAAAACTTCAGTGGAGTGTTAGATTTAAAAGATAGTGCTTCCAGTAAGAAGGAGTCAAGTGAAAAAATAGATTTAGGATCGTCAGTTAGCTCGACCGATCGACTATTATGTTCTTCAATTTTCATTTTTTTTGTGGATTCAATTTTCTAATTATTTATGTGTTTTCCCATCAATTTATTCCAAACTAGACCGTTGAAATCAGTGAGAAATATTTCCGGCCGATCCGTGAAAGAGTGGATGGATGAAATTAGATTATAAGTATTTGCATTTTTGTTGCAAAAGGTCATGTTTTCGACCGATCATTAACTTTATTGTTCAATTTTTTCTCTATCAATTTTCAATAATGAGTACAAAGACGTACAATTTGAGTATTATTTTGATTCTCAATATCAAAATCAAAATTTTCATACTAGTTTTTTTTCTTCACCATTTCAATTAGTCATATTATAGTGCAATTCTTTTGGAGCACGAATTTTATCATATTCTTGGAAAATTATATCGTTTCTTCATTTTTTCTATAATCCGATTTGGATGATTATTCATTTTGTACTTATCACCATTGTTAATCAATTTATTCTTTTGTTTTAAAAAATCAATCGAAAACTTGGAAAATTTATTCGTACGATTCAAGTACAATCATTTATAATTTATATGAGAGTGGATGGATGTTAGACATAAGCCGTTAACCGTCCAGAGAGCAATAGAGCGCTTCAATCTCAATTCTCTTATTTTGAATGCAATCCTATTGATTTCCTCAATTTTTTACCCAATCATCTTCTCTTTCTATTACTCAAATTATGCCTTATTCATACATGTTCACGTTGATTTCGGACAATTTCAATTTTTCTTCAAGGCCCAGAAAGAGAGAGAATAGTTCTCGAGCTGGTACGCCATTCGGCTACACAGCGTCTGGGGGAGGGGTGTAACGGTTGAGAGAATAGTCCCACCGTTGTCTCTCCTCTGGTCCATAATCATAATGTACTAATCATAATTTCTATTGTAGCACGAGCATCCGAGGAGAAGAGTACGTAAGTTATATGTGAGAGAGAGAGAGAGAGATAGATAGATTCACGTCTGTAGCAGACGATTGACCGCGAGTCGCGAGTTGATACCCCTTACCGCGCCTCTTGCGGACCCATCAAATTCATACCTTTTTGACGCACCTTGCGCGCCAATTCAGACTTTCTTCGCCCGTCTTCGTGAGCAGATCAAGTGCGTTTTCGGAGCAATTAGCGCGCGCGAGTTTCCATCTTCCGCGTCACATGTGCACCAGCTCCAGTGCCAATTCCAACAGCGTGCTCGACGAGGATGACGTTATACGTCCCATTTCCTGCCGCCGTCGACGAGCCCTTTGTGCGGCCGATCCCGAGGCTTTCCCGATCGTCGACGTCCGAGCGGCCGATTATTCATTATTACGAGCGACCGAATATATTCTTGTAAGTACCGTTCGATAATTCTTCTCTCTCTCCTGGGCTGCGCCCGATTTGCTCTCTCCGTGCTCGCGCCCGTAAGTGCATCAATGCACCATGTTTTATTGTTGAATAAATATGCCCATCTGGCTCCCGTTTTATTCGAAGGTTCATCATTTAGGCACTCGTTCCCCAATCTCCCTCGTGCGTAAAGTAGAAGAAGCAGCATGCAGAGTTCCAGCAGTATTCATTCCTTAACAATCTGTTGGGCATTGTACCTCGCCCAACATGTGCAGCTAAATGAACTAGGCATATAAACCGAGCTGTCACAAGTTGCGTCATAACTGCGCAGGTAAATGCTCAAAGCTCGACTTTGCCCCGTTTTGGGCCTCATAGCCGAGGGTGCTGACTAATAATAAATTCTCTGAGCATCATCAAAGGTACAAATTCACTCAATCTAAGGTTCTGTAGAGGTTCGGGTCCATTGGAACATCCTACAACTCACAGTGGCGTCATAACTGCGCAGATAACTGCTCAAAGCTCGGTTTTGCCCTGTTTGGGGCCCCATAGCCGAGGGTGCTGACTGGTGATAGATTCTCTGGGCATCATCAATGGTACATAACTACTTGAACTGAGGTTCTGTAGAGTTTCGGATCCATTGGAACATTCTACAGCCCACAGTGGCGTCATAACTGCGCAGGTAACTGCTCAAAGCTCGATTGTGCCCTGTTTTGGGCCTCATAGCCGAGGTTAGTGACTGGTAATAAATTTTCTGGTTATCATCGATGGTACAAAACCATTTAATCTGAGGTTATGTAGATTTCCGGGTCCATTGGAACCCTTTGCATTCCACAGGGGTGTCATAATTGCGCAGATAACTGCCCAAAGCTCGATTTCGCCATGTTTTGGGCCCCATAGCTGAGGGTGCTGACTGGTAATAAATGCTCTGGGCATCATCAATGGTACATAACCACTTGATCTGAGGTTCTGAAGAGTTTCGGGTCCATTGGATTATCTTACATCCCACAGTGGCGTCATAACTGCGCAGGTAACTGCCCAAAGCTCGATTTCGCCATGTTTTGGGCCCCATAGCCGAGGGTACTGACTGGTAATGAATCCTTTGGGCTTCATCGATGGTACATAACCACTTGATTCAAGGTTCTGGAGAGTACCGGATCCATTGGAACCTTTTACACCCGGAAGGGTGTCATAACTGCGCGGAACATGCTCAAAGCTGGATTCCGCCCCGTCTTGGGCCCCATAGCCGAGGGTGCTGGCTGGTAATAAATTCTTTGATCTCAGTCGACGGTACCTGATCACTCAATCTGAGGTTCTTCAGAGTTCCGGGTCCATTGGGATTCTCTGCATCCCCCCGTGACGTCTCGACTGCGACTATAATAACTTCAAGCAGGGTCTCCCCTGTTTTGGGCCCTATGATCGAGATTGCTGATTCGTTATCGATTCCCTATTATCTCTGAAGACTCATGTGTACTCTGCTCATTGTCAGACAGGTTTCCGTATGCGATGGAATTTTTTCATTCGCACGTTATTGTACAGAGGTAGCTCAGTCTACCATATATTTCTCATCTCGCCCCGCTCCAGCTCTCGTCCAGCCCCAGGCCCAAATATCGGTTTCCTCTTGGTCTCGGGGCTATCTCGTCTATACCTTTCGAGAGTAATGAAGAAGTAATAAAATCCCGTGTAGTTCTGAGTGTCCTCGAAGCTACGCCTGTATATGGTGTTCACTAGCGTAAGCATACGCTAGCGAAAACCATCATATTTCAGCTGAATCATATCACACGCATATTTTGTGGACATATTCTCAGAGTAATGAAAAAGTAATAGAAAATGAGCTATTGCACATTCCCGTACGATCTTTCCCCGGCCACGTGTTCGCTAGCGTAAGCTTCCGCTAGCGAAAATTCTCGTATTTCGGGCCCATGACCGGTAATAAACTTTTCTCTTTAGTTATAAATTAGTAATAAAATAGTAACAAAAAGTGAAATTGGTTCGGGCCCGATTCGTGAGTAAGTGTTCGCTAGCTTCAGGTACCCTTATCGAAGAATCTCACGAGGAATATTCCGGTTTTTTTTGAAAGGTTTCTGGAATTTCAGTGCAATATTCTATAAATACAACTTTGAATTATCGTGAGTTAGTGTTCGCTAGCTTCAGGTACCCTTATCGAAGAATCTCACGAGGAATATTCCGGGATAAATGGAAGATTGACGGGAAGAATTTATCTATAATCTCTCCATCATCACAAAGAGCAACGTGCAAGCAATTCCGATGGTTCCTCATTCATGAATTGATCAGAAAAAGAGAGTCTCTTTTCGATTCGACTATGTCAAGATGGATCAGAAAGATACTCGCGGAAAAATGTGATGATGAAATGAGACGGTGAAATGATTCGGGAATAGACGTGTTGACTCTCCTGAATCAAGATGATCCAAATTCGAGCATCGATCTCATCGGATCCCCCGGAAGACAGTAATGAATCAGAGATGTATCAATTTAGTATTTAGTATTTAGTATTTATTTGGGAAAATCCACGGACCCAATGGTCCAATATAACAATGATTTACAAAATGTTGAAATAGGAAAATCATATAAAATTTTTCTCATATCACACATGTGAAGTATCACAGTTAAGCGGGGTAGAATATAAAATACAATTTGAAATAAATTAGGAGTTACATAGAGTCTTGATCATGGATTTGAATAAGATATCACTCATCCCAGGTATATTCCCAGGTAAAGTGTTCCATGATTTCAAACACCTGCACAGTACCGAATTAGAACCAGATTTAGACTTATAAGATAGATTCCTGAAAAATGGAGAGTGCCTCGTGCTGTAGTGCGGATCAATTCTTTCCAATTTGGAACCAACATATTCAATGCAAGGGATCAAGTTAATGAATGATTTGAAAAAGAGTAAATCATTATAGTTGTGAAGACTTTCTACAGTATGAATATTAAAGTGCTCATACAGAGGCTCATAATTGTGATCAAAGCGATCAAAGTTGATTTTGCTCTTGTATGCAAGGTACCTTATTAATCGATGATTTAGTCTTTCTAAATCATTTTTCAGATAATCAACATGAGGGCGCCAAATACTCGACGCAAAACCTAACTTGGGTTTCACTAGTGCGGAAAAAAGATATTTTATACAGTTGATGTTGTAAAAATCTGAGGTCATTCTTTTGATGAAACCCAGAATTCTACTACTCAAATTGATTATGCTTTCTATATGATCTCTAAAAGATAGTTTTGAATCAAAAATAACACCAAGGTCTTTTACTCTATTGACTCTCACAAGTTGTTCAGAACTAATGTTATAATCAAATAAAATGGGGTTATGGTTACGCACGAAACTCATAACATGGCACTTTGCAATATTTAAGTTGAGTCTGTTCACGCGAGCCCATTCAAATAAGGCATCCAAATCTTTCTGCAATTTTGAGCAATCCAATACACTACGTACACGAAGATATAGCTTGACGTCATCAGCATAGATTAAAATAGAGCAATACTTCATTTGACTAGCAAGGTCATTAATGAAAATAATGAAGAGGATAGGACCAAGGTGAGAACCTTGTGGAACACCAGAGGTGGATTCATAAAAATTAGAAACTGAATTATTTAATCTCACAGATTGTTTACGTTCTGTAAGATATGATGCTATCCAATGAATAAGATCGACACTGAAATTATAACTGTATAGTTTCTGAATTAAAATACTATGGTCAACCGAATCAAAGGCCTTCGAAAAATCAGTATAAACAGAGTCAACTTGTTCGAAGTTTTCAAGGCAACTTGTTATAAAATCAGTGTATATGGCAAGATTTGAAACAACTGACCTTCCTCTGACAAAACCATGTTGCTCTTGAGCCAAATGACGGAGAAAATAATCATATACTTTGTGAGACATAATTGCATCAAAAATTTTTGAGAAAACACTGGTAATGGAAATTGGCCTATAGTTTGTAACATCAGAACGATCATCAGATTTAAACACAGGAGTAACATATGATAGCTTCCATTTACTAGGGAAAATCCTTTGACGAACTGATGAGTTGAACAATAAACATAACGGTTTGATGAGCACATCACACAGATTTTTCACAAATACCGATGGAATACCATCTGGACCAGCAGAGTTTGATTCTTTAAGAGAATTTATAACATCAGAGATCTCACTTTCAGTAATGCTTAAATCAATATCATTGTGGATATAGTCTTGACAAAAGGTACTATTTATTGAATTAGATCCTGAGTAAAAACTACTGAAATAAGTGGCAAATAAATTTGAAGTTTCAGAATCACTTGAAGACGTCTTCTGTAAAAATCTAACTTTGTCAGGTATACTATTAATATTATTTCTAGATCTGTTGACATGCGACCAAAAAGCTTTGATATTCTTAAATATATTATTTTGTACATTATCTAAGTATTGCTTATGCAGAGACCTAGACAAACGAATACACTGAGCCCTTATTTTTTTAAATATAATATAGTCATTTGGATCATTGCTATTTTTCCAAGCAGTGTGAGCAGACACTTTATCTTCAATGAGATCGATAAGAGCTTTGTTAAACCAGACAGGGTGTTCATTGGCAGCTGGCTTCTTGCCGAGAGGGACATGTTTATTGATACAATTGTTCAAAAGGTCATAGAAGGAGTCAACAGATCTATCAATATTAGTATCATCAAGACAATTTACCCAATCTATTTCACTTAACGTTGTATTAATGGCCACATAGTCAGCTTTGAAGAATTTTCTATCCACCAACCTACTAGAATTCTTAGAGTCATTAGCACAATTAATATCACAGGAGAAAACAGCAGGTACGTGATGTTGGTCAGCAACGAGGAGGTGTTCAAAATCAGCAACTTGTTGAACTAGCCCTTTAGTTGAAAACAGCAGATCTAAGCTATACGCCTTAGAGTGGTGATTAGGGTAACATTGACACAGGTCCAGAGCAGAGAGTTCAGAAGACATGTAATTAGCAGCATCTCTCATTCCAGGAGCAACATAGTCAGTAAACTGAGCACTGATGTTGTCACCATCCATCCAATTTACATTTCTAAGATTATAGTCACCAAATAAGAGTAATTTATGGGAAGGATGTGCACTAGCTATATCTGTAACTGATCTCACATGTTCCTTGTATTTATCACTAGTTGATCCAGGAGGAATGTAAGTGCAACCAATTATACATTGAAATTTACTCAAAGTTACCTGAACAAAGACATGCTCAACATTGTTAGAGATAGGCGTGATCTGTTTTGATGATAAGTCAGATTTTACTGCAATCAAGACACCTCCACCTATCGTGGAGGAACTTGTGCTGGGATTTCTGTCCATGCGATACACACAAAAACCATTTAGGCCAAGCTCTTCATTGTTGATGCCAGAGAGCCATGTCTCAGTAAGAATAAAGATATCTGGTTTAGGTGAGAGACTATGCCATGAATGTCTGAGAGATGCCAATTTGCTGTTTATACCCCCAGCATTTTGATAGTATATTATGATTTTTCTGGAGCTGAGCCACCTTGAGAGTTTTTTGGGGCAGCTTTAGAGGCATCAACTAATTGAGGAACTTTGTTCACAAATTTTATGGTCATAGGGTTGTTTGGAAAACGCTTGTTATGATCTTCCAGCTTAAGACGCAACTCAGCCATATGTTTCCTTTGATTAGCAGTCAAGTCAGCAGCAGCTTTAACAGGTTCAGGAATTTTGAACTTATTTTTCAGCACACACAAAGCATGGTTAAAGTCAGTAAAGGTGACTATAATTGGTCGAGTCTTGTCTTGTACAAATTTTCCCAGTCGCCTACTTACAAAAGAGCAAGATTCCAGTGACTTATCAATTTCAGCTAGGTACTCACTAATTGTCACATGGTCTTGGATAGATTCACCATCAGGTACATTGAATAAAATTATATTATTTTGTCTCTTGCTCCTCTCAATTACTTCAGAATATATTTCTTCAGTATGTAAAGATTGATTAGAATTTGAGAGAGATCCTGAGAATTGAGCTGTCATACTTGAAAACTGAGATTTTAACTGCAACAGATCTTCCTTGACATTGGTAATATCAGATGAACATTCATCAAGCTTCATGTCATTAATCTTAAGAGCATCAACTACATCTTCCACTTTCTTTATTCTATCCTCAAATTTTGCAACACTCTCTTGAATACTATTAATAGAAGACTTCACATCAGCAAGCTCATTCTTTAATGTCTGCTCCACAACATTTTTAGAATCACTGATATTTTGATTCAGCTCAGACTTCATCTCTGAGAGTTTACCAAAAAGCTGATTTACTAAGGAAGTTTGCATGTTGAGTAGTTTAAAATCCAGTGAGCTCATCTGAGCATTCGAGAGGCTAGTAGCATCACTCCCCACACAAGCACCACTATTGTTTACTGAATGAGCTTCAAGATTCATGTTTGTACCATTCGAAGTCTTCGGAGGGATGATAATTTGACTATGACTTCCTTCGGGTGGCTTAGATTGCACCATACAGCACTTGAAAACTCCCACCTTACTTGTAACACACCTTATTGCACATGCTTGATCATACACATTTGAGCATTGTTTACATGCATATCCTGAAACACATGGATCTTTACAATGTGCACAAGATTTGTTATTAAATTTTGCCACCGATAGGGAATTAAGCCATTGCACAGTGGATTGACGAGTGATCTTCTTGTTTTCATCATTCATGTTCATTAGGAGTTTCTTGAGACAATAATATAGGTTATACACGAGACAGCAAGCACACTGAGGCCTATTTTGGGATACTAATACTTTTTCTGGATACCAAAAACTCAAAATTCAAGTCACGTCGATACAGTTCAAAACAGCACAGACAGTTCAAAACAAAAACCAATTTTGGAATAATTCTCATAGGACATTGATGCTGTACGTCGTCAGCTCCCAACCAGAGTTGCGATTGATGTTGAGAAAATCAATTGGGCAATTCATAACCAGATATCGCTTGAGTGTCATGAAATACGATGACTCGTCAATATCGAATCGACTGTGCATCAACAATCATCGATCTTATATCCTTCCCGAAAAAAATGATGAGTCATGATTATTATCAATAGGATGGTCATTGTTTCTAACGCCAACCACATGAGAACTCATTTCCAGAGACACAATGAGCTGGAGTACTCTTCAAAAGTATTATATTTGTATCCCATCACATTCGAATAGAAGTCATATCGGAGCAAATCATGTGATGATTACTGAGGAATACATTTCGATTCTGGAGCGAAGCCGTCAATAGCAAGAGTTCTCAATAGAGACTCGGGTTGCTGCATGGTAAAGGATCTGCTATGCCAGTACTCCACATATTATTCTGTTTAACAAGCAGATTCCTCACAGAACCGCACAATACATTTTACTCATCTTGCAAGAAACTGATGATATTGTCAAATCTGAACCCAAGAGTAATGAATATGAATTTGCAATCTGGTAGAGTTTATAGAAAACCGACTCATAATCCTATTCTTTGGAGCATCGAGTGGCATATTGGAGACAAGAGATATCAAAATGAGGACCTTCTCGTATTTTGTACCCATGATAACCTTTAATCAGAGCGGCAAGATCTATCGTTTGGGCTGACTTTCATCAATAATTACCGAAAGCCAACTTCCTATAATTTTTGGCGGAGTCCTCGCGCTGGCCGGAAAAGAGTTATCAACTATGAATCATTGGAAAAACTACACATTTCGTGAATTAACGCCTTGAGCTCCGTTGGTATAACTTCGAGCGAGTCCCTCTGGTCTCATCTTGTAGCTAGGGAAAAGACCTACAGAATAAAAGAAAATCTATTGCTCTAGTACATTTTTCATTGGAGTTACAGAGGATTAAGCAGAAGCCGACCTGCTTTAGACAAATGGTTGTTAATCCTCCAGAAGTTGGTAAATGAGGCTGAATACCCGGGAAAATAGCCGTCCATGAGGTGAATGAGCATACCAAAGTTGGTGACGATTCGCTGAATCGTTTTTGAACACTGCTTTTTGTTCCTAAATTTCTTCTTTTTTTCAGGTAAAGTGATGTAACGTATTCATAAACAATGGGTCGTAATCACGGTGATTACGGGATGGATCAGGGTGATACCTAGAACCGTCATAATTGTGCGGAAAGCTGGATCCCGCCCTGTTTTGGGCCCCATAGCCGAGGGTGCTGGATGGTTATAAATTCTTTGGGCATCAAAGATAGTACGTGACTACTTGATCTCGGGTTCTGTAGAGTTTCGGGTCCATTGGATCATCTTACAACCCACAGTGGCGTTATAACTGCGAAGATAACTGCTCAAAGCTTGATTTCGCCCTGTTTTGGGCCCGATAGCCGAGGGTGCTGACTGGTTATAAATTCTTTGGGCATCAAAGATAGTACTCGACTACTTGGTCTCGGGTTCTGTAGAGTTTCGGGTCCATTGGATGATCTTACAACCCACAGTGGCGTTATAACTGCTCAAAGCTTGATTTCACCCTGTTTTGGGCCCGATAGCCGAGGGTGCTGACTGGTAATGAATTCTCTGGGCATCAGAGATAGTACGTGACAACTTAATCGAGGGTTCTGTAGAATTTCGGGTCCATTGGATCATCTTACAACCCTCAGTGGCGTTATAACTCCTCAAAGCTTGATTTCGCCCTGTTTTGGGCCCGATAGCCGAGGGTGCTGACTGGTAATGAATTTTCTGGGCATCAGAGATAGTACGTGACAACTTGATCGAGGGTTCTGTAGAGTTTCGGGTCCATTGGATCATCTTACAACCCACAGTGGCGTTATAACTGCGCAGATCACTGCTCAAAGCTTGATTTCGCCCTGTTTTGGGCCCGATAGCCGAGGGTGCTGACTGGTAATGAATTTTCTGGGCATCAGAGATAGTACGTGACAACTCGATCTAGGGTTCTGTAGAGTTTCGGGTCCATTGGATCATCTTACAACCCACAGTGGCGTTATAACTGCGCAGATCACTGCTCAAAGCTTGATTTCGCCCTGTTTTGGGCCCGAAAGCCGAGGGTGTTGACTGGTAATGAATTTTCTGGGCATCAGAGATAGTACGTGACAACTTGATCTAGGGTTCTGTAGAGTTTCGGGTCCATTGGATCATCTTACAACCCACAGTGGCGTTATAACTGCGCAGATAACTGCTCAAAGCTTGATTTCGCCCTGTTTTGGGCCCCACAGCCGAGGGTAATGACTGGTAATCGATTCTCTGGGCATCATTCATGGTACATAACCACTTGATCTGAGGTTCTGTCGAGTTTCGGGTCCGTTGGATCATCCTCCAACCCACAGTGGCGTCATAACTGGGCAGATAACTGCTCAAAGCTTGATTTTCCCTTGTTTCGGGCCTCATAGCCGAGGGTGCTGACTGGTAATAAACTCTCTGGGCTTCAGAGATAGTACGTGACTGCTTGATCTAGGCTTCTGTAGAGTTTCGGGTCCATTGGAACATCCTACAACCCACAGTGGCGTCATAACTGGGCAGATAACTGCTCAAAGCTCGATTCCGCCCCGTTTTGGACCCCATAGCCGAGGGTGCTGGCTGGTAATAAATTCTTTGGTCTCAGTCGATGGTACCTGATCACTCGATCTGAGGTTTCTCAGAGTTTCGGGTCCATTGGAACTCTCTGCATCCCCCTGTGACGTCTCGACTGCGACTATAATAACTTTGAGCAGGGTCTCCCCTGTTTTGGGCCCTATGATCGAGTTTGCTGATCCGTTATCGATTCCCTATCATCTCTGAAGACTCATGTGTACCCTGCTCATCGTCAGACAGGTTTCCGTATGCGATGGAATTTTTTCATTCGCACGTTATTGTACAGAGGTAGCTCAGTCTATCACATATTTCTCATCTCGCCCCGTTCCAGCTCTCGTCCAGCCTCAGGCCCAAATATTGGTTTCCTCTTGGTCTCGGGACTATCTCGACTATACCTTTCGAGAGTATTAAAAAAGTAATGAAAACCCGTGTAGTTCTGAGTGTCCTCCAAGCTACGCCGGTATATGGTGTTCGCTATCGTAAGCTTACGCTAGCGAAAACCATCATATTTCAGCTGAATCATATCACACGCATATTTTGAGGACATATTCTGAGAGTAATAAAAAAGTAATAAACAATGAGCTATTGCACATCCCCGTACGATCTTTCCTCGGCCACGTATTCGCTAGCGTAAGCTTCCGCTAGCAAAAACTCTCGTATTTCGGGCCCATGACCGGTAATAAATTTTTCTCTTTAGTAATAAATTAGTAATAAAATAGTAATAAAAAGTGAAATTGGTTCGGGCCCGATTCGTGAGTTAGTGTTCGCTAGCTTCAGGTACCCTTATCGAAGAATCTCACGAGGAATATTCCGGGATAAATGAAAGATTGACGGGAAGAATTTCTTCCTAATCTCTCCATCATCACAAAGAGCGACGTCCAAGCAATTCCGATGATTCCTCATTCATGAATTGATCAGGAAAAGAGAGTCTCTTTTCGATTCGACTATGTCAAGATGGATCACAAAGATACTCGTGGAAAAATGTGATGATGACTTGAGACGGTGAAATGGTTCGGGAATAGACGTGTTGACTCTCCTGAATCGAGATGATCCAAATTCGAGCATCGATCTCATCGGATCCCCCGGAAGACAGTAATGAATCAGAGATGTATCAATTGGGTGATTCATAACCAGATATCGCTTGAGTGTCATGAAATACGATGACTCGTCAATATCGAATCGACTGTGCATCAACAATCATCGATCTTGTATCCTTCCCGAAAAAAATGATGAGTCATGAATATTATCAATAGGATGGTCATTGTTTCTGACGCCAACCACATGAGAACTCACTTCCAGAGACACAATGAGCTGGAGTACTCTTCAAAAGTATTATATTTGTATCCCATCACATTCGAATAGAAGTCATATCGGAGCAAATCATGTGATGATTACTGAGAAATACATTTCGATTCTGGAGCGAAGCCGTCAATAGCAAGAGTTCTTAATAGAGACTCGGGTTGCTGCATGGTAAAGAATCTGCTATGCCAGTACTCCACATATTATTCTGTTCAACAAGCAGATTCCTCACAGAACCGCACAATACATTTTACTCATCTTGCAAGAAACTGATGATATTGTCAAATCTGCACCCAAGAGTAATGAATATGAATTTGCAATCTGGTAGAGTTTATAGAAAACCGACTCATAATCCTATTCTTTGGAGCATCGAGTGGCATATTGGAGACAAGAGATATCAAAATGAGGACCTTCTCGTATTTTGTACCCATGATAACCTTTAATCAGAGCGGCAAGATCTATCGTTTGGGCTGACTTTCATCAATAATTACCGAAAGCCAATTTCCTATAATTTTTGGCGGAGTCCTCGCGCTGGCCGGAAAAGAGTTATCAACTATGAATCATTGGAAAAACTACACATTTCGTGAATTAACGCCTTGAGCTCCGTTGGTATAACTTCGAGCGAGTCCCTCTGGTCTCATCTTGTAGCTAGGGAAAAGACCTACAGAATAAAAGAAAATCTATTGCTCTAGTACATTTTTCATTGGAGTTACAGAGGATTAAGCAGAAGCCGACCCCCTTTAGACAAATGGTTGTTAATCCTCCAGAAGTTGGCAAATGAGGCTGAATACCCGGGAAAATAGCCGTCCATGAGGTAAATGAGCATACCAAAGTTGGTGACGATTCGCTGAATCGTTTTTGAACACTGCTTTTTGTTCCTAAATTTTTTTTTTTTTTTTTTTTTCAGGTAAAGTGATGTAACGTATTCATCAACAATGGGTCGTAATCACGGTGATTACGGGATGGATCAGGGTGATACCTAGGAGTCTACTCTTCAACATTCCGTTGGAATCATCATCATATCTTTTCCGGGTGATTTTCCAGAGCCGATTGTTTATAATTTTTGCACATGCCTCTCGATATGCAATAAAACCTGATAATACTCCTATTGGATAGGGAGAAACCCGGAAATGTAACCAGCCAATAACCTCCTTTCCACAAGCTACCCCAGATGAAAAAAATTATCAGGAAGATTGGCCACGTAGAACCCGCAATTTTGTGAAGAAATACTAGGGACTCAATTTTGAAGTTCTTACGCGCCAAGAGTGAACGAGCCACGCAGACCAACATCCAGCGCAATTCAAAATCGAGCGCCGAGTATTCTTTCACAAAATCTCGGGTTCTACGTGGCCAATCAACCTGTTTCTCTTTTCAATCTGGGGTAGCTCGAGGAAAGAAGTCCATTTTTTGGTCTCATTTTTGGGTTACTCCTTATCCAATAGGGGTCTTATCATGTTTTATGACATAATGAGAGGCATGTGCAAAAATTGTAAACAATTGGCTCTGGGGAATCAACTGGACAAGATATGGGGATGACCCCAACGGGATATTGAAGAGGAGACACCTGGGTGACACCCTGATTCATCCCGAATACACCATGAATGTTTATGAAAAAAAGTTACACCACTTTATCAAAAAAAAAGAAAAAAAGGATTTATAAACAAATAGCAGTGTCCAAAAACGATCAAGCGAATCGTCAACAAGTTTGGGATGCTCATTCACCTCGAGAAGGGCCATCATTTTCCTGCTCCTGAGCCTTACCAATTCCTCAAAGTCAGAGGAAGGTATTCAAATTGATTATACAATTAAAACCACGATCGAAGATCCTAGAGATGAAAATAAAGGCGGGTTCAACGTTTTTCTCGATCGATTAAACATAAATACTAGCCTCTCTCCATTAAAATTTTCCAAGTTTTTCAAACAAAGAATTCTGATAATGGGCTCACCTGTTTTGCAATTTTCCAGCCTTTTTCATCTCTGAGAAACTCAATCGTTTTGTTTTCGCATCACAGGTCTACTACAACTTGGATGTCTCAGGGAAGTATTCCAGCCCTAGGAGGCTAAAAATGCTTGAAGACTGGCCAAAAGTTGTTGTAAAGCAAGATCATCATCTGACGAGATGTTAAAGGAAACTTGCATCGATATTAATAGGGATTAAAAGAGATTGAAAGCGAACATCTGGATTTGATCACCGATGCTCAATTAATAGTTATTGACATCGACTTTCAAATCATATCTTGCAAATTAGATTCGAGTGAGACAAACCAAGAGTATTGGCGAGAGACGGTAGTGAAGTCTCAATAATGGGTTCCTCCTGTCCGGAATTCGAAAATAGAAATTTCGCCAAATATCATATGGAGCAAATGAGCCGTTCAAATATTTCAATTCAATTCAATTTTCAATTTATTCAGCCAGGTTGATATAACAACAAGAACCATTACGGTTCTCTGCAGAGATGTAAGAACATCTGTGTGCAGACTGGTACAAAAGTATAAGATATAAAAATAAAAAGTATAAAATATAAAATAAATAATACTATATAGATTGAGAAAACTTATACTAATAATGATCATCATTACGTTCTAAAACTATAGGGGAACTCTGGTTCATTAATTCTCAGTTAGTTTCATATCTCTGACAAAATTCTTAAGAATCTTTTTCCTCATTTTTCGCCCTAGAGTTTTAGCCTCTAATGGAAGTTTATTAAAATATAAGGTGGCGACATAGTTATGGCTTTTTTTGCCAACATTTTTCAGTACTCTAGGTATTTTTACTTCTTTCCTACGCGTGATTGATTCACTACATAAGTAATTCCTACTCAAATCATCATAGTTGTAACCCAAGCATTCTAAAATGAAATTTTTCTTTGGTGCAAGTGGTTGTAGGAAGTCCTTATCCTTTCTTCTCATGATTTTCATGATTTTGTTGTGAAGGCTATCCAGCAGCTTGATGTTTGAGTTACAGGTAGATCCCCAGGCTATAATCCCATAGTTGATAATTGAATAATAAAGGCCATACATAATAGATGCCAGATTGCTAATAGATAATAGCGAGCTCAGCCTACTCATTACGTAAACAAGATACTTGGTTCTATTAATTTTACACGATATTTCATAATCTCATCTTAGGTGACAGTCAATGTAGACTCCAAGATACTTGGTTTTATCAACACTTTGTTCTATCTTTCCTTTGATGTCTAGGTGAAAATTTTCAGGTAAACTATCTTTGTAATTTGCAAAAGTGATACAAACTGTTTTGTCCAAATTTAGGGATAATTCATTAAAATCTAACCAATCTTTGACTGTTCCTAATTGTTCTTTTAGCCTCGACAGAACTTCTTTCCAACTTGCTTTAGAACAAATAATTATAGTATCATCGGCATATGAGATAATAGTACAGTCTTCAGATTCATATTAAAAAATATCATTTAGATACAAAATAAATAACAGTGGACCAAGGATAGTACCTTGTGGGACACCTATATCTATTTTTAAAGCCTTGCTTTTAAATTCTTCAATTTTTACGACTTGTAATCTATCTGTAAGATAACTTTGGATGAGCTTATTAGCAATACCACGGATACCCATGTTCTCTAGCTCCTTTAGCAGTGTCTGGTGTTTGACCGTGTCAAATGCTTTTGCAAGATCTAAAAGAGCTGCAGCTATGAGTTCACTTCTATCCAGTTTTTTGTATGAACAAAAACTGGATAGAAGTGAATTTATGAACAAAAAATTTACTAGAAATTGTTCTGGTTGCTGGATTGACTGGATTCTGATGGATAGGATGAGTAAACGTAACACGTATCAAAAGTCAAGCATCAAATCACAGATCATTCATCAATAACAACACTGCTCACTCTTACAAGAACACCACTCGAACACAAGACCAACATTATTCATCGCCCAGGATGAAGGTAATATGGGATTGAAAATGGGATAATGTCAGATATAAGGCTTGGTCAAAAAATTCAGATTGGATATCTGAACACCAGGTTTCTATCAAAAACATTAAATTACATCAAGACATGTGTCCCATTACACCCTTCATAGGCGATGACATGATGAAAAATTGTCTTCATGGTCCATCGAATAGATTCTGACAAACTGAATGGGAATGCACATTACCGATAAATGGTCAAAAACTCAATCACTCAAAGTCAATGTTAACTCACATGAACAACACCAATCTTTTTCCAAGATGAACAAATTCCTAAGACAGAACCAGAATTGGTTTATCAAAAACATTAAATTAAATCAAGACATGTGTCCCATTACAACCCTCATAGGCAATGATTTGATAAAAAATTGTCATGATGGTCCATCAGATGGATCCTGATAAACTGAAGGGGAATGCACATTACCGATGAATGATCAAATAATAAATCACTCAAGTCAATGTTAACTCGCATAAACAACATCAATCTTTTTCCAAGATGAACAAATTCCTAAGACAGAACTAGAATTGATTTGAAAAATGAAGCTGTCCTCGATGGATTATGCATGGTGAGTTAGGCATTCTGTACAATACCAATGGTTAGCCTAAATCAGATCACTTGTCATTTTCAAGCCCGCTCACTCATCGTAGGATACAACTTATGAATCCAAAGCCAACATTATTCATCATCTGACATAAATAAATAAACAAGAGTGAATTACAAGAATGATGCTCAAATCCCTCAAGAACTTATACAACTCAAATACTAAGACTTCACCCGTATAATGAAAAAACATTGGAAGACATGAA
This sequence comes from Eretmocerus hayati, assembly GCA_029851415.1. Classification (NCBI taxonomy): domain Eukaryota; kingdom Metazoa; phylum Arthropoda; class Insecta; order Hymenoptera; family Aphelinidae; genus Eretmocerus; species Eretmocerus hayati. Next base: position 90,122,236 of record CM056742.1, on the reverse strand, counting down.
CCATAACAAATTAGATAAAGACGGCTTGCATAGAAAACTATTCCACTTGCTATGGTGAATTGATATCAATCAAAAGAACAAGCAAACACAATACCAATGGATTGTCAAGAATCAAATCACTTGGCATCAATATCATCTCACTCAGCTAGAACGGTATGAATCAATCTTTCACAGCCAAAACCAAAATCTTTCACAATCCAAGTTACATGTCAAATCAAATTGAAATAGAATCAAGCTCAAAAGTAATGCTTGGTCCTCATACATGGATCTGAATTCAGAACCATAAGGTTTAGCCCGACAGATAGCATCAATTAATAAGACTTGGAGAAATGAAAATATTATGAATGTAGCTTGGGTGAAAGTTCCTCAAACCAGATGCATACTTGTTATGAATGGAATGAGTGTGCACAATACCTTTAGCTAAATGTAGACTAGGAAACTGTGCCCAAACCAAATACACATAATCACACACACCGATGAGCAACAAACAAATCACCAAATTATTTCTTCGCTGCCACAAAAACACTGAAGATGAAAAGAAGCAACAAAGAATCACTCCCTTGAATTTTAAATAGAATATCACTGTGCGAAATTGAACAGGCTACTCATCTGAACTCAATGTTTCGTACAGCTAGAGTTGACACGGGGACGAGCTGATTATCGAGCTGTGCCCAGCGGATGCTGCGCCCCACAAGCTGCATCGCAGCCTGGTCAGCTGTGCGGTCTTAAATTCACTTCGGGCGGAATGTAGAGGCCCGCGGCTGACGGCAAACTCCTGGCCCGGACCGATGATTCAGACGAGCGACAGCAACCACAGGAATGGCACACCTACACCAAGCAAACCAATCACTCGGTCTCGCTACAAACACAAACACGACACGGGCCCGTGCAACTCCTGAGGCCCAGGAACACGGCAAGCATAATGGCAATCGCGGAATTTACCTTCTCCGCACTACACCCAACACCCGGCCACGCGACTTGCGGTATTGCTGCCACCAGCACTGATGCAACTACGCAGCGTAACTTAACCTCAAATCGGAACACGTGTCCGCTGCATCACATCTGATGATCTTAACAACTGATGCCACTGATGACATGTGATGACATTTTCTGATGCTTCTGATGACCAGAATCTGATAATTTTCAACGACCCGGTAATTCCTCAAATCGCTTCGAATCGCTTTGCAAAAAATTTGCAAAAATCACGACGCAACGAACTTTCGGAAATTTTCGGCTGATCGAGTACTTATGAATCATGTTGTATAGGGCATTGGAAATCGCGTGATACAGGCCGTCGGTAGCAGAAGAAACGTAGACCCCATTCGGTTGAGGCGGATAATCCTCGAGCGCCAGCGACAGTCGCGGGCAGTACCCAAAAACAGTAGTTCGAACGGGTGTTTGACTTGACCAAGAAACAGTAGCAGCATAACAAACGATGAGGATTACAGTAAATGACGAGGTACGGCGCGTACACCATCAGCGTGAGTACATACGAAATTACACTCGGGTAAATTGTAAACATTCAACCATAATGCCGATAACGCACACACCAAGGGACCGGGATAGGCCGTGAGCGACGGGATGAGATCGGACCAGACGTATCGTTGATTGACTTCGGAAATGAAGAACAGCGTAGAGTGGACGATATGATTATTGACGCGAGCGCGAACGCACGGGCGATCGGATCAGGTGCGGTGGTAGAACCCCTTATAGCAAGTGGCAGATCAACCGATGAGAACACTGACGCGAACAAAAGCGATTCACAAACCGCCAAATCTTCGGCGAATTCGACAGGTCCAAAGCACAAAACGTACACTCGGCGTGGTAGACCCTCGGGTCCACTACATTCACGAAATACAGCACGCGCCATTAGAACTCGGTCATGCACTAAAAACGTAGACTTATTGTCGGATGCTTGAGAAGCGGATCAAACAATAACCGGAACGATATCGGAGGGAACGCGGCGGGCCGTGTGGCGGTCACTAGATCAAGCGGCAGCTACAATGGCAGTAGGGCCATCAGAAGTCGATGCTGACCTTGACGATATACAATCCGAAGCGGGCGCGTCGTTAGATACCGGGGCATACTCGGTGCAGCAAGAAACGCTCGGAGTTTTGACGGAACTACACTCGCGATCGAAAATGTTGAAACGTCGCGTCGACGCTCAGGACGATCGGCTACAGTGGCTTGAAGACGCGCAGAAAATCATTCATGAGTCGACCAATGCGAATTCAGTATGTTGAGATACACACCAGGAGTCGTTGATACAAGCGCCAAACGATATAATTTGGTTGCCAGAGAACCTCTGTGGGAGTAAGACGGAGACGGTGCGGCTAGCAGGGGAAACACAACATGCAATAAAGTTATCCGAGGCGAACGATACGGTGACCAAGCAGTTGTACGAAAAATCGCAAAAACTCAAAGAACAGATAACACGTGATAGAGTAGACATTTTAGAGATGGATCGCCGCAGACCAATGCAAACGGGAAGTTCTCGATCGGGCATCGTTCCTCGATCCAAATTGGACTTGCCAAGTTCCAGCGGTACGCGATCCGATCGTCCGGGTAGATTTCTGAGAGAATTAGAAAATTACGTTACCGTGCTGCAATGTGACGCGGAAACGACGAGAATCGCGTTGGCGCAAGCAATGAAAGGGTCCGCGCGTGATTGGTGAAGTTGTATGAGCCCCAAGTGAATCTGGGTGAAGCCCCAGATAAATTATTTCGACGATTTTAAGATATTATTCTTGGAAAAGTATTGGCATGTACACGCGCAAGAAGAAACTCGTCGCAAATTGGATCAAGGGTTTTATATAGCCGAAAAAATATGAACCACGGAGAATATGCGTTCAAGTGTACAACAAAGTCGAACACTTAACGGATGCGCCGAATGATGGAGTCGTGGTTGAAAGGTTGTCTCGGCACTTTGACGAGCAAGTACGTCAGTGCATTCTATTGATTCGCGTGGGTTCAATAGATGCATTAATTGAACTGCTCGACACACTAGATCTCGCGGAAGAACTGAACTCGCGTAGTCCCAGGACAAGTTATGTCGATTTTCATGATGAACAGGCTCCTCGAGCACCGATCAACTCGCGAAATACAGAGTGTCGCGCGGGAAACTCTGATCGCCAATTTCCTAATTGGAGAAATGAGCATCAAAACTATAATCAAAACAACTGGGCAAGACACGAAGGAAATATAGCACCTATACATATACGCGGGCGTACACCTCGAAGACCAAACAACAACCATACTCGTCCACCAACACCTCACTCGAACGTGAACCGCTTGACACTATCGCCATCGCGAGACAGCTCGGCGTCGCGCATAACCACTGGTAAAGAATCAAGCCATGAGCGATCGTACCCGAACTCGAGCAACGCTTCTCGGGATATACATCCGCAATCGGGCAACCGGAGGCGATCGGACAGCGTAAATAGCATAGATGGGGAGTCGGGTCTCAGTGATTCGGAAAACGACTAATCGCTACACTCACTCCGAACCATCACGATTTTGATAAGAAAAACGCTTGTTTGACAGACACAAGTCACGGGGTTGATGCCAGTGTAGCGATGTCTTACCGTGTGGGTGAAAATTTTAGAAAGAGAAATTTGAGAAAGCGAAATTCAGTAATATGTTTCTCGAGTCACTCGCATCCGAAGGAGCGGGGGGAGAAATTAGGACAATTGGAATAGAGACTAACTTGTTTCTCTCCAAGGGGCTAGTGGACACTGATCACGATAGACCTCCGACACCGGAAATATCACGAGGCGAGGGAGTAGCTTACACCATCACGCCGATGCAATCGACTGAAAAGGGCTGACAGATTAGGCAGAGCGTCAAAATGGAGTCTAAGACAGGAGATAGCGTCGAGTTACGGAAAAGCGAAGGACCTCGTGGTAGATGAGGAGGAGATCAGGAACCGAGATAGTGTGGCACTGCGATCTAGGGGACAAGAAGAAATCGAAACAATTAGGTTTGGAATTAACTCAGTTTCTTCGAGAGATAAGCTACTCAGGGGAAAGAATTACATTCTAGAAGAAACAGTACTTCTGAGGGCTCAATGCCCAGAAATAACCATACTCATAGAAGAGATCAAAATAGATGTCTTATTGGATACTGGTAGCAAATCAACGTAGGTGTCAGAGGAAATTTACGAGGAAAATATAACGAAATGAAAGAACTGCGCGATTTTACCCGTTACCGGTATGCAGGCATGTGGATTCAAGGGAAATAAATAACAGCGGATTGAACGACAATTTCGAGCTCAAATTAGAATCGGGAGTATGGAAACGTGAGCCTATCTCTCAGTGATACCCAAGTTGGTCCGAGAATGTATTTTCGGAATCGATATTCTCACTAGTCTCGGGGCCAGGCTGCATCTGGGAACCGGTAACATATTTCTCAGAATAAATGGCTCTATCGTAAAACAGATTCATAACGTGATTGAAATCTTGAGCGAATACATAAACCCGCTGGTAGTGGTTATACGAAAAGATGGCTCAGTTAGACTGTGTCTGGACGCTCGTGTACCCAATGCGCGGAGTGAGGATGACCACAAAGGCACCGAGGAAATACATGAAATTTCTAGGAAATGCGCCGGGGTACGAGTGATGTCCAGTTTTGATCTCATATCCAGTTATTGGCAGGTCTTACTACATCCATAGTCGAGGGAGTTTTATGCTTTCTTGTACCGAGGAAGAGTAATACAATTCAAGGTCAACTCGTTTGGGGCAAAATCAAGTGGCGCTGCGTTGAAACGGGCCTGTTTTGAGATCCACCAAAAAATGGCGAATCCTTGCTCGACTTTGTTGACGACTGGTTGCTAATTTCAGGATCGGCCGACGAGCATCTCGATAAGATTGAGCTGTTGTTCGAAACGATAGTGGAAGAAGGCGTCACCCTCAGCTTCGAGAAGGCAAAGTTTTGCAAAAAAGGGACCAAATTCCTTGGGCATATCTTGGGTTGGGACGGTTTGAAACTAGATCCGGGAAAAATCGAGACCATAAAAAAGTTTCCTACGCCGAAGAACGTGCGCCAGTGGAAGGGGTTTTTAAGTGTCGTTCAATTTTGCTCAAAGCTCATCGATAGGCTATTGGACGAGTTAGCGCCTTTGTTTGAATTGCTTAGATCCGGGTTTCAATGGAACTGGTCCGAATCTCACGAAATAGCGTTTGAACGAGTGAAAAACGTATTCAGCCAAGAGTTGTTCTTATCACACCCTCGACGTGATAGGCCGTTTTTGATGTTTTGTGATGCGTCGACTCGAGCTATAGTATTCGTGTTAGCTCAAGACGATGGAAACGGTCCACAGGCCATAACCATGACTAGCAGATCCCTAAGACCGTTCAAGACAAGATAAATTACTAGTGAGCTTGAATTGTTGTCGATAGTGCACGTGTTGATTGAGTTCCCATCGTTTATTCGCGGAGCAGAGATCCACGAGATGACCGATCATGAAGCCTTGTCAAACTTTATGACGTGTCGATTTTTAAACAGAAGGCTCACTCGCTGGATACTAGCTATCCAAGATTACCATCTAAATGTACAATATATAAAGGGCTCTGATAATATAGCTGCGGATAGTTTGAGCAAAATTGGGTATGGCGCGGTAATGTCGCCGATTCGTCATCCCCAGAGTAATATCGTGGAAAGGGTCAACAAGGAGTTGAGCCGTTTTTTCGCACGTTGGCAGGAAATAATCACAAATCCTGGGCTAAGTGGGTACCGTTCATTCAAAAAACCATGAACGGGGTGTCCCATGAATCGACAGAGTACATACCAGCGGAATTACACCTCGGCCAGCCCCCGACCCGCTTGTGGGCTAAATGGGTTATTCCCCCGGAGCTGAAAGGTATATCGTATGAAGAGAAGTTGATATTCGCCTCGCAAAACTTGACCAGGAAAGGAGCAAAACGGGCCAAGAAGCATAATGAGTTGAAACCGTTCACGTCGTTTTCGATGGGTCAAGAAGTTTTGGTAAAATCCTGTAACGTGTCATCGGCAGAATTAGGGATAACCTCGAAATCCCTGGCCCTATATGAGGGCCCTTACGTTATTCGGAACATAGCCGGTAGTTGTACATATAAGCTCTTTGACGAAATCATGGATAAATACCGCGGAAAATTTCACGCGTTGGCGCTGAGACCGTATTATCGCCAAGTGGTTTGATGAAGGTTTTCTTTGCAGATGCCGAATTCAAGTGATCGAGCTGAAACTAAAGAGGCTACCGTGGAGGAACAAGCATACGTTCTCGAGGCTTGGGGAAAAGAACTGTGGTCCATTACAGCCGTGATTATAGAAGAACTGCAGAAGACCAAACATGAACTGGCGGGAATGTATGAGATGCTGGCTTATTGCTGTAGGAGTGTGGGAAAATCTCATCGCAGAGCGAGCGCTCTGCGAGAGGAAAATCTGGATTTGCGCCGGTCGATATTCAACGTCGAGGAGTTGGTGAGTGAGATCAAGGTGCAACAGGAGAAAGAACGCAAAATCCGCCGCCGACACGATGAACTGATAGTAGCGTTATTGTGCAAACGATTCGTGAGATTGACAATGGAAAATTCATACCCTGATGTAGATTGATGAAAATGAATTTAAATACGATTGAATTATAACCAGTGGATTGAGTTATTCAGCATAGCCGTAGTAAGTTTTGAAAATAGTAATCTCCGAGTAAAGAGAGGAAATTCATGAGGACCCTCATCAAATAACCCACGTATCACGTGGAGTTTTATTTGTCTATTCAACCGGTGGATATCGGCGAAACGTATTGATACCGGATGATGTTTCTTCTTTTAGTGACCAATGCCAGTGTCGAAATTCAAAAGAGCAGGACAGCAAATGAACAGGTAGTCGAAACGAATAAAGGATCGCTTAGCCTTGCTACAAAACGAGATGAACAATTTAAGAGCCAGTGACCACCGAACGCGATCAAACGGGTCCTAAGTCGATGAACGTAACTGAACCCAAAGAGGCTGACAATTGCTTGATTATTTCCAACGACATATCGTGGGAGGATCTCGAAAACCTATGTCTAGATGTACTTAACGCGGGCCGTAGGAACTGATTGTAATGAAGAAAGGGTTCTAGAATCACTAGTATATATACTTATATTTTCCTAGGATGCCTAGTCCACATGATCGAGAACGCAGGAAGAAATTCGAGCAGGTTTTGAAACAACGTCGAAAGGAGATCGTAGCAAGCAAAGAGGTGCAATGGGCTTGGCTACGGCAAGAGGAAGCCCAACGAGATGCGTGGGCGCGAAGCCTCGTGAGAAAACAGGAACGGGAGGTAGAGAAAGCGGAGCGCGAGAAAGAGAGGCAACATGAGATAGCACGAATCGAAGAGCTTCGCGAGATTGAGCGTTTCGATCGCGAAATACTTGAGCAATCTCGTGAGATCGAATGCTTACGCCGACAGGTTTACGTGGAGTCTCTTCGTCAAGACCCGCTTCCACAGCGCCGTCAGCGAAACGAGTCATTGGGCATCAGCATCAAGGAGAAACTGAACAAAGTATGTTTACTTTGGTAATTAATAATCCAACGAAGAGGTTTTCATTATCTTCTTCCAGAGCATTTCTCCGTGTATAATTATGTTTTTGGTTCACGTGAGGATGGAGTGAGAACGACCAAATTCGTCGTCAGGTTGAATTTCTTTCGGTGAAAGTATACCTCCCGAAATCCAAAGGGGACTATGCACCCCTACATATGATTTGCGGGTTTACGATGGCTCAGTAACTGAGGTCAGACCTGTAATGTATTGCAAATGTAAAATGCATACTCGACAGTTGCTTGAGTGAAGTATGATAAAGTGTATAGAAGCTTGCAGAATAGGAAACTGCATTTCCTCTTACGATGATAAAAAGGTGATCAGCGCTTCTATTCTGTGTGCCTACGCATATTCATATTAAATAGGACATATGCGATAGTATATAAGACATGCTTCCAATGGTGGAACTTAGTGCTTACTGAGCCGCCGCTTGTAACAACATATTGAATAAACTACTGAACTTATTATGGAGAAATATTCACAAGTCTACATACATTACAATTGGCGACGAGAATAAAAGAATCAATCTGACGAAGATTGAAGGAGACATCCGACGAGGATAACACATTAATCTGTTAAAGATAAGGGGAATCCGACGAGGAAACTTACAAGTACTCAGCGACGGGTAAACAATAAACGACGTCTGGAAAGGATGGAGAAATCTTCATGACTACAATCGACTTACCATCAGGTGACTTTCCAGATCTCACTGAAATATCAATACAAACACTACAAGAGCTGGAATTGATTGATCTATTGGATCAATTTCCAATAAGGCTACATCTCAATCTGCTATCGCTGGACATTTTACGCAGTTTATCAAGGAAAATTCGTGATATTCAATTCGAAGCGAAAAGAAGAGAAGTCGACATTTCACGAAAATCACTCCGTGTACAGATATCAGCAGAAACTGACGAGAGCCATAGAAGCACTCCAACATCGCTAGGTGAATAACCACTTCAAGAAGAACAATCAACAGTAGGAGTCAGGGACTCTGGGTCAGAAAGTGTATCATCGACTTCTGTAGAAAAGATATGTCACAAATTTCGTACTTTGGATGATTCAATTGGTGAGATCTCAAGAATACCCGATTTACAATCAGACGAAATGGAAACTATGGAATTCCATAAGAATAAGCAAACTTGGGATGACTACATCGACCGGATGGAGTTATATTTTGTGGCAAATGGCATCACGACGGATGCAAAAAGGTAGCCATGCTACTAACAAAATGTGGAATTGAGACATTCAAGCTCATCAAGGAGTTATGCGCACCAGATCATCCGAAAGATAAAAAGTTCGACGATCCGAAAAAACTTGTGAGTGAACATTTATGCCCCAAGAAAAGCATACGGATGGAGAGATGCACATTCCATCAAGCTCGACAGAATAATGGTGAATCGGTCCCGGACTACATCGCAAGACTGAAGGAATTGGCGCTCCATTGCAAATTTGATAATCTCGATGATGCAGATCAACTGGTGAGCGGCCTAGCAGATCGGAACACCAGGATTGCTCTATTCAGCGAAAAGAACCTTACATACAAGAAGGCGGTGGAAATTGCTACAACCAGAGAAGCAGCAGCACGGAATGCCAATGCTACAGAACGTGTCTACAACAACTCTACGGTTCAACATTTGGGTCATCGACATCAGCAGAAACAAACGACATACAATAAAGGTGAATCTAAGTACATGCGAGATCCAAAGTCGCGTAAATACAATAAAATTTGTACTTGTTGCGGAATGAGAGATAATCATTTCACAAAAGATTGTAGATACAATGATAGAGATTGTAACTTTTGCCATAAGAAAGGACATTTAGAAAAAGCGTGTATCAAAAAACATGGAAAAAATGCAATTTTTGGCAATATAAGCAAATTAGATAACACCAAATCGAATGATAATGATAATCAAGTGAAACATCTCGATACGAATACAGAATTCAATGATTCAGATTCTGAAAAAGATTTTTATTCAATTTCTCAAATGAACTCTGATCGAATCTGTCACAAAATTGTTGCGGATTCCGCATATTTTGACGTAGTTATTAACGATGTCTCCGTTCGAATGGAATTAGATACTGGTACATACGTGACAGCAATTTCAGTTTTTGATCGGAAAAGAATTTTTCCAAAAGTCCCTTTGAGTAAATGTGACTTCATTCTAACAAGTTATGGAGGGATTCCATTAAATCCAATAGAAATTTTGGAATCGATGCATATTGAATTCAATGGTACGGAACAGCACCTTGACATGTATGTAATGGAAGGTAAAGGGCCTATATTGTTGGAACGACAATGGCTAGCAGCTTTTGGACTATGGCCATTAAAAGTTTTAGGAAATACAAACTCCGCGAACATACTGAGTATACAGGGGGATGATATAAAGAAACAAATGCTCGAGGAATTTCCGAATCTTTTTTCTAACACGCAAGGGTGTTATAAAGGGAAGAAGATACATTTAGTTTTCAAAGACATCGTAAAACCAATACAAATGAAACCTTATCATGCTCCTTTTGCTTTAACAGGAAGGATATCAAAGGAAATACAGAGGCTAGTGCAACTAGGGAACTTAGAACCAGTTTCATGTAGTAAATGGGCAACACCCATAATCCCAGTTCTAAAATCGAATGGAGAAGTTAGAATTTGTGGAAATTTTAAGCTTACAGTGGATCCACAATCAATAATAAAGAGACACCCGATTCCATTGAAAGAAAAAATCTTCAACACGTTGAGAATTGGAGATAAATGGTCACAGATTGATTTGACTCATGCTTTCATGCAATTTGAACTAGATGACGAATCTAGAGATGCACTGACTATTATTTCTCACGAAGGTTCACATAGATATACACAGTTAGGAGAAGGTATAGCATCAAATCCAGCAGAAGTTCGAGATATTTTAGAAGATATTTTGAAAGGAATCAAACACACAGTAATTTACATTGACAATATTTATCGTACAGGAGAGAATGATCACGAACTCTTTCGAATCCTGATAATTTTTGAACGGTTAGAAAACGCGGGATTAAGAGTAAATTTAAAGAAATGTGACTTTTTCAAAGAAGAGATTGAAATATTAGGTTTTGTTATAGACAGAGAAGGTCTCAAACCGAGTAAATCCAAAATCAAGGCGATAAACGGAGCTCCCATTCTAAGAAATACGAAGGAATTAGAGGCTTTATTAGGACTTGTAAATTTCTATGAGAGATTCTTGATCGATAGAGCAGATCATATCTACCCATTGTATGATCTTCTTAAAGATAAAAGATGGTCATGGACACTCAAGTTCCAAAATGCATTTGATTGGGTTAAAAAAAAAATCACATCGGATAAAGTACTAGTTTTATACGATCCGAACGTCAAGCTTGTCATGGCATGCGACGCCAGTGACGTGGGAATATCAGCAGCCTTATCTCATAGATATGATAATGGAGCAGAGCGACCTATAGCGTTTGCTTCAAGAATAATTCCTAAAAGCGAGAAACATAGAGCAATAGATAAAGAAGCAGGTGCAATTGTTTTTGGATTCAAAAAATTTCATCAATACGTGTATGGTAACGACATAATTTTGAAAACAGATAACGAAGCTCTGAAATTTATTTTTGGTAGTAAAGATTTCTCGAAAATGCTCAACAGTAGACTACTGAGATGGGCATACTTCCTTTCGGGATACACATATACTATTGAAGTCGTGAAATCAAAATCAAATGGCAATTGTGATGCTTTATCACGTTTACCAATCAGAGATAATACGCCTATTTTTGGAACTGAATTCACAAATATCAATTATATTCAAGACGAATGCTCTATAGTGGATTTTCAGAAAGTTGTAAAAGCAACTGCAATCGATAAGAGTTTGAAGAAAATTATCTCATACGTACAAAGTACATGGCCAAAAATTGAAACCCTTACACCTTTTGAGAAAAACTTGTTCAGCAAGAGAAATGAATTAGATTCCGAACAAGGGTGTCTCTCATGGGGATACAGATTTATTATTCCAGAGACTTTACAGAAAGACATTTTGAGAGAATTACATTCATCACACTTAGGAATAGTCAAAATGAAACAGATAGCTCGTAGCTATTTTTGGTGGCCATATATCGATGATGACATTGAACAAATAGCAAATTCTTGTAAAATTTGTCTAGAATCGCGTCCTGATCCGCGAAAGACAACACTAACACCTTGGCAGTGGCCTAGCCAACCTTGGTCAAGAATTCATGTTGATTTCATGGGTCCATTCCAAGCTTGTATGTTTTTAATTGTAATAGACGCACACTCAAAATGGCCTGAGGTTATTAACATGAAAAAAGATACGACCTCTATCAAACTGATAAAAGTCTTGGATGAAATGTTTTCGAGATACGGGTTACCGCATCATTTAGTAAGCGATAACGGACCACAACTGACGAGTCACGGATTCGAGAAATTCCTGAAACAATATAAAATCGAGCACACTTTTTCAGCTCCTTATCATCCCGCAACTAATGGTGCAGCTGAGAATTTTGTTAGAACTGTGAAACATGAAGTAAATAAAATGATACGCGACGGTCAATCTTTGGATTTTTCAATGAATAGATTCTTGATTGATTATAGAAACTCAAAACATTGTACAACCAACAGAACACCAGCAAATTTATTTTTCAAACGTAATTTACGAACTCGATTCGACTTACTGAAAACAGATTTGACCAAAGAAGTTGAGCGAAATCAATTCAATCAGAAAATATACAGAAAGGGGAACAGAAAAGTAGATTTTGTTGAGAATGAGATTGTTTATGTCAATGATTACAGAGTAGGTTCTGAAAATAAAAGTGAAGCAAAGATCATGAAAAAATTGTCTCTAGTCATGTATGAAGTAAAATTTAAGGATGGTATTATCACGAAGAGACATGTAAATCAAATTATAAAAACAGAATTGAATCCAAATTTTAGAGGAGGGGAGATCATATGTGATGATGATCATAAGAATCATCGAATTGTGATTCCTGAGAATTCATGTAAAGGTACGAATAATCCCTCAAAATCTAAAGGAAGAATGATCAATGCAAACAATCTGAATGCTCCGCACGAATAGCCAAAAAATTCGCAAACCGATCCCAAAATTGAGAGGAGGGGAATTGTAATGTATTGCAAATGTAAAATGCATACTCGACAGTTGCTTGAGTGAAGTATGATAAAGTGTATAGAAGCTTGCAGAATAGGAAACTGCATTTCCTCTTACGATGATAAAAAGGTGATAAGCGCTTCTATTCAGTGTGCCTACGCATATTCATATTAAATAGGACATATGCGATAGTATATAAGACATGCTTCCAATGGTGGAACTTAGTGTTTACTGAGTCGCCGCTTGTAACAACATATTGAATAAACTACTGAACTTATTATAGAGAAATATTCACAAGTCTACATACATTACAAGACCTACGTAAGGAAACTGGGGGTAATTATTAGTCCAAGCATGCAGCATATGATGTGGTGGTTTGGTATCGGGGGTGTGTCTGATTAAAAGTTGGAGTAGGTATGAATGAACTTGTATAGATTGAATGTATGTTGCGTCTCAATTTGCCGCGGTTTTGGCACGGACTCTAAAGTATTTGGAATGAATAGTAAAAGGAGAGTAGATTATCATAACGAGTAGTATGGTTCGCGGAGAAATTGTGTGCTTGAATACGAATCAGAGAGGTGCGCAAGTGGTGATTTGCCGGACCACCGAAAAGTATGAGTGGGAGAGCCGCAAGCTCCAACGCCGAGTGCGAGAAGCGAGAAGGACACTCCCGTCTGAGAGCTGAAGATTGTTACCCCGGCTATGGGTGCACGAGGAGAAGCGAAGGCGCGCACGAGTCATCTTCGGGAGTTGAGCGGCCTGGTACCGACCTTGAGAGTTGCAAAGTCCAGGCGCAGTTTGGTCGTGCTCTCAGACGCCGAAGTTGCCAAGGTCAGTGTTCATGCGTCGTATCTGATTCATAGGCCTTGCCAGAGGAATTAGATTCGCAGGTGCGCGATTATTTAGAATTGGATATCCAGAAGTTTGCGATTTACAAGAGGGCTGGCCTCTAGTAGTATAGTACCTGGATATCACACGCGGACGGTAATCATCATCACTCGGCTCCTCACAGGGCAATAATCCAAGGGAGAGAAATGGCGTGGTTCGTTTTAACGCACAACATACACTCGTGATAGGTTCCGAACCTTGGAGGAGGAGTCGGGCCCTTTTCGAAACGCCGCGGAAGAGAGTAAAATCACGGAATTTCAAGTTTGGAAAAGTAACTTAGCCTATAGTATTCAAATACTTATGAAACGTGCACGAGAGTAGTCGAGCCATTGGAAAATTTCAGTTTTGTTATTCTTTAGTTTGTCGGTTTTGTTTTGGAATGTTCCAGGATAACCACAGTCGATAATCACCAAATGAGGTATGCCCAAAAACGTCACTTCGACACCAAGGAAAGGATTAGAAATATTACATCAACAGATATTATTTGAATTTTGCATCAGATTTCCATAATGTCATATACATAAAGATCGACTGTCAAGATTTTTTCCGTTCATTGAACGTACAAAAGTGAAGTCGATTCGTTTTATGAATCAATGACCTATCACCACCTCAATCCCACTTGTAATCCAATATAAAACAGCCTCATCATTGCACGACGATGTTGGTTGTGTGACGGTTAAAAAACCGTCACAGCCGTTTGTTTCGGGTGGAAATTCTCTCTCGTCGCGTCTCGAGCCAGCAGCCTCGAGAACGCGTATTTACACCAAAATACGTCTTTTTGTTGAGGTGCTGCTCGAGACGACGACGCTGCCGTGGAAAGGAGTTGTTGCGGGTATGCCTGGGGTCAGGCAACCCGGTCTACACCAATGTTAGCCGTATTTCCAAGCAGCCTAAGTGGCTGTTGGGCACCACGACGACGACACCGACGGAGGATTCAACATATGATGACCCGGGCGCGATTCCCGGGTACACCGTTGCTGCTATGCCCTTGGAGGGCCCACCACCCGCGGCACCACCAGAGGGGCCCGGGGCCCGCGCCAAGCTCACAACCAACGTGGAATATTTGCCGAGGCCCTCGCTCCCGGGTGAGCGAGGGCAGATGTAATTAGCACACCGAATTTGGCACTCGTGCACTAAAATACTGTATTTGGGATGGAAAGTGACAACAGCCGGTGCCCGCAAGTACCGTGCTGCATCCATATCCCACCCCCAACAGCCGTGCATCAATGATGAGCGCACTTATCACGCTTGTGCACTTTACACCCGAAGGCCACACAGAGCCACAACACTACTGCAGATCCAGGGGTGCCAGGGTGATGCCGCGAAGATGAGGATGACGAGACGATGCCGGAGTCTTGCCAAAGATGCCGTACACCTGGGGGAGTCACCACAGGACTATTTGCCATCCGGGCAGCTGCCCCATACGCAAATAGCCCATTATGTTCGCGTAATCAGCTGGTGTGAGGTTATTGGTGCATGCAACACCTGTTGCATGCACACTAGATGCACCAGCCCGCTGTCGACACCCACGCGATCGCACACGCACCTAGGGGTGTTACCCACACCCGGGCAAGCACACGCGACGACACCTAGACACCCGGGTGACCCCGAGAACGACGACGACGATGATGACGATGTGTATGCGGGTTCGCGCAGACGACACACTGCCATGTTGTTGCTGACGGCGCGAGGGCGCTGCCGACCGGTAAAACTACCTCAGGGTAGGTTACACCACACTTTGCCGACTCGGAACCCTGATGATACCCGGACATCGACTGCTGGGTGGGAAATTCAGCATGCAGACGCCACATGCAGGTCATTATGCGTGTGTGTATATGAGAGATTGGCTAGGCAGTGTACGAGGGGATATTTGCATGCCGTGAGCATGCCATATTATATATAGGTATAGCGCTGCCGTGATGAGTACACATATAGGTACAGCATTGCCGTGACGAGTATATATAGGTATATATACTCGCGTACCTGATTGTATGCAGTAAAATTACGAAGAGTGGTGGCAATAGCGAGTTGCGCAGAGCCTCCACGTGTATGTATGTTTGCCGTGAGTGCGAGTGAGATAGAATATGCAATTGGTGGAGGCAAGAATACAGTGCCGTACCCACAATCAAGTAGATTTCTGCCGTGACTTTTGTATCGTGCTGCCCATTTGCGGCCTTGCGCTCGAGCGCATATTTCATAATTTGCCACGCCACGGCGACCAGAGGGCAATGTTGGCTTTCCGCAGATTTTGAGAGCCAATCAAAATTATTGCTGCCGACCAATCAGAGAGCTTCATTTATTGAAGAAGAAGAAGAGCTTCTGCCGGCAGGAAGCCGGCCATTGTGACACTTGTTGGATAGTCTTTGATATAGACGCACGTGCTTGTGCGAGCGGCCGCAAGCCGTGGCAGTGGCCACGCGGCCAGGGCCTCCTTGCCCGGAGGGCAGAGACCTGAGATTTACTATTGCCCGGGATAATTTTGGAAGAACGATTGTGGAAATATCTAAGGATGTCGAATATCAACGGTGAGTGGTTTGATCTTTTTAATAATTGAGTGAATCCTCTCGCGCGTACCTCGAGAGCCTCGTGCGCGCGTATGCCATCGTCGGGCTTTGCCAGACCGGACTCCTGGGGAGGCTGACGGTGCTGGAGTGCACCCTGACCATTTGCCGAGACTCCAGCACACCCCAGCAGTCGCGGGCGTGTCGTGATCACCCAAATTAAGCGTGTGAAATTTGCGCTGGGGCAGATAGCCATTCTTGCCTCGCGTCGCGAGCGTGGCGTAGAAATTGCCGTGGAGCAGCCATTTTGAGTGCGTTTCGGAGCAGCGTGCTCTCTCTCAATTTTGGAGTCCAAGTTTTGTCAGAGTTTGCCGGAACAGTGTGCCGAATTAGTGAAGTGAATTCTCGTGTATTTTCAGGGAATTTTGAGAGATATTTTGAGAACAATTTGATATTGGATGACTATGAATCTTTTAGCGGATTTTAGAGTCATTTTGCGAGTATGTTGTCGCGAAGCAAATGATATGTAGATTTTTGTATCGACCGCGTAGAAGCAGCGTGTACAGAATATATTGCCGAGATTGTTTTATCATAAATTGCGATTATTATTTTGAGTGTGAGCGTCCCCCCCCCCTTCTCTTCCGAAGTTTAGGTGAATATACGGTAAGTGGACGAGACTTGGAGAGAAGCTGTGTTCCAGAGCGATTTCAAAGTTGCGTTCGCCGATTATTGCGCGAAATCTGCGATCTTAGGTTAAGAGTCCTGATAATATAAATGAGTGTGATAGGTGAATTCATTTGCCACGTCACAGTTGTATTCACCGCTAAACGGTTGGCGTAGGAGAGAATTAAAGATTTATGAGGCCTAGTAGTTACACCCGTCCCTTGGGCACGTGAGTTTTGGTAAACGAAAGTATTCAAAAATCGAGTATAAATGTCACTACAAACAATAAAATACAAACCAATAAACCAATAAAAAAACCTGACCAGCATTGCACTTGTGCTGGTCATTAATGCAAGAAACGTGCACCTTGCAATAGACTTCTGCACAGCTCCGGCAATGACGTGGTCATCGATTCGACGATCCACGTTGGTACTCCTTCTCCGCCTGGAAATCCCTTCACATGGAGAGATTCTCGCAATAATACTCCGGGGATATCAAATGACCATCCGCTTTGCTGTGACTGGACAGCTCTTGAGAATACCGACAACAGCTTAGGACATGTAATTCATTGCCTAGATAGGAACTCGGAGACTGTTTCAGATGAATTGGAGCCGGAAAAAACTATCGATCCGCGAAAGAATGGGGCTCTTCGGATTGGTTCTAAGTTGGGAGCACTCGCGAATAAGCGAGATGCGACGCGCAGGAGCTGGGTACGGAATCGACGTAACCACTGCGAGTCTGCTGGGCCTCGTAACGAGGACTTTCGGCTCCGTGAAAAAGTCGGTCCGTGCATTAAAGCGCAACTCCTCCCTTCAAAACCATCTCCTAGACGCTCTCGATCAAAACAGAAATATCTCAGAGGAGATGCGCGATCTCGGCTTCCTACCCGAAAGAAGGGAGGGAGAACGTCATGGTTTCAGACCAGATGACTTGAACGCTCGTTTCATTAAAATTCTCGTTTCATCCCTCGGGAGTATCAATAAATCAATGGACGATATCAACTCGACACCGGGGGACTCACAAGGAGGGGACTGGACCTTTGGATCACCAATCTTGTCCAAAATTTTTTTACAGTTTTGTATTACCTAGAATATGAAGAATCCAGAGTAACTCCGTCGAATGGGCCTTCTGTTCAGAGCTACAGCGTATAACAATAGCATTGCCCATATAGGCCCATGTTGGAAAGAGATATATATAGATATACTGGTAATGCTGATGTTTTTGCTTGTAGCTCTGGACAGGAGGCCCATTCGACGGAGTTACTTTGGATTCTTCATATTCTAGGTAATTCAGAACTGCAAAAAAAATTTAGAAAGGATTGGTGATCCAAAGGTCAGGTCCTCTCCTGATCTATCCAAGCCCACAAGTTACAATGATGTAGACCTAGCTATTGACCATTTCGTCTCGCAAGGCCGTAGGGTCGATGGGATGGCTCCAAGCGTGATTGCGGGAGCTCCTCTGGCTATTGGTGATCTCATTGAACATATTTTGAGTTCCCCTCCCGCTCATGACTTGATAGCAAGCGCAGCTGATTGTGAAAGAAAGACTACAGCTCCATCAACAGTCTCGGACTTCTGTTCTACAGCGGTGCTGTGCTCCCTCTACAAGGCTCTGGGGAAGATCAAACCTGACCAAATCACGGAGTATCTGAAAACTGAGGAATCACTCGATCCCTTCTACGCTGGTTTCGAGTAATATTTCAGTACCCGGACCGCACTGCTCGAGTTGATAGACGACATCAGGAACAGGATTGACAGAGTCGAGATCACTCTGTCCCCACTGTTTGACTCTAGCAAATCATTAAACACAATCTCACTATCAAAGCTGTTGAGAAAGCTACGACATCTTGGCTTTTGATGATTGGCAATCTTGTGGATGAAATCGTGATCACAGGGTCACACCGAACAAATCACTCCTAGAAAAGGTAAATTTGATTTGCGCGAACCTGATCTGGGTAATCCACAAGGGTCCGTTCTTGGGCCTCTGCTCTTCAGGTTGTACATATGTGAATGATTTGCCCAGGCTGCTGAATGGGGAGTCGATCAACCATATATCTTCCGCGGATGACCTCATCTCTTGAATGATAAAAAGAACATCGAGGAGAGGATCGCTCAAGTGAGATACCCAGGATGACGTGTTGCTAGTTTGGCCAAGAACTCCAACCTGCACTCCAAATTCGGCTACCCAAGTTTGTCTACACCAAGGTAATCTAGCCCTGGCTAAACAAAAAGAGTCTTAAAAAGAGTCTTTGAAAAGACTCTTTAAAAGACTCTCTAAAAGACTGTCATGAAATGTCTCATTATAGAGAGTCACCGGATGAGACTCGTGGCCGACGAGACTCTAGGGGAGTAAGACTCATATGGTATTTAAAATATTTAAAAGATGTCTACTGGAATTTTCTCAAACTTTTTCTAACAATTTTGTTTAGTTTTTCTGGAAGAATGGTGAAGTGTAGAGTGTATACCACGGTCGCTGGATAAAATGTTGAATTAACTTTGTTTAGAGGTTACGAGGGAAATCTCTTGGTACACTATTTATTCAATTTTCAGAAATTAGCAAAATGAATTTCTGATATAATGAAAAAATCTAGGCAAAATCTAAGTTATCCCTATAAGGCTTTGCAACTGTTCAAAAGACTCTTTCCTGTAAGACTCTTTGACGCTAGGACTCTTCAACGATGAGACTCTTTGACAAAATGACTATTCCATGTGGGAGTGCTCTCTACCTTTTGGAAAGCGATCGTGGCGCCTGAAGCGGGCAAATCGGTACATTGCCAATACCAAATTTTAAAACCAAAGAGGAAAGAAACCAATGGTACCGCGCCTTGCGGATTATTTTTCCAAAAACTTTTCAAAAAAGTCTCATCGAGATCGGTGCATAATTGAGCTCAAAAGTGGCACAAACGCAGTTAAACGCGGTTCATTCAAAATTCGGTCACCCCCATCATAATCAAAACTTGTATGTCAATGGTTCGTTGGCTACGTGACCGAGAGAGTCTTTGGCTTGCAAGAGT
Organism: Eretmocerus hayati; assembly: GCA_029851415.1. Classification (NCBI taxonomy): domain Eukaryota; kingdom Metazoa; phylum Arthropoda; class Insecta; order Hymenoptera; family Aphelinidae; genus Eretmocerus; species Eretmocerus hayati. The sequence goes on along the minus strand of CM056742.1, from coordinate 90,102,506 downwards.
AAAGGCCCTCTCGGACCCTGGCAAAAGTAAAAGAGTCTTCAGAAGAGTCTTTGAATAGACTCTGTCAACTGTCTCATAATAGAGAGGTAGTGGATGAGACTCGTTGCGGATGAGTCTCTTGCCAAATTATACTCATACACTTTAAAACTTTCAATCATGCCCACTGAAATTTTTTTTACCCATTTTTAGGCGTTTCTCCAAAAGAACGATGAACGAGCAAACTTTGGAAACAGCTCATTTGATGGTGTGTCAAATCAACCTCGTAGGCAGGTTATGAGAATGGTAAATGGGTTCATTTTTTGAAAATCGTGGAAAAATAAGAAAATTGCAATTGAAGGGGGAAAATGGTAGAAACTAGTTTCAAAATTCGCAAGCATTCAGTTACGACAATACGTAATACGCGTTCAACTCAGCAACCGAATCAGAAGTGTGCTGAAGAATATCTCTCATGTGATAGAGACTCGTTTACTGGGATACTGTTCTCTTGAACGGCAACGATTCCATGGCGAATGCTTCCAACTCACCTTTTCCTCTCCAACTGCTAAAATATTGCGTATACCATCGCAAACGATTTAAAGATAATCTTCTCATCCTCGTGGGAAACGTCTCACGATTTTTGTCACGTTCGTGCTCACAATACTCACAGTCGTAGGTCCTAAACTTATTTATAAACTGGATACAAAATACAAATTATTCGTATATATATAAGGCTTTGCATCAGTGCAAAAGACTCTTCGATGATAAGACTCTTCTATGATAAGACTCTTTGACCATAAGAGTCATCAACAATATGAGTCTTTGACGAGAAGACTCTTTGACTATAAGACTCTTCGACAATATGAGTCTTTTACCATAAGACTCTTCCACCATAATACTATTCAACAGTATGAGTATTTCATGATCACGCTCCTCAACGTTCAAACTCTTTCAGAATATAACTATCCGATGATTAGTAGATTAAGAATAGTTCGCTAAGCGAAAAATATACCCGAATCACGAGAGATCCCAGCTCGTGACATCAATTTAGACAAGCGGTGTTAAAAAAATAGATAAAAAATAGATCACTATCATCATAATATAAAATAGATTTCGCATCGAGCTTGTGAGGTTGTAGCTTGTTTGAGCGATTTGTTTTCAACACGAGCCGTAGGCGGGGGTCAAACCGATCGCTCGGAGGGTACCGTCATGAACGACGCGATACATTCATTTTTCGCAATTCTGTACGCACGCAAACATTGGCACATTGCGAAAAACACTCGGCAAACTTCGTTTTTGACAGCCGCAAGATTTTACCACGGTGCTCGAAATAAAATCAAAACCTTCCGCATAAGAACCTTTACATTCGAGACTCGTCAACGACAAGACTCTTGAACTACAAGACTCTTTACCTCCGCGACTCTTTAACGAGAACACTACTAGCAGGTAAATTTTCTTGCAAGATTTTACAAAGATTATAATGCGCCAATAATTGAATGATCTGTACCCATCTCTGTGCTCAAGCTAACAAAGAAAATACGTTTTCACATTGGTTGTTCTACACATGAATAGGTTCGGGTGAAGCGACAACTGTTTACGACGAGAGTAACCGCCAGCAACGACACAACAGAAACACACTCCGTCGCAATTCTCTTGATTTCCTACTTTGATTCGTATACGAGTAGTGAATTAATTACATTTTGATCATCAACCTAGTAACGCCTGATTTCTCGAAGAGTCTTTCAATTGAGAATGCAATAATCGCTCATACGACATTTTGAATGTTTACAAAGAGGGAGCTTTTCATGTTCTCATAGCGGGCAGATACAACACCTTTAGCTTAGAACTGGAACACGAATTATCATCAATTCCTCAGCGGAAAAGGGGTTACTATCGATCATTGATGATTCATGTTTCAAACGTGCACCTGGTCCTCCTCTTCCTCCTCTCTTGGTCCGCGTACATGGGATCGAGCAGGATTTCCATGTTTGCATACGACCGAATAATGAATATTCTACGTCTTGTTTCATTCGTTTGTACGAGAAACGCGCGGATTATTCTATTCTCCACGGAAAAGCGAAATTTTTTCGCACTTTACTCTCGTGGTACTTACCGTGGAAGCATTATCTCAGCTCGACTGGTATGGAATTCATATGGAACGGGGAGATTTTTATTAACGCTTCAAACATGAGCCGATTCATCCTTAGAATACTTTTCACTAACCACACACGGCTACGGTCACATTCATAACCCCCTTCCAAAGATACCCAACTTTTCAGAGTGAAATCATAACAACCATTGCCGTGCACAATATACAATGAATTAGACTCCAGAAAAATGAACCAAAAAATCATTAAAACCATTTATTACATGAATATCTTACAGTTTGTATACATAAATCACAGATAACAATATGTCAAGACCTGAGTAATATTTACATCATCGCTTATAATGAAAATCAACAGGCTGTACAATTTTATTTCCTCGCCTACTACATTTGTTTTAAAAGTTCCATTCTTTCGCATACTCATTAGCTCGAATTAGAGATGGCATTCCTCCACGCATAAGATCCTGTAACGAAGACGCTATTTCCCATGCTACGATTAACGTACCAGCTACCATACAGAAAGAAAAAATTCTACGCAGGTAATCTACACCTCAACTCAACATGCCCTCGTATAGGAAATTTAAAATGCATTTACTCTGGCTGGAATTACAATGTTGGGTACACGTTGAGTCATTTTGTAACAAGTGTAAATTGTGGAGGGTAGAAGTAGTTTTTGAGTAACATCGATGTACTTTGGCCTCCGCGCATTCTTCGGTCAATTCTTCACATAAAAAAAGGGACCAAATTCTGCCAGATGTTACCGTTACCATCCGAAATATAATCGTGGAATTTCCATCAACGTTTCAGTAATTACAAGTTGAGAAAACGTTGTTGAACCGCGTAATCTCAAAAGCTCGGCGACTTGACTATTACAGTGTGTTCAAGGAGCATCTCATGCATTTTCATGGTCAAACAAACGTGTTGTTCGAGACAATTGGCCGACGAACTTTTTACGGTAAATCTCATAGTCAAATCTTTACTTAAAGGGAGCTAGTGGCCAGATCGCATCAACAATTCCGTAAGTAGCTGTTCTAGAATCACACTCGCACAAGACGCCAATAATACTACGCCATATCGTGGCCAAGATGGTATCGTTCCCAGGACAGAATAGGTCCTCAGACATCTTTGTCCAGTGTATAAGGGAATACCATTAAACGCAGATTGGTTGACAGCCTACTGATATCTTTCAACAAGTGAATAGAATTCATTGATCTCCAACCCTTCGCGATGCGTAGCAGCCGCGGCTTCCACTACCGCTTTCTTATAAGTGCAGGTGTGTGTATATATATTTGTTAATAGGAAAGTTCTAAATGGTGCACTCCGGGGTGTGACCACTGTGATGTGTGCAGAGCCCGATACATCGAGCTTCACCCACAACATTCTTCTGCACAGTCACATCCACCGGACTCCGCACACCTCGCGTCGCGCAGAGCCCCGTCCACCGGGCTCAGCACAAACGGTCGTTGTTCAATCCCCAGCGTGCAAAAATTCGAACCTTGCATGTAACATATATATGTACACTTGGTGGAAACGAATACTTTACGCACGAATACTCCGAAATTGTCGAACCGTACGCTTCCCAAATCAACTAACTCCCGGTCATTCTAATCGGAGGTTAGAGACGTGGGTTTCAAAATGCCCTTCCAAGTCTCAATTCAAGAAGGATAAGAACTAAGATTATATCGATTCAATCGTCATTTTTCCCCCATGATAAACGAGAAGCTTTCCAATTCACAAATTGTCCTGAAATAGATACATTAAGAAAATATTCAACAATATAATTCATCACTTAATAGTTTGGGCGTTATATCAAGTCTCAAGTTCTCAGCTTCCCAATTCATTTTGACTTCAAAAGGACTAAATCAAGACACTCATCGTCAAAATTATAATACAACATTGTGAAATGTGATAAAAAGTGTGCTCTCAATTTACTAAAGAAATTCAACTCGTCACGACCTATCTATCTCACTCTTTTCCGAGTTCTTTTCAGGGAGATTTAAGAATTTCGAATTTGAAATCTATCCAAAACTTGATACAGACAAGAAAATTGATTGATACGTCGTATTTTGAATTTTGACGATGAGTATCTTGATTTAGTTTGTTTGGAGTCAAAATAAAGTGAAGAGCTGAGAACTCGAGACTTGCGTGAATTTACACAACTCAAGCTAACAGATGAATTATGTTGTTCAATATTTTTTTGATGTATCGGTTTCAAGACAATTTTTATATTGGAATTCTTCTCGTCTTTATGGAGAAAAATACCATCGAGCCGATATGATCTTAGTTCTCATTCTTCTAGAATTGAAAGTGCATTTTGACTGGCTCACCTACGCTGGATAACAACAACATGTCCATCGTGTCTAACTTCAGATTAGAATTACCAGAAATCACGTGGTTCGGAAAGCGTACGGCTGGACACATTCGGGGAGTACTCGTTTCCACCAAGTGTACATCGGGACAGTAAAGCACTGGGATTTCAGCGTCTACAATCCGTGAGCGCTGTTGCTCTATCCCACAAATACACCAACGCCGCACATGTTTAGCAAGTTTCTCTGTATAATTGCATTGCATCAAGTGCACAAATTTCGTCGCTATCGACATTATATTGTCGTAACATTTCGGTAATTGCGGAAGTTAGAACTGCATTCTCAATAAAAATAGTGCTAAATGGAATGGCAATAGCAATGCACAATTGCTCACGCTCCGAAAATTTTTTTGAACTCTAGATTCGCGTAACCTTGGAATAACGGTAACAAAATAAAATATATACATCAAACACAACAATATCATCAATAATAACAAAAAACATACCTTTAGAGAATCGTAATGCACAATTGCCCACACTCCTCAAAATTGATTGGAATTTCGAATTTGGGACAATCGAAATAACGCTAACAATAGAATACATACAACAAACACAACAATGAAGAGAATCATAACAAAAAAATTTTGCAACTATTTCGACATGGGTAACGCCTCCCACTAATTCACGTCAAAACATGTGCTTGTAGAACGCGCAATTACTCACACCCTTCAGCGAGTAATTTAATTCGCTTTTAATATAGAGAATCTTACAAGAATGCCATTTTGCAATCGAAAATAGTATTAGCAAATGGAGATAATGCTTCCTATGAACCATAACAAAGATACAACCGTGACCAGAAATGCCGCTCTTGGAGTTGCTCTATGCTGAAATGACGATATCCGCGAAGGTCTTTCTTCGCGAATTATTCAAGCACAATAGGCAAGCTGAATCCCATGTCACATTACTTACAGGGCTAATCAAGATTGTTATAAATATTCACACTCGAGATAGTGATGAGAACACATCTACTACATTTGTCGTAATTTTGAATGACGCTGCACAAACACCTCTTGAACCAGTTTCTCTAGATATTGAAATATTCAGCAAAACAGCTACTAACGAATTGTACTCGTTATGCTAGACAATCCAGCAGAATTATATTTTTTTTCGCGAACAATCTACAAGAAATGACGTGAATTACGAAAGTCGGCATTCATGATTTATCGAGATAAAAGGAGGTTAGTTCGTGACAAAAATGATGGCTAACATGTGTACGATTAACCCCGGATGCACTTATTCTTCCACCGCACCATCTTAATCATTGCATTCCTACCGCGGAGTAGCACCAATCACCATCTCAATTGTGCACGCTATTGCCAGATTGTTAGGAGAAATACCGCGATCATCCACTATGTAGCTCAATATATAATTCCTTGGAACCTACATATGACATTTGCATACAGCCTGTACCAGAAATTTTTGATATTTTGTCGAACAATTCAGTTAAAGGCAGCAAGGATCGACGATGGAGATTCTTTAGGGTGTTAATTCCATCAACCACTCTTATTTGCTATTTGCTACGAGTATGCAGCAGTCGCTATATCACAGTTAAGGACGCATTCGAATAATCGAAGCTATTCTGAGCGGAGGCAGACGGTTCGAATCATGCATATGAAATCAGATACGAGAGTATTATACCATTCATTGTCGATGGACAAAATATCGAAATCGTTATGACAAACGATGTTCTCCATAATTTCAATTGCAGGTAGCTTGGTTATATCTAGAGAAGCATAAATTGGCGTATTTGCTGAACCACGCAGAAAAAATATCGTTTCCATATTCAATTATGGAATATGCAAAGGGATCACTCTCCCTATGTTTTTTGCAATGTTTATCAACAGTGACGGATCGAATTCGGTAGGAGTCTTATCTGAGGATCAAGATCGAAGTTTACTGGTCTTTTCATTCTGAAAGCACTGATGTAGTACCACTGTTTTAACATTACAGCGACAATGTAAGCCTCAAAAATGATTTCAAGCGCGTGCATCAACTATGCATATTCGATAGGGGATGAAGAAATCCTCGGTATATGTGTGGCTACGAAGGGATCGGATGAATGTGTCCATAACATGGTAATCTTGCCTGCTTATCTGCAGTCCTTTATCCAAAGCGATAGTGAAACTATGGAACTTCCGGCGCCAGCAACGCCTGCAGCTTCGAATTCATCACAATCAATTGGAACGGGTGCATTTTTCTGTATTGGATGATAGATGTGGGGAATGTTGTTTGTGGACTCATAATGCGGAGTGGCGCTTAGCCGATGAGCACGGAACATGTCTTGACAAATGTAGCGCTAAATACGCAAAAAGCATTCGAGAAGCGCCCAATCCCTTTGAATAATCTGATGACCGAGGACGCATGGTCACACTACTCATGGATTTTCCATCTTTTGTCAGTAACATTTCCGAAGATTTCTGAGGGGTGCGAGCAATTGCGCATTCGACAAACAGCTGCTTCATGTAGCGTGAAACCACGATATTGTCGGGCTCTCCTTCCCGAGCAATAAATAGCTGAGGGCAGTGTGTCGGACAGAGAGCCTGAAACTTAGTTCAATTGTGCATGCGATTCTCAAGGGAGGGGGGGGGGAGGACGCCGATAACTGGTCATCGAGCTTCTACAAAATCATAGACAGAATTCCGTACGCCCTACAAATTCAAATGAACTTGCAGGTGCATACGCTAATAAATCAGCAGTGCTCTTGCGAATGACAAAATACGAGGAACGTATCGCAGACAACGAGTTCATCTGCGAGAATTCATTCAATAATGGAACGAAGCTAAAACAGAATTTCTTAGAGAATGGTGTCAACATCAATGACTCCTACAAAGCTTGTTATGGAAACATGGAGGTCAGCAGTGGAATTGTGCACGCTATTCCCAGACAGGCCGAAGCGATAGTCAGTTGTCGATGTCTTGGATATTCAGAAGGAGATACCTCAATAGCAGATGCAAAAAGGTTTCCAGTCATTCATCCATGATGATGTTGAAACTATCAACCACTCAGCATCGGCAATACCTGCATCTCTCAATTAATCAATTGATTCGAATGTCTGCTCCCTTCTCCATTTTACAATCGAATATAAAAATGAAGAAATTTGTGAACTAAATGTGAAATGAGCTGCTCAGCCCGATAGGACGGTGCATGTCTGAAGAGTGTGAGCAATTGCGCATTCTACAAACAGCTGTTTTATGTAGCGTGAAACCACGATATTTTCGGGCTCTTCTTCCCGAGCAATGAATAGCTGAGGGCAGTGTGTCGGACAGAGAGCCTGAAACTTAGTTCAATTGTGCATGCGATTCTCAAGGGAGCGGGGGGGGGGGAGGGGGGACGCCGATAACTGGTCGTCGAGCTGCTACAAAATCATAGACAGAATTCCGTACGCCCTACAAATTCAAATGAACTTGCAGGTGCATACGCTAATGAATCAGCTGTGCTCTTGCGAATGAGACCGCATCGCAGACAAGAGTTATCTAACTTACAGTAGATTAACACCATTGCATAGGGTACAATGTTAGTGTTGGTGATTAACTATGAGTTATAGCCTCTTGTGTTACAGCAGGCCACTGTTTCGGTTCTGTCATGTTCTTATTCACACTCAAATATACACAGATGCTAAACACTGGCGATTTTACAATCAATGTTAGAAATTTTACGAAAGTGAGATCCTTACACTTCAATGATAAGACTCAATGTATTCCTCTCATCAATAACAATCTATCGTTGGAAACCACTTGTTTGCCGTAGGTTTAAGAAAATTCACTCTAGACTTGAACACTGCAAATCTGTGGGTGGCGGTTTGGAGGCTGGCTCACAGCCCATCTAAATAATATTGTAAATATTACAATTTCTGCGAAATGTGCCAGTGGGCTATCACTTACGGATCTAGCCAAGAGTTTATCTGCAAGGCTTCATGTGAAAGGTAGAGTATACGATTTCGGTTGCAAGATGGAGTTAATTGGAGGGGTACAGGTAATTAAACCTCAAAAAAATGTATACGTATTTTCATGAATAGAATTAAGAGTATGAGAGAGTTTGCATCATCGCAATGCATAACACAGGTCACCCTCGATCAATTTTCATATTTCTACCTTGAATGATGAAGTCGGATGATACAATTACCTTGACAGTCATTGCACACGATCATTAAGTTACATTTCGATGACAGAGAGTTTACATGTCCTATTCGATACATGCATCGTCTTCACAGCTGCAGCCTTTTATTAGACATTTTTGCCCAACAGAGTATATATTAAAGCAGTTCAAAGAAAGGGACAAATCATCAAGAAAAATCTTCATCGCTAATCGAGGTAAGATCGAATCATCGAGCGCGAAAGAAAGGGAAGCAAGCGTGGCGATCCCGAAACTAGACCCTAAAGGAATGTAACGGGCAGATACCAAGGAGAGCAGAGCGTCGGGAGAATAATGGAGAGATGCGCGAATTGCTTTCCAGAGAATATTAGCAACGATCGAAACTCACGCAAGAATGAATGGAGATATTCATGATTATGGGAACAATCGCTGCAGCGAAGAGAGTGAACATTTGAAAACTTCTGTAATAAATACAGCCAAAGTCTCTGAAAATGATGTGGTTCACATAAGAGACGGGACCAACAAAGGAGTCAACAGCAAATGCGATATATGAAACTGGAATATAGGAGCAAGCAACTTCTCATCTTAAACATAGAAATTGAATGGAGGAATGACGAATTTTGGAATATCATTGTGGAGAGAGGTACGGGTGGCACTGTTCAGAACCGGTTCAAGAGATATTCCCTTCACCAAAGTTCCAAGGACGATATGTTCAAAATTGTTGATTTGATGTTAGAGAATCACAAAATTCTGAAGAGCAATATAATTGATGATGATGGTTTGACATTTGCACACTGCTTTTGCAAAAAAAAAGTGTGAAAATTGACAAGAATATGATACTTATCAAGCGACCGTGTCCTTAATAATTGAAGAAACATGAAAGCATGCAGAGCGAAAGAAAAGAAAGGAAGTGGGAAAATCGAATTTAGACACAGATGAACGAAAAATGTTTCGACGAGAGCAGAGCGTCGGGAGAATAATGGAGAGAGATGCGCGAATTGCTTTCCAGATAATATTGACAACGATCAAAACTCACGCAAGAATGAATGGAGATATTCATGATTATGGGAACGATCGCTGCAGCGAAGAGAGTGAACATTTGAAAACTTCTGTAATAAATACAGCCAAAGTCTCTGAAAATGATGTGGTTCACATAAGAGATGGGACCAACAAAGGAGTCAACAGCAAATGCGATATATGAAACTGGAATATAGGAGCAAGCAACTTCTCATCTTGAACATAGAAATTGAATGGAGGAATGACGAATTTTGGAATATCATTGTGGAGAGAGGTACGGGTGGCACTGTTCAGAACCGGTTCAAGAGATCATCCCTTCACCAAAGTTCCAAGGACGATATGTTCAAAATTGTTGATTTGATGTTAGAGAATCACAAAATTCTGAAGAGCAATATAATTGATGATGATGGTTTGACATTTGCACACTGCTTTTGCAAAAAAAAAGTGTGAAAATTGACAAGAATATGATACTTATCAAGCGACCGTGTCCTTAATAATTGAAGAAACATGAAAGCATGCAGAGCGAAAGAAAAGAAAGGAAGTGGGAAAATCGAATTTAGACACAGATGAACGAAAAATGTTTCGACGAGAGCAGAGCGTCGGGAGAATAATGGAGAGAGATGCGCGAATTGCTTTCCAGATAATATTGACAACGATCAAAACTCACGCAAGAATGAATGGAGATATTCATGATTATGGGAACAATCGCTGCAGCGAAGAGAGTGAACATTTGAAAACTTCTGTAATAAATACAGCCAAAGTCTCTGAAAATGATGTGGTTCACATAAGAGATGGGACCAACAAAGGAGTCAACAGCAAATGCGATATATGAAACTGGAATATAGGAGCAAGCAACTTCTCATCTTAAACATAGAAATTGAATGGAGGAATGACGAATTTTGGAATATCATTGTGGAGAGAGGTACGGGTGGCACTGTTCAGAACCGGTTCAAGAGATCATCCCTTCACCAAAGTTCCAAGGACGATATGTTCAAAATTGTTGATTTGATGTTAGAGAATCACAAAATTCTGAAGAGCAATATAATTGATGATGATGGTTTGACATTTGCACACTGCTTTTGCAAAAAAAAAGTGTGAAAATTGACAAGAATATGATACTTATCAAGCGACCGTGTCCTTAATAATTGAAGAAACATGAAAGCATGCAGAGCGAAAGAAAAGAAAGAATGGAAAATGTTTCGACGACAGCAGAGCGTCGGGAGAATAATGGAGAGAGATGCGCGAATTTCTTTACAGAGAATATTGGCAACGATCAAAACTCACGCAAGAATGAATGGAGATATTCATGATTATGGGAACAATCGCTGCAGCGAAGAAAGTGAACATTGGAAAATTTGAGTTATACATACGCCGAAACTCTCAAAATGATTGAATCTCTATGTGCGACACGGAAACAACAGAGAAAATGAGAGGAAATATAAGATACAAGACTCAACCAGAGGAAATACAAAGTTAAGAGTTTTCATGGAGAAATGGAGAAATTTTTCAACTCATTGTTGAGAGAGGTGCAGTTTATGAGGTTTAGACATCCTCCGCGTAAAATGAGGAACGGGCTGGAATGAATCAACAGCGTCAAAGGAAATCTGCGTAGAGAAAACCGGGTGAAACAAAGGATTACTGTAACTCCGTAGTCAAGGAATAATTAGCAAATTCGAGTTGGGTATTACTTTTGTTGAGCAAACTTCTATGACTCCATTATCGTCCGCGCATTCTCCTGACGCACTCACAATTAATCCCTTCAATGTCGAAAGCGGATGTATGAGTCCAAAATGCATCGCTGAAGGCAGACTATACGCTTTTATTGAATAAATCCAGCTAAAGAAAAAACATCGGTGACTCTGCATGGCACAAAATGGATCACGCTAACTGAGATACAGTACCGTCCAGAAATTCCTGAACGGTGGTATGAAATCTTCTCTTGCAAAAACATCGGCTGCTCGAGCCCAGATTAATGTGGAGATCTTTTGAAAAAAGCATCTCAAAGATGAGGAAAAATGATAACTTTTCATGGTTTTTGCTTTTCCTCTCAGGAATTTTCGCACGGTACTGTATATACAGCAACGTATTCAGAATATAATATCCCTGGACAAGCATACTACATCCTACCATTATAACTCATCATGCTTTCAAGTTACTCATCATCCAACCTGAAAGCGATATCATGAGAACCGAAGATGCCTGAAAAGTGTGAGCGATTGTGTATTTTACAAGCAACTGTTGGTGGTATTGCACCGTGAAATTGTATCATAAAAATCCCAGCTCCCTCCTCTGCAAATTGATTTTTCTCAATACAATTGCAAAATACCAAAATAAACGCGATCTCGCCATGCCTCTGTTAGTATCTGATTGGATATACATGCCGTATGCTTCGTATTGGTTGTTAAACCGCAACAGATACTCTCCACAGAGTTATTTCAGACTCGGGGGATGTGCATAAACCACGTGACTCAATTTCTAGTCATTTTTACCCTCCACCCAACCCCCCCCCCCCTTACCCTTGGGGACCGATTCCCGTATCTTCATGAAATGGTCGGTAGACCAAAACGAGACACCCCCCCCCCCCAAATGGTTACGAGGTTTATGCACACTCCCCTGTCTTGATCGGGTAGGACTCCACGCTAAAAGTTATCGCCACTTGAACGCCAGTGAGTTACTGGCACGATACACACGCACTGACACGCGCGCGCACGTATAATCCAAGGCGAATGACAGGTAAACCCACGGTTACTACGCATGACAAAGTCTTGGAGATCAATAAATGACCGATTCAAATCAACGTCGAGGGAAATGGAAGCCCGCTTTCAAATGAGGGTTATTTCGATGGCAGTAATAGCCACCTTCCCGATATTGCCGAACATTTTCAGAGAGGTTTGGAAAGGATACCATTTTGCTTACGATACATCTACACTTTGGGAGCAAGACTGATTGTAGAACGCGCGTCATCGCGAATTTGTCTATACGATTTTGCCCCGTGTTTTCTTGCGGTCAAGTCTTGACTATGAGTTCGAACACACGACCTTCGGCGTTCTAATGCCTTAACCAACTCGTTTGCAGTCAACGGGTCATCTTCGAGTGTACACAATGATACGTTATGAAATACTTGAGAGATTGTTATTGTAGTTATTCAAACTTCCTTCATCATTCAGACGTGTTCACGACAGTTAAGAACTGACTTCTGGCACTTACATCTCGTATGAAAAAATGCTGATAGTATCATTTCCAATAAGTAACTCTTACTACTCTGTAAATTTATTATGGAGATGTATTAACAATGAACGGAGTAAGGCAGTGCTATGCTCTGTTGCTACCATTCAACTGCGGAGCAGATTTGGTGGGGTTACCAAGTATGTCGTGTTCCCGACTTTCACAGCAACGCAGATTGTCGATATTACATTTAAATCAAGTACGGCATTTTCGCGCGATTCACCTACAACTCTCACGATTGGTGACTCATTTTCCATGAATGAATGCTCCACATTCAATACTTGACATACAACAAAAGATCGTCCATCAGCAGCATCGAGGATAAACTGAGTAGTTCTGATGTACTCTCCATTATAAGTTTTACTATAAGAATTGTCTGACCTCACAGCGTGACTTCTACTTGTACCGTACTGGCACCCATGTTTGACAATTTTAAAGTACACGCGGCCTAGATCAGACAAATGAAGACGGCGTATGTGGTTCTCTGACGGCTCTCTATTTACACCAAAAAATCTCGTATCGCCTAGTTTAAAGGTATTACGAGCTCTTTTGCATTCCAGATATTCAACAAACGCTGGAACTACGGAATTCTCCATAGCGAAAACATGTTTTTTAAGTATCAAAGAGCTTTGGATCAACGAGATGAAGCGACATAACTGGTTTATCACACCAATCGGAGAATAAATTCTCTTCTTAAGCACTCCATTGTTGCTCTCGAAACAATAGCCGGAGTGCGCCCATAGCGGGCCCCAGTTGATCACACTTTGTGCTACATGGATGAGTTGGTGAACATTAAAAGTCATGAATGACGCACCGTACATTTGTTCAGTTCTAATAACAAAACTATTCAATAATTCATGAGCTACCTCAACATTTGCTCGAGTTATATTGGTTCCCAATAATATATGAATGGCCTTTACTAATAGTGCCCAATGTGAGCATATACAGTTCAATGAATTGATTTGACTGATTACTGGTAAAGAATAATAAAGGAGCCAATTTTCCCATTCCTTAGACTTCCAGTATTTCCTATCATGAATTGATCTCGCTAATCGTTGCACAGCAGTCGGGACTTTGATAGATGATATTATGGAATCCATCCGTTCTCTCTCAGCTGGTGTCATCATTTTCAACCACCTTTCCATGAACTGTTTCGCCACACCGAGACACAGAAAATGCATGTAGTCGGGAACGAATCCTCTCACAATATCAAAAAATCGTAGGCCCAGTAGTCGAGATGTGCGGTTGACGCCATAAACGACTTTACCGGTATCATGACTTTCTCGTAAATCTCGAATGAAACTCGATTTGTTTCGTTCACGAATCTCATCATCCAGTACGAGATACTTGTAAGCCCCTCTGCGCCCTGATTCAACATATGTACCAGGAATGTAACACCAATTACATGAATATATACCACCACACTGCTTCACGCCTTGCATGGGAGCGCGAGCAATCGAGTCCACGCAGCAACACAAAGCAAACAATTTTATATTGTGATTCACACCATTAATTTTGCACTCGACTCCATTATCCTCAAGATCATTCATTGACTGGACAAAAATATTCAAGTATATATTCATATCCGGTTTATCTTTACCGAACCAGATGGCACATGTTACGGGATTCGAGACGCGAACGGTGCATGGAAGTTCGTTTATCACCAATTGGATAGGCCATATCGAGCTTTTCGATGATTTAAAAACTGGAACGCCATCTGTATTAAATATACATGTCGCATAATTATTCCTTAAATCCACGGGGAGAGAATTTACGAACTGTTGGTATAACATCCCATCAGTGATATCGGTGTAAACGCCTGGGTTTCCCACTTTGTGTGTTGTTTCATGGTAATGGTCCCAGTTGCTTTCCAGGAGATTCGCAATCTCGGCCCGAACATCAAGGGTCACGAAAAAATCCCTATAAGTTGGATGTCTCACATTGATAACTTTATGACAATGCTGGCACGTCAGGGTTTTCGTTGCCTTTTGAAATTCGGAAATGTACTTCTTACATGTAGGACAGCAAGCGTGATATCTGATCCCGTCTGTGTTACGAAATAACTTATCAATCAAATAACGGGTCGAGGGTAGAAAGTTCAATCCGAAGAAAATATTGATTAATTTCAATAAATCGGCAAAAGCTTCCTGGGATAAATTATACGCAAGAACAAACGTGAGCACCGCCAGTAAAATTTCGACTTTGCTTACAGTACCGTTCGTCGGAACTCTCTCATTATTTTCCTCTTGCCTCATGTAATCTCGGAGCTTTCTGAAGTTGCCTTGGTTTTCCTCCTCGTCTTCGTCTTCGGTCTCTTCATCGCTTGTGTCGGGACCTTGGAGGACTCGTCTATGAGCGTCTCTGAACCAGATGTTCTGAAACGAGAATAATGATTCGGCAATGATGAGTTCATGCCCATCTTGGAAAATCAATCCTTTCATTGACTCAACTTTGTACATAAAGGAAGAATTTCATAAACAGCATAACGTGAGCAGATCGAGCGCTAAAGGCTGGCAACTAAACTAGTCAACTAGTATGATCATTCATACTCAAATAAACTAGTAAACTAATATAATAATTCAGGCTGTATTCGATTAATTGTTAATGAGAGACAATGACATTCACAGGACAGGTGAATGAACCATACAAAAATGACAATTTCGAACTGAGGTTTTCTTAGGTCTGGTACATTTACCTCCTACACTGGGATCCAAAGAATAATTACTCAAACTTTTACCATTTTTGACTCGTAAAATGAAATCTATACACAGCAAAGAGGCTTTCTTAAAATAGCTACATTTTTTGGAACAGTTTTTTCTCAAACTGAGAAACAAAATGGACCAATTTTCATCACAGTGAGAAATCGATTCTCTCTGCGATAAATCGTTCATCTTAATGAAAAATCATCCTCTGTAAATGAGAAAACAATTTTCCCAGAGTATTATAACGAGTCAATTTTCGAAATTGAGAAGAAGTTTTTCTTAAAGTGATTAAAATAAAAATCTCATCCTTATCTCATCTTTATCAATATAACAGCCTATTATGTTACTGTAGTATGTGAGCTATTTACATCGCGGGTTCAGTGTCAGTCTTTTCATCGGGTAAAGTAACGAATATGAGTAGTAAAGAGCCGGTTTGAGGAATTATGATGAGAATTATTGTGTTGTATGTTTCTCAAACTCGGGGAATTGTCACGTGCATCCCCTCAGATACTCGAATACCAAACATTCCTCCCGTCGAACGGATTTTTCAGCATTGGACTCGCTATAATTGTCGATTAAACTATCAGATATCTGCAGCATGTTGCAAATATATACTGGTCAATTTCTTGCGTGGTAGACTGATTCGTGTTCTTATGCTTCGAAATGATTGTCGTCAAAAATGCTGGACATTCTGTAAGAAAAGCAGCATAAGGGCTCGCATCATGTATGTCGTCGATGATGAGAGCCAAGTGTTGATGAACCAAGATAATGTTTCGATCAGGTCAACTGGCATTATGCTTTAGTTCTCTATGTTTTGAATTTTATCCGGGCTAAAACGAAGGTCAATATGATCCATCAAGGTTAGTTTTACCAAAATTTTACAGTAAAATAAACACCCGACTAAAAATGATCAATACACGACCGAGCATGGCCGAGCTTTACAAGAAAACTGTATAAGACATGTGTTCTTACGGAGGCATGGAAGCTCGCGCCGACTTGATTTCTGAATTCTCGTGGTCAATGCAGAAAGTTCTCTGAAAATATTTTACCACTCAATTTCAGCACTGAAGCCACCGCGCCCTCGTAGATAAGGTCCTTGCCTCCATCGCAGGAGGCTGGGGTTCGAATATCGGCCGGGACCAATGTGAATTTTCTCCGTTTAAACGCATGTTAACCGCGCCGAGCGCTTTTCGCGCTCTTTCCGAATGGAGTTTTCATTTCCCAGGAAACTTGTGAGGACCTTTCTTGTGGGAAATTCCACGATCTACATCTTTGATCCGATGAATCTTTCCCGGGAAATGCATATAACTCGAGATATTTGCCAAAAACCTCAATTTTGCACACAAAATTTTTAATAACAAAAAAAGTTACCAAAATTTGGAAAAGCGACCTCAAAAAATCGACTCAGCACATCGAAATACGTAGGAAACCGTGAAGATTTTCCAGGGCAAATGAAGTGCATACGGGAGTATCGGTGGGCGCCCAGACTATTACTATATTAAATGTATGTCGTGGTTGGCTCAAGATAATGCAACACGGTTTGCACCAATCAAAAGATTTAGAATGAACCCATCGAGAACGAACTTTAAAACTGTTGTTCAGCCCCTTCAGGCCTTGATCAGGCAAAATTTGGAAAAATGAGGCTAATCTGATTATCTCAAAATAGTATATTTCGATGAAAGGGTGGAAGACCTTTTTTTCACGTCCAAGTGTTGCGTTTCCTATTTGAGCCGTAGGCGAAGGTTGGAATCAACACGAGAATGCGAAATAGTATATTATGATACGAGGGCGCAAACGATGGTTTTCGCACTTCGAGTGACTTTTTTAGGTCCGAGACGCAGGCGAGGGTCTAAATAGTCACGAGAAAGCGAAAACCATTGCGCCCGAGTGTCATACTATGGTTTTTGATCTTCTGTGAGCAAATGAAAATCGAAAAACAGTGTGCAAATGACTCATTTGCGCACAGACGATCAAAAAATAAGTTTTACACCCGTGTATCGAATACTATGTTTTGACAAACTGTGAGAGAAAGTGGGAAATCAGTGCGGAAAAGTTACTTTCTCGCACAGTGTGTCAAAAAGCAATTTTTTTCAGCAAAATTCGATTTATCATGCAAAATTGCACGAATCTTGTGATGTATGTAGTTCGAAGTTGTTTTATACTGTATCATGCGTTTTTTGTACAATTTTCAGATTTTTCATCATCAGACCCGTCAGAAAATAGAGAACTCTGCGCATGCGCGTGGTTTGCCGAATTTCAAAGTAGATCCAATCAAAAGCAGAGAAAATTTTCGTCAAGATGACCTTTTGCGGGACTTCATTCGACCGACTGGAACTGAAGATACACGATCCTGTAGATATCAAGATGACTGACAGAATGGATGCAAGAGCAAGTCTCAAGGCTTTGGCTCACGATAGATAGGTCATCTTGCTCTGGTCATCCTTCTTTTTCAATCAAGTTGCCGTAGTTACTGACTGGGAACATGAAATTGACTTTTGCGAGAGGTCATCTTGGAGGAAATTTTCTCACATTTCGATTGGGAATACTTAGAAATTCGGCACAGGCTTGGCATGAAAAAAATTTTAATATGGCGGACGGATGCCACCCGCCCCTCTCACTCCTCCCCGCTGCCGACGAAGATCTGGGCAACGCGAAACCGTCTGCTCGCCGCATGCATGGCTTTGTTGACACTCGCGATTAGCCGTATAACCACGTATATCAGAGTTTCTATAAATTTTACATTACACGCTTTTTTTGGATTCGCACAAAAAATAGCACAGCAGAAACGTGAAAGTGAAGAGAAACAGAAAGCTCGACAGTATATATATTGTAGATAACTAACCTAAATCAGCTTCAAGCTCAGCTTTGCTTTTGCATGACTGTGCTGTATCCTCAAATTCGAGTGAAAAGGTCAAAAGTGAATGAGTTGCAATAATTTTGTTAGTGGCTTGGGTGGATTTTCTAGCAGCATACTGAAGAGATGAACGTTTGTGGTTAACGTGAAAACTTCGCACAGGTTTAGGGTCGAAGAAAAACAACGATTCTTTTTAACTGCCCTCAAACTTTGGCATTTTTACGAATTTGCTCAGCTTGTCACGACTGTAACTCCTATGAAAAGTATAGTAATCGACTTTTACTAGTGGTCAAATTGTAGGTTTTTGCAAGACCTTAAAAATGACTATTTGTAAAAGTTAATTATCACGTGTCTAGTAGGAGCTACATAACTTCGAAGCAAGCTCAAAAATCGCTAAAATTTGCTCTCAACAAATAGGCCACGGAAATTGCTAGGCTGGATAATCGACCTTGAAAATTCATTTCCCCAAAAGTACTAGTTCTACCGAGGAAAATGCACCGAAGTACGCTCGAAAAGGTTGAGTATAGTAGGAGCTATAATTTTCTCAAAATAGGCTCAAAAGGGGCTGAAATTGGACCTTTTGTAGGCCTCCGAAAAAATCAAAAAGAATTTTTTCGTACCATACCAACATAGTACTAACCGAAAAAATTTCTTTGGGATTTCTTCTAGACCCCCCTGGTGCAGGCATTCGGTGAAATGCTTCGAAATGGCCCTCATACATAACATTGTGTGATCAAGGTATGCACATTAATCGAGCCCAAACATAAGAAAAAAATAGTAATATATATATATACACACATATACACGGGTATAAAATTGCCAATATTATTCTATTGACGTTTTTTTGAGCTTCATGATTCTTCCTCAACAAAAAGACTCGAATCAATTGACCTTAATGATCTTTATATAAAACGTTCGTCAAGACAAGACGCATCAACAAAACACATCAATGATTAGTGAAGGAACAGTCTTGAGAATTGTTGTATTCTTACGTGCGTTAAGTCTATGCGATCATGGTAACTGACCGATCTCTCTGTTATTGGAAGATTAAATAATCGATTGAATAATCACTATTTCTCCCTTTTTGCTACATATTTTGGAGTAAGAAAGTGTCACGAGGTTGATTCTCATTTTTTTTGGAAGACACTTGATCGCCTACAAGATTCATTCAATCGATCTCTCGATCACATGGACCCCACTAAAAGACTCCCACGCAGACCAATTCACGGAAATGCGCGATTCTCGATCGATTCGATTTTCATAACGCCACATGCAAGAACACTTATATTTCGTGCTATTAGGTCCCGCTCTATAGTGAGAAATAAAAATATTGCTAATTTCTTACGGAAGCAAGCCTGTACAAGCTGTATTTGCTGACCTAAGGTGAGATTAATGTCGCGATATCGACCAATCATACATAGAATGGCACCATGTATTTACACCTAATCGGACAAATTGTTTATGAAGTATCAATATAGTGAATATAATTTTCATCATTATGACCTAAAATAGCCGTTCGCAGATGCGGTTTTAGGGTTTTAACGAGGACAAACATTATTTCCCTGTGCTCGCAAATCCATGCATTTCGAGCGCGGAGGACGTATTTCCCTCGCTCCGCTCGGGAAATACACTGTCCTAGCGCCAGAAGTTGGCGTATACGCGCTCAGGGCAATAATGTACTGTTCTACACATTTATTATTCGTTTCTGGGGATCGTATGACCTCGCTCTTCCATCACTGGTCGTACCTCGCCATGAATATCTTAAATATCTCAGGTTACACTAAAAATTTCTTCAATATCAGTATAGGTATTATCATGACTTAGCTGATTCAATTGATGTAGCGTGTCCTGTTACAGCACTATTCTGTAGTTGTGACGAGACTCTGGGACATTTGCCTGCTAGGAGAAGTAACTTCATTTCATCGCTCATTCGACGTCGAGAAGATTAATGTAGATGTTACAAATTTTTATTCTTTATACATATATAGATAACTATATATTCGGTGACTGTAATAATGTCTTATGATTGTAGCTCCACCGCACAAAATAGGTGGCGGCTTTGCTCTCAACACGCACAGCTTGTTTCTTGAATCATGTGACTGATCAAGTAAAAACTCATAGTAAAAAACAATGATAATTGGTTATCATCTGATTCAATGGCACAATACATATCGTGGTCTGTATAGAGATTCAGTGCCAACATCACCTGAAACAAAGAAGAACTACTTCATTCATAACACCGACACAATAGAAACTTTCTTCGGGCTTCTAAATTCATTTTTTTCACTTCTAGTGAGTTCTAGTTGTTCAAAATGAGACGTATCTTAGCTGATTCTAAAGATTTTGGGACAAACTTTGAAGTGAGTTAGAACACGTTGGAAAATATTGGGATAGGCCAGAGTTGCTGAGAAAATGGCTTAAGGGGAAAGTTGAGTATCTTTGCTCTACGTTTTCCTACGCATTTTCACCCGCGAATACCATGACATTATTCTTGGCGGCGTAGGATGCGTTTGAAAATATTGACAAGCTGATTTTTCGAGTTATCATCACCAAATTTATACCGATTTTGCGATAAATCTTAAAAAGCTGACAAAACTGATTAGAAACATCCTTCTGAAGCTCGCACAGGTGCATTTTCTTGGTTCCTATAGATACTTCGAGGAAAGATTATCTGAAATAGCCTGAAAGAAGGCGTTTGAACACTTTTCGAGGTGAAGTCAAGCTTGCCTGCAATGAAGAAAATTTCGACTTCTTTCGTCTTTCGTCTAACGTAATCCTGAAACTATACAAATAGCCCCCTAAAATAGCCCCAATATGATATATTCAGTATCGCATGTTTTTATTCACTTCCCATCGAAGCGGAACACCACTGAAGTGCTCACATACGCTTGGGATGAAAAATAATGTAAACATAGATGATCGAATTGTAATAATGTAAGCCGTATTGTTTGATACGACCAAGGTATTGGCCTCCGGGACTTTTGATGTCGTATCGTGGTAATGAAGTGAGACACTTGGTAAATTTAGAGGCCTGCAGTGTACAAGTACTCGAGTTTTGACTCTTTACGAAGAGACTTGAGCTTTTTCAGAAAATTTTGGAACTGCTTCTTTTTGAAGAATGCATGTATATTTGATTTATCTATTTTCAGGCGATTGCAGATAATCTTCGCTCAATGTATAAATGGTTGCGGGAGAAATGCGCCCTCAAGAGCTTCAAGAGGATATTTCTGGTCGATTTCGCGAGCATTCCGAGCTTTAGCGAACATTTCGAGCTTTATTTGCAAAATCGGTAGAATTTCCATAATAGTCACTATTGAAAAATTTATCTTGTCGATAGTTTCGAATGCGGCCTACTATTTTGGAAATACTGCTCTCCTTCTCTGCAGGTCAAAACATGTAGAAAATTATAGTTCTGATATATCCGTGGTCCAGTACAAGGGGATACCTACAGATCAAACAGTTTGCAAAATTATCAAAAGCGTTACAATTTCTGGTTTAAGGGGGATCAATGTTCTGCGGTTACAGACAAATCGTTGCATGCACGTGCTAAACTCAGGTTTGATTTGGTTTTCACGCCGGAAAATACGCTATAGAATCATTTACTCTGACCGGAATTTTTTGTTGTCTAGTGTAATAACAAACAACACGAGAAAATAAAAGGTGGGTAAATTGGAGCGGCCACTACATGTTTTGCACCGATCTCAACTATATTCTGGATATCGGAGGCTAAATGAATAAAACATTGGAAAATAAGAGGGAAAGCATGAGTATGGGTTTTTGGAATAAATTTGAATAAATTGATAAGTTCTGAATCAGTGAACAACCGATATGAAAATATCGATGAAAATACAAGAGTTTCCACATGAGTCCAACGATTGTAGGAATGACAATAGGTTTAAAAATCTTGCATTTCATATCATCTCCATACATGACACTTATATTCGCTTATATTCGTTGCGATGATTTTCATCGTACTCTACGCATCGAGGTAAAGAGTGTTAATGTGGCCGTCGTGATCCGCAATATCTCACTTTAGGGGCCTGACCTGCCATGCAGTCAGAGGCCATCTAGCGGCCGATAATGAAAACAAACCACCCTCGGCGGCCAAAAGCACAATTCAATTGTTTATCATTCACAAGCATTCCATAATTCTCGTCAATTACTTCACCTACTTTCGCGAGTTTTGGTCGGATCGATTGTGTTTATGTATTAAGAAATAGCTTCCTAGCTTAATAGAAAGCTCGACGGCTCTTTACTACTACGAAGTCCATCGAATTTGAACATTTAGCAGTCAGAGAGGCAACATCAATACACAGCGTGAGTATGAATATTTAGTAA
Organism: Eretmocerus hayati; assembly: GCA_029851415.1. Classification (NCBI taxonomy): domain Eukaryota; kingdom Metazoa; phylum Arthropoda; class Insecta; order Hymenoptera; family Aphelinidae; genus Eretmocerus; species Eretmocerus hayati. The sequence goes on along the minus strand of CM056742.1, from coordinate 90,079,830 downwards.
TATCTGACCGCATCTAACTCGGCCATACTGTGAAGATTTTGCTAGTGATTATTTAGACATTTTTATGTGTCTACCTCTCATTGTCAAGGATATTTTATTACTGAAACCTCCGACCGCATAGAGGATCTCGATAACCCTTATTTGAATTCATATTACAGCGAGCTCAGTGGTCGAGTGGATAGGATGCCAGCTTCCTAACTGTGTAATCAAGGTTCGATTCCCGGTCAAGGTAAAATTGTTCTTTATCTGACTTAAATTTTTTTCATCTATTTATCTTTTGAATTGATAAAATTATCATATATTGCTCAAAATAGCCAGTGAAAATATACACTACCGATCAAAAGTTTGTGCACTTCAAAGAAAAAAAAAAAAAAAATCGATTTTGCTCACTCGACTGCTCGGATCTCCTTGGTCTAAAATAACTCTACTTGGGCTCGTTCTGTAGCTTTAAGCACTTTGAGAGCTATTCGGTATTTTTTCGGCGCAGCTCAATAGATTCTTGCAAAATCGACCTGAAGCCTTGTAGAATTTCATTAAAATCGGGTCATTACGCGAATCTCCGCAAGTCTGGCCGCTTTAGTAATTTCAGATGATTGGAAAAGCATCTCAAAGTAGAAGTCAAGAGCTTCAAAATCCGTTCTTAGGAGTTATTCTGGATTATTCCTGGTGGGAGCTGTGACTCTTTTTGTAGAGGAAGATTCTTCTCGAAAAAAGGAACAGTTATTGAGAAATTATGAATGGACTCATTTTTTCACTGTTATAAGCATTGATCTTGGTTTCTCTCACCAACAGCACGGAAAAACCTGGAAAAACTGAGAGGAATAAGTACCACCGTGAGCCCTATTTCTTCACCTTTCGTGTCTTTTGATACTCTTCTTCAAGAAAAATCTTCCTTCACAAAAGCAGTCACATCTCGGACCAGAAACGAGCTAGAATAACTGTCAAGGACGGATTCTGAAGCTCTTGACCTCTTTTTTGAGATGCTATTCGAATCATCTCAATCCATCAATTTCGGCCAGACTTGCGGAGATTTGTGTAATGACCCGATTTTTACTACATTTTACAAGGCTGCAGATTGATTCTGCGAGAATTTATTGGGCTGCGCCGAAAAAATACCAAGTGAATCTTGAGAATCTTCAAAAAAGCTACAAAACGAGCGCAAGTAGAGTTGTTTTGGACCAAGGAGATCCGAGCAGTCGAGTGAGCAAAATCGAACTTTTTCATTTTAGGTGCGCACAAACTTTTGACCGGTAGTGTATTTTTTAAACTAAAACTTTGAGTCTTTATCAAGAACCAATCAAAGCTTGAAAATCAACACAAATCAACTCGACTATTGAGTAGAAGGTATTTCTTATCCGTTTTTCATATACCGCGATTACCGTGTGCAAACTTGTAAAAGATTGAGGAAAACGATAAGCTGACCAGCATTCCCAAACATAATTTTACTTCGAAAATTGCCTGAGTCACGGGCCCTGAATGAAAGTTTGTGAGAAAGATTCACTTTTCGAAGCTTTTTCCCCTCGTCAAGATTTCGTCAAATATTCTCGATTATTCAACAAGTTATTGACATATTTATTTGGTCTGATAAAAATATTAGTAAATTTCCAGATCAATTTCACTATTTCTCCTGAACTGAAGGGTTGGTCCAAAGCCCCGCATCGACATGTTTACTACATTTCACTCTCTGAGATTCCTTTCGTCACGTCAAAGTTATAAACCGTTCCGAGTCATTCGAGCTACAGTAACATCATGCGATATCGAAGGAAGCATTTATGAATATCAAAGTTGATGTATTGTCGATCTTTAAGGACGAACATATTCATCACGAAGGACGAAAAATCTAGAATATCTCTATTGAAGCATTATGAATTTCGAGATCGTTTGGTCTCCTCTTTCTTTAGAAATGAGCTAGCCCAGGGGCTGAGATCAAAGATTTTGGCAGTAAAATTATGAGTGCACCCCCTCTCATAACTCGCCCTATATACGCATATAAATACCATACAACACTCTAAAGTAGACTAGGCATGGAAATTGGACAATTTGACTATTTAACTCAATCAAATATGATCTTATTCCTATTTTCAAGATCTACTATTTTCTTCTTTCACAAAGAAAAAGGGGTTTAGTTTTTCATAGTTGGTCAAGATTTAATTCGGGACAGCTCAAATACAAATTTCATTCTCCATTTAGTTATAATTTTTTATTCGTGCTTCGTCGATTGATGAACTTAGAGTTTTATTGAAATCTTGAGAGAAAAAATGCAGAGAATTTCATTGGATAGTCTTTGTGTTGAGCATTATTTTGACAGGGTGTTAATTTTTGTGAAATGATTGAGCAATTCATCTTCATCGAATCCATCAATTTCATCATTTTCTTTGTATCTCCAGTTTCGTCATAATTACACAGGTACTTGCAAAGCATTTTTTAGTTCCTAGCGTGTTCCCAAAAAAGCCCCTGCGACTTCCTGTATGATCCAAAAGAAATCGACATGCATTGAAAATTATCAAATTTAATTCCATGTAAATCAGTTAATCATCAAATCTATAAAACAACGCCTTCAGTTTTTGATCGGTAAAGAATGTATTTCATATGAATTTTTCTCTAAATTCTATGGAAATTATAGTTGATATAACGAGATAAAATCTGTTTTCCAAAATATGCTGATCTATGGAAAGCATAGCAAAATAACCCTCTCATTCGGTTTTCCAAGTTTCTCAGCAAATTTCACGAACCAGATGGTTGGTAATGATAAAATAGTCCCGCTCATAAACACTGTCACGGCGAATGCAACATCATCCGCCCCTTCAAAAAAGCGATATCTTGGACTCTACGCGTTGTAGGGACAAGTCTAAGAAACCATCTTATAGAACAGAAAAATTGCCAACTTTTCAGTTATTGATCATCTCGGAGGTACTAAATTGTGGTCAAAAGTTAGGAATTTCGACAAATTTTCACTTTTATCGATACTCCTGCAGTTTTGTTGCAAATAAAGATACGGCAATTCTGAGAAAAGCATCTCGTACAGCGGGTAAAATTCTGTGAGTAGCCATCTTATGATTATTTTCCACGTGTGAGAACGTATGAGCTGTCAAAATACCCAGAGTAACAGTTTTTCACCGTTTTAGGTGACGCGAGAGGTGACGTTTTTGGTGAGAAAGCACCGTTTCGAGTATCCTGCTCCTCATAGAATTTTTTCCGCTCTGCAAAATGCCGTTTGCAAATTATCGTTCGTTTCTTTGTAACAAAACTGCAGGTGTATCAATAAAAAAGAAAATTTTTGAAAATGTCTAAAGTCTGACCGGTATCTAGTATCTCCGAGATAATCGATAAAAATCATTCACGCTACTGGAAAGTTGGCATTCTTTCTGCTCTTCGATATGCTTTTTTCAAAATCTCGTTTAGGTTCTACGACGCATAGAGTCTGACGTATCGTTAGTTTGGAGGAGGGTGATATTGTTGCCTTCACCGCGGTTCCAGAATTTATGTACTGTAGATTTGAAAACAATTGTAACATTTTCAGTCGTAAAACTGTATGAATAGGAAACACTTCAATGAAACCGCAAAGCTTGTTTTGGGACACTTTTACCTACTTGTGTATCATTTCTATAAGTTTCAAGATATCTTACTAATCCAACAAACATTTCCGAGTTCCGAGAACGTCCCATTTAAACAGTTTAGGATTAACGTGCTAGGAACTTGGAAAGATTTCTTAGGAAATCGTTGCAGAGGCACCGCTCACAAGAGATACACAATATGTGAACGTACAAATACAAACAGTACTGGTCTGAATAAAGAAAAGGTGCTCAAATACATCTGAAAAATTGAATATAGTCGGAGCCATAATTATTCAGAAGTAGATTCAAAGAGGACCTAAAAAGAGCCTTCCATGAACCTCAAAGCGCATGGAGGGTTTAGAAAAAACCTGAAAATAATCTCTTGAACTAATATATCACCAATGAAAATAACTTTTTTTTTATTTCATCCACACATCATGGTGACAGCATTTTGTGAAATACTGTAAAATGGCGTACATATATTTAAACCGACATATATTAGCTTTCATGACTGAAATTTTTCCAACATAGATTAACAGCAACACTACTTGCAAAACCACAAAAAATGATCATATTTCATGAATTGATAGGCGGCACGCAACCATCGCATAGATTGCTGCGCTTCTCGCGTTTACCTTATCCATGATGCATTCTCGAATTCTGTCCCATTCTCCCTTCAACAACACATTATGACATCAATCCATTCGTAAAAACATTCTTGCACTTATCATCGTTTAATAGGCATGAGGTGGAGGAGCGTCGGTTATAATCCTGCATGGGCAAGTGATCCAATATTACAAGCATGGGTCAGCGAAGACCCTGAAGATCCTGAGCGAGGTTTCTGTAGAATATGTATGGTCAGTTTGCTAGGAAGAAGAGATAGCCTCCGTCGGCATGGCCGTGAAGTACACGGATATGGGCGAAACGAGTTAGATCAAACTTCTCATATCGTGAACCAAGCCAGCGATGTACATACAAATAATATTGGTATGCGTACAGGATATATCTACGTCTCAAATGGGATCCTGAAATGATGTTACTATGAATTAATATCCCGTACAGCCTTTTCACCGAGGAACGAGACTCATATTCCAGCAGGATACAGTAATTTACACACGATTAATAACAGTGTCGATTTGCCAATAGGACGCAATGATTTAGTCTCTGCATCGCAAGAAAATGACGCAATTCCATGTATAACAGAGCCGTCTCTCAATTTAGACGTTTCAAATAACAATGAGATTTGCACGCCGATGGCGAATTTTGGTGTAGAATTAAGTGGCTGTACTCATTCATTCAACACCGAGAATGATCAGATTGGTGGCCCCGAAATATCAGGTATTCTGATTGTTATTTTCCGAATGTGCAATCTGGGTATAGCAACCTTGTTCTAATAATACCCTTTCAGGAGAAAGCCAGTTTGATAATGACGGGAGAAGCGTCAACTTACCAGTTGAGCACAATAGATCAACAGCTACAATGCAAGCAGAAGAAATGGTATCGTGTGGTGCAGAATTATTAAGTAGTATAAGCCCTTTAGCTAGAGATGAGCTTTGCACGGTGAGCGGGGTTACTGGCGTAGAATTGAGTGTTCCTACAACTAACCCAATCACTTGCATGTCTGAAATCTTGCCTGAGAATTGTCATGATTGTGATGGACTACCAGGTACTAATTCATCATCATCCACCCATCTAATTAATTCTCTGTCCACGCACGAACAACAACCCTCTCGATACTCAAACACGGAGTCTAGATTCTCCCAAATCACCCCCATGTTGTATTTCGTATCATCTCATATTGATTTTCGAATGTTCTCTCCGTAGTCACACAATCACAGCGTAGTCAGCATGCAGTCTTTGAGATTTCACGAAAGCTATTAAGGAAAATATTCTCAAGAGCTTAATCATTCTTTAATCCTAGTTGGTTTTAATGAAGTCTCCAATCATAAACTTTGCGAATTTCATTGTCATGATGCATGATGATTTTTCTCGTTAGTTTGTCATACTTGCACGATTTTTGCTATACTCTTTCTTCAAATTGTAAAGCTCATTGAGCATGTACTTTGCTCCTACGGTGCGAATGAGTGTGCTTCATACAGCCATAAGCGTACTACCGGTACGGACAATATGTAAGCGCTTTTTTGGTTTCCGCTGGTACAACTAACTCAAACTAAAAACAATTTATCAATTCTGACCAATTCTGTTCCAAAATTTCATCATTCCGACTCACTGAAAGTGAGTAACTGCACATAGGAGCGTATTCCAAGTACAGCCAAAATATTGAGTCAATCCGATCCACGAGACGGCTGTGATGATTGCGATGAGCGGTAATTCACAATCGTGTTAATAAAGGGTACTTAAAGCCAGCCAACACCGAGTTATGAATTAAAGCGACTTCACTCTTTATAATTTCTTCATTACTAACTCACTCCCGAACAGGGAAATTTATCAGCGGTTATGGGCCCGTCATACGGGAAATTTTCGCTTGCATTAGCTCATGTTAGCGAAAACTACAGTATATCGAACTCATGGCCGGTAATACATTTTTCTCTTCGGTAATAAATTAATGATGAGAAATTAATAAAAAATGGAATAAGTTTGTAACCGATTCGTGATTACGAAATCGTATGCTCGTGAAATTGATATGAAGTAATGATCACTGCTTAATGAGAGCCAATCATCTGCATTTGTTGCATCTCGGTCGTTGTAACTTCTGCAAGTACGGTGTTAGAAATTAATCTCCAGAGTCAGTATTCATTATTCTTCGGTGGGATTCTTTCCTCCAAAAATAGTAACTAGCCTCTGAATTAACTGCTATGCGAATATTACTTTTTTCAAACTAAAAACTCTGCAATAATAATTCAATCAAAGTCCCTAGTATAGGATCATTTTCATACTCTCAATAACAAACGGACATAGCACTCAGAACAATCAATACATCAGTATCAAGATAGTGACACTGTTGAGTATTTGAAATGATGAGCTCATCAGAATATTCTCATCCTTGAATAAACAATTCTTTTCTCTTAGCAAATGAAGATACTGCTGAAACAGAAGTCACCGAGACTGAATCATCATGCGACTTTAATATCGATAGACTAAATGCGTGGCGAAGAAGATGGTCCTGGATAGAAGAAGAACCAGTTATTGCCTTGGGCAGAGATGGCGTTTCGCGGAGAACAATGCTGCGATGTTCTGTTTGTAAATCTTTACACAAGCCCCAAACATCGGTGTTGGATGCACATGACAAGACTGTGAGGCACGGTAGAATCTCCGGAGATTTATCCCGGGCAGTCAACTTTGATAGAGAAAAAGTCACAGCAGAGATTGAAATGTGTGCGACGTACATATACAAAGCTTTATCTTTCAATACAGCTGACTTCTTGGGGACTCGCAACAAGGTAATACTTCACGATTCGGAAATAGCAAAGAAAATGGAGCTCCATCGTAGAAAAATGCCTAAGATTGCTCATAACGTTATCATGCCCTGTCATATTAACCTTGTTTCGAATAACGTCAGAGGTAAAAAATATGTTATACAAGCTGACGCATCAACAGACGACCATAATATGGAAATGATTGTCATTGCTCTGAGATATTTTGATAGAGACAAGGGTCAGATTGTCGAAGTCTTATTTGAAGTTTTCTTAGTATATGATGGGGACGAATTTGCAACAGCTGACGCGGATACAGTATCGGACAAAATTGAAGGTAAATTTGTACAGAACAATATCCCTCTAGAAGATTGTTTAGCTCTTGAAACGGATGGAGCTCCCGTGTTTCAAGGCGGAAATAGATCAGTCCTTCAGAGAATACGAGTGCACAATGTCCTGATCGATGGATATACATGCTACTGTCACGTTGTGCATTTGGTTCCTAAGGATTCGATGAATACTCAATTCAAGAATTTTGAAGAAATCCCTCATTTGCTGTACACGTGGTGCAAGAGATCGCCGAAGAAAGACAACAGGCGGCTGGTTCTCCAGCTAAAACTCCACACTGAAGCACTGAAAATGGAGAACCCTACTGTCATTAGATGGTTGTCATTTTTCAAATCGTGGCTCCGAATCACTCGATTGTATAGTATGTTGGAAAAACTAGCAAGAACTGAGAAAAACAACGAGGCTAATGATGAAGCTGTGAAGCTGGATAAATATTTCAGTACGCCTAGTAACAAACCACAGCATTTCTTCTTCCTGCAAGTCTTCTCAAAGTTTTACATCGTTGAAAAGAAGCTGCAGTCAGGAGATGCGCTTCCTGCAGCTGGAAGAAAACTCATTAGAGATCTTTTCATCTACTTATTGGAACTGTACATGTATCGAGCGTACATAATGAGTAGACCGTTGCAAATGGTCAACCCTGCCAGTATAGCCCACATGAAACCAGCAGGGCAATTATCCTTGGATCCACTCGTTCGTCGTTACCTGGAACGTCTCAGCCCTTCTGAGCAGAACACCTTTATGAGAACTAATAGAGAATTTGTCAAAAATCTATGCGTCAGTTTCAGGGCTAAATATGATTTTTCTAAGGATTATCTATTACACTTGCAATTTTTGGAACCAAATTTAGCATTAAATGCGGAATTCCACACTGGTGACTATGTAAATCTGTCATGTGTATATGACAACCTCCCCGGCTTAACCAAAAACAGAGACCAGGCACTAATCTCTCTCATCGATGCAGAATGGCAACGTCTGCCTACGCAATTATTGCCTCAAGAGCTCTTAGGGAAGAGAAAGCCGGTAGACTTTTGGCACGGTCTCTCTTTCGTTCAAGACCAGGACCATCAGTTGATTTATCCCAATCTGAGTGAGTTTGCTCTCAATTGCCTCATACTTCCACATTCAAATGCAAAACCTGAGCGACTTTTCAGTACCATGAATTGGCAATTTGACCCGCACCGAGGTAAGATGTACTTCGAAACCAAGAGAGCTCTTATGCTCACTCACGAGCATGTGAATTACGTCGGAGGGATTGAAAATTTTGAAGTTACAGAGGAAATGATCTTGAATTATGCTAGGCACCTAAACGATCCCGTGAAAGACACCCGGTGCTTCAATGATGAGAATAGGTACATGAACGAAGAGATCAGCGAGAACCTTCGCAAAAGATGCCGAAATGAGAATGAATTCGGCAAAAAACTCGCAAAGAAGCTAAAAAGGATTATAGCATCGGATCAACCTTCTCTCGAATTTGATCTAGGTAATTTGGCCGAAACTGATGATGAATCAGACGACCAAGAGAGTAACAATATAAGCACTTCCATGGATCAGGATGCTACTGCGATTCACGAGGTAGCCGGTCATAATCTTCTGAGCCAATGCTCGTCAGCTCGGAATCAAGCAATGTCTACGTTCGAAAGTCAAAGGTCTGCTGAAGTCAGAATGTATCCGCACCTCTTGCCGAACGGTCTCTTTGCTGATCATGCCTTCTATTTCACGTCAGTACCCATTCTCCCTGTCGGTGCCACCCCAATTTATAAGAACTATAGGGTATGTCGCATCAACAGAGTTAATTGTGGCGGACAGGACACTGAAATTCAGGTTGACTCAACGGACTATCAAACAATGAAACCTGGACTGGAGGAAAGTGGTCGAATCATTGATGCTTGCGCGGCCATTCTTGAGAGAAATTGGGGTGGTGCTACTTTTGTTAGCACAGATTTGACCGAGTCTTTCTTCGCTGAATGGGAACAAGATCCAGATGATGATTGGCCATTGTTCAGTGTAGATTTTCCTTGGAATGGGAAAATATTTTTCCCACATCTCCGTAATGGGAATCATTGGGTTCTGTTCACCCTGAACATGACAGAGCAAACTGCCTTTTTCCTCGATCCTTGTTGGGTAGATGAGCAAATTCAGGCAGCAGAAGAATTCCGATGTATGACAGCACTGACAAGATTCATCAACTTATGCTACACGAGGCAACGCCACAATGCAATATCAATCCTCAGAAACTTCCGCACCACAAGACCTAACTACACGATGAGAGTGTATCAGAATGATGCTTTTAGCTGTGCGGACTTCGATGTCAATCATATGGACGTAATAGCAAAGAATGAAACGTTCAATATGATGTTCAAGCCACGGCAATATCGAGTCCAAAATGCAAAAATGCTATTGCGAGAGTCAGAACCAATGGACCAAAGCTGCATCTTCTGCGGTGAGCAAAGTCGGGAAGGAGCAATTGACTGCTCGACATGTGGTCGCTTTTTCCACCTAGCCTGTGCCAGAGGGACAGCAAGATCTGATTCACATTGTCCTGTTTGCACCGCAGCTCAGAGGATACGTTGAATTGTAGGTATAATATTTAGGAAGCCTAAAATGTAGATGAGTCATTTCGGAGAATTTCGGCCAGAGGCGTCACCAGGGGGGTCTGGGAAAAATCCCAAAAAATTTTTTTCCATCAATACTATGTTTAAAAGGTACAAAAAAAATTTTTTGCGCTTTTTCTGAAGCCCTCCACGGGCCCTAGGGCCCACAGAAGGTCTATTTTAGGCCCTTTTTTGGCCTATTCCTGGAAAATTATAGCTCCGGCTAGACTCAACCTTTTTTCACGTACTTGGGCGCATTTTCTTTGTTAAGACTAGCACTTTTGAAAAGAACATAGTCCGGAATCAATCATGCAGCCTAGTAACTTCCAGGAGCTATTTGCTGAGAGCAGATTTTAGTGAATTTTGGGCCTCCTTCTAGACATGTGATAATCGACTTCTGCAGGTAAGCATTTTGAAGGTCTTGATAAAACCTACAATTTGACTACCTGCAGAAGTCGGTTATCGTACTTTTTATAGGAGCTATAGCCGATACAGGTTGAGCAGTTTTGTAAAAACGCCAAACTTTGAGCTCAATTTAAAAAAATCGTTTTTTTTCTTTCGACGGCAAACCTGTGCGAATATGTTTTTCGATACCAATACTATCAATTAGAACAATAATCTGGGTGGGCATTCAATTCTCGATTTTATTCAGCCAATTTAAAATACCCTTTTTAGACTTTTTGCTTAAAATGCCGACATAGGCATGGCTCGTATATGCTCCCATCTGAGTTGTTGTGCACCAATCTGGGTGGAATTGCTCCTCAAAGTACCCCCAAATATGTGTAAGAACTTCCGGATGCAACCCTCAAGCCAGAAGCGAGCCGGATGTTCAATCCATCAGGTCCAAAATGGACATTATTTCGTCTTATTTCGAGCAGGCGAGCGAGGGCTCAATTCCCCATGTTTCTGCTCACAAACGAGACGAGTGGCTAGAATGGGGATTCAAACATGTTTTTCCGACTCAAAATGACTATCTAAACACAATCCCGGGGTCAATTCGTTCCTAGGATATCATCCAATCCTCGAACGGCGTTGGGCTCCGTAACAACAGGTTTTGCGCCTCTACTGCAAAATGACGTTGATTTAGGGCTAAATCAACCCCGGGATCGAGTTCAGATGGTCATTTTGAGTCGGAAAAACATGTTTGAATCTCCATTCTAGCCACTCGTCTCGTTTGTGAGCAGAAACACGGGAAATCGAGCCCTCGCTCGCCTGCTCGAACTAAGACAAAATAATGCCCATTTTGGACATAATGGATTGAACACCCAGCTCGCTTCTGGCTTGAGGCTCGCCTCCGGAAGTTCTTATCCATGCATGCCTATGTTGGCATTTCAAGCAAAAAGTCAAAAAAGGGTATTTTAAATTGGCTGAATAAAATCGAGAATCAAATGGCCCACCCCGGTTATTGTTCCAATTGATAGTATTGGTATCGAAAAACATATTCGCACAGGTTTGCCGTCGAGAGAAAAAAAACGATTTTTTTAAATTGAGCTTAGAGTTTGGCGTTTTTACAAAACTGCTCAACTTGTATCGGCTATAGCTCCTATAAAGAGTACGATAATCGACTTCTGCAGGTAGTCAAATTGTAGGTTTTATCAAGACCTTCAAAATGCTTACCTGCAGAAGTCGATTATCACATGTCTAGAAGGAGGCCCAAAATTCGCTAAAATCTGCTCTCAGCAAATAGCTCCTAGAAGTTACTAGGCTGCATGATTGATTCCGGACTATTTTTTTTCAAGAGAGCTAGTCAGAACAAAGAAAATGCGCCAAAGTACATAGAAAAAGATTGAGTCTAGTCGGAGCTATGGTTTTCCAGGAATAGGCCAAAAAAGGGCCTATAATGGACCTTTTGTGGGCCCTAGGGCCCGTGGAGGGCTTCGGAAAAATCCCAAAAAATTTTTTTTGTACCTTTTGAACATAGTATTGATGGGAAAATTTTTTTTGGGATTCTTCCCAGACCCCCCTGGGGACGCCTCTGACCGAAATGCTCCGAAATGACTCAGATACAAACCATTTCCTAGTGTAGAAAGTATGCGGTATCAGTCGTGTTGAGCATCCCAAAAACCCATACTCATGCTTTCCCTCTTATTTTCCAATTTTTAATTTATTTAGCCTCCGATATCCAGAATATAGTTGAGATCGGTGCAAAACATGTAGTGGCCGCTCTAATTTACCCACCTTTTATTTTCTCGTGTTGTTTGTTATTACACTAGACAACAAAAAATTCCGGTCAGAGTAAATGATTCTATAGCGTATTTTCCGGCGTGAAAACCAAATCAAACCTGAGTTTAGCACGTGCATGCAACGATTTGTCTGTAACCGCAGAACATTGATCCCCCTTAAACCAGAAATTGTAACGCTTTTGATAATTTTGCAAACTGTTTGATCTGTAGGTATCCCCTTGTACTGGACCACGGATATATCAGAACTATAATTTTCTACATGTTTTGACCTGCAGAGAAGGAGAGCAGTATTTCCAAAATAGTAGGCCGCATTCGAAACTATCGACAAGATAAATTTTTCAATAGTGACTATTATGGAAATTCTACCGATTTTGCAAATAAAGCTCGAAATGTTCGCTAAAGCTCGGAATGCTCGCGAAATCGACCAGAAATGTCCTCTTGAAGCTCTTGAGGGCGCATTTCTCCCGCAACCATTTATACATTGAGCGAAGATTATCTGCAATCGCCTGAAAATAGATAAATCAAATATACATGCATTCTTCAAAAAGAAGCAGTTCCAAAATTTTCTGAAAAAGCTCAAGTCTCTTCGTAAAGAGTCAAAACTCGAGTACTTGTACACTGCAGGCCTCTAAATTTACCAAGTGTCTCACTTCATTACCACGATACGACATCAAAAGTCCCGGAGGCCAATACCTTGGTCGTATCAAACAATACGGCTTACATTATTACAATTCGATCATCTATGTTTACATTATTTTTCATCCCAAGCGTATGTGAGCACTTCAGTGGTGTTCCGCTTCGATGGGAAGTGAATAAAAACATGCGATACTGAATATATCATATTGGGGCTATTTTAGGGGGCTATTTGTATAGTTTCAGGATTACGTTAGACGAAAGACGAAAGAAGTCGAAATTTTCTTCATTGCAGGCAAGCTTGACTTCACCTCGAAAAGTGTTCAAACGCCTTCTTTCAGGCTATTTCAGATAATCTTTCCTCGAAGTATCTATAGGAACCAAGAAAATGCACCTGTGCGAGCTTCAGAAGGATGTTTCTAATCAGTTTTGTCAGCTTTTTAAGATTTATCGCAAAATCGGTATAAATTTGGTGATGATAACTCGAAAAATCAGCTTGTCAATATTTTCAAACGCATCCTACGCCGCCAAGAATAATGTCATGGTATTCGCGGGTGAAAATGCGTAGGAAAACGTAGAGCAAAGATACTCAACTTTCCCCTTAAGCCATTTTCTCAGCAACTCTGGCCTATCCCAATATTTTCCAACGTGTTCTAACTCACTTCAAAGTTTGTCCCAAAATCTTTAGAATCAGCTAAGATACGTCTCATTTTGAACAACTAGAACTCACTAGAAGTGAAAAAAATGAATTTAGAAGCCCGAAGAAAGTTTCTATTGTGTCGGTGTTATGAATGAAGTAGTTCTTCTTTGTTTCAGGTGATGTTGGCACTGAATCTCTATACAGACCACGATATGTATTGTGCCATTGAATCAGATGATAACCAATTATCATTGTTTTTTACTATGAGTTTTTACTTGATCAGTCACATGATTCAAGAAACAAGCTGTGCGTGTTGAGAGCAAAGCCGCCACCTATTTTGTGCGGTGGAGCTACAATCATAAGACATTATTACAGTCACCGAATATATAGTTATCTATATATGTATAAAGAATAAAAATTTGTAACATCTACATTAATCTTCTCGACGTCGAATGAGCGATGAAATGAAGTTACTTCTCCTAGCAGGCAAATGTCCCAGAGTCTCGTCACAACTACAGAATAGTGCTGTAACAGGACACGCTACATCAATTGAATCAGCTAAGTCATGATAATACCTATACTGATATTGAAGAAATTTTTAGTGTAACCTGAGATATTTAAGATATTCATGGCGAGGTACGACCAGTGATGGAAGAGCGAGGTCATACGATCCCCAGAAACGAATAATAAATGTGTAGAACAGTACATTATTGCCCTGAGCGCGTATACGCCAACTTCTGGCGCTAGGACAGTGTATTTCCCGAGCGGAGCGAGGGAAATACGTCCTCCGCGCTCGAAATGCATGGATTTGCGAGCACAGGGAAATAATGTTTGTCCTCGTTAAAACCCTAAAACCGCATCTGCGAACGGCTATTTTAGGTCATAATGATGAAAATTATATTCACTATATTGATACTTCATAAACAATTTGTCCGATTAGGTGTAAATACATGGTGCCATTCTATGTATGATTGGTCGATATCGCGACATTAATCTCACCTTAGGTCAGCAAATACAGCTTGTACAGGCTTGCTTCCGTAAGAAATTAGCAATATTTTTATTTCTCACTATAGAGCGGGACCTGATAGCACGAAATATAAGTGTTCTTGCATGTGGCGTTATGAAAATCGAATCGATCGAGAATCGCGCATTTCCGTGAATTGGTCTGCGTGGGAGTCTTTTAGTGGGGTCCATGTGATCGAGAGATCGATTGAATGAATCTTGTAGGCGATCAAGTGTCTTCCAAAAAAAATGAGAATCAACCTCGTGACACTTTCTTACTCCAAAATATGTAGCAAAAAGGGAGAAATAGTGATTATTCAATCGATTATTTAATCTTCCAATAACAGAGAGATCGGTCAGTTACCATGATCGCATAGACTTAACGCACGTAAGAATACAACAATTCTCAAGACTGTTCCTTCACTAATCATTGATGTGTTTTGTTGATGCGTCTTGTCTTGACGAACGTTTTATATAAAGATCATTAAGGTCAATTGATTCGAGTCTTTTTGTTGAGGAAGAATCATGAAGCTCAAAAAAACGTCAATAGAATAATATTGGCAATTTTATACCCGTGTATATGTGTGTATATATATATATTACTATTTTTTTCTTATGTTTGGGCTCGATTAATGTGCATACCTTGATCACACAATGTTATGTATGAGGGCCATTTCGAAGCATTTCACCGAATGCCTGCACCAGGGGGGTCTAGAAGAAATCCCAAAGAAATTTTTTCGGTTAGTACTATGTTGGTATGGTACGAAAAAATTCTTTTTGATTTTTTCGGAGGCCTACAAAAGGTCCAATTTCAGCCCCTTTTGAGCCTATTTTGAGAAAATTATAGCTCCTACTATACTCAACCTTTTCGAGCGTACTTCGGTGCATTTTCCTCGGTAGAACTAGTACTTTTGGGGAAATGAATTTTCAAGGTCGATTATCCAGCCTAGCAATTTCCGTGGCCTATTTGTTGAGAGCAAATTTTAGCAATTTTTGAGCTTGCTTCGAAGTTATGTAGCTCCTACTAGACACGTGATAATTAACTTTTACAAATAGTCATTTTTAAGGTCTTGCAAAAACCTACAATTTGACCACTAGTAAAATTCGATTACTATACTTTTCATAGGAGTTACAGTCGTGACAAGCTGAGCAAATTCGTAAAAATGCCAAAGTTTGAGGGCAGTTAAAAAGAATCGTTGTTTTTCTTCGACCCTAAACCTGTGCGAAGTTTTCACGTTAACCACAAACGTTCATCTCTTCAGTATGCTGCTAGAAAATCCACCCAAGCCACTAACAAAATTATTGCAACTCATTCACTTTTGACCTTTTCACTCGAATTTGAGGATACAGCACAGTCATGCAAAAGCAAAGCTGAGCTTGAAGCTGATTTAGGTTAGTTATCTACAATATATATACTGTCGAGCTTTCTGTTTCTCTTCACTTTCACGTTTCTGCTGTGCTATTTTTTGTGCGAATCCAAAAAAAGCGTGTAATGTAAAATTTATAGAAACTCTGATATACGTGGTTATACGGCTAATCGCGAGTGTCAACAAAGCCATGCATGCGGCGAGCAGACGGTTTCGCGTTGCCCAGATCTTCGTCGGCAGCGGGGAGGAGTGAGAGGGGCGGGTGGCATCCGTCCGCCATATTAAAATTTTTTTCATGCCAAGCCTGATTCGGCAAACCACGCGCATGCGCAGAAATCTGTTTTCTGCTTGGTCAGAGATCGAAATATCAGGAAATTGAACAAAAAACGCACAAAACAGTGAAAAACTAGCTTTGGAAGGATTTCATCGCAAAGATCGTGCATTTTTTTTGAAAATTTAAGAAAAATTCCTTTCTGAGATTATCAGGCTACCCTCTTTTATCCGGATTTTGCCTACTCATTAAGCATGGAACAGGTATACGAAAATCTTCAAGGTCATTGACGCTAGGTTTTTTCTACATCTTTCGGATTGTATAGACAGCATTGCATTATCTTGAGCCAAACTCGAGACATATCTAATTTAGTCCGAAAAGAACATGACTTCCATGCCTTTGTGAAATCAAGAAGTGAAACAGAAAAGCTCCGCAGTTGACTATGAAATTTTTATGGGACCTCCCACTGGGTGGACACTTCATATTTTAGACCACAGAATCAAATAAAAACTGCGAAAAACCGATCCGAGACACCACTATTTTTCATGATTTGATTGTTAAGTGGAATTGATCAAACATGAACCGAAAGCTTACGGTCCAATCATTGCCACGAGCGGTACTCCGTCATGCTCGGGTGTGTCCTGATCATTTTTACTCGTGCAACCTCTCATAACAAGAGATTCTACTTCTCATTCCTAACTCCTCCAACGAGAAACAAAAAACTTCCTGCAATTACACGTACTCGGAACGGGAAAAGGTATCATTTTGAGAAATCCTTTTTTGCTGGGTAGCTCGCATGTGACTCGAGGCTCGAACCCGGAAGTTTTTACACATATTTGAGGGTACTTCGGGGAGTAATTCTGCACAGATTGGTGCACATTATTTTACATGAAAGCATATACGAGCCAGACTTGTCAGGTCATTCTTAGCAAAAATTTAAAAAGGGTGTTTTGAATCGCCTGGGTAAAATCGGGAATGGATAGCCAACCTAGAATATTGATGTAATTCATAGTATGTGTATCAAAAAATATATTTGCTCAGATTCGGGGTCGACGGAAAAAAAGGATTTTTCCAAAATGAGTTCAAAGTTTGACAAGTTTTCAACAATTCTCCAATTGTAACGACTGTAACTAATATAAAAAGTACGATAATTGACTTTTAACAGTAGTAAAAATGTAGTTTTTCTCGAGCCTTCCAAAATAGTCACTAGTAAGAGTCCAATATCACACGTCAATTAGGAGCCAGATCACTTTGGAGAAGACCTGAGCAGCACTAAAATCTAGTCTCAGTGCAAATCGCTCGTAGAAGTTGCTAAGTTCAAACATTACTCTTGGCCAATTATTTTTCGGAAGTACTAGTTTATGAAAAAAAAAAAAAAAAAAAAAAAAAAAAAAAAAAAAAAAAAAAACCAAAAATGAACCAAAGGACGTTCAAAAAGGTGGAGTCTATTCGGGGCTTTTTTTTGAGAGTAGGGTGGAAAACGCGTAGATTTGATTTTTCATGGGCTTATGGAAGCTTTCAATAAACTAAAAAGAAAAAATTCTCATTATTTCAACATAGTAGTAACAGAATATTAGATGATGCGTCGAGTGCTAAGAATCTTTGTTCTTCGCGAAGACTTTGCTGGACGTCGGCGCGTGAAGAACAAAGTTTTTTGGCACGAGACGCATATGCTGTTTTATACGGCGAGACGTGGAAACTGCGTGTTTCTATGCTTCCTCGCGCAGCAGAAACACGCAGTTTCCGCGTCGAGTCCTATAGTTTACGACTGTAATTTCGGAGCATTTCGGATTCTAAATGACTTAATAACAATTTTCTTGTAATCATTGAACTGAACATTCACTGGTTCCAAAAATTATAAATAGAGTTTGCACTATTTAAATGTAATGTTCATAATAAAAATCTTGCTCGAGCCCGTATTCCAACCATTCGTCTCGTTACCAAGCAAAACGCGTGAAATCTCGCTCTCGCTCACTTGCACCTAAATAGACGAGAAAATGCCCCACGGTACGCGCGTAGGGCCAAAAATTTCGACAAAAGTTACGAAAAAATCTGAAAAAGTCATCTTTTTTGTTGAGACTCCTCGAGCAAGATACATTTTTCATTCTCTAAATTCCTTCGAGTGGCATTACAGTGGATCCAACTTAGATTCCGTGTAGTCGAATCCTTCGACTGGACGGAATATCAATCGAATCGACTGGATTCAACGCTCAAACCAGTCGAAGGAATTTTGGCAGCAGGGAAATCGTATCAGATGGTCTTCTTAAGAGACACTCAAATTAAGAATCCACCATAAGTCCTTATGGGGGAATTCGGCGACTTCCCGTTTTCTTCGCTCCGTCGAGGTATTCTGGGAAATACTCAGAAAGGTTGGGTCATAGCAAAAAATGTCAAGATTATTGTTTTCTATATTTCTTAAAGATCCATAAGATTTTGTGGTTAGATTGATGAACGACCTCAAGTACTCTCAAGAGAACTGCTTATCATGTAGAAAGCCCACCAAAAACATTGCGTTTTTCGCTAATTTTCCACTATCTTCTTCAACGCCATGGAGAAAGGCTACGTTTTTCGCTTCATTGAACTACGTAATCTTGGAGATTTTTATAAAATCTGAAATAAAATATTCTCGACATTTTCTGCTATGACCCACCCTTTCTGAGTATTCGCGACAAAACCTCGAGGATGCGAAGAAAACGGGAAGTCGCCGAATTCCCCCATAAGGAACATATGGTGGTGGAATTTTGATTTGACTCTCACTTGAGAAGATGATCTGATAAGATTTACCCGAAAAATGGATCCTGTCCGAGGAGCCTCAACCAAAGAAATGGCTTCTTCAGATTTTTCCTGTCCTAGGAGCGTGCCGTGGCCCATTTTTTAGTCGTAAAATATAACCTACGGCTCACTCATGACTTGAGTCTCGCGTCCGGAAGATTTCATACATAATTAAGGGTACTCTGAGAAGTAATTCCACAAAGATTGATGCACATTTCATCAGATCGAAGCATACGCCAGCCATGGTAATGAGGCAATTCCCAGCAAAAAGCCCAAAATGTGTACTTTAAACCATACACTAAAAATCAGGACCCAAAATTACCCAGATTATTCTTTTAGTTGATACTATTGTTGTTCAAGATCATATACGCACAGTTTCAAGGTTGAAACTGATAAAACGTTTTTTGTAATTTTGTCATTCTCACAATTTTGCTCAAATTGTATCGACTGTACTACATGCCTGTACAAGATACGATCATAGTCTTCCATCAGTGATCAAATCGTAGGTTTTTCAAGACTTTCCAAATGACCACTGGTAAAATTCGATAATCAGTTTCCTGCTGAGAGCTACATGACTTTGAGGAGCGTCCAAAATACGCAAAGATCTGATCCCAAGAAATAGATTGTAGAAAGAGCTAGGCTCAGTGTTCAGTCTTGGACAATTCCGTTCTTGGGAGCGCTGGTCTCAAAATAGAAAACGCACGCAGATACGTCTGAAAAAATTGAATTTAGTTGAAACTACGATTTTCTGAAAACAGACTAACAAGGAGGGTGCCAGGCCTTCGGATCACCAATCCTCCTGTAACTCTAGGATATGTTTTGTTATACCAAAACATGTAACAAACCACTCTTATAACTTGCCAACGCTCCCTAGAATCATCTTGAGTACCAGGGTCAATATCCCAGCAAATAGGCTTTTTCCAGGTGGATTGATGCATCCATAGCTCTCCATAAGCTGGCTATTCTATGCCGTGGGACTTTCCTTCAGACTAATAAGAATAGTTACATGAAATAGAGACTGAAAAGAACAAATTCCAGCTATATAAGACTGGTATAGCTCATCTCAACCATGGATGAGGGAAGTTGAGGATCAAAAAACTGGCAAAACTGAGTTTTTCATCGACGGAATGATGAGTCTGGGAGAATATAAGACTTTTCAATGAACATACATTGATGAATATGATCTACTCACATTCAGAGACCATCACTTTCCCAATTAATGTTGCCAAATTGCACCTGCACTGTGTAAACTGCCAAGGCCAGCCAAGGAG